>JAWXYG010000008.1:6250000-7500000 GCA_034222035.1 Acacia crassicarpa
ATACAGATGCTGAGCAACATAAGCAAAATTCTAGTAAAATTAGCTGGTAAAAAATGCCTCGAAGCTATATCTCGCTCGAACTCATCATGCAAGGCGAAGATACAGCGCTAGGTAACAAATAATTAACAAAAAATCAGGGCCAGAAGTCAGACTCTTGCCAGTTGTGACACGTCTGAGCTCTGACAATAACAAACATTGCGGAAATTTTATCAACGCAATAAGAAATTCCGATGATAACAAAGATGAATCATACGAGCCTCGGAAATCGTTAGGGAATCACCTGCTCTATGTGTCCTTGAGGGAAGTAGAAAACTCTCTCTCCTTCCCGAGGAACTGTAACAAGAGGACCAGCACAGGCATGCCATAGCTCTCTGTAAAGCGCAGCTTCTGCTTCTGTGAGGTAGAGAGAAAACGTTAACAGGCAGTCATCCATTACAACTATTTCAGGAACCACAAAAATTCTGAGGCGAAATAGTACTAATGCGCCATAATTACCTTTCCCGGTTAACGAATGAGCATTTTGTCCCTCTGTAACGTCCCTAGCATCGTCATGGTTGTTGTAACCGGAAGCAAAACCTTCCCCCTTCCCGTTCACACCATTTCCCTTAATCGATACCTCCGATGATGCCATTTTTCTGAAATCTTAGCACAGATCTGTCATCTGAGACACTTTCTAGACAATTCCCAGGAGATATCACATCCCAAGACTCAGACCTATACCTTCACGGATTCCCTCTTCCACCTCAAAAACCCCCAGCTGACACAACCCGGCAGGGAAATACAGGGAACAGTGACCAGATAACCGAACCAAAATACCGAAACTCTCAAAATCGGCGAGGCCTTAGCTTTCTTCCTTCCTCGTCTAACGTCCTTCTCAGCAACCTACACACAAATACGCCAACCTTCAATGAGAAAACGAACCTCAACGCTCAGAACAGAGTTCGTCGGCGAAAACACGACAGAATTCCGACCTCTATTCACAATTTTCAGCCTAAAGCTCCAATCGGCCCCTAAATTTACCCACGCTACCACAGGAAAACGAAATCTTCCTCTTCCTCTCCCTCTCTCAGAAGATAAACGCTATCCTCACCAGAAACACCTTACAGTATCTCTCTCGTGTTGTCTGAAGGGGGACTTAACCAGAGTGGTCAAAACTGCGCACAAACAATTCAACCGGGGTCAATCCTTAACCAGTCTTTACCACCGGCAATAACCAGTGAAAATGACCGGCCACAGCCGGTAATAGCATAGAAGGCCTCTCTTTCAGTGAGAAAATATTTTTTTAAAAAAAAAATTTAAAAGAAAGAATAAAAGGAAAAGGCAAGAGACGATGAGGACCATAAATAAAGGCGGCTCTGACGGAGAAGGTACAAACGGCGTTAGAGGGACGGATAGAGTTGTCGAGGAGGCATTGGACGGGGAAAGTAACGGCGTGTGTCTTGACGGTCGTGGAAAGTTGCTGCGTTTTTATTGGGAAGTGGCTTTGTCGTGGAATTGACGGGCAGGGGGCTGATGGAAGAAGTGGAGGGTGGCGTAGGGAACACCCCCAGGGCGCAAGTTAGCAAAGGGGTTTCTTTTCTTTATAATAAAGGGCGCATGGGGAGTTAAATATAACTTTGATTTTGCTTTTCTTTTTATGGAGTTACGATAAGAACTTTCGTGCACCTGGGCGCAAGAGTACCACACACTCTCAAAGCGTGAGCAGACCTTGTCCCCCCATACCCCCATTTGCCTTTTTTCTTCTCTCTCTTCCTCCGCTCGAGTCATGTATCACGATATTTTTCCCTCCGCTATATCTCGTTTTTCCTTTTTGTATTTTTTCTTTTTTTATGTATGTCTGAAAAATGTAAACTCACGGCAGTGTCGTGACTGCCGCTATAATCTAATAATTATATGTTTTTTTATGCGTTTATACCTCTTATATTTTTTTATATTGTATTTATTTAGATTTAATTATATGCTACTTTTTGAAATTTTTTGCACTCAATATCTCAAATTAATTAGCTTCCAGTTCCAGATATTTCTAAATGTAGGACTGGAAGCTAATTAATTTGAGATACTGGGTGTAAAAAAATTTCAAAAAACCGCATATAATTTAAATTTATATAAATACAATATATAAAAAATTTAAAAAAAATATGTTCATACCCCTAAAAGAGGTATAAACACATAAAAAGCATGTAATTATTGGGCATATAACGTGCATTCGGGTGCCCACATGGCTTTCGCTTGTTAGATGTATTTTTAAATAGAAAGTTTTATCTCCACTTATTAAAAAAATAATAATAAACTTATGAAACTATGCTTTCACAATTTTCTAAACAAACACTTAATATAAGTCTCCGGGTTGTTTTAGATTTTTAGACATGTTTTTATAATATTTGAGGTAGCTATATCAAAGAAGTTTTGTCTTAATTTACCCCCCAAAAAAATAAACTTTAAAAATAAACTTTTTTGTGCTTCCCAAGCCAGCACTAACACCAAGACCTATTTAACTGATCTGGTTCGAATAATAAAGTTTATTATATTAGTTAATTTAACATATATTTTCTAAAACGTCATATTTATTTTCCTTATTTCCCCTTCACTCTCCTTAATTATTGTTAAAAGGGAGCATTAATAAAGTAAATTAGAAAAATAATAAATAAAAAAGGGTCTTATGTTTGATTTAGAACCAATATCAAATCCACCTCAAATAGATTTTTTATTAAGGACCGGACATGTTTTATTTTAAGAAATTAAATGAAAAGTCTCTATGAAAAAAATTGTCAAAAGGATCATATACGATTTTTATACACAAAGAATACACTCATACTCACTAGGTTTCTTACGCATTCAAATTCAAGTCCTTTGTGTTCTAGGCTATTGTTGGCAATATAAATGAATATCTAAAACTTTTAATAATAAATAAATAAAACTAGAACCCTTTTTCACAAAACGTGCCTTGTCTGAACGAAGAAACTGCCAAGCTAATATAGAATTATGAATTTAACTTGGTCAAGGAAGCTTTTTTCGTTTACATTGGTCAAGGAAGCTTTTATCAAAAGTATACATGCAATTATGTGTGATATATGTGTTGGCAAAAAAAAAAATTGCATTATGTATATTATCGTCAGCAAAAGTGTGAAGCCTTAAAAGATTAAAATACATTTTTTGCTTTTTTAGTACGAAACCCCATACATACGTCAAACTAAGGAAAATCCACAGTCAACAATTGATATAGCTAATTCGTAATTTATTAATGCTTGGAAATTAAGGGCTGTTTCCCTAGAATCTTTATAAAATTTGGATTTTAAAAATAATAAAGAAATTGAAAAAAAATTAATTTTTCTTACTTTTTTTATTTTACATCTTTCTTTATTAAGATTTTATAACTTACTTCTTCAATTTTTTTTTTAAAATCCAACCCTTAATATTTTCCTTTTGCTCCATTTCCCTCTTCCCAAACAGACCGGCAATAACAATAAATATCTCTAATTTTTAATATAAAACATATTTAAGGATTTTATCAATATTTTCTTAATTTATGCTATTAATGCTCTTTCAACCATAATCAAGAAGAATAAATTAAGAAAGATATCAATAGTGTTTTAGAATAGAATCTACATTTCATATTAAATAACTTAATTAACTTTCTTAATTGGTTAAAGTATACTTTTAGTCCTGTAAGTTTATCTGAAGTATACTTATGGCCCCTTAACTTTATAAAGTATACTTTTAGTCCTGAAATTCTACCATCGTTAATTTTGCTAATGGAAAATGTAAACTTAAATGATAAGGTGTAAATTTAAGTTATGATTTTGTAATTAAATGCTACTAGGCTTAAATTTAAAAAATGGGTAAAGATTTATATAATTAAGCTATTAGTCATTACTTGAGTTCGTTGCATCAGCATTTTCCATTAGCAATATTAACGGTGTTAGAATTTTAGGACCAAAAGTATACTTTATAAAGTTAAGGGACTAAAAGTATACCTTATGTAAAACTTAAAGGACTAAAGTTTACTTTAGCCTTCTTAATTTAATCAAATTAAATAAATACATTTTATCTTAAAAATTGGAGGGAGTACTAGCTGTTGTGCCATAATTTAATATTACCTATAATCTTAAATATAAGATTCAATTAACTTTTTTTTAAGGAAGCTGGTTCAATTATTTTAGAAAATTTATATTTACTATTTTTTCTCTAAACTAATTTATTTAACTTATAAATTGATATATAATTTAAGGGAAAAAGATTTCTCCTGTCACTCGAGATAGAGTTATCTTCAGTGACCCCAAAACTACGTCGTTTTGAATTAATGAAGGGTTTGTTAGTAATTTCAGGTGAATTAATGAAAGGTGTTTTGGTAAAATGTATATGATTAAAAAAGAAACAAAATTATAGAAATATCATTCATTAATCCAAAACGACGTAGTTTTGGGGTCACTGAAGATAACTCTGGAGAAATCCTTTACCTTTAAATCGTGTATAACATATAATATAATTAAATAATTTATTTAAATTATTTAATCTCTAAAAAAACAATGAATCATTTTACACCCGGATCGGAGGTAGCGTAAAATTTGCCGCAATTAATAATGCTCACGAATCATGAATTGATTTCTCAAAGTGCTATAATATCAGTGACAGAAAATGACGCACAAGATTTAAAAAAATTGCGACAACAAAGTCTCACGATCAATTGCAAACCTATCCGACAATTTATTACGTAATGACGTCCTGCATTAGATTTCTTTTTCTTCTCTTTTTTTTTTTTAACCACAACGCGTTTTTTTTTTATTTTAATTGTGCTTCTCAAATTGTGGATTTTTTTTTCCTTGTAAATACGTCCATATACAATAAGTAGTACCACTCTGGTTCTATTTATAAGTCTCATTTTGACCAAATCAAATATACCAAGGAGAGGTAGTTATCTCAATTATTATGAGGTGATTTTTCAACTTTACCCTCATTTATGATTAGGTACTTTCACCTTTTTTTTCTCTCTCTATTTTCATTGGTACAATTAATATGGGCAAATTTGTGACAATCTCATTTATTTGGTCAAAGGGGACTTATAAATATAACCAGATTTCTTTAGTTAAAAGAGACTTATAAATAGGACCAGAGTGATATATAATATAATTAAATAAAGGGAAATACACTTCTCCAGAAAAAATGTATCCTCATGTTATAGATACTTTGTTTTACGTACTTAAGTTTATATATATATATATATATATATATATATATATAAAGATATGGGTTTCATCATTTCATGTATGTATAAGAATCTTCTTCTTTTCATGTAATATAAAAAAAGTGTAAACCCCTTAGATAAATTATCTAAATTCTTTAATATCTCTAAAAATAATCAATTAGCTAGGTTTTACATAAAAGACAAAAGATGAAAGATAGCGTAAAATTTAATCATGAATTGATTTCTCAAACCACTGACAGAAAATGACGAAGAAAATTTTAAAAAATTGCCACAAAAAAGTCTCACAATCAATTGCAAACATGTCAAAATTTATCACGCAATGACGTCCTGCATTAGATTTCTATTTTTTGATTTTTTTTTCTATTTTCTATTTTAATTACGCTTCTCAAATTTTGGACTTTTTTCTCTGCTTGCAAATACGCACGCCCCCTTTCTAAATGCCCTAGGCAAATGTTTAAATTAATAAGTCAACATTATTGCTACTCCCCACAATATATAGTTTATTTATTTATAGTCTAAACATTGAATTTAAAAAAATAATAATAATAAAGGATTAATGTTAAGATCGTAATAATAGTAATTTTGTTAACATTGAATTACACTAAACAAACTATTCACAATAACGTAACATTGATAGGGTTAAATATCTGCATGAACAAAGACTTGACCTTGTCAAGTCTTGTATAATAAGTTTCTCTCTATGCCAAATCGTTTTGCCTATATTAAGAGAGAACCCAAACCATATTACTAATAATTTCGTGGTCTTCTCATTTAATACCACCCCACGTTATATATAATTAAGTGGTCATTATATTGGGGTTGGCTACGGTCTACTTCTTTTCCCATCCTCTTCCCGTCATCTTCTTTATCTCAGCCGTTGGATTAAAATCTTAACCGTTCAGATTGTGTGCCGTGAAATTATTCTCGTATTATGGCCATTTATAATTTAATAAAATGACAAGACGAGAATATTTTTCTACAATATGCGTTGCTGTATATATTTGATTAGAATGTGGTATGAAAATTCAATGAAATTTCGAAACAAATACATCAAGCAACCACTAATCAATTGACATGGTTTTAATAAAGAAGGAAGCAATTTCCAGCTCTTATTATTGTTTATAAATTAATGTTAATAATTAATAATAATGCATTTTGGACCCATGATTTAAGGAAAAACTGTATTCAATTGACATGGTTTTAAATAAAGAAGGAAGCAAGGTAAGGAAGTCGCTAAAATGACGCTTGAGAAATCTTCAAAATTTATAATTTTATCCATTTAATCAGTATAGGTAATCGTGCACGTAACTCCTTTTCGAAATTACCCCATTAAAAACAAACTCAATTTTTATTCATGCAAGGTATTTAATAATTGTGCAAATTTGGTGAAATTGCGGAATATATGGAATCTAAAAATGTGGTCAAATTGAATCGTACATGTTATTAATTATATTAATTAATACTTCCTCTGCTTGGTGGTTAGTGAGGATCCAAAGAAATGCCTTATTATTTAGATTTAAGGTACATAGTGGGTAATTAAATTAGGGAAAACTACTTTCAAGTATATGTAGTACTCTTTTCGCTCATAAATATAAAATAAAGTTTGACCTTTTTTTAGAGAGATTATAGATCTATTTGGATGAGCTTTTTTGAGGAAAAAAAATAATTTTTTAATGCAAAAAAAATATTTTTAAAATTAATTTATGTGTTTAGATAATATTTTTTAAAAAAGTAAAAGTCACAAAAAAAACCAAAATGCTGCTTTTTTTAAAAAAATAAACATTAAAAAAAACACTTTTTTTAAAAAAAAAATCATATTCAAACGGGCCCTAAGTAAGCTAATTAACTTATTCTATAAGTTTTTATTTTTTTTCTCTTAATTAATTAATTTAGCTGATAAACTTATATATAATTTAAGGATCCATAACGTATGATATAAGGAAAAATTTCAAATAAATATCGTTTGAATTTCCAAAACCTCGAGAAGTCCGTTGAGTTTGTAAAATGATTGAGAATTGCAACGGACTTCCTTAATCTTTTTAAAAAATCAACTCTCTATCTTATATTTACGAGCAGGGAGAATATCTTTTAATTTTTAATTTAATACTTGTGTATTTATTTTTTTTATTAAATCTTTTAATTTCACTCTTTTAACACCGTTCATCACATCCATTACTTTACTCTGTTAGCCTCTATACAAAGGTTAATGGTGCTAATAGAGTAAAATTAAAAAATTTAATGAGAAAAATTAAACACGTAGCTATTGAATTAAATTTTCTTAAAACTGTAGGTTTTCAAGAAATGATTTTTCCTTAAATTAAAATATTTTTTTAATAAAATATCACATAAAAATTGTAAAGACTAGTTAACTAAAAACTAAGACTCCGTAATTCTAACGTTCTTGAATTGAAACGCAAAACTAACGAAAACTTTATATGTTTGATTATTTATTACTTTTTTTTTTTTGAAGAGAATGACTATGTACTACTGTAGAAGAGAAAATAAAAATGTTTATTACGGTAATTTCAAAGTTAGTTTGATGACTAGGACGGATAAAAAATCCTCAAGGCAATTAGTTTTTCTTGGTCTAAATTCAACCATAAAATTAAAATTCCAAGTGATGGGGAAATTTGTGTGCATGAGTGCATGTGAGCGATGATCGGAGGAAGAGATGAGAAAAGAGAAAATGAAGAAAAACGAGATGGGGAGAAATTAGGAGAGCGTGAGAATGGGACCCACGTGGATTGTCTAATGAAACATCAATTACAGGAATCTTCGTCCCCGACACTTCCAAAATATCATAGCCTCCATCTCTATTTTCTTTTTAACGCGCATAAATAAAGTATAAAATTCATAGTAGCTAAAATAACACTTTCTGACCAAATTAAAACGTCCATAACACTTTTAGATCTCAAAATCTCAAAGTATCGATTAAGGTTTTTTTTTTTTTTCCCACTTTTTACTTCTCCATTCTTAAATATAAAACATAGTTTGTAATATAAATTATATTATAAAATGTGCCATATATTAAATAAGGAATTATTTATTTCATTAAATAAATTTAGTTTTGTTAAACAGGACAGAATTTCACAAACAAGTTGTAGAATTATTTAATTTTAATCAAATTAAAAAGTCTAAATAAATCTATTTCTTTCTTTTTTGGGTGGAATATTATTTTTTGGGAAACAACTTGTGTGATACATTATTCTCCCTTTTTATTTTCTAAAGATTTGCTTGCTAATGTCTTGTATTTTTATCTTTAAAAAGTCACTTTACATGGAGAAAGTTTCGCCCATGGTTGTGGAACCTGAAAATATTTTTAGTCGAGGCTAAAAAATAAATATATTAAACCATTTACTGAATTGTATCACATAATATTGAAAACATAAATAAATAATAATTAACAATTATCAATCAAAAGAAGATATATGATGATGATGTATTTCAAACAAACATTCAACCCAATGAACAATGAACCAAACAGTATCCTTATAAAAAGGATGAGAGATTAGTTAAGGTGAAATTATTGGCTAAAATAAAATAAAATAAAATATATATATATATATATATATATATATACTAACAGATTTTAGAAGGTCAGCTATAGTGGCCCCAATTGACCAGCAAGTGGACGAATATATTATTTTTATAAAATAAAAAAGTTGGTCCACATTAATTAATGCACCGTTGGAACCTCATCTTGGTTGCCCAAATCATGATTCCATGCGTGTTTATCCTGGTGCAGTCCAAAGATCCTTAAGGAGTGTGGTAACAAATACCTAGCACGAACATCTCATCATAAAAATAAAGTGAGAAAAATTAGACAATAAAATTATTCTTAGAATTAGTCGTTGTATATATTCAAGCAATTCAAGAGCTTTTTATTTTTAATTTTTTGACACGGTTTTATCAATCATATATTCAAATTAGGTTGGATCAATCCAGTTCAGCCTAAGTATAGTCAGACCAAATCTAATTTGATATTAGGCCAAACTAGGATTTATTTGAGTTGACGTTTAAAAAATATGTTACATAAGTCGAGATTAAACTTCTCTTCTAAACTTATCTTATAACACTAGTTGAGTTTAGTATATGAGGGGCCTACGATGTCAAAAAAGTTTGATGTCATAAGGGTTATCATTCTATGTACATAATTATGTGCCCAATTATGTGCATGAGCATATTTTTTTTTTAAATTTTTTTTATATATTGTATTTATTTAGATTTAAATTATAAGCTGCTTTCTGGAATATTTTTTGCACCCAATATCTCAAATTAATTAGTTTCCAATTCTGCATTTTTCTACAACACCAGTATCATGGAAACTAATTAATTTGAGATACCGGATAAAAAAAATTTGAGAAAGCATCATATAATTTAAATCTAAATAGATACAATATATTTTAAAAAAATTTATAAAAAAAATGCCCATACCTCTAATAGAGGTATGCGCACATAATTGGACACATATAAATGGGCACCAAATGTGAACTCGATATCATAATCTTATTCCTAGAATCAAATAATTTAGCAAATTATTATATGAGATAATAAAACTAATATATTGTTTGATTCTGCCACATCAGTCAATGACCTGTAAGATTATATATTCCCATACAGTTCAACATTTCTTTTTATAATTTTGCATGTCATACTGGCCTTCTTACTAAAAAAACATGTTAATTCAATTTGAGATTTAATTCCATTTAATATTTCAGATTATTCTTCCTGTAGGACATTTTTGGCTTTTCTCATATTGTTGGAAATATGTACGAATTGAAACAGTTGGCTTTTCATCTTGAATAATTCAATTTCATAATAAACTCACCTCAAATGAGGGCTTACCAGGCCACTCACAAAAAGAAGAATGTAAATTTGAGTGCTCTCTACTCTACCTTGAATTTTACCCCTTATTCTCTATTTTCTGGCAAAATCATTAAAATGAAAGTTGGAAAAAAAAAGGAAATATCACTTAAACATTAAATTTTAAAATAAATAAGTGATTTTCTCTTAAAATGAGTTATCAATTACTATATTCTTATAGACAATACATATATTATTGTAGGCAACAAGATTAATTGGGAATTTTGAAGTTTAAACCTTCCGGTTCTTAATATAAAACATGGTTACCTAATTTGATTAGAATAAGGAAGTTGATTATATTATTTAATATGACATACATGTATTTTCTAAAATACCCTAGTCATCTTTTTTAATTTTTCTCTTTAATTATGATTAAGAGAGCATCAATAAGGTAAATTAAATTATAAAAATATTGACAAATATGAAAATTATATTTTATATTTATGATCAAAATTAACTCCTCAAATATGTCATATATTAAGGCAGTAATTTCTTATCTTTTTTTCCATGAAAGTTTGATGCATGGTTTTTATTAATCTAAATATTAAACTTATAGAATATTAAAATTTTGGACACATTTAATTTTGGTTAAAATAAAGGGGGAGATTCGTGAATTGAGAGGTTAGGGACATGACGTGAAGGGGGCACATGTGTTGAAGGGACGTGAGGGTGGATGGAAGAAGGTGCTTCAGTCTAAAGACGTACCCTTCAATCCATTTTAGGGCCAACAGTGTAACAAATCAACTGCCTTATTTCTCACATTCCTTTTTTTTTTTTAAAAATTACTTTTTGTATCAAAAAATAAAAATAAAAATAAAAAAATTACTTTTTGGAATTACCATAAGGTCCTTGAGATATAATTTAATAACCACCCACAAAAATTTGACAACAACTTAGGGACATACAATGATGAGTGCTTGTGACTAAGATAATACTAACAAGTTTATGTTATTCACTTGTCATTAGGACTTTTAACAACCTAGGGCCTGATTTTTTTTTCCTTTACAATTTCATTAACTGTTTTTAGGTTTGGTGAAAAGCTTTATCTGTACACTTTACTTTACCTTGGTCATCTGGGTTAGTTTTAAGCAATGGCTCTTAGCCTTCTAAATAATCCATTTGAAACATTAATTAGCTAGTTTGTTTGTTTACTTGATATTAGCTCCGGTCCTAATTATAAGAACGCTTCAAAATTATTCTTATAATTAAGAATGAGGGAGTAAGTGTTCGGTTTGAGGTAAAATGTGATTAAAGTTAAAGTATAAAATGTAAAATTTTGAATAAATTATTCGTTTCTTATTAAAAAATCATGCAATATAATTTAGGGACATACCAAATTATATATAAGAAAAAATAAATAAATAAATACCATTTGAACTTAAAAAATATCACAAAGTTTGAAATATGGAAAAGACTGACAAATATGTAGCAATCTGAGTTTTTAAATGTTTGAGCAAAAGACAAAATCATTCTTTTTCTCATTCCATTTTATCTTTCAGCCCTTAATCTTTTCTCTCTCCACCTGATTCTCTCTTCTTTACCATCTTCCATTATAGACCACTTCGTTGAAGACCAAAGTCCAACCACCGCAACTTCCTACTACCACCATTTGATTCCTCTCCTTCTTGCTATAGCAGCAATGACCATGGAAGTATGATGATGTTCAATTGTTCCTCTTTGATCCACAACTTCTCCTATGTTCACAATTGCGGTAGAAAAGAAGAAGCAGCATCTCAAGTTGTTCGCTAGTCTCTTGATAATCAAGATAAGGATCGAAAAGAAGAAAGCCACATTCTAATCAATGGCACCTATCTCTCTTTGAACAGTCCTCCCTCTAAATGTACCTTTTCAGCTCGCATTCTCTCTCCACTCTAAAAGAGAAGGAGAACTAGAGCATAAAGACGGCACACCAGAGTTCCTTTAGTCTTCACTCTAGTTGCCATTGAAGGATGAAAAAAAAGACTCCAAAACCACCCAACGGTTTGCGCTCAACTCCCTCTCTAGTTCTCAATGATGGTGCTCTGGTCCAAGAAGCCATGAAGGCAGTTACCTCCTTTGTTTCTTTGAGTCCGCCTCCACCTTTTTTCCTCTCAATTCGTGCTGCCTCTTTTTCCTCTTGCTTTAGGTCCTCCCATTTTTTGTTAGTTTTCAAAACGGTGCCACCTCAATGTTATTGTGTGAGTGTTTGGTCAGATTGTTCAATTTGGAAAAAAATGACTCCACCTTTTGACAAACAAAGAAAATTAAACAAAATAAATGTATTGACTATATGAGAAAAGTTATTGACTAAAAGAGTAATGATTTTTATCAATGAGTAATGGTTTTAACAAAAGAGTAATAGTTTTGACTAAATGAAAAAATACAATGACTAAATGAGTGAAACCATTGATTATAGGCGTAAGGGTATTCATTCATTTTATAGTGGTATTAACATAAATGTATTGAGAACATGAATAAAGATATTGACTAAACGAGTAAATGTATTTATTAGATGAGTAAAAATATTGGCTAAAGCATAAATATATTTATGAAATGAGTAATGATATTGATTGAAGGAGTAAAGGTATTGACTACATAAGTAATGACGTTGACTACAATTTGTCCCCTAATAAGACTTAGAGAGCTAAAATTATCAATCTCTATATTCAAGTAGTTAATCACATTATTCAAGTTGTCATTTGAACTCTAGTTGCGGGTGTCGAAGCTCCAACAGCAAGCCTCTGATGGCGACGACTGGTAGAGCTCCAGGCAGCGAGGAGACCTAGCTTGCTATTTTTTTAAAAAAAGTGAAGAGTATTTTGGTAAAAGTATAACATTTCAAAATTTCATATTCCTCCTCAAGAACCTACATATCATTTACACGTGTTAACATATTTTTTTTAGTTCTATAAATTCAAATGATATTTATTTAAAAAAATTTCTTATATACATCTGTATAGGTAACGGCTATTGTGGCCCTTAAACATGGTGAATAATTGTCTTTACTCAATTATATAAAAAATTAAGGATTGTCGTGTCTAAAATCTAAATAGAAGTAATTCTCTCAGCATGATTTTTTCTTTCATTCACAATATTCAAATAACCAACTTTATATCGAGTATATTCTACATAACCCAATTACTAATAATTTAATCAATTAATGTCAATAATATAGTGTTAAAGAGTAATCTATTATAACGTAATGCTTTATAAATTTGAAATGAAACAGTGATTTTAGCTGGTTGATGAATGCGACGTATGAGGATGAATTGTATAATGATCATAGTAGTGGTCATATTTAAACCAATGGGTTTATTTTAAAAGCGATTGTAATTATATATAATTCCAAGTTCATAACTTTCACACACATCAGAGACACAAAATGAGGGTTTAATGGAGAGAGGTTGGTGGGTGGGAACCAATATAAAGTGATAAGCATGGGACAACAGAGCAGAATTAATGGACGGCAAGTGGTACCACCAATAATAGCATCACTCAAGTCCTGGCTTGTTTGGATGGCAGTAGCATGTTTTAGAAATCATCTGGGACCAAAAATAAAAAAAAAAAAAAGTTGAGGCGATTAAATCTACATATACATTCATATAATCTTATTTATAAACTATAGATGAGGCGATTTATTTTAAACTCTTTAAAATATGAACCTGTATCTTACATTCCTACTAATAATGAACTTAATTCAATGTTTCAAAAGTTGTTAGATTATTGCTTATTTATTAAAAAATACGTCGGTTGAGTTCCCTGATAACTTGAATTATTGCACTGTCACTCGAATGGCCAGATGAACTTCGTGATTGGTAGTAAAGTTTTGTAGAAAAACTTATTACTCGAGTGGTTGAACTATCACTCTAGTGATCTTCCATTGTTTCAAAAATGCTTTTGACACTACTAGGTGATTTGAGTGATTTTATAGATTACTTGCACATGTTTGCAAATGATCTTAGATCACTCGAGTTATCCACATGATCACTTAAGTAATCTTATGTCAAGATCACATCACTCTTGGTTCACCTACGAGTGCCTCACTGAGACTTGCAAGTGATTGCCATCCTCGAGTGATCCCAAGCATATCACTTGGGTGTTTAAAAGTATCACTCAGGTGATCTACTTCAACTTTCAAAAATTTTGGAAGTTACTTACAAATGTTTGCAAGTGATGTTGAATCATTATTTTGAAACCTGGACTGAATCGACCGAACTAAACGAAAAATCAATTTAGGATCAACCTGATGCGGTATTTTAAAAAATATTTTTTTAAAAAAAAATTTCTTTTACATTTTTCACTGATTTCTACCTCGGTTTAGCTTTGGTTTGACTATAGTCTGATCTAGCACCTCAACCAGTTTAGTGGCCGATTCATGTTTTGGAATGCTTACCCAATCACTCGAGTGATCTTGCATAACTTCATATTTTTATCGAGTGATTTGCATAATTTCTAAAAAGTGAAGATATATCACTCGAGTGCATCTATTGCAACCCCAGTGATCTTTTTTTATCACTTCAAGTGAAATATATTCACTCGAGTGACTTGTTGATCCAAGATTACTTCAAATACAATTTTATTACTTGAGTGCTTAAAAACTCACTAGTGACTTAAATTACAAGTCAACTTTCTGTTATGCTTTGTATATCAAGATTTATTATCATTAAAATATAATAATATGAGGACTGACAAGTGGGTCGTGGAGGTAGATGTTGGCGGGGAAGGAAATAAAGAGAAAGAGAAGAAAAGAAATAGTGAAAAATAGAGAGAAAAAAGAGGAAGGCATTTAAGTCTTTTCACTAAAACTTTAATATCTCATAATCTTACCAGATGACCTCTCTATCATTTGCAAGTGTTAATAGATTTTTTTTTTTGAGATTTTGGAAGTTCAAATGGTATTAATATGTATTTTTTTCCTTAAAAATTAAAAGCACGTTATAGAAAAAAGAAAACAAAGGTAGAAGAGGAAAAGGGGATCAAAATTAACAGCTCCTTGGGCGAAGGCCTAAGTGGGTCCCAGTAAGATGTCCCCTCTTAATGGGACTTGGGGGCCAATCTTCATTCTGCCTCTCGCCGCCTCGGCAGTCCCCACTAATTTTAAATTGTAATTAATTTTATTTAACTGATTCAATTTCTCTAGAAGAATGAGTAAAAATACACATGAATTTTTATTAAGAATGAGTCCGACATCATATATATTTTGGAGATATAAAAAATATCCATGGAAATTCAAAATGAGAATAAAAATATCTACACTAAATTTTTTTAGGGAGATCTACGTCTTTTTGGAAATACATATATAACAGTTTAAGTCAAATTTCTCTGTTTTAAATATTTATAGGTATTTTTATAAATAGATAGTCCTATACGTATTTTTTATAAACGTCCATAAGCATTTTTCTCCAAAACCCAATATTTCATAAACAAACTGCATTATTTTAATATATTTTCCACGTCATTCCTTACTTTTCTTGCACCTGTCTCTGCCCCATTGCATGAACTTGCCCGGCAACAGGACGAAAACGTCGGTTGCGGATTCCAAACGGGATTTAATTATAGTTTATTTTTATTTAATTATAATAACGGAACCAATAATGGGGACCATGATTCTTGTTGGTTGGCGGGGTAAAGCACAAAGTGAACCGCCACGTGGCGGTAGAATCAGATTGGACTTTGGCGGGGGACAAATGAGTATTGCGCGGTTAACCGGTATTCATTCTCTCATAATTCTTTAGGTCATTTTTTTTTTTTGAACTCTATCTTCATCCTCATATTTTAAAAAATTTATAATTCAGATTTTATAAAACTATTATTTAAACATAAACACATAAATTTAAACTGTTAAGATATAGTCTACATAATTTATATTTTTTAAAAATTAAATTATAAAATATTATATTAATAATTTTAAAAAATATTAAACTTAAACCATTTAATTTTTTATATGAGTGTGAAGATTAAATTTTAAGAAGAAAATGGGAAAATAAATTGTATCATCTTCCCGATTAACCATTCCCGCGGCTAGGGCGAGTGATGTTAGGTGGGAATTGAAACGGAACAGCGTTACGGATGATGACGTCACCCTACCCCAAGAATATGCTCTGCAGATTTTTTTCTTAACCTCAGTTACTCCTTCAAAAAAAAAAAAAAAAGTTACTCCCTACTTTTACAGTTTTACCGATAGTTAATTTCTTATCCGGTCACAGAACAGCATTGAGGAATAATAAAGTGAACTGTACCTTTTTTACTCCTGATTAACTGGCACTCAAAATATTTTTTATTTTAAAGCATTTTATAATTCATCCCCACCCTATAGGGTATGTTTGGTATGAGGGAAGGGGAAGGGAAATTTTTTTTGAAAGACATTTACCATTTTGCCATTAATGAAGGAATATTCTTTTTTATTGTGAGGATATTTTAGAAATATTGAAAATTATTTATGGGCAATTTTATAAAGATAAGATAAAAAAATTCTCTCTCTACTTTCCCTCCCTTCCCATTTCCTCAAACCAAACATACCCTAAGAGTTTTCTATTTACTTTCGTATTTTAGAGTATTTTGTGCTTCTATTATTATTTTTTTTTAAAGAGCAGTTTTTTCTTTCATTTTTTAAGAACTATTTTAATCTCACTGTTAATTCCCAAAAAAAAAAAAGTTAAGTGAATGTACCTATCTTCAATTTTTGTCAGCACTGAAAATAATTAAGTATTTGAGCTAAAAACATGGAACATATAAGCACACAAAATATTTGAGATGAATGATGACAACGAAAAAAAATGTAGAGCTAATTATTAATAGTGTTAGAGATGAATACTTAAAAATATGAAAAATCAGTACTAAAATATAAAATTAAAATTAACTCAAAAATATTATAAGTGCAAATTATAAAATACTTTAGGATACTTGCCACACTTAAAAAATACTAGTACTTCAATTTATTAGATAACCTTAACCCTTTTACTTACATTTATAATGTAAGTTGCACCTCGTTTGTAAATAAAAATGATAACAATAAATAATTCTTATATTTATAATTTAAAAATAATATGAATTGATTTATATTGTATTGGTACTCTCTCCTGTCCTCAGTGAAAGATATATTCGAAGAGTTAATTTTGGTTCTAAATATAATATATCTTTTTTATATTTGTCAAATTTTTTCTAATTTACTCATATTGATATTTTCTCAATAATAATCAAGAAAGAGTGGGAATTAAGGAATTAAAGAAGATGAATACGGTGTTTTAGAAAATATAAGTTACATTAACTATCTTAAATAACTTTATTAATTTAATCAAATTATATAAATATATCTTATATTCATGATTGAATTGGGTATCTAAACGGAACTCTTAGCTAATTAATATCAACAAAAAATAAGGAAAAATCATGTTTAAAAAAAGGGGAACAAATATATATTACATATAGTGTCTTTGATATTTGGTATTAGAAGGCAAACGATTGTACTCGAGCATTTTAGAGTAATTATGAATCATATATTATAATTAATTTTTTAATATCCTCAAATTAATCAATTAATACTTATATTAAATATCCAATATAGTATGAATTTATCATAGACAAATAATATTCAAAATCTCCATCAAACAAGGTTATTAAACTTGAATCAGCCACTAAATAAGCTAGAGTACTGGATCAAGAGTTACTGAGTCAAATCAAGGTCAAACTGATAAGAAATTGAAGATTTCAGAATTATTAAAATGAAATTAAAAAGTTGAATAAAAATATCGATTTTTTTAAAATAGTAAACCGGATTGATGCTCGCACCATTTGTCGGGCCAAACAGATACTGGTCCAATTCCGAGTTTCAAAACCCTACCATCTAAGAGTATCGATACTAATACTTAAACCCTCTACTAAGATTTCATACCCAAAAAAAAAAAAAAAAAACTTATAGTAAGATTGAATATATATCATTATCAACTTTGAGTCTTTCATGTGTAATAGCAATAATAAATACTAATACAAAGAGACATTGAAGTGGACCAATCTATCCGACATGTTCGCGGATTTGAGTTTTGATTTTTAACCTATTCTTTGTTCATTTGATTGATTGAGATATTCTCTATATATTTTTCTTCCAATTCTAAAACAAATACTCTCTTTAATCCTTAATATTTAACTTTTTTTTATAGATTAAGGAAAGTAAATGAATGATTTAATCCTAATATATATTATATATCATTAAATTATATATTAATTTATAAGTCAAAAAAATTTGTTTGAAAGAAAAATAATAAATATAAATATTCTAAAACAATTTATTTAGCTTTCTTAATTTTTATAAAAGAAGTCAACTATGTTATATTTAGGATCAAATAGAGTAATCACAAACATGACTAAGAGATGTTTCAGATAACATAGTTGTTTCAGATAACATAATTTGTCAGTATGTGTCAATGACGTGAACCTGTTTTGCGCCATCAGTCTCGTGAGTTTGTTAAACGCCACAAACTGCATTACTTTAGTAAAATGTTTCCAATCTGCATTAATCTGGTAATTTTTTTTTTTTTAATTATTTTGGTCAATCTCCATAAACTGCGAGATTAAAATAATTAGAGGTGTAATAATTGAAAAGTGGAGAAAATGGTCACGTGATGTGAGTATAGATGAGAGGCTCACAAACATGAAAGGGGGGATGAATAAGAAAGTAAGATTCATAATGAAATGAATGATCATTCATCATAATGCATCTGCCTTTGCTTTCCTCTGTTCCTGTTTTGTTTTCACCGACCAAACCTCAAATTTTAATTTAATTTATTTTATTTTTAAGTGCACATTTCTTTGTTGGAAGAAAAGGCTACCTTTTACGTAAAAACAAAAATAATCACATAAAACAATAAATAAATAGTTGCTGAAAAGGAGATGCTATGCCCGTGGGGGCCACGCGAGCTCGTGGGCATCCATGTTACCCACTAACTATACGTACAAAATGGGCCCGTTTCACATATATAAATAAATAAATAAATAAATTTATTTATTTATATGTGTGGAAACGCACGAGAAATAATAAGGTCAAATATTTGTCTTAGAAACACATGTTTAAGAATAATTTTGTCTTGAAAGTTTTTTTGGTCTCAATGTAGCCCAGAATTTTAAAAACATAGCGATTTTTCCTTCTTCCGTTAAAAAGTTAATGGTCAATATTACCTTTTAAATAGTCAATGTTAGTTTTTTAACTGAAAAAGACAAGATTACTAAGTTTTTAAATTTTCGGAGCTAGATTGAGTAAAAAAAAACGTCTAAAGAAAAGTTGTTTCTGAACATGTACTTCCGAGACAAATTTTCCACTTAACCAGAAATAATATGAGGATGCTTGAAGAACAACAAAGAAAAAAACACATTAGAGTGCTCGATGTATCATAAATACGATTAATGTTATCATTTGAGACTAATAATGTTAGAATTAAAAGATAAAAAAAACTTTATAAAACTAAGGGGATCAAACTGAACTTTGTATAATATGTGCTTTTACCCACTTCCTACTGTAATATTAATGTTAAAAAATAACCCATTATGTAGGGTTAATGGTGCTTGAATTTGGATTAGGTTGATGATTATTTAAAAAGGAAAAAAGAAAAATGGTGCCCTACTTAGATGACATCATGCTTATCTAGATTAAAAGGAGGTCGTAAACTACGAATTGATATCATTAAGATAAGATAGAAGCTAAAGTATTGTATATATTATTCTAATATAAGATTAGGTTATAATGGTTTGCTTTTGTTCCCTGGACAAATAATAGTAAGATAGATGATAATATCACGAAAATGAAATGTTAAGCATAGTGCGTGACATCTTAGTGTAACTTTAAATTATCGGGGTTCTTTAATTTAAAACATCATAATCATCTTCTTTAATTCTCTTCATTCCCCTCTTACTTTTTCCCCCCCCCTTTTCTAAAAGCTCTTTATAATTGTCATTAATTTGTCTTAAAGTTATAATTTCATCATTGGAATATAACAGAATTTTAGATTAACAATTTTAGAGTGCATAATAATGAAATCAAAGATTACTAAGAATAATCTTAAGTGCAATGATTTAAAAAGCACAAATCAAAATTCTAATCTTTCACGCAAAAAATTTAATGCTTGAGATCAATCTCTTAGGTTGTTAATTTTTTTTTATTATTTTTTTCAACGTTTTGAACGAGTGCGTGATATATCACTAAACTAGATGAAATCCAAGTATAATTATTTTACCAAAAAATTCAAGTACCATTAAGTCAAAAAAAGAGTTTTTGGCCAGGAGCTTATTGTCCAACGAATGTCAAGCTTGTCTCCTAGGAGCAGGACTTACGACGTGATGAATTAATGTTTAAATTCCTGTTAAAAGAGGTGTTTACATTTATTATCTAACATTATTTCAAACAAAGTACTCATCTAATTCTAAATTTATGACATGACTCGTGATAGAAATTATACTATAAAACATATCTTATATCTATGAACGGAGGTAGTATTTTTTAATAGAAGGAATTGTATGTCTCAAAAATATCCTTTATGAAGAGTAAAGGACAAGAAGTGGGTGGGTTATGTTTTGTTTAGGGAAAATTTCTTTTAAGTTCCAAAAGACAAAAAATATATATATATATATTAAAAAAGTCATAAGGGAAATTTAGATGTCAGCAGAATCCCATTAACAATTCCATCGGTAGGATTAACAACTCTTTAAGACTTTTTCTGATATGAATTTCTCTTAGAATTTTTTTGACATTTTGTTGGTTTTTTGGGACTTAAAAGAAAATTTCCTTTTTTTAATTGAGAGTTTTATAGTCTTTATCTTCAAGGAGTACACCTGTCACCCTATCAATGAGGTTTGGTAAATTGTACTACTGCATTTGTTGTTGGATGTAGTTTTTCTTTGGTAGGGAACATGAAAGTCATTTTTAATTAGAACACGGCACATATTAGTGAGGCGCTGCCTCTGCTTCTGCTTCCTTCCTTGCAATTCACTGAGAGGACCACAATTCTGTATACACTGTAATACCTCTGCTCGTTCTGAGCAAAAAAAAAAAAAAAAAAAAAAAACCTCTGCTCGTTCGTCGAATCATCACCAAAGCTGCATCTTTATTCATTTTTATTTTTTATATTATTGTTACTTTAATTTAATATTTTAATGGAAGAAGATAAGCTTCAACTAAAGTGGAACGAGACAAAACATGTCATTCTCTTGTTTCTTTCCCCTTATGCGACACGTTTTCTTTCTTCCTCTTCTGCACCTGCATGTTTTTTTTTTCCTGATCTTTAATATAAATTTAATTAATTTAATTAATCTTTTAAAAAAAGTTAAATGAATTTTATATTAATGAGTAGTGGAATCCCCTGTATGATCAATTATCAAATACAATAATTTTTTTTTCCTTACATAAATTGAATATGCTAAATACTGTATGTGATTTATTTTAGATTTTGTAAGAAACATGTGACCCGAAATCTAATCATACTAAACATTATATTAGGTAGTTGCTGTTAGAGTCTTAGGTGTAGTGAGACAAAAGTAATGAGTTTGTAAGGTAAGAATTACTTTAATAAATTAAAGAAATAATACAAAATTATCCCGCGTATGACTTATTCAACTTTATTATAATTTCTATTCAACTTCATTCATTTTTTTTTTTAAAGAAAAAAACACAACTTTTGAGAAGGAAAGGATCAAAGGACCCAATTACTATATATATTTTGGTAGACTAGACATTTTTACGTAACAGCAAGAGAATCTTTAATTTGTAGTTTGACAAGCAAAAGGCAGACATTTCAAAGCAATTAGTTCAAATGCTTTTGTAAGCAAAAGAAACAACAGAGCATTGCTGTTGGCTGTTCAAACGTCACAATATTTTATTTATTTATGATTAAAACTAACCAAATACACACCGCCATTTGCCACATTTCAAGTTATTAACATTTTGATTTGGGGCGTGCAATCCTCATTGTGTTTCTCATAATAAACTGATGAATTGTTCTTTATACCAATCATTACATAACTTGGGCTCAGTAGATTAACAAAACTGCATGGCATGTTTCTTTAGTCTAATGGGGAAGCAAGTGTAAGTGTAAGTGTGTGAGTGTAATTCACAAGGTCCTTTTCAGAATGGTACCCACCACAGACTCTGCTATAAAATAGAAATGCTAAAAAATGGAAACGCTCATAATGTATCACATGACTTAGCTAATCCTTTTGGCTTTTGTGCCCTGAATTGGTCAAATTTATTCCTCCTCCTGATATAAGATATATTTCTAAAGTTGATTTTGATTTTAAATATAAGATATAATTTTTATATATGTTAACATTTTTCTAATTAACCCTCTATTAATGTTCCCTTGAAAATAATTAAGGAGGAGAGAAAATGAGAGAATTAAGAAAAATGTTAAGAGTGTTTTAGAAAATATATGTCATATTTACTAATTTAACCAACCCTTAGTCCAACAAATATGTCATACATTCATGACCAGAGCTACTACCTTTAGTTTGTGATAAAGGGAAGGTTAAAGAGGTCGGCCACCTTCTGCTCCCCTCTTCAAAGAAAAAGCTGCTTCCTTATCTGCAAAACTACTGAAATGGGTTACAAGGCCCATAATTGATAACAATGCACCATCAATAATCAATAAACAGAATAATAACCAATAATCATGAGGAGTAAGTAAAAAAAGACTTGTTCTCTTTTAACCACGTCCTCAGTCCGAAGTGTGAGAATGGAAAAAAATGGTGTTGTGAGCTCTCTTCCCACGACCATAGGCCTAACACGGAGAGAAATCTAGATTAGTCAGAATTAAAAGTTCCCGTGAATTGGGTGAGATGATCATGATGATAATAATAATAATAATAATAAAAAACAGAATAATAAGCATGCTTGTGAACTGAACACTGCTAAAATTTGACTAGGTACATGTGGGGACCTATATATATCTGACCGGGTGGGTTAATTTCTGAGGTCAATACACGGTGTTGAAGTCAAGGTTGCCATTAAAGTAACAAGTGGAATGGAAGGATAGGTGCCTCTTTTTGGAAAATGAATAGGCACATTGTGAACAAGTATTATTATTATTTTTTTGGTCAGACATTGTGACCAAGTATAAACACGTACGCTAGTCATCAGTTATGGAAAAGAAACAAGTGTTCATAAACAAGTATAAACACGCTAGTCAGTTATTATTGAAATTGTTGACTTTGGCTCACCCTTTTAAAACACGTCAAGAGTAATTTGTTTCCCTCTTCACTCAAGCTTAGACTTCAACGTTTCCACTGTTTAAAGCTTGCAAATAACTTTTCTGCATAGCTAAACTTTGTTCACCCATCTTGTACGTAGTCCCCAAGAAATGGTTGTTTGAACACAACTTCCTGCAATCATCCACTTAGAAGTACTTGCGGGCATCCACTGACATTTAATTTTTTAGACTTGAATAGCCGTAGTGTAGCAAATATAATCTGTCTAAAAATTTTGTTTTTGATAGAATACAATAGTGGGACAAGACTTTATTGTTATTTGAACGTCTACCATACTCTTCAACTTGGGCAACTGCATCCATAAGTACGTCGGTTGATCGAATCCTTCAAGTCCTCCTGCAAAAATGTTGGGAGGGGAATGAGCTAGCAGTAGCAGCATAGGAAACTCTCACACAAACAGCACAAGAATGGTACTATTCACTTGGAAAGAAGAACATCTAATTATTGTTATTCATTGGTGGGGGATTTGGGGTAGCGTATTAGAATTTTTTTAAAAAAAAGGTTTAAATGCATTAAAAAAACAAAATAATATAAACAAGAAAAAAAATAATATCAAAAAAATATTCATAAAATCAAGTAAACACTGATGATGTAATAAGAGATGTAATTATTTTACAAACCTGTTATTTAGAAAAGTAAGGCTAAGTGCTATTAAAAATGCAGTTACATAAATTACAATAAAGGGTGGGCACTCAATAAGTTTAAGTATATATATTTTAATAACAAAAGTATATTACAATAAAAATAATTACAATATCATCCTTTTAGGTATTATTTTTTGGAATTCCATCATAATTACCTTATTATCAATGCTATGAAACACATCTTTTTCAATATAAGATACTAAACAATTATTCAACCATTTATCTCCCATCTGATTACAAAATACAGTCTTGATCCTTCACCACTTATAAATTCAAGTCAGCCATATAATTCGTTTGTGAATACTTCCATGTCAACCCTTAATACGAAAATATATGCTCACAACGTAACATTTGATGAAAAATTTACTCGTTAATGAAAATTCTAAATTCAACCTTTTCACACAACATTCAATTCGGAATATAGAAGACGTTCGGGAAGTCAATGCATGATCTTGTGAAAGCACGTCACATCATCTGATTTGCGGTTACAATTCGTGTTCAAAGTATGGCACTATCATATGGATGGGTCTAAAATCACTGAACGTGGAAAATGGTATATATCAAAATGAGTATGCAATTCATGCACACTTGCATGCACATTCAAGTGCACACTGTATATTTATTGCAAGTGTATATTAGATAATCAGGAAATTTCTTTAACTTATGAATATATAATAAAATGATATATAACATATACTATGATTAATCAATTTATTTAATTTTTTAAATTTCTCAAAAAAAAGTTAAATTGATCTTATATTAATGATATGAGGGATGAGGCCCAATATAAAACAGTGGAATCACCCCCACGTGTTTGCCATTGTGTGATGATCAATTATTAATTTAAAAAATACAATAATTTATTCTTTATCAGTTTAATATTCTTTTCTTTACGTAAATTGAATATGCTAAATAATGTGATTTATTTCAGATTTTGTAAAAAACATGTGATCCGAAATCTAATCATATTAAACATTATATAGGTAGTGCTTATTAGGGGCGTGCATGAAGTCCAGTATGCGCCCACCCAAGTTCGACAAAAAATTGCCATGCCCAGACTAGGAAAAAGAAAATTAGAAAAAATTAGGTAAAATTGGGTTAAGCATTTTTGCGGGTAGGGCCAGACATTGGACAGGGTATGCCGCGCCATACCCATTTGGCTCTACCCGGTAAGTATATATATATATATATATATATATATATATATATATATATATAATATTTAATATAAATATTTCTTATATAATAGTTAATATACTTATATTATAGATTTACTAGTATTCTAATATATCCATTAAGTCTTTGACCATTAGTCCGTTATATTACTAATGATATCTTGTATTTAATGGACTATGGATGTTATTTAATTCTTCACGTATGTATATTTGACTATTTATTAAGACATATGGTAGTCTTTTTAATTTTAAGATTCAAGTTGTAGACTTATTTTGAAATATTCTAAATTGTATAATTATGGATTACATTTAAAATTTACAATATTGTTTTTAGGTATGATTGAAACTGTTTTTTTTTTTTTACATATAGAGTGTGGTAGGGTATCACCATTTGGGCAGAGAAGCCCACTCTGTCCAGCCCAAAAATGTTAAGGCTTTTATCGGGCAGGGTCAAAGACTGGACTGCATTTTACTACTTAGTGAATGAGACCCTTGCCCATGCTCACCCCTAGTGCTTATTAGTGTCTTAAGTGTTGTGAGACAAAAGTAATGAGTTTGTAATGTAAGGATTACTTTAGTAAATTAAAGAAATAATACAAAATTATCCCGCGTATGACTTATTCAACTTTATGATAATTTCTATTCAACTTCATTCATTTTTTTTTTAAAGAAAAAGCTTTTCAGAAGGAAAGGATCAAAGGACCCAATTACTTTATATATTTTCGTAGGCCGGACTTTTTTATGCAGCAGAAGAGAATCTTAATTGATACTTTGACAAGCAAAAGGCAGACATTTCAAAGCAATTAGCTCAAATGCTTTTGTAAGCAAAAGAAACAACAGAGCATTGTTGTTGGCTGTTCAAACGTCACAATATTTTATTTATTTATTTATTTATGATTAAAACTAACCAAATGCACACCGCCATTTGCTGCATTTCACATTATTAACATTTTAATTTGGCCAATCCTCATTGTGTTTCTCATAATAAACTGATGAATATATAGTTCTTTATACCAAGACATAACTTGGGCTCAGTAGATCAACAAAACTGGTGGCATGTTTCTCAAGTCTGATGGGGAAAGCAAGTCTCACAAGGTCTTTTTCAGAACGGTCCCCATCACGGCAGACTCTGCCATAAAATAGAAATGCCAAAAAATGGTATCCCTCATAATATATCACATGACTTTAGCTAATCCTTTTCGCTTTTGTGCCCTCTCCTTTGGTTCTTAATATAAGATATATTTGAAAAGTTGATTTTAAACTTAAATATAAAACATATAGTTTTCATATTTGTCAATATTTTCCTAATTAACTCATATTAATGCCTTTTTAACAATAATTAAGGAGGAGAGAAAATGGGAGAATTGAGAAAAATGTCAAAAGTGTTTGAGAAAATATATATTATATTAACTAATTTAACTAACTTTCTTAATCTAATCAAATTAGGTAAATATGTCTTATTGTTTCTCCATTTGCTTCTATAGAGAGAGAGAGAGAAAGAGATAGGGAGGAAAATAAAGGGAAGGTCAAAGAGGTCGGCCACCTTCTGCTACCCCATTCAAAGAAAAAGCTTCACCCTTATCTGCAAAACTGCTGAAATGTGTTACCAGGCCCATAATTGATAACAATGCATCATCAATAATCAATAAACAGAATAATAATCAATAACCATTGCGAGCAAGTCAAAAGGGACTTGCTTTCCTTTAACTATGTCCTCTGTCTAAGATGTGAGAATGGAGAAAGTAGTGTTAGAGCTCTTCCCTCATGACTATGGGTTCGACGTAGGGAGAAATCTAGGTTAGTCGGAACTGAAGATTCCGATGAATAAAAACAAAAAACAGAATAATAAGCATGCTCGTGAACTGAACACTGCTTAAATTTGACTAGGTACATGTGGGGACCTATATATATTTGACCGTGTGGTTTAAATTTCTGAGGTCAATACACGGTGTTGAAGTCAAGGTTGCCGTTATGATAACAAGTGGAATGGAAGGATAGGTGCGTCTTTTTGGAAAATGAATAGGCACATTGTGAACAAGTACAAACACGCTAGTCAGTTAAGGGAAAGAAGCAAGTGTTCATAAACAAGTATAGACACGCAAGTCAGTTATAATTGAAATTGTTTACGTTGGCTCACTCTTAAAAAACACGTCAAGAAGTGAGGAATCCAAACTCTTATAAAGAGTCGTTTAATTTGTTTCCCTCTTCATTCAAGGTCGGACTTCAACGTTTCCACTGTTTAAAGCTTGCAAATAACTTTTCTGCATAGCTAAAGTTTGTTCACCCATCTTGTAGTCCCCAAGAAATTGGTGTTTGAACACAACTTCCTGCAATCATCACTTAGAAGTACTTGCGTGCATCCACTGACATTTTTTACGATTTGAATAGCTGTAGTGCAGTAAATATAATCTGTCTAAAAATTTTGTTTTTAATAGAGCATAATAGTGTCGTACGATCTATGTAGCTTTATTATCGTTTGTACCTCTACCATACTCTTCAACTCGGGCAACTGCATCCATAAGCACGTAGTTGATCCAAACCTTCAAGTCCTCCTGCAAAAATCTTGGGAGGGTTATGAGCTAGCAGTAGCAGCATAGGGAACTGTCACACAAACAGCACAAGAATAGTACTATTCACTCGGAAGGAAAAACATCTAATTATAGTTATTTTCGGCAGAAGGTTGAGTAATGGTACTGCTGACACAACTCTTCTAGGTATAAATGGATCCCAAGGGCTATCCATGGGGTGTGAACTTTTGTGATGAGAAACTTAGGCGCCAAAAGTAATACTCATCTTAATTAATCAAAATCTTGACTTACAATTACATATCTTGGTTCTCTCGGGCCAAACTATCAACCTAACTACATTTGTACCAAATTTAGAAGTTACACTGTGACCTCAAAATCATTTGAATGGCACCATTATCTTAAGAACTGCTTTATGACACTGCAAACATTCTCATTTGCCTCTTACCCCTTCCCATTATTTAAGACTAAAGTGCTCTCCTATCCTTTTGCGACATATACATACACAGTTACACACACACTTATACATATACATATATAGAAATACACACACATATATGTATATATACATATATATTTATATATATGTACATACATATATCTACATATATATAGATACATAATCCACCGATCCCTTCTTTAGGTTTATTTACAAGCATTGTCGTGTCACTGTGATGTGGTATCCATGGTTCTTAAAAACTCATTTTATCATTGCGATTTTACGTTTTTACGATTTTTTTTCATTAAAACGATTTTACTAATTTTCCAAACGCTTTTAAGTTTTTACGATTTTACTACGTTACAATTTTACGTTTTACGATTTTTCATTCTCCTTCTATTTTCAGGTAAAAACTCGTTTTTAAGAACCTTAATGGTATCATTTTTTTTTTTATCTAGCAAGTGATTTCACAGCTTGATTTTTTGTAAAATAAAAGACAATAAGAGACTACCTTACCAAAGACTTTATAGCCTAGTGGTATGGATACTCTTATAAGTAGGAGTTCGCGAGTTCAATTCCACTCTTTTAACTCAAACTCTGGGGCTGCCATTGTAACTAAAATAAAAGGACCCTACCCTGTTAAGAATAGAATGAGGCCAAATTGTCCTTACGTATTTGTGCTAAAAAGTCACATGCATGATTGAGAAGCATCACAAGGCTTGCCAAACGCAATGGTTCAATTCTCCAGTAGTTCAAAAGGAGTCCTATGCCTCTTCTCGAAACTCTTCCCACTCTTCAAGCGTAAGCATTCCCTCCATGTCTTGACCTTCAGGTGCATGCTTTATCTTGCACTCAAGCAACTCTTGGAACTTGGACTCATCATACTGTGATATGCCAATCCATAATACAGGCATAGATCAGATTATAGTTCCATATACCAATGGCCTATGCAAAGCAAAAGGTTGATAATAAGAGGTGGACAAACACAATGCTAGTTACAACAAAGTACCTAAACTGTATATGCATATATTAACCCTCTAATTTGATAATACATATTTCAGTAGGTCAGTTAGTACTTTCATGAAACAATTAAAATGCCATTAGAACATGTCCCAAGAAAAAAAAGAGCACCTCAATTTGAGTACCTACAAGTATACCATCTTATGGCTATAAATGATTCGAAGGTCAAGTACAAGTGAGGAATACCATAATGAGGAGCTTGGAGAAGAGAGCGATTCCGACGGCGGTGAGAATCATAGGCATTGTGGCGGTGTTGAGCTATGATTTGGATTCGGGAACGTACACAAAGAAATGGTCCTTCTTTCTTGAGGTCATCTTCATCTTCTTTGTTTTCTCCAATTCGATCGGCCACCTTTCTCTTCAATATGCTTCTGAGGGGCCATCCGTTGGTACCATGCATGAACAGTCTCTGCCTAATTCTGTTCCTTGGTTCATTACCTCTTTCCTTCTCTCAATTCAAAATGTTGTTTGATTATGAAATCGTAGCAGATGATCCCCACTAGACGGTAGAGTACGATTAAAAGTTTAAAACCTATCCTAGAAAGTTTGCCCGTGGATGTGAAGCCTCAAAGAAAAATAAACGCAAAAAAAAAAAAAAAAAGAGAGCAAAAATATTATTTATTAAGAAATATATATATATATATATTCATACAAAATTTTTTTCTAATTTTTTAAAGTCATTTTAGCTAATTTTAAAATTGGCTGTTAAATTGTATTTGATCCAAAATATCTCTATTAAAAATATTATTTAATTGATTTATGTTTAAATTTATAATTTAATTTTTTTAAACACGTATATTGCCTAAAATAAATCATTCAATATACAAAAATATTGAACGGATAGAGATTTTAATATAAGTAGAGAGAAATTAGCCAATATATATAATGCATATTAATGTAATTTTTGATTGAGAAATATTTTTTTTAAAGATTTTGCTGTCTATGGATTTCAATTGAAACCCAAGTTTTATAATGAAATTTATTTATCACACTAACATGATCCTTCACCGCTTATAAATTCAAGTCACCCATATATATAATTCCTTTGTGAATACTTACGTGTCAACCCTTGATACGAAAATATATGTACTCACAACATTATATTATATTTGCTGATATCTCAATTCAACCGTTTCACACTACATTCAGATCGGGAAGTCAATGCATGATTTTGTGAAAGGACGTCACATCATCTGATTTGCGGTTACAATTCGTGTTCAAAGAATGCAAAATATCAGATGGGTCTAAAATCAGTGAACGTGGAAAATGGTGGATGAACGTGGAAAACGGTATATATATAAAAGTGACACTTTGAACTTTTAACCGGATCTTACCTGATGCGGACACTGGTCAAGAGTTGAGCAAAATTCAATTACGTTTACTTATAACTCACCATCTTTATTATACATTGAACCTAACCTACCTATTCCCTCATAACAACAACTCAATTGGTTATGATCGCGTTTCAGGGACAACGTTACGTTGTCCCCACATAACAAGTCTCCCGCTTCTGCCAAGTCTACGTGTTTTGTTTTACAGTGTCGTCACGCGTCTAAATTGGGAAAGTTAATGAATCATGATCATGATCATCATCATTCAAGAAGCTTGTGAATGTATGCATACCTTAGAACATACGACACCATGCTCTCCTATTTCTCCCAAGTCGGTGAAGCCGTGAAGATTTGGACACGTGTGAAGCCCCCAGCAAGATGGTCACAACCTACTTCAATCCAAACCATATTCTTAACTCCCCTTGTGGTTTTAAATATAACATATAATTAACTATTTTTTAAGAGATCAAGGAAGCCAACTAAGTTACTTAATCATATCATATATTGAGTATCTTTAAATTATATATCTATTATAAGTTAGGCAAAATAATTTGAAGAAAAAATGATAAATATAAATACTTTAAAGTAATTTAATTAGCTTCCTTAATCTCTTTAAAAAAAGTCAACTTTATTTTATATTTAGTGCCGGATGAGGAGTATATGATAAGAATTAAGAACCCATAACTACACTTCAATCCAAAAAATAAAAATAAGAAATCACTTTTTTTTACTTCCTTTAAAAAAGCAATTTTTTTTTTCCCTTTTAGCAGCATGGCCCAATACAACGGCTCCTGCAATTTTAGGCCGGTAATAATTGGCCTTGTGGGCTTACTATCTGCTCAGTAAGAGAGAGAAAACATCAGTGCCAATAGAACAGGATCTCGTAGCAAGCTCAACAGGAGTTTTGCCTTCTTTATCTACAGCGGCAAGATTGGCCCCTCTACACAACCCCAAAAAAAAAAAAAAAACGGTCATGGCAAAGTTAATTTCAATAACACCGGATTCAAATGTACCGGGAAAAGGTCATTTAGACTGTACATTATTATAGGCATGACATGGAATCGAATAATCATGATCAATTGTGTAAGAGTTCAATTTTATTTCCTCAAAGTCAGGGATCTAATTTCCTGTATTATCGTCATAATAACAATTTCTTGCGCCTGAATCAGTTTCTGGCTCTTGTCTCATGGCTAGTTATGGATAATACCCTAAAATATTTAACGCAAGTGATTAAATGTGCATGTATTGGAAAACCATTGATATGTGTATTCACTGAGTCATTAGTGATGAGAGTGTATATATGTTTTACTTGGCTTCATTTTTGCAGGGTTTTAGATGTACTAAAAAGTTTAGCAATAATCTCGAGTACTACTCCAGGAACAAGAGCACGGGCAAAACAAGCAATGCACCGACCAATGGGGAGGATTCACTTCTTGCAAAAGGAGATCGGGCAAAGCCCAGCTCATAAAGTGGCTTCTCCTAAGGCTGTCCAGGTGCATTATACTAGTAACTCGGATGAGAAGCTTTAATTACAGTATTTTAATTTTAATTATGATTAGGGGTTGATGAAAAATAGAGGCTACTACGGAGATAAACAGGATGCAGTAACAACTTAGTTACTCTCTCCCATCCTTAATATAAAAAATATTTAGGGAGTAAATCGTGGTCCTAAATATAAGACATATTTTTCATATTTATCAATTTTTTGGGCCTAATATACTTCTATTGATACTCCCTTACTAATAATTAAGATGATTAATGTGTTTTAACTAATTTTCTTAATAAAATTGAATTAGGTACATATGATTTATATTAAGAACATTGACACGTCATTACCACTGGGTTCAGGCTGTTTATTACCAAGGATCTCACCATGGCATTGAGGGAGGGGAGCGGCTAGTGTCCTCGGCCGCTCCCGTTCACTGTGGTCCACTGCCTCTATACTATGTCATTTTTGACGCAAAACAGTAACCCATGCCCTTTTTTTTAATATAAATATTTTAGGATACTGCTGGGTACTAAAAAGATATTTCAGGATACTGACCGGTACTGAAAAAATACCTCATAATCTTAAAAGAATAATTCAGGGTATTGAATGATATTAAAAATATATTTGATAATACTGACTGGTACTAAAAAAATAAATGTCAGTTAGTAGTCACATTTTGAAGTATCCTTTTAGTATTAGTCAGCACTAAAATATTTTATCAAAATCATAAAATAATTTTTCAAGATTGTAAGGTATATTTTTAGGACCATTCAGTATACTCAAATATATTTTTAATACCAGCCAGTACCTTGAATTTTTTTTTAAGATCCTTAAATAATTTTTTAAGATAATAAAATATTTTTTTAGTACCTGTCAGTATCTTGAATTATTTTTTCAGTACCGGTTATTATCTTGAAATATCTTTTTAATTCGCGACAGTACCTTGAAATATTAAATTTTTTTTTTTAAAAAAGGAACGGGTCCCTGTTTTGCGTCAAAAATGACACAGTATAGGGCAGTGGACTGTAGTGAACGGGAGCGGCAGAGGACACTAGCCGCTCCCTTGAGGGAGGCATCTTACACTGGTAAGCTGATGGAGGAACAAAGGCAGAATATCTACCACCTTATGTTCTAATAAACAAATGTTTGAAAATATAAGGAACCAAGAAGAGCCCAGCCAGCCAGCCAGCTGGATCTTAATAGGTAGGGGCGTAGGGTGCTAGGTTCATTGGTATGGATGATACAGATAATGAGATAATACATTTATTACCTTGCTACAAGCAATTTTGCAGTTGCGCTCTTGCCATTGGTTATACAACAATGCAGTGGTGTCTGACCTCTTGAATCTGGAGCATTTATATCTGCACCATACTGGAGAAGGAGCTCCACCATGCTTGAATCGGCAGTTAGACATGCCTGATGTAGCACACTAGAACTAGAACAATCTTGTTTATCCTCTGCCCGCTGATTTTCTGTTTTTTTGGGTCGCAACTCTGTCGGCTGATTTTCTCTTTTTGATGACGAGTCTATATTACTTGAAGAAGGCACCTCAGAATTACCTGTTCCAGCTAATGGAGTTAAGAGACAAGAAGCCCCACCATATGATATTTGATCACAGATAGCATTGAGATCCACATCTGACTTGACAATTTGTCGGTACACTGCCCTCTTGTCGTTCGCACAGATGCTTTCCCAAACATGGTGAGGCAGTGATTTAATACGTTCGGTTTTCTTCTTCCGGTTAACAAAGACCTTCTCCAAATACTGCAATAAAAGAAAGCATCAAGTTTTACCTCCCAGACAAAAACTCCTGTCAAGTAACACTTTTTTTGTTTGCTCAAGATGTCAAGTAACACTTGAAGAACAAGATTTCTACCAACTACTGAAGGTAACATTGAAAATATGATTATTTGTTTATTACTACTTGTTTCAGCGTAGAGAGGGAGAGAGAGAGAGCAGCCTCTGAACCAAGGGAACCTTAGGACTCATTACCCTAACTAAAAATTAAAGAAATTTCTTACTTTACTCATATTAAATACATCCTTAAAAACAGTTTGATATTTTCCTACATCAACATTGAATAGAGGTAAAAGGAAAAAATCATAATAAATATTTAATGTGGGGCCTTATTAAAAGGACCACAAAACCCTTCCTCCAAGTGCCTGGGAACATTTGGACTAATCTATAATTATATTAGAACAAACATTACATAGGTAGTTGTCCAATATAAGATGATCACTTTCTTTCTTAAGAAAATTATGAATTTTAATAAAAGAATAAATGAAGTTAAAATATAAGTTTTAGTCTTTTAGAGATATATTTCCTTAGAAGTTGCATTGTAATGAAAGAAATAGATATTTTGACGATATTGTTTTAATGTTTGGATTTCAAATCAATTTGTACAGATTTTCATAATAGATGAGAAGGATGCATAATTTAAAGTCATAGAACATGTTTGTCAAAAGGGAGGATGACAACTAGGTCCCAAAAAGTTTTGTCAAAAGATAAAATGAAAATATCAATAAATATGAGGATTTTAGTTTCAAATTATGCATTAACGACAGTTAAGGCTCATCATTAGCAATTGAAATTTCCATATTTGCATCTGTCCCAAATCATTATCTGCGACCTATTATTTTAAAAAAATTCGGAAACAAACTGTCATTAAATTGAAGTTCAGTCTTGTCAAAATATGCACAATAAACACAGACAAACATGACCAACATGTGGCTCAAGTGGCAAATCACACTTCCCTTAAATGGAAGGTTGCGGGTTCTTAGGCAATGTGATGGGTGTGTCTCCCTTTCCTATGGGGAGGGCTAGGTTAGGGTTAAATTGTATTTTATTTAAAAATGAACGAGACCACATGCTCTTAAAAGTAATTGGTTTCACCAATGAACTCTAACATCGCAAGCAAGACATTTTGCGTCACAAAATAGGCTGCCTCAGAAACACATGGGATGCGAGAATCAATATAAAGGCAGGGCTAACTTCCTGGTAAATCTCCTTGTGGAGTCTTTAACCATGCCAAACTTGCTAGCTAAAGTAAAAAGTGTGTGCGCTGTTTTTCTAAGGTGTAAAATATATTTAATCGATGACTTCCGAAGACTAGAATAACTCCCTTAATATTCAACCGCGAAATAATGCGATCAGGCCATAGGAAGTAGAAAGTTAAAATTACCTTTGCGTGAATGAACCTCTCCTTCAAAGAAATAGGATCATCGGGTTCTGGTTTCTTTGCATGAAATAATTTATTTCTGACCTTAAATGAACTACATCGCAGGAACGCTTATATTAGCCTAAGTTCAAACATTTAATGGTCACAAATAAATAAATAAATTTTGGCTACACTTACCAAAGAGGCATATCAGCTGCATTACTTGGTGAATGCAACAGCTCTTCCCAAACAGAGTTCGCAAAGAGATTACCCAGAGACTCAAACAAGCCCAAAACAGAAGCGTCCCAGACTTTCACATCCAGTGTCAACGATCTTACCTGCAAAAAAAATTGCATGAATTATAGTTCGGTACGAAAACAGTATTAGCCATCTAACAAAGTAAACGACTGCCATTATCTTTAACCATTTAAGTATAAAGCAAAAGTTAAACAAACAAAAGATTTTCCATGACAAGCAGTTATGTTACAGCTAGACATAGTGAAAGCTTTCAGGCAACAAGTATAAGGCTCTTATGCCCTATATCTAGCTTTCATTCAGATAAGAATGATAAGACATGAGCCATATACAGCGCAAAAGAATAAGCTTAGATGCGAAACCTCAACAACTTACTTTAGATATATGTACACCAAGATTACGATGCACACCAGAACATTCAATGCATATAAGAATGCCGAGGTTTAAGGATGCCCAGTCCGGATCAGGTTGACCACAATCAGCGCACTCGTCATTCCCACACACCTTTCTGAGGATATCAATTGGCTTTTCACTTTTTACAGCCTGTTGATGCGATTGCAAACTTTTAGCTAGAGCAAAGTAAGTATTTTAGATGAAGTTCTTAAGATGCACGTGCTTTAGCAACTACCTGATCATCAACCGGAGGATTTTCCAACGCATTCCCAGGGTTACCATCATTGCATTCAGAGTCAGCTGAGGGAGGCTGCCATATCATTGGTTTGATAATAATCACCATCACTAATCACGATTAATTCCGGTCCGTAAGAATACACTTCCAAGAAAAATTTATTGTACCTTTTCTATTGTTTGGGCACTCAACAAGGAGGCAATTACTCCTATTATCTTTTCAACCCAGTCCATTTGGTCCGCCGAATTTTCTGCCTGCAATGCTTTACGTTGGTATCGTTAGGAGTAAGTAATAAAATTCAAATTAAGCGTTGAAATAATTTTGGAATACGGACCTGCAGTGTGAAGGCTTTTGTCGGTGAAATAATTCTGAAGCAAAATCTTAAATCGTTCTGCTCAGCATCAAGCTTGATGGTTGATGTTAGCAAGTTCACTGCACGACGTGCGGCAGTTTTTTCATCGACAACAGCATGGTGATGGGCAAACCGACTCAAAATCCCAGGACTAGGTTCTGCGTAATTATTCTTTGCTGCAGATGGTTGGCCGCCGCCCTGAAATGGTATGATCAACATTTGTTAAATGAAGAAACTGACAACATGAGCATTAACAGGCACAGAGTATTGCCTTTATAACAATTTAGTTGGCAACTTACGTGAGATTGCAACCAGTTCCCTGGTTTGCGATGGTAGTATAACATTCCTCGACTATCAAGAACAAAATACCTTTTCTTCCATGCCCCTCTCAGATTGGAGGACCGCTTTGACAGATATCCTTGTCGAAGAATTTGAACCTAAAATTGTGTGCATATTTTGAAAAAGATACGTTTAAATAAAGGACTCATAATGTTGAATGCACAGTCACGTAGAAAGAGGGAAAAATCAAATAAGAAAGCACATAGTGTGCATAGTTTGAAAAAGATTTTAAATAAAGGACTCGTAATGCTGAATGCTCATTCACGTAGAAAGAGGGAAAAATCAAATAAGAAAATACCGTTCCATTTACAGCAGATTCCATTACAGCATCGGCCACATCATTCGGTATCCTAGAAAAGGCCTGCATGTCTCTATTAGGAGAAGGGCCGTTCGAGCTATGCTTGCTATCTTGATGAATTTGTTTTTTGTACTCTTGAATTCTTTCAAGAAGGGAAATCTGCTCCGTATTATAATTTTCTCTCGACTGTTGTGCAATACTCAGAACCTGCAACCTAGCAGAATTAAATATATATAGAAGCGTTCCTGAGCATTAAGCTGGCAAAAAGAGCATACATATCTCAAAATGATTGCCGGCAATGCCAATCTCTTAAACAATATCATGCATTTTTTGAGAATATTATGTATTTATTATGATTATTATCTTATTATTATGATTATATATAGGTATATTATATTTTAGAAGATTTCCTATTATATCTCAATCAGTTTGATTGATTTTGATTTGATTAGATTCTATGAGATTCTACGATTAGTTCTAAGTTTGCCTATATAAAGACCTATATGTACTCTTTCAGATTTAGAGATTAATTAAGAATTATATTTCTCTCTTAAAGCTCACATGGTATCAGAGCTGTGAGGTTATTTTCTTCCTTCAGTTTCTGTGTGCTCGACGTTGCAACAGTGAGGGAGAGGAGGTCTACAAACAGTAAGGATCATATTTGTGTTCTATCCTCAATCTTGTCTTGGAACACGCATCGGCCCATTGTCTTCCTCATCCTCTGATCGGCGAACGCCCCAACTTTGGTGCTTGTCTGAGAGCTCCACGACGGCTCGTTGAGTTCACGCTCACGCAGGCAGACTTACGGCGACGGCGCGTGGGGAGGAGCTTCCACCGGCGACTTCCTGTTTCAGCCTCCTCTCCTCATTTCCGGCAATGTCCGACAAGTTTTGTGGTCTAGGTTCATCGTTTTTTTTTATTATGAAGCACAACTAGGTTATATTTTATATATATATATATATATATATATATATATATATCATCATCATCATCATCATCAACTACCCATCTCCTCTTCGATGCTGTCATTGTCGTCAAGCCTGTCATCATTATTGGTGTTAGTTCCTTTGTCATCATGCCTCTAAACCCATCCAAAGACTGGTCTTGTTGTCCTCTACGCACATTTTTTCATCAACGACCCATCTCCTCTTCGACGCTAGCATCGTCGTCGAGCATCTCATCGTCGTTGGTGGTAGTTTCTCTGTCATCGTGCATGCCTCTCAACCTGTCCGACGACTGATTCCATCGTCCTGAACTCGTCTGACGACTGGTCCCGTCGTCCTGAATCTAGCCCGTTCTAGGTGGTTTTGTGGTGTGGGCCTCTCTGTTTGGCACAGTGATCACGATTCTTAGTTTTTTTTTTTTTTTGTCGTGAGATATCAATATGTCTACAAAGTCAGATGCCTCATCCTCCCTAGTAACATCTCCACCGTTCTTATTGTTCATGAGAAACTTATCAGCGACAATTATCGAGAATGATTTCAATCCATGATTCTTGCTCTTGATGGAAGGGACAAACTTGAATATATTAATGGTGAAATAGAAAAGCCCTCAAAATCAGAAACCCTAGCATTTTGAAAATGGAAGTCAGAAAATACATTGGTATCCTCTTGGTTGATTAACGTGATGTCCTCCTCACTTAAGAAGAGTTTCATGTATCTTCCATTAGCTCGCAAGATTTGGGAGGCTCTCACTGAGACATATAGTACTGTAGGGAGTCGCTCCCATACCTTTGATGTTAAGAAAAAACTATGGTAGCTGAAATAGGACCACATGTCACTCGATAATTATTATTTGGAAAAATCCGCTCTATAGTAAGAGTTTGATGCCCTAACAAATAAAACTCATCATTGTGGGGCTGATGCTAAAGAGGACCGCAAAGAGAAAGAAGAGAAAAGAGTCTACGAGTTGTTGGCTAGTCTTAATGTAATTTATGATGATGTTCGGGCTTGGATTCTCAGTCAAGAGCCCTTACCTTCTATGCGTGAAGTCTATACCACTTTATGCGATGAAGAGGATAGGCACAAATCCATAATCAGAATAATTCCGCTGCTACTTATGTACCTTCTGAAGCCTCAGCACTTGCGGTTCAATTCAAAGGTTCTAAAGGTCGACCGATATGTGATCATTGCAAGAAACCGGGACACAAAAAGGATAACTGCTGGGACCTTCATGGTAAACCTGCAGACTGGAAGCCAAGAAATGGGAAAGAAAGAGGTGATGTCGCTGTAGCTTCCAAAGAATCATCCCAAAATAACCAGCTCAACAAAATCATGGAAATGCTAGCCGCACTTCAGACTACGAACCAACCAACTGCCAGCTCAACCATGGCAGCCACGATTGTCAAAAGAGAACCTACTGACGTGGACGACGATTTGGTGTGCTAAGGAAGTTGTCCAACTTGAGGGGGGTGTGAGAATATTATACATTTATTATAATTAGATATAGGTATATTATATTTTAAAGTATTTCCTACTATATCTCAATCATTTTGATTGTCTAGATTTTATGAGATTCTAGGGTTAGCTCTAAGTTTGTCTATATAAAAGCCTATATGTTCTTTTTCAGATTTAGAGATTAATTAAGAATTATATTTCTCTCTCAAAGTTCACACATCTCAAGAAGGACTAGATTGTAATTTAGCCATTGAATTTGAAGGTAAATCATTTCCGCGCCCATGGCGCGCGAGAGCGCGCGCAATTGAATTAAAAGGAAACTTGGACACAGTGGGAAATCATTCGATCAATCAATATATCTATGACAAGTAACAAATTTTACAACTAACATTTTCTTCAGGTGTCATTGCTAACGTTTTCTAACATTTCATTCTAAATCAAATTGTCAGATAATTACATTCAACCGCTGTCTGTGTTAGCTCTTTTTTTTTTTTTTTTAAAAAAAAAAAGGACGCAGGAACAATGCCGGAACAGTGTGGGAATAGAACCCCAAACTCGGTGATACAAAAGGCACATCTAGTGCTACTAAATCAAAGGGTTTTTGGCTGCTTGACTCCCTAGGCTTACAGATTTTTAGGAAAATTGAAAGAAGCCTGCATCTACTAGTCCAAGGAAAAAAACTATATGCACCATCAGAAGTCAAGTGAAAAGCAAAGAACTAAAGCAAACCTCGCTGATGAAAGGTTCCATCTGCTGGAATAGTTGATATCCCTGCAAGAGAGAATTTTCAGAGGCAGCAATGTGCAACTATCAATAAAATTAAACCGTGCATATGACTGAGTCATATACCTGTTGAAAATATCGAAGATGAGCATCCATAATTCCAGGAACAGCCTCCAAAAACTCAAATCTCTTCTTGGCCTCAACGTGGTTGAGAGCACTAACCTGGACAAGGAATTATGCAATGTTGTTAAGACCTGAGCAAATATATATTATAATCTTACTCAGGTATCTTTTGGAACTAATATTACCAGGTTGAAACGGGCTTCCTCAAATGTGTTCCTTGCATTGTGCATTTCCTGGAATCTCTCTCTACCAATTAGATTTTAAAGTATCATGGCAATCCATGACAAGAAATAGTGTTATCTATAGACAAAATATTACAAAGCAATGTCATAAAATAAACTCCTGCACGTACCTCTTCTACGGCAGCGACAGTGTCCAACTTGGCGCTTTTCCTCAAAGACATAAACTTATCACGTGCCTGTACCACAAAACCCAGTGCATCGCTATTATGATCAGGAGACAAGAATTGCCTGTGCTTACAATAGCACTGTCTTTTCTAAAGTCAAGCATCAAGTTGCTCAAGACAGTAATTGCATTTTAATACAAATACTTAAATAATATGAAGATTAAACTGACACCAAGGAGGTCTGGCACACTGGAAGATCCTGAAACTTCAACAAGACTACTAAAATATTCTTTTCATCACCTCACACTATAAATATATCCACCAAAAGTGAAGTAACTTCCCTCTTTCTACTAAAATATTCTTTTCATCACCTCACACTTTAAATATATCCACTAAAAGTGAAGTAACTTCCCCCTTTCTCAAGAATTGAACTAGAAGCATTACTAAACAAAATTAAACTACTGACTTGGAGTGGTTGAAATGAAAATCAAAATAACGCAGCCTATGGGGGTCATTCTTGGATCCATATAATTCCGTTCGTGCCCCATACAAATCCAGTAAATGACACGTATTAAACTCTTGATGCATAAATTGACACAACAGATTGATAAAAAATGAATAAATTGAAAATATACTCCTGATATCATTGTCAAGGACAAGGAACAAAAACCATGGATGCATATTTTATAATACTGTCCAACCTTCAAAAGCAATTGGGAAGCACCTGTTCATACTGAATGGAGACTTTGTCAAAACGTTTACGAGATTCCTGTAGGCATCATTTGAAGCATTAAATGGGAAAAGATATAATCACATAACGAAATGTATATGAATATTTTTAAGTATATATATGAAGAAAAACGATTTCAAGAGCATAGCTCTTTTAAAGAGATTGTTGCTTTTTAACTTGATCTCATTAGCAACAACGTGGACTATCCACGATATTTTAATGTGTAGTCTCACAACTACTTTTTTTTCATCAAAGTTTTTAGAGTAGTCTTGTTGTCATATTTATTCCCTACTGGTAATATTAGCTCAAACACATACACTTACGAAAACTTATTTCTGACACATGTTGTACGTATATGTGCACAACCACGTTAATATAAAAATTCACAAACGTTGACAGAGATTTAAGTCTTGTTTCAATAGAAGAGCCGCGCATAAACAGCTTAAGAAAGGCAGAGCAGCATCAGCGTCATATTTCTATTTATAGGTTTGGCAGGGAAAATACTACAGTCAAGCTCACAGGATATGATGCCTTTATATCGCAAGGACTTATAAACAGAAATTTTACATATGAATACGAAACGCAAAGATTTATATTATCCAAATTTACCTTGGCATCAAGGATTTCAACATTGAGAAAGTGTAGTAATCGGTCATTCAGCATGTGCTCCACCTAAGAAGACACAATGGATGGAGTCAGAATGACAATATCAATAAGAAAAAATAATCAATCTGAGTGGGAAGAGAAGAGGCAATGGAGAATATACATAAAGGTGCTTCTAATTTGATCATCACCCACCATTAAGTAACAAATAATTTTTATGCTTGGTGAGTGATGTGACACATAAATGAAAACAGATATTGAACGTGAATCAATCACACCTTCAGAAACCGGTAAACACTCAAAATTATGTTGGGCCTGGATCAGGTGTCTATAGCATGAAAAAAATAAGGAAAAGAAAATAGATGAAAGGAGAAAAGTGTGAATTTTGATGTTATGTCCCTGGATGAGGTGTCTCTAACTTGATTAATCTCAGCATCGGCTACATGAAGAGTGGGTGAAAACATAAATTCGTAGGTCGACGAGAATGGAATTTGAGGTGTAGAACTATTGGAGAAGGCGACCACAAAATTAATCAGGCGCTAGCTTCTCGAAAGCAGAGGACCATGTCCATTTTTTTTTAAAAAAATTCCTGTCTGTCTCCAACTGTATTTCTTCAACTTCATCCTATTCTTCTGGTTGTTTTGCTTTATACTAAGTGATACACAGAGGTTTCCATCAGAATATAAGTAATCAGCGCAGCTGGTAATCTTGAAGTTGTCTTCTAAACAGGAATCCATAAAATATACATGTAACAGTAACATTTAAAAGAAATTAACGACTCTAGAACTGAACATCCAAAAATCTTATTGTGTGTGCTTTTCTTATCAGTAATCAGCGCAGCTGGTAATCTTGAAGTTGTCTTCTAAACAGGAATCCATAAAATATACATATAACAGTAAAATTTAAAAGAAATTAACGACTCTAGAACTGAACATCCAAAAATTTTATTGTGCTTTTCTTACAATGGTTGGTCAAACTACTAGTACTAGGTACAAGCTGCGAACAAAACTGCGCCATGAGTGGAGCAGGAAAAGACACTACTTGCTCTGTAAATGCTATAGCCCGTTTACAAGCTAAACTACAAATACACTTTAGTATGATAAATAAAAAGTTATGTTCTTCAACCAAGAATAACTGCAGGAACATGTTCTAACCTGTATAGCTGAAGGTATACAGAAGGGAATATACTAAAAGAAGCAATAGATAGAGAAAATCAAGTTACAGCAATTTCTGGAAAAAATAGAATAATGAACAAATGACACTGACAACATTAGCAAACCATTACCTGTGACCGAAGCAGTTCCTTGTATGTACTGATTTCTCTCAAAGCAACAGTGAATTTAGTCATTATAGATCCTAAGAATGATATATCAAAATGAATAACCACAGAGGGAAAAAAAAGAACTATAATTTATTAGAACTCAATACAGCTTATTCAATATTTTAAAAAATATATATATATATCTTCAGAAAAACCTCAAGAAAAGGCAAGCAGTCCATGGCATGCTTTGATTTAGATCCAGATCACAAACTTGGACCATGTTTCCTAATTAAGTTGGGAAAATTTTTTAACAGCACCAGCATGCACCACCAATTCTTATTATGTTCGACCACTAATTCATGTCAGTTAAGGGAAATTATATAACCCTGGGTTAACTACTAACAAAGCATATATCCAATTATCACCTCGAGAAAATGCAGATGGAGGAAGGAGACTGATAAAGATTACCTCCCACAACATCAAAAAAAGGATCATTAGGCCCTCCTCCAAATGCTTCAAGGGCATTTGCAAATGCGATGTCCCTATCATATTCCCCTCCAAGCCCCTCCCTAAAATAAGATTTAAAATAAATAAGAAATAAGAATTTCAAAAACTGGAGGAGCATGACAAAATTTCCATTTAATTTCACGTTTCCAATGCATCCTGCATAGAAGGCCTTCCTCGCTTGCAAATTTAAGTCATGGCCCGACTCCTAACAATATCAAGGAAGATGCATATAAATCCATATTAATATAACGACCATTCAATAACTATAATTCATTGAGCTGCTTCAAAATGAAGTAACCACGTTTATCAGTAATTTTATAATTGGTCAATAGGTAGCAGTTGCTTCTCTCACTTATTCAATACTCTATGGATATAAAGCCATGTCTTAAACGAAAGACAAACATTACCGGTTGATTCATTATTGTTCAGTGTGCTGGTTTTCTAGAACTTTAATTACTTCACATTACCGGTTGATTCACTATTGTTCAGTATGCTGGTTTTCTAGAACTTTAATTACTTCCCATTACCGGTTGATTCATTATTATTCAGTATGCTGGTTTTCTAGAACTTTAATTACTTCACTAGTTCAATTTGGTCGTCACTGTCATTTATGACTTCTTCGACTAACTGTTTAGTGGCTGGGAGAGGGAGTTAAGGGCCTAGAGTAACAGAGAATATGTATCTCCTTTGAGCAGAAATAAGTACTCTCAGTTTCAACCTCTTGCCCTAGTGGCTTTGTTGTTGTTGTTCTTCACTCTTTTTTCAATTTTCTGAAATTTCTTTCAACTTAGGAGATATTGAAAGTCTAGATTAGATCATATATACTTCACATGCTTCTGACTTTCACTCTCTTCCAACAGTTTATAATAAAATAGTTTTGCACAGTTCATCATTCCCACATCAAAATCAATCCGATGGTAACAGAACAAGTTTATTTAACAATTCCATGGGCATGAGCAAAACTCACGTGTACTTTCGACATCCTTTGTAGAATTTCCAGCATCTGGATCTTAATAAGTCAGCACTTTCTTCCAAGTTTTGGATCTGCATCCATAGCCATTCATCAATGCTCCCACCAGTGTTCAGCAAAACCATAAAAGTCACGCCCGACCATTTTTACATTCATGAACGAGATGCACAGACTCCATAAAAAGCAGCATTTCTCGATCATATTCATAACAATGGGAGATACAAAAGGAACAAAAAGCCGAAGAGATTGGCGTCCTTTAAGGCTTAAGCTATGAATATTACTCGATATTTATATTCAATCATTCGATTGTAGACTCAGAGCGTCATTGGGATGATGGCAACAATTTTAAGATGAATTAAATAGAACTCTGAGAACAAACCACACCAAAATTGATAAGAAATCGAAGAAAACAGAACCTGTTGGCGGAACAAGGGCGAATCATCAAGACAATCAATTTGCATTGTCCAGAATTTAAGACGGCGAATAATCAAAATCCTCTTCGTGTTGATCCTGGTACTTAGGAGGGGAAGGAAGTGCTCTCTATCTGCTAAAGAAAGAGCACGAGCTTGTCATTTTGTTAAAATAGAGATTGTTTATTTAGCGCGCATTTGGAGGAGGAAGGAAGGGGATGTTCAGAAGTCGAATTCATGTAGCGATTTTTCATGGCTGTCGCTCGAAATACGAAACCTCTTCTTGCCCGCCTTTTTTCTTTCTAAACTTCTCTCTCCCTCGATTTCCTTTTTGTTGTGACCAACGGTTAACTTCTATCACGCTAAACATGATAAACGGGTCACAAATAAATAAATATATCTGATTTTAATTATAGGACGTATTTAACTAAGGAAAATAGTTAAATTAGTTAATTTTACTCATTTTCTTAAAATACCCTTATATAAATTTAAAATGACAAAAATAAAAATGAATAACAGCTCCTCCTACATACCTATCCAATCTAAAATTCTTTTTTTCACACGTTTTTTAATTAAAATAATAGTCTTGTTATATATATATATGGGATAGAATATTCTTACTACCATTTTTTGTTACTACCAATCTTACTACCACTTTTCCACCGTTAGATTATAATTTTAATAGGAGAGAGAAATTATAAAGGTAGATGAGATTCTGATATAACGGTGGAAAAGTGGTAGTAAGATTGGTAGTAACAAAAAATGGTAGTAAGAATATATTATCCCTATATATATACACACACATTATAGCAAGACCATTATTTTAAAATATTACAATAGCAAGCAAAATCTATTGTATACATGTATATATACATATATCTACACAAATATATGTGGATACACACAGACACACACAAATACCACACATATGTACATATATGTATACATACATATGTGTGTATATGTCTATATATATTTATGTGTAGACAAACACATATATACATAGACACACGTATATACATACACAATATATGTACACACACATGTGTGTGTCTATATATATTTTTGTGTAGACACACATGTATACATACATATATATACACAAGCACATATATATAGACACATGCACGTATAAATACATATATATACATACACACATACACACATACATTTGTGTGTGTGTAAACACCCACATATATATAGATGCACAACACACATACATGTGTGTGTCTATATATATTGGCAAATTAACGTCACTTGATCAATAAAAAGATTAAAATCCAACAATTTAAAAGTTTCACCGACGGAAAAAGTCTACCCACCCACATATATATACTTAATAAAAACTAAATACACTGGAGAGAATAAAATAAGGGTATTTTAGAAAGAAATTGACAAAAATTTAAAGTTTGTCCTATAATTAAGACTAAAACCACTCTTAAATGTTATCCTATAATTAGAACCAGAGGGAGTATATATATATATATATATAAAACAAACACCAACTCTTCACAATTGCAACATCTACAACACTAAAAAACAAATGCTTCCCTTCAATTTATCAATCCACACAATTTCAACATCATGCAACATTTTTAAGTTGTTTGACCAAAAAAAAAAAAATTAAGTTGTACACTTTTTCCCATACTAATTTCATCCAATCTGTCAAACCTCAACTATTATTTATGTCCATCATCAAACAAAAAACACGTTTCACATTGGATTTTTGTTTTTTAAATCATAATATTATCTTGTAAAGCACAAGCTTTTGCTTGCTATTGTAACATTTTTTCAAAAAAAAAAAGAATAGAGTCCGAGTGTTTAAAGCCTCCCGTGTTTGTCTCTCGTGTGTACATCTAGTCTAACTAGTGATTATATTTAGTATTTTTTATAAGACACTTACTTATTTTTAAAGCGCATTAAATTTTTTTTTCTATGTCTACCAATAATTAATAAAGGTAGTGGGTGAAAATAATAATTAATATAATATTAAAGGGAAAAATCACAAATAAATACTATTTGAATTTGCAAAACCCCCAGATGCTCACTGAATTTATAAGGAGACTGAGAAATGACATGGATCTATGAAGGATATGTAAATTGGAGGAAAAATACCACATTACCCATAAGTAACAAAACATATTATCTCTCTTTCATTCTCCTTCATTCAAACACTATCGCGTCTCATCTCCACCCCAGTTCGTAGACCCATTCCCTGCTCCGATCACTTTATCCGTCTTCACCCATCGATGGCTGCACCAAGAATAGTTCAACAGCTATAGGTTTTTGTGGCTGACTTCCAAGATTATTAATTTTGGAACTACCTTTATTTTATTAATTATTCATCCTGGTATGGTAGGATAAATGCTACCTTTTTTATAAATATTTAGGTTCATCCTAAATTAACAAATTCAACAAATGATAATAGAGCTAAAAATCTCAATCAAACAACATAACACTCTAAAATACTAAGACTAAGATTTTGACTACACCCACACATTCGCAGTATAATGCTACTGCTTGATTAAAAAGCAGATTCAAACCACCCCATTGGCGGACACACACATGTTTTTGTGGGTGCAAGTGCACCCATAAATTTGAAGGAGATATATTTTTTTGAAAGGACTTTGCAATAAGTTGTCTAGGTGGTGTGGTGGTAATTTCACTAGTCCCACAGCAGATCCTATATTCAAACTCATGCATGAACAACTTTCTTACCTATTTTTAATATCTTATCATATATGAGAAATCATAATAATTTTTGCTTGCATGTTGCTTTGGAATTTGATTGTGTAACATCTGAGTATTTGTATGCCATGAGATTAGAATATATTGTTCTATTTAAATTGATTTCCTCGAAAATACTTTTCAATTAAACCCAATTTCTGATCCTAAATTTTACGAAGGTGTGGGTTGTCTTTTATCCTCCTTTTAAAAAAAAAATTCCCCCGAATCCCACTATTAATTGTGCACCCACAAACATTACATCCTGGGTCCGACACTGAACCACCCCATGCAAAGAAAGCATCCACGAATTAGGAAGATGAAGAGGAGAGAAGACGAAGGACTAAACAGTCACCACGGAGAGAACCAACGATGAGCACACGATGCCGACGACGGATTGACAGAAGCAACGAGATTTCTGGTGACGAATACAGTGACAATGATGACGAAGCTGGGAGCAGCAAAAGAAAACACAGCGTCGATGGAGGATGAAAGAAAAGACGGTGGCGATGAGTGAAGTTGGATAAAGTGATCGGAGCAGGGAATGGGTCTGCGAACAGGGGGGAGATGAGACGCGATAGTGTCTAAATGAAGGAGAAGGAGAGAGAGATAATATGTTTTGTTACTTAAGGGCAATGTGGTCTTTTTCATCTAATTTGCATATCTCTCATAGGTTCATGTCACTTTTTAGTCTTTTCACAAATTCGATGGGCATCTGGAGGTTTTACAAATTTAAATTGTATTTATCTATAATTTTCCTATATTAGAGTTTAGTGCAATTAGTAGGGGTAATATTAGAAGTTATTTAAATTGTAGAACAACTTTATTGAATTTAACTGTTTTTATTAGTTTGTAGAAATTGTTAGTTAATGTCTTATAATAAGGACAAAAAAAAAAACCTCCCGCTTTTCGTACCTCTAAAATTGTTGAATAAAACCTAATTGCATAGGATTAAAGTACTTTTAAATATTCTTATTTATAATACTCTTATCTAATTATTTTCACCCATGAAAAGCAAATTAATATAAAAATAATTAGTACTTTATTAAAATTCTGAAACAAGAATTAAACATTTTGAAAAATGGCTACAACTCAAAAGAGATTATAATTTTAAAATGAAAATATTATATACCATGTATAAACTTACTATAATTTGCATGGGTAATGTTCATGTTGTACGTTATGTGCATTTTTAATATTTATATATCTAATTCTTTTGCCAACTATACATATATGTGTGTAATTAAAATCATAATCATTGTAATTTTGTACATGTATGTATTTCTTCTAATTTATATAGGAGTGGTTGTGGAGATGCCATTCGTGGTGATGCTAGGCTTCTCATGCATAGGAATTGGCAGGTGATCCTTCATCATGTACCTAGAGATCACATTCCTATAGCAGACTGTTTAGCTAAACACTCTCATAGGCTTGTTCGATAGCTTATGTCTCTTTGACCATCCACTAACATAGACTGTTAGTCTTTTATGTTGATGCTTTCTTTGTAAGAGAACTCTTTTGAGTTAATGGATTACAGTTTAAACAAAAGAAAAAAAAGTTACTTATGATATTACTTCACACTGCAATGACTTGAAGCCCTTCAGTGTGACACCATGTATGTGTATATAGTTAGATGCAAATAATGACTGATCTTGAGACAATCACGAGGAGGTCTTAAAAGATGAATATGATAAAGAGAAACATCCTAATAATGTATAAGCAACATGTATTTATTGTTATTTCTTACACCATATTTTGACATTGTATGCTATCTATTTCTTGTGAAATTTAATTACATTTTCCTTCTTGGGACTTTGTAATTCTTATAAATTATGAAGAAACCGGAGAGAATCATACCAAGTCTTGAACCCGAAACCCCATGTACCATTCAAGAATAGAATGCGCCACAAGGCCACGAGTGATCCTAACCAAGACTTTGTGATTCTCCATTCATTTTTACATTTTTTATAAACTCATATTATGTATAAAATTATAATATTACACATGTTCACACCTCAGATAATCAGAGAAACCCCTTTCTAAGTTGTTTTTTTTTTCTTTAATATAATGATCTGATTGGGTCATATTCGAATATTGTTAGATTCAATTAGGAGTAACTCTCCTAATTAAAATCTTTGACTTGAAATTTCAATTACAGTGATTAACACCACAAACATTCTTTATTTGTTGGGAGAAGGGAGACATTTTATTCAGTGGAAGAACCACTATTTTGCATATGGCGGCGGTTGGTCTTTTTGTTGCTAAAAACCGATGATGAAGGTTCGTATTTCCATTGGACCAAGCTCAACAACTAGCTTTTCTGGATCTACGGCTCCTCCTCTTGACACGTGGCCTCCCTCACGTGCTTCTTCTCCTTCTTCTACGTTCCATACTAGTCTCTTCTTCTCCATTGCTGCTCTTTCTTGGTTTGCAGATAGACTTGTCTCTGTTACTTGCTTTATCTGAACACACAATAAAACGGATTCTCAAGCATTTATTAAATAAAAACACAATAATGAGGGTAAATGTGCAAAAATACCAGTGAATTTTTACCTAAAGTATGTCTAACACAATATGTTTTCCAGAAGTACAAAAATAACCATGAACATTGAAAATGGGAGCAAAAACGTTAGCACTGTTAAATATAACCTCACACTGTTACATTTTGTAGTGAGGCCATGCTCTTTTTACATATGCACATGTAAACAGCATTATGTTATACTACCTCTGGTCCTAAATATAAGATATACTCCCTCCGGTCCTAATTATAAGAGCTAGTTGACTTTTTTAGAGAGATTAAGGAAGCTGATTAGATTATTTTAAATTTTTTTATTTTTATTTTTTTCTTCAAACTTATTAGTTTGACTAATAAACTAACATATAATCTAAGAATATTTAACATATGAAATGATTAAGTAACTTATTTAGCTTCCTTAATCTCTCCAAAGAAAGTCAACTAGCTCTTATAATTAGAACCGGAGGTAGTAGTTTGTAATGCAATTTGCAATATTAACTATGTCCTATATTTAGGACTGGAGGAGGAGTATTTAATAGTGCCGGCATTTTTGCTTCAATTTTGAATGTTCATAGGTATTTTTGGCTTGATACACTTTAGATAAAAGTTCATGGATATTCTTACATCTTAACCCTTTTTTAAAATTTGATTAAATTATATTTTAAGCATTCTTTGTTTTTTTTAAAAAAAAAATGTCATATACTCTTTTACCTTTTTACCCGGGAACACCTTTTTCAGTTCAACGCTTGCCTTCACTGAAAGATCCTTGTCCTCGTCCACCTTGTATTCACCAAAACAAGAAAAGAATATTTCAATAACGTTCCAATCCTACTTAAAATACATTAAATACTTGAGCTATTTTTCAAATTTCATCTTTTTAAGTTGTACGTTCAAAATTGATTTACCTAACAAGCGAGTTTGTGTAACAGTGTATTCAATTCAAATCCTTACCTCGTATAAGTGAGCCAGCCGAAGGAGAACTTGTCCATCGTCCAGCTCCTGCAGAATTCAATACGCAAAATTACAGTTTCATGACCAGAAATCTTACAAATCCGTAATTGTTTCCATGGAAAACATGCATTCACCTCAATTGTTAATATTGCAACATTATCTGGTAGCTCGTACGAGGAATCGAACCCCCAAAAGGTTGTCTGGTGAGAGTTTTTCCAATTATCTCCACTCTTCAAGAAGGTGGAAAAAAAGGTTTCATCAATAACTTAGAAATTAACCAGACAAAGCCATTCAAACATAAAATCCAGATTATCTGCACATCCTAAAGGATGAGCAAAATTTGCTCATCTAATCTAACCTGTTCTGTGAAGGCTAAAAGAAACGGTGAGTATATCTCCTGACCAAACGAGCGACGCCACCTAGCACCCTCTCCCACTGGATCAATTCTGAAGTAGTACTTACCGAGCACCTGAAAAATAGTAAACAATCTTAAAATCGAACACTTCTTCAGATTCGGTGCATTATAGTGTTAGTGTTATGTATCTAGAAAGACCAATATCAAAAAACTAGCCTATTGAGAAGGAAAGTCCCTTAAACTTGTCACGCTCTCAATGACAGGACATTTGTTATGAACAAATGTCTAAAGAGAAAGTCCAATCCCAAAAAACTAGCCTATTGAAAAGGAGAGCCCCTTAAACTTGTCAGACTCTCAATGAAAGCACATTTGTTAAGAACAAATGTTTAAAGGGAAAGTCCAATCCCAAAAAACTAACCTATTGGAAGAGAGCCCCTTGAACTTATAAAGCACACTTCATTCACCAGACTCCCCAATGTGGGACTCATAACAATATGACATTGACATAAAATCTAGAGGGTAAAGGGAAAGCCCAATCCCAAAAGGCTGGCCCATTAAAAAGGAGAACCCCTTGAACTTATTAACCACACTTCACTTGTTAGGCTCCCCGATGTGACTTATAACAGTCAAGATAAAATCTGGAGGCAAATTGGGATGTTCTTACAGTTAGTCCAGAGCACTTATTATCAATGCAAACTGTTTCATTCAGTGGCTCACCGACGCCCCTGCCGTCATCCACAACCAACCTCCTACAATGGGAACAATAGAGCTTTAGGTATTTGAGTATCGAATAATAACGCATCAATGAGCTTGTCAACTTGACCAGTGTGAGGTTGTGAATAACAGAACAGACCTGTGAACCATTAGCTCCACTTGTCCATCAACGATGCTGGATCCGCCGACTGACCGATCCACTAAAACAGAAAACTCTTTACTCTGATCTCTTAGGTAAATCCCAAGATTGACCTGAAGGAAGAAATTAGATTCCACCACGTGACCACCTTAAAAACAATGCAGTTTCATCACGTGCATTACTGTAATAAAAGGTTTAATGAAACATACAGGGTAATAATTTCCAGCAATTGGTTGATTGACTTCCAAGTTCCAGTCTTTTCGGTAGTTTCGGATCTGAGCAAACAAGCGTTACAGTCATTGCTAACATATGCATGTGAAAATTACTAACTGAGGATCAGTTTCTGATCTTGTTGTGACCTACCCTTGTAAGAAAATCACGTCCATTAGAATCGGTATAGAAAGTTTTGTTGCTTGCAAGATTTGTTTTAATCTGAGCGGCGATTTCTTTGCCAACTCCATCATCAATAGGTATGGGTCCAACCTGGTGTCAAATAGCTCCATCATGATTATTCGCTCTTACAGAAACAAATACTAACAATATTCATAAGCATCTGCATTAAAAAACCTCAGGAAAAAAATTAAATATGAAATGAGAAAGAGAAAGATATACAATAAACTCGACTTCAGCATGCTCTGTCCCCTTGTACAGTCTAGTGATCTGTTCAAAAAAACCACAGTAAACATGAGCATATCGATAAAATCAAAAACTTCACATGAAGACAGCAATTTTTGTATTTGTTGTTGTTGTTTTTTTTATTATTATTATTTTAAGAATAATACCTGATATATCCATGAATTGATCTCCTGATGCACCTCATGAATTAAAGGTCCCTTCAAAACTGTGAGCTGAAAGTTTAAAAATGAAGACATCAACTTTTCTATTACCGCTGAATATAGTGATAATTTAGGCAAATTAATTACCTTTCCTTCAGATGTGATGGGATATGTACCATTGGGGCGAAAAATGTACGCTCCTGAGGCCTTAATAAAACATTTAAATCGCTTTCATTAGAAATTACTATTAAACCATAAACAAGATTCACAACAGAAAGTTTTATTACCTGAGAAGTTTTAGTATGATCATTTCCATACCCAGCATAGAAAGTGTATGTTTGATCCATTGATTCTTTTACCTTCCATTTTGAACAGCAATTTATAATGAAAACCATGTAATCATTCATATGAACATCATAAAAATAAGCACTGCCTCTAGGTTGAACCAAATTAAATATTACCTTGCTTCTGGTGTTGATATAATCAGTAAGTTTCCCTTTGTCCAAAGAATAAACTAGTTTCAAGTTGCCTGGGCCTACTTCAAATGATTGATTCTGACTTTCTGACTTGTATGCCGTAAGTCTTTCCGAAATAACAGCCGAACCTGCAATTTTTCCGAAAGATTAAAATTGTGTACACGCAAAATATGGCGATTTTATAAGTTCTTATGCATGCATGGTAATCTCAAACCTGATTGATTAACGCTTGATATGTAGTAAGTGCTAAAACCAAGTGGAGGAACAGCTGCTGAAAAAGCAAGCCAATACTTGGGATTTACAGTTGGAGACACACCCAGGTATGCCTTAGCATGGTAGTTTCTTAGAGCCAGAGAATAATTAAGAATTGGTACAAGCTGGGATTCGATTTCTTTTCCACTTGAATCCCGAACTTCAACATTTTCACTGATAACCTATGGCAAATTTGAACATGATGTGAAGTCAAACAAAAGCAGCTTTCTTTTCATGCAATGTGTTTTTTCATATCAAGTTGGAAACATCTTTCATTTACAGTAATGCATGAGGTAATTCCACAGCATAATGTTAAAATAAATAAATAAAAATAAACTCACAGGGATTCTAATAACTTTCTCTCTTTTCCAACCGAGAGGATTGTAAACAACAACAACCTGCAAGAGACAATATATTACTGAGCGATAAATCGTGAAAGATCAGATTCTTTGGTTCCAATTTATGTAAACTCAATCCATCATCTGAAAAGATGTGAACTCCTCACCAGGTTTTTCCCATTTGAAAAATCAACTTCTGATCCAGGACAGTAACTTATGTTCAAAAGTGGACACTGTAATGACAAGATAAAAAAAATATCAATGAAGCAGACATAAAAGAAAATGCACAATCAAGAAGTCAATCTCAGGAGAGTGTTTGAACATTGCTTCTAGGAAAACTTTTGGATCAAGAAAAGGATTATTTGCCTGACGAAATTGAGTTTGTGAACCATCACAACCAGATTTGGATGTTTTCTCAGTTATGCATGCAAGTGATGCTACAACAACTTTCTCAGCCTGTACAAGTCATTAAAGAAAGGAACAATTTTTTAGGTTGAGTTCAAGGAAAGAAGGTTTGAGAAAGTGTATAGTAAATAGGTGATAAGTCTCATTCCCACTCACCTCGGTGTAACCTATTGAAAGCCTCTTCGCATAATCATTAGCCACATGCTGCTTTTCTGTTCCACTAACTGCATCATGGTGTTGAGCAATAGCCAAAGCATCTGCCAGTGAGTCAGTTTTAGGACCTGACACGTTCTTTCCTTTATAATATTCCAACTGTCTTGCCGCCTGTTTAAGATTGAAGGACCATTGTTCTTTATCACAGGTTTCAGATTAGCATAGAGTTCAAAACATCTCAAAAGTGTCATATGCCTTCATATTAATGATTATGAGGCAGCTTGAAACATGGCAGTCACAAAAGCTTACCAAATAGTACGCGCTCATTGCTCTAACATAACCTTTAATAGCTGGCCTACTTGTAAAATACCCAGTCCAATACGCATTTATAGCATCGGCGTACCTAACATGATACACATTAAAAAAAATTAAGAATTAAAAGTGTACCCAGCCTATTAAGAAAACAGTAAGTCAAGCCAATAATTAAGTACAGAGGCCATAATTGATTTGTCTATCCATTTTTTTTGTAGACTAGGTCTACCTGGGAATAATGAGTTTAAGGGTTAAAACTCACGGAAAGTAGTCTTCGGTCTTGATTGGCCATGCCTCATTCGCTGCATACTTTGCATCGGTGTAAATTGATGGGGTCGAGTACAGGGCATGAACCCTTCCATCCTAAGGACACAAGAACCATAGTCTCATTATTATGCTGAACTACTCTAAAGGCTAATAAGCTGTTAGCTTAATATAAAAGCATGAATCAGATTTTGCAATCGAGTTTACGATGTGAAATTTCATTTATGTATGCAGCGTGAATCGATGATGTGAATTGTGAAAGTATAAATATTTGAATCAGATTTAGTCAAACCTTATCCTGGGGAATACAACATTATAAGAAACTTGTAAGCTAAGCAACAAGTTAAAGAGTAATAACTTGATTGACATAATGAATGAACTTATCCATCTGCCTAAACCAACTAGTTGCATATTGGTACTTGAAATCTGTTCCCATCGTCCACATTACATGATTTGTGCGTGTAATATTTGCCTGAAAGAGACAAGGACAAACAATGTAATCCATTTGGATCATTCCTATTTGTTAACTTAATATTTACAGAAAATAGAACAATGGCTACCATTACAGGTTCTATTAGTTAAAAGCATGCACCATTTCAGTCACTGAAATAATGCTCAGCTTGTCCGCATGGCTATTGCTCATTGGTTGGCTCCCTTGCATACTATAGAATCTACAACTATTTGTCTTACCTGAGATAGAGCAGCCGAGACAAACTCATTTACTCGTTCGGGTACATTGTAGTCAAACAAATCGGTATCATCCTTCAAGTGATAAAAAGGAGTACATTGGCTTCAGTCCTTAGTTGGAAAATAAAACATAATACTTTTTAGTTATAGTTTGGCATGGATTTAACCTGGACAATAGGAGAGTCATCATTTACTTCATAGTAGAAATTATTAGGAGGTTCATAATTCTGAGGGAATGCTCCAGAAAAGACCTACAGGCAAGAAACACTTTCAAGGATCAACAATTAGAAGCTGAATCTTTAATACACTAATCATTAAAACCACTCCAGGGCTACACACTTGTGCAGATGAACCAAGGCTTTTAGAGGCCCTCCAAACAACTTCAAGTGACTTGTGATATTTCCTCTTCGCTCTGTCTTGGTAATCGATCCGCGCAAAAAAGAGCGAATCAAATCCAACCTATGACAGCAGTTCAGATACCTTGACAGTGAGTCAAACCCAACCTATGACAGCATTCAGGTACTTTGACAGTTTCTGTTTTTTTTGGTTTGAGAAAATTGGTGAAAAGTCATGTTTGGAAATTTTATTGGTCAGAAGGACTTGATATATCTTTATCCATAAAAAGTACCAATACTCGCCAAATTTTGTACACATGAAGTATCGATACTCTGATTTAGATCCTTCTCGCCAATAAAATTTTCAAACAAGGATTTTTTTACCCATTTTCTCTAGTCTTTTCAAGCACAGTTTTCAAATTATGGAACCTAGCAAACCAATAGCTTACTTCTGCTGACAACAGATAAGCCTGAACTGCAGAATGCCCAAAGGGATCAATTTGCCAACCTATTCTTGGAGTTACATTAAATTCTTGTTTGAGAAACCTATGTCCAAGAGTTGTCTGGTCAATCATGTCAATGTAATGAGCGGCTGCCTCATCATGCATACACACACCCCCATTTCTGCAATCGCATGTCCACAATCTTACATATTAATAGAATATAAATCTTAAGCTCTTTCCCTTGTTATTAATTTAGAAGTATATATTATATAGTGCAGAAGGGATATAGAATGTATCTTTATACATGAACTCCAATTGACCAGAGTTGACTAGCTGCTTCACTGTGTTCTGAACCGCCTCGCTCTGCTCTCTCCACCAACGTTGGAAAAAGGCCTTTAAGAAAATTAAAACAAAAATATTCTCAAAATTAACTTCAATTTTAAGAGTATGAGCTAATCTATGCTTGTTATCAGTATCATGTTATTCTATTCTTAGTATTGAAATCCGAAATCTATGAACAATTTACGGAGGATATTCCTGGTCAAAGTCGTTGACCACCAAACATTATTACCTTCAAATTTTCATTTCTTCCCCATATTTACTTTTTTGAGGGAAAAACATGTTAATGACTAAGAAGATGCTAAATTAAAAGGAATCATCTGCAAAAAGAAAAACAAAACATACACATGACATAACAGACCGAATCATAAGACATGATAGATACTTACCTGTTCAACATAAATGAACTTGCGATTCTTGTCGGCCAACAATGCTGGTATAAGAGAATCTAACACATTTTGAACACAAGCTCCCTGTATTTCCATATCAGAGAAACCAAAAATGATGAATCAATATTTCAAATTTCACACAGAAACTACTGAGAGAATAAACAGTGAGCGAGTAAGTGATGATGACCTGAATGGAATTGTTGGAACCAACGTAGTACTGATCGATGGTCTTCAACCACCCAACATCGTCGTGAGAGTGAGGTACCAAATGAACATTGAGCTTCCCAGGAACAGTGGTTGACGTTGTATTGTACTTTATATACTTTGACTCCGACGATAAAACAGAACCCAGAAACAGTACAGCACATAGAAACCCAGGAACCGCCATTGAAGTGAGAAAGGTTAAGAACGCTTCAATTCAATTGAATCCCACCCATTTTAAGCATGAAGGAAGAACGAGAAGTGGGAAGGTAGGTGCTCAAAAGTGGAAGGGAGGGATAAAATCGACAGTATCAAGCATGATCAGCTGATCATTTGCTGTATTGACTTTAATAATGGATTGATTCACGTTACATTAAGTCACTGTCGAGTGGGAACCGGGGAACAATATTGGGTTCAAGGAGATTCCACAGCCAAAAACAAAACGTTAATGATAAGGACTGACATCAGGTCCCAGTCTTAGAAAACCCGTGATATTGAGATAAGCTTGTATCATGAACTCAATGGTAAATATATAAAAATTTACTTTTATTATTAAATAAATATTAATAGTGTATAATTAAAATATAAAATACAACAGTAATTTAATTTGAATGTCTTTTAAATTTAAATAATTGAAATTAAATCTATAAACATTCATAATTTATCATACCTAATAAAAAAATTTCTATAAAATTTATATTTAAAGCCGTTGAACATAATCAGATTGAAGAAGTTAATACAAATTTAAGGATGAGTTAACACAGTTTTGTAAGTTGGACATGTAAAAATGATAAATTTGATATATAAATTAGTGAGTTTAACTGAATTTATAACAATAACGAGTTTACCGATGACTCGACTCATTTTTATAAATTAAAAATGTAAAAACACTAAACTCACAGGATAATTTGATAATGATTAGAATGTCTCCGCAAATGAAAACAAGTTCTGGAACTTTATTTTATTTTTAGCTCCAAGATTCCCACTTTCACAGTGAGCACTAACTGTGAAAGATGAGGATCAACTTGTTGGCGAATAGGAGAAGTTAATGGTTACGATTGTTTGTTTTGCATGCTTACATCCTCTAGCATTATACTATTAAAATTGACAGAAAAATATCATTTTGATTAAAAAAACCTCAAAATATTTACTAAATTAATAAAATAAGAAATATGTAATCCGGTTGAAATCTAGAATTGTGAAGTTTGAGGGTTGACAATTTAAGTATAGAAATTATCCACTTAGGTATAGAGACTGACACTATAAACTTTAGGTTGTTAGAGTTTACACTCAAATTACTAATTGCTACAGTATTTTTAATTGTTATTGTTTATACTAAACTTGTCAATACTCAAACTTTAAAATATCATGTTCTTTCTAGATTACCATTTATCTTTTTACTAATTTAGTAGACATTTTCTATTCATATAATTCAAATGGCTTTTTTTCCCCTTATTATTATATTTTTGGATTAGATAAGAGATTATATTATAGAATAATATAAAGGGGGTTATCTTGACACTTCCAAGTGGTTGTCTTGATATGTTTTTGAAGGATCAATCTATCTGTCACTCCTAATTTTTAGCTTACTTTATTGTGTTAAGGGCTAGATTTTTATAGTCTTGTTTTTTCTCACTTTTTTAAATTTCGGCTTGCCTGTACTTCTAAAAAAATATATATATAAAGGGGGTTATCATTTCTTTCTTTGTTGGCTGGGCTTCATATTAGCACTTCTGACAAAGGTGGTCCAAAACTTGGTGAAAGAAATTATTATTACCTCTATTTATACTATAAATTATGTCATATGTTTAAAAAGTATAAAGAAGGGATGGCCATTTGTAAGCGACGGGCACGATACGATTATGTTATTAATCTATTAGTTTTGGCTGTTCGGTTACGTTTGTGTTTTTTTCTTTCGGCCTCTTGGTTAAGTTTCTTTGATGAGACAAAAGGAAAATAAAAACGAAGATTTGACCAGCATGTGATCGGCCAAATATGGCAGGCGCCTCTAAACTTATCACATCAAACAACTGTCTTTCTTCCTAATTAAATAGAGAATGGTTCCCAAGGTTGAGATGCCCTCGGGAGGCACACTTCGTACACGTTTATCTGATAATGCTTCAAAGAAAGTATTTAGCTCTCTTCACAGCAGTTTCTGCATTTATATTAAAGCTCGTTCTACTAAGAGTTTTTTTTTCCCCCCCCACTTTTATATTAAAATTTGGGTAAAGGTGTAAATTTGCCCCTAATGTTTACCTCCAGGAGCAATGTTGCCCCTTAACTTTTGGTCGTAACAATGTTGCCCTTAACGTTTCAACTCGTAGCAATCTTGCCCTCGTGTAACAGTCAAATCGACGTTGACCGTGAAGTTGACAGGCTGTGCGCGGAAAACATCACAGTGTTGGCCACGTTGGATGACACGCAGACAAACCTGGCTAAGTAGGAGTGTGTCTGATTTAATCCTCGTCCCAACTGGATTTCTTTTACCCACCGGACCGATAAACATTAGAGCAACTTAAAAGCTTGAAGTATTTGTGGAGAACATAGTTAGGGCTCGAAAAAGCTACGACAGAGGAATTACTGAAATTCATCAAACGCTGAGGGTGCGAAAATGGAAGAGGGACAGAGAAGTGAGATTTCATTCTAAGTATTGTGAAGCTTTCACAGAGAAGTGAGATTTCATAGTTAGGGCTCGAAAAAGCAACTGGATTGATTTCTTTTTTGAACCGTGGTTAAATCCAATTTGAACAGTAATTAACCATGGGTGTTTAAATGGCCAGGCTTTTCGAGGTTCTGTTCGACTCAGCTACGGCGTGATTGAAGTAGGGATGGAGCAAAGAAGAGCAATGCCTGAGTCGACGGCGTCAACAACATCGACATCGACAAGGAGGAGGAGGGCGACGATGGCACGGCGACTTGACAGAGATGTTGGAGAACGTCAGCCGTCGACGATGTGTGAGTGTGGGTTGTTTGCACGGCTGTATACATCCTGGACTGAGCAAAATCTAGGTCGGAGATTCTTTGGATGCATAAATTATAAACATGTAAGTGTAAAGCATCTGATTTGATTACTATGATTTATCTGAGGGGGCGTATTGTCATGGGGAATAATTTGGTATGCGTTTAATTGACTGATTTTCATGTACAGGGAAGGGGCTATGGGTTTTTCAAATGGCATGACGATGAAATGGGAGCGAGGGCAAAAGATGTGATAAATGAGCTCCTGGAACATGTGGAGAACCTCAATGACGGGAATGTGGGGCTTAGCATAATCGATGAGGGAGGAGTTGCAGGAAATATTGAACAAGACATAGCCACAATTTATGCCAACATGAGGAAGAATGAAAGGAGACTGAAGCAAAGTTTCTGTGCATTGTTCATCACTTGGTGTTTTTGTTTATTTTTATTGCTGCGCTGATTCATGATGATTTGCAGATGTATTCCAACTGTTATGTGACAGTTAGTTAAATGAAAGTGGGGATGGAATGAAATTTTTTAGAATGTAATTGTATTAGGTATTTGACTGTGTTAGCTGCGTGTGAATTGATCAAATACTTAAGTGCTACTCGTTCTGGCAGATTTTCTACTGCATACCTGCGTTTTTCCCCTGTTTCCAATTATCACAGTAGAACCCAACAGCTGCTGTATTTAGTATTTAATGGATATTTATGTGTTTATCCTGTGGGGACAGTGTAGAGGATTGAGTAATAATTTGGTGGCCATAGAATGACGCTGAATCTGTCTCTTGAGGGACCTAGAAGCAAGGTGTTAGTTCTATATTTTTGATGTTTTGATGATAACAATTATAATGTAATTAAATTAATAGATTCAAGGTTAAATCATGTTTTATATAGTTAACTTGAATCTACAATGGTTTGAAAGATTGCCCTTGGATGCCTCGAGTTAAAGTCGCATGCCTGGAGTCATGAGATGTTAATATCTAAATGAAAATTGTTTTGATTTCATGAGCCTCTGTTAAAATGTGTTTGACGTAGAGTCAATAATTTTGAGATATATTTGCCTCAAGTTAAAATTGATATGCTTCAAGTTAATCTTTGGATACTTGAGTCATGTAGTGTTATTATTTAAAAGGAAAATGTTTTTAATCTTATATGTCTCAAGTTGAAGAGTTGATAAGTTGAAATTTATATGTTCGAGTTAAATCCATGGATGCTTCAAGTTAAACGATGAAAATGTTTTAAAGAAACTTGGTTAACTCCAATCAATGTTTTTATGCCTTGAGTTATCTATTTGATGTTAAGTTTTGTACCAATTTGTTTTAAATTCTTGATATCAAGTCAAGTCATCAATTTTTATATCAAGTTGCGTTTTTCACAGGGTTTAACTTGATATATATCAAGTCAGTGACTCAAGTTTTTAACTTATTGACTCGAGTCATTTGGCAATTTATTTAAAAAATATCGGGTTTAACTTGATATATATCAAGTCAGTGACTCAAGTCACTGACTCAAGGTTTAACTTGATATATATCAAGTCAGTGGCTTTTTGTGTAGTATCGGGTTTAACTTGATATATATCAAGTCAGTGACTCTTTTGTGTAGCATCGGGTTTAACTTGATATATATCAAGTCAGTGACTCAAGTCACTAACTCAAGTTTTTCACTTATTGACTCAAGTCGAGTATTCATTTGGCGAAAACATCAGGTTTAACTTGATATATATCAAGTCAGTGACTCAAGTTAGTGACTCAAGTCACTGACTCAAGTTAGTGACTCAAGTCACTAACTCAAGTCAATCATTTTTAACTCAAGTCGAGTGTTCATTGGCCATTTATTTCGAAAACACCGGCTTTAACTTGATACATATCAAGTTAATGACTCAAGTCATTAACTCAAGTCACTCACTTTTCATATCAAGTTAAGCCTTCAATTCTCCAATTTTTGAAAGGATCGAAAGAATTTTCAACATCACCTATTCACCCCCCCTCTAGGTGATATTCCATCTTTACAAGGGACTAGTTTTGGTTTTTTTTGGGTCAAGCAGGCACCAGTTTAACTACATCTTTTCCCACTTGAGGGAGACCATAATGATGTGCGACTAGATGTAGTAGTAAAATGCATTATTTGAGGCAAACTTATGTAGTAGTAAAATGCATGATGTTCACCAACTATTTCCAAAATGGCTATAACTTACAATAATATTCCAGTGTTTGGCGACAAATCCCATCTAACCAACCGACAAAAGTTGTTCATTATGTCTTGGCAACAAGTAGATGTTAATCCTAATTGACATGTATTATACAATAATTTGTGCAACTGTTAAGTTGTTACCAAAAGTTGTTCATTATGTTTTGATTTGTTTTGTGAGCTAGATTCAGTCAATGGTTGATAATCATTAAATTCATATTATTTTAAATGCGAAAAGGAGTTAAGAACTCTATCATTGTCATGGTTTAATGGATCAAATTAGTTGAATATGTGGTTTCATCTTCATAATGAGTTTTTAGACTTCATTTGCATTAATTTTGGTCATATTTGAAGTTTGGTTAAAAATTGGGCTTAAATCACACCTCTTTTACAATCGGGTGATAAACACTGTTAGGTATTTTGATCATAACTTGAGTTATAGAAATCCAATTGATACCCAATTTGCATTTTCAGAAAGCTAAGAGGAAGCCCTACAACTCCTATGAAGAGCCCAAAAGCTAAATCAGATGTTTAGAGGGCCAAAATTGGCCTGGAAACCGAAACAGGCTGCTTTCACTGGACTCTGGAATGACGTTCGGTATTCGACCCATATCTAGAGTTACAGACCTCCAAATGGGGCTCCGTTTGAACGACTGGAAAGCTGACATCCGGGGCGACACTTCATATGAAGATCACATGGCCAGATTCGGATTATTTCGTGGCCTAACATGGGCTGGAAAAGAGGACATTGTTTTGGAGCTGTAAAGTGATTCAAAGATGCTTCCAAGTTGGCCACTAACTAAAGTGACGAATTTGAGTTGTAAAGTGCATGGAAGAGATGCTCCTAGCTGCCTATAAATAGAAGGGTGTTATGAAGAGCAAGACACCTTGGAGATGATCCTTCTCTCCCATTCTAACTTCCTTCTTGTATTTCTTACCTCCTACATGGAAGGTTTTAGTTTTGCTTTATGTATTGTCTTTAATTCTTGTCTTTAATTTCTTGCCTCCTACATGGAAGGCTTTACTTTTCTTTATTAGTTTTATGTATTGTTTTTCTTTTGTATTCCTAGCCTCCTTCTTGGAATGGTTTAGTGTTAATCTTTCCTTTTTATTTTATTTTGATTTTATGTTCTTCATCTTTTTCTGTATGGATTCACTATGTTGTTGAGATTTATTTTGGAATAGAAGCTTTCATTTTCTTTAATTGTTCTTTGTGTTCTTTATGTTCATGTTGAACTTGTTCATGTTCTTCGTGGTCATGATGAACATCTTTACTTCTGCATTTTCATTTTATCCAGCCATGCTTGGCTAAGTTTCTGTGATCGACCCATGAGTTGAGGATTCCATGGTGTCATCCGGAGGACTTGTGCTTTAATCAGTAACTGACTTGTTTCTGTTAATTTTAATCGGATCCGATTATAATTATGGATTGGGTATTAGATTTAATATCCAGATTGAAATCCCAAGGACTTAGGTTGGACCGGGTTGCAGAGAACGTTGTGCGATTGTGCAGCGAGCTCACCACGTGTTCGATCAAATGCTAGGCGATCGTCTAGTCGAGGGAGTTTCTGGACAAATGCAGAGATCTCGGTTTGTCTAGAATCAATCACAGGTTCAGTTATTTTATTTTTGTTCAATGATGGAAGTTCTTGGAATCCCAATTCTGGGTTGATCCATTTCAATTTGATTAATCTCATCTTTCTCCATTCTGTCTTTAATTCCTGTTCTAAATCCAACAAAACCCAATCCCCCCTTGTTTTCATTTCATTTGCATGACATCTAGATTACTTAGGATTTAATAAAAGGCTCCTCGAGAAGAGAGAACGATCCTAGGTTTGCCTATATGCAATCCTTGGTTAATTGTTGATTGTAGACCCCAAGGCTAATGACAAAAGGTCTTCATCAAATGGCGCCGTTGCCGGGGAGCTAAGTAATTGGCTCCCTAGGTAATCTAATTGTCGAATTGACTTTTGACAAGGGGTTTCTCGTGTGAAGCTGATTAGATTTACATTTTTGGTAACTTTTGTTAACTTGTTTTCTTAAAAAAAAAAAAAAAAAATTGGTCTAGCATCAGGTTTTGTTTTGTTTTGTTGTACTTTGCTGTTTTTACCACTTCTGGTGGCATTTTTGAAATTTTGTGTTTGATGTTGCATGAGTACTAGGAGTACCACTCATCTAGAAAACTTGCTTGCATTTGATCCTGAAATAGAAAGAACAATTTCTATTGCTAAAAGAGCTGTTAAGTCAGGTCATAAAATTAATACAGAATTGGACACTGGACTAGAACATTTTGATCTTAAGAATTCTGATTCTAGTAGTAATTTTTCTGACTCTAAAAATATGGCAGAACAAGTAATCCGCCCTACCTTGAAAGAATTAGCTACCCCTGATGTTGGGAATCAAAATTTGTGCATCCGATATCCTGAACTTGCTGCTAACTTTGAACTAAAATCTGGACTTATCCATTTGTTGCCCAAGTTTCATGGTCTTGCAGGTGAATGTCCTCACAGACATTTAAAGGAGTTCCATGTGGTATGCAGCACGATGAAACCACAAGCAATTGATGAAGGCCACATTAAGCTGAGAGCTTTTCCATTTTCCCTAGATGGTGTGGCTAAGGATTGGCTATACAATTTGCAACCAACATCTGTTGGGAATTGGGATGACATGCAGAAGATATTCCTAGAGAGGTTCTTCCCTTCCTCAAAAGCCATTGCTATCCAAAAGGAGATCACTAGTATTAAACAAAACAATGGGGAGACCCTGTATGAATATTGGGAAAGGTTCAAGCGACTGTGTGCTAGCTGTCCACACCACCAGATCTCAGACCAACTCTTGATTACATATTTCTATTCTGGTTTGTTACCATTGGACAAAAGTTTTGTTGATGCATCTAGTGGTGGAGCCTTAGATAGAAAGACACCTGAAGATGCCCGAGAGTTGATATCTACTATGGCTGCTAATTCTCAACAGTTTGGCACTAGAGCAAATTCTACTCCTACTGTTTACCATCTTCAAACACCTCCAGTGCAGTACGATTCTAAGAGGTTAGAGAATAGACTTGATGATCTGACCTCTCTAGTGAGGCAGTTAGCAGTGACACAGACAGTACAATCTTCTCCTCCTCAGATTGGGTACTCATGTGGGTTCTGTCCTGACCCTTATCACTCTACTGACTCTTGTCCTACCTTGCATGACCCTACTCATCAAGACCAGTCGGTTGCTGCAGTCGGTGTTTTTCCAGGGAAGCCACAATACCAGCAGAATAATCCATTTTCTAATACATACAATCCAGGCTGGAGGAATCACCCCAATTTCCGTTGGAACCAGAATCAGAACCATAGTGACCAACATCAGCAAAATTCTGGGAATTACCAATACAGACAGTACAGACCACATAATTTTCAACAGCAATCTGCTCCTTCTTTGCCTTTGCCAGCAGCACCCCCTCGACCAGCCATATGTGCACCTCCACAGGCAACACAACAACAGGCTAGTAGCAGTGGTAGTGGTGGTCCCTCACTTGAGGATATGATGAAGCAATTTGTCGCAGCCAATATGCAGTTCCAACAGCAAACATCCCAGTTCCAACAGCAAACTGACACTGCCATTCAGGGTTTGCAAACACAGATTGGCCAGTTGGCAACATCATTGAATCAGCTTCAACCTCAAGGATCCAACACTCTTCCTTCACAGACCATTCCCAATCCTAAGGGGAATGTGAGTGCTATCTCCCTACGGTCTGGCAAACAATTAGGGGAACCTACACCAGCTGCAGATGTGACTTCTACATTAGAAAAAGTGTCAGACAATGTGAAGATTGACTCTAGAAATAAAAAGACAATGCAGCAGGTTGAAGAAGAAGACACCCCCATTCCTCTTCCCTTCCCTCAGAGAGCGATTCAGTCCAAGAAGTTGGCAGAAAAAGCACAAGAGAAGGATATACTTGAGACATTCAGAAGAGTAGAAATCAACATTCCTCTCTTAGATGCGGTCAAACAAATTCCCAAATATGCCAAGTTTTTGAAGGAGCTGTGCACCAACAAGAGGCGACTGAAGGGGAGTGAACGAGTGAGCTTGAATCAGAATGTATCAGCACTCATCCAGCCTACAATGCCTCGCAAGTGCAAGGATCCAGGGATGTTTTCTATTCCTTGCTGTTTTGGTAGCTATAGATTTGATAATTGCATGCTAGATTTAGGTGCTTCTATTAATGTCATGCCTGCATCTATTTACAAATCTCTTGGTCTTGGTCCTTTACGTCCTACTGGTGTTATTGTTCAGTTAGCTAATAGGAGTAATGTTCATCCTTCTGGTGTAGTTGAAGATGTATTAGTCAAAGTTAATGAATTGATATTCCCTGCTGACTTTTACATCTTAGATATGGAGGATGAGTCTCCTAGTAGCAGGTCACCAATCATTCTAGGCAGGCCTTTCATGAAAACAGCCAGGACTAAGATAGATGTGCATTCTGGTACTCTTTCCATGGAGTTTGGTGATATATCTGTGAATTTTAATATCTTTGATTCCATGAAACATCCTAGGGAAGATCATTCTGTTTTCTCCATTGATGTGATTGATGATGCTGTGGATGATATTCTTGCTAGTTGGTGTGCTGAGAGTGATTCTCCCATTTGTGCATGTGCTGATAATGAATGGTGCTCTATTTGCACTAATTTGCTTAATGCTGCATTGCTTGGTGAATTTGACTTGCTTGATGATTCCGACTTGCTTGGTCATTCTACATTACATATAGATTCTGATATTGATTCTGAGTTTGAGCTCAATCCTAATCCTAATGAGCATCCTGATCCAGATTTTGATGAGCTTAACTCTGATTTTGATGGGTTTGATTCTGATGTTAACATTGAGCTGTATAGACACAATTCTTCTGCTTCTTTGAATGTGGTTTCAGGTATTTCTAATGTCATGACAGCAGACTTGTTGCAACAACCACCCAAGCTTCTTCCCTCTACTGAGCAACCACCCAAGATTGAGTTAAAAGCCCTTCCAGATCACTTGAAGTATGCATTTTTAGAGATGGACGAACAATTGCCAGTCATTGTGGCCAACAATCTTCTTCCTGACCAAGAAGAGAAGCTGCTAAGCTTATTAAAGGCCAACAAGAAAGCCATTGGGTGGACATTAGCTGACATTGTTGGCATCAGCCCTACCACGTGTATGCATCGAATTCTGTTAGAAAAGGATTCTAAGCCGGTAAGGCAACCCCAAAGACGCCTTAATCCTCTTATCCTTGATGTGGTGAAAAAAGAGGTAACTAAGCTTCTGCAAGCTGGTATCATTTATCCCATTTCTGATAGCCAGTGGGTTAGCCCAGTCCAGGTGGTTCCCAAGAAGTCTGGAGTCACTGTGGTAGCCAATCAGAACAATGAGCTCATTCCTACTAGAGTTCAGAACAGTTGGAGAGTTTGCATCGATTACAGGAGACTCAACCAAGCTACACGCAAGGATCACTATCCTTTACCTTTCATTGATCAGATGTTAGAGCGATTAGCTGGTAAGTCTCACTACTGCTTCCTGGATGGCTACTCTGGATATTTCCAGATCCATATAGCTCCTGAGGATCAAGAAAAGACAACCTTCACATGCCCCTTTGGAACATATGCTTACCGGAGGATGCCTTTTGGCCTTTGCAATGCTCCTGGCACTTTTCAGCGTTGTATGGTAAGTATTTTCTCTGAGTTTCTAGAGGATTGCATGGAAGTTTTTATGGATGATTTCACTGTATATGGGTCTGATTTTGATGCATGCTTAGCTAATTTGTCAAGAGTTTTGCATAGGTGTATTGAATCTAATCTTGTACTGAATTATGAGAAGTGTCACTTCATGGTTGAGTCAGGTGTAGTCTTGGGACACATAGTGTCTAGGAAAGGGATTGAGGTAGACCCTGCTAAGATAGATGTGATTACTACTTTGCCTTACCCTGCATCTGTGCGGGAGGTTCGCTCTTTTCTTGGACATGCAGGTTTCTATCGGCGTTTCATTCGGGACTTTAGCAAGACTGCTCGACCTTTGACCAACCTTCTGCATAAGGACACTGACTTTGTATTTGATGACGAGTGCAAGGCGGCCTTTGATCACTTGAAACATTGCCTGACCACAGCCCCAGTGATCCAGCCCCCAGATTGGTCCCTTCCCTTCGAGTTGATGTGTGATGCTTCCAACTACGCGGTCGGCGCTATCTTGGCACAGCGGGTCAACAAAGCATCTCATGTCATTGCATATGCCTCCAAGACCTTGGACCCTGCCCAGTCTAATTATACCACTACTGAAAAGGAGTTGTTGGCCATTGTATTTGCTTTTGATAAGTTTAGGTCATATCTATTAGCTAGTAGTGTGATTGTTTTCTCTGACCATGCTGCTTTAAAGTTTCTTTTGAAAAAGTCAGATGCAAAGCCACGACTCATCCGATGGATGTTATTGCTCCAAGAATTTGATGTTGAGATTCGAGACAGAAGTGGAGCACAGAACTGGGTAGCTGACCATTTGAGTCGTATTACCCATTCAGTCTCTCATCCCTCTTCTATTCAGGATGATTTCCCTGATGAGCAGCTTTTACAGCTACAAGGTAAGATTCCTTGGTATGCTGATCTTGTTAACTACTTGGTAGCTGGTGTTTTTCCTGCAGACTCCACTAGGGCCCAAAACCTGAAATTGAAAAGTGAGTCTAAATATTATGTTTGGGATGACCCTTATTTGTGGAAATTTTGTAGTGACCAAGTGGTTAGAAGATGTGTGCCTGATCATGAATTTCACTCCATATTGCATTTTTCTCATGCTTCTGCCTGTGGTGGTCACTTTGGACCCCAAAGAACTGCTAGGAAAGTGTTAGAATGTGGGTTATTTTGGCCTTCCCTGTTTCATGATGCCCATCTGTTTTGCAAATCATGTGATAACTGTCAGAGGGCAGGAAGTATTTCCCGTAGGCATGAGATGCCCCAGAACCCTATATTGTTTTGTGAGATCTTTGATGTTTGGGGCATTGATTTTATGGGTCCATTTCCTGCCTCATATGGTTATACTTACATATTGCTTGCTGTTGATTATGTTTCGAAATGGGTTGAGGCGAAAGCCACCCGGACTAATGATTCTTCTGTGGTGGTGGATTTTGTTAGGTCTAACATTTTCTGCAGGTTTGGCATTCCTAGAGCTATTATCAGTGACCAAGGCTCCCATTTTTGTAATCGAAGCATAGGTGCCTTGCTACGCAAGTATGGAGTGCTTCACAAGGTTTCTACAGCCTACCATCCTCAGACCAACGGTCAAGCTGAAGTCTCAAATAGAGAGATTAAGCAAATCCTTCAGAAGACTGTCAACTCTACCAGGAAAGATTGGAGTAAGCGATTGGATGATGCTTTGTGGGCATACCGCACTGCCTACAAGACTCCGATTGGGATGTCTCCCTATCGACTTGTCTTTGGTAAAGCGTGTCATCTTCCAGTTGAGTTGGAACATCAAGCCTATTGGGCCATTAAGAAGTGTAACATGGATTTGGCTAAGTCTGGGTTGGAACGGAAGCTGCAGTTGCAAGAATTAGAAGAGCTTAGATTGGATGCCTATGAGAGTTCGAGGTTGTACAAGGAAAAGACTAAGGCATTCCATGATAAACATATTCTAAGGAAAGAATTTTATGTGGGCCAAAAAGTTCTTCTGTTTAACTCCCGTCTGAAGTTTATGCCTGGTAAGCTTCGATCTAAATGGGATGGCCCTTTTGTGATCACTAACATATTTCCATTTGGTGCTGTTGAGCTGTGTGATCCACCCACAGGACGAACCTTTAAGGTAAACGGGCATCGCCTTAAGCAATTTCACGAGGGACCCCAGCAACAGCCTGAGGAAGCAGAGATTCTCCTCATCGATGCCACTTATCCTCCATAAACCCTTGGGGAGTATTCTTCTTTCTTCTCCCTCTTTCTCTTTTATCCGTTTTCCTTTTAACTCCTTTGCTTTTCAAAATAAATTCAGTCTCTCTTTCTATGATTGCTACATATTATGAACTTGAACATTTTTTTGTTTTGATGGATCAATGCCATTTGTTTTGCAATTCTGAACTCTTCGATTTCATGTCTTGGTAGTTGAATTGGTGATGTTGATTGTATAAGATGGTATTGACCCGGTGAGGTTTTGAGCCTACATGAATGGACTTCATCTTTTGCCATTCTTTCTTTCATGTGTGCATCTGCTCATGATTTGCGTTCTCTAGAACTTGCTCCTTTTCTTTTTGAAACTACATTTTCACTTATGTGCATAGGTATGATGGAAGCTTGTTTTTGTTTCCTTTTGTTTTCCCCACTTTGGCCAAATAGCCTTTCCCATACATTATTATTCTTTTGGTAACCCCTTTGTGCCTTTTTGTCCATTCTGTTCTAAGCCACATTATAAGCCTAAGCGTTAAACCATTTTATTCCGAACCATGAAAAATTATTGAGCATTGGTTTACCTTGGTTTTGTGTTTAAGTGTGAGGGTTGCTCAAGAGCGCAACAGTTTAAGTGTGGGGGGAAGATATTTGAGTTTACTATTGTGATTATATATATAGCACAGTTCAAAAAAAAAAAGAAAAGAAAAGAAAAGAAAGAAAGAAAGAAAAAGAAGAAAAAAAAAAGATAAAGAAAAAAAAAGGGGTGTAAAAAAAAAATTAGAAAGAAATGAGGTATTTGAGTTAAATAAAAGTTTTCATACATAGAGAATGATTGTGTTAATCAGTGCTCAATTTAATTTCTTTGGTGCTTAGCCTCTCATTCCATATTTTTACCTACCTTTACCCTAACCCCATTACAACCTGTAATAACAAGCTCTCTTGATTTGTGCATGTATGTGTTATGAGTAGTAGAGACGTAGAAATTGAGCAAGCTTATGGTAGAACAATTTTCTTGGGTAGAATTTGAGCGATACACTTATATACCTTAAACACTTGAGAGATTCATTTGAGAGGTTGATTGATTGAGCGTATCATTTGAAAGACCATCTTATGTAATTAGTGTCATTGATTGAAATTGCCAAAATTGTGATTGGAGATAAAAGAATTTTGGTTTTCATTTATCGATCTTTTGAAGCTTTCTATCCCTTGTTCAATTTTTACATTACTGGCAACTATTTGAAAAAAAAAAAAGTTTTCTTGCTTTAGATTTTTGCCCAGGAGTGCAAAAGGCTAAGTGTGGGGGAGTTTGATAATCATTAAATTCATATTATTTTAAATGCGAAAAGGAGTTAAGAACTCTATCATTGTCATGGTTTAATGGATCAAATTAGTTGAATATGTGGTTTCATCTTCATAATGAGTTTTTAGACTTCATTTGCATTAATTTTGGTCATATTTGAAGTTTGGTTAAAAATTGGGCTTAAATCACACCTCTTTTACAATCGGGTGATAAACACTGTTAGGTATTTTGATCATAACTTGAGTTATAGAAATCCAATTGATACCCAATTTGCATTTTCAGAAAGCTAAGAGGAAGCCCTACAACTCCTATGAAGAGCCCAAAAGCTAAATCAGATGTTTAGAGGGCCAAAATTGGCCTGGAAACCGAAACAGGCTGCTTTCACTGGACTCTGGAATGACGTTCGGTATTCGACCCATATCTAGAGTTACAGACCTCCAAATGGGGCTCCGTTTGAACGACTGGAAAGCTGACATCCGGGGCGACACTTCATATGAAGATCACATGGCCAGATTCGGATTATTTCGTGGCCTAACATGGGCTGGAAAAGAGGACATTGTTTTGGAGCTGTAAAGTGATTCAAAGATGCTTCCAAGTTGGCCACTAACTAAAGTGACGAATTTGAGTTGTAAAGTGCATGGAAGAGATGCTCCTAGCTGCCTATAAATAGAAGGGTGTTATGAAGAGCAAGACACCTTGGAGATGATCCTTCTCTCCCATTCTAACTTCCTTCTTGTATTTCTTACCTCCTACATGGAAGGTTTTAGTTTTGCTTTATGTATTGTCTTTAATTCTTGTCTTTAATTTCTTGCCTCCTACATGGAAGGCTTTACTTTTCTTTATTAGTTTTATGTATTGTTTTTCTTTTGTATTCCTAGCCTCCTTCTTGGAATGGTTTAGTGTTAATCTTTCCTTTTTATTTTATTTTGATTTTATGTTCTTCATCTTTTTCTGTATGGATTCACTATGTTGTTGAGATTTATTTTGGAATAGAAGCTTTCATTTTCTTTAATTGTTCTTTGTGTTCTTTATGTTCATGTTGAACTTGTTCATGTTCTTCGTGGTCATGATGAACATCTTTACTTCTGCATTTTCATTTTATCCAGCCATGCTTGGCTAAGTTTCTGTGATCGACCCATGAGTTGAGGATTCCATGGTGTCATCCGGAGGACTTGTGCTTTAATCAGTAACTGACTTGTTTCTGTTAATTTTAATCGGATCCGATTATAATTATGGATTGGGTATTAGATTTAATATCCAGATTGAAATCCCAAGGACTTAGGTTGGACCGGGTTGCAGAGAACGTTGTGCGATTGTGCAGCGAGCTCACCACGTGTTCGATCAAATGCTAGGCGATCGTCTAGTCGAGGGAGTTTCTGGACAAATGCAGAGATCTCGGTTTGTCTAGAATCAATCACAGGTTCAGTTATTTTATTTTTGTTCAATGATGGAAGTTCTTGGAATCCCAATTCTGGGTTGATCCATTTCAATTTGATTAATCTCATCTTTCTCCATTCTGTCTTTAATTCCTGTTCTAAATCCAACAAAACCCAATCCCCCCTTGTTTTCATTTCATTTGCATGACATCTAGATTACTTAGGATTTAATAAAAGGCTCCTCGAGAAGAGAGAACGATCCTAGGTTTGCCTATATGCAATCCTTGGTTAATTGTTGATTGTAGACCCCAAGGCTAATGACAAAAGGTCTTCATCAATGGTGTACTGAATTGCAAGCGGCTTAAAATTGCTGAGAAATGGCTAGACGCAGTCACAAAATGAAGAGGAAAATAAGCTTACATGAGTGAACTATAGTCACCAAGGTTTTAATGTCAGAAGAAGAAGTGTGCTGTGTATATCAGCTGTGTAGGTTTAAATTTGCAAGCTCATACACCCGTGAAATGAGCGAAACTACTCCCATGAGTGAAGTCATCAAATGAACAAGTTTTCCTTACATTGATTAAAGTAAATGAGTAAATTATAAAATGGCAAAGAAAAATATTCCATTCCAAAACAAGGCACTATACAATAATTTGTCCAACTGTTAAGTTGTTACAATATAAACCAAAATATGCCAACATGAAGTGGCAACAAGAAGCCTAATAATTTAACACCAAAAGCCCTTGCAATTTCTTTAATTACTGTATACCTGGCATAATCCAAAACAAGGTGAACATCTAGTACCAAAAAATAAACCTAATAATGCCAACAATGGCAATACCAACAGAATGTCTTGGCAACAACTAGATGTTAATCCTAATTGACAAGCATTATACAATAATTTGTCCAACAGTAAAGTTGTTACAATATAAACCAAAACATGCCAACATGAAGTGGCAGTGAATACAACACAGGACAAGAACTCCAATCAGCCACCTCCCCTTCCTTTTCCCTTTCCTCTTCCTGAAGTGGTGTTGTTCACAGTGCAAGAGGTGTTCAAGTTGGATTGCATGTGATGAAGAATTTGTGATCTTGTTATCGCAGGTTGCCCCCTCCACATCAATCCTGGGGGCTGGAAAGGGAGATCTGTAGGAATCGGGACTACTGATCTATCACCATTATACTTCACTGTTCGACTTCCTATGCTATGTGAAGATGAACTCATGCTCCTTGTTCGGCGCATTATGGCCTCATTCGGGATTGGGAATCTTGTTTCCGGGTCTTCATGTTCCTCCATATACTCTACATAGTAATAAAAAGAACAATGTTAAGTATGGAAATGAAAGATGAGACAAGTTAAAGTTGGAGTAATTACTTACATAGTACACAGTTTGTCCAGTGTGCTCATCAATTCGAAGTCCCATACCGATTGCAACTCGACTCTTATAGAAAGGGCTCCCACGACGTGGCTGTGTAGGGTGCACATGTGAGGTTGTTTGAGATTGTTTTGTAGGATGCACTTGTGAGGTTGTCTGAGATTGTTGTGTAGGATGAACATGTGAGGTTGTTTGAGATTGTTGTGTACTAATGTTCAATTCAGTGGTGTGCGAAGGCGCCTGATTATATAGGAATAAAAAGAAAGCAAAGGAATATATAGTAAACTTCCATGCATAGATTGGGATCATACAAACAGCAAAAAATTACCAAACTACTTACATGCTTGCAGGTTTTTTTGTTGTGCCCTTTTTGGTGACAAATACTGCATTTTGAACCAGATCCTTGTTTGGACATCTTCTGAGGGGGAGGGGGTGGAAGGTCGGAGCTTGTTGTAGCACTGTCTTGTACAATACCTCCTCTTTTCTTTCTCCTATCACACTCTTTTGTCCTCTTCCTCTTGTTTGGGGGTCTACCAGGCAGGATGCACACTGGAGGTGGTTCCATGGGCCGGAACTTATCAACTTTCCAAAACGCCTTGCCTCTAACAGGTTGCAACTTGGTTCTATAACTAGAAAGGTATGTATCCTTATGGTAGAATCTTGAAATTTGTGTAACTGGATCAATATTAGCATGAAATAAAGCACAAATTGCATGCTGGCATGGGATACCAGTTAAGTCCCAAGCCCTACAAGTACATTGTTTTTTAGTGATGAATACATTATGTCTATCCTCCCCTTCACACACTTCATATGCATCGTCACCATTAAAAGCCAAGGTACACCTCATTGACAAGTCCTTATTTTTTTCATACAAACTAACACACTTTGGGTTATAGTTACCTCTCCACCTACGGACATTGGACTCACTCTCTGCCCACTTAGTCATCATTTTCAGCCTAATGCCATCTATCATCCTTATAATAGGTAAATATCTATATTCATCCACCCAAGAATTTAAACTTTCACTTATGTTGTTGTCCACCATCCAACAACAACAATTACTTCGAAAATATGCCCTTACCCAGCTCTGTACAGGATATGTGAGAACCGACTCTGCTGCTTCTTTTTTCAATTGACCAAGAGCAGTCAAGTTGTCACTGAATTGTTCATGAAATGTGCTCCATGCACATGAAAAAAACCTCTTCTTAAATTCTGTGCCCCTCCAGGCCTTGCTCCAATTGGCATATATATGTCTCGCACATAGTCAATGCTCAGCCAGTGGCAGAACAGTGGACACAGCATTCATCAACCCCTAAGTAAGTGAATACAACACAACTCAGTTTATACTTGTAGCTAACAGAATAACATTTGCAGTCAGACACATGATGCAAAAATGGAATGAATGCGAGTGTATTTTTTCATTTCCACCTACACTTTTATTTTCATGAAAGCTCGTCCTCGTACCAAATGGGCATATATTATTCTTCTTAGTTATGAAAAATAATATGTGCACATAACTATCTACTTGGCTGAACAGAAACAAAAAAAAAGCTATACTATTTTCCAGGGCATGTGACGCTTAGTTCAAATTGAAAAATCATTTTCAGAAAATGATTGATGATACATGTATAGACTGATTCTACAAGTAAAATACAATATAATATTGCTCAACTGATATAATCTCGTAACAACTTGTGTAGCAAGAGTTGGTTTACTTTGAAGTCAATATAAATAATGGAGTAAATCTCAATATATTACTTGTACTTAAAGCACATACACATATCATCAGTTTCCCAGTATCACAACAGCACACAAAAACCAGAGAATTTTCTTTTATATGTGTTTTGTAATTGGTTCAGAAAAAGATAACCATAAAGGTGGAAGTCTGCAATGAAAAAGGAAGAATCAAGGCCATATAGCCTTGATTCTTTGCACTCGATGAAGGTTAGAATTATTCAGTCAAAGTGATTACTAAAGGCTACACACAAAATAAGATTCTTTGCACATAGATCTACAAAGTTAACAAAATAGTAAATCTGGATTACTTCCCAAATAATTACTAAAGGCTAGGCACAGAATAATTACTTCCCAAATCCCACTGCCAGCAAATCTGGATTTCAGTAAAACTAACCTTCTGCATGTCAGACATAATAGTCACGTCATTACCATCCTCCAAGCCCAGAGATCTCCTAATCCACTCGATGAACCACTTCCAATTATGAGTGTTCTCTTTTTGAGTTACTGCAAACGCTATCGGGTACAAAGAATCATCTGCATCCAATCCCGTGGCGGTCAGCAGCATACCTCTAGCTTTTCCCTTCAAAAACGTTCCATCAACTCCAATGATGGGCCTGCAGCCAGCCTTCCACCCAGTCTACCACACATAAATTAGGGGTATTAGAACTGAACATGAATCACCAAAGCAACTTGAATATAATATACACACATTGGACAACAACAAAACTAACCTTTGAAGCATTTAAACACAGATACATGCGGCTGAACACTCTCCTTCCACTTTCAAGTGCCTCCTTGCTAATCTCAACTGATATATCAGATCCTGGATTAGAAGTCCTCAACTCGTGAAGGTATGCCTCTAGCTTGTTGAACTCATCCACATAGCTCCCTTCCATCTCCTCCATAATCATCTTCTTTGCTCTTTTACATTTGTGAATACTCACATGCAACTTCAACTCATCTCGACAATCCTTCTTCATATCCGACACCTTGTACTGTGGCCTCTCTTGCACCTTTTGCTTGAAGTGCGTTGCCAGCCACTTAACTGATGCCCTAGGATTCTTGAACACCCTACTGCAACTATGCTCCAAATTTAAGGTCTTCACAACAAGATTAGGGTTAGATCTATGTTTGGAAGCAAAAACAACAAAAGGACAACCCTTCTCACATCGAGCCCTCCCTCTTAAAGGCCCACTTTTGGTTAGGTGTATATTTACACCAGCCTTTATTGCATACTGGTCCAGAGTTGCAAGTAAATGCTTCTTATCAGCAAAACTGGACTCTAGTGTGAAAAAGGGTCTCCCATTGGACCCACAAATTTCTGTTGACCCTCTCACTTCGAGTAAAGGCCCATCTCCTCCACTTTGGCCAGATTCATCCTCACTGTCCTCATCTTCAAAGCCACTCCCATCCTCACCATCATCGTCTACCACATTCTCATCATCTAAGAAATCCTCATCATCTGATTCATCCTCAACATCTCTATGACTCCCACATTCACTCCTTTCACTCTCATCCCAATCCTCACCCTGTTCCTCATCACCTTCACTTGCACTCAAATTATCATTCTCCCCATTGTCATGTAATGCTTCCAACAGGTCCTCAGTTGCATCAACAACGCCAACCTCCACTGCTATGGCACCATGTCTGACATCATCGCCCTCCAATTCACCACCCTCCACATGACGACGCTGAAGACCTTCAAAGCAAGCTTCAACGTCAACTGGTTCCCCTCCACCATCACGATTTACTGAGTCATCATCAGCCACATCTTTAAGCTTCTTGGAGAAATCACACAGGTCTTTCGTCAACAAATCCAGATAATTTCTCTTCTCTCTCCAATAAGCCACATCAACTTCCTTCCCACTACCCACTCCATCACCCCGTAGATTGGTTTTAGTTTCGCTCACCACTTTTGTTGCGTTGTCAACCTGACGGCAAAAAGCTTCCACCATCCACAAGTTTCCACTACTACCCCCACCATCGGGACCACCAGAGGGTCCCCCACAGCTTTTTGAACCCATCTCACCCAAACCCTACGGTGTTTTCAAAACAAAATCAAACAATTTTACCCACAGACAAACAAAAGAAGGGCCAAATTGTGAAATCACTTTACACAGTAATAAGCTACAAGACACACACACACTTCCCTAAAAGTCAGAGATTCCATACCTCAACAAAGTGTGCAAATCGTCCTTGTCTGCCGGTCACATGCAACCCACTTTCTTTGTCGGTGTCGTCTTTTTCGCACGATTACAGCTTCACAACTCTTCCAATCAAATCTCACTTTCTCTGTCCCTCTTCCATTTTCGCACACTCAGCATTTGAACAAGATTTCCCAGATTCTAATACCTTTTTCGAGCCCTAACTACGTTCTCCAACTCGTATCGGGTGGGTAAAAGGTATTTACTGGGTAAAACAAATACTAATTCCTCTGTCGTAGCTTTTTCGAGCCCTAACTATGTTCTCCACAAATACTTCAAGCTTTTAAGTTGCTCTAATGTTTATCGGTCCGGTGGGTAAAAGAAATCCAGTTGGGACGAGGATTAAATCAGACACACTCCTACTCAGCTAGGTTTGTCCGCGTGTCATCCAATGTGGCCAACACCGTGATGTTTTCCGCGCACAGCCTGTCAACTTCACGGTCAACGTCGGTTTGACTGTTACACGAGGGCAAGATTGCTACGAGTTGGAACGTTAAGGGCAACATTGCTACGACCAAAAGTTAAGGGGCAACATTGCTCCTGGAGGTAAACATTAGGGGCAAATTTGCACCTTTACCCTTAAAATTTTAGGAAAGGAATTGGGTTCACCTATGATCCAATGACAGGGCGAAATCTCTTTTCCTCTTAGGTGATACAGATGTTGGACAGGGCGAGTTGTCTATTACTCTCAGGCGTTAACTTAGGCACCTAGGAGTTAGGATGCCTCTTCCAGCGCCTTAACCAACTTCAGGATCGAACCTCCTCCCTTTGGTGAGAATGTCCGACCCCTTTGCCAATTAAACCCCCTTTACCAATTAAACCCAAAGACGAGGATTCGTTAAGAGTTAATACCTGTTATTTATTTGAACATAATATTTTGGGCCAACCCTATCATATCCTATTAATATAATGACTAGTCTTTGGCATGTTGGCATCATATATGCCATATTTGCAATTAACCTGACATAATTGATCATGTCTACTTGGACTAGACATTCTTATTGTTTGATATCATAATTGAGGCTTTTCAATTATGATTTACGGTGTGTAAGATAAATATACGAAATGAGTTTTGTTTTAATTTATATAGATAAATGCTCTTGAGGTGTCTAATTGTGATCTCGAACTATAAACATTTATTATGGTCCTCTCTCGTATAGCAAGTCACAAAAATCTTCATGTCTACCATTCTGAGTCTATTTCTAAGTCTTTTTTAACTAAATGACACATAGTTAGCTCAATAATTATAAGGCAAATTTTTAATTTTATTTTTATTTATGAATGAGTATCTTTCAATTCTTTTTTCTCTCTATTATTTTCATTGGTATGATTAATATGGATAAAATTATCACAATTTTATTTATTACTTAAAAAAAATACTTATAAATAGGATAAAAGTGATAAGTGTGTAATTAATTATTATCATACTTTGTGGAATACAAACAAAGTGCGTTCCGTCAATGACTCAATGGTCCAAGATACAAATTCTCTGCATTTTGCACGTATATGCAATCACACGGGTTGAAATACTTCCAATTCAATCCTCTCTCATACATAAGTCCGTGGAGATATGGTTCCAACGGAACCCTACCAAGTACCAATCATTGTATTGTCTTGATTTTTTTAAAAAAAAAGAGGCATTAACTTGCTTTGTGATTCAAAACCGCGGCGGCTCAGGGGCATAGGACGGCAGCGGATATTAGAGTCGCTCTTCTAAAATAATAGACAGTCCTAATTCCAATCCATTATGAGGCCAAACATTTTGGGTAAAGTTTTTTTTTTTTTTTTGGCTCGAGAACATTTTGGGTAAAGTTGTAGCTAGTAACATCTTTCAGGAATGTTATTGATGGTGCATTCAACACCCCTTACATTAGTTTTTCAGTTATATATGGCACTTCAATGTTATTTATATTTGGGTTAAGGTCCATATTTACCAACAAACTATTACAAGAAGAGCATTTAATACAAACATTTATTAAAGGTATCTTAAATACAAAAGAACAATTAAAGGGGGTTAAAAAACACAATCACCGTTAGTTTTTGTTTTCACGGATGTTTAACTCATTGGTTGTGATGATGTGACAGAGATAATTGATGAAGTGTCAAGATTGAGTCAGAAAAAATTGACTCTCACTTATTTTTGCTCAGACTTTCGAACATCATGAATTTTGAGCAAGACCCACAATGATAGCAGAATAGCAAACACTGTCTTTCTGAGGAATTTCATCAAACACCTTGCGTGCTTCATCGGGCAAGCGACATTTTGAGTAGAAGTTGATGAGAGTAGACCTCGCAAAGGACTCTTCAGACAAACAAAGCTTGATAGAGAGACAATGGAGACTAAGGCCAAAGGGTAGGCAAGACAATGAAGCACAGGTTTTGAAGAGGGAAGCCAAAGTGCGTTGGTTAGGAAGAGTAGGATGGCGAAGCATGGAAACAAAATGGTGGAGAGCAAGAAGGGTGCTGGAGGAAGCAGAGATGAGAGAGGTCCATGAGACAATGTTGGGACGAGGGATTTGGTGGAAGAGACGAAGAGGGTAAAATGGGAGATTAGATTTGGAGTAGAGATCTATGAGGTTATTGAACAAAGAAGTCTCAAATTTTGAGGCTTTAATAGCTCAAGCATGTAGTATGTGAGGATCCAAGTTGGCAGGAAGACTCTGCAGCAAAGACATGGTATTGAGGAGATTGTTCGATATATTGTGCTCCATTTAAGGAAGCGTGAGGAATCAAATCAGCTGGTGAAATCCATCAAGTTCACTCTAAATGAAATGAAAAAGAAGACTCAATCTTTTGCTCCACCTCCAATACAACCTCGTTGCCGTCATCATATGCTCTGTTTTTCTCATTTTGGCATCCACCGTCTATATCATGATGTGATCCAGATCCGTTTACCTCGTGGACTTCTCCTGCTACCTCCCTCCTCCTCATCTCCAGTTTAACTCGTGGACTTCTCCAGCTACCTCCCTCCTCCTCGTCTACATCATGATGCGACCCAGATCCAATTTCATGGAACACTTGAGGCTCACCGGCGATTTTGAGGACTCTTCGCTCATTCTAGAATTTCTGGGTTAGAAGAAGAAATGTGTGTTCCGTAGGTCAATGGATTGCTCTGAAAAGTCAAATTTTTCTGACACAACATGTCCACATCTCCACCACATCATCAAATAAACGTCCGTGAAAACAAAAACTAACGGGGATTGTGTTTTTTAACCCTATTTAATTGTTTTTTGGTATTTAAGATACCCTTAATAAATGTTTGTGTTGAATGCTCTTCTTGTAATAGTTTATTGGTAAATATGCACCTTAACCCTTTATATTTTAAAGTGTTAGATGTATTGATAAAAAAATATTACAGCGCTGAAAACATTTTTTTAAAAAAATACAAGGATATTGTATGCAATATAAATAAGTTTATGTGAGGAATACAACTGAAAAATAACACCATATAATACTACATCTACATGATACATATAATATTTTATAATGAATAGAGGTTTAGACCCGCCATCTAATATTTTGCCTGCATTTCATTATATTAAATATTATACCTATATACCTCCAAAAAAAATATTACACTTGCACATGCTGACAAAAAAAGAAAAAGAAAAAAGAAATATTCTAGTCATGTGAATCCCATAAACATAGCCGGCTTTCTTTTTGATTCAATTGTGGGGCTGATCTCACCTCTTTTTATTACTTCACTTTACGGGAAATTTTTAAAATGAAATTTGTTTCATTTGAATTATTTACCTATTTGTCCGGCTAGCCTTACACAATGCCTTTTTCTTTTAAGGTTATTAAAATTGAACTGGTGATTGAACCGATCAAGTTCCTAGGTCAAGAGTTAATAGGTTTGGTCAGAGTCAAATTGAAGCCAAACTGAGGTCAAACAAAAAAAAAAAGGTGAAAATTTCATAATGACTAATATGAAGTTATAAATAATTTTTTTTTTTTAAAAAAGAGAGAGAATACAGCAGGGAGGTTCATATTAAAATGATTTTTTTAAAAAAAAGGAATGCATACGTGAGACTCAACTGATGATTGAAAAGGCCTATCACCCCAAAGGTCAATTTAGTGGGTCCATGCTTCTCCCAAACTCAGTTTTCTTGGAATTCATATTAAAATGATTTTAAAATTTACAATATTAAAAATAATAAAAAAGTATTACAAGAGAAGAGAAATCAGATGCGTGTTTACTGTTTAGTGACAGGACCCATCACTCCCATTTGCCCAAGGGCCAAATGCGTGTACAAGAGAATAAAATATAACTCCTTCAAGTTCTCATTGTTCCATCTTCATTTTTCAGCCTTTCTTCATACTAGAGAAAGAAAGAGAGCAGGGAGCAAGAAAGAGTGTGAACTGAGTCAGTTCTTCGACGAGGACCTCCAATCCCTCCACCAAACCAGATTGTGACAAGACACAGTGCGAAGACACTGGCTTGAAGCCTCGCACACAACCCAGATCTGTTATTCCTCTTTGTCTTCCACTCTTTTTTTTTTTTTTTAAATACTAAGTTGGTTGATGACCCGGTTTTTATGGTTTTTCAAATCAGATTCAAGAACGGTTCACCGGTTTTAGAACGAACCAGCCGGTCCAGTCTAGATTTAATAACCATGCCTTTTTTAGTTATCTCAATAAGTTACTGTCAAAGAGAAAGCTATGACTGCTCACACGATGCTACAAATCTGGAAACCACCAACTATAGAGGGCCCTGATACCACTATATATTACGTGTTCTGATACCAAATACTAGGTCATTTGATCATTTGATACTGAATATTAGTTCTCTCATAATAAAAATTAAGTATTGAGAAACTTGACAATTAGCAAATTATTGCAAATATGCAATACAACAAAGAACATTCAACCTGTTTGGATTGGCTTCTTAACGCCTAAAAGCTTAGTGAAACGGAAAAAAACTCAGTTGGATTGAAAGCTCGGTGAGATGGTGTTTGGGTAGGCTTATAAGTGACTAGGCTTCTAGAGAAAAAACTCCTTTTGATTAGAAGCTTAAGATTCCAACTTCTAGACAGTGTGGGAGAGCGTCCTTCATTTCGTCCTTTCCTGACCTTGTCTTCTCTTCTTCATGCTTGCATATAGAGCCCCTGGAACTGGAAGCGACGAAACCAAACCAGGGAATTGGTTGCTTGAGAAACGTTGAGGTGGCTGAGCTTCTTGCAAGGTGAAAGAGCGAGACCAATGTCATCTAAATTATTAGCCTCTGACGTCGAACATTCACCGCACGAAGGGATAGCGGTGGAGGAATTATTTTATTCATCTGCTTCTGCTTCCCCCAATACTTCCAACACCAGTGTTTCAAGATTTCTCTTTCATGAGGCTAGAATGTCTCTCTATTTTGATTTCGGTTTCAAACTTCCTCCATTTCTTTTTCTTCTTTTTACCAATGCGTTTTGTTTTTGGGTCTTATTTTATACGCAAACCTCTATTCATGTTTTTGATGTAATATCTTGAGACTGATCATAAAGAAATTATGGTTGTTTCGTTATGTGCTTCCTATTTTTGTGTTCTGGAATTTCTCTCTTGGTGATGTAGTAGGAGAACCCAACCTTTCCAAAGCTTGGGATCTGAATTCTGCTGGAGCTAGCGAATGAGAAGCAGCGGAGCCATATTTCCAATGGAGCTGACCTCATGTCCAGCTATATGCAAAAATTCATTAAATACAGCTAATTAAGGATATTATTGTTTGTTAATTTCTTAATAACAATTTAACTTTTTATCTTCACCGTACAATTAATATATATATATATATATATATATTACACCCTTTTCAGTCATTTTTCATTTCAACTCACTTTTTAAATAATAATCCAAACACGTTTCAGTTCAAAAAAAAGTCAAATCTGTCATTGTCAATCCAAACATAAATTACATTTACAATCTGACATTTATCCGGCGTATCTCAAAAGTTAGATTGAAAATAAGTCATTTCTCCCCTTGCTAATCCAAACAGGTTCATTGACTTGTTTGAGGGCATGTGTAAATATATTTTAAAAGTAATTTATATATATATATATATAAAATCCTACTTTATTTAATTATTTTGTTTTGAACATTTGATGAGAGATTTATTGGAATCGAATGGCTCAGATACCACTTTTTGTTGCTCTGATCTCGAATGGTAAAGCTCTGATATTAAATATTAGACACATGAATGTAACTGTTTTCCCTACAAAATTATTTACATCGTGCAATAATCGACTTGATAATGTGCATCAACCCATCAAGAGAGAGATGGATGAAATCTGATACCAATTTATTGGCAGGTGAAACACTGATAATACAAGTTCTTCAACAAGGCCTTAACATCACGAGCAAAAAAAAAAAAACAAGGCCTTAACATGTTTTTGTATGATGATCCATTAGATCTATCCTCGTTGTTAGGTAGGTAAGCAAGACAATCTTTGTTGTGATTAGATTGTGTGTCAAATGCTACATAGGTGAAAACAACACTACAAGGCTCAAAGGAACAGGATTTGGGCACAAAATCTGAATCATATCAACCAATTCACACAAAAACATGAAAAACTTATCAATATGAGTATTCATTAGTTAGAACTTGCTCAAATTCATGAAATAACTACTCCAAGGCACACCAGATCAGTTAGGTTTTGATATACTAATAAAAGAGGTAATTAAGGAATAGGTGCATAATTATTGTTTTAAAATAAATAATTTTTTATTTATTTAAATTAACTAGTTAATACCTTAAATTCCAAATGGAGTATATAATATTGATGAAAATGAATTCTTTCAAATCTTATTAATAAATAATTACTTTAAATTTCAAAATATATGTAACAAACCTGACTGTTTGTTATGTTTTATAACAACATATGAACCAATTATATGGAATCTAGAATACATTTCAGAGTTGTGGGTGTGTGTGAGATTTGAAGAATTAGAATTTTTAGAACAAATTATATTTATCTGCAATATTGTATTTTTTTAGTAAAATGAATGAAATCTTATATCATGGGGGGCTAACCCTTTTACAAGGGCTTTAGGGAGACAACCCTCTATGGGTAGGTCAAAGAAGTAAAGACCCATCTCATTAATAGGCTGGTTATGGGACAATGCAATTAGATGTGGCTCTGGGCTTGTTGTCCAGAAAAATTCTTAAAGTCCAGTATTCTGCTTTAATAGTTGTTGTGTGTGTGTTTGTGTGATTTCATCCCATAAAATAACAGTATATTTTTTTAAAAAAAAAAACTTAGATAACGGATGTTAATTTTTGTTTAACAGGGTTGTGCTGGACGCTCCTGAGTAAAACTTTTTTTTTTGTATTTTTGACCCACTTAATAGTTAATTGTGTTGGGCGCTCCTGGATCAATAGTTCATTGATAAAATTGCACCTTAACCCTTTAAATATTAATTACATTTAAATTATTTTTTTTAAAAAAATTATCATGTATCTTTAAGTCTGCCAACACTTTAGGTTTTCATTCAAAAAATTTATTCGAATGTTGACTATAATTCCATTTAATTTATATCAAATTGATCCAGATTCAAAATATGATGACTTTATAAGTATTAAATTAATGGAGTGTAATTCATTCCGGATCTATTACGCATATTTATAAAATTTGTTTTATTTTTATTCCATGTTCTAAACGAGCACCTCGGATACTATAAATTAAACAAAACTGAAGTTAAGTTCTTTATATTCATTCTGCCATGTTCCCTAATCACATGAGGAAATGTGTCTTATTATTTCATGTGAATTTATAAATAAATGATAATATTTTTTTAAAAAAATATAATTATGTGTGATTGTAGAACTTAATATAATAGATCAAATGTATTTGACCTAAAGTATTGCCCTTATTAATTTTCATCTTTCAGTATGTATTTGAAAATTTCTAATAAACATAATAATTATTGATCAGGCTTTGTACCTAAAAAATAATTTCCATATACTACCTCCGGTCCTAATTATAAGAGCTAGTTGACTTTTTTTTGGAGAGATTAAGGAAGCTAAATAACTTACTTAATCATTTCATATATTGTATATTTTTAGATTATATATTAATTTATTAGTTAAACTAATTAGTTTGAAGAAAAAAATAAAAGTAAAAATACTCTAAAGTAATTTAATTAGCTTCCATAACCTCTCCAAAAAAGTCAACTAGCTCTTATAATTAGGACTGGAGGGAGTATATGAAGATATATTTTTATAGTTCGTATTATATAGGAGTAATTTTTGTAAAAAAACTAATTTTCATATATTAAAAAAATTTGTTGAAGGGAAGGGACATCATCTGGCGTCCGGTTTCTCTCATTTTCTCTCCCTCCCCATCCCCCCCAGGCGCATCTCGGCCGTCCATTCCGTGATCCAACGGCCCAGATTAAAGAAAAAAAAACAAAATTTTTGTTTTTTGTCTTTTTCGAAAAAGACAAAAAACAAAAATTTTGTTTTTTTTCTTTAATCTGGGCCGTTGGATCACGGAATGAACGGTTGAGATCTGACTGTAAGGGATGAAGAGAAAAAAGACAATGAGAGGATCCGGTTCCATGATCTGTTGAGACAGGTAAAAAGAAGATTCGTCCTAGGGAGAAAGAGCGGGAAAAGAGGAGGGTAGTTTTGGTAATTGGAAAAGGGAAAGGTCCAAACTCCAAAGTCCCCGAAATGTGAGAGAGAGAGCATGGGGAAAGCATGTTGAGTTAGAAGGGTAAAAGGCAAAAAAGTGTTAAAGGAAAGGAAGGGGATGACGAAACTGTGTACTTTTTCCTCTGCGCTTCAGACTGTCACCAACCCTCTCTCACCTCCTACTCCCTCCTTTTCTAATCAATACTTTGACTTTTTTAATGTCTTTTTTTAAAAAAAATGTATGTTTGAAATAACTTTTGAAAAAACTATTTTATTTTATAATATAAGTATTATCTCTAATCTTAAATATAGAACATAGTTTAGAATTTAATTTATACTACAGACTACTACTCTGGTCTTATTTATAAATCTAATTTGACCAAATCTCACATACCAAGAAGAGACAAGTATCTCAATGATTATAGAACAAATTTCCAACTTTACCCTCATTTATGAATGGGTACCTTTTAAAATTTATTGTCAAATCTCTCAAATCTTTTCTCTTTCCAACATGGTTAGTCAATCTCTCTCATCATCATTACTATGGATAAAATTGTCACAATCTCATTTATTTGGTTAAAATGGACTTATAAAAAGGACCAAATTTTTTTATCAAAATGGACTTATAAATAGGATCAGAGTGGTATGTCTTATATTTAAAATCAGAAGAATATATTAGAAAAATTTTGTTTCGACTTATGAAAAAATATTTTTGAAACTATGATTTCGCAGTTCCCCAAACATGCACTTTAATCTTTTTAGCTAGAATTCTAGATAAATTAAATTTTCACCCTTCATTTGATTATTTCATCCTTTATTAACTACATTTTCATATATCTTTTTTACTAAAATTATCTCATAATTAAAATTATTATGTCATTTTTTTTTATATTATTGTTAAGTCTAATTAGAGAGAATTCCTTTTTTATCAAAAAAAAAATATAGAGGGAATTCCTAATTTTTGACATTGTTTAAGAATCAAATTTCTTCGTCATTTTGCATGAGTCTCAAAAGGCGCAAAGGAGGAGAGATATTATTAGAGCATGCATGTTGCCATGCACCCAGTACATGAAGTACAAAGAAGAAGAAATTATTAGAGCATGCATAATGTTGTCAGTTGTCACCATCTATATCTCCTTTTAGGGCGCTCAAGTTGCCTTGTGCCATGATATTAGAATCTTTCTCTGCTAATGATCTATTTTTTACTGTCCTTTTTTGTTTGTAACGATCGACAAGCTAATGCTGAACTAGTGGGAACCCTGAGAGCGTCGTTTCCTTTTCCCTCCCTGATAGGATTTCTTTCTCCATCTTTGATAGGGTTTCTCACGCCGCCGTAGTGAAGACCTCCAATGATGATCTCCGATGGGTACCACTAGGGCTCTCGGCGTTGGTGTACAGTTCGAGGCTGTGGGGCTTCCTACCCACAAATGAAAGCAAGGCCTTGAAGGATGAATCGAGGAGCGAGAGTAGGGGCTTTCTGAGTAAATCAGTAGCGGAGCAGCGTCGTCGCGTGAGGCAGAGATATTCAGAGATGGAAAATTTTAGAACTATGGATTCCAAGGTTAGAGGTATCTTCAAGCTTCATGGCTTTTCTAATACTGATGGTCTTTTGGGATTAGGCTTAGGGATTGTTAACATGCATGGTTCATATTACTGCAGGATTAACTTTGCTGGGTAATGTTAAATGTCTAGTATTGGTGAGGAAGACTCTTATGTGGGGAAGAGTAGGATTAATGTATATATGATTATAGGGCTAAAAGTCGGGCCATTGCTTGCTGTTCTAAAAATAGTTATGATTTATTTGAGGGATATCTGATTGTTTCTGTTGGCTTGAACTGTGTTACATGGTTTTTAGATGACCATTTAGCAATGTTTGTTTAGTGAGTCTGTTTCTTTGTCTTCATTAGCGAGCCATGTGCCTGTTCAATGGGAATGTCAACACTGTTCATTTTCGTGCTAGACATGTGCATGTTCAGTAGTGAGTATGGCAACGTTGTTCATCATTGGGCTTGAGTTGTGTTTCTCTCCTCTATGGTCATATTAATTGTTTCTTTGCTATTTATATGTTTGTTGCCCTCCTTTAGAACTCTATTGTATCAAAGAATTTAATTAGGAACCATTCTTGTATATGGATTCCCATGAAAGCAGATCATTTGATATATAGCGGGCCGGGTGGACTGTCAAAGCTTCATTGGATAGTCTTACCCTTTAGATTGGATATCTCAACCTTCACAGCTACAGGCTTATTTGGTGTTTAGTGTTCGGAGTGTTTCTTTTGATCATGCTTCGTTTTCTTTCTATGTCAAAGACCTTTTATTGGCTTGTGGTTCCAGTTTTAATTTCTATATCTGCAGTTTATTTTGTAATTTCATTTTGTTGATTGTTTTCCTTTCAGTCTAAGACAATGTAATTTCTGTTATTTTCAATACATTATTATTTTCTTTGTTGGAAAAAAAAAAAAAAAAAGCTAATGCTTGAAGAAGTGCCGGACCCGTCTCAAACGAGGGCGATAGCTATAACACTAAACTAACAGAGCTTTGGTAATAGAGCTATGATCGCTATCATCTCTTACCCAAATAAATAAATAAATAAATATCTCCTTTAGCTAGGCTCTAAAAAAAGTCTATATAAATCATTTCAAGAATGGTATCCTTTTAGAGCTGAGAAGTTGCCTTGTGAATGGTATTAGAATACGTAGATATTAAATATACTCAGACATTGGTATATAAAAAATGAGGTATATATATCCTATTAATTGGCAACTCTATCCCATCCTACATAGAGAGAGAAGAAATTAAGTTATAGACAGTATTTTAAATTCTTAGGTTGATTAGAGTGGAGATTAGAAATTTTAAAAAAATCATAAAGAAAAAATTTACTTGATGGAGACTTAAATCCAAATCTTAATATCACCTAATCCAAGCAAAACACTAAATTATTGAGATGTTGAATATGCAAGTTTCATGCGCAATTATATATAAATATATCGTGCAAGATAAAGTTTCACTTTACACACGCCAATCAAACCCATAATTTTAACTTTTCAGAGGAGAAGTTATGGTTAGTAATTAAGAGGCATGGTCGGGTTTCGACTAGTGAAAGTGACCCGACATACAAAATGTTACCACTTATATGTCACTTCATCGTTACGTTGAGGTCCACAAGGGTCCCTAAATTTTGTGTGTGTGTGTGTGTATTTAATAATTTATAATACGGACATTGATGATTTTTTGTTTGGTTATAAAAGTATGATCTCATTTCTATCACTCGAATATGTATGGTAAAATTGTTTGGGGGACAAAAAAAAGAATATGTATGGATTGCTAGTATTTGTTGGTCCCAAAAGAAATTCAATTTCTGAATTAAAATTATAAGTCTCAATAGTTTGTTAAAATTAAAGTTAATAAAATATACTTTATGTTTCAAAAAGTTTGTGGTAGCTAGGAAGCTTAAATTCATTCACTAGCCGCGCGAATCCAGCTAGAGCTTCAAAGGAAGAAAAAGAGATATTTTTTTTAGAACATAAACTAACACAGTATATAGATTTGTCTAAATTGTTTAAGATTTTTTTATGTCTCAAGTGATCTACAAATAGCACACAAGAATCAAAGTTTAACAATAAATACCTGAAATTTGTAGATAATCATTGTCACTGCAGGTTAGTCAGATATTTTAATAAATTGGATATAAGGATCAATGGTATTCAACTTTGCTAAATTAAAGATATTTAAGACTGCTAGCTAATTTAGGTGTTAATACTTAATAATGATTCAGGGTCCATGTATATATATATTGTCATTGACTTAATGGGGATTGAACGTAAATAGTAGTCGGGTATTCAATTTTTTTCTTAGGGTAGTACTGTAGTCAATATCATATCACTATATTTAAAAGAATTGAAGAAGAAATGAAAAAAATAGAAAGATAATCCTCATAATATGGTAATCCCAATCCTCTTTGTTTTTAGAACAATTATTAAATTTATATAGTTCAAAATGTTAGTTAAAAGTAATAAGTGTATAACTTTTGTGCTTCTTCTTATCTTTTTATAAGAGCCCAAAATTTAATGTTATTCAAACCGGATTAAATTCGCCAGTTTGAGCCAGAAACCAACGAATCGATGGTCCAACCAGTCCGGCAGGTAAGACCGATTTGACTGGTTCAACATATGTTTTATTTCAAAAAATAATTTAATTAGCCTTTTTATTTTATTTAGAATTTTATATAAATAACCTTGAAATCTTCGCTTTTTCATTAGTCTACCCCATGTTAGCTCCGGATTGACTCTGATTTAATCTATTGACGTTGAACCACTACCTCAATTGGTTCAATGGCTGGTTCGAGTTTAATAACCTTGCCAAAATTTGAATTGCATCGATCTTCTTTATAAAAGTACCTGACAAGAGTTTTTGAACATTAAATAAGTTTTTTTTTTTCATTTTTACCCTTCGTTAATTATATGTATTGCATTAATTAAAAACTTATTGATACTCATGTTTACTTCATTTCTCTCTCTTACTTACCCCTCATAAGTAAGGATATACTTGAAAAATAAATTTTATTTAGGACATATTTAATTATTATTTCTAACTAACTTTAACTACTTTTTAAACCACGTAATTCAATTATTTAGCTCTTATATAGAAGCTGAGGGAGTATCTTTTTTCAATTATACCCTCGTTTAGAAAAAGTATGCATGAGAGATAATGAGTTGAAATTTATTGTAAAGAGATAATGTGTAACATATATTTAATGATGGTAAAAATGAGAAAAACAGTTTAGAATTTTAGACAAAGTGGATTTGTTCCTTACATTAAAGACTATGCCTATGACTCTATGAGTGAATATAAAAAGGACTTGAGGGAGTATTGCTTTATGAATAACCAATATTCTCATAAATGATACTCCTTTTGATTTTTTTTTATAAGAAACTTTTATTCTAATTGCGCAAAACGAACTAGTAAGATTAGTTAAAAATAATAAATATGTCAAAAATGTTATGTTTCTTCTAAATATGCCCCTATTTATGGAATGAGCATAGAAGAGAGAATGAATAACATATATGAGAGTATGAATATAAAATATAAGAGAAAATGTGTAATAAATGATTAAATAAAAAAGAATTAGTAATGAATTGAGGATAGTTAATATAAAATATGTATTTCATAGGGGTAGAAAAAGAAAAAATAATTTAAATTTTGAGACATAAAGAAAAAGTTGCTCATAAAAAAGACTAGTTCTAAAAGAGAAAAAATTGCTTATTGTAACATCCTGAATTTTGGACCTAAAGACTAGAAAATTAGCCTATTATCGGAGGACTATTAGACCCTATTTTTGAAAATGAATTTAGAATCAGTATTTTATTGGACATGAATAGTGTTTACTATTCACAAATACGTACATGAATAGTATTCACTATTCACAAATACGTATTCACTTTTTATAAATACGGTATTTAATCGATATTTTGAGAAATATGAAAATATTTACTATTTACAAATACGTATTTACTATTTAAAAATACGGTATTTACTATTCCTAAATACGTATTCACTATTTGAAAATACGTATTTATTATTCATGCGGGACCCACGTCAAAATAATTCTCCTCCTGCCGACACATTCACGGGAGAAATTTTGAAATTATTGTTTGCGGGACCCACTCAATAATAATATTATTATAATATAATATCTTATACTTTGGAAAACAATAGAAATAAAATTATTTCCAATAAACTGTGAATTAGGTTTTTAAAGTAAGGGTATATTATAAATAAGTGAATTTTTATCTCAGAGTGGGTTATCTCCGAAGTCATTTCCGTAATCGGCGGAATGATTATTTGAGATAGGTTGAACCGATATTTTGAAGCAGGACAGATAGTGGAACCTGTAGGAAATAAATCATAACTCAAAATCCTTGAACTAAGTAGTAAACAACTGCACATATTATGAATCAATGAATTTTTGTCTAGAAGATGGTGTCACCCGAAGTAATTTCTGTAACCGTCAGTGTCCGACTTTAAATCTTCGGCAGGTTACGGAGTACCCTAAATAGGATCAAAAATTTAGTTGACCCAGATATTTCTGAAGAGGAAAAATAGAACTTCAAGGCTGTGCTTCCGGATTCTTGAGAATTTCTAATATAACGCGATTAGAACACCGATCAGGGAATCTTTATAGGATAAATGCAAAAGAGTAAGAAAGTGTCATCGTCATGATGACGTCATCGATGACGTAAGCAAATGGATTGGACGGTTGAGATGAAGCCATATTTAAAGTTAAGATCCAACGGCCAAAATCTGACCTGATAAAGTATGAATAGTTTCATGCTTTTTCACTATAAATAGAGGCTTCATTTCTTCATTTTCTTCACACCAAACTCAGAGAGCAACAGTTGAGTTTAAGAGAAGAGTGAGAATTCTTAGAGTTAGAGAGAGAGTTTAGAGTAAAGTTCTTGAAGCTGGAGAGAATGAGCAGGAACTTCAAGGGTAAGTTCTCTAGTTCTTGAGTTTTAGCTTCTAGTTCTTGGTAATAGTGTAGTTTGATCCAGAAAACTAGAGAATAAATTCTTAAACTTGTTTTTAGGCCTTCTTGCATTGAAATAGTGCTGAACAAGGTTCTGCAAGGGATGTCCGAAGATTCCGGAGTCAGATTCGAAGGAAGTCCGTATACGTGAATAGTGTCGTATACGTGAATAGTACCGTATACATGAATAGTGCCGTATACATGAATAGTAAATTACTATTCACACCGAACGAAGGTACGGACGCGTATTGTAACCTTAACTCTGATGCTTATGGTATGCTTATATGTGATAGATAGTCTGAAATTCTGTTTTTGAAAATTGATCATACACATACAACTTGATACGGGTTATAGTCTTGATAACGCCGTTATGTTTTCCTAGCGCTGAGGACACGGATGTACACCGTGGCACTGGTGAATAGTGCAGACTATAATAACATGCATATTGCAGTGGCTGTGTTATGTTATTATGTGAATATGAGAATAATGTATGTGATTATTGCTGTTTTGACATGAATATTTGTCATACATATTTGATACATAAGCATGAGGTTAACCGTTACCTGAGGTTCAATGGGTATTGAACCTCAGCTCTTACTGTAGCTTCAGGATTTTCGGAGTGAACAGAAACAGAAACAAGGGTAAGCAGCAGGCAGAAGGACTAGCTGGAGAAAGTCCTGTAGATATGTATAGTCTTTCGAACTCTTTGTATCAACAAACCAGTACACTACAGTGGTTGAATATCAGTTACTTTGTATTTAAAATCATTTCGTTGCTCAACTCTGGTTAAATTATTTTGAACTCTGATCAAATAATTTCGAAAATACTTTAGAAAAGTTGGGGTGTTACACTTATAAAAAAACACCTAATGGAGTAATAAAAATCTTTATTACATATTTAAGAGTCTAAGAAAAAACTTAAGCAAATTGAAAATTTCAGAGAAATACTTTAGAAATATCAAAATCTCAAATCAATTTTGTCTATTATGCTTCATTTACTATTTACAGCACTTGGTGTTCTATTCTAAGAACACAAATGAATTGGACTTGACTAGGTGTCAAGCCTAGAGCCTACGTATCCTTTGAGGGGATCAAAGTCCACGTAGTTCACAATAAACTTTATGGCGTGAGGCCAGAGGGGGGTGGTGTGTGTGCTCTGTATGACAGAAAGTAAATAGAACATGAGTTAGAACGTGTGCACCTAATTAACGTTCCTCTGTATTTAAAGAGGAGTCTGGTGCGAGTATCCCGGCCTGGTGAGCAATATCTGGGTCCGAGATATTACGAGCTAGTATCTCGGGATTATGGTCAGGATAGATCCTATGTTGTTGGGATCTCATATCTTTGCCCATTATCCCGCCAATTACGTTCCCAAGCATAGTTGGGCCGTGGCTTGGATTTGGGCTGTTGGGTCGATCCATAACAGTTGCCCCCCAGCTTGGTCGTTCAGGCCTCTGGACGGCCGAGATGTACATTACCCCCGGTCCTTGTTATGGCTGGGGGATTCTACTTCAGCTGGACCGGCTCGCAATTGCCGCGGCCCATTAGTAGTCGGCTTTGAATCCGGGGCCGGCTTCTTGCGCCTCTGCTTCGGCGCCATGCCGAGGACGCTGAGTTCAATTTGCCAGGATGGTTATTTGATCCGTCCCGGCCCAAAACGCCTGCTAGTGACTTCGGACCCGCGCTCTTTGCCCTTTGGCATTCTTCATGCGCCTCGGGATTCCCCTCACGCGGGCCATCATTGCGAGCTCACACCTGGCACGCTCTGAATGGTGGTGTTTTGCAACCGTCGCGGCTTTTCGCTCCCCGATGTTCGTACGCATTTAATGTGCTGACGTCGCGTTGTACAAATCCCGTCGCGCCTATGTACGAATAGACCGTTTCGCGACTTGATTTAAATATCTTTTCTTCCTTCCTTGTTTTCACTTTTCCCGCTGTTCAACTCTTCACAAGTTTCTCTTTCTACCTTTTCTCTAAGTTCATAGATAAGAGTCCTCTCCGATCGAAACTTTCGTTGTTTTCCAGCATCCCAGTCTCCCTTATTTCACTCATACAGGTATTCCGTTCACCCTTTAGTACTTTTGTTTGGTATTGCTCTCCATTTTACCGTTTATTTCTTTAAGATTGTCGTCTGTATCGCTGCTCTTTCTTTTTCCTGGGTTGTTCGGTGAGTTTTCTGAGTTTCCTCTTTGCTGTGTTACCCAAAACTCACTCACTCATTTGCCTTTAGACCTTTAGTCGTTAGGCTTCCCGCTATGGTGAGAGACAGAAATTTCCCTAGGCCTAGAGCAATGTTGTTGCCGGAAGAGGAAATGTTCCTTCGAACGCGCTTCCCTAGGGCTACTTATTGGGTTCTTGGGGGTGAACCTAAAGCCACGGAGGTCTTGGCTCCTTTGCGCCGAGGCGGGGTCGTACGTCTGGGGCGAGCTAGGGCTCTCCCGATTGCTGCCAGGGCTCCGGTCCCCCGTCCCGCTCGTCCTTTAGCACGCGTTCTTCCTCTCGGCTGGCCCGGCGGGGCCGAGGTAGGCTCCTCGTCTGGATCCGGGTCCCCTGCGCTGATGGCCCCGCCTCTCAATTTTTATGAGGGCCCTTCCTCCGTTCGTTCAGCTCCTTTCCCGGAAGGTTATCTCGACCTATGTTGGGACTGCCTCGCGGAGAGCTCTGTTCTAATAGCACATGGTGGAGATGGTCGGGCTTCTTCCATTCTCGACTCCTGCCGGCATCTCCCTTCACCGGATGCCCTTTCTAGCGCTCCCATTCGTCTAAGTCCGCAGTCTTTTTCGCCTACGACCGTTGTTGTACCAGGTATTCCCGCTCTTTACTGATACTGGCTTTGTTTACTTGCCTATAGGTATAATGGCTCCTAAGTCCCGGTCCTCCAAGCAACGATCTGAGGTCGAGGGTTCGGACTCTTCTAGTCCGTCCGAGGCGTTGTGTCGGCAATTTGACTGGGTATCCCATGAGGTATTGAAGACTCGGTCCTTGATGTCAGAAGCTAGTATTGCCCAATTGCAGCTGCTTGAGTTAGAAGGCTGTGCATGCATTCCTGCGGGGGCGGAGGAGCCTATCTGCTCTGTCCGTGAAACCGGGTCCACTAATTTCTTTTTCTTTTATCGGGATTTGTTGACCTGGGTTAAGGTTAGTTTCCCCTTTACGGAGTTCCAGATCTCGACCTTGACCTATTTGAGTCTCACGCCGTCGTAACTTCATCCGAACGGTTGGGCCTATCTGGTGGCCTTTGAAAGGTTATGCGAGTCCTTTCCGAGCCCCATCCCTTGTACGGCCAACCTTTTCTTCTATTACTTCAGCCCTTTTACTCTCGGTTCTGCCTTCTGGGTTCGGTCTTCTGTTTGCTGACCCGCTCTCCTGAGTCGGGCGAGGTATTCCTCACCCACTCGGGTTCCTCAGCATTGGCAGCTTCCATTTGCTCTACTTCCAGGTATTTCTTCGCTTGGGTATAGAACTCGGTCAACGTGTAAACCGGGTTTTTGCATAAGTTCCGGGCTAGTCGTGATGATGGGTCTGGCCCGTTCACCAGGAAGTGTACGTGAACGTCCTCGGACAGCGATCGCGCTTGCATTGCCGTGTCTCGGAACCGATCTAGGTATTTCTGGAGTGCCTCACCCTTCTTCTGCCTTACTTTACTCAGCGTGAATTCGGATTTCGGCTGCTTTTTGCTGGTGGCGAAGTGCAACTCGAACTTTCGTTCGAGGTCTTCAAAACTTCGGATGGAGTTGTCCGGGAGTGAACTCAGCCACTTGTGTGCCGGCCCGGTCAGAGTGACCGCGAAGAGGCGCTGGATGACTAGGCCATCAATCGACTGGACCCAAATGAGTTTTTCAAAAACTTCGAGATGGTTACGAGGATCCTGAGTTCCGTCGTACTTCGGCAGGTCAGCTAGGTCAAAGTGTTTCGGATAACGAGCCATCGCCGCTGCCCTCGAGAATAGGGACCTACCGGACTCCGTCAGGTACTTCATTCGATACTCCTAGGGTGATCCATGGCGAGGTGACCTATGGGTCCGAGGATTCCTGTCTTCCTCATGGCGCTCTTCTTGGTCTTGGCCTCCTCTCCCGCCTTGGCCGTTGTGGTATGGGTTTATGTCTCGACCTTCCAGGTTATCACGATGTTCTCACGGCGGGGGGTGTCCTCTTTCCGCGCTCGTCCTCCCGTCCTGTCTTCTGGCGCTTCCCCGCCTGGTTCTTGGTCGCGGGATACTTGACGAGCTGCTACTGGCCGCCGCGGCCCTTTCTCTTCCTGTACAGGTTTCTCTCCGGTTTTCTTGCTGGCGATGGTTCTGGAGTTCCTCTCTCATCATTTGCGCAAAAGTTTGGAAATCCGCCTGTCTTTGCAGTTGATCCCGCCTTTCCTTATCTTCGAGCCTCTGCAGAAGTGACTCTTGTGTCCTCCGAAGGATGCGGACGTCGGCTTCTAACGCCAGAGCGTCCTGAGTAGGAATTTCCCTGCGTGTCTCCAACAGCGGTTGAACATCTGTGGGAGGGGAAGTTGCTGTGTCAGTGACGTGGCCTTCTGGGGTGTTTTCACGTCGCGGTTGACCCTATGGCTGGCTTGGCCCGGCTTTAGTTTGGTCTGGCGGGGGCGCTCCGTCAGCCTGTGGTGGTGGATTTCTGCTGTGACTTCTAGTGTTCGCCATTGATGGTCACGGGGATGGAAATTTACCTTTCCCCACGGTCGGCGCCAATGTTCTGTTCTAAGAACACAGATGAATTGGATTTGACTAGGTGTCAAGCCTAGAGCCTACGTACCCTTTGAGGGGATCAAAGTCCACGTAATTCGCAGTAAACTTTATGGCGTGAGGCCAGGGGGGGTGGTGTGTGTGCTCTGTGTGACAGAAAGTAAATAGAACATGAGTTAGAATGTGTGCACCTGATTAGCGTTCCTCTGTATTTAAAGAGGAGTCTGGTGCGAGTATCCCAGCCTGGTGAGCAATATCCGGGTCCGAGATATTAGGGGCTAGTATTTTGGGATTATGGTCAGGATAGATCCTATGTTGTTGGGATCTCATATCTTTGCCCATTATCCCGCCAATTAGTTCCCAAGCATAGTTGGGCCGTGGCTTGAATTTGGGCTGTTGGGCTGGTCCGTAACACTTGGTAAGTATAAATATCAACACGTTATAGTATAAAGGGTTAATGTGTAATTTTAGCCACAAAGTTTTCCATAGTATGACACAATTAAGTTTTGAATGGTATAAAAGTAGATACAATATTTTAAAATGGTATTTTAAAAATAGAGTAATTTTAACAATTTCCTTAAATTAACATCAGAGTCCATCTCTTTTATTTTATGTGGGATCTGCTTGTCATCCCTCCAATTTGATAATAGATGTTTAAGCCAACTTAATGGAGTTATTAAAATTGTATGATTTTTAAAAGATTGTGTCTATTTTTACACTTTTCAAAACTTAATTATACTAGACGCTCAAAACAAAAACTTCGTTGCTAAAATTGCATTTTTTAAATTTTGAAGGTATTTAATTGAAATTTTTCAAAATATTATATATATAAAAATTGCATACATAGTACACTTTCTTTTTCTTTCAGTTGTTGTTTTTTTTTTTTTATTTCAACATAATTTCCTATCACACAACAAAAAAGAAAAAGAAAAAGAAATCCAACAAACGGATTGAAGGGAACGTATTGTTGATGGTGGAAGGCAGGTCAGGGATATGAAATCTGGAATCAGAATGGCCGGCAGTGTGGTTAGTATCAGAATGTAGATTTCTGAACTAAAAAAAGTATCAGAATATTAAATTAAAATATTTTTTATTTTTTTTAAAAAAAAAAGAAGGAAGGAAGTAAAAGGAAAACATAGACGTGCGTGAAAGTCATGTATAGGGAAAAGTGCAAATGATGATCTAAAATAAGGCCAACCATAAAAAGCTAAGAATCATCATATGTTTGCAGCAAAAGAAAGGTCACCAAATTAATAAATATTTTATTAAAAAATAAAAGAGGAAACAAACAAAAAACAGAAGCTGCTCTTGCTCTGAGCTGATCCAAATAAAGATAATGTAATAAATGTAGTAGTAGTACAACAACACAAACACAAACACAAACCCTCTCTCTCTAATAAATAATGAATAATAAAGAAAAATAAATAGGGGTGAGAATAAATGATTGGGCATGTGGGTGGGTGAATTTGAATGAAATCAACCTAATAATAATAATAAGAGTAATGAAATGAAACGTTGCTTCTCAATTGTGGCATTTTGTGTTTGGTACAAATTGGAACCTCATCATAACTTTATCCTCTTCTTCACACTATCCAAAGGAATACCCTCCACGCAATATCTTCCCCTCCTCGATCTCCTCTTTCCCCTTTCCATTTATTAATCAATTCAATTAATTAATCAATTATTACCACTTCCATCCCTTTCAAAGCTTCAATTCTTGGAATCATTTAGCAAATATTAATCATTATTATATCAATAATTGTGTGAAAATTATTATGTATCATTTCACTATGATTAGTACTTGTATATATGTCTTATAAGTCCTACATCAAAGGGCCTCATAAATATTATTGCATGTGATTTATATATTTAAAAGGGTTTTTCTCATTGAACTCTCTCTCTTTTGATTTGTGTTACTGAGAGACATAAAGGATCTGATCAGCATGAGGACGAGTAAAATATCTTGGATGCCTCCTTTTAAAGGGGGTGATTATTACGTCAAGAAGCCTCAAAAATATAGTATGATTTATTAGTTGAGGACTTCAGGGATTTTTCTTTCTAATAAGCTAGTCTTGATATTATGCTTTTATATTTAGACTTTTGTTCATAACTCTGGGTAAAAAAAAAAAAATGTATATAAATAGTCAATGGCTTAATAGTTTAACAACATGAAAATTCTCTTTTAAGTGAGAGGTTGTGAATTTGATCCCACTTGTAGCATCAATCCGTTAGATAATGTCTTGTTAACTAAAAAAAAATGTATATACATAATTTAAAATTTAAAAAAAAAAGTGATAAAATTGTCTTTAACTTTTCGTTGTGAGAGTAATTTTCTTGATTTTTGAAATTGTACAACGAGCCTTTCTAAATTTATGCAGATTACGGTGAGTCTATTCTTTCTTGAATGGAATACAACATGCTAGTCATATACATAGATCTAAGGCATTCCGTTCAAGCAATAAGCATGCTATAATTGGCCCGACGAGGTTCAAGTGGACCCGTTCATCCCGATGAAAACACTCCAAATTGAGTTTGGAGTCATTATTTATAATTAATACCACTCTGATTCTATTTATAAGTTTTTTTTTTATAAAAAAAAAAAGTCTAATTTATAAGTCTCATTTGACTAAATAAATGAGATTGTGACAATTTTCCATTATATTAATTGTACTAATGAAAATAGAGAGAGAAGAAAGAGTTGAAGGTACCCAATCATAAATGAGGGTAAAGTTGAAATTCACCTTATAATCATTGAGCAAAATACCCCTCATTGATATGTGTGATTTAGTCAAAAAAAAATTTATAAATAGGACCAGAGTTACTTCATTATCTCCCCCTTTCATAATGTATAACAAGTTATTAAATGCAAAACCCCATTTTACCTGCCCTTAGTCGGTCAAACTGGTCGAAGCCTAGCCTAATGAAAATGGACCAAAAGTAAGACAAACCAATTCATATACCACCTTATTTCTCCTCAACTTGGTGAATCAAGATTTATATTTAGTGGCTAATAATATTTCGAATAAAAATATTTTTAATAAAAGAATACATATATGCCTATAAAAAAACACACCCTCTATATACCCTTTAATTTTGGTTATTTATGTGAACAACCCTGCTAAACCCTTCTTCTTCTTCTTTTTTTTTTTTTTGCCAAAACAACCCATTAAACTTACTGAATTTTAGTTGCAAAGCGAGTTGCTTATTCTTAATCTCAAGTTGAAAGGTTATGTATAATTTGACCTTAATAAATAATATTTCATCTGGTTCATAATATAAAACCCATCTTAATGAAAAATTATATTATAAAGTTGATCTTATATTAAGAACACGATGTAATAATAAATAAGCTTATAAAATAAATATAGTGCATCATCATACATTCTGTAAATTGATAATACACAACTAATATATAGGCCTATCAAGTTATTCTCTTTGGTCTTTATTATAAGGCACCAATTAATAAGTATATTTAGTTATTTTTATAAGGCATTTGTTTATTTCCAAGAAGTATTAATTGTTTTTTTTTCATGTATACCCATAATTAATAAGGGTAGAGGATGAGAGTGATAATTAATACTTTATCTGGTCCTTATTATAAAACACTAATTAATTTTTCTCACAAACCAATAAAAGTAGTTAAAGTCAATAAAGTTATCTTAGAATTTAAGTAATTTTCAATATTACTTCTATTAATTGCACTAAACTTTAATATCATATTAATTATTACTCTCACCTACTACCCTTATTAATTATGCGCAGACATAGAAAAAAATAATTAATACTCATTGAAAATAAGCAAGTGCCTTATAAAAAGAATCAAATAAACTTGCTAGTTGGTGTCTTATAATAAGGATTGGAAGGAGTATAATATTAGAGCTTAATACAATTAGTATGGGTAACATTAGAAATAGCTTAAATTGTAAGGTAACTTTATTAACTTAACTTTTTTTTTTAGTTTATGAGAATTATTAAATAATGCCTTATAATAAAAACTAGAGGGAGTATATATATGGATTGACAAATATCCCCAAAAAAAAAAAAAGTTTTCATTTACTGCGCGCTCATTTCCACCATTTCCATGTTTTTGTCCCTATTGTACTATTGGAAGTAAACCTCAATACGCACATGCACCTCTATTGTCTCTTATATTCTAACATTGGAGCAAGTAAGTTTTGTATGCAAAGTCTTTTACATGCATTCAATATTATATTAATATACATAAGTATTCATATATAAGACTATTTATATACTCCTTCTGGTCTTTAATATAAGATATATTTAAGGAGTTAATCTTGACCTTATATATTTGATAAAAATTTCTAATTTACGTCTATTGATGATCTATTAATAACAATTAAGGAGGAGAGAAAATGAGATAATTGAGAAAGATGAGTAGGACATTTTTAAAAAATACATGTTATATTAACTAACTCAATTAATTTTCTTAATACAATTAAATTAGACATAATAAATTTCATTTGCCATTAGCACACTAGTTCAAACATCAAAGTTCAGGGTTCTCTCTCTCTAACATCATGTCTAGTTTGAGGGGAGGGAGGAGAGAGAAATTTTTCTCTCATTTTTACTGAATAGCCCATAAAATTTTTCAATATTCTAAAAACACACTCTAAAAAAATGAATATTTTTCTCATTAATGACAATTTAATTAATATCATCCCTATGATCTTTTCCCCTCTCATCCCTTCCCCTCAAACCAAACACACCCTTTTTTGTTGATAGTAATATTAAATAATCACAACTCTCAAAACTCTTTTTGGTCACACTCTTATTACCTGTTACAATTATCTAATCCGGCAGATACATAATAGGATTAAGTTTGTAGTGTAAATTGTACTACAAATTTTATCTCATAATTAAGACCGGAGATAGTATATATTTTGTCCAGCTCTTATATGTCTTTATGTGCATGTTTGTTTTAGCTTTCTAGCGGTGCTTTTTCGATTTAAAATCCATGTTTGAGATTGCTTCTATGGATCTCAAAAGTATTTATTGACGTAAATTAAGACAAAACTTCTCTCACATACTATAAATTATTATTAAAAAGCTACCTTTAAAGGTTCCAATTGCTATTCCAAATGAGTATTTGTGGAAGGAGTTTTGTCTCAGTCTACAAAAAGAAAGCTTCTGAAAATACGATTTGGTTGTTTGCCAAACAAACACTCCCTCCCAGGACGATAATAAAATATCTATTCTCATATTGGATAGGATATTGTGACTACCACTTTTGGTCACTACCAATGTTATTACTACTTTTTCACAGTTAAAAGATTATGATCTAACGATAGAAAAATAATAGTAACAACAATTGGTAGTGACAATATCTTATCTTTTTTCATATACATCCCTTTCCATATATGAGGGCAAAATAATCAATTTATGACTATATCCCCCTCCCCTCCCTCCCAATCTGATGAGCCAAATTCCCTGCCCATATTTTGAGGAGCAAGTAACCACTTGCCATGATATATTTGTATTGTTAATATTATTTATTTAAAAATCTTCTACAGTAGGGAAAAATTAAAGAAATTGGCAGGTGAGAGTGAGATTGGATCAGAAACAGTTAGAGAAGGAAAGAAAGAAATAAAATAAATGAAATTGAATTTATTCCTGGAGTGGAACAGAGGAGGGATCTTATCCCAAGAAATAAATATACTAAACTCAATTAAATACGACAACCAATTTGGTTTCTCTCTTCTCATACATTTTCTTCCTCCACACTTTCCTTCTCTCTCCTTCCACCATTGCTGCCTCACCCCGCCAAGCAACATTCCATTTTTATATATTAAAAGAGTAAAAATAAAAAAAGAATTTAATATATTTTATTTTCACATGATCGTTTTTATTTAGGTATTTATACCTAACATCGTCCATTAAGCATAACCTGAATCTTCGGAAGATTAACCCGAGGGGAGCTCCATTGCTTTGGTGACACGTACGGAGCCCCCACCATGTGGGCCCAAAAATGCCTCGTTTTGATGGTTTTCAACATGTGGATGATTTGGATTTGAGTTATAAATTTTCTTCCAAAAAAAAAAAAAAAATATATATATATATATATATTTTTAACTAATAATTAGGAAATTCATAAAGTCAATTTCTTTTCCTCACTTCGTATCTTTCTCTCTCTTTTTCTTCTTTTCGTTATGCTATCTTTACTTCATATATCTTCGTTATTTGCATTTTTCGTTTTCTAACTTTTCATGATTTTTTTTTTCAATTCAATATGTTAATTCCACTTATTGGTTTTGATAATATCTTTATGTTCAAATTTTTAGTTTTTTAGATTTTGCCCAAGATGGGTCAATTGGTTGCGTGTAACACTTTCTAGTAGGGAGCATTCTTCTTACATATTTTATTAGATATTTAATATTTTAGAATTCAGCTTATAGATTAAAATAATATAATAAATACGTCACAGTTGTCAAGTTATCAATTAACAGTAATATAATTGAATATTAGGAGAAACAAGTAAACATCATAAACCAATATTTAAAGAAAATACAGAAATTTTTTTTAGGTCAAACGTCCCTACCTTGCATAAATAGGCTTGTCATAAATTGTTTTGTTTATAGGAGTATATATATTAAGGTATTAATCATGCGACTTACTTTTTATAACAATTTTTTAACTAATATTTTTTCTTAGTTGTAACACATAATAAGTAGGAACCACTTTCCCTACCTATATTGGGATAGGTAGAGAGAGCTCCTCCTATCTGGACCGTCCAGGTGAAACCTGAACGGTCCAAATTTAATTTTTTTTACTTTTCATTTTTTTTAAATGATTATTTTAATGGGTATAGAATCTAAAATAAAGATAATTTTTTAACTAACATATTTTCAAAAAATGATTTTTTCATTTAAAAATTGACAGTTAAAAATAAATAAGTCTGGACCGTTCAGATCAAATTTGGACGATCTAAATCTGGGGGAGCTCTCCCTACCTATGCCAAGATAGGTGAGGAAAGTGGTTCCATAATGCATAAAATGAAAAACTATAACTATTTTGTTGGTCTGAATGAAAAAAATTGATAAACTATTAATTACATATTATATTATTGCGTTAATTATTTCTCATACACTTCTTGTTCCCACTCATTCACAAATGTTCTCTTTTTATAATAAGGGTATTTTTTAAAAATAAAATATACACCGATTTTCCTAAAAAATGATTTCTTTTGAACCATTTTAAACTAATTTTTAATTTATGTAATTTATAGCAAAGACTATTTGAAAAAAATTTAGCAATGAAAATATTTTTTTGTTATAAAATATAAAAGACAAAAATAGTACAGATAATGAAAAGGATTTGATATTACTTGAAGAACATTAATTCAAATTTTAATACACAGAAACCCAACAACACACGCATACTACACACCCGGCCCCGCGCCTATTTATGCTCGCATTCTTTTTTCTTTCCGGTTGCGATAATTGTTGTTGATGTTATTACATGTATTTTAAAGCCAACTAACACCCTTTTTTGACTTTCTCCCTCCCTCCTCTATTTTGTCTGATTCTCTCCTAAAACCAGAGCGTCTCCGGCGAGTTTAATCTCGCCGGAAAATCACTCTAAGGTCGCCGGGATCTCCAGATTTTCACTGTTGAGCTTCCAATTCTGATTCCTTTCTGGTTCGTTTATTTAGTGCACGCCAGAGCAATATTTCGGTCGATGGTTAGAAACCACCACGGAAGAAATTTTGTACATCTTGGACATTTCTTTTGTGTTGTCTTTGGAGTAAGAGATAGCCTGCAGCACAATGCAGTGTGAGAGTATATGGAGATTGATGGAGCTGAGTGCCAAAAAATGTTGAGATCCCTTGTTTATGATTTTGTTGTGCTCTAAACCGACGTCAAGATTTGTTTTGTTTCTCTTTTTTTTCAACGCTTTGGAGGATAAGTTTGTTGAATTCTGCGAAGCAACCGAGGAGGAAAGAGTTTTTGGGCTTTTGTGCCAACGAGACGGTGTTTGAAAATTTGTAGGTACGAATTTGTTAAATTCACAAATTATAATTTGTGTAGTCTTATCTTTTTGAATTATTTCGTCTTGGTGTTCCTGATTTTGGTTTTATCATAGAATTCAGAACCTCTTCTATGCATATCACTATTTCCTCCGTATGAAAATATGGATTTCTGCATCTGATCCGTCAACGTTTGAGGCTTTTCTTGCAAAATTCTCTTTTTTATCTGCTTCCGTTGCTGCCAAAACCGGAGCGGATTATTGTAAACTTGAGAAAGATACGATCTTGTTTGTTATTAAAGAAGAAGAGAGCTGTCAGGGAAGGGGTTCTTTGCGTCGAGCTGATTAGGAATTTACTTCTTTTTGTTGATGCTTCCTTATTATTTTCCTACATTTTCTTCTCTAACAAATGGCTCAGCCAAGTTAGTTCGTTGTTAGGTAAGTAGAGAGTTTTCTCCTTTCCTTGGTATCATCTTCCTCTTTATATTTTTTTAAAATTTTTTTCCGGGTGGTATTTAGTTGAAGTTTTAAGGATGCCACAATTTTTTTTTGCGAGTTTTATCACAATCTCGCTTTGTTATACCGTTAGATTTACAATTCAGGAAGTTGTTTTTGCAGAATTTCAATTCGTCGTCATTTTATGGTGGGTTTTAGGATGTTAGAAAGGATCAATCACGTTTTAGGTCTTATAGATGGCCTTGGATTTTCTACCCGCTAATAGCAGTTTTTGTGATGCATTGCTATGTTTATTCTCATCTGTCTTTTTTTTTTTTAAAAAAAAATATATACAGCCGACTTTAAATTTTCAACAGTTGAGAGGGCAAATGTAAAGCCAGCAAGTGAAGAGCTTTTCAGTGATTTTTTCTCTTTCCCCATTCTCTAGACTCTGAGCCACAGGATGCCTTTTGAAGTAATGGATCAGAGGGCTGTGTCTGCCTCATCACACTTCTTTGATGACATTTCCTTTTGCTCCGAGGTATTTATCATCCTACACTTTGAAGTTTAGCTTGGTCAAGTTATTTCATATATCCTCAATGCCTTAGCCTTCTGGACCTGTTGATTTTTAAACCCGTCTTAAACCTCTGTTGGGCAGAAGAATGCGGGATCGCAGAGGCCAAAATCTATTCATGACCACTACCATCAAGGTGACGACCAACTACCTTATATTTTGTTCAAAGTCTTGCATTGGTTTCCTCATATCAAACTTCCAGTCTGGAATCTGGCTAGTCACTAGTGTTGTGATTCCATGATATCGAATAACTTTGGACTCTTTTTGCTTGCCTTATCTGACAAGGGTTTGGTCTCAATGTTCATGTAAAACAAAGCATGTTTATTCTGGGACTTTTTTCTGGTCAAAATATTTAGTTGCATCCAAAATAGTGATTATTGGTGCACTAAGCATGCTTAATATAAGGACCTGTCCTAAACTGTCAAACTGATGAATTTGTTTCGGTTTATACTGAAGACTTTGTCGACTCATCCTTTCTGCTATACTGCTTTACAATGCACGTGTAATTCTTATCCTTTATGTTATACTCATTAATTTTGGGTATGGCTGGGATCATTTGAAGAGTCATGAGTTTTGATGGTGTATTCTGCTGGATTGAAGATCAGATATGTATTTTGGGGATAATTGTTATTTTTAAATGTTGTCAGGTTCCCCACTTCCCTTCAATATTCATGTTTTTAAGCGTAGGTTTGGTAGTAATTGGCACACGTGGAGATTATTCAATAATTTACTGAATAAATTGTGTTCTGCAATATTATTTTTATTTTACCTTTTTTAGGAAATAATAGAATGGCAGCATCACCTGGCAGCATTTTGAATGCTTTGTCACCTCGGGAAATTAGTGCAAAGACTAGCTGGTCAAAGTCACCAACAGGTCTGTCTGGTGAAGAAGGTAGTGTTGATATGTTTAAAGCCTCCAAGGAAGCATTAAATCATCATCCCAGATCTCAGTCTAATGCGCGTATGCTGCCAGCATCTAACCCATATGGTTTAATTGGCAATAAGATCATCACTAATGCTGCCTCACGTGAAAGTAGTTTATTCTCAAGCTCACTGTCTGAGATATTTACCCGGAAGAGTAAGATCTTGTTCTAATGCATGCCACGTACAAGAACTGTATAGTAGGATTATAGGCTATAGCATAGGCAATTGATAATCTCTGGTGCTTTTTGTTAAGCAAGATCTACTTGTTATTAGTTTACTTGCGTGCTTGCCACGTACAAGAACTGTATAGTAGGATTATAGGCTATAGCATAGGCAATTGATAATCTCTGGTGCTTTTTTTAAGCAAGATCTACTTGTTATTAGTTTACTTGCGTATTAGTTGTAAATGAGAATATTCGTTGCTGATTATTTTTTTCCTAATGGAGCAGAATAAAGAAGGGCACCACCCTTGACCCATGAAACAATGAACATGAAATTGTTTTCTTTTTGTTTGCTCCTTTTCAAATTTCTGATTTTTCCAACAGTTACAACATCTTGTGTTGTTGATTCGCATATCTTGGTGCAGTGAGGTTAACGGAGAATGATGTTCTACCTCAACAGCCTTTTACTGTTGGTTCGCTTCCTGAGGAGGAACCATTCAAATCTCTTGAAGAAATTGAGGCTGAAACTATTGGAAATCTCCTTCCTGATGAAGATGATCTATTTTCTGGTGCCATTGATGACTTAGGATTCAATATTCTTACTAAAACTGGTGATGACCTGGAAGATTTTGATCTGTTTAGCAGTGGTGGAGGCATGGAGCTGGAAGGCGATGAACATCTAACTTCAGGAAAAAGAACCAGCGGTCCAGATGGAGATCCTGGTTGCTTTGGGGGCTTCAAAGGGAAACTTCCTTTTGGCGAACATCCTTCTAGAACACTTTTTGTTAGAAACATCAACAGCAATGTCGAAGATTCTGAGCTGAAGGCTCTCTTTGAGGTGCATTTTTATTGTTTTTTGTTGGCAGATGTTATGTTAAAGTCATAGGTAACATTTTAGACCTTAAAAAAGTTGATGCAATTTTTTGCTTGTGGTGACAGCAATATGGTGATGTCCGAACCACCTATACTGCTTGCAAGCATCGTGGATTTGTTATGATTTCTTATTATGATATAAGATCAGCACAAAAAGCAATGAAAGCTCTTCAAAACAAGTCGTTGAGGTCTAGGAAACTTGACATACATTATTCGATACCAAAGGTAAGATTGTTAGCCACATTTGCTGCAGGAATAATGCCTGTTCCATATTTAAATAGTTAGCATTATTCTTATCGTAATCTCTTAGTAGTCCTATCACAATTCCATATTTGATGCTTTGCTAATGGATGCATCTACACTTGCTGATGTGTTAGGTCAATTCTCCAGAGAAGGATATTAACCATGGTACATTGCTTCTATCTGGTCTTGATTCTTCTGTTTCACAAGATGAAATTCTTCAAATTTTTGGATTTTATGGAGAAATCAAAGAAGTGAGTTGATCACTGTTTGTTTTGGCATTTTTTTTGCTGTTTCTTTATCAAAATAGCATGAGCATACTAAATATTATTTTCACTTGCAGATTTACCAATCTCCAGAAACGAATTATGACAAATTTATAGAGTTTTATGATGTGCGAGCTGCTGAAGCTGCTCTTCGTGCTCTGAACAAGAGTGAAATTGCTGGGAAGCAGATCAAGCTTGAACCCAGCCATCCTAGGGGTTCAAGTGCAACAAGGTGGCTATTATTTTTTTTCCCTCCTTTTCAATCAAGTATTTTTTTTGTTTTTTTTCGTTTTTAGCTCATTTTACGATTCTTTGCTTTGAAGCACACAGCTCTTTATCAGTGTTTTGTACATTATAGGTTCTGCTTTTTTTAGGATTCTTTCATCCCACAATTGATGAAACGACATCTCATAGTTAATGGACCGCTGCATTCTTTTTTATGCCTTTATCCTCAATTAGTAAATAGTACTAATTGAATTTGATTTTAGAATTTCTTTCTCTTTGCGTGAAAGTCACATTGGAAATCTGTATTTATAGTTTGATGCAGCAGTCTCAGAAGGGGCAGAATGAGTCTGATCTTAGTCAGAGTATGGGTGACTACTTATCACTAAGCCAGAGTGGTATGATTTTCGGTCTTCTATCTGCTTCAAGCTGTTCATGTTGTTATTTCCCAAGAAAGCGATTGGTTTTCTTTGTCTCACTATACATCATTTACAGCAATAACGTCTTCTGGAGTAATTGCATCTGGCTGCTTGGATAATGGATCTGATCATGGATTTCCAGCAGCAATACGACAAACTATGGATACCTTACCGAGGAGTGTATTGCCATATATGAATTCTGGCATTCACAACACTGTGAGAGGGCCATCAATTCCTAGATTCCATCCTCATTCCCTACCCGAGTATCAAGATGGTGTAGCTTGTGGCAGTCCTTACAACTTTTCAAGAACCTTTAGCAATGTATCTGGTAATATGGGTCCAGGAGTGACAGATAGCTCTGACAGCAGGCACTCTCTGGGATTCGGTTCACCCGGGAAATTGATGGACTTTAATGGAGGAGGTATGTCCATTGGATGCGTCTTATATAGGAAGGGAAATATGTTGCTTTACATGATTTTTTATTTTTTTTATTAACTCCAGAAAATCAAAACTACCGTTTAAATTTACTGACCATCAGAAATAATGCCTGATTTGTTGAAATAAATATTTCTAGAAGTAATTGTGGATTGAAGAAACTAATGTTTGTGCTGCATTTTGAATAGTTGTATGTTGCAATCCTGGTCTGAGAACCTTTTTCCCCCCATAAATACAGGAAATGGGAGCCTTCCTAATCATGGGCTCTATCACATGTGGAGCGGATCGAATTTGCCCCAGCAAACTCCACCAGGTCCAATGGTTTGGCAGAAAACACCATCATTTGTTAATGGTGCTTGCGCTCCTTGCCTTCAACAGATGCCCGGCTTTCCCAGATCACCATCTCATATGATGAGAGCATCACATATAGACCACCATGTCGGTTCAGCACCAGTTGTTACCACCTCCCCATGGGACAGACGACATTCTTATTTGTCAGAGTCCCCTGATTCCTCTGGTTTTCACATGGGTTCTATTGGTAGTACAGGTTTTCCTGGTACATGGCAATTGCATCCTCCTGAATTTTCTTCTCACAAAGTGTTTCCTCATGTTGGTGGGAATGGCTTGGATTTGTCAGCCAATACTGGGCAGAGCTCCCCAAATCAGTTATCACATGTTTTCCCTGGGAGATATCCCATGACCTCAATGTCTAAGTTTGATTCTACCAGTGACAGAATGAGAAACTTGTATCACCGTAGAAGCGATGCTAACACTAACAGTGCTGACAAAAAGCAATTTGAACTTGACCTAGGTCGCATATTGAACGGAGAAGACACACGAACAACACTTATGATTAAGAATATTCCCAACAAGTATGTAAATTGTTCTCCTAGCCGTTTTTGACCCCTTTAATTTCTGACATTAGTACTTTGTCATCTTTTAATTTACAGCAGAAAAATTCAATTGTTTAAATTTGTCTATTACTCTTTTAGCATTCTTAAATCCTCAAATTGTTTTATTAAGATATGACAAATACTAACTTAAATGCATGCGCTTTGATTCACTGATTTTACTCAGGTTGGCTGATTATTATTAGTTGTTTACTTGCCATTAATATTTTGAAGTGTCATTAGCCTCAAATTCAAAAACTTTTTCTCCCCTGCATTATCATGTCATGCCCATGGCTGTGCTTATTGCACATATTTATGTTGGACAAACAATTTATTGTTGAGGATGATTTCTGAAGTATTTCTTTGTCTCTCTCTCTCTCTCTCTCTCTCTTTTTTTTTTGTGTTTTAGGTATACTTCAAAAATGCTTCTTGCTGCCATAGATGAGCAATGTCGGGGAACTTATGACTTTTTGTATTTGCCAATTGACTTCAAGGCAAGTATTTGTCTCACTAGTTGGTTGTTTTCTTTATAGAAGGAATCCTACTTGTGTTCACATGTGATTATACAAACAATTGCAGAACAAATGCAATGTTGGCTATGCTTTCATCAACATGACTGATCCTAGTCAGATTATTCCCTTCCACAAGGTGATTCAAGAACTTTTATGTAACTGGATTTTGATTTATTTATCTGTGTAATATATTTTATGGCCAAAATTGATGAAGCTGATAAATTAGCAAAACGTTATGCAGGCTTTTAATGGGAAAAAGTGGGAGAAGTTCAACAGTGAAAAGGTGGCTTCGCTTGCCTATGCTCGAATCCAGGGAAAAACTGCTCTTATTGCACATTTCCAAAATTCGAGCCTGATGAATGAAGACAAGCGTTGCCGCCCTATCCTCTTTCACACTGAGGGCCCAAATGCCGGTGATCCGGTATGAAATATTTTTCACTGTTTAAAAATAGCTTACCTGATAGAAGTAAGCTGCAAGCTGCACTACCTGATTCCTCATATACTTTCACTTTCCTCTCACCTTCAAACCAGCTACTGATATCTGTAGTATACATTTTAGTAGCTTATTGCTTTTGGACAAGTTGATATTATCCAATAGGAAAGGCTCTATATGCTTTTGACTGAAACTGATATATAAAATATATTGGTAATTGCATGCGCCTGAAAATGTCGATAAAATGCATAATAATTTAGGAAATCTCTTCTGTTGGTCACTTTCTCGGCACAACATTGACTTCATTTATTCTGTACAGGAACCTTTCCCCATGGGCACAAATATAAGATTGAGGCCGGGAAAATCGCGTGCTAGGAGCCCATCGGCTTTGACTAATGGAGAGGAGTCTTACAATGGAATAAGTTCTTCAATGGGCTCTTCAAAAAACTCAGACTGACTTTAACTTCAGGCACTAACCTTTCAATGTTCAGCATCTTAATTTAAGTGATATCACTCCAATATCTGTATATTGGCTTTTTGTTGTTGGAGGAGTTGGAGCTAAAGAGGAAATGGGGCTCCCAATTTTTGCCTGTATAGAGAAAACACAAACCCAAGTTTCAGAGGCTGAGGTACATAACCAGAACGAAGTGACTCTCTAAAAATCTAGTACTTCTTTCCTGTATTTTCTTTTTGAATCTTTGCATGGAGTCTTGCTACCACGGCTTAACTCAAGTTTCAATTTTGATTCCACTGTCTGTTTTAAATGTTCATAATGTAATGTAATGTAATTTTGTATTTTGACCACACTGGCGGTAGCTTCCTCATGGAATTTGTCTGTAGGAATTTGTCGCTACACCCATTTGTATGGTACTATATTTATTCTGATTTTCTTGTTCTTTTTTGTTCATGTTACTTTTCCTTCTCTCTCTTTTCCCCTCTAGTGTTTGTTTTTGGCTGCTGTCTTTTTCATCTGGTGTTAAATCTTAAATTTAGAATTTGAAGGTTATAAAAGTTACTTTTATGATCAACGTTGGTGAATAACAAAACTTATTGTAATTTTTGGGGAGAATTATTGTATAGTCCTACACACGATTCAATTCCTAAAAAATCCTGCAAGTGAGCTATTTGCAACCTATTGCAATTTTTTAAGGGATTTTGTTTTGTTGTCGGATTCCTTCAGTGATTTTATTGATCATGTGGGATGCACAATGATTCTCCCTAATTTTTGATTGAGATAAAAGTTATAGGGCCCATTTATATATACATGTTTGGTAGACCATTTTGGTTGGAAACCACTTTCCGGTAAGGAGATTTTCTTGTGAAAATTGGTTCCCTCCAAATTTTGTCAATCACACGAGGGAGAGTATAAAAGACAAATTGGATAAAATTTAAATTGAATCCTGCATCTGAATCTTCAATTGGAAATTGCCGCCACATTGCCACATTGGGCCTGTTTGGAGACGCGTTCTGCGAGCGGTGGGCAAGTGTTGCGGCGGAAAAGTTCGGCGTTAAGCGTTGTGCAGCCCCAGGTACCATTTGGATTAGCACTCAGGTAACTGGTCTTTTCCTAGAAAAGCTCGGTACCGTGGAAGCTCGAGGGGCGAGAGTTACAGCGGCGTCAGAGGCGTTTGCGATGAGAGAGAGACGGGAAGAGAGGAGATTACGGAACAGAGCGTGCAAGAAATAAGAAGATCCGGAAAAATCTGTTTGGGAGAGAGAAAAGGAATAGAAAAATGGGAAAATATGGAAATGTGGTAAAATATAAAAATAAAAATAATTTAATCAGTCAAACTAATTATTTTGATAAAAAATAAAAATAAAAATTTTCCATTTTAACTGACTTTATAAATAATTTTATCCATTAAATATATTTAACTAAGGACTTTATTGTTTATTAGTTTTTTAATAATCATTTAAATTTTTTCTAAATTAAAATTGAAATTAATATTCTTATTATCCTAATATATACAACTAATATGTATAATAATATTTAATATGATTCATGCCTTTTTCAGTCATTTTCCATCTTAACTGACTTTTCAAATAATAATCCAAACACTCATCAATTAAGAAAAAAGCCCCTTCTGCACAAAGCCAAATTGACAATCCAAACCATGGTAGTGGAAACATAGATTTTACCTGAAAACGGAAGGAGAATGAAAAATCGTAAAACGTAAAATCGTAACGTAGTAAAATCATAAAAACTTAAAAGCGTTTGGAAAATTAGTAAAATCGTTTCAATGAAAAAAAATAGTAAAAACGTAAAATCGTAGTGATAAAACGAGTTTTTAACTACCCTGATCCAAACAAAAATTACCACTTACAATCTGACTTTTTTCCTACTGAGTTTTTTTTTTAAGTCAGATAGTTTTTAAGCTACCGCTCCTACCGCCAACCTAAACGGGCCTATTATCATTCCTCGAAAGCCCTCTTGAACTTCGATCGAATTTTCACCCGGACTTGTTCTATTCTCTTTCACTGTTTTGATCGATGGTGCTCAACCACCTCGGATACCTATGCCCGTGGTCATCCGCCGTCTCAATTGGCCACACTTCTTTCTCTGCTCCACGTTGACGCATTTATGTTCCAATCCCTTTCAAAAAGGCCTAACACATGGTGATTTAAGTCCAATGGAAAAAAAAAAAAAAGGAGGATAGTGGTGGTTTCAGATTGGTTTATTTGAAAAAAAATACTTTTGATATAAGTTTTTTTTTTTTGGAACTTCTGGAGTGACTTTTTTTCAACTTCTGAAGAAAAATGTTAGGGATAAGTGATCAAATAAGCCATATACCATTAAATATAGATTTTATGTATTCCAATTTATCCATTAGAATATATTTAATTAATTACTTTAGAGTTTTTTTTTTTTAAAATAATACTCTATTCTTTTATCAATTTCAAATTTAATTTTTTTTTAATTTTCAATTATCACAATATATACAACTAGTATGTATGTATGTATGTATGTATGTATGTATGTATTTAAGAAGATTCATATTATTTTCATTCATTTTCTATCTTAACTGACTTTTTAAATAATTTTCTAAACAAGAGTCCACTTGGGAAAAAAAGCAACTTTTTCTATCGTCATTCTGAACACAAATTACATATACAATATGACTTTTATCCTATCTTATTCTTGCAAAAATCATATTGTAAATAAGTCCTTCTGTCGCCACTATATCGAATGGATCCTATAGACGCTTTCAATGGTAGAAATGAGGAGGTAGGTTTTCTGAGTTGCATCTTCTTCTATTAAACTTCGTTTATGGTTTGTATCAAAGGATTTTTTTTTCTTTTTTTATATAAAAAAGTTTAGGTGGGGGTAGACACTGATACTCACCAAGGTCAGGATATGCCTTCAGCTTCAAAGAGTACTTACAGAGGTACTTACAAATCGCCCACCAACGAGGGCTTCACATTGACCAACGGGTATCGAATCTCCTTTATTTTGGGGTGAAGACCGACGCTTTAGCCAACTATACCAATCCTCATTGGCTGTATCAATTTTTATTGAAGAATTGGTAATTACCATTAAACGATTTGTTATAATTGACTTTTATTTGTTATGATACCATTACAAACCAATTTTTCAATGACATTAATTAGTTTCGTAATGGTATTTACCAGTGCGTTCTTCAAATAAAGGTCACTTATAACAAATCTTGTAATGACAATTACCAATTCTTCAATGGCATTTACTAGTTTCGTAATGGTATTTACCAGTTCGTTTGTTAGATTTACCACTTGTGTCTCTGATGAAACAAGAAATAAAGGTTAATTATAACAAATCTTTTAATGACAATTACCAATTTTTCAATGATATTTACTAGTTTTGTAATGACATTTACTAGTGCATTCTTCAAATAAATGTCACTTATAACAAATCTTGTAATGACAATTACCAATTCTTAAATGGTATTTTCAAGTTTAGTAATGGTAATTACCAGTGTTTTCGTTAGGTTTTTCACAAGTTTGTCTCATGAAACAACATATAAGGGTCAATTATAATAAATCTTGTAATGAGAATTACCAATTCGTTAATGGTATCTACAAGTTTAGTAATGAGATTTACAAGAGTGTTTGTTGATAAAAAAATGTTAAGAAGAATATACATATTTGTTAATACATATATATATATATATTAAAGGAACTAAGTGGCCCAGTGGTTGAGCCACTTGGCCCTTATGAAAATGGAGTGGGTTTGAAATCCACCCACCCCACTTTCATTGGATCTTTTTTTTTTTTTAAAGATCAAACCCCACCCCCCCCCCCCCCCCAAAAAAACCATCTCCGGATCTCAGGTGACCAGTGGCCGGAGCCCAGGCGCCGGTGGTCCAGCCATGGTGGCCCTCCGGCAAAGGTCATTTTTCTTTTTTTAAATTTATTTAAAAACTAAGGTAAGGATAAATTCACCCGAATTTGAAAATCCTAATATGTTCTTTGGTACTTTTAAGTTTTTTAACAAATTTAATAGATATTTGGGGTGTTTGAGAAATTCAAATGGTATTTAAATGTAATTTCCCATTAATTTATCTAATTTATAAACCAATATGTAATATAATGATATACAATATATACTATAATTGATTAAGTAACTTACTACTCTGGTCCTATTTATAAGTTCCTTTTGACCAAAAAATTTGGTCCTATTTATAAGTCCCTTTTGACCAAATAAATGAGCTTGTGACAATTTTACCCATATTAATTGTACCAATGAAAATAGAGAGAGAAGAAAAAGTTGAAAGTACCCAATCATAAATAAGGCTCGTAATCATTAAACTAACTACCTTTTCTTAGTATGTGTGATTTGATTAAAAGAAATTCATAAATAGGAGATTTAGTTTCCGCAACCTTTTTATACAAGGTCTGACTTTTATATTAAATACTAGAGTTAGTACTCAATTTTTGTTTTTTGGGTCGAAGAGGAGTACTCATGAGTCATGGAGGGCAATATGGTTATTTGCGTATTTTTCGTACTTCATGAGTGGCTGGAAATTTTGCATTCAATTCCATCACAATTAATTCTTTAAAACAAACGGGCCGACGGTCGGACTCACCAGTAACCCTTTCTGGCCTTCCACCAAGCAGAAGTTCGCCGGACAAGTGATAAATAGAGTACACTTATATATGAAATATTATTTAAATTATATTTTATTAAACATTACACCAAATATATAAAAACAAATATTAGTAAACTTGTTGGTAAGAAATATTTTTCCTCCTCTATACTATTGAAACACAAAAACCCTTTTCTTAATGGGTTCAACACAACCATAATGAATTTTTATTTAAATTTTTGCCTTTAATTTTCCCCCTTTAGCGACCCAAATTAACATTTCTTGACACCAAATAATTGTCAATAGGAGATTTTTTCCTTTAAATTTTCATTTTTTAAATTATTTTTTCACCTCAAAATAACAATTCCTAATTTGGAGTCCAATCCTCATCAATGGGATTTTTTTCAATAAAAAAATTGAATTATTATTATTATTTATTGCAAAGAAAACTTCACCAAACTCAAATGTTAAGGAAGAATAAAAAGGCTTTTTAATTTTTATTATTATTTTGTGTGAATCCAAAGTATCGTCAAGTTAAAATTCAGGGAGCATACTTATTGTTATGAGGGTTTTAAGACACAAAAGAAATTGCCTTAAGTGTTTAGGATCATTTTTGGGTCCTAAAAGTGTTTGTCTACCTAAATATAGATAAAATTTCTTTTATATACTTATCTGGTATATTGTAAATTACAATTAAAAAGCTACTTTTGAAGGCTCTAATCGCTATCACGTATTGATAACCTTCAAAAATAGCTTTTCAATTATAATTTACGGTACATGAAATAAATATGTGAGAGAAATTTTATCTTGATTTATTTAAATAAACACTAGGATGCCAACCAATCTTGAACAAGCACACGACGCACCAACGCCCTTCACTGTCACACGCACGTACTCCTCTCTCTTTTCTCTGATCTTCCTTCCCCCATTATTTTGCTTCTCACAGGCTTCTTGTCTTCTTCCTCTTTTTCTATATCTCAATATAATAATATCTTTGAGTGCATTGATTCTTGTCTTTCCTGTCTTTTCCTTGCATCTTTTTCTTTGGGGCCACTTCCTTTCAAGTGAGTTTTTCTCTGTATCTTTTTTATATTCTAGTCTTCGTGTCTTTCTAAATGTAATTCCTTTAAAGGAATAAATTGACGGTGTTGGAGGATTTATTCAATCACATAGTTTGGGCTCCTAAAATACCCAGATATTATCTTCTATTCTCGGAGGGAGTAAAAGCAGTCCCGGTTTACGACCCTGAATACCGAAGGCGTCCTTGGGGTGATTTCGAAGGACCTACCGGTTTAGGTAAATATTTAATGCGTTCACCGACTGTGTCTTTATAGGGCAATTGTCGCTGCTTATAGACCTGAACCCAAATAGTTCTAAAAAAATAGGATTTCGCATAATAAGTTTTTGATATTCAATAACCCTTGTTAAAAAATAATCGCAGAAATCCACCTATGGGTACATAAGAAATGTATTGAATCGATTCTTTTTAATGAATCGACCCGATCGAAACTTCAAATCTTAAAAAAAAATATTTTTTGTCTAATTGGAGAACTTGGTATTGGGAAGACAACTATCGTTTAGGGCAGTGGCGGAGTTAGGATTTTTTGTTTATGTCTGCATAACTAGTGGGAGGAATTTGGAGGCGGAATTTTTTTAAAGAAAATTTTTAAATACATTACAAAACAAAAGAATATAAAAAAAAAGGAAAAAAAAAGAAAACTTCAACTTAACATAGAAAAATAATAGTCAAAAGTAAACTAAACTATTACAATAGAACGTTTACAAAAGTATTTTTCGATTCTTCATTCTTACAAAATAGGGAAGATCCCTCTCAAGGCCAAAATTATTAAAAAATTGTTAAAAAGGCCTAAGAAAAAGTCATATGTCAAAAAAGGCATCAGGACCTTTTCTGGTATTATTTTATAAACGTTAACAATTATATCAGTATAATATTAACAACTAAATCAATAGACATTAACAATATTATCTTAACAACTAAATCAGTACCGGTTAACATTTATATCAGTACACGGTAATAACTAACGTTTTATGAAATAATATCAGAAAAGGCCGTAGGGCCTTTTTTAATAAGTGACTTTTTCTTAGGCATTTTTTGACCGTTTTTTAGTTATTTGGGCCTAAGGTGGATTTTCCCTTAAAAATATTGCATTATATCTTCATCATTAGTCTCATCAAACATATCACATTCAACATAAGTGTATCAAGAGTTCTCTAAGATCATGCAAGGTGAGTTTGAAATGTTTACGATGATAGGAGAATTAAATTTCTTCTTAGGATTTCGAATCAAGTAAAAGAAGAATAAAATATTTATTTTCCAAACCAAATACCTGCGAGAACGTTTTAAGAAATATGGAATGGATTATTGCAATAGAGCTGATACCCCTATGAGCTCAACAACTTTCGTAATATCCTAATTTTTACTTTTAGGATTTATTTATAATTAAGAGTGAAATTATATATGATAAATGTATTTAATTTATAATTTTAAAAAATATATAAAAAATGGAAATAGTGGGTAATTTGTTGTAATTTTTTCCCTATAAAAAAATATAAAAAGAAAAATAAAATATATATCAAACTTGTGTCTACATGTGCAGACATGTGCGTAAGTATGGCTCTGCCACTAATTGAGGGTCTTGCTCATTGGATTGCAAATGGTTATGTAACTGAAACTATAAAGCGGAACAAGGTTAGAGATATATACTTCCATCCATGTTAAGGATTAATTATAGTTTGCAAGATTTTTAGGAGTATCTATTAAATCAACACAAGTGTCATATTTTGCTAGTCTTGTTGTTGCTGTAAAACATGCATGGGTGAGAAGATCTATCATGGTTGCTAGATATGAGTCTACTTGTTACCCGAAATAAATATCGGGGAAAGTTTGAGGAAACCTTAAGAAACTGATGAAGGAAATCACACAAAGTGATGATGAGATGAGTACTTTTTATTGATGAAGTGCACACTCTAATTGGATCTGGAGTAGCTGAAGGAGCCATTGATGCTGCAAATATATTAAATTCAGCTCTTGCAAGAGATGAACTGCATTTAATATTTGTTATTGGGTAGTACAAAATTGATATAATGTTGAATGTATGGGAATGAACAGTTGTTTTTGCTTTGTTTTTTGGCTATTCATTTTTGGGTGACTTTTATCCAAACTAGTCTAATATGGAAAGGTGGGTTGTTTTGCTCTTTTATGCATTGTTGTTATATGTTTTCACTACCCCAGTGTGTCCATAATTTACAAAAGGAATGCTTAATCGTTCTTTGTGGTTGTGCGATATTAATGTGATTTAAAGTGTAGCTATTATTGACCTTAAGAAAAGGTTGCTTTAGGTCAGCCATCAATTGCCAATTCTTATGGATAATTACAATTATTGTTGGCATGAAATCAGAACTAATAATAACAAGTAACAATCAACATTGAGGTTTGGAATATGAAATTCCAAAATAGTTCTAATCTTAGAATTCCAAATTATCTAGTTAGGTCAACTGTTAATTGAGCTTTTGGCAAGCTTTTACTAAATTAGGCCGTTCAGAATCTAAACTTTAATGGTTGAGATCTCATGAGAAATTAGGTGCTCATCAATGCAAGCCCAATGCAATATCAACATTTTCCTTGTTTTAATCAAGTTGATTTTATCTCCTATTAATTCGGAATCTTGATTGGTCAAAATAATTAGTGGATTGATGGCACATGAATTTTCTAGTAGATGGGAGAGATGTGATTTGGAGAAATGCATCTTTGGATACAGGCTTTTGAGAGTGAGAGTGAGACAAAAGATGGAGGTCGGAGTTATTATCAAAATTCACTTGTATGTTTAGATTAGTTGTAGAAGTTGCTTTTCTGACATGATTTACGGTGTATGAGGTAAGTATGTGAGATGTGTTTTATCTCGATTTATGTAAATGTACCTTTTGAATACCAACTCAAACAGGTTTGACATCCGACACATTATTTCTTCTTGGATTGGTATTCCCGTTGAGAAAGCCTCAATGGATGAATATGACCGTCTCCTTGAGGTGTAAGAGACCCTTCACAATAGGGACATTGGCGGTGAAAGTGAAAATGTTTGAATGATTGTAATAAAATCATTTTTTTCATGAAAAAAACATCTAAACCGTAACTCAGTTGAAACTTATAATTGCAATTCAAGTTTTTAAAAGCTTGTGAATTTACTTGAAATACATTTGCCAGTGAAGATACATCAACTTTGAACCGATGTAATTTTCATGTGTGTGTATAGTGTATACGTATATACCAACTCTAGTTCTTTATATAAGATTTTTCAATAACATCACAACTACTATGAAGCAATCAATAAAGGCTAGTCTTCATTTCCCTTGCACAAATTGAAGATCTTCTTCGCATGTTGCGTGAAGAAAGAGCCAAGGTCTGCAACTGCTTTGTGCTCAATTTGTTTCAGTAACTTGAAAATCTCTCCTCACTTAAAAACTCATGCCACTACATACCATTCATATTCATAGTTTGTTTGAATTCTAATGCGGGGGGAAAAAAAACAAGTATCTGATAATAAAAGAGTCGTTAATAGTGAGACAAGCAGGAATGTAGGTATGAATGTTGATTGTGTTGTTGCCCCTATGGGTACCGAGGATGGCCAAGGGAATGGGCTTCCCACTCATCAAATTATTTCTCCATGAATTATCTTCTTTGGAATGTAAGGGGAGCTGGGGCTCGGTCCTTTCCTTTGCTTATTCATGGGATGGTACAGTCTTTTGATATTGACTTTGTAGCATTGTTTGAAACTAGATGTTGTGGATTGAAAGCACAACGTATTGCAGCGATGATGGGATTCTCTAATATTAAGATTGTTGATGTCGATGGGTTTAAAGGTGGTATATGGTGTCTCTGGTCTGATAAATTTAAATAGGTGGAGGTGGTGTGTTCAACGAATTAGTTTGTGCATGTTCGCATTACTAACCACTTGTTACAGGTTTGGGAAATGACCTTCGTTTATGGTAGTCCAAACATTGTCCAGCGTCGGGCCCTGTGGTGGGATCTACTGCAGTTAAGCTTCTCTATTCATGTGCCATGGTGTCTGGGTGATGATCTTAATGTGACCCTTGCTACTGATGAACGATACTTGTGGGGTCACTGAGGGGTCCGAATAGGGATTTCTATAGATTTGTAGAGGACGCTGCCTTGAATGACCTAGGTTTTATTGGTCCTCCTTTTACATGGAGACGTACTGGGGCGGGAAGTAGGTTGGACCGCATCTTGGGATCTTCTTCTTGGCAGGAAACGTTTCCTATTGCAGTGGTGAAGCACCTCAACTGGTATGAAAGTGATCATCGGCCTCTCCTCTTGCAATTGGATAGGTTTACAAGGAAGCAACGGGGCGAACGACCTTTTAGATTCTTAGCGGTAGGGACGGAACTTAGAAGGGACTACCCCCCCCCCCCCCAAAAAAAAATCATTCATGGACTAAGAAGAAGAAGACAAAATTGAAGAAGCAGTGTATGCGAGTCTGTGTGTATGTATGTATGTATATATATATATATAATATAAGTGGGAAGTTGATGAATATGAAATTGAAACCTGGGAGTGCGATGAAGGCATCGGCTTGTCGGGCCATTTTTGGCCTTATGCTGGTGCATCCCTGATACGGGTTGAACTTCGCCGACTGTCTCTTTGGTGATCTGAATCAACCCATTTTGCAGTTGTTACTTTTCACAAAAACTATTTGTTTTGTTTTAATTGAATAATGATGGTGGTGATTATTACCTCTCTTGGCATAAGGGTCTTGGGGATCACTCTGCAACAAATAATCATAATATAAGGTTAAATGGAACAGGGTGATGCAAAACAGAGATAGGGGATGGGTGAGAATAGAGAAGTGAGGTTTTACCCTAACACGTGGCGACCACCGTCGAACACGGCTTGAGAGACCAGACCCATCAACCCGATGCTCCTTCCGTCGTAAACCAAATCAATCTTCCTCTCCACCTGCATTTCGCTAATCACAGAGTTGAAGAAACTAAAGTGGCGAAACAGGGTGCTATCGTGATGAACAGGGTGAAGACCAGAGGAAGAAAGAAGTAAAGTAGAAAGAGAGGAAAGTGAAAACTAAAAAAATTAAATTCTGATTGATTGAATACTGTGCATTACACCGTGTTTCTTATAATAGGCCCTATGTACATGTGCTGACCAAACAAGTCAGTTATAGCTAAGCAAGTATGTTCTCAACAGAAAATAAACCACAACTAATAATAAAAACTAACAGTTAAATAAATGGGTTACAATATAATCAAATAATGACTAGCCATTTTCTTTATGTATATAATCTGTCAAATAATGCTCTGGATCTGGAAGACACGCATCTTCAAGTGCTTGATGTCAAAGGGAACCATATCTATGGGCATTTACCAATAAATTTGGCCACGTTTAAATATCTATCATCAATTAATTTAGCAAGGAATCAATTCTCGAGTTTCATCCCCAAAGAATACGGAGCTAAAGTGCAGAGATCATGGAAGAGACTGTATTTAGATAACAACTTTCTTATTGGTAATATTCCCACAGAGTTCAATCGCATGCGGATCAGCGAAAGTCTTGCAAACAGCTGCCTCAATGGCCTCCACAGTCCTCTAGTCCTCCCGTGAAGGTGATGAGTAGTTCCCGAATGCCCCTTCTTTGGTCTCTGATTTTAGCTTACAGTTTGAAAAATAAGCATGAACAGTGAGTGAGCAATGGTGGCATCCTCTTCGAAGACGATGAATGAACAGTAATCAGTGCCCCCCCCAAATATTTGTGCCAAGGTCCGTCCTTGCTTAGCGGCATGGGTATTAGATGAGCAGTTCTCACCTTTTGTATTCGGTAACTGGAGAACTGATCTACCCTGGACTGAGAATGTTGAGCAATTTACTAATGCTTGTGGAAAATGGAATGGCCAGGTATTCGGTCATACTAGTGCAAGGAAGAGACATCTTTAGAGGAGGTTGAATGGGATTACACGAACATAGGCTTGGTTTGGGCTAACCACGGAATTGGAAGAACTCCATAACTCGTTGTGGAAGCAGTTGGAGGAGGTCCTTGTACAAGAATCCCTGATATGGGCCCATAAGGCAAGAAGCGAGTGGTTGGTCGATGGGGATAGGAACACTCGGTTTTTTCACTCGTGTGTTAATGGCAGGTGTAAGCGTAACTTCATAGGAGCGTTGAAAGGCCATGATGATGCATAGGTATATGACTGTGACATGATTAAGGAGATGGTGATCTCTTATTTCTCAACAGTATTTATGGAGGAACAAACTCGGCAGCCACCCCTGTGTTGCTCCGTATCCTTCCCGGTGATTGACTCGCTTGAGGAAAGGAATCTGAGTCGAGAAATTTCTAATGCAGAGATTAAACATGCCTTATTTAGTATGGGTGCGTTGAAGTCGCCCGGGCCTGATAGCCTGAATGCTTTGTTTTATTAGAATCAATGGCAAGTGGTGGGGAATTCCGTGTGTGAATTGATTAAACATGCCTTATTTAGTATGGGTGCGTTGAAGGCGCCCGGGCCTGATAGCCTGAATGCTTTGTTTTATCAGAATCAATGGCAAGTGGTGGGGAATTCCGTGTGTGAATTGATTAGGTCTATTTGGTGTACCCCAACCAAAATTCAGACCGTTAATAGTACTCTGATTGTGTTAATTCCCAAGAAGGATCACCCAGAGGTCGTGCAGGACTTTCGACCAATTAGTTTATGCAATGTGATATTCAAGATTTTATCTAAAGTAATTGCGAACAGAGTTAAGATAGTTTTACCCAAAGTCATCAGTCCGCATCAATGTAGCTTTGTTCCAGGCAGACATAGCTCTAATAATATCATTTTTCCTCATGAAGTTATTCACTTAATGTGGAAGCTACGGGGGAAGTGAGAATTTATGGCTATTAAATTGATTTAGAGAAAGCTTATGATCGTGTAAATTGGTTGTTCCTTTGTGATTGTCTCAAGGAACTTAATATGCCCAGGTCACTAATCGATATTATTTATAATTGTGTATCTGCCCCAAGCTTACAGGTTCTATGGAATGGGGAATGTGCAGGTGCCTTAACCTCTTCTAGAGGTGTTCACCAGGGGGACCCGCTCTCTCCGTATCTATTCGTCATATGCATGGAACGACCGGCCCACTTAATTCAAGAGTGAATTGGAAAGGGAGATTAGAGACCCATTAAATTATGTAAGCATGGTCCTCCTATTTCTCATTTGTTCTTTGCTGATGATGTTGTTTTATTTGTTGAAGTAGCGGTGAATCAAGCGGAAGAGGTTAGAACTTGCCTTGATACGTTTTGTATGGCTTTGGGTTTGAAAGTGAATGCTACCAAGACTCGCGTCTTCTTTTCGAAGAATGTGAACCATGTTAAGAGGACGGAGCTCTGTAATGTGTTGGGCTTCTAGGTGACACCAGACCTCGGGAAGTATCTTGGTGTTCGCCTCCACCATAAGCGGGTCACAAGGGTGGCTATCAAGCAATTATGGATAAGGTGCGAAATAGGCTATCTAACTGGAAGGCAACCTCGCTATCTCTGGCAGGTAGAACCACACTAGTCTCGTCTGTCACTTCTGCTATTCCGGGGTATACTATGCAAACCGTTTATCTGCCTACGGGGATGTGTGAAGATATTGAGCAACAAAACAGGAGATTTCTATGGGGAACAACGCTTGAGAAGAGTAAAACGCATCTCATGGCTTGGGATACGGTGTGTAAACCAAAGAAGAATGGGGGCCTAGGTTTAAAGCATCTCCACTGCCAAAACCAAGCCTACATGATGAAGTTGGGATGGAACCTGATGAAAAGACGTGATGACCTGTGGGTGAGGGTGGTGAGGAGCAAGTACAAATGTGGGGATGATTTGATCCCAACGTTATGTCTGCTAGATAGGGCTCCAATGCATGGTCTGGTATTAAGAAGTCTTGGGATGCTGTGGTTTCGGGCACGCTTGTAGATGCACAGTCGGGGATAGTTCGATGGAAACACGAAGCAGTGGGGAATTTAGTGTCAAGTTGGCATATCAGGCTCTGTCTGGGACCCCAGAGGGGGAGGATCGTTCATGGCAGCATATATGGAAGCTACGCACAGTACCCTGCTGTAAATCCTTTATGTGGCTGGTTTTACATAACAAACTGCTCACTAACGAAGAATGAGTACGTTGACGAATGGGGGGTGAGGGTGGATGCTCTTGGTGTGGGGGCGCTTCTGAAAGCTTGGTGCACGTACTTTGGATTGCAAGGTAACAAGGAACCTTTGGGTGAATGTGGTGGAACCAAGGCATAGGCGCATGTTTTTCCAATCAGACTTGCATTGGTGGATTCGTATGAATATCCATAGGGGCCAGGACCAAGGGAAGGAGGGATGGTGTGAGTTCTTCGCCACGACTTGCTGGCTTATATGGCAACGTCGTAATGCAAGAATTTTTGAGAATATTATTGCAAGCAACGAGTCACTTCTTCACAAGGCCAATTTTGTTATTGCGACTGTGAATCATGCTAGGGATCTGATGCAGGGAGTTACTCTGAATGGTTGCACCGTCCAGCCTAGTTACGCATCATGGGTTCCATCGGAACACGATTGGGTCAAGCTTAACGTTGACAGAGCATGCGCACAAAACCAGATGGCAACATGCGGGGGTATCCTCCAAGATGATTGTGGTTCGCTCATGGGGGGTTCATGTTCAAAGGAGAGGATCCTGTCGACAGTCTTCGTGCTGAGCTTTGGGCTGTGCTCTTTGGACTCAAGATGTCTTGGGAGTCGGGCAAGCGCAAAGTGATTCTGGAAACTGACACTGAGGAAGTTGTGGCGCTGATTCATAGTCCAACCCAGTCAAGTCATCTTAATGTGGGGTTAGTCTAGGAGATTAAGAGCATGGTTGATAGAGATTGGGAGTTGGCGGTGCGCTGGATTCCGAGGGGAGCACATATGGCGGTTGATTATGTTGCAAAACAGACCTTCGATGTTTGGCCTAGGCTTCATCAATTCCATACCACATTTGGCGGCCTAGCTAAGGTCCTAGAGCAGGATAAGTTGCATGCTAGTATTAGCAGTAGTCTAGGCTGAGGGATTCCCCTCCTCCATTTGTATAAAAAAGAAAAAAAAAAGAGTCGTTATTGCAACTTGATTGCTAGAAAAAAAAAAAAAAGGAAAAGGGAAAAAAAAAGAAATATGAAAAGGCCACTTTATTAGTAATTATTTGATCCATTTCTCGATGTCGTCCTTGCGAAGTGTCCAACTAATTTTCTCTGGATCATTCCAATTTTATCGGATTTCTCCAAAGGACTTTACCCCTATCTATTTAAAAGGGGCAAAAAAATAAATTAGAACAAATGAATAGAGGATAAAGTTGTCTTTTCACGTTTAGAACTAATCTAACCTAGGTTTTATTGTATTTTAATTTGATGATTTTAGGAGATTTGCTTATAATTATTTCTCTTCATTAAGACTTGTGGGTCATCCAAAAAAAAAAAAAAGGACTAATAAAAATATAGGAACCTAGGGTGAGTTAGACCAATAAAAATATACCTATATAATCAATGTTGTCAAAATCGAGTTTGTACGTAAACACGAAAAGGGATGATAGAAACGTAAATCGTAGAAACGACACGAAATGTAAGGTTTCTATTTTTTAAGGTTAGGATAAAAAATTAAATATATGTGCATGCACAAAAAAAAAATCACTAATCAAAATTTAAAAAACATAAATTATATTTAAAAAATACAAGTCATATAACTATATAAAACATACGTCCAAAAACACAAAAAGAGTTTAACAACTCCTAAAAACAAGTTCTAAAATATTAAAAGAACGAAGTTTAACAATTCCTAAATTATAACAATTCATTCAAATTAAATACATCATTTTGCAAAAACTCCATGTCCTTAATGTCCTCTTCTCTTGCTCTTATAATAAGTTTTTTTTTCTCTTTTTGGTTTTAAGTAAAAACGGCGGAATCTCTAAAAGCCTACGTTTGTAGGCGCGTTTCTACCTGAGACAGTTTTTACTTGAGTTTTAGTACATAACACCTCAGTAAAAACATTATGTTTTTACACAGATTTTTGACAACACCGTATATAGGGCCTGTTTGGGAAGGGACCAAATGGACTTATTATCCCATTAGATGAGATAATAAGTCCATCAAATAAAACAAGAGTGTTTGGGAAGACAAAAAAACTGATGGACTTTAATGGAGAATGGATTTCTTTTTTTTTTGAAGCTCCCATTGAGGTGCTTTTGATCCCATTAGAAGTCCATTAACATCTTGTCTTTTTTTTTTTCCAGACCAATTTGCCCCAAATAATTTATGTATATATTGGAATTTTACAAATTGTCTTTTGTGTTGGAATCACTGAATTTATGAATTAAATATTATCTGGCATTTGTTGATGCACTCCATTTATTCTTTAGTACTAAGAAAACTATCTGTGTTGATTTCTAGGTTCTATTATTCCATTGAAAATGGGGTTTGATATAATTTTGAATGTAAGTAGGCCAATTGTTCTTGTCTGTTACAATTTACCAAGAATTGATACATTTCCTTCTCCTTTGCAAGTTATAGTTTTGAACCCTGTATCTGCACATTGCAAATAATAGCTTTTATTTTTTCCCCATTATCTAAGGTTTGGTTGATAGATCTTTTTTTTTTTTTTTAAATACTAGTATGAGCTAAGCTTAGTTGGCCAGTACAGTTTTCTTTTATATTTATTTTTGATTTTTTTATCCCAAATTATTATATTTTATATGGCACATATATGTGTGGGTGTGAAAATTTGATTCATGCCTTTTTCAGTCATTTTCCATCTCATCTAACTTTTTTTAAGCTATGTCAAACAAGTTCCCATTACAAACAAAAGCCACTTCTGCTACTACTATCCCAAACACAAATCACATTAGAGAAAAGTCCATCAGAAACAAAAACCACTTTTCCCACAGCTTTCTCAAACGGGACCATAATAAATTAACAACTGAGCAGAGCCCACTAGCATCCAAAAAAGCCCGTGATAGCTGGTGCTTAACTCTTCGGCCTGCTTTGTGTCGGGATTAACGATGAACGATGTTTTTCCCACCTGATAAGGTATTAGGTCAGTATGTAAAATGATATAAACACGTTTTGGCCGTTTGTTTTCGTTTAACATAGTGGAATATTAATCCAAAGGAAAAATGGCGCCACTAATAAAATTCGTAATAGTGCGCGCCTCCTGAGATTCATTCTTCTGCGTCGAATTTGATAACCGCGACTAGTTTTCCAGAGAGAGAGAGAGAGAGAGAGAGATAGAGAAACAAATGACACCGAGTATGGAAGATCAGGAGGAGGCATTGGTGGCTTTGATCAATCACCGCACCAGCGAAGTTCAACTTCTCCGTCAACGCCTTTCTTATTACACATCTAAGGTCTCCAATTTTACCATTTCTTCAGTTTTCCTTTCTCCCATTTTCGTCCTGTCGATGAATAAACTACCCTATAGGGTTTTCCTCTGTTTTTTCTTCTTCTTATCAGTACTGACTTGTGTTTTGCTTAATTCGGACATACTGCACTGGTGAAATAGGTCTACAAACTTTATTTTTTGTTGGAACTTTTATAGATATGCAAGCGTTTTTTTTTTTATCTACTTGGCAACTTGGCTATGAAAATTAGCGGCTGATTAAACTTTTTGGGAGAGATTTGCAGCTAGAGGAAGCGGAAAAAAGGTTAAGAGACTCTGAATCTCAACTGGCTCGCCTTCGAGGGCAAGCTAATGTGGCAGCATCTGGAAGTTGTGTGGATAGAACAAAAATTGTGAAGCTGGAACCAAACAGCCCCATCCATACAAATGAAAGTCCTCCCATAGCGCATAATAATCGTAAACCAAAACTTCTTATTCCTGATGTAATCCCGCCATCTTCCCAAAATATACAATTGCAAAGGACTTCGGAGAAAGCTTCAATAAGTACTGATTCTGAATCCAGTCCATCACTCTCCAGTCGCGCAACTATTGGTGCTAAAGTAAAAGAGGAAAAGTCTCAAGAAGTTTCTACAGATGAGGAAGTAAAGCACATCAAGTATAAAGGCACAAAAAGGAAGCTTGGTAAAATATTCATTTCTGTTGGTTTTTATTGCTACTTTTGATATATATTGAGCCTATTTGTGCTTTTATCGACTTTATGCAAGCTATTTTTTGTCTCTTCATTTCAAGATTGTTGTTGCTTGATACTGAGTTTCACAAGAATTTTCTTTGATTTTCAGAGCATAAAGAACACGATGAATTGATACCTCTAATAGGTAGCAGTACATCACCACGCTTAGTACACTGTAAATCAAGCAGCCTTATCCCAAGTCAACACAAGAGGAGGTTGCGAAGTCTTGCTTTGTGTCCTGTGAATGATAATCTTTTTGCAACAAGGTGATGAAATTGTTTGATTTATAATTTTCCATGACAATAGTGTATTAGCAATTTATCAAAACTTTAAAGTTGACTCATGTCAAATGTTTCAAAGTGGATTATCTTTTCAATTTATTCCCTACTCCCACATTTGATTGCGGCAGGTTTGATCTGTAAGGTTTATTTTTGTCAACTGGTATGATGGTTTCTAACTAGGCTTTTAGTTTCCAAGTGATGCTTCTGAAGTCACTACTCACTACCATGACTTTTAACTTTATTTAGAAACAGTAATGCTTTGCTTGCAAACTCTGTATGAAAGTATGTGTTTTTCTTTTTGGATGTGATAGCTCTTTTTATCCTCAGGTCTAATATAAATATAAACAAAGTTTAAGGCGTTCTATTTCCCCTCAAAATAGTGTCTGATTTTTGCTATTTTTGGGAATGCTTGCAGTGCTTTGGATGGAGTGGTCAAGTTGTGGCGCATTCAGTCTAAAGGGTATGGCTTATAATTTATTTATCTTTCATTTTGTTGTTTTCTTAGTGTGTCATGTATTTTAGTTGAATCTTAGCTTTATAACGTCCATTAATATATGATCTCAAGTTGTATGATTAACATATGCATCAATAAGTCCAATAAATGGTAAGGTTAGACAAATGACAACGTTTTTAGTTATTAAAATGTTTTTATGGACACATTTTGTAGAAGTTGGATTTTGTTTCCTGGTTTATGAAAAGTTTCTTTAGCCATCTACATACGGGCATTGAGCTATCTCTTTTCATATTCTCTCTGGAGGCATTATAGGGACTTTTGACGTTAGTTCTGAGTGACAGTTTTTTCGTCACAATAAATGAAGTTTTGTATAAGTAATTGATGATTTAATACTTCCAAGTTCTAAATATTTTAAAAATCTTACATATGTTTCATGTTTTTTATCTATCTTACTGTAGATCAGGAGTGTCTTTGCTTAGCTCTACTGATTGTGTAACCCCAGAACAAAGGAGATGGCCAGAAGTTATAGCTTGGCATCCGGATGGAAGTAGCCTGTATTCAGTCTACACTGCTGATGCGGGAGAATCTCAAATATCAGTTATAAATCTAAACAGAAGACAAGGGGTAAGGGTTATTGTCAATATTTAATACTGACAGAAGCAACATGGCCTGAAAATCGTACTTTGGAATCAGGTTAACTGATTGAATTCTATATTATATTTGTGTTTCTTTTTTTTGGTCAGAGAGAATATGTGAATTTCTTAGAGGACAAGCCTCATTCTAAAGGTGTCATAAATAGCATTGTTTTTATGCCCTGGGAAGATATCTGCTTTGTGACTGGGGGATCTGACCATGCTGTTATACTTTGGAGTGAGGATAGTGAGAAAATATGGAAGGCAAAAACATTGCACAAGAATCTCCATTCATCTGCTGTCATGGGAGTTGCCGGTATGCAGCAGAAACAAATCGTATTGTCTGCTGGTGCAGACAAAAGAATTTTTGGGTTTGACACTCATGTGGGAAGAGAATATTTCAAGCATCAGATTGATAATAAATGCATGAATGTGCTGCCAAACCCATGTGACTTCAATTTATTCATGGTTCAAACAGGGTAAGAATCATTACTCTGTTCTGCTTTGTTAATCAGTTGCCCCCCCCAACAACAAAAAAAACACATGCTCTACCATCCTATAGCCAAATTCTTTAAGTTCATGTTCGTCTTGAATGCTTGTCTAATGCATTATAGAATCTATAAGTATGTTAATTTGACGATCTCCAAGACAACATGTAGTCCAGAACCCAGAACTTTTAAACATCAGAGGAAATATTTGCACTGGCTAAGTATTTTAAAACTACATCCATTTCCATACCTATCATTGTTGTTCCTTTGATGAGATGAATGCTATAATTACATGGGCTGACATTGTAGTGTGCTCTTAAGGGTTATAACAAGATAAATTGGATTCAATTACTCCCAACCAATAAAACTGTCTATGAGGGGCTTCAAACCAAGGTCATTTCTTGGATTTGAGTTTCCAGAAAGTTGTTTGGCCTGTTAGTTCTAAATTCTAATGGAAAGATATTACTAAACATGTTTTCTTTTTCTTTTTCTGTTTTTCTTTGGCTTTCCCATCAGGACTCCGGGGAAGCAGCTTCGTTTATTTGATATGAGATCAAGAACGACAGAGCTACATGCTTTTGGATGGAAGCAAGAAAGCAGTGAATCTCAATCAGCTCTGATAAATCAGGCATGGTCTCCTGATGGTCTGTACATAACATCTGGTTCAGCAGATCCAGTTATTCACATTTTTGATATTAGGTATAATGCTCACAAGCCATCACACTCAATATCAGCTCATCAGAAACGAGTCTTTAAAGCTGTGTGGCTCAAGTCCCTTCCTGTTCTTATCTCCATATCATCTGATTTGAATATCGGTTTACACAAGATTAAGTGATCGATCATCACTAATCATACTCATGAAGCCTTTTGTGCTGATTTTGAATGAGATTAATATTGTGGGCTAGGACTCGAAAACGCAAGACCTGAGAGTAAAGGAAATATTTTGCTGAAAGTCTCTAAATTTAAGTTGGGCGAGCAATTTTCTTTTCTTTTTCCCCCTATCTTGTTTCAACTAGTTGATATAACATGACGATCAAAAAGAGTAGCTCCAATTTAGTGAAAAGTTAGAAAAATGATCCAAGTAATCTTCTAACTGCGGTAAATGAGATTTTTCTTTTTGCAGCAATTAGAGTCCTAAAATATTTTAGGAAAAATCTTAAGAAAATACCATTTAAATTTTAAATTCTCAAATAGGTGATTTCTTAAAAATGAGTTATTAATTGTTTTACTGTTATTATTATTATTATTATTATTATTGTTAACAGGATTTTAAACTCTTTTAAGGTTTAAGTAGTATTTTTCTGTCATTTTTCTAATATTCCCAAAATTTCAACGGTTGGATGATATGTTTTTCCCCTGTCTTGTGCACTCATCACACCTTTTTTTTTTTGGTATATAAACTCATCACAACTTTTACAAAAACTTTTAACCAATGTTTTGAAATCCAGATCGGACTGGCCGGTTTGGATCAGAAACCAGCGAACCGGCTGGAAAATCGGTCTGAGTTAGGGGTGGAACTGGAGTCTCGAGTTGACCCAAAGTCAACTCGGTCAACTCAGCCACTGAGCCACAGAGTCTTCAGTTTTTTTTTTCCCCACAAAAAATCCCCAAGAACAACAGCAAGAAAGGAGAAAGGAGGAGAGAGAGAGATCTGATCATGGTGCCGTTTGTGTGAATAGATCAAGTTCGATGGAATCGGTTTCTCAACATCGAAGGCCTTGGTGGGGTGGTGGTGGTGGTGATGGTGGACACCGCCATGAAATTTACAGAGAAAGAAGCAGTGAACTGAGACAGACGGAAACAAAAATCATAGACTCAAACAAAACCAGATTGGGTGTGAGAGACCTCCTCTTTGTCGACGGTGGTGCATTGGTGCCTCATATCTGAAGGTGAAGATGGCCTCTCACTTATGAAAGAGGGAAGGAAGAATAACGATGGACTAGATGAAAGAGGGAAGGAAGAAAGAATAAGGCTGCAACTCTTAACTACCCGCTTTGTAGCCCGTGAATTGATCTCCCTTTTCAAGAAAAAAAAAAGCAATACTATCTCCGGTCCTAATTATAAGAGCTAGTTGACTTTCTTTGAAGAGATTAAGAAAGCTAAATAAGTTACTTAATCATTTCATATGTTATGTATTTTTAGATGATATATTAATTTATTAATTAAACTAATAAGTTTGAAGAAAAAAATAAAAATACTTTAAAATAATTTAATAAGTTTTTTTAATCTCTCCAAAAAAAATTAACTAGCTCTTATATTTAGGACTTAAGGGAGTATAATATTGCCCAAATTTACATCAGTGAATCAATGATGGATTTAGATTTGAGAGGGAAGGAAGAATAAGGTCACTAGTCTCACTACTAGTAGGTTAGCACGTGACTGATCTCTTTCTTTACTTATTTACAAAAGCAATATAATATTATAAATGTTTACAGTTGTGTCAGGAAGTAGTGGAAGGAAGAATATAATGAGATCAATTTAACAAATTATATCGTTTAAAATATGAATATTTTTTAGTTTCTAACAAAATATTTTTAATTAAATTATATTTTTATTTAAGTAATACCGGTCTGATCCAGTGACCTTTAACCTAGTACCTCCACTGATTCAATGACCGGTCCGGTTTTTAAAACCTTACTTTTAACTCACTCTCACGTCATGCTTAGTAAACTCTTAAAATTGAGGTTTGATGTCAGTTGAGATATAAGTCCCAGATTAATATGCTAGTTTTTTAAAATGTTTTGTTAACATTTGCAATATTAATATTTAAATTTTTTAAAACTAACAGCAATAAGATTAGAGGTGGGAAAGTATGAAAATTAATTCCGCGTGGTATAAAATAAAAATGCACGTGTCATAAAGAACCCAATATGATTTAACATATCTAATCTGATATGTGGTTTGTGTGGAAGACTAATGCTGAGTCGTTGTTCTGGGAGTAATGTTTAGCTGGCTAATGGCTATTGTGTGAGTTAATTCTTGAAATTCCATAATGTTATATATTAAAAATTGAGACTTTTAAAATGAACACACTCCCTTCAATATGAGGTACATTTTAACAAAGAAATTGAATTAGAAGGTGGATGTTATATTAAAGACAATAATTAGTATTTCATAATTTTTTTATTGTATAGATTAAAAGATATGATTTTTAAGGGGTGGATCAGAAGAAAATTCCACTATCTTATTTTTGGATTTAGCTTGTCTCCTTTTATTTTTTATTTTTAAAAAAGGCATTCAGTCTCCTGGATATTTGTTTGGAAGCATTTAGTATTATAAATTAATTATTAATACGCTTAGCATCCAAGAAATATTTTTACATTAGCATTCAGTATCTCTTAAAATAAATTTTATTACAATTTTGCTCTTAAAGTATTTTTCTCAATCACTCAAAAAATATTTTATGATGTTAGATATATTAAAAATCACTTTCACAATATTGTGTGTTATTAAAAAATATTGTAGGGTGGTGAGTCCTAGATATTGAGTGCCACTAATAATATTTTAAGGTAATAACTATATTAAAAATTAATTTAGAATACTGAATATTGCTTAAAAATATTTTAGAAAAATGTTGAATGCTTTCTTTCTTTTTTAAAAAATGCTCATCCTCCATTATTTTAGGGAAAATTCTATTTAAATACCAAATGAATTTGTAAAACCCCTAGATGTCCGTCGAATTTACAAAAAGACTGAGAGGTGACAAGGACCTTTTAGGGATATGCAAATTCGAGCCAAATTACTCTTTTGCCCTTAGGGTTAAATAATTTTTTTTAAAAAAGAAAATACCTCCCACGGTGGGCCCCACTGCCGGCGGCCACCACCCCCGCCGCCGGCGACCGGCGACCGGGTTAAATAATTTTTTTAAAAAAATTTGCAAAAATGTTGAATGCTTTCTTTCTTTTTAAAAAAATGCTCATCCTCCATTATTTTATTTAAAACAGTGTAGTCTTGAGCTAAAGAACGAGAATTGAGAGCAATGGAAAAGAATAGGTGATAAGCCGGTTACGTGTTTAGAAGCAAACGGCCATTATATGAGCGCAGTCTTAATTTTCCTTTCAACAAAAGCCTTTCAAGAGCTGATTTGTCGTGACGTTAGTTGCGCTTTGAGCAGCAGTCCAAAAAGAATTCTTGAAAGGGTCGAAGCGAAATCACAATTACTGAGTCGGAGTGGATTTACACGCAGTGAACTGCTTCGTGATGTTTTCTTCCCAAACAATGCCATATCGCCGGTACATCTAAAACACCATTTCATTTTCATTATAGCATACGATATTAACCATTATTCTTTGCTAATGCATGCTTGAAACCCTTGATCACTTGTCCTCACATTCTTTGCTTTTTGGTCACTGATTCTTTCAAGATCGCGAGATGACTATGTCAGTTTGTGTATGTGTTAGGAAAGTCACATTTCATGGGTTTTTCTTTTCTCTCCCATTTTGAAATTTATGTTTGGGTTGATCCCTACTGCTTATCGGAAATCTGGGGCATCGTACGGTTCATGGATTACCACATTAATCGTTTTGATTGTGTTAGTACGCTATTTATCTTTAGATTGACTTTCTTGGGAGTCAATACAGAGAAATCAAAGGTGACATGCATGAGAACTGCACATGACCATGAAGGTTTTTGTTATAAGAAACATGCTTTCATGGGTAAGTAATTTTGTGTTAGGTATGAATGATCTGGTATAATCTTTTTGGCCAATGGATATGGCATAATTTGTGTGTGATTCTAGACCTAATTACATACTTGATATCTAGTCTCTTGATAATCAGTTTCCTTCTATTGTCTATCCTTTGCTTACGACAATGACATTTTCTGATTTTAATAAGACGTCACGGGGATATCTCCTATGATTTCCCCCCTTCTTGACAGTGAATGCGTTCGCTTGTTTCTCCTCGCCCTGTTTGTGATCCTGTTGCTAACTCATGCAGAGATTCAATGCCTGAGAAGGAGAAGGCCTTGAACAACCAGGAAGAGCTTGCTGGCTTTATGTTCATGTTTGATCATTTAAACATGCCAGTAAAATTCGGAGTTCTTGATCTCCCTGAATTGAGAAAGGAAGTTCTACAGAAAATACGGCCTGGCATGTACCTTTTCTTCTATGATATCCTTGCAATGTTTCTCTATGGTATGTATACAACAACCTCTACTGTGAAGCTACGGACCGACGAATCGGCTTCTGGTCACAAATTCTCAGCCCAGGTGAAGCTTTTAGCCACCGCTTACACATGCCACACAGAGACACACGTACATACATGTCTGTTTATATATGTGTGTGTGTGTGTCTGTGTGTGGTGCAACCTTTTTAAAATGGTATTTTCTGGTGTAGTAGATAATTGAAATAATACTGGTAGTATCAGTCAGATAGGACAGATGTTTGCAGCATTGTATTTTCTATGTGAGGCCAACATATTTGTCTAATCCCATGTTGCTCCTAATTGCATAGTTTGGATTATGGCATCATAACATAACATCATGACTTTTGATAAAAATTTTGTGCAGGTAGAATTTCAGCATCTTCAGGACTGTAAGAACTTTGTACCCTTGACAGGAAGGATGATTAAGCATGTGATTCAGGATAACTTCCATAAAGACGGTCAAAAATTCAGTCCTGAACTCAATCTTGGACAGGTAAGCTTCATCATAATCTCTTGTTAATTAAAGTAACCACAATTATGTCCTTTTTTAATTTTTCTCTCATCCTTTCTAATGTTAAACAAAAACTTGCGTTTACAAAAGTTGAAGGAAGTTGTTGTGGTGCAGGTAAGAAGTCTGTTATTGCTGTTTTTTACGGATCCGATCAACGAGTTAATTAGTATGCCAACTTCAGCCCTGGAACAGTCCATGCAGTACCAAACTTCAAAGAGCCAGCTTCATCTCCCAGCTTCGCCTCTTGGTGTGCAGAATACTTATTCAGCTGGTAATAGTGGTAGTGTTGGTCAATCAGTGCCAGAACCTCAACCTGAACATCTCTTCTTGACGAATATGCGTGACACCATTTGTGGTCCATCATCGCAAAGTTCTCTGCTTGCACATCGGATACACTTAAGCCCACAAACTAACCCTTCTTTCTCCTTGTTAAGTTTTGGTGGTGTCTATGATGAGCCAGTGGCAGAACCTCAACATGCAGATATCCAGAATCCACAGCCTAATTTTCATTTATCAACAGTGAATAAAAGCAATAATCAGGCTCAATTAATATCAGATCCTCAACATGTGAATCCGAATGTTGTAAATCTACAACCAAATTTTAATCCCTACGTGGATGTGGGCTATGCTAATCCTATTATGCAGAATCCACAGTCTAATTTTCATTCATCAACCGTGAATATAAGCAGCAGTCAGGATCAACCAATATCAGATCCTCAATATGTGAATTCGAATGTTCTAAATATGGATGTGGGCTATGCCGATCCTATTATGCAGAATCCACAGTCTAGTTTTCATTTATCAACGGTGAATATGAGCAACAATCAGGCTCAATCTATATCAGATCTTCAATATGTGAATCCGAATGTTCTAAATCCAGAACCAAATTTTAATCCTTATGTGGATGAGGGCTTTGCCAATCCTATTATGCAGAATCCACAGTCTAATTTTCATTCATCAACCGTGAATATAAGCAGCAGTCAGGATCAACCAATATCAGATCCTCAATATGTGAATTCGAATGTTCTAAATATGGATGTGGGCTATGCCGATCCTATTATGCAGAATCCACAGTCTAGTTTTCATTTATCAACGGTGAATATGAGCAACAATCAGGCTCAATCTATATCAGATCTTCAATATGTGAATCCGAATGTTCTAAATCCAGAACCAAATTTTAATCCTTATGTGGATGAGGGCTTTGCCAATCCTATTATACAGAATCCACAGTCTAATTTTCATTCATCAACGGTGAATATAAGCAGCAGTCAGGCTCGATCAATATTAGATCATCAACATGTGAATCCGGATGTTGTAAATCCACAACCAAATTTTAATCCCTATGTGGATGTGGGTTATGCCGATCCTATTATACAGAATTCACAGTCTAATTTTCATTCATCAACAGGAAATATGAGCAGCAGTCAGGCTCAATCAATATCAAATCCTCAATATGTGAATCCGAATGTTCTAAATCCACAACCAAATTTTAATCTCTACGTGGATGTGGGCTTTGCCAATCCTATTATGCAGGATGTACAGTCTAAGTTTCATTCATCAACAGTGAATATGAGCAACAGTCAGGCTCAATCAATATCAGATCCTCAATATGTGAATCCGAATGTTCTAAATCCACAACCAAATTTTAATCTCTACGTGGATATGGGCTATACCAATCCTATTATGCAGGATGTACAGTCTAAGTTTCATTCATCAACAGTGAATATGAGCAACAGTCAGGCTCAACCAATATCAGATCCTCAATATGTAAATCCGAATGTTCTAAATCCACTACCAAATTTTAATCCCTATGTGGATGTGGGCTTTGCCAATCCTATTATGCAGTCACATGCCTCATCATCATCAAGGATTCCTCGTTATTCTGATCAAACAGGGCACGGATACATTCCTGAAGCTCTCACCTCCGCTGCTAACCCGTATCAAGGGTAAATCTCAACTTTCGTGTTAGAAACTTTGTTTAGATCCTTGATGCTGAGGTCAAAGTTTTGATTATTTACCCTGGAATGAAACAGCTTGCATTTGGGAAGTTATTTTTTTTTTTTTTTTTTTTACTTTTAACTAGAAACAATGGCATTTTTCTCAAGTGGGGCCGCCTTAAATTTCCAGCTTAATTTTTCATATTTACTCTCTCTCTCTCTCTCTCTATATATATATATATTTTGTATCTTTTGGGAAACAGAGATGCTTTGCATTAGCTGAAGTTGTGTTGTTTAAAACTAATGATTTGTCCACCCCACATCCTTAAAAAAAGGTGTGAATTTGATTTAAAGATTTAAATCTAAAGCTGGTTGCTGAGTCGGCATATGTTAAATATACAGGCCCATAGAAATGTTCTAATTTCATGTTGACCAGTCTCTACTGTAATAATATAAAACTGTGGTGATTAAATTGTCAGTTCCAGTGTATTTGCTGGTACAAGTTCCGAAGCGGCTGAAGGGATAATGCATGGTGATCAACAGACTGGTATGGGGAATAAGTGCTATGAGTCCTCCTTGCAGCTGGCGTGGATAGATAATATATAACAATCAACAATAGTATGCTGTTTAACACAAACTGTGCTCAGATTTCTCAATCACATACCAAATACTGACTGATTCTTTGTCTGGGAGTTCTCGATGCTTTATGTACGTACATATGCAGGGGCATATCAAAGTTGCTCGATGTGGATCTTCAAAGTACAGGCCTTATAGTTACCTAATCTGTTGTTGGTGCTATGCTGAAGATTTCCGTATGAATCCTTGCTTACAGGCTACAGCTATGGTGTATTGTAACAATTGCTAAGAGATAGACTAATGCGTCTGAAATTGTGGAGAATTTCTTAGTTCACTTGCTAGTCACTATCATGAGACTCTTCTATAATTACATCACCATAGAAGTTTAGTTCATGAATTATGATACATACACTCAATAAAGGTGAAAGACTGAGTTGAATATTGGTGAATCAGTGCACAGATTCAGATGGTTATGAGGATCAAATCCCTTTGATTAATCACATGACGCTAGACTTGAATGTATTGAAAATATTTTGCGAAAAGTCTCAAGTCCAAATTGGGCGAACAATTTTCTTCGCTCATTGTCCCCCCCGGGGGGTTTGTCAGATTTTATTGTTTCAACTAGTTTTGATATAACTTGACAATTTAAAAAGAGCAACTCCAATTCAATTGAGGTAAACTTGTCTTAATGAGTTTCTTCTGCAACGCTCAGTATACTGAAATATTTCAGGTGCAGGATAATATACACACACACATATATTTTGTCATAGCTCACGTCCTCCTTAATAAACTCAAAATTGGTGTTTGATGTGTGTTAAACTTAAGAGCCCGATTAATATGTTAATGATTTTTTATTATAAAGCATCAACTAGTAATTCTTACAAACCAATAAAAATAACTAAAGTAATTAAATTTAATTAATTTTCTATATTATCCCTATTAATTGCACTAAACTTTAGTATAATACTACCTTGGGTTCTAATTATATGATTTTTTTTTTGAAAAGATTAAAGAAGCTAAATAAGATGCTTAATCATTTTATATGTTATGGATCCTTAAATTATATATTACTTTATTAGTCAAATTAATTAGTTTGAAGAAAAAATAAAAAGAAAAATATTTTAAAATATATTTTTTGAAGATAAATAACATATAAAAAGGATCAAATCCAAGAGGAGCTTTTAAATTTTTTTTTTTTTTTTTTTTTTTTTTTGATATAAGGAGCTTTTAAAATTGTTTCAACTAGTTTTGCCTTTTCTGGGCCAAACGGGATACGGGTAATAAGAGGGCGGAGCCTTTAATTTCCTTCCAGGAAAAGCCTTTTCAAGAGCTAATTTGTCGTGACGTGAGTTAGTGCTTTGCCCAGCAGTTCAAGAAAAATGCCGAGAAAATAAAGAGCTACGCAGCAGAAACTTGAATTGGAAGGGTCGAAACAAAATCACAGTTACTGAGTCGGAGGGGATTTACACGCAGTGAACTTCTTCATGATGTATTATTCCCCAAGAACGCTATATCGCCGGTACTATTTCTTTCCCTTCTAAAATGCCATTTTCTTTTCATTATAGTATACGATTTTAACTATTCTTCTTTGTATATGCCCGCCTGAAACCCTTGATCACCTGTCGTCATATTCTTTTCTTTGTTCACTGATTATTTCAAGAAGGCGAGATGACTACGTCAGTTTGTCTGTTTTAGGAATCTCACATTTCATGGGTTTTTTCCTTTCTCCCGCTTTGAAAGTTATGTTTGGCTTGATCCATATTACTTGTTGGAATTCTAGGGCATCATACGATTCAAGGATTTCCACATTAATCGTTCTGATTTTGTTTCGTACGTTTTCAGTATTTTGTTTCTTGGGAGTCAAGATAGAGTAAATCAAAGGTAACATGCATGAGAATATCACATGAACATGAAGGTCTTTGTTACAAGAAACATGCTTTCAAAGAATTTACTACAAAGATATTGTCATTTATCCATTAGTTCTTGAGGATGTGCCAGTAATTAAATCTGCAAAGGAAATTATCACAAATAATCTGTGCGTCACTCTAGACGTGATTTCATTCTTGATATCTAGTCTCTTGATATTCAATTTTCTTCTATTGTTTATCCTGGCTCGCGACAAAGACATTTTGTGATTTAAATTAGAGGTCAGTAGGATTTCTCCCATGATTCTCCCCCTTATTGACAGGATATACTTTCTCTTATTTCTTCTCACCCTGTTTGTGATCCTGTTGCTCACATGCAGAGATTCAATGCCTGAAAAGGAGAAGGCCTTGAACAACCAGGAAGAACTTTCTGGCTTTATATTCATGTGCAATCATGTAACAAAGCCAGAATGCTACCGATTCCGAGTTTTTGGGCTCCCTGAATGGAGAAAGGAAGTTGTTGAGAAAATACAGCCTGGCACATGCCTTTTCTTGTTTGATTGTGATTCAAAGCTTCTCTATGGTATATATACAGCAACATCTAGTGGGAAGCTAGGGATAGAAGAATCGGCTTTTGGGGGCAAATTCCCAGCCCAGGTGAAGCTCTTAACCATCGCTTACAAAAACCACACCAGAGACAAATGCACATGCATGTCTGTTTATTTATATATGTATGTATGGCTAATGGCGCAACCTAATTGAATCTGTCCCTATTTTTTTTGGGGGAAAATGTCCAACCACTTATTAAAAATGGTATTTTCTGGTGTAGTAGATAATTGAAATACTTCTGGTAGCATCAATCAGATGGACAGATGTTTGCAGCATAAATTGTGTTTTCCATGAGAAACCAACATAATTGTTTAATCCTGCTCTCCTATTTGCAAAGTTTGGATTATGACATCATAACATAACATCTGATAACAATTTCCCCCCTTTCTTTATCGGCCTCCTGCCTTTGAATTTTGTGCAGGTAAAGTTTAAGATTCATCAGGACTGTTTACCCTTGCCAGAAAGCTGCTTCAAATACGTGATTCTAGATAATTACCAGAAAGGCGGTCACAAATTCAGTCCTGAACTCAATCTTGGACAAGTAAGCTTCATCATAATCTCTTGTTAATCAATTTAACCACAATTATGCCACTTTTATTTTCTCATCCTTTTTAATATTAAATAAAAACTCTTATGTTTACTAGTATTTACATAGTTGAAGTTTGTTGTGGTGATGCAGGTAAAAAGTCTATTATTGTTGTTTCGTCCGATATCAATCAACAAGCAAATTATGTCAACTTCAGCCCCGGCACTGTCCGTGCAGCACCAAACTTCAGAGAGCCAGCTTCATCTCCGAGCATTGTCTCCTGCTGTGCAGAATACTTATTCAGCTGGTAATAGGGGTAGTTTTGGTGGATCAGTGCCAGAACCTCAACGTACATATCTGGATATGCCATACCAATACTATCAACCTGAATATTGCTCCTTGATGAATATGGGCACCATGTATGGTCCATCGTCGCAAAGTTCTCTGCACGCATATCAGATGAACTTAAACCCACAAAATGACTTTTCTTCCTCCACGGTACGTATGGGTGGCAGCTATGCTCAATCACTGGAAGATCCCCAACATACATATATCCGGAATCCGCAGTCAAACTTTTATTCATCAACGGTGAATATGGGCAGCAGTCAGGCTCAATCAATATTAGATCCTCAATATGTTTATCGTAGTGTTCTAAATCCACAACCTGTGGGCTATGTCAATCCTATTATGCAGTCACACGCTTCATCATCAGCAAATGTTCCGTATCATTCTGATCAAACTGGGTGTGAATACATTCCTGAAGCTGTCACGTCCACTGCTTATCCATATCAAGGGTAAATCTCAACGTTTGTTCTAGAAATTTTGTTTAGATCCTTGATGCTGAGGACATAGTTCTGATTATTTACCATCGCATTTGGGAAGTACTTTTTAACCAGAAAAATGGCATTTATTCTAGTGGGGCCACCTTAAATTAACAGCTTAATTTTTTATCTTTGCATTTTATATTTTTTCTTTTAGCTCTGGAGGACAAAGCATTGAATTCGTAAAAAAAGTTGTGAATTTTAGGTAAAAATTTAAATCTAAATTTGTGTGCTGAGTTAGCATATGGCAAAAACAGGCCTATATGTTCTAGTTTCATGTTGACCAGTCCCTACTGTAATAAAGCTGTGGTGATTAAATTGTCAGTTCCAGTGTTGTTGCTCTTACAAGGTCTGAAGCGGCTGAAGGACTAAGGCATGCTGATCAACAAACTGGTATAGGATATGATTGCTATGGGTCCTCCTTGCAGACGGGGACAGATATTAATCATCAACAATAGTATGCTGTTTGACACAACCTGTCCTCAGATTTCTCAATCACATACCAAATACTGACAGATTCTTTGTTCTCGGAGTTCTGGAAGCTTTATGTACATATGCAGTGGCATATCGAAGTTGCTCAATGTAGATCTTCAAAATACAGGCCTTATAGTTGCCTAACCTATTAAAGTTGCTTTAGTTGGGGAATGGGCCATTGTGATATGTAATTCAAAAATTAATATGCCGAAGATTTCATTTGAATCCTTGCTTACAGCTATGGTGTGTTGTAACAAGAACTGTGATGTCAAGGAGGTAGACTAGTGTGTTTGAAATTGTAGAGCATTACTAAGTTAGCTTGCCTGTAACTATCATGCGTCTCTAGCACACAAGCATGTTTATTTTTTCCTTTTTTTCAATATCACCCTCTTTGGAATAGATATAATTACATCATTATAGAAGTTTAATTTTTGAAATATGAGACTCTCAATGAAGGCGGAAGATTGAGTTGAGTATTGGTGAATCAGTGCACAGTTTCAGATGAGTTATGAGGATCAAATCCCCATTGATTCATCACATGGGTTCATCTTCCTAGTCTTTGTGGGACCTTGAATTTTTCCAAGTAATGTGAAGAATGAAGCTAGCAAGCAGTTGCCTCACAATTCGGGTGTGTATGGCAACCATTCTGTTGCCCAGCATTGTTTCTGAGATGAAACAGTTTTTTATGATTCTGTGCTTCAGAAGAGTTCTGAGAATCAGAATTACGTTTGTTAACCCATTTTCTTTTTATTCCGAGAATCAGAATTACGTTTGATAACACATTTTTTCTACTCTTGTTTGGGAGTTAAAAAATTGTAAGGGAGGAAGATGAAGGATTAATGAGTTATTTTTACCATTTTCTCATTTTCTTTAATAATTAATATAATTATTATACTTTACAAATAAACACAAATTTAAATTTCCTAAAAAAATTATTTATGTAATTTTATATTAAAAAAATTATTTATGTGGCGGTGGTGGCGGCGGCGGCGGCGGCGGTAAGGTGGTGGCGGCGGCGGCCCGGGGGGGGGGCAGTGGTGGGGGCGGGGGCGGGGCGGTGTGGTGGCAGCGGTGGTGGTGGCGGCGGTGGGGGGATGGTGGTGGCGGGGGCGGTGGTGGTGGTAGCAGCGGTGGCGATGGTGGGGTGGTGGCGGCGGTGGTGGTGGTGGCGGCGACGACGGTGGTGGTAGTGGGGCGGTGGCGGTGGTGGTGGTGGTGGTGGTGGTGGCGGTGGCGGTGGCGGTGGCGGTGACGGTGGTGGGGCGGTGGCGGTGGGGGGGCGGTGGTGTTGGGGGTGGCAACGGCAGTGGTGGTGGAGCGGTGGTGGTGGTGAGCGAGGGTAAATTTCTGCTTCGATTGAGGGAAAAATAAATTCTGATTTTTTTGCCCTGGAATAAAGAAGCCAAAATTTTTAACTTCTTTTTTTTTTACTCCCCAGCACAAAAATAAACCGGTTCATCCCGGGAGTAAGAAAAAAAACCGGATTTACCAAACATAATTCCCATCCATTTTTGTTCCAGGGCATAGAAATTAGGAAAAAAGTCATTCTGGGAGTGTTACCATGCACACCCTTCATGTGGTCTTTACTGATATAATATAGTACCCCCTCTCATCCTTAATATGGGACCTGTTCTGTTCTAAGAACACAAAGATTGGACTTGACTAGGTTGTCAAGCCTAGAGCCTACGTACCCTTTGAAGGGATCAAAGTCCACGTAGTTTGCGGTAAACTTGGAGGCGTGAAGCCAGGGGAGTGGGGTGTGTGCTCTGTGTAACGGAAGGTAAATAGAGCATAAGATCGAACGTGTGCACCTGTTTAGGGTTTCCTTCTATTTATAGAGGAGTCTGGTGCGAGTATCTTCGTATTGATGAGCGATATCCGTGATTGGGGAATCAGGGATTGATCTGTTGGGATCCTGATTGGGGGTGAATCTCTATTAATGAGATCCTAGATTGGTGGGATCCTATATCCTTGCCCATTATCACGCAGATTCTGTTCCTAGCGTGGTTGGGCCGAGGTCCAGACCTGGGCCTATCAGGCCGGTCCATAACAGTTGCCCCCCAACTTGGTTGTTCAGGCTTCTGGACGGCCGAGGTGTTTATTGCCCCCGGTCCTTTGTATGGCCGAGGTCCTTCGTCTGGACGGGGTCGGCTTTTGGCTACCGTGACCATCAACCCGGTCCGGATCAATGGTCGGCTTATTATGCCTTCTCCATGATGTCCCGCCTTGAACGTCGGGTCCATCCTGTCCGGTTGGGTACTCGCCCTGCAGTGATTTCGGACCCGAACCTCCTGCCTTTTGAGATTCTCTGAACGCTTCGGGTCTTCCCCCGCGCGTGTCATTATTGCAACTTTACAGCTGTTAGGCCCTGAGTGGGTGTGGTCTGCAACCGTCGCGCCTCTTTGTGCCTTGACAATCGTGCGCATTTAATGTGCTGGTATCTGTGCCAATCCCGCCACGTTTGCTCAGGAATAGACCGTTGTGCCCCTGTCGTTTCGCGACATGGTTCAAATGGCCTTTTTCCCCTCTTTTCTCTTTCATTCTTCCCGCTACTCTACCCTTTTGCTCAGATTTTTCTCTGGCTTCTCTAGAGCTTAAAGAGGGGATTCTTCTTTGTTTGGGACTTTTGCCGTTTTCCAGCGTCCTAGTTCCTCACATTTTCTTCACACAGGTATTCCGCCTATTTCCTTGTGTTTTTGTTCGGTACTTTCCTGTATTTTACCGTTTATCCTGGTAATCGCCATCTGTGCTATCGTTCTTCGGTGTTTCTGGGTTTTCTGGGCTCCTCTGGCATTATTACTCTAAAATTCGTCCTGTTTTTTGCCCTTAGACACTTTTTAGTGCCTTAGGCTTCTAACCATGGTGATGGGTAGGAGTGCTCCTAGACTGAGGGCGTCATTAACGTTAGAGGAGGAAATGTTCCTCCGTGCGCGTCTTCCCCAGGCCACTTACTGGGTTCTTGGGGGCGCGCCACTTGCCTCGGGGATTTTGACTCCTCTGCGTCGAGGTGGCGTCGTTCGTCCGGGACGGGCCGATGTACGCCCAGCGTCGGCTAGGATTCCAGTCTCGCTTCCTCGCCGTCCTTTCCCTCCACTGGCGCGCGCTCTTATTCTAGAATCGTCCGGTGGGGCCGGCGTAGGCTCCTCATCCGGTTCCGGGCCTTCGGTGCTGATGGCTAAACCCCTCAACTTCTATGAGGGCCCCGCTGTTGCTCGCCAGACATCCGCCCCGGAAGGGTATCTCGGCCCTTGCTGGGATTGTCTCGCGGAGGCCTCTTTATCGATGGCTCGTGGTGGGGATGCCGAGGCTTCTTCCCTGCTTGGCTCTTGCCGTCATTGGTCCGGCCCGGCTCTTCCTTCTAGCAACCCTATTCATCCGAGTTCGCAGTCTTTATTGCCTGCTAACATGTCTGTGCCAGGTCGTTTATTTGCCTATAGGTTTAATGGCTCCCAAGTCTGGGTCTTCCAAGCGACGTTCGGAGCCCCAGGGTTCGGACTCTCCTGGTCCGCCCGAAGCCTTGCGCCGTCAGTACGGCTGGGTTTTGCATGATGTGTTGACCACCCCGTCATTGATGTCCGATACGGACATTGCGCGGTTGAAGGTCCCGGCCATGCCGGGATGCGTGCTCAGACGTGCGGCGTCCGAGGAGCCAATCTGCGTGACCCGGTCAAAGGATCAACCGGATTTCTTCTTTTTCTACCGCGATTGTTTGACGTGGGTGCTAGTTTCCCTTCCTTTCTCGCCCTTCCAAATGGAGGCGCTGCGGCATCTTCGCCTCGCCCCCGCCCAGCTCCATCCGAATGGCTGGGCCTACCTTGTAGCCTTTGAGAGGCTGTGTGGTCACTTCCCTAGTCCCATTCCGTGCACGACCAACCTTTTCTTTTATTTCTTTGGACCCTTTACCCCTAGCCCGCCGAAGGGGAGTGACAAGCTGAGGGGGCTGGTATCCCTCTGGATCAACTCGGAGCGCAAGTTGATGACGCCCTTCTCCGACTCCTTCAAACGCTTCAAGGGGCGTTTTTTAAGGTCGAGGCCGTGCCTGGGGAGCGGCCCTGGTTCTTGGAGGGGGGCGGCTGCTTTCCCTTGTATTAGACGGAGGGTCATTACAAGGCCAAGGCTCTCTCTTTCCAAGTTTCGCGGGAGGCCCTTCTGCCAAAGTCAGCCTCTGCTCTGCCACGGATTGAGGCTCTGGTGGCCAAGTATGGTGTGAGGCCGGCTAGCTTCTTCATTTCTGGAGATGGCGCTAAGCCATTGCCTTCTACCAGTAGGGATTTTAGTAGTGTGCTGCTTATGTTTTTGTCTTGGATTTTGTTTTTTGAATTCATGAATATTATGACCTGGTTTCTTTTCTTTTTTCAGGCCGAGATATGAGCTTGCTCCCTCTTTACCTTCGTGCGGCGAATCCGGCTGCTGCCTCTCCTAGTCACCCGAAGAAGCGGGGCGCTTCTGAAGGTGCCAGTGCCGCCGAGGCTTCGAAAAAGACGAAGAAGGGCACGGCTAGTCTGGGTCCTTCCATTGATGAGGTTGCCCCATCCTCCCCGATGATTGCCCAGTCTCCTCCTGCCACCGGGCCCCCGGCTTCTGAGGGTCCAGAGACCGCTGCCGCCTCCGTAGCCTCCAAGGGGAAGGAAGTCTTGATTTTCGATGAGGAGATCGAGGCCGAATTCTTTGTTGATGAGCCGGCTGGTTCCTTGCCGGATCCGCCCTCGCCTTTGTCGCTTCCTCCTCCTCCAACGAGGCCGAAGTCTGTTCTTCCCCGTAGCCATTTATGGAACGAGGGGGTAGTTCCTGAGATAGACGTAGCTTTTCTTCCTCCCCGACATTTCATGGGTTGTGCTTCGCTGACTCAACCGGCCCAAGATGAGCTACACCGAAACCAGAAGGAGCTTTACCGATCGGTGGGGTACGTCCAGGCTCTGATCCTGGTCCGGGAGCAGTATGCCCGGGTCACTGCTGAATGTCAGAGGTTGAGGGCAAAGAGGGAGGAGCTGACGAAGGGCCTGTCAGCGGCGGAGGCTAAGGCCTCGTCGGTGGGCGACCTGAAGGAGGAGCTGGAGGTGGCTGAGGCCAAGGCCAGGTCGGCTGAGGAGGAGCTCGTCAAGGCATGGGCGGAGCGGGATGCTGCGAAGGCTGCAGCCGTGAAGGCTGATCAGGAGCTCCAGCTTTCCCGGTCGGGCGCCGAGAAGGTGGCCGAGGAGTGCGCCCGGGCCCAGAAGGGGATATCGGAGGGTCTCGCTGCGATGAAGGTCCTCCAACAGCAGTGCAACTCCTTGGCTGAGGAGAAGGACGAGCTTCAGGGAGCCGTTGCGGCGGGGGAGGCGGCTCGCTAGGAGGCAATGGACGCACTGGTGCAGACTACCGAGGAGTGCTTTAAGCAGGCTCTGACGTAGATCCGCTACTTCAACCCCGGCGTTGAGATGAACATGGCCGGGTACGATCACCGTGCCTTCGTGCAGGAGGACGGGACTCTGATCCCTTATCTGCCCCCACCGCCGAGGGTTCCGCCAAAGCTTCTTCCTCCGCCGAGGATCCTGCTGCTGTTGAAGTCGGATCGGTCGAGACTGAGGATCCCGTGGCCGAGCCGTCAACCTAGTTGTAGCTTTTTTGCTTATTTTTCTTTTATTTTAGGACGGTTGTGCCCTTGTAATCTGACTTTGGCCTTTTGTGCCGTTTTGTACACATTTTCTTTAGTAACGAATGATTTCAACCTTTGCCATCCTTTTGCCTATGTTCGGCAATGAATGACTTAGATTTTATCATCCTTTTACTGCAATTCCGGGCTTGTTTAGTTACCTTAGGCAATGAATGGTTAATGTCCCGTCATCATCCTTTTGCCTTGGTTCAAGTGTGTGCTGATGGCATAGGCCGCCTAGACATCTCAGAGAATGGGTAATTCGTCATTCTTTTGTCTAAGTTTAAGTGTTTGTCGGCCGCATGTGTGCAGGCCATTTGATGCTCTACCACACTTAGCGTGTGGGAGGTTGGGGCAAGGTTGTCTTGTTTCAGCCTTGTCAGGCATAACTAACCGTACTGCCTCGGCCTGCCTTTCTAATAGTCGGGCTCCAACTTTCTTATAGTCGGATTAAGTTTTACCGGTATAAGGGCGGGACTACCACATGCTTAACCGAGGCTTCATCTGCCTCGGGTCGGGCATTTTGACCTGATCAGGGCCAGCATGGTAGACCGCTTGCTTAGCCGGGCGAGCGTTGATGCGTCAATTTCACAAAGGGTCACGTATGGCGCCTTCGCCGAGCTCTAACCAGTGCCTGTCGGAGTACAACGGCTGGTTTTCGTTCATCTAGATGTTTTTTGGTTGTTTTGGCCGGGTACATGACCTCAGGGCCTTTTACTGGTGCCGGGCTTAAAGGCCTGGGCTTTCGGTTTCTTGGCTGGGCTTCTTTGCCTCGGTCTTATCATTTTTGGTCGAGCTTCACTGCTTCGGCTTCATGCTTAAGCGAACTTTGTGCACATTCATAGATCTCTTCAACGGGATTCTTTATTGATGAAAAGGAATAGCCCTAGGGGGCTTTACAAAGCAACAATATTAGGAAATGTCAAAACTCGGAAATGAAAGAAACAACATGAACACAAATGAAAGCGATGAAAACAAACGCTGCCGAAGAGGGATCTAGCTATAGTAGATTTTCAGCTTGTCGGCATTCCACGTTCTTTTGACCGGCTTCCGTGCCAAGGTTTCGAGGATGTATGCCCCTCCGTCGAGCTTTTCCTTGATCTGGTAGGGGCCCTCCCAGTTTGCCGCCAGCTTCCCGTCCTTGGCATTCTTGTTGCTTATGTTGGCCCGTCGGAGTACCAGGTTCCCTCGGTTGAATGACCGGGGTCTGACCTTTCTGTTGTACTTAGCCGCGAGTAATTGCTTGGCAGCCAATTCCCGGCAGTGCGCTGCTACCTGGATTTCATCTATGAGGTCCAAGTCGGTCCTCAAGGCGTCATCGTTCGACTCCTGCTCTTCATGTCTGGCTCTGACCTTTCTCCAGGATGGCTGTCCGATTTCAACCGGGATCATTGCTTCGCATCCATAAGTCAGCCTATAGGGGGTTTCCTGGGTCAAAGACTGTATGCTTGTCTGGTATCCCCAGAGGACGCTGTGGAGCTGCTCGGTCCAGTTGGTCTTGGCTTGCAACATTCGTCTCTTCAACCCGTCCAGGATGATCTTGTTGGCGGCTTCGGCCTGGCCATTCGTCTGCGGGTGTTCCACGGAGGAGAAGTGCTGTTTAATGTCCAAGTTGGTCATCAAAGCCTGGAATCTATGGTCCATGAATTGGGTCCCATTGTCCGTGACGACCTCGGCGGGTATCCCGAATCGGGAGACGATGTTATGCCGGAAGAACTTCATAACCCTGGCCGAGGTAATTGTGGCGAGTGGCTCTGCCTCGATCCACTTAGTGAAGTAGTTTACAGCGACTATGAGCCATCTGCATTGTCCCTGCGCCGGCCAGAAGGGTCCGAGGATGTCCATGCCCTACTTGTAGAAGGGCCAGGGGGCTGGCATTCCTTTCAGTTCTGAGGGCGGCGGCCATATGATCCTGGCGTGTTTCTGGCAGCTGTCGCATGTCTTGGCTTTTTCCATCGCATCATGCTTCATGGTGGGCCAATAATAGCCGGCGCGTAGGGCCTTTCTGGCGAGGGCTTTGCCCCCATGTGGTGGTCGTTGCTACCTTCGTGGAGTTCGGCCAGCACATATTTTACTTCCGAATCACCGAGACACCTCAGCATCGGGCAATGGAGCCCCTTTCTGTACAGTTGGTCATCAACCACGGCGTAGAGGGCGGCCTCTCTGATCAGCTTCTTGGCCTCGGTGGTGTCGGTAGAGATGATTCCCCTTTCAAGGTAGTCTTCTATCGGCTTCCTCCAGTCGAGGCCTGCTGAGATGGCCATGATGCAGTTCGGCTCGGTCAGATTTTGCTGGATCACGGTCCTGTGGTTATTCGGCCCCTTTGTACTTGCCAGCTTAGAGAGGATGTCGGCTCGGGCGTTCTCCTCTCTTGGGATGTGGGAAACCGTCACCTCTTCGAATTCGGCCATGAGTTCTTTGGCCCGGTTCAGGTATTTGGCCATGAGTGGGCCTTTTGCCTGATAGGTGCCGTCAATCTGAGCTGCGACGAGCTGCGAGTCGGTTAAAACCTTTACCCGTTGGGCGCCATTGTCCTTTGCCTAAAGCAGTCCGGCCAGCAGGGCCTCGTATTCGGCCTGATTATTGGAGGTCTGAAACTTTAACTGAAGAGAGTGCTCGGTGGCTACCCCTTGCGGGCTTTCCACGATGACTCCTGCACCGCTGCCCTTTGCATTGGACGAACCATCCACGTAGACCTTCCAAATCCCGTCATTGGAGGTGACCGGGGTGAGTTCCCTGATGAAATCCGCGAGTGCCTGGGACTTAATCGCCTGTCGGGCTTTGAATGTGATGTCGAACTCGGACAGTTCTATGGCCCAATTGGTCATTCTTTCGGCCAAATCGGGCTTGTAGAGAATCTATCGGATCGGCTGGCTAGTTCGTACCACGATCCGATGCCCTTGGAAATAAGGCCGAAGTCTTCGTGCCGCGGTGAGTAAGGCAAAAGCTACTTTCTCTAGTTTCTGGTACCGGAGTTTAGAGCTTTGTAAGGCCTTGCTGATGAAGTATATGGGTGTCTGCCCGGCTTCGGACTCCTTCACTAGGGCGGCGCTTATGGCTTCGTTGCCGATTGACAGGTAGAGGAATAAGGTCTCCCCGGTGTCTGGCTTGGTAAGAACCGGCGGGGTTGCCAAACATCTCTTGATTTCTGAGAAGGCGGCGTCACAGTCTGGGTTCCAGCCGCCTCGGGTTTCCTTCTTCAGCAACTTGAAGAGAGGTAGGGCTTTCTCCGCCGACTTTGGTAGAAAACGCGTCAGGGCGGCTAGTCGGCCTGTTAGCTGCTGTACCTCCTTCTTGGTCCTTTGGCGCTGCATGTCGAGCACGGCCTTACACTTGTCCGGGTTGGCTTCGATCCCTCTGTTGGTTAGCATGAAGCCTAGGAATTTCCCAGCCGGAACTCCGAAGGCCTATTTGGCCGAGTTCAACCTGATTCGATGTCTTCTTAACTTTTCAAACGTCTGTTCTAGGTCCCAGATGTGGTCTTCTGGCAGTTTCGACTTGACGATCATGTCGTCTATGTAGACCTCTATGTTGCGCCCGATCTGATCCTTGAAAACTCGATTCATCATCCTTTGGTAGGTGGCCTCGGCATTCTTCAGTCCGAAAGGCATGACGTTGTAGCAGTAATTCGCCTTATCAGTCATAAAGGCGGTCTTTTCTTGGTCGTCCGGATGCATGGCGATCTGGTTATAACCGGAGTAGGCATCCATGAAGGAGAGGAGTTGGTACCCGGCAGAGTTGTCCACAAGCTTATCGATGTTAGGCATCGGGTAGGAGTCCTTTGGGTAGGCCTTGTTGAGATTGGTGTAGTCGACCCAGACCCTCCATTTGCCGCTGGGTTTGAGGACCATCACTACGTTGGAGAACCAGGTGGTGTACTGCACCTCTCGGATGAAGCTGGCCGCTAGGAGCTCCTCTAAGTGGTCCTCCAGGGCCTTCTGCCTATTGTCCGCAATGTTCCTCTTCTTCTGTGCCACTGGTCTTGGTCCCGGCCATATGCCGAGCTTGTGGCAGTAGAAGTGGGGCTCGATGCTGGGTACTTCGGCCGAGGTCCATGCGAAGACGTCTTGGTTCTGCCTTAGGAAGTGAATCATAAGAGCCTTTAGGCCATCCTCCATGTCTTGGCCAATTTTGGCGGTCTTAGACGGGTCTTTGCCTAGCACTATCTCCTCCAACTCTCCTTCTGGCTCAGGCCTCGGATTATCCTATTCTCGGAGGTCGAGCTCTACCATGTTGACTTGCTGCCGTGGGTGTTCGTCCGGGCCAGCTTCGGCTACTTGCTCATTGGATCCGAGCCGAGGTGGAGACGAGGGTCCTCCTTCCTCGACCCAGAGAGCTTCGAAGTAGCATTGCCTCGACTCTTTCTGGTCTCCGGATACCACGACTATCTGGTTCTTACCATTGACCATCTTGAGCTTCTGATGCTTGGTGGATACTAGTATATCCCAGTTGTGGATCTTGGTCGGCCCAGGATGATGTTGTAGGGGGACCGGAAGTCGGCGACTACGAATCGTACCCGTTCCGACTTGAAGGCTTCTTTGATGCCGAGAGTCAACTGGAGGTCGATATATCCTTTGGGAAAAGATTGTTCGCCATTGAACCCGACCAGGGTAGTCTTGCATGGCTTGAGGTCCTCTTTATCGAGGTGCATCCTTTTGTAGGCATCCCAGCTTATAATGTTGGCCGAGCTCCCTGCATCCACAAAAATTATTTTAACTCGGCAATTAACCAAGGTTCCAGTAATTACCAATCCATCCAGGTGGCCGGGTATGACGTCTTTCAGCTCCTCGTCGGTGAAGGTCAAGGTAGGCGGCTTCGGCCTCTTGGGGTCCTCCTTGAACTTGGGGAGGTCTCGGACGGTGAGTACCTCGCAGAGGTATTTCTTCCGCTGGCTTACAGTGTCTCCTCCTCCTCCGAATCCTCCGCTGACGACGTTGCATTAGAAATCGACGTCGGGAAATTCGTCGTCTGAGACCGTCCTCTGCTTCTTCCCCTGCTTTCGAGTTTCCTTGGGTGGACTTCTACTGCGGCCGCAGTCAGTACGCTTGCCACTCGTCCTTCCCTGAGTCTTGATCACATACTGACGCAGCTTCCCATCTCTCATGAACTTCTCGATAGCGTCGCAGAGGTCATAGCACTCGTCGGTCGTATGGCCGTGGCAGTCGTGGAAGTTGCAGAACTTGGAGCAGCCCATGCTGGAGCGCCCTCGGATCGGCCTCGACTTGTCCACCCGTTTCATCTCGGTCTGGGCTACCTCTTTCCATACTTGAGACCGAGGGACATTCAGTGGGGTATAGCTTTCGTACTTGGCCTTTTGATCGGCTCGGTCAGGCTTGGCCCGGCCTTCTCGGTTCCGTCTTCTGGGGCCGGCCTTTGTCCCTTCTGGCCGTTCCTTGTCACTGGGCGGGCTCTTCCTAGTCCGTTCGGGTTCGTCGGCATTGGCCGCCTCCATCTGCTCCATTTCCAGGTATTTCTTCACCTCTGTATAGAATTCGGTCAAGGTGTACACCGGGTTCTTGCATAGGTGTCGGGCCAGCCGGGATGAAGGATCTAGTCCATTGACTAAGCAGTGTACGTGGACGTCTTCGGGCAGCGATCGCACCTGCATGACTACATTGCGGAACCGATCCAGGTACTTCTATAGGGCCTCCCCTTTCCTCTGTCGTACCTTGCTCAGCGTGAATGTGGTCTTCGGCTGTTTCTTACTAGTGGCGAAATGCAATTCGAACTTGTGTCCGAGGTCTTCATAGCTCCGGATCGAGTTGTCCGGGAGAGAGGTCAGCCATCTGTGTGCGGGCCCGTGCAGGGTGGCCGCGAAAAGACGCTGGATGACTGGGTCGCTAATTTGCCGTACCCACATCAGCTTTTCGAACACATCAAGGTGGTTGCGTGGATCTTGGGTTCGGTTGTACTTCGGAAGGTCGGCCAAATCGAAGTGCTTCGGATAACGGGCCGTGGCCGCCTCCCTTGAAAACGGGGATCTTCCAGAGTCCGACAAGAACGTGACTCGATATTCACGGGGGGATCCATGGCGAGGTGATCTGCGGGTCCGGGGAGTTCTATCCTCCACACGGGGCTCTTGTTGGTCTCGTTCCTCTCTTGCAGGCCGATCAATGCGGTTAAGACCGACACCGTGGTTCTCTCTGTTTTCCGGGGACTGTGGTCTGCCTCGTTCTTCACTCGTCCTCCGACCCGGTTCGCGGTTGCCGCGGGGTGTGCTCCTCGGTTCTGAGTTGCTCGAGGAACTGCTATCATCCACGGGGGCTCTCCTTCTGCGCCTATGGTTCCTCCGGCGGTTTCCCTGCCGGCGATCTTTTTCGAGCGCTTCCTGGATCATTCGGCCAATGGCTTCAAAGTCGGCCCGCCTCTGCAGGTCGTCTCGTTTCTCCTTGTTTTCTAGCCGCTGGAGGAACGACTCCTGCGTCCTCCGAATGATGCGGACGTCGGCTTCAACTGCCTGGACGTCTCTAGTTGGAGCCACGGTGAGTGCTCCTAATGGCTGCTGATCCTCTGCCGAAGGGGTGGTTGCCGTGTCAGTGACATGCCCTTCGGGGGTGTTTTGTCGCCGTGGTTGCTCCGGCGGCTGATCCGGTGGTGGTTGGCTTGGCTGGGGGTCTCCTCCCACCGGCTGGGGGTTTCTGGTGTGGCTTCTAGTGCTCACCATCAGTGGTCACGAGGATTGAAGTTTATAGATCCCCACAGACGGCGCCAATGTTCTGTTCTAAGAACACAGAGATTGGACTTGACTAGGTTGTCAAGCCTAGAGCCTACGTATCCTTTGAAGGGATCAAAGTCCACGTAGTTCGCGGTAAACTTGGAGGCGTGAAGCCAGGGGAGTGGGGTGTGTGCTCTGTGTAACGGAAGGTAAATAGAGCATAAGATCGAACGTGTGCACCTGTTTAGAGTTTCCTTCTATTTATAGAGGAGTCTGGTGCGAGTATCTTCATATTGATGAGCGATATCCGTGATTGGGGAATCAGGGATTGATCTGTTGGGATCCTGATTGGAGGTGAATCTCCATTAATGAGATCCTAGATTGGTGGGATCCTATATCCCTGCCCATTATCACGCAGATTCTGTTCCTAGCGTGGTTGGGCCGAGGTCCAGACCTGGGCCTATCAGGCCGGTCCATAACAGGACCTTTTGGGAGTTGATTTTGATCTAAATATAAGACAAAATTTTTATATTTATCAATCTTTTCTTGATTTATCCTTACTAATGCTCGTTTTAAGGAGAATAGAGAATGAGAGAATTATGGAAAATGACTAGGTTTTTTAGAAAATATATATTATATTGACTAACTTTCTTAATCTAATTAAATTAGGTAAATAATGAAAGACCAAATGAAGTAAAAGAAGGGTGGTGGATAAAGTAATATGAAAGAGCTAGTTTTTGCAACTATGGGAGAGAACAGGGGGGACACTCCTTTTCACTTTTGGTCTGTATTGATCCATCGTAACCATGGAAAAGTAATAGGAGATTAGGTGATAATGTTGCCCTTTTAGGTGGTCGCGTCCAACATGACTCCCTAATCTCTTGTGCACTTTTGTTGTTGTTGTTGCTCTTTTGTGTAATGATAATCACAGATTAATCAAAACTTTTGACAAATTTTGCATAATCGGTTCTTTTTTCTTGTTCTCCTAATTCTATTAATATATTAATTTTAGTTTCAAGTCTCTAATGCGCTTTTAGTGAGTCTACCTGAAGAAAAGTTAGAGATAGAAAGAAAATTAGAGACGTTAAATCTTGTCGAACGTTGCCTCTGATTTCATTTCAAATCAATTGTTACATAGCCTTTTTTTATCATTATTTAAATTTTCAAAATATTTTCAAAGTATTTGTTGTTTAATTTTAACTAATTACAACTCACTCCCTTCACTTCTTAATATAAAACATATTTGAAGAGTTGATCTTAGTCTTAAATATAGACATATTTTTTATATTTGTGAATATTTTTGTAATTTAATTCTATTAATATTCCCTCAACAATAATTAAGAAAGAAAGAAAATGAAAGAACTAAGAAAGATGATTATAGTATTTTAAAAACAATATTTTATATTAGCTAGCTTAGTTAACTTCCTTAATATAATTAAATTAGTTAAATATATTTTATATTAAGATCAAGAAGAGCAGTCCATTTAGCTTTAACAATTTAAAAGCGTCATAAAATTATGATTGTATTTTCTAAAATTTAGAATCTAAATTTTTATATGATTAAATTATAGTGATTGAGTTGTATTGAGTTAAAATTCAACCTAGTCATAGTTATGTGAATTATTGTGGCGTCAGACAGTCTGACGGCACTATTACTTCCTGACGGGACTGGGCCAAAACAACCCTTGGTAAATTTTTTTTAAAAAAAAATATTATTTTAGTAAAAAAGCCTAAAATATAAGGCCCGAATTTTAACAAAGTCAAAATTATAAAGAGAAAGAAATTAATTTCTCTATATTAAGAATATTTTAGTAATATATTACTCGTATTACTGTTTACTGTAATACAAACTACTACTATTTAATAATTTTTGCATAGAAAATTGTAAAATGACAAATTGTTTTGGGTGTCGTTGATACTTGAATCTTTTAAACCAAGGAATTTTTAAATGAAGTATCATGTGAGAAAACGAAAGTAGTTAATTTCCCGGTGCTCGGTCGCACTCCTGCTGAAGTCAGTCAACACCCCACGCTGAAATCGAATGGGCAATTGCTTCTCCGACGTCGCCGGTGGACGTATGGCCATAGGCGGCACCGCCGGCTCTCTCCTCAATCCTGCCGATGCTCTAAACGATGCTGTTGATAACTTCCTAAAGTATCGCGGCTATCATGGCCTCTACTCTCAGATCGAGGTTCTTTTTTCTTTTTGGAACAAGTTTCTCGGTTTTTTTTTTTTTTGGGTTCTAGAACAAGTTTCTCAGGAGATTTCGCTCTCTTCCTCAGTTAGAATTTCAATTCGTGACCGGTTTTTTATGGAAGGACTTTTTCGAAGCATAACAGTGGCTTCTTTTGTGCTGCAGCTATCTTTTTCTGCTTCAGGCTTGCGTGACCGGGATGTGCTCTCCAAGGTTTATTTGTTAAGCATTTCATGATTCTGAAACTCTGTTAGTATAATCTATTTCCATTTAGCCTTTATCTAATCATAATTGTTGATGCTCGAAACTTAGTTTTGTTTTATTCAGCTCAAATTGAGCTTGGCTCCGGTTCTGCAGTTCAAATGTCTGCTCAATCAATTCTGCTTCTATTTTTTTTAACGTTATTTTCAGTTTTATAGCAGCATAATTAGCTAATGCTTGGTCTGATCTTTTGGTGTATATATAACCATGCACATCCAAGAAAATATATTAAACTACGAACTACTAAGCACTTAAAGTCGTATATTTGCTGCATGTTTCATATTTAACTCTTGTTTGCCGTAGAGTGATCCAATGATGGTTCTTTATGCAAAAGGAAAAAGTGGAGCACTTGAGGAACTGGGCCGCACAGAAGTAGTCCTAAATTCTTTGAATCCCTCATGGATCACTAAGCACACTTTCTTTTATCATTTTGAGGTTGTTCAGGTTTTCGTGTAAGTTTAGATGTAAAGGATGATATTCCTATTACTAACAAAGTAGATGAGCAATTGTGGTTTTGCCAGGAGTTAATAAGTAAATTTTCTTTTATCACAGGTTTCGTATATATGATATTGACACCCAGTTTCACAATGTAGACGTAAAGGTATGGTTTTCGTGATGAAATACTTTCATAATCTTATTATCATATTATGTTGACTGAGATATGGTTCTAATATATAGTTCTGTCACGTATAAGTGAGAAGTAAAGATGTGTTCAAACAGTTGTAGTTAAACATATATCCTTGTAGGTGATTGTCTATATCCTTCTTTCCATGGTGACATGATATTTTACTAGGTGGACATTCCTTGCTAGTTCACTAGGTGTGGTAACATGTTTGTTTGACTTATGCAGATGCTTAGGCTAGAAGAGCAGCAATATCTTGGTGAAGCAACCTGTACATTATCTGAGGTAACATTGAGACCATCTACAAATCTACTTTTTGTTCATTAATATCTAACAACTAAACGAAAACTCATTGTATAGAACAATTTGAAATATGAATGTGAGAGGAACGGAGGGAAATCTCAGCAATGAAGTCATTTTGATCTTGTACAATCATTATCTGACACTATAATTGTTCCTTCGGCCCTTCCCAATAGATAATGCGTTAGAATGCTTAAATTTTCCAGCCGTCAGAGTTAAAGTGTGTTTAATGACTACGGTGAATAACATATAAGTTTTCTTGAAATAAGGAGCTCTTGTGTGTGTGTATTTGACAAAAGACAAATTGATTTATATTAAATAAGGATATTTTGTAAATATAATGCCGCACTCACATTATATAGAGTCTGCCCATTAACAATTTCGCCTGTGCAGATAATAACAAAACCTGCTCGGTCATTGACCTTGGATCTAAGCTTTGAAGATTCTACTAGATCAAACTACCCTCAGAACAGTGGGAGACTCATGGTGAATGCTGAGGAATGTATCAGTTCGAAGACAACAATAGAGCTGATATTCAGGTGTTCAGATTTGGAATATAGGAATCTCTTCTCAAAAACTGTATGTGCTCATTTTCATTTTTTGGGTAGGCTTATGAGGAATGGAAGTTACGGTATAACACATACGTTTTCTTATCTTGTAGGATCCCTTTTTATTGATATCAAAAGTTGTGGAAGCTGGCACCCAAATTCCTATTTGCAAAACAGAAGTAAAAAAGAATGACCACAATCCTATATGGAAGCCAGTATTCTTGAATATTCAACAAGTACGAAGCAAGGTATACTTTAATGAGGACATTTTTAGTTTTTGTTGCCTTTGAAGCAAAGAGTCATGTCATATTCTGTGTTTTCAAGTATTATTTCAAACGGATTGTCATTTGTTCAGGCTTTGCTTTTTCAAATCATAGATCCTACATATAATGTCAGAACTTTAACAAGTCATAATATTCATGAGTCATGAACATTGCAGCTCATTGCTCAAACTCCGTGCGACACAGAGGACCCATATTAGTTCATTAGGGAAAAACTAGTATATCCAGAAATAGTTTTTTTATTTTTGTGTGCCGTTGATCTAGAAATAGTCTTCTGTCATAATTTTGTATAGATTATCAATGCCCGTGATCACTACATATCTTTCTGACTGGTGTTGACTTGGAGTCGGTGCATTTTGTTTTGTCTGTGATATTGTTTTTTTTACATATTGTAAAAAATTCAGTAAGGCCTGCATATATTGTTACCATAACTATGGCATCCATAATATAACACTTTCTTTTTTTGTTATTGAAAACATTGGCTTTACTGCATAGATATTTTGTAAGCTTTCTCATTTTCCACCTTATTTTATATAGGACAGCCCATTAATTATAGAATGCTACGACTTCAATAGCAATGGCAAACATGAATTGATGGGGTAATCAGGAGCGTCTTTCAGCATCTTTCTCCTTTTTTGTCCCTTGTCTGAAATGCTTACTGGGGTTATTTTTTCTTGTTTTGAAGGAAAGTGCGTAAATCCTTAATAGAGTTGGAAAAGCTTCATTCTGGCGGTCAAGGAGAAAAGTTATTCTTGTCCACTGCTGATGGAAAAGATAGTGATAATGAGGTGATTTTGTTAATCAAGTGATTTTCCATTATGAATTTTTCCACCAATTTAAACCATATTAGCTACAACACAGGTCTTAAAGAGCCAAATATATGTGGACAAGTATACCGAAAGTGTCCAACATACTTTTCTTGATTACTTGGCTGGGGGATTTGAATTGAACTTCATGGTGGCCATTGATTTCACAGGTAAACTACATGCCAATATCCTTAATGCTTGTGCAAAATACTTTTGTAAAGATATCGACTTCATGGAAGTTAATATAGTATAGGGCCATGTGTAGCAAGAACTGTGATGAATTATGAGGGAGGAGAATGAATCCTGACCATTCACACAACTGTCAATTGATCATATTAATATGTTAATAACTTAATATAGATGTGTGTGTGTTTTCACACACGCATACAAGTTTGTGTACATGTTCAAGTAACCAACTTTCTTAGATTGTTGTATTCGCTATTGTTTGCAAAAACTGGACTGAGATTTAATAATTAATTAAACTCTATTTATGAAATATTTTAATGAGACATTGATTTTTGTTCTCATCACCCTTCATCTAGTCGATATTAATTTTCCAACAACATTACTGGTTGCAGAATAGAACTGCACTTTCACAAAGTCAATCTTCTGGCAGTATGAGAATTTCAAATTCAATATATCATTAGTAATAATTTCTAGCTTATTTACCTTATGGTCTCTTCAACCAATTTACCTCCAAGCCAGGGGCTTGATAGTTCAGCACTCATCCTCCAAACTCAATCCTTAGGTCCAGTCTTCACTAGTGCCCTTGATATCAGGGATCTTATGTATAAGTTTGAGCTAACTCTTCTTTCTTGCTTACCAGCTTCAAATGGGAACCCACGCCTTCCTGATTCTTTACATTATATGGATCCTTCAGGGCGGCCAAATACATACCAGAGAGTGAGAGTGATTTTTAATTTCAAAATATTTTATTTTCACAACTTCATTTGTTGCTGAACCATGTCCTTGAATGACCTGCCAGGCTATTTTAGAGATTGGGGAGGTGTTACAGTTTTATGATTCGGACAAACGATTCCCTACATGGGGCTTTGGCGCTCGACCTATTGATGGTCCTGTCTCCCATTGTTTCAATTTGAATGGAAGCAATCATTACTGTGAGGTAGAACTGTGAAGCCTGTTCTTGCTTTTAATTGCTAGTTTGCTACCATGAAATAGTTCTTTAATAATAACCATGCGAGTCTATATATCACAGGTGAATGGGATCCAAGGAATTATGATGGCTTATACAAGTGCCCTGCTTAATGTTTCTCTTGCAGGGCCAACTCTTTTTGGGCCTATCATAAACAATGCAGCACTCATTGCCAGCGAATCTGTAAAAAATGGAGAACGAAAGTACTTTGTTTTATTGATAATCACTGTAAGACTTGAAATACGCTTCAGTCTTCATTTCATTTAATTTTTGCATCTGAAGGTTACTGTTATTATTGCCTTATTGCAGAATAGCTGTAATTTTAGTGATAGCCAACTGCTTCTTGGACTGCTTGTTTATTCATGTTTTTCTGATATCATCTTAGGATGGAGTGGTAACAGATCTCCAAGAAACAAAAGATGCTCTTATTAAAGCATCTGATCTGCCATTGTCCCTCCTTATTGTTGGCGTAGGAGGTGCTGACTTCAAAGACATGGAGGTATTCTACCCAACATTACTACGGCCGTGGTTTCCCTGCTAAGCAAATCTAGGCCGTCTAAATTTGAGTTTTTCTAAAATGATGATAATTTAAAAAAATATTTTTTTAATATATAATAATTAAGAGATTATCTTTATTTTAAAATTTACACCCTTTAATTTTTTTTAAATAAAAAATAGACTTTTAAAAAATTAGATCTGGATCATCTAGATCAGATATGAAGGCCGAAATGTGCATAGCTCTCCCGGCTAGAAACCAACTCCCCATCACTACTTAAATTTGAGTGTTGTTTTTATCTGAGTGCCAAAAAAACCAAAATTCAGAGATATATAGTAATACGATCTACTTATTCCTTAATAGCAGAGTTCATTATATAGTGGTCTATGACCTTCTTAGTTTAAGCCTCGTGTACATTGCTTAACTGGTATTCTAACGAATTTGACTAAGTCAAAACTAATCTTCATATACTCCCTCCGATCCTAATTATAAGACTTAGTTGACTTTTTCTAGAGAGATTAATGAGGCTAATTAAATATTACTTTAGAGTATTTTTATTTTTATTTTTTTCTTCAAACTAATTAATTTGATGAATAAACTAATATATCATCCAAGGATACACAATATATGAAATTATTAAGTAACTTATTTAGCTTCCTTAATCTTTTTAGAAAAAAGTCAACTAGGTATTACAATTAGAACCGATGGTAGAAATATCTAATATTGAGGAATTCTTGTTTAGTTGATGCTATGCTGCCACTTGACTTTGTACTTGCAGTATATAACTTCTGTTGGTGCAGGTTTTGGATGCAGACAAAGGAGAGAGGCTTGAAAATCTTTCGGGGCGGGTTGCTTCGCGGGATATAGTCCAGTTTGTTCCATTTCGGGATGTTCAAGGTAGGTATCAGCAGCATTCAATTATGAACGAGTGAGAAAATCAGCTTTGACTTTTTATCCTTCTCTCTTTTGCAGATGGACAGGTTTCAGTAGTTCAAGCTCTTCTAGCAGAATTGCCTACTCAATTTTTGTATTACATGAGGACCAGAAATATTCAACCAAATCTCTAGCCATATTGATGTTCAACATGAGCATTGTGCAATTTCCAGTAGCATAGATTATTAAATCCAGTTGAATGGTTCGCCAAAAGGGGTTTTCTTTAAGGGAGAAATGTCATGTAAGAATTATACCACTAATGGGAAAATCTGAGAGTCCTAGATTTTCAAAACACAGATGTGTATGTTGGTTTATTTTAATCAAAGCCCATAATAATCAATGAAAAATAAAATTAGAAGCCATATTGAGATTTTCAGCGTGTTGCGAGAGTAATATTAATGCATGAAACCAGCTGAATATTGGAAAATGAAGGGGGAATTAATGTTCTGCTTTGCGTGATAAAGGTAACGAAATAGATTTCTAGCTGAACAACCCAACCACCAGTTTCTTTGTTTTTCTTCAATTGATTATAAAAAAATTTATAAATGCCTGGAATGTATTATACTCCCTTATGGCCTTAATATAAGACTTATTTATCTAATTTAATTATATTAAGGAAGTTAGTTAAATTAGTTAATATAATTTTTTTCCCCTAAAACACTCACTATTTTCCTTAATTCCCTTCATCACTTTTTTACTTGATTATTGTTAAAGGAGTATTAATAGGCTTAAATTAGAAAAAGATTAACAAAAATATAGGAAAAATGTCTTATACTAAGAAGCAAGATCAATTTGTCAATTAAGTCTTACATTAAGAAAGCAAGGGAGTACTGTTTCCCAATTAAGTCTCCTTCCATGTTATTGGTATGAGGTCAACGGGAGAAATTTGGCAGTTGGTGGAGCATCATAGGCCAATTGCCCAATGTGTTGATCAAGAGTCAAGACTTTGACCCACAAATTTATGTGAGCAAAACGCTATCAGTTACCCTTTTTTTCCTACATTTCTTGAACTTCAACATCCACCATTTTTCTCCTCTGATGAAGTCATCGTTTGCGTTGATCTTAATCAAACATTAATTGTCTCTCTTATCAAAAGTAGTAGTACTAAAATGTCCACGTTGGTGAATTTTTTCCCCCTCAACATTTATCACGGATTTTACGCAAAAAAATTCGACAACTATTTTATGCAAGGGAAAAGGTCTTAGAGCAAGGGGCGGAGCTTAGAGCAAAAATTTGGGGGCCAAACAGTGGTGGGGGGATTTGCTGCGCCTGATTTTTTTTTTAATTTAAGAAAGGTTTTAAATATAGAAAAAATTTCAGGTAATTAAAATGAAATATAGAAAAAAAAATGACAAGATTAACATAAATCATACAAGACCCCACATGGAACAACGATTGAATTATAAGCCCCAAGGACAAGGATATGAAAAGAGGGAAAAAAAAAAAGAAAGAAAGAAGTTGGGGGGGCCAAAATTTAATTTTATGTTATATTAATTTTTTTAAAAAAAAAATTCTAAACAATTTTTTTTTTTGGGCCATGGCCCCCACTAGTCCCATAGAAGTTCTGTCCCTACTTAGAGCTTGTTTGGTCTAAGGGAGGGAGAGAAGAAAGAGAAATTTTTTCACGCATCTTTACTAAATAAAAAATTTTCAATATTAAAAAAATATAACAAAAAAGAATATTTTCTTCATTAATGAGAATTTACTCAATATCCTCCCTAAGGATTCATTCCTTCCCCTCAAATTAAACATACCTTAAAGAAAGAATACTAGGTGGTTTGGTATATTAATTCTGGCTTTCCTCTTGGCATTGTGTTGTTTAGCTGTTGAACCTCTTTTTATTCTTTCTTCACATATATAACTTCTTCTGGCAGAGAACAAATTAGCTGTACCAAGTAGGATGAAAAATTGAAAGAAAGAAATCAATAGTTCAATACATATGGTTGGTGGTTTTGTTTATTTGTTTTTCTGGGCTTTAAGTTTAGTTGCATGTCATCATCAGGGATATCATTTAGTGTGTTCATAGCTTCACTTTATATTCAATGACTTAGAAAATAATGTCTGACTCTGGGAATCATATGGGCACAAAAGGTTCACAGTTTATTCAATTGTTCTAGAATTACACGCTTTCAAATTTCAACCATTCGCTCATAGGTTGAAATTGAATGCCGGTGCCAAAAACGAGAGTCAATTAGGGGAAGGGATGAGAGGGAAGGGAAAATGACCCTTCCCCTCATTTTATTTAAAATTTTGGAGGGAAGGGAAGCCAAAATCTTAAACTATCCTCCTCTTCCCCTCTTAAACCAAACAAATGATCTTTTCCTCCTCCCTTATCTTCTAACAAACCAAACAAGGTAACATATATTTCTCTCGCTTCTCTCCCATCCCTTCCCCTAAACCAAACATATTCTAAGGGTTTGTTTGATATAAGGAATTTGGAGGGAAGGGGAAAGGAGGAAAAAAAATTATGAGTCACATTTTTAAAAAAAATCTGGAGAAATGGGGTTACAAAATTTCAATAAAGAAAATATGTAAGATAAAAAGTAAGAAAAATAAATTAAAAAAATTTAATTCCACTTCTCTCATTTTTTAAAATCAAACTCAATTTTTTTCCCCTCCCCTCCCCTCATATCAAACAACCCATACTTGAAGAATCCTTGTGACAAATGATTCTAAGACAAAAATGCTTGCCGACTCTTTTATACTTGTGAAATACAATGTCCCTTCCTTCATTATGTAGGGATAAATGACAATCAATTAGCATCTTTGGCCTTCTAGATCTTTCCAACAGTGTGGAGTTGCAGAAAGCTATATCTCTAAGATGAGCATATTGCTTCATCTCCTGTATTATTGCAGTTGGAGTGTCTCTTTTCCCTTGATGCGAAGCCTAATTGTGCTTTCTCCAAACAGAATGCAAAAGACAAAACATCTCATATGCTAAATGTGAAACCATAATTATGTAGGGCAAGTAATGTGTCTTTTAGGTCACTTCTTAAAATCACAGAAAATAAAAGAGGGGATTTTGTTGTTGAAGCAACCATACCAAAGGCTCCTGGCTAAGGGACATGTTAAGAAAAGATATTTAAGAGATTCCTCAACATCATAACCAAATAAGCTGTTGGAATATTTTAATACGAAGAGATGTGATTTTTGTAAAGTCGTGTTTATTAAATTAAGGGATTTATTTGAAGGGTTGTGTATGAAGTTATAACACTAAAAGCCACAAAAGTTATGTCATTTTAGTTTCTAAAGGCACCTATGAAAATGTGTGGTATCTACTATTTGGTGAAAGATTGTATTTGTTTTTTTAAGAAGACTCTACATATTATAAAGGTGTAACCCTTCAAGGAAGATTTATTTGAAATAACCATTGGTTATTGAAATTATGCTGGTTCATGATGGTCTTTAAATTTTATATGTGGTTATAACTTTTTATTGAAGATGTGTTATTTCAAGAGGTACCACTTCAAGGCATCACTTCATAATTCATAAATATCCTGCACCATTACTTTATTTTGGATATATTGAACGCACATTATAAATCACACAATAATAAGAGATCAAATTTATTGCCTTTACCTTTGAGTTAACACAAAGATAAAGTCAAACGATCACTTTGTAAAAGCTATTGTTGTCTTAGCTTGAGTGTTTGGAGTACAATCCATACTCAATGGTCTTTATTTTATCTTACAAGAAATTCGCTTGTCAATCCAACTTGCACCATATAAGATAGGTATAGGTGGGGCAAATTAAACTTAAAGGAAAGTGTTGCGTACAAACCTTAAAGACATTATGCACTACTTTTTTCTTCATATCTTCTTCTTTCAATCCTCAAAGATCCAGCCCCCTCTAACAATCTTTAGGCTTAAATTTGTGAATCCAAATGCCATCTTTAAGGGAGTAAACTACAAATTTGTCAAGTTAGAAATATTTGATGGTGTTAACTTTCTGAGACGATACTAGTTTTTTTTTTTTTTTTTTGCAAGAAGAAATAGATGGTTTGATCCGAGAACTTCACATAAGAGTCATCTTGAATTTACTTGGTCAATGGCAAATGAGAGGGATAAGTATCTATTTACCTTTCTTTATTGAATATAGTTTATGGATTTATGAGGTTTATTCATTATCTGGTTGATGCAATTATTTTACCTTAGATTATGTGGTTTATTGCTTGTGAAAACATGAAATTTTAATCATAATTAGAAACTGAAAAGAAGTATGATTTATTTTACATTTACTAAATTGATAATTAACTTGAGAAATTCTATGATCAATTTGATGAGTTGATAATTATCATCTTATGTTCTGATTTTAATTGGAATGATTGATGGAAATGTGTTATGGAATAAATACATGAATTGAACATGGTTTGAATCGTTTCAAACAACCTAACACGAATGTGGATGGATTTATTTTGTTTCATTAATCATAGATAACACTTCCTCCTTCTTGGAAAGACTTAGCAAAGTCTTGAACATAAAAAGAAAATTTCTCTTGGGCAATAAGGGAATTATTTTCTCTTAGAAGATGGTTATGATTAATGATCTATGATACAAAAAGCACCAATACTCATGAGAATGTATATGTGGTGGAGGAAGGATAGTCTCATAAGACCTTGAAGAAAAGAGGAAATGATAGAATTATAAATTATATTTACATATTTGGCTATGATAATTTTAATAATAGAAAATGAGTCATGAGTTGTTATTATTGATATGCGTGTAATTTGATTGTTCATTAAGATTGTTGTCTTGTTGTCCTGTCTCTACACCATTTAATTCTAGTATGAAGTTAGTACTAACTAAAAGTATCTTGTGATACAACACTAATATTCAAAAACTGATTGGATGCTTGATGTATGCTATGACATGTATAAGACTAGACATTTGTGGGAAGATTAAGTAGATACACAAGCAATCCAAGTATGACACGCGGCATGCTGTGTGAAAAGACTGTTGAAGTACTTGAAAAGAACAATTAACTAAAGCTTAATCTATAGTGGCAATCCTTCAATTTTGCAAAGATATACATATACTATTTGGATAATTACTCCGAGGATCATGCATGCACAAGTAGATGGGTTTACACCCTTAGTGGGGTGCAATTTTACAAGGGTCAAAGAAATATACATGTATAGTAGATTCTGCTAAGGACTATGAGTTTATAGCATTGGCTGCAAATTAGTAAGGAAGCCGAATGGTTAAGAAACTTGTTGCTTGAAATTCCTAGAGGGTCTGATCTATTCATTGTGATAGTCAATATGATCTTACAAGTTCTTATAGTTAAGTTTATAATAGAAAGTCGCAACATATTAGCTTAAGACATAGCTATGTGAAAGATTTAATTTTGAATGAAATAATTTTCATTAGTTATATATAAGATTTGAATTGAATCTTGCAGATCCTTTGACGAAAGGTCTTATAAGGGATTTGATGTTAAAAACATCATAAGGGATGGGATTGAAGTCCTATAAACCTTGACCACCAACAGGGGAAACCCAACTCATACTTGAGCATCATATATATCAAGTCCTGATTTCATTGGTGACTTGGTAACCATGAGACTAAAAAAGGGTAGGTTGAGCCTAATTTTGGCTCTTAATGGACCTATAAGCATATATTTACTAGAGCATTTATCATAGTGATGCTCTTAGTAGAGTCTACTTATATGAGAGTAAAGTAAGGTTGATTCTAAGAGTCCAAGGGCTTAATTCTAAAAAGGTTTCATGAAAATGATACAAACACAAGGCCATGAATAAACGTTTCTTTTAAAGTGGCATACAATGGCTCGGGATTCCATGCATAAATCATGCACACCTATTCATATGGGATAATTGGTTCAAAACTTAGTCAGTCTAGCATATTATTTCGGATGGGTAAAACTATATGTTAGTTAGGTAAACGTTTAAATCCTCGAGATACCTTCATTAACGATTTGAAATTTTTGAATTGGTAAGAGTTTATGATCATTTTAAAATGGTGAGGAATTGTTAAAATATTTTAAAATGAAGAGATTGTTTTTTGTAAAATTGTGTTCCTTAAATTAAGGAATTTATGTGAAGGATTGTGCATGAAGTTAGCAGAATTGCTGACTTCTCTACAAATATGATCATAAGTGACTTGTTTTTTTTTTTTTAATACATAGGCGATAAGGGAGGGGGGATCGAACCCAGTACAAGGGGGTGGGGAAATTACTCCCAATACCACTACACTACTAATAGTGCCGGTACATAAGTGACTTGTTGATCACTCATATCCTCCTATATATTCTATTAGGTTGAACACATGGTGTCTTTCCATTCTAGAGTCCTCAAATATGGTTTAGAATTTTGCTGTGCTTAGATGGAGGGAAAAGTGAAAGGAAAATATAGGGCAATACCATGACGAAAAACTTCCAAAAATAAATATTTGAAATTCTTTCCTCATATTAGTCTTTCCTCCCTAATTTTTTTCTCATCCAAACTAAAGGTTAGAGTTGATGAACATTATAATGTGACTATTAGTTTCTTCCATTTTAAAATGTTTACGTGTCATCTTTGCACGAGTGCAGGGATTTGATGCTACTTAAGGAATATTATTCTGTATCAAGTATGAGTTGACTTAAAATAAAAACCAATATGATCATTATTAATAAAGTATTTATATAATTATTATTGAAAACATAACATCAACGTATCTGAATTGTGTTAGCATTCAACTATCCATTCTATCCAATCGTTCATATCACACGTGTCACTTTATTAAAAAAATCACAAAATGCTGTATTTTGTAGGGAAAATTCATATCAAGGCCCTTTTAACAGAAAAAAAAAATCTAAAAAAAGCCCAAAGATTCTGAAAATCTTAGAAAAGGCCCTAAGCCATTTTTTGGTATAATTTCATTAAAACGTTAGTTGTTAACGGAGCTGATATAGTTGTTAACCGATATTGATATAGTTGTTAACGGGGTTAATATAGTTGTTAGGATATAGTTGTTAACAGGGATGATATAGTTGTTAATAACCTACCCGTTAACAACTAAAGTTTTAATGAAATTATACCAGAAAAGGTCCTGAGACCTTTTTTAGGATTTTCAAAATTTTTGGGCCTTTTTTGGGATTTTTTCTGTTAAATGGACCCCTATATGAATTTTCCCTATTTTTTATCCTTTTAATTTTCATCTTGCATCCATTTTTTAGTGGAACGTGACCATCGGATCATTGACTAACACATTTGAACTGATTTTGGGACTCAAATTACCTTGAGTCTTGAGAGAAGACGGAATTGACTGGAGTAGACAAAAGCGAGTTGCAGAGTGAGATTTCAACTGATCATTAAATGAGTGTAACTGATTCATTCCACCACTAATAGAAATGATAGTACCTTTGATCCTAACTATAAAACACTTCGAAGGGAGCTAGTATTAGTTAAAAGTGCCATTGGAAAAAAAGTATGGATTTATAAAGTTATATTCAACCGAGTAAATAAATAAAATTGAAAGAAAAATTATACACGTTGGAGTATATTTCGGAGAACATATATGTGTAGAGAATATTTGGATAAGAGATCAGATGGTAAATTGAAGAAATTCTTGTTGTGGAAGTTTCAATGCGGATTTTTCAATCGCATAAGTAACTCCTTGTCACTTATACTCAACGAGTGGTTAGAAGGTGAAATCACGATTCATCGGGGTTAACTGGGTTTTTTTAAAATTTGGCCAAACAGGATAATCGGAAATTATAATTAATCATTTTTTTTTCAATCGGGTTTATCTTAGGTCCCACTGCTTAATCAAACTGGCATGTAATCATTGCGATACACAATATTAGTTTGTTGGGCAAAAAAATTCGTTTCAACACACACACCACACAGATATACACACACACCACACAGATAAAGAGTTAAACCGAATTAAGAGGAAGCTAGGCTAGAGCAGGACACGGGGCAAATTAAAACAGATTAAACCAAAAACTCATGAAGTAAGAACTCTGCCAAATAATCTAATCTAACTAGAACGATAGTTCACACTACAATATCCCACATCGAACGGATAGCTAAGACTGTTGTTTCTAACCTATTAAATAGGTAGAGATTGAATATACAATAAACATAATAGCATAACAAGAATCTGTTTTATTAAAAGAGAATATATAGAGAGCATACAACAAGTCTGTATAATAAAGAAAAGCTTAAAACAAACTCACAAGACTGCCAATATGGAATGGAAAAATGCAGAAATTCGGGCCCAACTTTCGTTGTATCCTTAAGACAAGTTTGCTCCCTCAATACGGATGCCGAAGGTTTTCTGAGCAATTGCCTCCCAGGATAGAGCAGATTATTCGTTTCCAGAAAGATGATTCTGTCTGTTTGAAGCCCAAGCGAATCCAACCAGTCTACTTTCAGAACGTATAGAATGTATATGCAGAATGCAGAGAGAGAGTATGTAGAAAAAACATAATCTAATCTGTGACTAGGATGCTCTATTTATAGACTCTGGAAAAACATGATCAGATGGACATGTCCATGTCTGCTGCTGCGAACTGATGTGTTGTGCAAACAGACGCACCAGAACGGAGCGAACAGAGGCGACCCGCGTCTGTTCACAGCGAACTGGTGCGTCTCACAAACAGATGCACCAGAACGGAGCGAACACAGGCGACCCGTGTCTGTTCACGGCGAAGAGGTACAACTGGATTTTTTAAAATTCGGAAAGTCAAAAAAATTATTTTTTAATCCAAAAAATAATTTAATAAAAAATTAATTTTTTATTTCACACAACTAGACCGGGAGGCGCGCCGACTGAACCGGGCCGGCCAGACGGCGGCGCGTGTGTGGTGGACCAAGGGTCACCTAAGTCCTCATCCCTCCACAAAAGTGGGTTGGCCCAAGGGCCCAATTAATAGGAGCCAAGTTGGGGCTTATATACCCTCCAACTTCTCTCCAACTAAGCAATGTGGGACTATTCTCTCACACAGATATTCCTTCTTACTTTTTTCTCTTCTTTTCCATTCTCCTTCTTATTCATAACCCATGGGATTTTATCCTAAAATTCCAACAAAGACTAATTCAAAACTCTCCTGCTGCACGGATTTGAATTCTCTCAACTCATCTCTCATCAATATAGAAAATCACATCCGTCCATTTGATTTAATGATTATGCACATAGTATTATCACTTAAATGCTTTTTTAAAAAATAAGATCACAATGCTTCTTTATGATAGTAATTAAATGTTCTGGCAAAAAAAATTAAATGAATAATATTATATATATGCATTAAACTAAATATAGTGATTTTACACCACCAAACCAAATAGACAATTAAAAAAACAAAAGAGACAACGTATGGAAAGAAAGCAGGGAGATAATCCATATCAGCTATGGCACATAGCAACGATTCAAGAGGATCTAACCCCTCCAGCCCTTATTATAAGGACATCTATAGCACATTTCATAATATAACATGTTTAATTTGTCTGAAGCATTAGTTTTTTAACCTGGTATCCTTAACTAACTAACCTGATTCCTATAGCTAATGACTTTTATTAAAGATAATTTTGATATTTTACAAGAAATAACTAATTTTAATTATACTTCCTTCATTGATATAATGAGACTTAGTAAGCGACTTATCCATTTGCTCTCTAATTTTTCTCTCCATATTTTGCCTTTCTTTTGCTATATTTGTTTTTGTTATGGATTTATATATCAGGCCCACTTAACGTATGGCCTAACAAGGGAAAATCTACTAGACATAGATATGGTAACAAAATATTTGGGTTTCGAGGCACAAAAGGCCCACAAGTCCAAACCTTAACCCTAAGGTACACTCTATAAGTAAGAGATAAAACCTAAAGGTACGCACACTCTCTTTTGATTAGCATTCTTTCGTCACTGTACACACACCCCACTCGCTTTAGCTAATGCCTAGTTGTGTACAATGATATGCTATTCTCATAGGTATCTACCCCATAGATATCTAGGAGTGAGTTAACCGATCTAATATCAATATATATACTAGTCTAATAAGACAAGACATATATATTCTTATACAAAACCGTTTTCATTTTACTATGCTGATATAGAAAGTACTTATATACTCCTAGAAGAACCAAAGTATGAAAACGATTGAACCCTTTTTTTTCTTCACGATTACCTGAAACCTCGGGTCTTGTATTTTAATTAATTATTTATTAATACCACCACCATCCCTAAACCACTTCATTAATTCCAAAAGTCATCAAATGGGCCGGAGCTACGCCGTCCCACGCATACACACACGCGTGAAGTAGAAAAAGGAAACAACCAAACAGAATTTAGGTAATTACAAGGATAATATGAATCATCTGAACCATTCGAATTCAAATTTTTTATTTTTTTAAAAAAATAAAAATTTAAAACTAAACATAATTTCTTTCTTGTCAATTTTTTTAAAAAAATAATGATTTATTTTAAAATCATCTATTGAAAATTGTAAATTTGAACATTTTTAAAATTGTATTTAGACCGTACAGACCGATCTCACACCGGATGAGACTTGGATGAGCGCCGAACCAAAAGAAGAGTGTCATGTAGGGCTGTAATGTCTCTCTTCTTTCATGAGAGTCAGATCATGTTCACACTCACAGGAAGCAATATAAAGCCACCAAATAGAAACTAGGGTTTACTCCCTTCCCCTTCTTTATTCTATTCCCTCCTCTTCTTCTTTAATTTCCTTTTCTTTCTTTCCTCTCTCTGCTTTTAGCTTTTTTTATGGATCCAAGAATATCACACACTTCTCGTAATTAATTTCACTCCTTTTCGCTTTTGCTCGCTAGATTCTCTCTCATCCTCATCATCATCGAATCGAACCATATAACCTTTAATGTTACATATATAAAGGGTAAGTTCATGCATATATGTGATCTGTATTGTAAATCAAAAGAATCAATTAAGTAGGGAAGGTAGCTAAAGTGGATCCAAATCATGGAAAGAGATCAGGTGGTTCCGAAGAAGCGCAAGAGAAAGAGGAAGAACACTTGTTCCCAATCTACTCCGATCGATCTCAGCAAGATATGTCGGCCATGGTTTCTGCTCTTGCTCAGGTCATTGGAGCTTCACCTAATGTTTATGATCATCACAACCCTTTGACTGATCATATGACTCACTCAACTTCTGAAAACGCTCAACCATCTCTTCAACCTGATCATCAAGGTATATCATTATATGTTTATGTTCACATTTAACGGTATTATGTACTAACTCTAGCTATTTCACATGGATATCACGTGCGATTGCTTTTTATTTATTTCTTGTCTTGTTATATAATAATTGTCTTCATATTCACTGATTCGGTATGAAAGCCTGAAGATTTTGGCGGCTAGGGTTGTTTATTTCTGACTTCAAGAGTTTCTGTTCGTATTTGCATCTATCTTCATTAAATATCTTTGGTCTTTCTTATCTGTGTTACGTTTCTGAAATTTTCCCCTCTTGATCGCTTCAATATTGTGTTCAAGTCAGATCTTCATCTAATTCCATGTAATTTCTTTAGTTCTCGTCGTGGCTCCTTGATCCATTCAACCTCTCATATATATGAAACTTAATTGCATACAAATTTAGAATTTTTTTTTTGGTGCAATGTTTATTCTTTTCCAAATCGTTTTCCTTCGTTTCTTCTTCTCTTATTGTTTCTCTTTCTCGACAATAGAGAGATCGATCAATCTAATCATCAGTTATTCTATTTCTACCAGTGTCCAAAAAAAGGGGTCAAAGTTAAGGTCAAGTTCTGTAAATATTATACCATTATATAGCTTACTCGTTCAACCACTCAAGCATTTTAAATGTTTGTAGAAGATCTTTTTTTTTTTCGCAGTCACACACTCATATTTTTGCCCCCTCCTTTGTTGGGGGAGGCTGGAGTTATGTAGAATAATATGAGTAGTCAACTTCAATCAATCTTTTGTGATTTTAGATGAACTGATTTATTATATTAACATATATAACTGGCTATATATGTATTCATACTTATGTATGTATATGTATTGGTGTGGACTGTAAAGCATGAAGCTCCAGTGTTGATAGAGCCATGTAAAGGGTGCAACTTGTAGCTTTAGATTTTGTGCATCACGATGGGAAAGTAGTTAAATATAATAAATATTATTCGTACCTATGATTCTTAATATAAAATCTCATTTGCACTACCAACGTCAATCTTATATTGAGGACTAGATGGGAGTAGTATAAAGAGAAAAACTATAGAATAAAGAAGTAGATGAAGTGTGGAAATTATTATATTGTATTTGAAGTTACTTACTTGTGTGTTTGTTGAAGGGAGCACAAGGAAGAGACACTACAGAGGAGTAAGGCAAAGGCCATGGGGGAAATGGGCGGCTGAGATTCGTGATCCGAAGAAAGCTGCCAGAGTTTGGCTCGGAACCTTTGACACGGCGGAGGCAGCCGCGGTTGCCTATGATGAAGCCGCTCTCAGATTCAAAGGAAACAAAGCAAAGCTGAACTTCCCTGAAAGAGTTCAACTTCAACCACCTCCTTCCATGACAACAACGACGTCGTTTCCTTCTTCTTCAGGTGAATTTTCTTTCATCACAAATCCTCCTCCTCATCATCATCAACAACCACCACTTGTTCTTGCTCCTCCCACGACAACCTTGGCTTCACAACAACCTTATTATTATCATAATTACCAATATTATCAACATCAACAACATGTCCCGGCAAGTGGTGGTTGGAGTCACGGTTTGTTTTATTCTCCTCATCAACAACAACCACCTTCTTCGTCTTCCTCGTCTGGAATGTCCCACGACCAAAATGAACAAGAACAACAACTTCTACAGTTTTCCATGCAATTTGGAGGGTCCTCCTCTTCTACTTCTCATCCACCTTCCAATTGGCCATATCATGATTTTGATGCTAAACCTTGACCAATTGGATCATGTTTATCAATTTAGATAAATTTTTTAAATACTTACAATCAGATTTTGTAGTATATCATCGGCAGAGTTTAGCTTAAAACAAGATTTCCTGATCTCTGTCATAATTAATTTTTATCCAACAATCTGATGGTAAATATTTAAAATTTTTACCTAAATTCAATCCACAATATATATATATATACATACACTTGCACGTTGTTTTTCTCAAGTTTTTTCTGCTATTATGTGTGTTAAGTCATTTGGTTTGATGTTATATGGATATTTCTGTTTGATTATTGATGATCAATATATTTCAATTCCCCACCAACTATACGTTTCCAATGAATTGTCTGTTGATCAAATAAGGGAAAGGGAGAACCGTACTCAAGGCTCTCACCACGTAAAAAGGTTGTTTTAAGGACACAGAACTTCTATGTCACATGATATTAACCTTATTATTGCTCTGAGAGTCATCATCTTATAACAAGCATTCTACATAGTTGCACTAATTATCAATACTTTTCTATTTTTAATATTTTTATGATAAAAAAAAAATTAAGATAAGTTGAGCTTTTAATATTTCACTGGGATTAGGGCAAGTTTCTTTGGTCAAGGAGCAAGCAGAAGGGCCTAAATATCCATGTACTTAATTATAATAAAATCATCATCATAAGAGCTAAACCTTACTTAATTACCAATTTGATATCATTGATTAATTGTAAATGAGCGAAAGACTAATAAATACATTCACTCAGCAAAAATACATAAATTATAAAGCGCATGCAAGAGCTTAATAAAACGTACGAAAGAGAGATTAAACGAGTGATGTTGAGTTTAATATAAGTATGGCACAGATATATAACTTCCATATCCATATGTGTGTCTGTGGTATCCTATATTATATGCAAGATGTAAAGCATAATTAACTTACAAAACTGTTTGAACCGAATGAGATGCTTGAATATAATAGCAACTCGCGTGCATGCATGTAACTGTATATAAAGAAGCTCGAAATCATACCTCACATCCCGAAAATAAGCACACACAGAGAGAGGGAGAGAGCATAAAGCTAAGAAGGTAATTAACAGAAAAGAAATGAATAGATATCTCAAAAGAATAAGAAACGCATCGAATGTATTTTGAGTTATGTAAGCTTGCTGTGATTTATATATATTCATCAGAAACACAGAAAAAGATATCAGAAAAAGATATTATTAATAGTTAAAGGAGATAGACAGAGCGATATGGACAAGTGGATACAGAGTTGAGTTTGAACACGTAGTTGGAGTCAAAAGATATATGTTATGAAAAGGATGGATGATGGATGTGCAGAGTTTAAAAGAACGAAAACGCGTCTTTTTCATATATATAAGTCGGCCTTCTCCATTTCATTCATTTACTCATTACTCTATCCACTATATACCTGTCTAGAAAACTCCATATATATATATATATATATATATATATATATATATATATATATATATATATATATATATATATATATATATATACACTCTTCATCCTAAATATAAGATATATTTATCTTTTTAAAAAAGATTAAGAAAACTAATTAAATTACTTTAGAATATTTATATTTATAATTTTTTTCCTCCAAACTATTTTGTCTAATTTATAACTGATATAAAATTTAAGGATATAGAATAAATGATATGATTAAGTAATTTATTCAGTTTCTTTAATCTCTTTTTAAAAATTTATTTTGTCTTATATTTAGAATAAATATGGAAGCGTGTGTGTGTGTGTGAATGCTTCTTTATGTGTGTTTGTGAAAATAATTAAATATGATATATCTACATCTATTTTCTTCATATAGAAGACATCTTTAGGGGAATAAATCGATCTGTTAATATGTACATATGTGATGGTAGTCAAGTTTGTTTGGGAAACCTTGAGCAAAAAAAAAAAAACGTTTGTTTGGGAAACTTTGTTAGTGTTCCGTAGCGAAGACAATAATGGCTGTACCGGTATGTATGAATGTAAAAACCGAAAAGGTTTGGCGAATCCTTTTGGGAATTAGCTGCAAATACGAAAAGAAAAAGAGATAGCTTTCGCGCCCAACACGTGTATTTTTTACTATAAAAGCAACCATTCATAATTGTATTAGTAAAAGTGACAAAGCATCCTTCCATATCTTCCACATCACCTCAAAATTCCCGATCTATGTATTGTACAAAAATCTCAACTGCAGCGCACTTTCTAGTTTACCTTCATAATTAATTAATTAAACTGCATATCAACTAGGATAAATGAATAAAAATACACATGTATTTTATCATTAGAAGCGTCTAACACCATATGCTTTTTTTAGAAGCAAAAATACATTTATGATTATATTTTAGGAGTAAAAATCACATCATCGTTAAAATCTAACTTAACAATATATTTACAACAGAAAATACACTTTTTACAACAGAAAATGTTATATTTACAATAATATTTAAACATTTAGATTTTGAACATAGAAATGTCATTTACAACAACAAAAAAAGGCTATATTTATAACAGGAAATGCTATATTTACAACAAAATTTAAAATCTGGACATATTTACAACAGAAAATGTCATATTTACAACAACATTTAAACACCTGGATTTTGAACATAGAAATGTCATTTACAACAGAAAAAGGCTAAATTTACAACAAGAAGTGTTGTATTTACGACAAAATTTAAAATCTAACCATTTATAAGAGAAAAAGTCATATTTACAACAGGCTAAATTTTAACGGTGGTGTGACTTTTGCTCCTAAAATATAACCACATGTGTATTTTTGCTCCCAAAAAAAGCATATGGTGCTGGGCGCTCCTAAGGATAAAGTACATGTGTATTTTTGCTCTTAAACCCTATCAATTAACGTGGGAATTTAGGTTGATTAATTCTAAAAGGAAGAAATGAAACGAAAATGATTGGTTTGTCTCTAAAGTAAAATCTCATAGAGGGAGGGGAAAAAATATATCCAGAAATTTTGTTTTACTTAGAAATCGACATGACCGACCAAAAAGGGGAAAAAATGCATTGAATAAATAAAAATAAGAAAGAAATTTGATTTACAACTAATAACTTGCAAAAAAATAACAAGATTAATTTAGTTACTATTGTTTAGAGGCCATAAATTATATGCTGAGAGGATGTGATCAATATCATACTTTTAGAGACATTGTGGATGATATTAAGATGTTTCTTTATAAAGATTGATAAGTTGTGATTACTTATAAATATATAAAGACCTAACTATTGTAGATCAGTTAGTTAGATATTTTCATAGCATAGATGAGAATTTTTGTCTCCTTGATTAACCTCCTCTTTTTATTCAGGAGAGACGGATGTTGATGAAGATTAAAAGTCTTTATTGAATTTGATATAATGTCTCTATTGACATTCTAATTCTAGTATTGTTAAAAATAATACAGTAATAATCAAGAACCGGGAGACGTGCATATACGTAGCCTAGGAGCGATTCTCACATATAGGTTTGGACAATTTGCCTAACTGATTGAAATTAATTATTAAATTAATGAATTATGGATCCAAATGACATTATTTGAAATTGACCACAGATGAATGAATATAATCGAATTATAACAAAGGGAGGAAAAAGAAACGGCTAAGGTTATTAGCTTGGTTTTCACGTGCATTACCTTGGTTTAGGACCGATTCCATATTAATTGACAAAACAATAATTGGTTGATTATAAATGAGTAATTGTCATGACTAAAACCCAACGAATTTTCTCTATTTTTGACGTACGTATAGCTTTAAGATGGATCTGGCTATTAATTATATGCTAATATAAAAATTCATGTAACTTCATGCCAATAAATGTTGGTCCAATTGGTAAGAACTTGGTTCATAATTCAAAAAATCGTGGGTACTAATCTTACTCTTAATATAAGGATTTTATTAGCATGTGATCTGTAACTATCTCTATATACCTTTTTGAATGATAAGGCATGCTTAGGCCCTACCCAACTCACATGAACTCTTGCAAATATAAAAAATATATAGTATTCTGGCAATTAGCAATATAATTATTCAGAAACAATATAATATACCCGATAAATTATTATTTGTAAATAAATATTATTTAAATTATTAGCGAAAGGGATTTCTCACACGAGTCGATGCAAAATCTGTAGAAATAAAATTATTAAAAGCAAGACGTCAATTTGGAAGGAAATGATGAGAGGAAAAATAGGAGTATATAGAGTTGACAAGAGGATGCATGAAGACGAATATATTGAAGCATTAAAATACAAAGGAATATTTGTAGCGTAGCACATTGGTCACCGAAATCGGCATTATATTGGAATCATATGATTTGCAACCATGCAAAGTCTTCATATTGTCCTCCCCAATAAGTGAAGAATCCAGATACATTGATTTTGATATTTTTGGTTTGTTCTAGGTTTGGGTTTTTACTAAGTCCAAATATTTAAATTTTTTATATTAAATATTATTATTACTATTATTAATTTGATTTTTCCTCACAAATTTTTTATACATTATATCTAAAAAAATTTCCAAATGAAATAATAATAATAATAATAATAAAAAGGTTGGGGGTGACATATATGAAGACATTGAGATGAATATATGCATCCAAAAAGAAAAGTTAAGGTTCATAATAATCATATACGAGAAAGAGTTGGTGTGAAGTCCATTGTATTAAAAAGAAAAGAATGGAAAAAGCTTTTGAAGTGGCTCGTTGGAGTCACTAGTGGGAGATAGAATAGACAATCAGGATTTTTAAAAAGCAAAAGTAGAGTAAGAATATATAATGAAATTGTTCAACTGTTGACCAAAAAAAAAATTGTTCAACAGCATTTTTGGGTGAACAACTTTTCCAAACGATCGGGTTGGTTGTTGATAAAGCATAATAACATCATAAATCATAATACTCAATCCGATTTAAACCAAATAAGGCCTCCTACTATGGTTGTTCCATCTAATCTATATATATACCCATCTAACCCTAAATATAGGACATAAAAATATGTCTTATATTTAGAACCGGAGGCAGTAGTTTTTATTTTGAAAAAAATAATCATTCACTAATTTTTTATTTTTGATATGAATTAATTTAAAAAAAATATCGGGATATTTTGAGGTTGAGCTGGAAAGAAGGTGATGTGTTGTGAATTGTATTTTGGGGTCTGACCCTTGACTGGAGACCGAGTCCACTGGAAAAGGATTTGAGGTGTAATGCGATACTGACATCTCTTATTTTCAACACGGCAAATTATGTGTCCCACTTTCGCATCATATATAGTTCTCAAAACACGTACACGCAAATAGATAAATTAAAAAATATAGGAACTTAATTATCACCGCACACTCATCTCACATCCATTGAAAGTGACTCGTTCGTTCATGCTCCAATATTATATTGTTCAGCTCAATTAATTCACACATGAACTTTAAGAAATTACTTAATAAATAAGTACGCCAATAAAAAAAACTAACTTATTATGAGAAGGTTTAAGAGTTTATGTATTAAATGATTTTTTAATAATATTCATATTAAAGAGGAGCAGTGCTGTGCAAAATTTATAATTTAACGGATTACTAACTATAGCTGAGTGTTAAAATGGAGAGGAGCCGTCTCTATTGGGAGGAATATCTCTAGTGATCTCTCTTTTCATTTCCTATCCATTTAATGTATCTACTATTTGATTAAGTTTCAATGGTTGAGATTTAATATTATATAAAAATATTATTATAACATTAAATATAATAAAAATCTACCATGGAAAATAGAGTAAATCCCAACAAATGGTAGATAAATTAAATGAACAGAAATGGAGAAATTAAGGACCCGTTTGGTACAAGGAATTCTCATCAATTCCAGGGAACATAACTAAGTTCCCACTCTCAAAACCCGTTTGGCAGTAAAGGTTCCGGTAAGTCAGACTTCCCACCTTACCCAATCTTCCCACAAACGCGGGAAATTGCAATCTCTTCAAAACTGGCGGGATTTGAAATTGTTCCCGGGAGAGTGAATTTTTGGGACAAAAAAGCCCTCTAAAAATTATAAACCACATCATCGACGAGCTTGAAGAAGGAGGTCGCGAAGAAAGCATCGACAGTTGAAGCTAGAACCAAAGCAAGACTCATCAACGAAGGTGGAATCGAGGTAAGAGTTGAATGGGTTTGTTCTTTTTGTGAGCTTTGAAAATGGCCGATGCCCTGTTTATTCCAGCTGGGGAGTGAGGTAGAGTTACGATTTGGGAAGAAAGTTGGGTGATTTGTCATGCGTTGTTAAGCCGTATGTGTGTGGGTTGTTGGGTAATGGTGACGAAGGAAAAGGGAGTGAGGCAGAGATGAGATCTAGTTTTGCTGGGTAATTGTTGTTATTGTCGTTGTTAAGTTGTATCTGATCTTTCGAATGTCCTTGCTCCTGCTCACCTGTTTACTGTGTTGGTTGCATTTTGTAATGCATGTTCAAACTTGACTGTTTGGTTCGAACTTGAACATTTTCTTTTGCAACTTCAGTATGTAACTGGTTTTGTATTGAAGTTTGCAAACTTTTCTACACCAAGATACAATTTAGTTTGGCTCTGTCATTTCTGTCCAATTCGCAAAACAAAACAAAAATTGTGTTTTCTGCCTTCTTTGGGGGGGCATTATGGGAATTTTACCTAACTTCCCACTTAACCAACATCCAATTCTTCTTACCAAACAATTTATCTTCCCTCAACTTACTTATATTCTCATGTCTACCAAACAGCTCAACTTTTTAAAGTTTTCTCTCAATCTTCCCTTTCATTCCTTTCCTTTCTTTAAATTCCTTTCCCTCCTCAAATTTCTAAACCAAACGGGCCCTAAAGAGATCAATAGAACATTCCTTTCCAGTGTTATGTACACTCTCCGGTCTTTAATATAAGGCAAATTTATCTAATTTTATTAGATTAAAAAATTTAGTTAATATATATCATGTATTTTTTAAAACACCATAGTTATCTTCCTTAATAAGTGTAAATTAAGAAAAAAAAATTTGAAAATGGGTTAAGGTGCAAAAATACACATGTGCTTTTCTTTGAGGAGCACCCAGTAGCAAATGCTTTTTTTGGGTGCAAAAGTGCACACATGGTTACAAATTATTTGCAAAAATACCGTTTGACCGTTAAGTTTGACTTTGACCAATGACGTGGCATTTCAAAGGTGCAAAAATACACATGTGATTTGTCAAGAAGAGCGTCCAACAACAAAATTTTTTTTTATGTAATAATTTTATTTCAAGATCCTAAAATAATTTTTCAAGATTATGAAGTATTTTTTCAGTATCAGTCAATATCCTTTTAGTACAGGTCAATACTTGAAATATTTTTCAAGATCCTAAAATAATTTTTCAAGATTATAAAGTATTTTTTCTGTACCACTCAGTATCCTAAAAGTACTTTTTAGTACTAGTCAGTACCCTGAAATATTTTTTTTCAGTATCAGTCAGTATCCTTTTAGTACCGGTCAATATTTGAAATATTTTTTCAAGATCCTAAAATAATTTTTCAAGATTATGAAGTATTTTTTTTTGTACCAGTCAGTATCCTAAAAGTACTTTTTAGTACCAGTCAATACCCTGAAATATTTTTTTTCAGTATCAGTCAGTATCCTTTTAGTACCGGTCAATACTTGAAATATTTTTTCATGATCCTAAAATAATTTTTCAAGATTATGAAGTATTTTTTTTGTACCAGTCAGTATCCTGAAAGTACCTTTTAGTACTAGTCAGTACCCTGAAATATTTTGTTAGATGCTGACTAGTACAGGAAAAAATACTTCATAATCTTGAAAAATTATTTTAGGATCTTGAAAAAATATTTCAAGTATTGACCGGTACTAAAAAGATATTGACTGATACTGAAAAAATAGTTCATAATCTTGAAAAATTATTTTAGGATCTTGAAAAAATATTTCAAGTGTTTACCGGTACTAAAAGGATACTGAAAAAAAATATTTAGGGTACTGATTGGTACTAAAAAGTTATTTCAGGATATTGACTGGTACAGAAAAAATACTTCAAAGTATCTTTTTAGTACCAGTTAATACCCTTAAATATTTTTTTCAGATCTAAAAATAATTTTTGAAGATTATGAAGTATTTTTTCAGTACATGTCAGTATTCTAAATATCTTTTTAGCACCCGGTATTAATTAAAATAAAATTATTAAATTTAAAAAAATTGTTGTTGGGCGCTCTTCTTGACAAATCACATGTGTATTTTTGCACCTTTGAAATGCCACGTCATCGGTCAAAGTCAAACTTAACAGTCAAAGTCAAACTTAACGGTCAAACGATATTTTTGCACCTAATTTGTAACCACGTGTGCACTTTTATACCCAAAAAAAGCATTTGCTACTGGGCGCTCCTCGGAGAAAAGCACATGTATATTTTTACACCTTAACCCAAAAATATATTAAAATATATATATGTCTTATATTTAGGACAGAGTTAAAATTTGCAATTGTGTCTTATATTAAGAACCATATGAAGTATGTTTTTAATTTTAGGAGAGGTTTATTTAGGTTTTAAAATGTAATGAAGTCTCTATATATCATCAATGTAATACTCATATGGTCCTTAATATAGGACCCTATTGGGGAGTTACTCTTGATCTTAAATGTATTTTCTATAATATTTGTTAATCTATTCCTTATTTACCCGTATTTATACTCACTCAACAATAATCAAACAAAAAAGGAATGAAGAGAATGAAGATTATTAGAGTTTTCAAGGAAAAGATTAGTATATTAACTAACTAATTTAAATTAATCAAATTAGGTAAATAGATTTTACATTAAAAATATACAAGGGAGGGAGAGCTTGACATTCAAATTAACAAGGAAAGAAATAACTAGATGAAATTAGTTTCTACAATAGACGTGATCATTTAGCAATGGAGATTGTCTAATTTGTTGGACTAAGGTAGGTCTCTAGAAGAAGTGTTGGTTAATTATTCAATAACCCTATTAACTGATCGTGTTAAGAGCTTTACAAGAGTCAATATAGCTAGCAACCACCAGTCTTATGAAACGAAACCTTCTTTCCTTCGAACACACTACTTTCTTCTCATTCATGTGGCCAATTTTTTTTTTTTTAATAAATTAAATCAAGATTTTATTCAAAGTTAAGATTGTTGTAAGAAAAAGCTAAATAAATAATGAATAAAAAAAGGCGCGTGAAATAAATATATATATTTTTTATACGAGCGTGAAATAAATATATGATGAGGGGGAAGAATTGAAAAGGATGTGTGATAAGATAATAATAATAGTGTGAGAAGGAAGCATTAATATTGAAGTGGAAAATGAGTTAAAAATCAAAGAGTGGCTTTTCGGCCACCGAAACTTTAGAAATTGGAGGCCTTACCCTTTCAAAAGCCACTCAAACAAAAGAAGCCGCATGTATGGAACCAAGTTCTGTCATATCCACATATTCTTCTTTATGAATGTGAATCTCATGCACACACTTGCTTTTTAGGGACAAAAAGGAAGAAAACCCCCTGAAAATCATGGAATTGGCTTACATCCGCTGCCTGTATCCGTCCGCTGCCTTAATGCTACGTCATTTTGGCACAAAAAATGGGAAGCTCGCTCTTGCCTTATATGTTGAAATATTTAATTTGGTAATCAATATTCCGTTATTTCTATTTATGACCCATGTTATTGCTGGTTTTGTAACCGTCCATTAATATTGTAACGGCCCAATTAATACGCAATAAGTGTGTATTGAATGCGTTTCCTTTTGTAGCTCTGTGATGGCCAGAGGGGAGACGTATGGTGTAATTCTGTCTGGTCCCCTGAACCTGCTCTGACTTTTAGAAAAAGCACACTATCTGCAGATTCAGAGAGAAGGATCAGAAGGACAAAGACTCGGTGTTCGTTCCTGCTTGCTGACTTGGATTTGTTCCTGTTTGGAGACTCGGAGCTCGTCCCTGCTTGCTTCTGGAGACAAATCAATGGCGGGAGGTATTTGTGTTCTCTACTTCATTTTTCCTCATTGATCTTATGCTATTTAGTTGTTCAGCATGATAAGATCACCTATATTTCTAACATTTGGTATCAAAGCAGATTATATGCCTCTGCCTTGATTTTTCCGGATTGAGTCTCATTTTGATTTTTCATGAAAAATCAATGAGTTCAACCGGGTTTTCAGAATTTCTCTCCTGTTTGTTCTTTGGAATCTATATATGATTTTCCTTTTAATGAGATTTCCTGATAAATTTTAATATATGTTTGAATCAGTTTCAAAAATAATGTCTTATTTTTGAAATCTCGATTTGATTTCCTTTGGTTTGAATCCTTGTTTAGATCTGAGATTTTTTCATTTAAAACTAATTGTTCTTAATCTCAGTATGAGTTTCTTGGATTCTTTTGAGTTTCTTAACGTCACTTTTTTGGGAAAAATCCGAAAACTCTTTGAATTTGATCTGTGATTTTCCCTTTTTGATGGAGATCTGAGCTCTTGTTCATGTTAATTTTTCGATCTGGATTTTGCTTGATTATCCATGAACGCTGCCATCGGAATCTGGATTTTTCGATTGTGTGATTATATTGAGCATATTGTTCTGGATAATTATTAATTTTTGGTGATTATTTTCAGTCATTGTTGCATGAAAATCACCATCCTCCGAACTTCCCGATTGCCTGAGAATCGCCATGAAATATGGACCACAACAGCATAAGGATCGCTGGAAAACTGGATCTGGAGCACTCTGTTTTCGGTGACTGTTTCAGATCACGGTGGCATCTCAGATCATAGCAGCCGCAGATCCTTCTTGTAGCATTCAGATTTGGCGATTGGAGCTGCCGGTAAAGCCGCCTGGTGTTGCCGAAAAAGGCGATCTGCATTTGCAGATCGGGTAACAAGAACCGGGTCAGCGACTGGAACCGGGTTGAGATCTGGGTATTAGGGATCCGATTATGGGGAAAATGACACTTGTGTAATTTTGAAAGATTTTATATTTACATATTGTAATTTTTGGATTTAAATATAATAATATGATTTTTGCTTAAGTTTCGGATTCATGTAATTATTATATATTATGTGGTTTGCATGCATTAATTGTTATTTAATTATACATGCAATATTAAGTCAAATAATATGCTAACATGAATATCCAATTTTATGTTGATATTGCTTATGGTTTGTTGCAATATTATTATTTTTTTAAAAAAAATTCTTAATGTAGAACCTTAGACCAGTGGGCCAATTGTTCATATGAGTTGAGCAATTATTCTGGGCATTTAAATCTTTTTATTTCCTTCTTGGAAAATTATCAGACCCTATTGCAATTTTTAATCACCTTGGTCATACTTATTTATTTTCTTGGCAACCTGTTTTATGTGAAATGTATCATTACATTAAATTGATTTGTTTAAATTGAGAAAAGTTAATTTTGGCAACTTTCACATTTTGGAAATTTTTTGAAAAACTATTACTATTATTTTTGAGTTATTTAATTGTCTAAATATTTGGAAAAATTAATTTTAGACAATTATATATCTCTTTCAAGTTGTTGAAACCAAATTTGAGTTGAATTATGCCAAAATTAATTCTTTAAACAATATTTGGATATATAAAACAGTGGGAGGATTTTTCTTTTAATTTGATTATTTAGTTAATCAATTAATCCCTCCATTAAGATGTGCATATAATAGATTAATTTTTAATGCACAAAATAGTGGGAGAATTTGTCTAAGATGATTATTTAATCAATTGTTGATTAAATTGATTAATTAAATTCTCATTAAATATTTGTGCATATTTGGAACCTAAATGCATGATATTACTTTTGGTGATTAATATTGGTAATATTAATTTAATCAAAGTCGGAGGATTGTATTTAGTCACCTATGTTGATTAAATTAATTGGTTAAATCCTCCATGAAGTTGTGCATATACAGAATTTAATGCACATTAATGATATTTATAATTAATTTGCATGCTAGAGTGATAGCTATAGCACCCTCTTATAACATGCATAAATAATTATATATGGATTTTAGAATATTAATATTTGGAAGGTGTAAATGTAAAGATTTATTTGATTAAATTAATTAAATTAAGATTTCTATTGACATTGTGTGTATAGTATTTAGATTGTACATATTTGATATTAGTGATTAGCATACATATTTTGCTTAAGGAATAGCTACAATACCCTTATGCATATGATATATGCATATTTATTCTTATAAGGTTATACCATATCAAAATTATGGTCATATGTACAATTAGTATATACAGTGGTGTGATGTCTTTGTGATAAGTATGTAGAATCGAGGAGTAGCCTAAACAACCTCACTAGACACATACACTCTATTTTGTTCTAGCGAACAAAATACATCCCACAAAGGGTTTTAAAGACATCAATTGTAATTAAATATGTGGTTATAATTAATCTTTGCCCACAGGTGGATAATTATAATCATAGTTTTAATTAGGGTGGAATGGGATGGCATTATATTTTCTAAGTAGCCCACAGGTATTAGGGGATATAACTGCATTCTAGTTTCATCAATTCGAGATAAATTCATGCTATGCTAATGTCTTTGTCCACAGGTAGACTTTAGTGATACGAATTTATAATGATATGATTAATTGGAATAGAACATCAAATTATATTCTTAATTTACCAGCAAGAATTAAGAATAATGAAATAATTTGATAGTTTTATCATAAAGTTATATATGGATCTAATTGAATTATAACTTTAGCCCACAGGTAAGTAGTATGTCATTAGATTCATGTTTTTTAAGCATGATTTACATTGGTAAATCATGATATGATTTATTAGTCTCCAATTTTAAGTTATAAGCATGAATGTTCAATACTACTATGCAGTTGTACAACCTGCGAATTTCTCTGATATGAAATGTAACATTCCTGAATTGAGGGGTGATAACTATAAGGTATGGAGAGAGGGAGTTCTTCTCCAACTGGGGTGGATGGACATTGATTATGCTATAAGGAAAGACGAACCACCTTCCATTACTGTAACCAGCACTCTAGATCAGGATGATCTTTATGAAAAGTGGGAGCGATCTAATCGTCTCTCAGTTATTTTCATAAAGACCTCAATCTTTGCTGACAATTGTGGTCCTGTCAAACAACATAACAAGATTAGGCCACTTCTGAAGGCAATTGATGAACAATTTGTTACTTTAGATACAGCATTTGCCGGCACCCTAATTATGAAGTTTTCATCCCCAAGACTCACTATAGTAAAACATGTGTGTAAGCACATCATATTAATAAGGGACACGACAGCTCAATTGAAGTCACTTGAGGTTGACATGTCTGATTCTTTCCTTATACACTATATTTCGAACACTCTCCTACAGCCATATAGACCCTTTAGGATATCCTGCAAAACACATGAGTATAAATGGTCAATCAATAAACGTTTGACCATGTGTGTTCAAGAGGAGGGAAGGCTGAAAATGCAAATGGGAGAATTTCTTGAATATGACTTGATTAGTGGGAGTGATCAATTCAGAAAGCTTGTTTTTGAAAAGGATCACTTAGATAGTCAACTTTCCACTTCGAGTTTAAGATTGGTCGTTAACAATGTTCCTTCGGTTCAACCGAATATTGTACAATCAATCATTCAAGATTTACAACCTGCTGATATTGATCAAGTAGATCAAGTTGTTGATGAGGAATGATAAGAAATTGTTGAACAAGCAGTTGAACAACAAGTTCCTCAAGAAGATAATGAAACAACATTAAGTAGATCTACTAGAACAATAAGATCAGCGATACCTAGTGAATATATTGTGTATCTACAGGAATCTGACTATAAAGTACGAGTTGGAAATGATCCTAGAACATTTTCACAAGCCATGAACTGTAGAGAATTAAACTCATAGTGTGATGTTGTGAAGGCTGAGATGAATACTAAGGCATTTAACAGAGTCTGAGGTCTTGTTAAGTTTCCCAATGGTGTAAAAGCCATTAGATTTAAATGGGTCTTTAAAACAAAGATAGACTCATTGGGCAACATTAAGAGACATAAAGTAGGACTAATTGCTAAAGGATTCACTCAAAGAGAAGGAATCAACTACAAGGAGACATTTTCTCCTGTATCTAAGAAAGATTCTCTTCGTATCATTCTAGCATTGGTTGCACATTTTGAATTAAAGTTGCAACAAATGGATGTGAAAATGGCTTTTCTCAATGGAGATCTAGAGGAATAGTTTTACATGAAACAAACCATCAGGATTTTCCTCTAATAATGGTGATCATTTGGTGTGCAAACTCAAGAAATCTGTATATGGATTGAAACAAGTTTCCCATCAATGGTATTTAAATTTTCATGATGTTATCTCTTCATTTGGTTGTGTAGAGAACATTGTGGATGAATGAATATACCAGAAGGTTAGTGGGAGCAAGACTTGTTTCCTTATTCTATATGTGGATGATATTTTACTTGCAACCAATGATAATGGTTTACTATATGAGGTGAAACAATTCCTTTATTAAAACTTTGACTTGAAGGATATGAGAGATGCATCTTATGTCACTGGCATTAAGATACATAGAGACATACATTAGAGTTTGTCTCAAGAGACCTATATCAACAAAGCTTTGGAAAGATTTCGGATGAAGAATTGTTCACCAAGTATAGCTCCTATTGTGAAAGGTGACATGTTCAATTTGGACTAGTACCCAAGGAATGACTTTGAGTGGGAACAAATGAAAGACATTCCCTATGCTTAAATAGTAAGAAGCCTTATGTATGTTCGGGTCTGCACAAGACCTGACATCGCATTTACTGTTGGAATGCTAAGGAGATATCAGCGTAATTCAGGTACAAACCACTGGAGAGCTACAAAGAAAGTATTGAGATACCCTTAAGGAACTAAAGAGTACATGCTTAAGTACAAATGAATTGACAATTTGGAAGTGACTGGTTACCATGATTCAGGTTATGCTGGCTGCATTGACTTAAGAAAATCTACTTTAGGATATATTTTTATGCTAGCCAATAGAACTTTTCATGGAGTAGTAAAAAGCAATCTTTAATTGCTACTTCCACTATGTAAGTTGAGTTTGTATCTTGTTTTAAGGCTACCTCACATGGTGTATGAATGAAGAGTTTCATTTTTAGGCTTAGAATTATGGATCCAATTTCTAGGCCATTGAGGTTATATTGTGACAATTCAGTTGCTGTTTTTATGGCTAAGAACAATAAAGGTGATAGTCGAATCAAGCATATCGACATTGAGTGTCTAGCCATAAAAGTGCGTGTTAAAAATAAAATAGTGGTTATTGAACACATGAGCACTGAGTTGATCAATGCTGATCCTTTAACTAAAGGCATGCCTACATTGAAATTTTAGGATCATGCAGAAAGAATGGGACTTGGTTCCTTTATCTGATTTTCGTTGTAAGAACGATATTATTTATGAAACTCTATTTGCGATATTTTCTCATTCAATATTGCGCACATATTCATTTTGAGAAATATCATTAAAGTTTGGACCTAGAATAAACATGAGGTTTATTCATTAAGTCACATGGGCTTGGGAAACATGATGCACTGTGATACATGGAAGATATTACTCGCTTTAAGAGGATCTATCGCTATGATCCATGCATTTTGTTTTTCAGTGATATATACTGAAGTATGTGGGCCAAGTGGGAGAATATTGGAATATTTAATTTGGTAATCAATATTCCGTTATTTCTATTTATGGCCCACATTATTGCTGGTTTTGTAACCGTCCATTAATACTATAACGGCCCAATTAATATGCAATAAGTGCGTATTGAATGCGTTTCCTTTTGTAGCTCTGTGAAAGCCAGAGGGGAGACGTACGGTGTAATTCTGTCTGGTCCCCTGAACCTGTTCTGACTTTTAGAGAAAGCACATCATCTGCAGATTCAGCAAGAAGGATCAGAAGGACAAAGACTCGGTGTTCGTTCCTGCTTGCTGACTTGGATTTGTTCCTGTTTGGAGACTCGGAGCTCGTCCCTGCTTGCTTCTGGAGACAAATCAATGGCGGGAGATATTTGTGTTCTCTACTTCATTTTTCCGCATTGATCTTATGCTATTTAGTTGTTCAGCATGATAAGATCACCTATATTTCTAACATTATATTTATATATATATATATTTCAGGTACTGATGGGTACTAAAAAAATATTTCAGGATACTGACCGGTGCTGGAAAAATACTTCATAATCTTGAAAAAATATTTTAGGATCTTGAAAAAAAATATTAAAGTATATTTTTAGTACCAGTCAGTACCATGAAATATTTTTTTAAGATTCTAAAATATAGTGAAATATTTTTTCAGTACCAATCAGTATCCTTATTTATCATTTTAGTAAAAATCAATACCCTAAAATATTTTTTCAAAATCCTAAAATAATTTTTAAGATAGTATTTTTTTTTAACAACAGTCAGTATCCTAAAGTATATTTTTAGTACCAGTTAGTGCCTAAAATATTTTTTTAAGATCATGAAGTATTTTTCTAGCACTGGTCAGTATCCTGAAGTATTTTTTTAGTACCCGTCAGTTCCTAAAATATTTTTTTTTCTAAAAATAGGCAAGAGCTTCCCATTTTTTGCGCCAAAACGATGCAACAGCAGACGAATACAAGCAGGGGATGTAAGTCAACTCCGAAAATCATTCCATATTGTAAACTTCTTTACCAAAATTTAGGTAAAAAAAAAACTCGATCAGCTCCAAAAATACAATAAAATTATTACTATTATTTTTATTTTCCAAAAATATTTATAAATTTCAATAAAATTAGCTAGGTCTCAATCATTGCATAACCAACTAAGTATGGTCTAATGGAAGGTATTAGTCTCTCATAACATAGCAAACTGTATTAGTCTCCCATAACATAGCAAACTAAGGTTCAAATCCCCTCTATAAAATGTAGGGTTAAGGTGCAAAAATACACATGTGCTTTTATCTGAGGAGCGCCTAGTAGCAAGTACTTTTTTTAGGTGCAAAAGTGCACAAGTGGTTACAAATTAAGTGCAAAAATACCATTTAACCATTAAGTTTAACTTTTTTTGCTGACTGGATGATGACGTGGCATTTCAAAGGTGCAAAAATACATGTGGTTTGTCAAGAAGAGCGCCCAAGACCAATTTTTTAAAAAAAAAATTAATAATTTTACTTCAATTAAAATTATTTTAGGAAGTTGAAAAAATATTTCAGGTGTTGATCGGTACTAAAAAAATACTGACTGATACTGAAAAAATATTTTAGGGCACTGACTAGTACTAAAATGTATTTTCAGGATACTGATTGGTACGGAAAAAATACTTCATAATTTTAAAAAATTATTTTAGGATCTTGAAAAAATATTTGAAGCTATTGATTGGTACTAGAAGGATATTGACTGGTACTGAAAAATACTTCATGATCTTGAAAAATTATATTAAGATTATGAAAAAATATTTCAGGGTACTGACTGGTACTAAAAATATACTTCAGCATTTTTTTTAAGATTTTAAAATAATTTTTCAAGATCATGAAATATTTTTTCTGTACCAAGCAGTATTCTCAAAGTATCTTTTTAATACTAGTTAGTACCCTGAAATATTTTTTCAGATCTTAAAATACTTTTTCAAGATCATGAAGTAATTTTTAAGTACAAGTCAGTATCCTGAATATTTTTTTAGTACCCGGTAGTAATTAAAATAAAATTATTAAATTAAAAAATAATAATAATTTGGTGTTCGACGCTCTTGTTGACAAACTACATGTGTATTTTTACACCTTTGAAATGCCACGTCATTGTCCAGTTAGTAAAAAAAAGTTAAATTTAACGGACAAACGATATTTTTGCGCCTAATTTAATTTGTTACCACCTAGTCACTTTTGCACCTAAAAAAAGTACTTGCTACAAGGCGCTCATTAGAGAAAAGCACATCTGTATTTTTACACCCTAACCCTAAAATGTATTCACATTTAGTGTCCAACAGTTTCTCAAAAAATAGTTAAGTTGGTATCACTACTACAAAAATTGTGATATATGACGATTATTATCTGTCATATATAATGGTTCCGACCTGTCTATAAAAGCTCAACATAGATACATTACAGTTTCGAATTGTTATTTATCCTGGACTCATTATAACGGTTATAATATAATATTCATTATGTATGGAAGCTTAGTCTGACCATGATATGCCCATTGCTGTTGTTAGTTCTCTATGTGTTTTGATGATAACTGACAATTGTAAACACAAGTTAAAGTTTGTCTTTGGTAAGTTGAAAAACTTACTGTCAAAGGCAAACTCGAGTTTTAGTTTGGAAACTCGAGTTTTGACTTTGACAAAGAGTAGCTCATTTTCCATGAACAATGCAAAACTCCAGTTTTCATAGGAAAACTCGAGTTTTGACCTTACAGAGAGCACTCAGTTTTTCACTTTGAAACAAACTCGACTTTTTACTGGTAAATTCGAGTTTTGCATTACACAGAGACTTCTCATTATTTCCTGATGAAGACAAAACTCCAGTTTTCATTTGAAAACTCAAGTTTTGGCCATACAGAGAGTCTCCAACATTTTGAACATATGCAAACTCAGTTTTAATCTAAAACTTCAAGATTTCATTTTGCCATGAGTTTTATACGTTTTCTCAAAGTTGTGAGAAAACTCGAGTTTTGGTTTGGAAACTCAAGTTTTCACTTGGCAGAGAGTTTTCATGTTTTACTCAGTTTTTGAAAACTCCAGGTTTGACTTGGCACAGATTTTTCAAAGTTTTCATACTTAAATGAAAACTCGAGTTTTATTTTGGAAACTCGAGTTTTGGCCAAGCCGAGAGCATTGCACTTTTTTCAATGTCTTGAAAACTCAAGTTTTGGATGAAAACTCCAGTTTTGATGTTTTGGATTAAAACTCATACTTCATATTAAAAGTCCAAAACTTGAGTTTAGTTTTGGAAACTTGAGTTTTGAGTTTCATTCAAAAATGTGTTCTAAAGCTCATATCGCGACTTCCCTCTCTGGATAGAGGAAACTTGAGTTTGGTTATGGAAACTCGAGTTTTGCTTAAGTGCATAATTGAAAACTCGAGTTCAGAAGAACAAACTCGAGTTTGTATCGCAGAGTTTGAAAATTAAATCTGACGAATTTGTAAAACCTTCTTGTTTGGTCTTAATACTTCCTATCATCATTCATCAATGTTCCCAGCTATGTTTAACCATTTTGTTAGTGAGTTTCAGATGATTTAGAAAATGTTTATTGAAGGTTAATAGCTAAAGCAAAAAGTGACGTCAACACATGAAATGCAAAACCCATAAAGTTGCATACTTTTGGGTAATCCTTCTGCACACGTTTACAAAGGATTAATGTTTGCTTTCCACTTCCAGTAGCTGCTATTCCAATGGATTAATATTCAAGAAGTCAACCCTAAACTTCTGTGTAACTGGATTAAATGAAGAATAGAGAGAGAAGAAGACCAAAGCTTAATCTAATCCTTGTCTAATGAAAGCAATGGTTATATTGAAGATTATAACGGTCATTTAATGCTCTCTTGATATAAATAGAGCTGCATTCAAGTCTTCTCAACTAACACATCTGCTGAAAACGAATTGCATTCAAGTCTTACACTTATTTTTTCAGTTTTCACTTGTAAGTATCTTTTGATACACAAAGCTTCAGTGTTCATTATCCACTCTTAGAGAGAGTTTCTTATTTGTAAATCATTTATTGTAAAGAATCACAAGTCAGGGGACTTGGTGATTGGGTTTATTGATTGCAACTTGTAAGGGGGAGTAAGTTCTAGTGAGAGAATTACTCTTGAGTACAGAGTGTGTAATCAATTGATATAGTGAAAATCGCAGAGAGTCTAGGGACTGGACGTAGGTCAAGAGGTTGGACCGAACCAGTATAAATCCTTGTGTCTTGCTCTTCTTCTCTACTCTCTGTTCATCTCTGTTTTGGCTGTCAAAAACAGAGCTTTTGCAAAAAGATTTCAAAATCCCCAATTCACCCCCTCTTGGTGATTTAGCTCCACCTTCAACTGTGATAATAATTAACAGCACACGTGAACAACCGTTATAATATATAATAATGCTTACATCATACATAATGGTTGTGCTTTAACAACCATTATATATAGTTGACATAAACTATGATTTATCGAAGTTAAATTTATTTAAAAAAATTGGGGGGGGTCTGCTTTTGATATCCTCATGCATATACATTTGTTTAGAACAAATCACAATATATATTTATATTCATTCATATCAGAACAATGCAACAAATTAGAATATATTTATAGTCATTCTTGTGCATGTGTACACTATTTAAAACAAAAATTTAAAACAAACAAATCAACAGTATCTAAAAATTTACAATCATTCTATATGTACTTACTCTCCCACTGATGTTTCACAGATGTCGCCAACTCTTTAGCCACTTCTTCCATTTGTGAGTTACTAAACATCATGTAGGAGACATCAAAATACTGTACGCAAAAGGAAACAAAATGGAAGTTAGATATTGTAATATATAGCTAATCAAATGTATATATGAATGAATTGAGCATATATTATACCTTAGTTGTATCAATATTTTCAGGATCGTATGTGATTATATCCTTCATGTACTGCATCACGCGGTACTCACAATCGTTGTTGTTGTCTGGTTGCTTTGGGAACTATAAAGAAATGGGAAGAAAAAATTTTCAGTCACACACACACACACAAACTATATTGTGTGCTTCATCAATTTATAAATATTATTGTCATTGGTGAATAATATATATATACCTTCGAACGCAACCATTAGAAGAAGCATATGTAGTTGCCATTAGTGAGCTTGTTTTTGTTGCACTCAAGACCATTTTGAGTGCAGTAAGTATAGATTGTTCTGAGAAGATGCAATATAAAATTATATATACAAAAATGTGCAAGATGAACTAAATTATAAGCAATGATAAATGAATAACTTATTAGTTATATGTCTCCTGTATGTATAGTCTTGTGTATGGAAACCCGCTCATAGAGTTATAGAACCAAATCCATTTGCACATTGGATTTATGATTATTAGCATTCAATGGCTCCTAAGTACAATAATATACCACACTGTCATGACAATTACCCAAAAAAAAAAAACCAATTCAAGCAGAGTTAATGATATTCTCACCCTTGAACGTAAGGCACAAAGAATTAAGTAAGCATCACTTCTGTCTAACACCCTCCTAATGAAGTCATCGCCCAGAAACCTTGCGTACTGTTGCTTGACATTTTCCTTCATGTCGTCACCCTGGTTATTGATTTGGTCAAGGTGGATGAACTTGATCTTGTCCTGGATGCCGAAAGGGATAAGGTAATTACAGTACAAGTGTATGAAATGTCAAAACTAACATATCAAAATATAATCAAAATTTTAAGCAGCCAACTATTTGATCACAATTGAAAAAATACCTCATAGAGAAGTTGACAGAACTTGAATTTTTCATGTCCTTGTTCAAGACCTCAGAAACAAGCTCTTCTCTTACAGCTTCCTCTTGGTTTGGTCAGTTGAAGACCTCTATCTCAAATGTGATAATGGGAAATGGATCTGAAGCAAAGCAATTGTCAGCAAACTCCTGTAGGGACTTCCAGGTAGATTGACCAATGTTCTTATTCTGTGAGGAAGATTTATTCCCAAATTGATCATTAGAGGTGGGATGCTTCATCTTCTTGGTCTGAGTAGGGGCTTAAATTGATTGGATGTCTTCGAAGTAGGGGCTTTAACTGATTGGGGATCTTAGAAGTAAGGGGCTTGGACTTATCAGTAAGGGGATTGAACTTGGTGGGAAGGCTGACTTCTTTTGAATAGGGGGTTTCCATATTTTAGGTAGATGACGAAGCCACGCAACAAAGCTGCTCGTAGCCCCTCTCACTATATTTGTGTCTTTGGTGGGCACAAGGAGCAAATAGCTCAAGTCGATATTGGTATTGATTTGTACCTTCACATGCTCAGGAGGTATAGACTCGTTATGAAGAGTGTTATCCTCCAGGTGGTTAAACATGTGACCTTTTGCAACTATATGGTGTCTAGAGCTATTGACAAAATACTCAACATTTGCCTAACCCTCATGCAAATATGATATGGGAAATGTGTAGCTGCCTCTAGTACTTGAGTTTCCACTTCCCCTTTGTTGCTTCGTAGAACGCTCCTTTATCAACTCTTGTGTGAGAAACCATATTTGGTCATGCATTTCATTATACTGTTTCTGGAGCTTTTCATACTATTCATCCATGTTATTTCTTCGAGGTTGCTGCTGACCATAATATTTTGTCTTGGTCAATCCAAAGACGACACCCCTAAGAAGACAGGGATGTTCAGGCCCCAATATGTTGGCCAATACATCCTTATCCGGAGAAAGGCAACCCCATGTATTGTAACTTCTTAGGACATGGCTTGTTGTGCATTTAGCAACAATGTTAATATTAATAATTAATTGAAGACATTACTTCTATGATTCGAGGACTTATATTAATACTTACCATTTTATCGAAGACCTTATTCACCTAAGGATTATCATAAGAGCTATCTTTATTTTCTCTTGCAACCGACTAAAGTTCATGACGGGGAGGTTTACTATTGTCCCCACTCTTTACAGGTAACCTTTTAGCAATCCAAGCATATCACATCCGCCCTCCTTTATAGGGATACTTATTGTTCTTCACTCTCTTCCTATTCAGTTGGCTTAATTCCTATGAAATGTTGTTTTTGTCTTTCATGCTTTACGTAAATAGATATAACCGTTATGTTTGTGTTTTCATTGATTTAAGGTTGGCAAACAAATCATTTGTAAGTTCTATATGACAGTTGTTTCGAAATAACTATCACTTTTGTCATTAAATAAATTACAGTTATTAACTACCACCGTTATTTTTATGTTTTTGCTAATTCTGCCTTGCAATACATGATGGTGCGTACACTTAACCTTACTTTTTAAACGTTATATATCTTTGCGCGACCTCCACCTCAACATGCATGACATTTATTAGCTATAACCATTATATATTAAGTGTTATAAATACGCACATTTGTAGTAGTGTATAGTATATTTATAAAAGGATGTGTGTATGTTGAAGTTGCTCATTGACATAAATTCCTTTACTATATGCACTTGATAGGGATATTTTGAGAACAGAATTATAAATTTTTAGACAAAATGAATTGAGTTCTTATATTAAGTGCCAAAGTAAATCCTTAACTTTCCCTTATACTTAAAACTTGAGGGAGTACTATATAGAGTAAATATCCTATTTGGTCCCTAAAAAAAACACGGACTTCATTTTGGTCCCTCAAACAACAAAACCCCTTTTCAGTCCCTAAAAAGGATGAATTTCAAAAAAAATAAAAGAAAGACCCATTTTGGTCCCTCGAAAATTTCTATAAACCCATTTTTAGTCCATAAAAATGTCTCATTTTAGTCCCTGAGGACGAAAAAGAGTCCGTGTTTTTTTTCCCAGGGACCAAATAGGGTATTTACTCTACTATATATTAAACTCTATGCAAGATATATGCCCATAGTCTAGTCACTCACTACTGATAAAATCATCTTTCAAGCCATGAGGCGTAGCCTACAACGCCTTTTAAATCTGTCATGGATCGCTTTTTGCATGAAAATAATACTACAAATTATGTTATGTATTTAGGATCGGAGGAGTAATACTTTCTTTAGTCGTTAGGATATAATTAGAAAATTGATTTTGATTATAAATATAAGATATATTTCATATTTTTATTCATTTCCCAAAATTAACTTTATTGATTCCCTCAACAATAATCAAATACGATGAAAGGGGAAAGAATTAAGGAACATAACTAGAATATTTTTTAAAACAAAAAAAAAAACATATCATATTAACTAACATCTTTAATCTATCCAAATTAATTAATTATGTGTTACATTAAAAACAATATAAGTAATAAGTAATAATAGTAGTAGTAGTAATGGGAAATGCATAAAATAATAATTGGCGGCGCAAAAAAGAGACAGGAGAATTTGAGCATAAACCGACCAAAGACTAATAGGAGAGTAGAGTTTGAAATATTCTAAACTCTATATCTCTCTGGACTTTATATTTGGTCAGTTTCCATGAAAAGATGCAGAAACGTGTATTATATTAAGAAAACAGTACGGAATAGTTAGTTAATTAATTAACTACCACTACACACTCCTGTATAAGTTTGGACTATAACAAGTGAGTTTGTATATGTGTGTTTATAAAGCATTAATATAGAAATTTAATATGCATGTTAGGCAGGAGTATATAGCAGGAAAATGGGCTGGCTAGCTTTTTGTATGCTTTGATTTAATTCTGTGTTCTTCATAAAAAACGTTGGGTCAATACATTGGAAGACAAACATTAATCTATGCCTACCAGACTTCTATATATCTGTTAGCTGAAGTCAGATTCAGTGTTCTTCTTTCCGTCAATAAAATGTAATTCTGCCTCCGAACTTAAATATAAAAGAACCAGCTAACCTTTTTTTATTAGATCAAAGAAACTAAATAAGTTATTTAATCATATATCATATGTTGTAAATAATCAAATTATATAATTTTAGTTTATAAATCAAATAAATTAGTTTTGAGAAAATACGATAAATATAAATAATTTAAAGTAATTTAATTAACTTCTTTAATCTCTAAAAAAAAATCAGTTGGATCTTATATTTAGAATCGGAGATAATAATGAATAATGATAATTGAGTTAGGCGGAAGAAACCTTTTCACAAATAAGCTCAAGGTTCAAACATTATGAATGAAAAAGTCATATTTATTGGTAGAACTATTTTCAATTAGACTTATAATATTTTAATCTAACATAATATCATTGGATATTAGATTAGATGGTAATTTAAAAAAAAAACTCCAGGTTTATAAGTTTGAAGAAAATTGATTAGAAAATTCAATTCTTTAGTGAAGGTAAAAGAAAATAATAATTCCCGTTAATAAGACTATTTTATATGGTCAAAGAGCAAGCAAAGCGCAGATATAAGAACGAGATTCAAACTCTCTCTTCTCTAGGGGCCCATTTGGTTTGATACAAATCAGGCGAGGGAAAAGAAAAATTGAATTTTCTATCTAGTAGTAGCCATTTGGTTCACCATTTTTCTAGGAAAATATTTTGTAGCGGCCGGCAATTTTTCTTCATCTATGTGAACATTTTTTCCTTCCATTATTGATGGAAACTCATTTTCTAATGGTGGTAAATTCTCAAATAACCCCTCTTTTTCTTTTTCAATGGTTGTCACCGCCTCCTAATGTGTAGATCTGTCAATGACAACTGGACAAAAGAAGTCGATGGTGGCCTCTTTACTAACTCTTCGTCCTAACCGTCTAGTCGCCTACTACTTTCGTTGTTATAGATCCGTCAGTGATGGAGGAGGAGGAAGAAGTCGTGGTGGCGATAAATATGACAATGAAGAAGGAAAAAGACTTAATTTGTTGGTGATGATGAGAGGAGAAGACACGAATGCCTTTGTTCCACCACTAACCCCTTTCGTGCCAAAAATGCAATTAGAAGTCAAAGTTAGTCTGAGAAAAAACACCACACTGGAGAATTATAAATCCCTACATTTTTTTTTTCTGATGGTTGAGATGAGGGAGATTTTTCCGATGGTTGGGAGAACAAGGGAGAGGACACATTTTTTTAGGCTTTGATTTGGGGACGTTTTTGGATTGTGGTTTGATTTACATTTATATCATATTTTTAATACAGGGGCAAAATAGTTTTTTTTGACTCATTCTCCTATCTAATTTTCTTCTAATTAAACAAAAAAATTTCTATCAACCAATTTTTTTTTCCAAAGCGAACCAAATGTGTTAGTGGTAAAATATTTTCCCTTTCTTTACATTCCTACCTCTTCTTTAATTCAAACGGTGACCCTAAAATGGCTTTTAGATAATCATTTTCATGTTGCAATGTTGAATGGATATTTATGCGCAAAAATTTCATATATAATAATAATAATAACAATCAGAGGTTAAATTTAATGTTTCTCGCAAAGGGAAAAAAACATTAAAGCTGTACATTAAAGCATTTAAGAAATTAAAATTCTGAAATACTAAAATATTGTGGCAATCAGGCAAATAATACTACCCATGGCACATAGCCATTGAAGTCAAGTATGACTATTACTCCCTCCGGTCCTAATTATAAGGCATAGTTGACTTTTTTGGAAAAATTAAGGAAGCTAATTAAATTACTTTAGAGTATTTTTATTTTTATTTTTTTCTTCAAAGTAATTAGTTTGACTAATAAACTAATATATAATCTAAAGATATACAACATATAAAGTGATTAAGTAACTTATTTAGCTTCCTTAATCTCTCCAAACAAAGTCAACTATGCCTTATAATTAGGACCGGAGGGAGTACTTTATAGCGTGCAATTGGGTAAAAGACGAGCGCATATATATTTATGGAATAAATATTAAATTTGTGAGGAAGCAAAGATAGTTTTTTTTTTTTGCTCGAAGAAAGCAAAGATAGTTCAAATTTCAAATAGGAAGACAAAAAGTCAATGAGGTCGGTCAATATGGTTGACTTGGTCCCTTGGAGAGAGTACCATAAGTCACACTTTTCGGCGCTTTATTCCAAATTCGTCTCTCCCCTCTCTTAAATTTCAACTCTCATTATCATTGCATACGTTTTCAGTTTTCCACTATGTCCAAGTTGATTTTAATAGGAAAAATTCTCCTCATGGCCTAATTAATTAAAATAATTTTAAATAGGGAAAATGCCCCTCATGGCCTTTTTTACTATATTTTGGTATCATGGGCCCTGAGCTTGATTTTCCCATTTTGATATAAGTTAGTAGTTTTATTTTTGCCTCCATTAAATATAAGCTACCCATTACCTCTAATAAATTTATACTCACTATCTCTCATATATACTCCTTATAAATAAGGGTATAATTAGAAAGAAAAGTACATATTTAACACATTTATTACTTTTAATTAATATTTTGAACCACGTGATTTTGGTATCCCTCTTGTCCTTGTTATAAATTTAGTTTGTCTAAAAAAGTTTACCCTAATTACAAGTCCATTTTAAGAGTTATTAACGATTGTTTTTCAATTTTACCTAAATTGAATATATGAGAGAAAATGCATTAATACCATCTTTCTTGTAATACTTATTATTAAATAAGAGTAAATTTAGAAAAGAAAATCAATTTAAGACATATTAAATACCATAACTCTTATTTATTGGTATATGAGATTTGATCAAACCAGACTTATAATATAGATAATAGTGGTACTCCCATTTTGCTTATAAGAGAAAATTGACAATCAAATTTAGACTTAAGTATAAGACTATAATTCATTTTATCTTTCATATTTATCATTTTTTTCACAAACGAATTTATGTGACGCTATAAATTAATATGTGATTTCATGTTATATGGGGACATTTAAAAAAACTTACATCATGTTATATTAGTTATAATTAAATGATTTATTTAGTTTCTTAAATATACCCAAATTAGTTAAATCGCTGTTATATTAAAAATTAGAAGAATAATTCAATCTAGTTCTTTACTTCAGGTGTCACTTTTATGTAGTTGCATGCACTTGAGTCAGCCGTAAATATCTTGATTTGATGGTATTAAAAATTATTATTAAAATAAATTAAGAGTGATCTTAATCAATTAAATTAAAATTTACCACGATAAAATAAAAATTAAATGAAATTAATAATGTATAATAACTTTTTCCCTTAAATTTAATTTGGGCCAAAGCAGATTGGTTCACGTTTTTTTACAAATTTCCTTATTTGGGCCAAAGCCGATTGGTTCACGTATTTCTACAAATTTCCTTCCTTTATAAATAATGTGACAATTTTTTGAGACAGTGAACTGTATTTGCTTCTTTTTTTTTTTCTCATTATAACTCAGAAAGTATTCCTTTCGAACTGTCGAGTTCAACATTGTAAAATGATTGAAAAAGAATATTAAATACAGTATTTGTTATTGACTCGATCAAGGTATGCCAAATCTTTGGTATCCATAATTTCACACTATCAATGTTTTTCATGGTTAGCTAAATCTTTAGTGCCTCAAATTTATTTTCATTTTGATTTTGATCCTTCAATGTTTTATTATATTTTTCCTTTTAAAATATTGATCCTTATAATTTAATAAAAATCTAAACCATTTTACTTCTTAAGAGACCAAAATGATTTGAAAGATAAAAACCAAAATGAAAGTAAATTAAAAAAAAAGGGGGGGGTAGACACTAGCAGTATAAAATTATAAACGGGATTAAACTCTCGACCTCTTATTTATAAAGAGTTTTCATGTATACTGCTACTAAGTAATATTCAATAGTTGTCATAGTAAAGCAATTATTATTATTATTATTATTATTTTGCCCAAAGTAAAGCAATTAATTGAATGCGTCTATTTTTTTTACCTAAGAAGCAAAGTCTCTATGATACGTCCCAAAAAGGAAAAAGTCTCTGACACATTGGGTAGGAAAGGAAGAACAGGTTATTGTCCACAATTCAAATGAGAAAACCCAACGGGCTCGGGTAAAGCCCATATCAAATGCCTTTCCTTACAGTTGGGAATTCCTTGTATTAATTGTTCAACTTTAAGCCCACCCCCCAATCGAAGTGATAGGCATCCCAACCTCATCAAATTCCAGCTGGGCACATTTAATTTTTTATCTTTGTTTTTTTTAAAAATATTTTAATAGGTATAAAATTTAAAATAAATATTATATTTTAATCATATATTTTTAAAAAATTATTTATTTTATTTAAAAATCATCAATAAATCTGGAAAGCCCCAGATAAGATTTGCATGGCCCAAATCTGATGAGATTTAATTGCTCATTGAATGCTCATCACCTTTGATAAACATGAAAGTGCTCATCACCAATCTACATCATCAAATTGATTTTGGACCATCTAAATTTAATTTAAAATAAATATAATCTTATAATTAATCATTTCTCATGAAAAATAAATTTATCATTCCAAAAACTCTAAACTAAAAATTCAAAAATGTGAACTGTTTTAATTATTATTATTTTTTAATACAGAATCATTCAGATTAAATTTAAAGAGTTAAGATTTCATCCAGTGGTGAGAAATTCAGTGCTGTCAGTAGCAAGAATGCGAACCTCCAACAAAATACTTGTTACATACAACAAGCTTTCAGATCAAACCATCCGATAACCACTTTGGTTCCAACTAGAATTAGAATACATCAATGCATGGTGCTTCGTATGGATCTAATTTTTGATTGTTCGTTGATAGGAAGCTATATATATGAACATTAGTCGCGAAACATATTTAACACAAGTGCAAGGTCCGAAGCAAGGGGATGGGGATATATAGAACAAATTTAAACACACACATATTATAGGTTACATTTTCACAAGTAAATATTAATAGAAAAGAAAAGAGAAGAGGTGATCCAAGGGTAGAGATTGAGGTCCTAATAAACTAGAGAGCAAAAGAAGTAGGCGGCTACGTTGGTGAACGATGATCAGAAAGTGAGATGACCGCCTCCAACAGAGACAGAACTGGAAGCTCCGGCGGCGGCGCTGTTCCTCTCGGCGTGACAAAGTTGACGGAGCTTGGTGGGGACATACCAAATAGAGAGACGAGGATGGGCGTTGAAGATGGCATCAATGTCCCAACCCTGACGCGCCGCTATGGCCACCAGCGGCTTATAACTGGCCTGCCTCCACGCGCCCACGTTCTCACCTCTCTCCTTATACCTCATCCTCAGTTCATTCGACGCCTCCTCGTCTAAACAGTGCAACGCATAGCAGTGCACGTAATGTCGCATCTTAGGCTTGTTTATGTAGCTGGCTCCTGCCTTCTTCGCGTACCTAAACACCTGGTTTGTCACCTGCACCTTCCACGTGTCAGCTCCCAACCCACTCCCCATCAAATTAGTTATTTAGAATTGAACAGATTAGTTAGTTATATGACTATATTATTTGAATGAAACATGTGCAATTAGTTCTTATTTCATGTGTTGATTTTTCTTAAATACCTAATTTAACCCTATGCAATGGATCTATATATCTAGCTTCTACTTTTATATTTAGGATACAAATAAAGTAGGGGTACTGGGAGGATCCTTGTATCCTTGTACAGTTGTGGTGCATCGTTTTAACCCGCGGTTCAATGGGTTAAAATTCGACGTTGCGGGACCCGGCCAGAGGGCCCTGTCTTTTCACGTGTTTCTTGGAACATCTCGAAGTTGTGGCAATGTTAATATTTGAAGTACCATGACTCTGACTCTCTGAGTTTGTGAGAAGCTAAAATGGACAAAACAAAATAAAGAGATTTTTTGAGTTGAGTATGGGAATGGGACTTTGGTTACGATATGGTATTAGATTTTGCAGTTTTTTTTTTTTTTTTTGGTTACCTTGGTGGGACATTTCTCGCCGCGTTCCTTGGCCATGTTCTGGACTTGGATTAAGAACTCCCGGCATTGTTCGTAGAGGTGGAAGAGATAATCCAGGCCGTTCTTCTTGCCACGTGCCACTTCCCCAGGCTCCGTCACGATGAACGGGTGCTCTCTCTGTCTCTCGCATCCTCCATTGTTCATTCCTTCTTCGATAATGTCTTCTGCTTCGCCGTCATCTTCCGCGTCGTCGTTCTCATCGTCGTTGTGGTGCTGATTTGTCTTCATCGTCCTCGCCGTCTTCGTTCTCCTCCGCTGCTGCTTCCTCCTCTCCGTCGCCGCAATCACCTCCCACGTGCTGCCTCCCGCCTCTTTCTCTTGCTGCACCACCGGTTCCTCCGACAACCCTACATATATATCGATACACATGCGTTGTCACCATCACGGTCAACGGCAACACCAGCAACTCAATACAACAATAATTGTTTTGTACATTGTCTACAGTATTGTTCGTAAGCCCACTTCATCAACAACAGTAGTTTAATATAACAGTAATATATGAAGTCAGTTCAATTTTCTCTAATTTCTCTTCGCGCTCTAGTTTTCTGTTTCTACTTACAATAACTGAAAACGATAATTCCTCAAAGTCTTCTTACCTTAAACATTCAGTACATGAAGTTGACTTTGGGCACAATATTTGAACAATTTCTCCATGAAAAGAAGAGAATATAAATAATGAAGCGAAATGAGTGGTTTAAGTGGGTTCATCACCTTCTTGGGAGAGAGCGTCAAGTGCGATGGTGGTGGTGGTGTCCGTGGAGAGAAGGTTACGACGCCGTAAATCCTCTTCGTCGATACGTCTTCGTTCGGCTCTCACGGCGGCTTTGATACCGTAACGTTCCCCGACGAGGAGATCCCAACGGAAAATCTGAGAGAGGCTGCTCATCATCTCGTCAAGCTCATCGTCTTTCATGTTGACGAGAGTGCTCACGGTGAAACCAAGCTCGGCTATCTTAGCCGCCGTGTAGTAGCGAATCCCATAAGCTTGGAACAACTCATCCAGCCCCGTGACCTCCCTGCTGGAACCCTTAACTACGGCGGCGGAGGGCAGTGCCGGCGGAGCCATGGTGTACTCGAGAAGCGGAGGGCGGTTAAATGCGGAAGTTGAGAGGATGGTGCGTGGGTCCCACTTGAAGATGCTGGTGGTGAATGTTTCGGGATCCATATGGGAAGGCGAATGATAATCGGAAAAAATGGAAAGCGAAGAACCTTGGAGAGTCTAGTACTGTTTGGGGTGAAAGTTCCTGAGTGAAAAACCCTTAAAAAGGGCAGAGATGGGAGAAGAAGAGGTGCAGGGGAATAGTGGGATGCCGAAAATGCCCTTGTGCATGGGTTTGATTTCCCGAGCCTAGTTACAGGACAAAGTGGAGTCGTTATTGGGAAGTTCAGGGAGGGTTAACCAGATAAAACCGGGCAGTCACAAATGAACGGAACTAGCTGTTGGTGCTAGTTTTTTTTGTCTCTAATGGTCTGAACCGTAGAGGGAAGTAGAGACGCTGCTGCTACGGCCTGTGGTTCTTGGATTTGCCACGTAAGCGGGGGGTTCTTGGTTATTGGCTTAGGTTTGACCAATGATTTGACTGTTAATTATTTATTATTCCCATAATTTTTAGTGCTTTCTACCTTCAAGTGTGTGCGTGTTATTCCATAATTAGCATCCCTTACTCCGTCATTCCACTCTACAGTAATCTGCCCATTTCAAACAGGTCAACCGTTTCCTAAATTAATCCAACACAATCTATATTCAAAAAAAAATTGAATGTCTAAATTCGAAAGGAATATTGTAGTCACATTACGTCCCGTTTGGTTTAGGGAATTTTTAAGGAGGGAAATGAACTTAAAAGGAGGGAAAGGAATTGAAGGGAAGATTAAAAGGAACTTTAAAAAATTTGGTTATTTGGTAGACATGGGAACTTAATTAAGTTGAGGGAAGATAATTTGTTTGGTTTGAAGAATTGAGTGTTGGTTAAGTGGGAACTTTAGGTAAAATTCCCAGAATGCCCTCCCACAAAAAAAGCCAGAAAACATTTTTTTTTTTTTTTGGTTTTGCGAATTGGACAGAGAGCCAAACTAAATCGCGTCTTGGTGGAGAAAGAAAATTGCAACCAGCATTGAAGGGATCTGCAACTGCAACAAGCATAATGGCTACGGAAGGTGAGAAGGACACTGGACATGGAAAGAAATAGAGGGGGACAACACGAAATGAAGCAAATCGAAGTGGACATGAATATTGCAAGAGGATTAGGGATCTATGAACAATGAACCCAGTTGCTGCTTTAACGGGAAAAATCAAAAATTGGAATTACTCAGTGTGAAAACCTTGAAATTGTGAAGTGGATGAAATAAATTACTACGTTGGTAAGAAAAAACAGTTACTTAAAAGAAAACTTCAGCATAAAAACCAATGCTCCTGATGTTACAGGGCAACATGAAGAAGTTCAAACGTAAGCATAAAGTTCGAACGTAAGCGTAAAGTTCGAACTTACAAACTTTACGAGCACACATGTTCGAACGCGTTATTTGACAGCAGGACATATCAGCAGAGCAAATATGAAAATAATTACAAGCAAGACCAAAATCATTTAAAAGAATTTGCCAACCATTCATGGACAACAGTCAAGTTTGAACTCACAACACAAAATGTCAACCAGTACAGTAAAATTAAGGATGTAAGTGAAAAATAAACATGTACACAATCTCTCAAATTTTTGCAAGAACCTTGCTCCATGAGTCTCCCCTGTTGTAGAGTCTTAAAGCGCCGACAGCAAGTTACATTGAAAAGCTATCTACCACCACACCCACCCACATATATTGAGCCGAGGAGCAAAAGCAAATGAAAAATGCTCCTGAATCACACACATCAGCGAAATATGGGAAGGAAAACGCAGCTCCACAAACCCACAACATCTAGCAGAAACGATGAAGAAGAAAGACAAAACTAGCCAAAACCCATGCCACAATCACGCACACAGATGCGACTAGAAGGAAGAGGAAACACAAAGAAGTACTCGATCTCTCATGCCTACAAGGCAGCGTCGATTGTGGTGGTTGAAGGAAGAAAAGAAGAATGGTGACGCTGAATTTGGGAAAGAAGGCGAGAAGCATGCGATTTATAATTTCAGAGGGGCTTTTTTGTCTCAAAATTCAGTTTCCCGGGAACGTTTTCAAGATCCCGCCATTTTTAAAGGGATCTAAACTTCCCTCGGTTGTGGGAGCTTCATCGATGGCGGCAAATTCACTTCCCAGGAACAGAGTGAACCAAACACGTTGCCAACAAGGAAACTGTGTTAAGTTCCCAGGAACATGGCTCAATTCTCTCAACCAAACGGGCCCTTAGTTTTCTTACACATGAATCTTTGACTGTTATATCTCTTTTGCCTTTTCCGATCCAAAAAAAAAATCTCTTTTGTCTTTATACTAAATTCTTTTATTTATGAGTTATGACTTCTAATCAAGGCAAATAATTACTTGTCGGGAGGACGCTTCAGGCTTTCAGCTATTAAGCATTTTTTTTTTAAATAGAAAATGACTTTGGTCTTATAAAAGATCTAATTTTCTGATATTTCATATATTTATTTATAAATTATTTTTATCTGACCTTTAATCATAATTTTTCATTTTAGTGAATATAATCCCACATCCTTATATATAATATTAAAATTATAAACATTTTCATCAATAATTTTAAATTGTAAGTTGGTAGGACTTGTTCAATATGGGATAAGAAATAATTAGGGTTTGATTTTGAGTCATTAGGGACTTGTTCATCAAATTTTATACTACTTGATATAAGAATTAGTTGAAGATTGAATTTAGTTTTAAATATAAGATTGAGACCCTATCCATTTCATCTCTTATATTTATAATTTTTTCCTAAAGTATTCATAGGAAATGCATCATCAAGAAATTTCTATTTAAGGGTAATTATGATCAAGGTTGTCAAACTCACAAGTTTAAGCAAATTCGTGACAGTGACGTGAACTCGAACCGTAAACTCGTAAGAGTTTACTTTTATTATTAAATAAGTTTTACTAATGTATAATTAAATAATTAAAATATAAAAATGACAATAATTTGATTTAAATATATTTTAAATCCAAATAATTAAAATTAAATCCATCAATATTTATCATATATCATATTTAATAAAGAAATTTCTCTAAAATTTCTATATAAAGTCGCTGAACATGATAAAATCAAAAAAGTTGATACGATTTTAAGAGTAAGTTAACACGGTTTTGTAAGTTAGAAACGTAAAAACGGTGAACTCAGTATATAAACTCGTGAATTTAACCGAGTTTACCACTGACTCAACTCTTTTTGTAAGCTAGAAGCGTAAAAACGGTTAACTCAGAGAGTCAACTCGCAAGTTTGACAACAAATATTATGATGAAAGATGATATTTGAAAATCAACCTATTCTTATTACAAATTATTAACAAAACTAACTCTATTAATAAGATTAAAGATTGGAGGCAATATAATATATAAGAGTCACATGAATGAATTATACATACTTTGAAAACAGTTATGTCAGTTATAAATCATAGATAATATGGCTTTGCGTAAACACTAAGCTACAATGCCTTGAATACTTAAAATAAAATATTATTTGTTGATAAATTGCATTACAACGGGATCTTTTATTAAGAATTCTATACAGACCACAAAAATAAAATCTTATATGAGTTTAATGTGTTGCACATGCATATTGATATTGATTGAAAATTATATTGGTTGTTTTATTATAATGATAATAGGAATATAATGAGGTGAGAAAAGAGAGGAAGGATAGAGGAGAGAGTGAGGGAAAAGGAAAAGAGAGGGAGGGGTGGCAGAGAGCAATGATATAGGAAGAGGAGGGTAGGGTGGTAGATCAGTAGCTGACTGTGAAAAGGATCAGACCAAATCTCACTGAGGCATTGGAGCATGAGCTATGCGCAACCCTGTGCTCCTGCTCCTGCACCCTCCCACAATTATTCATTACTTCTCATTTTTAAATATAAATAGACTGAATTGTCATGAGGTTTTAAATAAGGCACATATTATTCAGAAGTTAACTTCTCATCCTTATCTTTATTATAAGAAGGTACTAATAAGTAAATATATTTGATTTTTTTATTAGGTATTTATTTGTTTCTAAGAAGCATTAATTATTATTTTTTATGTATGTCTACAATTAAGAGTCAAAGGTTAAAAATACACATGACCTTTTTCTCCAGAATGACCCAGCACCATGACTTTTCAACTAGATCAAAAATACATACGACGTTACGTTTTTGGGTTGCCCAACACCACGGCAGTTAGTCAACCGTTAATTACCGTTAGTTGACCTTAGTGTTGGACAACCCAAAAACGTAACGTCATGTGTATTTTTTTATCCAATTGAAAGGTCGTGGTGCTGGGTCATCCTGGGGGAAAAGGTCATGTGTATTTTTGACCCTTCACCCTATAATTAATAAGGAAAGTGGGTGAAAGTAATTATTAATATGATGTTAAAATTTAGTACAATTAGTAGGGGTGATATTAAAAAGTATTTAAATTTTAGGGTAACTTTATTGGCTTTATCTGTTTTTATTTGTTTATGATAATTGTTAGTTAGTACCTTATAATAAAAACTAGAATGAGTATATACTATACATATATTGTGCTTGTTTAAAATAGTGATGAGAGCCTTTAAAAATAATTTTTTAATCATGATTTATTTACACTTATTACTAATAAGTAAAAACAATAAACATGATGTCATTTTCTACATTGTCAATGCATATTTCTTAATTATTACCACATTTTTGAATGGATAAATAATTAGGGGAACTTAGGAGGGAAAACTCTAAAAATAATAATATTATTATTATTATTATTGAAAGTTTTGTTTCCTAATATCCCATTGCTTCTATTTTTTCTCAACTTTCTCTTCATCCAAATATGGCACATCTCTTCTTTAAGACTTGGTAATAATTCCCTTGTATAAATAATAGAGTTAAGTAACAAATTTGTTTCGAAAGTTTTTACTAACGAGCAATATTACATTGAAAGTTTTTCTTGTCTCTATGTTACCTCTGAAATTTCAAAACGACCAATTTCAGTTAGAAAATTAATAATCAACGTTAATTTTTTAATGGATAGAGGAACATTATTATGTTTTAAAACTTCCAAGACAACATTAAAACAAGAAAAACTTTTGGAATAATATTTCTTGAGGGGTTATGCTTCCGTACTACTCAACCCTTAACATAGTAGTGAAAATGTAGATTTTACCTGAAAAACAGAAGGAGAATGAAAAATCATAAAACGTAAAATCGTAACGTAGTAAAATAGTAAAAAAAATCGTACAAATTTTAAAACGTTTGAAAAATTAGTAAAATCGTTTTAATAAAAAAAATCATAAAAACATAAAATTATAGTAATAAATAAAGTTTTTAACTCCGATAACCCTCAATAATATTGACGTTGTCTAATTAATTTAAGAGCTAAGATGCAAATATGCCTAAAAAAAGATTTTAACAGCAAAGTGACATGTTGGTAGGTAGGCAGGTTTGAACCTTAATCATGAATTTAAGTCGTACTAATAGAGTTCAGATAAAGAGAGGGGAGTGATGAATGCAGCGGAAAGTACAGCGTTTCAGTGGTTTCTGCTCTAAAGCCTGTCCTCCTCTTGTACTTACCCTCTCATTTCCCTCCTTTTTATATCCTCTCTCTCCTTCTTTCCCTGCATTCTTTCATTAATTCCTTCATTTCTTTCATTGATTATTAATCACCCCTGCCGTACTCAACTCATAACTAATTAAAAATATGATAATGAAAAAAAAAACACTTAAACATCAAAATCTTTTAAATAACAATAGTAGTTGGATTAACAAAAACATTAAAGTAATTAACTACTCATTCTATTGAAAAATTACTTATTTAAGATTTTGAAATTTAAGTGGTATTTTTTTATGACTTTCTATTAAAAAAAATAATTATTCAATTGATTATTTCTCATATATATGTATTTGATCAGAGGGAAAAGATGTAATTTTAATGACAAAGTTTTTCATCATCAGTATCTAACATAATTAAGTTTTGACGTCAGGCTCACTTGTCCTTTGACCAGCTTCATAAGAAACATTTGAGCCAATTTTATGGGATTGATAAAATTGTAACATTTTAAAAGATTGTATCTACTCTTACATACTTCAAAATCTAATTGTGCATGTTTATGACCCATTTTTTTTTTTTTTTTTGGGAGGGGATTTTGAGTTTACTTGCACTCATCACCCTAGGATATTTTTTTTTAATGATACTCATCCTAGAATAATTAATTGTGCATTCAACATTTTAAAATATTTTTTTTGTTAAGTAACATAAACTAGGGGAATTCGTTGCAACTAAAAAAATGTTTTAAGGGTAAAATCACAGGCGCACACAAAATACTTTAGAATATTGAGTGCTGTTAAAAAATGTTTTTAACATAATGTTGGATTTACCAAAAATTATTTTATAACAATGAGTGCTAATGGAAAATAATTCATGGTGTTGAATGTAACCTAACCCAAAAAATTATAAATTTGGGAGATAAAATATAGTAATGTTTGGTGATCAAAGTAAACCTCAAATATAACTAAGGGTTAAGGTGCAATTTTATAGATAAATTTTATTGTTAAATTTGACCAAATGTCTGTTAAATTTTAAGACAAAAAACATTAACTGCTTTTGGCGAAATTTTAACGGTTTCAGTGTATATGTACCCTTTTAAATTGTTTATTGGTATTTTTGTCCCTTTCAAAACTTATTTATTTCAGGCCCCCTTAAAAAAACTTTGTTGATAAAATTACATCTTAAAGTGTAACTAAAATATTTTGGACGGCAAGGGTATTCTTCTTCTTGTTTTTGTTATATATATATATATATATATATATCATGGTAGGGGAGAGGGACCGAGTTCGAACTCTGGACATGAGGGACTGGCTCTTATGCCACTACACTACTAAGGCGCTAGCTTTTATTTTATATATTTGGTTGGTCTTCTCTTTGATAATCTTATTATAATTGTATGATGATCCTTCAAATACTATTTGGACATCTAATTGTGAGGGGTGGATAAATCTTTTTTCCGACCAATTTGTTAGTTAAAATATCTTTTTACCAAAATCTCATTCGGTCCTAATTATAGGATAAAATTTATAGTCTGACTTTGTGATATCTATAAAATGTATGGTATAATTAGGATCAGAGCTACTATTAGTTAATCTCTCAATCAGACAAAATTTCCTGATTTTATTGATCTTGATAAGGCGAGAAAGAATTGAGGGGGGAAATAAAATAAAGGGTTAAGGAGCGATTTTACCAACAAATTATTGGCTCAAGAGCGTCCAATACAATTAACTATTAAGTGGACAAAAAATACTAATAAACTTTTAAAAAGGAGCGCCCAGCACAACGCCGTTAACAAAAAGTTAACCTCCGTTATCTAAAATGCAAATTGACTAACGAACTTTTATTTCAGGAGCGTCCAACACAAAATTCTAAATTTTACTAAATTAAATAATTTTTTCTCAATGTCATTATTCAAAACTACTTGTATAGATATCTATGGACAAAAATTACACATTCTTTAACTTAAGAGGCTTGAGGAAGGACAACTTAATAGTAAGTTAAGGAGCAATTTGGCCTAGGAAAGTCCCATATCCATATAAGTGATAGGTCATTTAATTAACAAATATATCGTCAAGTTGCCGGATTTATATTATTAAGTATCAACGTTGATATCCATTAAGCTCTTTTTATAAAAATAAAAATTAAACTCATTTCATTTTTTTCAAAATATATTAGATTTTTAAAATTTTATTAAGATTAAATGTATTTTTTAATTCACATAAATTTCTTCTAAAGTAAAAAAATAAATCATCTATATTTTTTCTTTAACATATATAATAAACTATAAAATACCTTGAGTTTTATTTAAATCATATAATTATTTTTTTAATTAAAATTTTGTATATTTTAGCAAATTATAATTTTGACAAAATTGAAGAATGAGTAATTTTTGTTCATAAATATCTATACAAGTAGTTTTGAATAATAACAATTGAAAGAAAAATTATTTAATTTAGTAAGATTTAGAATTTTATGCTGGGCGCTCCTAGAGTAAAAGTTCGTTGACCAATTTGCGCCTTATATAACGGAGGTTAACTTTTTGCTAACGACGTTGTGCTGGGTGCTCATTTTTTAAAAATTTGTTGGTATTTTTGACTTACTTAATAGTTAATTGTGTTGGACGTTCCTGGGTCAATAATTTATTGATAAAATCACTTCTTAACCCTAAAATAAATAGAAGATGAGGATTAGACTTATCGATGTCCACATGCACGTTACTAAGTTGGCTAACCAAATGACGTTATCTTATCCCAGTCTGTCGCGTGACATTCGTTGACAGAGCAATTGAACAATACAATTATTCCATAGTCTTACATTTATTTTGACCCCAAAAAAAAAAAAGTCTTACATTTACCAATGCCATGATTCCTATATATAAATATTTAGGTAAAGGTATAAAAATATATATGTATTTTATTTTTAAGAGCGTCTGACATCACGTATTTTGTTTTAAACCCAAAAATACACATGTGCTTAAAAAAAGAGTTTAAAAAAAGAGTGCAAAACTACCAGCTTCGTCACACTGCATTAACTGAGGTTACTGACAAAGGAAAAATACCAAAATATCGGGATTTTGACCAAAATAATAACAAAACAAAAAATATTTACCAGATTAATGTACAGTCAAAACTATTTACCAAAATAAGGTTCACGCCACTGGTGGCGCAGGGGGGCTCTACGCCACGTCAGTGGCGTAAAACAGGTCCACGCCACCAGTGGCGTGGACCTGTTTCACGCCACTGACGTGGCGTCCGCAGGGTCCACGCCACAAGATGGCGTGGACCAATCAAAGTCTGCTTTAATATTTATAAAAAAAAAAAAAAAATTTGACACGGTGGCGTCACATAGTACAACGCCACTAGTCGTGTTAGAAGGTACGACGCCACTAGTGGCGTCGTACTTTCTGACGCCATTGTCACATCAACCTTACTTTGGTAAATAGTTTGAACAGTGCTTCAGATTGGTAAATTTTTTTTAAAAAAATATTATTTCGGTTAATTTGCCCCAAAATATCCCTTGACCAACAAAAAAAACTGAAGAAGGAGTGGCGAGTAACTCAGGTAACAGTGGCGAGTAAACCAAGAAGACGTGGAAGAAGGACTGCTCGTTTGTACAGATCCACATTATTCCCAAAACACTCACACTATTTCCATCTTCTTCTCATTCTCACACAACATATTAGAGATAAAAGATCAAACAGTAAGACAGAAATGCATATCAGTTCATAATCAGAGATGTTGATGAATCAGAGAGCATTAAACACTTAAATGCATATCAGTCCATAATATTGACCAAACGGTAAGGCGAAAATAAAAGATCAGATGAATCATAAACTCGAGCTCAAGTTCTAAACAAAGCCAAATAAATCTGAATCTAGCTATTTAAAAACAAACCAACTCCCTTGAAGTCCAACGACTCAGCCTTTGGCTCATCTGAATCTCTTAGGGAAGTGAAGAAGCTTAGCTTCTCATAGTGTTGTAGACAGTTTCAGTAAGATGGTGATATGCTTCCGCCATAGCTGCTTTGCTTCAATCTTAGAAGAATCGGAGATAAGGAGAATAGAAGGTGAGGCGGCACACCTGCGCGTCGATGCAAGGGGCCGCTAAAGATGCTGATGCGCATTGAACTAGTCTTCACGTACAGGGTATAAACGCAGTCCCTCTGTTCGATGAAATGTCCAAGTGAGATTAATTTTCATTTAAACAATATCACACTGATCCAGTGAATTTTGAAAACAATCTGAAGAGAGTAGGTGCCAAAACACTCAGAGATCTGGATTATATTGCTTATCATTCTTCAAGAAACAAAGCTACAGAAAAATTGTCTAAATTAGCGATCAAAATAATGTACATTCTTGTAAGAGCCATGACATATCTTCGTCCACTCTTGAATCCCGTTCCCAACCACGGCCATCTCCACCGTCACTCTCATACAGCGTCGACAGGTCTCTATTGAAGACTGGGAAAACAGGGCCCACATTATCGTCAAGGAAGACGCCATTGGCAGATTGGAGGGATCGGTGGTGATGGCGGGGTAGCAGCGGAATCAGATGGCCGAAGAATGTGCTGAGATCAGAGAGAATGAGACGAGCGTGGTTGAGGTCTCCGGCGGATTAAGAAATGGAGAGAGAAATTGATTGAAATGAAAGAAGTTGGGGAAAAGGAGCAGGAGCGATGGATCAAATGAAGGGTATTAAAGTCAATTAAATGAGCTAGGTATTTTTATTATCTTAAATTGTGCAGGCCCCACTTTAAAAAGTAACGTCAGTTAATGCAATGTGACGAAAGCTAGTAGTTTTGCACTCTTTTTGAAAGTACATGTGTATTTTTTGAACTAAAAAAAACATGTGGTGTTGGGTGCTCCTAAGTGTAAAGCACATGTGTATTTTTACACATTTACTCTAAATATTTTAATTATATTGAATATTCATAGAGATTTAGTTGAGCAATTCATTAACTAGACTTCATATATATACATATTTTATTTTGTTCCTGTGAAATATAGATAGAAGATATTCATAGAGAATTAGTTGGGCAATTCAATTGGTTGGACTTGTGTGTGGGGGTTCCAAAGCCTAGGTTTTACTAGAAGTCTGACAAACACTCTTTTTTGAAAAACTGTTTTGCACTCAAAACCTAAGTTTTCCAAAATCTATTTTTTTTTAGTCTCTCTAAAATTAAAGTGGGCCACCATCATTGAAAAACCCCAAAATACCCTCTAAGATAGAGTGAAAAGCCTGTGTGGGAAATCAAATCTAGAGGGAACTGGCTTAGACCAACAAAGTAGCCACAAATTCCCTACGCAGCAATATAGAACAAGTTCTCGCACATGTTGGCGTGGACTGCCACACCGCCGCTGGCACCGGCGTTGATGTTTAGGCAATCGATGCAAAGTCATGTTGCAGAACAACGACGAGGAGGAGGACGAGGAGGAACGAAAGTGCACGAATGCGACGAAGGCAGCGACGGCGATGGCGGTGGGATGTGGGAATGCTGTGGAAAAATTGTAGGGCGGGAGAATCAGCTGTGCTGTCGCTAACATGTAGGCATATGTATCTGTGTACAATGTGTGGGTCCACAGTTCGGAACTGTCCTGTATGCGATTTTTTTTTTGCTCAGAACTGTATGCGATTCCCTCCTAAACCACTTTTCATGTTAATTTCTCTCAACCTACAACATTTTTTTTTTCCGATTTGGAAAATTAAGATAATAGAATTTCAAAATTCTTTTACTCATTCGCCTGCTCCTCCAACTCATGTTAAAAATATTTTTTTCCATACATCCTCTTAATAAATATATATTTGATTTAATTTTTATCATGTTATGTAATTTTCTAATGGTAGAAATTTATTTTTTTATAACAATTTTATGTAATATAAAATGTAATGTTTATGACATTTAACATAAAACTTTATCCTTTAAATGCAATTATACAGAAAGGTGCAAAAATTAGGTGAAAAAATACCGTTTGACCGTTAAGTTTGACTTTGACCGTTAAGTTTGACTTTGACCGATGATGTGGCATTTCAAAGGTGCAAAAATACATATGTGATTTGTCAAGAAGAGCGTCCAACAACAATTTTTTTAATTTAATAATTTTATTTTAAGTACTACTGGGTGCTAAAAAGATATTTAGAATACTGACCTGTACTGAAAAAATACTTCATAATCTTGAAACATTATTTTTAGATCTAAAAAAAATATTTTAGGGTACTAACTGGTACTAAAAAGATACTTTGAAGTATTTTTTCTATACTAGTCAGTATCCTAAAAATAATTTTTAGTACCAGTCAGTACCCTGAAATATTTTTTTCAGTATCCTTTTAGTACCGGTAAACACTTGAACTATTTTTTTAAGATCCTAAAATAATTTTTCAAGATTATGAAGTATTTTTTCAGTTTCAGTCAGTATCCTTTTAGTACCGTTCAATACTTGAAATATTTTTTCAACATTCTAAAATAATTTTTCAAGATTATGAAGTATTTTTTCTATACTAGTCAGTATCCGATAAAAATTATTTCTAAGTACTGACTAATGCTAAAAAGTACTTTCAGGATACTGACTGGTACAGAAAAATACTTCATAATCATTAAAAATTATTTTAGGATCTTGAAAAAATATTTCAAGTATTGACCGGTACTAAAAGGATACTGACTGATACTGAAAAAATATTTCAGGGTACTGACTGGTACTAAAAAAGTACTTTCAGGATAGTGACTGGTACAGAAAAAATACTTCATAATCTTGAAAAAATTATTTTATGATCTTGAAAAAATATTTCAAGTATTGACCAGTACTAAAAGGATACTGACTGATACTAAAAAAAAATATTTCAGGGTACTGACTTGTACTAAAAAGTACTTTCAGGATACTGACTGGTACAGAAAAATACTTCATAATCTTGAAAAATTATTTTAGGATCTTGAAAAAATATTTCAAGTATTGACCGGTACTAAAAGGATACTGGCTGATACTGAAAAAAATATTTCAAGGTACTGAGTGGTACTAAAAAGTACTTTCAGGATACTAACTGGTACATAAAAAATACTTCATAATCTTGAAAAATTATTTTAGGATCTTGAAAAAATATTTCACGTATTGACCGGTACTAAAAGGATACTGACTAATACTGAAAAAATACTTCATAATCTTGAAATATTATTTTAGGATCTTGAAATAAAATTATTAAATTAAAAAAAATTGTTGTTGGGCGTTCTTCTTGACAAATCACATATGTATTTTTACACCTTTGAAATGCCACGTCATCGGTCAAAGTCAAACTTAACGGTCAAACTTAATAGTCAAACGCTATTTTTGCACTTAATTTGTAACCACGTGTGCACTTTTGCACCCAAAAAAAGCATTTGCTACTGGGCGATACTCGAAGAAAAACACATGTGTATTTTTGCATCAGCCTTCCATTTCCAAGCTTGATTGTACGAGTAGTTTTTTTTTTTTAATTAATTACATTTTGAATGATTGAATCAATCATACTATGTGAACTCATCTTTCTTTTTTGCGAGTTACACTACTCTAGAGATGATTACAAATCGAAAGAAGAAACTTTGAATTTAACATCTGAGCAAAAAAAAAAAAACTTTGAATTTAACAGTTTTTAAATTTTTTTTAATGCAAGTTAATTAACGCATCTAAAGCTTTAAAATACTCTTTATGAAATTTATAATAGAAGGTGATGAATTCGTCAACAAGTTTCTCAGATAGTCAAAGAATATAATTAAAATATATAGCATTTAGAAGAAAAATCTTAACCCACAAGAAAAAACAAACTTCTGGTTAAGGACAATATAAAATGATACTCATCTCATTACTTAATATATATAGGAGTAAAAATTAAAATTTAAGATGGTTATTTATAAAAAGAAATTAAAAAAAAGTAGTAAAAGAACTTTTGAATTTGCAAAATTCTAAATCAGGAATTTCTCCAAAAATAAGTTATGAATTGCTTATTAAGTTTCGTCATTCCTTTATCAACCCTTGATAACGAATATGATTTGGAATTTTTCAATTTCGAAGTTCTTTTTTTTTTCTTTTTCCCAAAAAATATGTGTGATTGCTTTTCCAAAATACTCTTTTCAGACTTTAATATAAGTTATATTTAACTAATTTGATTAGCTTAAAAAATCTAATCAAGTTTGTTAATATAACATATATTTTATAAAACACTTAATTCATTTGTCTTTCTCTTCTTTTATTATTGTTGAGAGAGTATTAATAGGAGTCAATTAATTTTTTATATAAATATGAAAAATATGTTTTATATTTAATACTGAAATCAGCTGCTTAAATATGTGATATATCAAGGATAAATGGGGCTACATTATTTGATCATTTACATTGGAATTAGATATATGCAATAAATATTGTATCAAAAAAAAGATATATGCAATAAATATGGGATTAATTTCCCCTCTCCCAGTCCTGGATTCGATCCCCCTCCCTTATCGCCTTGTATCAAAAAAAAAGATATATGCAGTAAATATTGTATCAAAAAAAAGATATATGCAATAAATATGGATACTTGGAAGGGAAAAAAAGTAAATTTAGGAGATAAAATTGATTCTTGAAATAAATATCTTAAATAACTCGTATGATGAGAAAGAGTATTGTAACAAAGAATATTAGTCATGCCTTATCAAAGATGTGAAGAAACATGTTTGGGTTATTTACTAAATTAGCTAACTGAAAAGTTATTGATTTACTGGGGTTTAGTTTTCTCATATTGCATGAGAAAAAGAAGATTCCTACACACACATAAAATGATGGACCCGCATATATGTATAATTAGCATTATACATATATGCGGGTCCCACCATTTTATATGTGTATGGCATAAGAAAACATTTATCCTACAACATAAGAAAATGTTTTTCTCTTACTTTATTTTAACATGATCCTAGAATGTTATATTTTCATTTAAAATGAATCACGTTATTGATCATTTATGAATGAATAGTATGACTTGGAATAAAATGTATATTCCTCGGTTCCACATAATAATGAGTCACTTTTAAGAAAATGGGTTAGTTCAGAGTATGAGTCACTTAAAAAATAATTGATGTTTTTTTTTTTATCAATTTTATCTCTATAATTACTAATTAATGTTTAAATACAATTCATTGTATTTCTCTCTACCATCCAAAATCTCATTTAACATAGGTAAAATAGTAAATTTCTTTTAATTTAAGATAAATTTAATGAGTGAAATAACATTTTTTATAGTTTAAAGTGACTTGTATTATGAATGAGTGGGAATACTCTGTAAATAAACATTGATGTGTGTTTATTAAAATAGTATGGTTTATCTTAGATCTCTTAAAAATTGATTGGAGGAAGATATTAAGTTTGAAGTTATTTGGGGTCAAAAAGGGAGGGAATAAATTAATAAAATGGAGCTTTATCTTCTTTTAAGAATAGAAGTTGAAACGAACAGGAAAACAACACGTAATGTACGGCGGGATGTCTGACTCACCGGCTTGGGTTTTCAGAACCATTGACATTGATTTTGCCAGAACCATTGATGGAGTTGCATACCAACTCACTTCACTCTATTCTCTCCCCTTCTTTTGGATTTTTATGTCCTTTTGTGTTTCAGTTATCGCTGTTCATCACATTTCTCACGCCTTCTTTCTTTTATTTTTATTTTAGGGTTAAGTTGTAAAAATGTAAATGTGTTTTGATCAGATGAGATGAGTGTTTAACAACAAATATTTTTTTTTTTAGGTGTGAAAGTAACTACGTGGTTATAAATTAGATATAAAAATACCGTTTGACTGTTAAGTTTAACTTTTTTTTGGCTGATTAAACGATGACGTAGCTTTCAAAAGTGTAAAAATACACATGTGGTTTGGCTAAAAGAGTGCGCAACACCAAATCTTTTTTAGGTATAAATATACCGTTTGACCATTAATTTGAATTTTTTTGCTAACTGGACAATGACATGGCTTTCAAAGCAACTGTGTGGGGGGGGGGGGGGGAACCATGTCTATTGGTCACAAGTCTAAGTTTGGGAGAATTAATATCACTATCTCTATCCCTCTGTTCACCCTGTAACAATGCTCTATCTGAAAATCATAACTTGTCCAATACAGATATATCACCATTTGCCCTACTAAAAATGCCATCGATGACTGCCGACGCGTCCTCTCACGAGAAATCGGAGATTTTGCCCAGACCAGCATTCTCAATGCCATTGTCACCTCCAATCGATTAAAATTGAACCGTCGCAGTGTCGATTGGAGCGAATACACATAAGAAAGACAACGTTTACCACCGTTGCCTTAGAAATACTGAAATAGCCCTGTGAAACTCATACATCCGCATTGGAGAAAGTGGCGTGTGGAGAAAAATATATCTGCATTACACAAGTTTTGATTTTTTAGCTACAATGTTGTTATAAGGGGCGAATAGAGGGATAAGGATGGTGATATTAACTTTTCCCAACTCAGACTCACGACTAACCGACATTTTTTTTCCACACAATTACTTTGAAAGCTACGTTATTATCCAGTCAGTAAAAAAAGTCAAACTAAAAGTCAAACAATATTTTTACATCTAAAAAAGTACTTGGTATTGGGCACTCTTTTAGCAAAACCATATGTGTATTTTTGTACCTCTGAAAGCTACGTTATCGTCTAGTCAACAAAAAAGTCAAATTAAACGATCAAACGGTATTTATGCACCTAATTTGTAATCATATAGTTACTTTTGCACCTAAAAACAAACACTTGCTGCTGAGCGCTCGTCTGACCAAAACACATGTGTATTTTTGCACTTTAATCCTTTATTTTATTTTTGTTCATTTTTTTTTTTTACAAAAATTACACCAAATCCTACAAAAAGTCTCATAACTTGTCAATTACAAATGAAAGAGCTATTATTGATAAATTATGAGACTTTTTTATGATTATTTTTTTAATTGGGACCTTGTGTTGATTTTCTCTTTTTAAAAATATTTAAATGTTCCTATTCTGTCTTCTAATTGATAAATATTGTTTTAATTTTTTTTTTTAAAAAAATTAGGAAATTAATAAATCTCAACCAATTATTTTCAAATTAAAATTGGATTACAGAACTTAATTAAGATTTATGTTTACTTCAAAAAAGTTGGATGAAAAGAATCCAATTATAAATTGAATAAATTCATGGAAAACAAAAGTATATTTTTGCATAAATACAGAAAAGGAGTTGAAAAGAAACAAGGAGGGAGTGATGAGAGTTGAATCCATTTCATTGTATTCAGTTTAGCAGGAATAGATCTGATGATGCATTTTTTTCCTACTGTATTTTCATGAGTATGCATTTTTTAAATTGATAAAGAGGAGATTTACAAGATGATTAAAGTTGCCACGTGTTAATTATAATAAAATAGGTGATGCACTCTAGATCCACGACAAGAATAAATACCATGACAATTAAGTATATATATTAACCTAGGATGACTATTAGGGTTGATCATGGACCAGACCAGACCGGGTCTGGTCCCTACCCGAGGTTTGGTCCAGGTATGTCCTCGGGTTGGACCAAACTGGTCCAAGAGACTGCCTGGACCAATCCAGGCAATCCAATAATTGGGTATCAGGCAGCCTTCAAAGTTCAGAGTTCGAATTAGAGACAGATTGCGAAGAGGAGAATACTCATCATCGATGGAGAAGCTTAGTCACATCTCAACGTCGCCGATCTTCGACGGCGTAAGGATCTTTCCGACATTGCCACCGCCTGCCAGCGAAGAGATCAATTCGTTGAGTCGATCCACCGCATCTTCGAACATGATTCCGCACACATCTATCACCTTCTGAAGCCGCAGATCCTTCACATTAGCTTTGAGCTCGAATGGAAGCTTGGAGAGATTGGAGAGCTCATCAAGTGCTACTTGGAGCCTGGAGAGAGAGCTTGAAGAGAAGCTCCGGATCGGTAGTGTTAGAATTGGGAAGGGAGGAAACGCTAGACAAGCAGGAGCTAGGGTACTGAGTGGCGGCGCATACGGCTTTGAGGGAGGAAGCCAGAGTTAACTCAGTGGGAGGTACAGAGTCGGAGGAAGAGGAGGAGTTGTTGCGTCTGTGAATGATGGCGGCTGCAACGACGGCGACAACGACGACGATGATTACAATGCAGGAGACACCGAGGATAATGAGGCGGCGACGTATCTTTTTTTTTTTTTTTTCCTAGAAAGAAACTTGAGGTAAATATTAAAAAGATTGGACCTATACTCTGTGTTTGTTTTTAGGTCTAAGAATGGTGTGTTTCTTTTAACAATTTATGGGCTTGTTGATGGTAAATTTATGGGCCTGTGTGAGTGGCTACCTAAATGTGTCTAAACCCTAATTGGCAATTAGGGGGGAAAAAGTCGGGCCAAACTGGATCAGACCAAGTGGTCTAATCGCCTGGGCCGAGGTCTGGTCCAGTCCGAGCAGAACCGGACCAGACCAGGTCAGATCGGGTCGGGTTACCCAGACCACTAGACAATTTGATCAACCCTAATGACTATAGGGGGGTTTGAATTAGTTTATTTCAAATAATCTTAAATTGTATATGTAAGTTTACCAAGGAATTTTAATGGGAAAATCTCTCTAGGGCCCAAGTAACTAAGATATTGTAAAAAAAAGACCTAAAAAAAGTCACATGTTAAAAAAGGCTTAAGGCCTGTTTGGGTATTATTTCAGAAAACATTAACAACTACTCCCTCTGATTTTTATTATAAGGCACAAACTAACTATTCTCATAAATCAATAAAAGCAATTAAAGTCAATAAAATTATCCTATAATTCAAGTAATTTCCAATATTACCCCTAGTAATTGCACTAAACTTTAATATCGTATTAATTATTAATCTCACCTACTACTTTATTAATTATGGGCATGCACGGGAAAAAATAATTAATACTCCTTAGAAACAAGCAAGTGCCTTATAAAAATGGACCAAATAAACTTACTAGTTGGTGCTTTATAATAAGGACCAAATGGAGTATATTAGTATAATATTAACAACTAAACCAGTATATGTTAACAACTATATTTTAATAACTAAATCAGTATATGTTAACAACTATATTTTAACATCTACTCCCTTTGGTCCTTATTATAAGACACCAACTAACTTTTCTCACAAACCAATAAAAATATTTAAAGTCAATAAAGTTACCCTAGAATCTAAGTAATTTCCAATATTACCTTTACTAATTGCGCTAAACTCTAATATCATATTAATTATTGCTCTCATCCATTACCCTTATTAATTATGGGCATACATGGAAAAAAAATAATAATTAATGCTTATTGAGAATAAGTAAGTACTTTATAAAAAGGACCAAATAAACTTATCAGTTGATGTCTTATAATAAAGATCAGAGGGAGTATATTAGTACAACAACTTAATTTCATTTTCTGAAATAAATACCCAAAAGACTTTAGGGTCTTTTATGACATGTGACTTTTCTTTGAATTTTTTTAACAATATCTTAGTTATTTGAGTAATGGAGGAGATTTTCCCAGTTTTATTTTTATTTCGCTCGCCAAAAAACACTTTTCAAAAGCTAATGTAAGCTGACCCTTAAAAATAATACTGCTCGTATTATATCTAATTACGAATATGAGCTCTTGGGAACTGGATATGTCCATGACAATCATGTTATAGATGCCAATCTACAGTATTCCCCTCAATGTATACACCATCACTATGTGCCGTTTAATGGTGCCAATTGGAGCCCAAATATCTTTTTTCATAACCTCTTTAATCTCCCATTTTGCACTGACCGTTTAGTCCTTGGGCCTTTAATATCGTGAAGAGAATTTTAAGGTTCTTTAGACTAATCTTAGATTTATGGTTTTAGTTTACACATACAACTTTCTTGATACATAACTGCTCGGATTTTATGAAAATGGCTGGAAACGCTCTCGCCTCGTCTGGTTCCGATTTCGTGCTTGTTCCGCTTGGCTCAGGGAATTCACTTGTTCCTCCGTCTAAAGAGGAGGATGACCTGTTGGCGCGCAGTAGCAAGAAGGTAAAGAATGTGGATCAACCCCCAATTGAAGAACAGTGGCCAAAACTGGGCTCCCATATTTTACCAGCAAAGAACCAAGTGGTCTCGTTTGCGGATAAGCTGAAGGGTGTTTCTCAGGAAGAAGATGCTGGTGATGTTGGTGAGGGCAAGGTTATGGATGATGCCCTCTCTGACGATACCATGTCCGATAATGAAGATGGAGGACCTCAGTGTGAGATTAAGGAAGACCCTAAGAGAAATTTTCCTACCTTTGTTTTCTCAGAAAAGATGAAGAAAAGGATGTACAAAGCTTGGCACAACTCTGTGATTGTTAAGCTGTTAGGAAGAAACATAGGATACAAGGCACTAGAAGCTCGGATTCAATTTCTCTGGGCTAAGAAGGGTGTAACCAGGCTAATCGACATTGGGCATGGCTACTATGTGGTTAAATTTTCGAACATAGAGGATTATAAGCTGGCTCTCACTGTTGGTCCATGGTTGATCTACGACCATTATCTGACTGTGAGACCATGGGAACCTATGTTCAATTCTGTTTTTGCATCCATTGACAGAGTGGCGGTGTGGATTCGACTACCGAGTATTTTCCTTGAGTACTATGACAAAGAAGCATTAGTATGCATTGGTAATAGGATTAGGGAAACTGTCAAAGTGGACATCAACACATCCTGTCATCTTCGTGGGCATTATGCCCGCCTCTGTGTTCTAGTGGATTTGACCAAACAGCTGATGTCTGGATTCATAGTTGATGGTCAGGAGTATTTTATTGAATACGAAGGGTTACATATGTTATGTTCTCATTGTGGGTTTTATGGTCACCGCCATGAGCAATGCCCGCAAAGGAAATCTCTATGGCAGAAACAGAGCCTCAGAACCAGGCAGCTGTGTCACCATCCAATCATGTTCCAGGGGGAAAGGACAATGGTGTGACTACTGGTGAGTTTTGGAGGGTAGTGCAAAAGACCCGCCGGTCGAGGAAAACCAAGGAAAAACAGAGTGATCCGATTATAAACCAGCCAACCGGATCCCGATTCTCCCTTCTTGCTGATACGGGGAAGGAGGACCATGTGCATAACGTAGTCACACCTCACGTGACGCATGCGCAAAAGAGCGCGTTTGTACCTAAAGCTAAGCCAGCGCGTAAAATGATGGCAGCGGTAGTTACGGGAAATTCTGCAGGGGATATGGTGCAGAATGTGAGTGCGTCCAGAAAGGAGAATGAGGTTGTTATGATTGCAGGGGCTCAGCCAACAGAGTCACGACACGTGGACAAGAGGTCGAGGGAGGCTATTGAGAGGATTCAGGTAGACACTAGTGGGCTTGTATTGAGGTATGGGGAGGCGTCTGATGGTACCTTCGAGAAGCCCGTGGAGGACAGTGCCGGGGAGGTTCCCATGGATGTGGGCCTGGACTCATTAGGGTCTTCTCCAGCTCAAACTTTTCCTCATGATCCAGGAGAGGATAGGGATATGACGGTTGATCCAGCTCATTCATTCAATGGGCCGATTGATGATAGCCCCATGGTCCATAATAAGACTGATAATGGCCAAGTAGATAGTCTTGTGGTTCCTGGAACTCAAGGTTTGTAGCGTGAGCGCGTGTTCCCTGTAAACCATAACTTTTTATGGATCGTATTTTCTATTGGAACACTAGAGGGGCCTGTGGTCAAGGTCTCTTTAGGAACTTAAAACTCCTCTGTGGCGGGCCCAAACCTAGTATTATTTTTCTCTCAGAAACGAAGATGGAAAATGATAATCGGTTGAGAGTACTCCTTCGTCTGGGTTTCGACTCAATCCGGGTAATTCCCAGTGTAGGAAGGTCGGGCGGGTTAGCAGCCATCTGGAACTCTTTACTGGTGTCAGTCGACTTTATTGAAGAAAACCGCCAGTTCTTCCATGTCCAATGCTGATTTTCTAATCATCCTCCCTTACTAGTTACGGCACTTTATGCGGTGCCACACTCGAATTTACAGACAGTCCTCTGGGGCAATTTGCAGCGTCTCTCACAAGGGATCTCCTCCCCCTAGTGTGTTATGGGCGATTTCAATGATATAGGAGCTTCTAGTGAGAGGATTGGAGGCTCTCAGGTCAACACCCTTCGTATTCGGTGGTTCCAAGACAGGATAAAAGAAGCTGGTCTCTCTGATTTGGGTTCGAAAGGTCCAGCCATGACCTGGAAGGGCCCCCGTACTATAAATGGGTCTCGTTTATTCGAGCGGCTGGACAGAGTTTTAGCTAACTCTCAGTTTTTGACTTGTTTCCCAGAATCCTATGCTCAGGTACTTCCACGAATTGACTTCTCTGATCATAATGCTTTATTGTTGTGTATAGGAGCTCAAGCAGGTACTTCAAAACCGAATAAGCCCTTCCGCTTCGAAGCTATGTGGCTTGGACATGTTGATTTCAACAGATTCATCACTAACAGCTGGTGTACACAGAATTTCCTTGAGATAAATCTGGCCTCCTTGCAGCACAATCTTATTGAGTGGAATAAATCGGTCTTTGGTTTCGTGGAAAGGAAAAAAATAGAACTTCTGGCCAGGCTTAGAGGGATACAGAATTCCAAAGCATACCCCTTTTCTGCTTTTCTCTGTCGGCTTGAAAGCCAGCTGCAACTTGAACTAGAATCTCTTCTGAAGGTAGAGGAAATAAAATGGTTCCAGAAGTCAAGATCAATCTGGATTTCCAAGGGTGATCGCAATACTCATTACTACCACCTAAAGACGAGAATGAGACGTAGAAGAAACAAAATTGTATCCCTCAAAATAGACAGCGGTCAGTGGACTGATTCCGAGAGGGCAACCAGAGAATTAGTTCTGTCCTTTTTCTCTAAACTTTTTCAGCAAGAAGACGTTGACTCCTTACCCTGGCAAACCGTCTCATCCTTTCCCTGTCTTGATTCTTTGATCCTTAATCAGTTAGGAACTCCTCCTACTGTTGAGGAAATTCGAAGAGCGATGTTCTCTATGGGCCCATACAAAGCCCCAGGTGCTGATGGTTATCCTCCCATTTTTTACCAAGCGAATTGGAGCATTGTTGGTCAGGGTGTGTGTGATTTTGTCCGTAAAGTGTTTTCTGGGGTAATCTTCCTAAAGGAAGCAAACAGGACTCTAATTGCCCTTATCCCAAAAAGGGATAATCTTGTTTATGTGAACCAATTCCGGCCAATTTCCTTATGCACTATACACTACAAGTGTGTTACTAAGGTAATTACACAAAGATTGAAGGGTATTATGAATGAGTTGATTTCCCCTTACCAAGCAAGCTTCATTAAAGGTCGACAGATCCAGGACAATTTGGTCATTGGGCAGGAAATTCTCCATACAATGAAGAAAGCTAAGGGTAAGAGAGGATTTATGGCTATGAAGATCGACTTAGAGAAGGCTTATGATCGCCTCAACTGGAACTTTCTAGAAGCTGTGCTAAAAGATGTGGGGCTTGAGTTGAGTTTAGTTAAGTTGATAATGGACTGTGTTTCCTCAGTTGAGTACAATATCCTATGGAATGGTGAACAAACGGGCTACTTTACACCTGGCTGGGGCATCAAACAGGGTGATCCCTTGTCTCCATATCTTTTTGTTTTGTGCATTGATAGACTTTCTCATCTCATCTGTGATGTAGTCAACGTAGGGGAATGGATGCCAATCAAAGTAGCTCGGACTGGCCCTGCAATTTCACATCTGATGTTTGCGGATGATCTCTTATTCTTCGGGGTCGCTTCCACTAAACAAGCTGATTGCTTTATGCAGTGTTTGAACAGGTTCTGTGATGTGTCTGGAGAAAAAGTTAGCCTGGATAAATCTTCTATTTTCTTCTCTCCTAAGGTTCCTGAAAATACGAAGAGAAGTATTGCTGCCATCACCAAGATGAAGTGTACTACTAAAATTGGGAACTACCTTGGTTTTCCTTTGTCTAGGAAAAGAAAGCCAATGGAGACATTCCGCTATGTGATTGACAGGGTCAACTCAAAGTTGGCAGCTTGGAAGGCCAATTCCCTTTCTATGGCAGGGAGAATTACGCTAGCCAAATCAGTTTTGAGTTCGATTTCTTTATATCCAATGCAGGTAGCGCAGCTTCCCAACACCATCTGTAGGGAGGTTGAAAGACTCCAGTGCAATTTTCTGTGGGGTAATAATGGCCTTCATAAGGTTGGGTGGTAGACTCTAACACTACCTAAGAGCCACGGTGGGCTGGGGTTTAAGAAACTATCCTCAATGAACCAAGCTTTTGGCTGCAAACTAGCTTGGAAGCTGGCACTGGGAGAGAATGGCCTATGGGCTGATATTTTATTCAACAAATATATGATCCGAGATGAGGTTGACCTGTTTCACTGTAAGCCTGGGGATTCTAGCTTATGGTCTTTTATCAGCAAACAGAAACATTTAGTTGAGGAAGGCACATTTTGGAGAGTCCGTAATGGGCAAACAGTGGAATTTTTTAATGATAATTGGTTGACATTTGGTGGCAAAATACGTGATTTTTGCTTGCATGTTCCTACATAGGACGAAAAAATCACCAAGGTTTCAGATTGGTGCGTTAATGGTTCATGGGATTTTACGCAGCTTGGTTCCATTGTCTCAAGAGAGGTTTTCCAAAGATTGGTAGCTACCCCACCACCTCTGGCTAATGCTGGCAATGATGTTATGCTTTGGAATGGTTTGGCAAGTGGCATTTTTTCGATTCGAACAGCTTACTACTTAATTGAACAGCCCACAGATAGCACAGCTCATCCCTGTTTTAAACTGATCTGGAAATGGCCCGGGATTGAAAGGATCAGGGTATTCCTTTGGCTGGCCTTTTCAAACAGATTACCAACTATGGAATGGCGGAATAAATGGGCTGCTTCGCCGTCCACTTGCCCTGATTGTAATCTACACTCTGAGTCAGTCCTGCATATACTTCGTGATTGTCATTATGCAAGGAGTATTTGGTTGGAGTTTGTACACCCCCAACACCAGTCATCTTTCTTTGCTGCTCATCTAAGGGACTGGTTCCACCTAAACCTGAGGAAGGAACTTGGCAGGAGTATTCCTTTTAACTGGAACATACTTTTTGGTGTCACAGTGTGGAAATTGTGGTCCTGGCGCAATCAGTTGGTTTTTCAAGAAGGCTTTGTAAAACCTTTATTCCCGGCTTATGTCATTTTGAATTCTTGGCATCTTTATAGCCACACTAGTCTCCAGCCTCCACAGGATTCTGTTTGGCTGGCCCCCCCAAAGAATGGATCAAGGTGAATGTTGATGGCGCTGTAACCTGTTCTGGAAGTTTTGCTGGATGTGGTGGAGTCCTAAGGGATGATAGTGGGTTATGGTTAGGGGGTTTTGCAGTAAAGATTGGCATTTGTGGCCCCTATGAAGCTGAAGCATGGGCCTTTCTCAAAGGCCTACAACTGGCGTGGAACAAAGGATACAGGAGGATCATCATGGGGTCGGATTCAAAACTTTTGATTGATTCATTGGCCGACAACGCTATGAACAACAGTCAGAGTCTGATTTTGTTTCAGATACAGAAGTTTTTGGACAGGAACTGGGAGGTGCAACTTGTCCACACTAACCGTTGCCAGAACCAAATTGCAGATAAACTTGCAAAGGAGGCATTATCCTCTTCAGTTTATTTTGATGTATGTCCTTCTTTTCTTAGGACTCTTGTCTCTCAAGATTGTATGGGATCTATATCCCCTCTTGCTTTATCTTAAATAAAGGCTTTAGCCATCGTTTATACCAAAAAAAAAAAAACTTTCTTGATACATGTAGGTGCCACATATGACGAAGTTGTCATGAATGATGTCACTTTTTTTTTTGAAAATTACAAGCAAGCTATGAAGCTTGGGATGATGAGAGAAGGACTAGACCACGAAAGTGCAGTCCTTAATACATCAAATTATCAAAACAAACTAACAAAAGCAGACCATCCGGTCTCTAAAAAACATATCCAGGCATTCCCTGGGGACAAAAGGAACTAAAGTGACATCAGCATCCGCAGGGGTATCGTGGCCTTGTTTGGCCATATAATCGGCACATGAGATGTTTTCCCTCGGAGTATAGTGAAGTTCAACGTTCCAGTCTCTGTAAAGCAAGTCTCTAGTCTCCCCAATGATTTCTCCTAGGGGGTGATCAACATGGTAGTCCCTCATAAGGATGTTGATAGCATCCAACGAGTCCGAGTAGAGGAGGATTTTCTGGAACCCCATCTGATGGCCCAACTTTAAGCCTAACCTGATGGCGTATAACTCTGCTTCGATCACAGTATGGAGGCCAAGAGATTTGTGGAATCCCATCAACCAGCAACCCTGAGAATCCCTCATGACTCCACCGCAAGCGGCATGATGCTGGTAACGTACAGAGCCATCAACGTCGATACGAACCACGTTCACTGGAGGAGGAGTCCAAACTTTTTCCACATCCCTGCCAAGGTTAAAAATTTGATGCGTCAATGAATGATGTCACTTTAATTGCCATGTAGAACTGAATTGTCACCTGCTGGAGCCTGTTTGGTAAATTTCAAAACCTAGGATTTGAAACCAAAGTCTAAATTTTAGTAAAAGTTTGTCACATACTCTAAAAAATGTCTAGAAGCTATTCTGCACTTAAATTGTAGTTTTGAAAAAAACTATTTTTTAAAAAAAGTTGTTTCTCTCTCCTTTGCCATCATCAATATTTTTTCGGTACCAGTTAGTATCCTTAAGTATATTTTTAGTACTCGTCAGTACCTTGAAATATTTTTTCATGATCAGTCATTACCTTGAATTTTTTATATATCCTAAAATAAATTTTTAAGATCATGAAGTATTTTTTTTAGTATTAGTTAGTACCCTTATGTATTTTAATTTTATACACAAATTTATGTAATTTTTTGTATTTATTATGAAATTTAAAGTTAAAAATATTTAAAATACAATCTTATCCTATATATGCAAATTATATCAAAAGTTAATGTCCGTTTTGGTAAATTTGACTCTGAAAAAGCTATTCTGATAACAATATCCAAACACTATCATTTTATCAAAATTACTTTTTTTTTAAATAATCTATTCTGTAAAAAGCTATTCTGGAAAAGTTATTTCCCCTCATAAATTTCAAAAGCTATTCTTCAATTGTTAAATCTAAACTGACTCTTTAGGTGCCAACTTAAAGCCTGTTTAGATTAACATTTACAAAAATAATTTTTATCTAAATTCCCATTCAAGTTATGGTAGAAGTCAATTGATGCAATGTAATTTATAGTTAAACATATTCTTAAAAGAAAAGTCAGTTTGACGTAAATTTATTTAAATAATATAATGAAAATTCAATTATGAAGGTTCAAATATGAAAAAAAAAATCAGAAGCTTAAAAAAGTTACTTCAACTTTGAGATGAGGTATTATTATAAATTGATATAACAATCTAATGTTACATACAAGTATTTAAAAGAAATTATGTAATATATACTATAATTATATAATTTATTTAAGGGAAAATCTCATATAAAGACTGTTGAAATAGGAAAATTATATATAAGGTTAGTAAACTCAACAAATCTTAAATTGGGTCAATGACCCAATTTAGAATATTTAAAATTTGGAAAATTTTCAATAATACCCCTAATCATAATCCAAAGAAAAGAAGAAAGGAAAAGCAAGAAGTCCGATGTCTGTCTGTCGTTACCATTGTTGATCTTTATCGTGTGCCCTTCGAGTGTATGCAGAGGCGGACGCAGGTAGTAAATAGGGGGGGGGGGCACGTGCCCACCCTTGAAATTTCCTTTTTTTTTAAAAAAAATAATAAATAAATAAATAGATATTTAAAAAAATTTAATTTACTTTTTTTAAAAGCTTTTCTATTCCTCCGAATCAACAAGCTCTTATGGGGTTTGACTTGTATAGTGAGTGGTGGTGCTCTTAATTAGTTTTTGATAATTTTTTTCCTACTTACTGGAAATTACTGAATTGTGATGCATCATTTATTAGTATTTATGGCCAACTCTTTGTTATATATGGTGAATAAGCTGAAAACTGGAACATTCACTTAACTGGATATTTAAGTGCATTAACATGCTAGTCACTGGTGAAATGTTTTATCTACTAACTTTCATTCATAATATTTTATGACTGAATGAAATGTTTTAAAGTTAGCATTAACTTTATCTGTAGCAACTGCATCTGTGAAAAGAATATTTTCAGCTATGAAATATATCAAGACTGCATTTCGCAATCGGATAGGGGATAAATGGTTGAATGATTGTTTAGTGTCTTATTTTAAAAAAGATATATTTGATAGTATTGATAATGAGGCAATTATGATGGAATTCCAAAAAATAAGGCATAGAAGGATGACACTGTAATTGTTTTTATTGTAATATACTTTTGTTATTAAAATGTATGGTGTTCAGCCTTGCTATTTTTAATAGTACTTAGTTTTACTTTTACTTTTATATTATTTTATTTTTTAATGCATTTAAAGCTTTACTATAAAAAAAAAAATTTCGGGGGCGCTGCCCCGAACCCCCGCATCCCCGGCCAATAGTGTTCCCCCTCCCATAAATTCCTAGATCCACCCCTAAGTATATGAATGACGCCATGAGCCACTGTTTGCCAGCATCATCACTTAAAAAAAATACATATAACATAACTAAGTTTCCTTTCTTTATTAAAACCAGCACATTGATCACGTATATCCAGTCTATGGCTAATGAGAATAGAAGTGGATGTGGAATTGTGCTTAGTGCTAGGTTTTTCTATCAGTCGAATGTCATGAAAAAGTAAGCGGATGTTTGAAATTTGAATAATATCGAATTGTTACATGATCTGAGCATGTGCATGGTTGCTATTGGAATTTCAGAGAAATCCGCGAAGTCTGATTATTTCGTAGAGGATGGACTGACTCATAAATATTGAAATACAAGTCCATCTAAGTATGTTTATTAATGAAAAGGGATTAAGGAATGAAGATTTAACATTAGAACTAATATCAGGTGTCTAATGAATTTTCTGCCAATTAGGGTTCTTAGGCATAAATAATATTGTTTTGTCTCCAATTTTGCTTTTCTTTTTTCTAATAACTAAGGGATATAGAGGTAATTTGACCCAAATTCTAAATCTCTAATTGAGTCACATAACCTAATTAATAATTTATTAAATTTGGTAGCCCAAATTAAAATTTGAATAATTCAACCGTCTTTATATGAGATTTTCCCTTTATTTAACTTAATTAGTATCTCAAATTAGTAATTAACTAGATCTTATACTAAGATCAAGAGGTATTATGTTGCATTTGGGGTTAGTTTAGAAGCATAATCTTTATTTGTGTAAAATTAATCAGGTGAAGAATTGAGGCTCTGCTTGTTTAAGCCCAAGGTCGAGTTAGATTTAAATTCATTTTTTTAAAAAATGAAAACTGTAGTCTATTAATAATTCAAAAGAGTATTTATAATATGGAAAATTATAACCTACTATCCTTCATCAACTACCGCATGTGGTGGATGATTAAGGAAACAAAAATTTCTTACGATATTATAAGCTACCTTAGTCAAATGACTCGCTAAACTATTTTGATTCATAGGAATATGACTAATTAAAATTTATGGGTTTTTTTTATAACCACCACTTAACATCAACTATAATATCATAAAGGGGTGAGAATGACCACAACTCCAAGTCAAAAGATTAAACAGCTTTAACATAATGTAATAGTACAACAATATTTTTATGTCGTTTATTCCTACATATCTAAAGCCCTTGGGTGATTGTAATGATTTCTGCTATTGCTGAGAATTGTCGTTAGTTTACATATGAATCTGTATATCCATCGTCTAATGTCTGCACTAATAGTGCTTTTACAACTGCTTCTTCCTAACTCTAGAACTAAAGCATCCACTTCGAAAGTGATAAATCCTTATTGATGTTCTTAGCTGACCTGTCTTGTAATATTTTGGTTAGAGTAAAATTGACCTTTTATTATTAAATCCTTATCGCAACTTGCTTTGAAAATGCTAACATGTGTGTTTTTGCTACCTTTGCAAAGGTTCTTGCCACCACCGAGGACAGCAGTGCAGTGGCACAGCTGGTGGTATTGAGATGCCTTATATCTCTCCTCAGGTCCCGTCTTCGAATCCCCCTCCCCTCGCCTTGTACCAAAAAAAAAAAAAAAGGTTCTCGCCAAATATTTAAATTGATTATTAGCAATTTAAATTGATAATTGATTTTTTTTAATATTCTGGTTTTAAATATAAGATAAAATTGATTTTTTGGAGAGATTAAAGAAGTTTGAAACTATTTTAGTGTGTTTATATTTATATTTTTTAATCAATAAATTAATATATAATCTCATAAACAATTCAAAAAAAAAAATCAAATTTATTGAAGAAGGAGGACTAGTATATGAGTTTTTGGACAGAAAAAACAAAAACATTGCAGAAGAACAGGGAGGATCACTGATGAAAACGACGGCGACACTGTGGAGGGCAGGATATGCAGCCAACAGATTTGCTTCTTCTTCTTCTTCCGAGTTACATAATCTATACACCAATGTGCCATTGCAAAAGCTATTGTCCTCTTCTGGCTTACATGATTCCGTCACTGGTATTTTCCCTCCCTCATTTTACTTCCTGAAATGTTTCTGTTGCATCCATTCCTATCAATTTCTGAAATAAATCTTCCTTCAAACAAATCTTCTTCTTGTTTTTTGAACATATCTCAGATGATCGCAAGGGTCTCTCCCGTGTTCTTGAAGCTTGTAGAATTTCTAAGGATTTTAGAACTGTCGCTAAAACCCACGCAAGAGTTATCGTACTTGGATATCGAACCTACCCTTCTCTTGTGGCTTCTCTAATTTCAACGTACGGGCATCTTCGTCACAATCATATTACTCAGAAAGTTATAGATTGGGTTTTACGTTCGGATCCTGATCTATTCACCATGAATTTAATAATCGAAAGCATTATGAAAACTGGGGAATGCGATATTGCCAAGAAGGTGTTCAACAAAATGCCTGCTCGAAATGTGGTCTCGTGGAACCTCATGATTGGAGGCTATATGAAAAAATCACGCTTCCATTATGCCATCGGGCTTTTCAAGGAGATGCTAAGCTCAGAGATTGAACCTGATGGCTTCACATTTGCTTCCATGATCACTGGATGTGCACGCTTAGGTGCTCTTAGTTATGCTGAAAGAGTTCATAATTTGATGATTGAGAAAGGAATAGAACTAAACTATATATTGATTTCAGCATTAATTGACATGTATGCAAATTGTGGCAGAATTAAAGTGGCTAGAGAGCTTTTCGAAGGCGCCAGGCGTGACGATGTTTCTGTTTGGAACGCTATGATTAATGGATTGGCAACCCATGGACTTGCTTTGGATGCATTTGAAGTATTTTCAAGGATGAAGATGGAGAACATTTGCCCTGATTCAATTACCTTCATTGGGATTCTTACAGCTTGTAGCCATTGTGGTTTGGTTGAAGAGGGTCGAAGATACTTCAACTTGATGCAGACTTGTTTCTCAATTCAGCCACGATTAGAACATTATGGAGCCATGGTTGATCTTTTGGGGCGATCAGGGCTGTTAGAAGAGGCTTATGCTATGATTAAGGAGATGCCAATGAAGCCAGATGTTGTAATCTGGAGGGCACTTCTTAGTGCTTGTAGGACACACAGAAAGAAGGAACTGGGTGAAATTGCCATTTCAAATATAACACATACAGAGTGTGGAGATTATGTGTTGCTGTCTAATATGTATTGCTCTTTAAACAAGTGGGATAGTTCTGAGAAAGTGAGACACGTGATGAGAATGGGAGGTGTTAGGAAAATCCGAGGTAAGAGTTGGATTGAATTAGGAGGTACCATTCATCAATTCAAGGCTGGTCATAAGTCACATGCTGAGATAAAGGCAATTTACAGAGTGCTCGAAGGTTTGGTACAGAGGGCTAAATTGGAAGGTTTTAAGCCATTGACTGAACTGGTTTTGATGGATGTTTCTGAAGAGGAAAAGGAGGAAAATTTGAGTTATCACAGCGAGAAGTTGGCATTGGCCTATGGGATACTGAAAAGTAGCCCAGGAACAGAGATTAGGATTTGGAAAAACCTTAGGATCTGTCAAGACTGTCATAGTTTGATGAGAATTGTGTCAAGGGTCTTGAACAGAGTAATAATTGTGAGAGATCGTATCCGTTTTCACCACTTTGAAGGTGGTTTGTGCTCTTGTGGAGACCACTGGTAGCTAAAGAGGGTTGATTTCACGGAACTATTACCTTCTGAGAAGGAAGACTAGATCCTTGGGCATCTAATGAATGGGAAATTGTCAGAACAAGCAGCAAAGTCTTATCTATATGATAATGATGTGGCAGGTGAGGCCTGGTTAGTGGGATTTTCCATGTTATGGGGCTCCATCATCAAGAATATCTGTCCGCTAGCTCATGGTTATGCCTTCCGCAAGTAAGTACATAAAAATCCTTTCAAAGCTCACGTTGGACAAGGAGACAATAAAACCTATTAAATTGAGTGTTACAGGAAAGTACTCGTAATTCATTGACACTGATTCAACTGAGCTGTGATAATGAGCAGAGGAGGAGTGATGATAAACCCAAGGTTATCACTGGATTCGCTTGGCGCTCACGTTTGTCAGATTGTCAATATCTCCTGGAAGTTGGGGCACAGTTCATCCATTTCCCTATGCGGCTGCCGGGCACTCCCTCTTGACCGTTTTATAAGATGTCTTCCATAAGTTATTTTTGATTCCTTTTAATATGACATTTTTATAGTTTCCACAGCCACGGAGACTTAATTCCTTTTTAGGAGTGGTTGGCTACATAGATCAAACAAAGTCATTAAATTCTATCAAAAGATAAATTATAAAATAAATTGTTGATTAAAAGATCTCGCTTAATAATATCATTAAACGTTCTTGTCGGTCTTCCTCTATCTCTTTTAACTACGCTTTAAACTGCTTGAACTACTCTCTTCACTAGCATATCCAATGGCCTTCTTTGTTTAAAACACCTTAAACAATTTTCTACCATTTTTCTTTTTCAATAGGAGCCACTCTCAATAGTCTCACCCTTCCTTATATAAGTTCATTGCAATTTTATCTTTTTGTGTATGACTATACATTCATCTTAACATCTTCATCTTTGACCCCCAAAAAAAAAAAATCTCAACATCTTCATCTCAGTTACCCCATTATAATAGTTTCAATGAATGTTAATCCCCCCCACCCACCCACCCACACAAAAAAATGCTCATATATAATATGGGTAGTGAGTAGTGACATATAATAGAAATTAATATAATTAATAAGGTTAATATTGAAAATCACTTAAATTTTATAACAAATTTAATAATTTTAATTGTTTTTATTGGTACTATAATTAGTTAGAAACATCTTATAAAATAGACATTAGGAGACTAGCTCATCTCCTAGTACGTTTAAACTTCTACGTAGAAGAGGTATTTGATACTGATCAATACGGTTTTATTATTACAGCACTGGATACCACATTGGGAGTTATTTAATTTAATGCAAAAGACAATAATACAAATGAGAAATAATTAAGTAGGAGGAAAGAACGACAAGCATGTGGTAGTATATCAATTAGCTATCCTGGATGAGAACTAATGGAAGTGGGCCTCCATATATCTCTGGGATTTGGCTTTCGTCTATTTCTTCCATTAATGTTGACTTGATCTTACTCTTCTCCACAAACATTATCTGCACGCATATCCATCATCATCATCATCATATGCTCGTTATTAATTTTTGTCATACACGTAAATTATTCTACCAGTTTAAAGACTTCAAATGCTACCTTCCTTTTGGTTTTGTTATCTATGAAAGGATATATCATCTTCCAAACTGTCATAAATATGGAGGGCGCATGCACTATATACAACTTCCCCAATCTTTCTGGGTAGTAATCCTGAAAACCAAAAAAAAAAAAAAAAAAACCAGAAAGAAGTTCAGACAATGATTGGGAGATCCTGCTGATGAAGAAAAGCTCCGTTCATTCCATGACTATTGAGTCCTCAGCTTGTATGGATTTTTTGAGATATCTTTAATAATTAATTTTTACAATTATCAAAATGAATAAAAACTAATTATAACCCTTTTTGGGATGGTGGTGGGCAATATCTATCATGTTTTTATAATTATTTAATAATATTTAGCCTTTTTATTTTTTTTATATGTAGGAACACAAAAGCTACTTTTTATTCCTAAAATTATTATTTTTCTTTCGATCAAGGGTTTTCTCTTTCAAAACTCATAGTGCAAAGGTTTTTCACCCCTCCCAATGATCCGGAATTTGAACTTGTGTTCTCCTTCTTATGGGTGGATCTACTTAGTACCTCAACCATTTCTTAAATTTATTTTAATCATTCAACTTTTTTAGTTTGTGTATACCTGCAAAATAGAAAGAGCAGCTAGATATCCACGAACGTCACTGTTTGCATATCTCCAACCTCTAAGATCTGCAACAGCTACAAACTTTTCTTGTCCCGGTGGTATCCTAATACATCAAATTATTCCCCAATTAAAAGAGTTGGTTACATAGTTACCATAGTTAGTTAAACTAACTTAATTAGTCAAGCACAGTTATACAAATTAGCTAGAGTTATAAGTGATGAGCTGCCCTGTCGTAGCTATCTGGCACATGTATATAAGTGTGTATATACCAGATTTGGCTTACATCCTTTGCGGAACAAGGTCAACTACTTCAAATGGTGTCGTTTTTGGCGCAAAACACACACCTGATCCCTTCTTTTTAAAAATAAGAAAATAAAAACTTCAGGGCACTACCGGGTAATAGAAAGATAAATTAGGATATTGAATGATATTGAAAAAAATTCTTTATGACCTTGAAAAATTATTTTAGGATCTTGAAAAACTATTTCAGGTATTAACTGCTATTAAAAATACAGTTTAGGATATCATTTCAAGATCCCAATTTTTTTTTAAAGATCATGAATTATTTTTTTAGTACTAGTCAATATCCTAAAGTATCCTTTTGGTATCAATCAATACCCTAAAATATTTTTTGAAGATTCTAAAATAATTTTTCAAATTATAAATTTTTTTCAAGTACCATTTAATATTGGAACCGGATTCTCTCCATATCACTTTTCTCCTCATCCCTCCAAAAATCAATCTACACCGTTCATTTCACTTCATTTTCATCTTGGCCATTTATTTTTTTTTAATATTTCAAGTACTGATAGGTACTAAAAAGATACTGACTGATTCTAAAAAAAATATTTCATGATCTTCAAAATATCGTGAAGTATATTTTTAATACCAGTCAATACCCTGAAATATTTTTTCAAAATCCTAAAATAATTTTTGAAGATCATGAAGTATTTTTTTAGAATCAGTATCTTTTTAGTACCTATCAATACTTGAAATATTAAAAAAAAATGAATGGCCAAGATGAAGATGAAGTGAAATGAATGGTGTAGATTGATTTTTTGAGGGATGAAGAGAAAAGTGATATGGAGAGGATCCGGTTCCTTCAATATTCTGAATTATCATTTTTCTATCCCACAGTGCCATGAAATACATACATACATACATACAAGCAGCAGGTGTTTGTTTTGCGCCAAAAACGGTGCCGTTTGAAGCAGCCAATGGCAGCGGACCTGGTTTTGCAAAGAATGTAAGCCAAATCCGCATGTACAGAGCATTTGTTTCTAATGAAATCAGAATTATTTTCCTCAATTTGTGTTACCAATATTCAAGCGGCGAAATTCAAAATTATAATGCAAATTCACTATATACAAGATAAAAGGGTTACCTTGAAGTCACTTTATCAAGAACATAGGCCACCAGCCCTGCATCCACAAGAGGTTGCTCGTCAATGAGAAATTTGCAGCTGAAGTTGAATGTCAAAAATAAACAAAAAAGGAAACATACGTTTGAATTCATCGAGGCCATCTGGGTTTTGATAATGTTTGGCACCAAATGCAACTCCTATAGGTCGTCCTTTCTTATCGACTCCTTGCATGTAAACCTTCTCTTGGGCTAACTCATTGGGAATCTCTGATTCAGATATGAAGCCATTTGGAACACATGATCGTCTCCATTTCAAGTACTTGAGAAACATTGCCGAAGATTTCTCTATATCTAAATCACGAGCACGCAAGAATCTCCTTATCATCAGATCATCTGCTTCCTGAAATATTATTTTACTCGTGATACGTGAAGCATGTAGATTCTCAACTTCTCGCAAAATATATAAGCACCAGACTAATTCATCAATCACATTTCTAGAAATAACTCCCCATCTTACTCAAGGGACAACTGAAAAAGACTACTCGTGGAAGGCTCTGAAACTGAATTCATACAATGACGATGGTAATGGAATCAGAATTTCGTGGCCTAAAACAGAACGCGGGAGAGGAAATGGTTACCTTAGCGGAGGAATCCTTGGCTTCAACGACAGCTCTCATGAGAGGGATCTTGGTCAGCTCAGCTGAAGTGCTGTTTCCGGCGTCGTCTCCGACCAACACTTGTGGATTTGCTTCTGCATCCTCATAATTGGCCGAATCTTCTTCGGACTCCGATGTGGATGACGACTTGTTAGGATTCTTGTCCACCTTCTCTGCCTCCATTGCTGAAGAATCCCTCCTTCCACAAGTTCTTTAGCGTTTGGTCTCTCTGTCTGAATCGGGGAGAGAGAGAGAAAGAGAGTCGGCTGGGAAGGTGCTGTGTGTGTGAGACTCTCTGGGAGAAGCTGAGATCAAAGCTGGCCTTTAAATAAAACGAATTTGAGGCTGGTGAGAGTCTCAACTTTCAACTATCAAATTCAATGCTTGAATTATTATTTTCCCTCGTTGAATTAGATGAGATTGTTACATGCTAAAGTTCTCACCTTCTTTAAATTAAATAGACTCATAACAATGATGTAAAATCACACTATGAGAGTTACTTTTATTAGTTCCTTTGATCTTAATTATAAGAGCTAGTTGACTTTTTTAGAAAGATTAAGGAAGCTAATTAAATTACTTTAAAGTATTTTTATTTTTATTTTTTTTTTCAAACTTATTAGTTTGACCAATAAACTAATATATAATCTAAATATTTAATATGTGAAATGATTAAGTAACTTATTTAGTTTCATTAATCTTTCCAAAGAAAGTCAACTAGCTTTTATAATTAGGACCGAAGGTAGTATTAAATATATATTAATACTGAATAATTATAATGTAAAATATCATAATTGATTTAAATATATTGAAATTAACTTTATCAACATTCATAATTTATTATACTCAATAAATAAATTCATATATAAAGTTAATGAGCATTAAGAGGGGAAAAAAAGTTAGCATATGTTTAAAGATGTGTTAATACGATTTTGTAAGATAGAGACATAAAAACAGTAAACTCGTAATTCATGAGTTTAATAACGTCTTCTATCTTTTTTTTTTTATAAGAACTAGTTTGTAAGATGGATTTAATCCTAAGCATAAAATCTCAATATATTTTCTCTAATTAAATTACCCTTCTTATAAAATACTACTTCAAATTTTTTATATAAAATCTAGTACTACGAACCAAATCTTTATATTAAGGACCAACTACTCATATATAATTCTAAATTTGGTATAAGATGAGTACTATTTACTATTTCAACTTTGAAATTCACTGTTCAAATTTTTATATCTACAACTTTAATATTTTTAATATCCATATCATTTCTCCCAATTTAAAACCTAATTCATTCATGATAGTAGTAGCATTTATGGAAAATAAAAATCCATAACGACTCTGATGTGCTAAATTTGGCGGTCAGAAACGACACGCCTTAAATACAATTTTGGACTGTCTTCAATTCTCACCCAAAATCCTGGCCACAAAGGGAAAAAATATCTCTATATATTTAAAGCCATAAAAGGCAATATATTTGCAAAAATGTTTCGACCTTCATTAATTTCTACTTCCTACATCCCAAAATTTGTACTATTTTAGTCTTATTTATAAGTCCCTTTTGACCAAAAAAATTTAGTCCTATTTGTAAGTCCCCTTTGACCAAATAAATAAGATTGTGATAATTTTGCCTATGTTAATTGTACCAATAAAAATAGAGAGAGAAGAAAGAGTTGAAGATACCCAATCATAAATGAAGGTAAAGTTGATAATTCACCTCATAATCATTGAACTAACTATCTCTCCTTGGTATATGTGATTTGGTCAAAAAGGAACTTATAAATAAGACCAGAGTGGTAAATATTTCTTATCAAACTGAATCAATAAACTAATTTAGCCGAAAGAATCATATATATATATATATATATATATGCAAGGAATTATTCCCTTATTTTCTTGTATTTCAATGGACTGCCTTTGCACCACGTATGATTTTAGTTTGACAATTGACAAACTTGCATGAAAAAATGCAACTGTCACATAAATGGTAGATTGGGCAAAAAGGCCAAATCGAGCAGTATATTGATCAGTGGATGCTGATATGAATCATCATTGAGGTGGAAAAATATGATCTCTATTTTTTACTGTTTTACAATATTTGTCACTATAAAATTTTAATTTATTGTAAAATACTTTTTTTTTAGAAAATCATATTTATATATTTAATTTCAAACAATAAAAAAGTTTAGCCTATAATAATTATTGTCAATTATTATTATTTATTTTAAAATTTAAAATAATTTTTATTAAATTAACTTTTCTTGGGAAAATTGTAATCATGTACCAATCAACAGAATTAATCACAATCAAGTTTCTTAAAATCATCAGATTGTAGTATTGAAGTCCCAAAAGACCTGGATGCTATTAATTCCAAATACAAAAGTATAATATTGCCCTCAATGACCAATTTAGAGCATTCAATGACAAGTTACATGAAAACTAGTGACAAGTTTAGTTCAACCAGTGACAAGTTACATGACAACAAGTGACAACATTAAATATTTCAAAAAACAAGCACAACTTATACATATCGTTCTTCTCTTGTATTATCTCTTGTCGATTGAGTATTGTCATTTACATTCTCTCCTACATACACATAATCACCTTCTTCATTGAATTTAATAAAAAGTTCTACACCTTCATCATCTACAAGGTCCACAAATGTTGTTGTATCATCAAAGGTCTTTGTGAATTTCATGGTACTTCCACTACTTTTTTTTTTCTAAGAATTGATGCTACGATTATTCTCAACTCCTCACACGTGGTGTCTTTCTTTGTAATTTTTGTTCTAACGCTACCCACACTATTGCAAACCTCTTCTTCATTTAGAAATTGTCCCCCTATATGCAATAAATATAATATATGTTTTCTAGATATCTTTTTTGCCACTCTGAACAAAGTTGTTATTGATAACTACATAAGCATCACTACTAATTTTAGAGCATTGTCTTGACGACATTTTTTAAAATCGCGTAACAAGGGTTATAAATATATAAAGCTTCATCATTTCCATCCATCCCTATTTAAGCACACGAAAACATAACATAATTTCCACATGATCAGAGCAAAAATTCAAATAGTCTCTCGCACTCAATGAAACGACAATATACAATTAACAATCTTTGCATGTCTATTGTATTTATTTATAAAACTTATGTTGTTGTCATGTAACTTGTTATTGGTTGTTATAGACTTGTCATTGATTGCCTTGTAACATATCATTGGTTGTTTTAAACTTATTATTGGTTACTGTAAACTTGTCATTAAATGCCCTAAATTTAACCGTGAGGAAAATTATACTTTCACATTTAGAATTAATAACACCAAATTCTGTTGAAACTTCAGTACTTCATTTCAATTTGATAATTTCAATAGATATCATTGTAATTAATTATATTAATTGGGACCAGGTCCCAATTTTCTTTACTAACTTGGGTCGGTCCCAACTCTATCGTATTAATTGCAACCAAACTATTTAGATAGAAAGAGCTAGAGAGGGGTTTTCGATAGGAACCATTGCCACCAAGCATCCACCATGTTTGCTGGCAAATAATTAATGAAAGAAGCAAACTCAATGTAGTAGTATGCATGTACAAACTGCTGAATACTTTTCCCTTCCACCAAAATATAATAAGCCTCTTTCTGAACAAAAATCTTGGTCTGTCATACACTACATCCAACCCTTAATATACTAGCGAGTTTATTTTTTTAATTAGAAAAGCTAAATAAATTATTTAATGTTTTTAAAATTAATTTGTTTGACTTATAAACTGATATATAATCCAATAATACACAATACATGCTACAATTAAGTAATTATTTAGTTCAACTAATCTCTCTAGAAAAGTTGATTGAGTTTTATATTAAAGATTAGAGGGAGTAAATCATATGAACAGCTGCCACTCTAGTGCTTATTTAAGTCACATGAGCTTATTTAAGTGATCACATGAAGTTATAGGGATGAACCTCTTTGTTAATGATTTAACTAAATAGATATAACGCAATAGAGCCATGTGATCCATGTAGCACCATGCATTTACGAATCATTCTCTCATCTCTATGTTTATTTTCTCTCTTCACGATAGAAATTATATAGGGGTAAAATTGAAAAATGGTCATTAATTACCCTACTATGACTTATATTTAGTACTAAACTTTTCTCATACAAGTGACTTATATGATAAGAACCAGAGTGTAATTAGTTACCATGTCCTAATTTCATTTATATTTTTGGGTGATACACATCAAAATTCAAGAAAGTATATAGAGGTGAGGGACATTTGAAAATGCACATGTAGAGGAGAGATGTAACAGAAAATAACATTTTAACATATTCTTATAAGTCTTATAAATGCGCATATGCATTTTGATAACTAAGTATAGCAAAATAACAAATGTCTATATAAAAATTTATAAGTCCAAATTTACATCTTAAAAGGATGATATGTGAAAAATTTATGATACATTTTAAAAAACTAAATCTGACCCGTTCAAATTTCAATCTAACCGCTGAGATGACGGACAAGATGGGAGCCATATATGCTTATATTTAATAAGGGTAGTTGGATAAAATAAAACTTAATATGATGTTGGATTTTAATGTGATTAATAAGGACAATATTAAAAATCACTTAAATTTTATAACAAATTTAGTAATTTTAATTGTTTTTATTGGAACTTTAATTAGTTTGAAACATCTTACAAAATGGACATTAATTAGGAGACCATCTCATCTCCTAGTCCGTTGAAACTTCTAAGTAGAAAAGGTATTTGATACTGATCAATACGGTACTATTATTAGAGCATTTGATACAACATTAGAAGCTATTTAATTTAATGCAAAAGAAAATAATACAAATGAGAAATAATGAAGTAGGAGGAAAGAACGACAAGCATATGGTAGTAAGTAAATTAGCTATCCTGGATGCGAACTAATGGAAGTTGGCCTCCATATATCTCTGGGATTTGGCTTTCGTCAATTTCTTCCATTATATTAGTGTTGACTTGATCTTACTCTTCTCCACAAAGATCAACTGCACGCATATCCATCATCATCATCACATGCTCCTTATTAATATTTCTCATACACGTAAATTATTCTATCAGTTAAAAGATTTCAAATGCTACCTTCTTTTTGGTTTTTTCATCTATGAAGGGATATACCATCTTATAAACTGTCATAAATATGGAGGACGCATGCACTATAAACAACTTCCCCAATCTTTCTGGGAAGTAATCCGGAAAACCCAAAAAAGAAAAGAAAGAAATTTAGACAATGATTGGAAGATTCTGATGATAAAGAAAAGCTCTCTTCATTCCATGAATATTGAGTCCTCAGCTTGTGTGGATGTTTTGAGATATCTTTAATAATTAATTTTTATAATTACTAAAATAAATATAAACTAATTATAGCCCTTTTTGGGATGGTGGTGGGCAATATCTATCATGCTTTTATAATTATTATTTAATACTCTCTACGGTCCTAATTGTAAGACAACATTTGAGAGTTGGTTTAGTCCTAATTATAGGACAACATTTTAATTTTTGTTAATTTCTTCCTAAAATACCCCTATTTTATTCTTTCAAGTATAATTGGTTTTTGGTGGGTATATATATGGGTGTATAGACTCTTTCAGTTAATGAAACTTTTAAATTATTGAATTTTAATTTATTTATTGATTAACTGACGTTAATTCACTAATGTATATATAGAGACATACACATATATAAATACATATATACACACAGATGTGTGTGTGTTTATATACATGTGTGTGTCTATACACAAATATATATAAACACACACACACACACATATATGCCTGTCAATATATATGCATGTGTATAGATATATGTCTGTGTACATATATAAAAACACACACACACACACACCAATATCTGTGAGTGCGTGGGTGTGTTTTTATATGTATATGCATATTTGTGTAGGTGTGTACCTGTCAATATATATGCATGTGTGTAGATATATACATGTGTGTGTGTGTGCATATATATATATATATATATATATATCTATGAGTATGTGGGTGTGTTTTTATATGTGTGTGTGTGTGTGTATATGCATATGTGTAGAGACACACACACAAACATATATGTATGTATGCATGTATGTATGTATGTGAGTGTGTGGGTGTGTTTTTATGTGTGTGTATGCATATGTGTGTAGATATATACACACACAAACATATATATATATATATGTGTGTGTGTGTGTGTGTATCTATATATATGCATATATGTACACACACATATATGTATACATAGCCAAATCATTATTTTAATTAGAAAGCGTGTGGAAAGGAAAATTCTAAGTAGAAGAAGTATGTGGTAGATGTTGATACACTTTTATTTTTATCATTTTAAATTTATATAAGGGCATTTTAGGAAAATAAGTAAAATTAACTAATTTAACTTCTTTCTTTAACTCCTCAAAATCGGTTAAATATAATATGTCTTATAATTAGGACCAGAGGGAGTAATATTTAGCCTTTAATATTTTTTTTCATATATGTATGAACAGAAAAGAAATTATTATTTTCATTTGATTAAGAGTTTCTCTTTTGAGGTTTATAGCGCAAAGATTTTTCATCCCTCCCAACGAGCTGGAATTTCAACTAATGTTCTCCTCCTTACCTATGAAGCCGCTTCCTACCTCATCCAATAACTTGTTAGTTTTTAAAAAGTAAGGAACAATTACAACAGTGCTACCACCTAAATATTTAACATCTGTTTTTAAAAACTGACGTTAAAAGTAAGAAAAAAATTACAACTATGTCACAGTCTACGTCTTAACGTCTACATTTCTAAAAACAAACATTAATTGGGGGTTGTTAAATTTCTATTTTGTAGCAGTGGGGTTGTTGATAGGGACCATTGCCACCAATTATCCACCACGTTTGCTGGCAAATAGTTAATGAAAGAAACAAACTCAATGTAGTAGTAGTATGCATGTACAAACGTAATACTGTTCCCTCCCACCAACATATAATGGGGAAAATCTCTTTAAAGTTCCAAAGGACTAAGAAAATATTAAAAAAGTCCTATAAAAAATTCTAATATCACAAAAGTCCCAAAGAATTATTAAAATCTATAGATGAAGTTGTTATACCCTATTGATGGAGTTGTTTATAGGAATTTTGCGACATCAGAAATTTCTATGAAACTTTTTTGATATTGTCTTAGTTCTTTGGGACCTTAAAGGAATTTTCCAATATAATAAGCCTCTTTCTGAACAAAAATCTTGGTCTATGATATACTACATCCAACCCTTAATATACTAACGAGTTTACTTTTTATTTTTTAATTAAGAAAGTTAAATAAGTTATTTTAAATTATTTATTTTTCTTGTTGTTTAAAATTAATTTTTCTGATTTATAAACTAATATACAATCCAATAATACAAAGCGTATGTTATGATTAAGTAATTTATTTAGTTTTACTAATTTCTCTAAAAAAGTTGATCGAGTCTATATTAAGGAATAGAGGGAGTAAATCATATGAATAGCTACCACTCTAAGTAAGCTTCAAATTATCTATTTGATTTATTCCTCTCATTGACACATCCAATGGCCTTCTTTCTCCAAACCACCTTAAACGATTTTCTACAATTTTTTTTTCTTCCTTTCAACAGGAGCCACTCCCAACCGTCTCACCCTTCCTTGTATAAGTTCATTACGAATCTTATCTTTTTGTATATGATTACACATCTATCTCAACATCCCCATCTCAGCTAATCAATTTATTTTAATTGTTTCAATCAACATTAAATATATATTTTTCAAATATACTCATATTTAATAAGGGTATTGAGATAAAATAAAACTTAATCTGATGTTGGATTTTAATGTGATTAATATGGGTAAAAATCACTTAAATTTTATAACAAATTAATTTTAATTGTTTTTATTGGAACTTTAATTAGTTTGAAACATCTCATAAAATGGACATTAATTAGGAGACCATCTCATCTCCTAGTCCGTTGAAACTTCTACGTAGAAAAGGTATTTGATACTGATCAATACGGTTTTATTCTTAGACCACTTGATACAATATTGGGAGCGATTTAATTTAATGCAAAAGAAAATAATACAAATGAGAAATAATGAAGTAGGAGGAAAGAACGACAAGCATATGGTAGTAAGTAAATTAGCTATCCTGGATAAGAACTAATGGAAGTTTGCCTCCATATATCTCTGGGATTTGGCTTTCGTCTATTTCTTCCATTAGTGTTGACTTGATCTTACTCTTCTCCACAAACATTATCTGCACGCATATCCATCATCATCATCACATGCTCCTTATTGATATTTCTCATACGCGTAAATTATTCTACCAGTTTAAAGATTTCAACTGCTACCTTCTTTTTGATTTTGTCATCTATGAAGGGATATACCGTCTTCCAAAACGTCATAAATAAGGAGGACGCATGCACTATAAACATCTTCGCCAAGCTTTCTGGGAAGTAATCCTGAAAACCCAAAAAAGAAAAGAAAGAAATTAAATTCAGACAATGATTGGGAGATTCTGATGATAGAGAAAAGCTCTGTTGCTTCCATGAATATTGAGTCCTCAGCTTGTATATATGGATGTTTTGAGATATCTTTAATGATTAATTTTTATAATTACTAAAATAAATAAAATGTAATTATAGCCCTTTTTGGGATGGTGGTGGGCAATATCTATCATGTTTTTATAATTATTATTTAATAATATTTAGCCTTTCATATTTTTGTTTTTATATGAATGAATAGAAAAACTACTTTTTATTCCTAAAATTATTATTTTTCATTTGATTAAGAGTTTCCTTTTGAGGCTTATAACGCAAAGATTTTTCATCCCTCCTAACGAACCGGAATTTGAACTAATGTTCTCTTCCTTACTTGTGAAGCCGCTTACTATCTCAACCAACAACTTGTTAATTCTTTAAGATTATTTTAATCATTCAATTTTTTTAGTTTGTGTATACCTGCAAAATAGAAATAGCAGCTAGATATCCACGAACGTCACTGTTTGCATATCTCCAACCTTTAAGATTTGCAACGAGTACAAACTTTTCTTGTCCCGGTGGTATCCTAATACATCAAATTATTCCCGAATTAACAGAGATAGTTACATGGTTAGTTAAACTAACTAAATTAGTCCAGCACAGTTATATAAATTAACTAGAGTTATAAGTGATGGGCTGCCCTGTCGTAGCTATCTGGCACATGTATAGAAGTGTGTTTGTACAGAGCATTTGTTGCTAATGAAATCAGAATTACTCTCCCCAATTTGTGTTACCAATATTCAAGCAAGCTCATGCTAAATTCAAAATTTCTAATGCAAATTCACAAGATACAAGATAAAAGATTAAAAGGGTTACCTTGAAGTCACTTTATCAAGAATATAGGTCCACAGCCCTGCATCCACAAGAAATTGCTCGTCATTGCGAAATTTGCAGCTCAAGTTGAAACAATGAAATCATATAATGTGAAAAATAAACAAAAACAAAGAAACATACGTTTGTATTCATCGAGGCCATCTGGGTTTTGATAATGTTTGGCACCAAATGTAATTACTATAGGTCGTCCTTTCTTATCGGCTCCTTGCATGTACACCTTCTCTTGAGCTAACTCATTGGGAATCTCTGATTCAGAACCCATTTGGAACAATTGATCGTCTCCATTTCAAGTACTTGAGAAACATTGCTGAAGATTTCTCTATGTCTAAATCACGAGCACGCAAGAATCTCCTAATCATCAGATCATCTGCTTCCTGAAATATTATTTTACCCGTAATACATGAAGCATGTAGATTCTCAATTTCTCGCAAAATATATAAGCACCACACTAATTAATCAATCACATTACTAGAAATAACTGCCCATCTTATTCAAGGGACAACTATTAATTAATACTAAGAAAAACTACTCATGGAAGGCCCAGAAAATGAATTAGACGCATCAGTGTCGTCCTCCTCGTCGATGCGTCTGCTCCTCAAAGAAATTAGTTGGTTAGATTTCACTGGCAAATTGAATTAGTTGATAATAATATACTTCCCCTCCTGCTTATTATAAAACACTAATTATCAAGTGTGTGTGTATATATATATTTTGGCAATTGCTTGTTTGCAAGAAGTATTAATTATTTGTTTTTTATGTATGTCCCTAATTAATAAGGATAATAACTGAGAGTAATAATTAATATAATATTAGAATTTAGTATAATTAGTAAGGATAATATTAAAAGTTAATTAAACTATAGGACAACTTTATTGATTTTAATTGTTTTTATTTATTTATGAGAATCGTTAGTTAGTAGCTTATATGCTGATCTCAGAAACGCTACATGAGAATTCATACAATGATAATGGTAATCGAATCAGAATTTGGTGGTGATCTTGAAAATTGGTGGCCTAAAACAGAAAGGGGGAGAGAAAATGGTTACCTTAGCGGAGGGATCCTTGGCTTCAACAATAGCTCTGATGAGACGGATCTTGGTGAGCTCAGCTGGAGTGCTGTTTCCAGCGCCGACTAACACTTGTGGCTTTGCTTCTGCATCCTCATAATTGGCCGAATCTTCTTCGAACTCCGATGTGGATGTCCACTTGTGGGGATTCTTGTCCACCTTCTCTGCCTCCATTGCTGAAGAATCCCTCCTTCCACAGGTTCTTTGGTGTTTGGTCTCTCTGCCTGAATCGCAGAGACAGAGAGTCTTCAAGAGGCTGTAAAGGTGCTAAGTGTGTGAGACTCTCTGGGAGTGGCAGAGATCAAAGCTGGCCTTTAAATAAAACGAATTTGAGACTGGTGAGGTTACAAACTTGCAAATTTTGACTTTCTGCATCACGTTTTAACTGTGGATTGTCACTCCAATAAATATTTCAATGTACATGGTCAAACTGTGGATTTTCACGTTTAACTTTCTGTATCACGTTTAAGCTTAAATGGACTGATTTTGAATCCTAAAAGTATTCCGAAGAATTTAGAGTTTTTAGTTGGGTGAGAGTCTCAACTTTCAACTATCAAATTCAATGCTTGAATTATTATTTTCCCTCGTTCAAATTGGATGAGATTGTTACGTCCTAAAGTTCTGATCTTCTTTTAATAGACTCATAACAATAAACATTAAGAAGAGATAAATAAAAAAAAGTTAACATGTGTTTAAGAATGAGTTAATACAATTTTATAGGATAGAGATTTAAAAATAGTTAACTCCCAACTTCTATGTCTTTTATCAAAACTAGGTGGGAAGATAGATTTAATTGTAAGCATCAAATCTTAATCTATTTTTCCTTTCTGTTTCTCATTTTTCTCTAATTAAATTACCCTACTTATAAAATACTATTTCAGATTCTTTATATAAGATCTAGTACTACGAATTAGATATTTATATTAAGGAGAATATATAATTCTAAATTTGGTACAAGATCAGTATATTGCTATTTCAACTTTGAAATTCACTGTTCAAATTTTTATATTTAAAACTTTAAAATTATTATTTTTAATATTTACAACGTTAATATTTTTAATATCCTTGTAATTTTTCCGAATTTAAAACCAAATTCATTCATCCTAGTAGTAGCATCTATGAAAAATAAAAATCCATGACGGCTCTGATGTGATAAATTTGGCGGCAGAAACGACGCGCCATAAATACATGTATCGAGGGCTAACCTTATAGCCTAGTCCTTTTAGAGCCAGGAAATCGGGCCGGTCCTTTTAAGCCCTGGCCCTGTAGGGCTCGGGCTTGAAAAATATGTCTGAAATTTGAATTTGGCCCTGCAGGGCCGGTCCTGTAGGGCCTCGGGCTTTATCGGGCCAGCCCTGCAGGCCCTGTTACTGTAGTATTTTCAGTTTTTTTTTTTAAAAAAAAATTAGTCAAAGAGTGCCAAGAGGAAGAGGCTAGGAGGCACATATATAAATACATAATAACTATACTCTGATTTTATGATTTGGTATATTATTTGTTGTAGATAATGATTATGGATGTGTTCATGATGCGGGAGAAGAAATTCATGACATTTTTACTCCTGAAGCATAGCCTTCTGCTCAAAGTGAAGCACAATCAAATATCTATGAAATTGATGAAAGTGATGAAGAAGGTGACAATTGACAATGATAGTGGTATGCTTTTATATTTTATGTGAGTTATCTAATGTTGTTTAGTTTAATACTTCTTAAGTTTTATGTGAGTCAATTGTGGACAATGGTTTGTTTTTTATTACGAATTAATGAATGTGTTTATTTGTTGGATAATTTGTATTGTTTAGATATTAATGTTGAAAATATTTATTTGATAGATTAGAACTTTAATGGTTGCAATTTACTAATTATATTTCTTTGGAAAAACCTAGAAAAAAATAATTAAAATTTGGAATAGTAATTTTCAGGCCCTGTAGGCCCGGCCCTGGCCCTGGCACTGGCACTATCGGGCCGAGCTTTGAAAAACAGATGTTTTCCTTATCCCAGGCCCTGTAGGGCCGGCCCTGTAAGGCCCAAACCCTGGAGGGCCGGGCCGGCCCTGATTCCCAGCTCTAGTCCTTTTATATCTCATCAAGCCTCGGCTTGCCTGTATTTTCTTTTAAAAAAAAAAATACATGTAGGACTGGGTCTTCATCTCCCCCAAAATCCAGCCCAGAAAGAGAAAAAAAGATATCTATATATTTAATGCCATAAAGGCAATATATTTTATATATATATAAAAAAAGGCAATATATTCGCAAAAATGTTTCGACCTTAATTAATTTCTAGTTACTCCACACCAAAATTTGTAAATATTTTTTAAAAAACCAAACTGAATCAATAAATTAATTGAACCGAAAGAATTATATATAGGGAAAATTATAATAAAGGACCTAAGAAAAATAATATTTATTAAGAAGGACCATAAAAAGTGGTAATTATTCTAAAGAACCAAAAATTAAAATATTACAATAAAAGGACTAAATTACCCTTAGTCAGATTTCGTATCTTCTCATTAACTAAATTTGAATATTTTTTCTTACATGAGAATCTAGAGTAATTGATGGATAATAATAAATAGATATCAATTCAAATAATTCTTTTTCCATTGTAGAATCACTCAAGATTATTATGTTAGAGAAAAGATAGAAAATATGAAGTTTTTTATGGTTATAGCGAAAGGAAAGAGGGATTTAGTTTCTTTAACCACGTTCTTCTCTTTTGATGGGTTTTTTTTTTTTTAGTTAAGAGTCTTTTGCTTTATTTTCCGTTTCTCTGGGAATGGAACAACTGGTAATATTGAATGAATATCAGGTACTTTTGGTTGCCTCAGCACAAAAAATCTCAGGTCTAACATAGTAGACGGTTGCACAACGCACAAGGCTTCTTCTGCCACAACCATAAAAAGCTCCATCTTTGTTATCTTTTCTCTAGCATAATAATCTGGAGTGATTCTGCGATGGGAAAAGAATTATTTGAATTAATATCTATTTATTATTATATATTAATTACTTTAGATTCTCATGTAAGAACAAATCATTCCATATTCAGTTAATGAGAAGATAGGAAGAAAGAATCATTCTAGATTTAATTAATGAGAAGATAAGAAATCTGATTAAGGGTAATTTAGTCCTTTTATTTTAATATTTTAATTTTTGGTCCTTTAAAATAATTACCACTTTTTATGATCCTTCTTAATAAATATTATTTTTCTTAGGTCCTTCATTATAATTTTCCCTTATATATATATGTGCAAGGAATTATTCCCTTAGTTTCTTTTATTTCTATGGGCTGCCTTTGCACCACGTATGATTTGAGTATGAAAATTGACAAACTTGCATGAAAAGTGAAAACACGCAATTGTCACATAAAGGGTAGACTGGGCAAAAAGGCCAAAATCGAGCATTATATTGGTAAGTGAATGCTGATATGGATCATCATTCAGGTCGACAAATATGATCTCTCTATTTCGTTTCTCTCTTCATGACATAAATTAAATAGGGGTGAAATTGAAAAATGGTCATTAATAACCCTACAATGACTTATATGTAGTACTAAACTTTTCTTATACAAGAGACTTATGCACAAAAAAAAAAAAACATATTTTGTAGCAGTTTATCTATAATTGTTGACAATAACCACCACAAATAGTTGATTTTGTTGCAGTTTACTCCTAAACCACAACAAATTTGTAGTGGCAGCAATGGCGCCAAAGCACAGGTTTGTTTGCAACGAACTTTGTAGCGGTTAGTATGAATACAACTGTTATAAAATTGGTGCCAACTTGGCGCATTATGGCGGGATGGTTTGTGGTGAGGATTTTGTAGCGGTTATACGAGATAAATCAATACAAAGTTGGCGCCAACTTGGCGCGTCATGGCGCGAAGGATGTAACAGTTAACTTTGTAGCGGTTAGATGAAAATAACCGCTACAGTATGCGAAGAGACACAATGTTTGTCGCAGTTAGGAAAAAAGAAAGGTGCAAACCGCAACAAACATTATTTATTTGTAGCGATTATTAATAAAACTGCTACAAAGATTCACCCTATATATACACCCATCCCTTCAATGTTTTTCTCAAGAGAGTACAACATGCAACGGAAGATTGGGTTGTAATATAGTTATCTTTCTCTCATGAAAATATCTATGATATACATGAGTCAGTGAGTTTTTTATCGGAGATTGGCATCTATACTGGATATCCAATCTCAATGTGGTGTGTTGCACTATCTTCAGTAACTACAAATTGTCACACAGTTGTAGTGTTTTTGCCACAATAACCACTACAGAGGTCAAGCATTTTGTAGTGGTTATATAACTGCTACAAAATGCCATGATGAACGAGGTAAGGTTTTGCTTTTAGTAGCGGTTTATGCAACGATTTTTTCTAAACCGCTACAAATGGTCAACGTTTGTAGTGGTTTTATAATAAAACTGTTATAAAATGATGCCTTTTTAAACAGCGCCTCCCCTAATTTGAAACCACATAAGGTTTGATATATCGCCTTTTTAACTTTCATCCTCTTACATTTAGCTGTAAAATTTAGTAGTTATGGTTTCAGAGAAAGGGAAAGATGTTGTACGGGGTAGAGTGTCTCTCAGGGGTAGTAGTAGTAGAAGGGATCGTACTAGGGGTGTGGGGGTTGAAATATCTCTCCGCCACCTCAGGTGGGGATCATGGCTCCGGTGGGGATCGAGTTAGGTCAGCTCTTTATTGATGAGTCAATCCTACCGCCGGAGACCATAGGTGGAGCACAGGTCGTAAGTCTATCCGTTAGCGACCTTGATGGTGATGAAGATGTTGAGATAGGATTAACTATCCCATTGGCGAGGTGGAGCGGTTTATTGATCGGGAGGAGCACGACCAATGGAATCCTTGGCTGTCGTCTTCGCATTCCACTAGATTTTAGGTGGATGTCGAAGGTAAATGTAATTATTTTTGTGACATAATTAAATTTAAATTCCTTACGGTTAATTAAATTAAATTTAAATGTAATACAAACATGTTTTTATAATTTTACAGATTCGTAGGGGGACATCAGCAGGAGGACGCTGGATGTTCTTGGGGTCAATCTGTTAGAGGGGCCTTACGTCGTGGTCCCTTAAAACGAGCACACAAATCAGCTGATCGGCAACGGTGGTCACTTATTCAATCGATTCCTGATGCAGTTGGGCAGGAATTGGGCGTGATTCCCCCTCAACTTCCAGAGTTGGAAGCATGTTTCGGAGGGGAACAGGACATAGCGTTTGAGGAAGTTGTGTGGGTAAGTTATGTTGTTTAATTATATTTTACATGTAAATAATTATAATTTATGGGTCATTTATTTATTAAATAATTAATAATTAAATTATGATACAACATAAGTTTAAAGTGCAAGGCAACACGAAGAGATACGCACTGTTGAAGATAGGAGATGATTGGAAGAATTGGAGGGTCGTCTCTACACCAAGAGGAGTGGAGATGGGACGATTCCTCTACAGCAGTTGATTGAGAGCGTCCTAGAGGCATCGACCTAAATGATTGGGTGGGTTTTGTCCAGGCCAAGAGGAGTCCATGAGACGAGTATGTTTCTTAATAATTATCGTAATACAATTTTTTAATGTTGATTGCAATGAAATATGAAAATACAAGAATTATTGCAATTAAATATAGTTTAAAGATAGTTTAAGTTAATTTATAATTTAAATTATTTTTAAATATAGCTTAAATTATAAATATAGTTTAAATTAATTGATAGTTTAAATTTAGATTAAATTAATTTATTGTTTAAATTAATTTAAAGAATATAATTTATAGTTTAAATATAGTGTATATTTTGTTTAAATATAGTTTAAATTAATTTATAGTTTACATAAAGTTTAAAGAATATAATTTATAGTTTAAATTAATTTATAGTTTAAAAGATATCAAAATAACAATTAATTTCACTTAACATTTTGTTTGCTCCTACTTGCAAGCTCTATCCCAGAGGAACACCAAAAGTTGGCAACGACAGAGGATCCATCACACGGCATGATCCAAGATGTTTGCTGTGACCTATCACTACTAGAAAAACATGAAATTGCGGTGGAATTTTTTTTGTCGCAAATTTAAGGATATTTTCATCGCAAAAATGTTAATTTTGCGATGGATTTGTAAATATGCGACAGAAATTATGATCCGTCATAAGTTGGCGGAGAAAACTCTGCCAGTCTGCGACGGATAGTGTTCCATCGAAGACCCATCCAGGTCTAGCGACAGATATGATGATGATCTACGTCTGTCGTAAGCCCCTGAGGGGGCTTGCCACAGATAATTATATCAGCACAATCTTGCGGGGTTTTCATAGCCAGGTTGCTATGGAGATGTGTCTGTCGCAAGCTCGACCTCAGCTTGCGATGGATATATGGACCCGTCACAACTTGTTTTAAATCTGACCCTTCTTCAATTCATTCGATGTTCCTCCTTCCCTCTTCTGCAATTTCCCTCTCCCTTCGGTATTGCTCTCTGTCCAACCGTCGGTTCTCCCTTCTTGTCCAGTCTTAGCCGTCCGTTGCCATAGACGGTTCTCCCCTCCGGTCTCTGCCGTCTGTCCGTCGCTGTCGGAATTCTTGCTCGATTTCTAGTTTTTTTCTTAATAGTTTGAATTTGCGTTCTGATTATATACAATAATATATACCTTTTCTTTATTAGATTCTTACCATCTACAATCTTTTGTTGTAAGATAGTGTAATATAGGTTTATTTAACTTATAAATAATATGGTGATTTTGCAATGTTTGAATTGTATTGAAGTGTCTATGAGCTTTCTACCCCTGTCATATCTTATAAATCAATTATTCAACTAAATGTTTTGTTGTTCATTGTATGTTAAATTATTTATGTATATGTAAAGTTTGTAAATTCATAAAGTGTCATGAGAATGAATGATTTTTTTTTTTAATGGATAGTATAGCAAATGGAATAATTTATTAATGAGCATTTCATTGGTGAATAAATTATTTGTGTGTATGAATGATTTGTTCAAATATTAATCTTGCATAGTTTTTTTATGATTTATTTTGTGCAGTGAAAAAATTGTGAAAAAATTATGATCTTGTATTTGTTGGGAATGATACATAAGTCTATAAATAGGATGATGTTGAAATTAGAAAAGTGAAGTGTTGAAAAGTGATGAACAGGGATAAGAGAATTAATTAATTAATGTAATGTAGGAGGAATGTGTAACTTTGAGGAATAATAAATTTTTTGTATATGACAAAAATTAGTGAAATTAGCTAGTTGATTTAGTCTCTTATAAAAATGACTGTTAAATTTTTTAAAAAAATTATCTCATTTAAATTTTTAATTTAAAACTATCCTTAACAAGTTATACATTAAACATGGATAATTTGAAAAAACAAAGAGTAAATACCCTTTCTGGTCCCTGACAAAAAATGTGATCCCCATTTTGGTCTCTTACCAAAAAAAAAGGTCAGTTTTAGTCCATAAAAAGGACGAATAAGGGTCGATTGGTTGACATTTGATCCCTCACAAATTTCTAAAAGGTCCTTTTTAATCCATAAAAAACAATGGGATTCGTGTTTTTTGTTAGGGATCAGAAAAGGTATTTACTCAAAAACAAATTATAAATACCGTTTAGAGTAAAAGATAATTATAAATACAAAAGATAAAGTTGAGAATTGTATATTCAATAAAGTTGATTAAGTGGCAATTGGTTGGCATAAGTGGCCAGTTATATTGGCCACTTAGTGAGACACGACAGTAGATAAGTCAGTAAGCAAATGAACTGCATCAAACACAGGAGATGTTAAGGCAGATGCATCTTCAATTCTTGTCCCTAATGAGAGGCAAGGGTACGGGGTCGACTCCTGGTGATGATGATCATATTGATGATGATGATCATAATGCTGCTATTTGGACTACTTTTTAGTACATGTTTTTTGCAACATTATTATTTATATTCTATGTAAATTCTTTATGATTGTTATTGTATATTTTCATTATATACAGCTTTTTGTTTTTTTTAATTTAATTTTTTTAAAAAATTATTATTATTTAAATAAAATGATTAAATTTGTGACGGAAACCAAATCCGTAGCAAATCCCCTGGGATTTCCGACGGATTTTGTTTTCGTTGCAAATCCCAGAATTCGCGACGGAAATAGTTTGTCGCAAATTTTGGGATTTGCGACTGAAATTTGATTTTCCATCGCAATTGTGACAAGGGTTTTTGCGACAGATGAAATTTGTCGCAAACGAATTTTGTGACGGAAAAACCCTTTTTTCGACGAATTTTTTCCATCACAAAAATTGACTTTTTTGGTAGTGTATAGTGAGCTGGTATGTTCAAAGTTAAATTAATTTTAGGTTTGTTGATCTTTTTATTTTTGAAATAACAAAATTTATATTCTTTTAATTCTTTCAGCAAAAGAAGGCTCAGTAGGAGAACTGTCAGACCGATTGTGGGGTGCTTTTCACATACACCCAGAGACACTGTGATGGGACGGCGACCTCTCAGGCGGCAGAAGAGATGATAGTAAGTTACAAACAAATGATTTATATAGTTAATTTAATATGGTTTAATTGAATTAAATTGTTTGATTAATGTTTTATGAAATGTGTGCGCCAGGTGGTGGATTGGGCAGATCCTGGCATCGCTGCGAGCGTACAAACCCAGAGTCACAACGGTCTGTGGATCCTATGGCCTCATCGAAAGCTGTCGTGGGCCCAATCAAGCATCCTGGCCGCGTTAGGGGTATGGGGCTAGGCGCCAGCCTAGCATGGTCTACGACAAGACCGCTGTCTCTAAGGCAGGAACCTCCAGCTCATGAAGGTCGACGGCTAAGGGGGTTCAGGTGATGATTGCCAAGCAGGTTGCCAACAAAGTTGACGCCAGGTTTCAGGAGATAACTAAGCGGATGCAGGACTAGGCTGACAGTTGGTACACTTATCAGAGGAAGAGCTAGGATGCTATTGCTAATGCCTTCACATAGATGTTTCCCGACAAGCGGTTTCCACTCCCCTGGCTCTTTCTATGTTCAACTTTGAGCCTCCCACTCCGCCTCCTACTGCTGTTGATGACGAGGGAGTTGTTACCTATGCTCCTGCGCACGCAGATCCTGCCCTCCATGAGACAAGCCCCCTTGAGACAATACCTGATCATCAGGCTCCTGATAGTTAATTTTTATTTATATTTGTACATACACATTTTTTAACTTAAAATAGTTGTTATCTTTTAATTTATTTGGTTTTTGGACAATTTTTTTCTTGAAAATATTTGTTATCTTTTATTTTATTTGGTTTTTGATAATGGAGTACTATTTTAATACTTATATTAATTTATATAAGTTTATTAATGTTACTTATAATAGATAACAATTGTTATTGAAAAATAAATTTAGTGAAATAAATTTATTATAGTTAAATAAAATAGATATTGTTAAATAAATAATTCAATAAATATTTAGTGAATAAAAATACATTTAGTGAAATAAATTTATTGTAGTGAAAAATATATACTATTTATCATACACATAATAATGGAATAAATGTAGTTGTTTACATATAAAAACCACTACTAAAGTATGACATTTGAAAATCAAACTATGAAAACCGCCACTTTTTTTCAAATGGTCAAACTTTTTTAGCGGTTATCTGGACAACAACCGCTACAAATTTGAATAAAAGATCGCCAAAATTTGCAGCAGTTACTGTCATACACTGCTACAAACTTGCAACAGCCTACATTTTGTAGCGGTTAATGTAGCGGTTTTTGAATCGCTACAAACTTTGGCGGGATTTTATTCAGTTTGAATTTGAAAGTTGTAGCGGTTGGTGTAGCAGTTTTAAAACCGCTACAGAACTTAATTCATATTTGTAGCGGTTAATGTAGCGATTTTGGAACTGCTACAAAAGTAATTATGTTGCATTTAAGGATAAGATGCTATAAAGATAATTAAACATTCTCTCTTCATCTATATTCTATTATAGCTTTGATGACTACATATGGATAAGTCATGGATCAAGTTGCAACGCAATTCTCCCTCAAATTTAGCAGGATTGAACACTTTTTTAGATTTCGCTTTCTCTCACGCTAGCATAAATGGCAAAATCGTGCCTCCATGTTGTCGATATAAGTTTAAGAAGTGGCATACACAGGAAGTTGCTATGGAACATATGCTTTTGAAGCCTTTCCAGGAAGAATATACATTCTAGAGAGTTCATGGTAGGAAGCATAGTATGAGATATAGGGATCATCTTCCTTGAAGCTCACAAGTAGGAAATCAACTAGACCAAGATGATCCTGTTAATGAAACTGTTCGCGATGCTTTTGATTTTCAAGACGACAACTTCAGTGAAGGAGTTCAGGGTGTAGAACCTATTTTCTTCAAGAATGATGCAACTCGGGAATTTTTTATCCTCATGGATGAGAGTGATTGTCTTTTGTATCAAGGTGGTCAGAAATATTCCAAATTATCTTTCTTTACTTTATAGGTTTCTTGAGAAACTGAAATCTTATGTGAGGAATAAGGTGTGGCTTGAAGGTTCAATAGCAGGAGGATATATAGGGATGAGGTCTTGTATTTTTGTTCAAGGTACTTTGATGACATTGAAACGTCATTCAACTGACCACCTCATGTAAAAGATTGTCCTGGGCCAAAGCCATCATCAATAGAGTTGTTAATCTCTCGTGTTGGTAAATTAGTTAGTGGAAGTGAGAACTTCAAACTAACGGCACTTGAGAAGTTCCAAGCACATAGACATGTCTTGATTAATTGCACTAAAATAGAACCGTACCTTCAGTAAGGATTGCACACATATATATGTTATCCTATATCTTTCCTTACATTTTATACTTATATTTCATGATCGTCATCGCATGTCTAATTGTAAGAAATTTAGGAGTCATGTGAAGCATCAACTGAGGATTCGTTCACAGGCATCTTCTGAAATTGATAGAAAGGCCCATAGAGGATTCCCAGGTTGGTTTACGAGGAGAATACTAAATGACTACAATCTGCACTCATCAGAATTCAGAGCTCTTGCACTTGGTCTGCTTGACCACATCCAAAGATGTAGGACATACAATGTCAATGGTTTCAAGTTTTGCACCGTTTCACGAGATCAGGGATTGCTAACCTAAAACTCGGGTGTTTATGGCACGTTTGGAACGAGGAGTTATGCGAGCAGTAGTGATAGGAAGATGCAGTTCGGTGATGTCTCGTATTATGGAAAGCTACTTGATGTGGTCAAAATAAATTATCAAGGCCGTTTTACCGTGACGCTGTTCAAGTGTTTGTGGATGAATATGACAATGTCCTAAGGACTCACAATTGACGACTTAGGCATCACATCAGTGAATTTCTCCCAGCCTATTCACACTGGCCACTCTGAAGATAATGAGCCATATATTCTTTCCTCAGAGGCTCATTAGGTTTATTATGTCGCTAATGAGAGTCACATGGATTGGAATATGGTGGTTCATTTAAAGCCTCGGGACCTTTATGACATGAGCGATGGTGATAACGTCGTCTACGAGAGTGAGCTGTTTCAACCCGCCAGTTTCGAAAATTTCTTCCCAGATGGCGATGACAATTTACCTATAGTTTGGTATGTTTTTTAGGATACGCTTTATGAAATAATAACATTCAACTAAAGTTTAATTTGTCTTCAAACATATTAAACTCATAAGTAATATTTTCTCCATACTTTTTTTGTGGGGATGGCAACAAAGATTGAGATAAAAAGTTATCCTTATGATTTAATCTATAATCTTCTTTTTTTTTAAAAAAAAAAACCATAATACAACCACTACAAACACTATCACCTTAATCGCTACTAATTGAAACTGCTACAAAAAATGTCATCTTAGCTACTATAAGTATTACGTAGATATCAATATAAATACCCCCACCTCGCCTCATTTTATGTTTTAGTTTCGTTTTTAACACACATTTTCTCTCGGTTTCTTTCATTTTTCTACATTTTCTCAAAGAGGTTAAGTATTTGAAGAGGGTAAGTGCTGTTCAACCGGATTAAATATGATCATCATCGAAATATATTTCTTTTTTCTTCTGACTTTGTGATACTAATTTTTTTCAATTCAATATTTTGAGATTATTTTTCAACTTTCCTTCTACTTTCACATATATTAGTTTCAAAATTAAATATTATTTAAAGGGTTAAGGAGCGAAAATACACACGAGCTTTACCCTGAGGAGCGCTCAGCACCACGTGCTTTTTTTTGGACAAAAAATGCACATGTGGTTACCTAATTGGGGCAAAAGTCACACAGTTCCATTAAAAACTGGATGTTGACCGTTAACCTGGGTTAGTTTACCGTTAGTGGTGATGTGGCTGCTGAGTTGGCGAGAGAACAAGCCAAATGGGAAAAACACCTGATGATTAGGATGCTGACTCAAACAAAAATTAAAAAAATAAATTGGGGCAAAAAATTAAAAAGAAATTAGGGCTTCAAAACATTAGAAGGAAATCCATGGGCTACAAATCGAATCGAACGAAATCGACCTAGGGTTCCTGTGAGAAATCAAATCCATGGGCTTCAAACTGGCCGAATCGAAGCAAATCGAGCAAGGGTTCTTGGGGTTCTTAAGCTTTGATCTCCAGCAAATCTGAGAGTGAGCTGGAATTGGGGAAAAAAGCAACCCTAAATCTCAGAGCTGAGGAAGGAAAAGCTAGGTTTCGAGGGTGGGTTGAAGGACGATCGATTGTGGATGAGGGAGCTGACATTGGGTTGCACAGAATCGTGCGACCATCACAGCTAAGAATCACGTGACTGTTCTTGAATCAGCAGAAGATTAGAACGACAATCGATTGGAGTGAGTGAGCAGAACATTAGAGCGACGATTTCTGATCTGAGGCGGTTCTTGTCGATCTGAGGTCATCTGTAAGCATGTTGGGTTTCTTGTTCAATTACGAATGAGTTTCTTGTTCAATTACGCATGGAGAAGCTTTTCGTTAATGTCCTTGATACCCTCCTCTAACTGTGAATATTGTTTGTAAAGGTTTCATTTCATACGCACCAAGACTTTGTTGGTTGTGTTGTCGGGGAGAAAATATCATACTACATTTGTTATAATAATGAGAGTGAAAGGAACTGATGATGTAAGACGAAAGGCTTTATATATGATTAATCTGCGTAGCTATGTTTTGATTTCAGTGTCAGCTAAACAACTGAATTGCTTGTTATAATAGGTTTCCAACCAATACATCTAAAAGCCACCAGAGTCGGATGGCCACCTATACACCTAGTTATTACTATCTTAAATGTGTCAAGAGATATCCCTAAAAAAGAGGCCTCACTTGTCTCGCTTCAAGTATGTCTTTAGCAGTGTATTTAGACGCAAATCATTTTGTGAAGAATGATTATTGTGTTAGAACAACAAATAATAAGATTAAATTTTTGTTTTCGTAGATAGAGATTTGATCATTCCTGAATTATAGATTCCAATTACTACTAGTTTGAATCCGTTTGAATGATTGCTTCAATTTGATTTGGTGTTCATCTCTCTGAATCTTTCATGTCTTTTCAATGTGGGAATTTTGCGTTTTTTTTAAGGTTGCAATTCTTCATTGTTCAAGTACAGGATAGTGCGTGTACAACATTAATATAGTACCTTGCTGACTCTGGCTTTCATTGCCCACATCTCACTGTCCAGCTGATGTGCTTTTTTTATTTGCAAGGTTTTTAGTTTTGGACAAATAATATTGCATTAACTGTCATATGTGTGTGTTTGCCATGTGTTTGTCTATGTACTATATCAGAGGAATTCGAAATCAACAGGCTGCTAGATGGCGTCGTCTTCAACATCAACAACAGGAACAAACAAGAAAGTGAGAAGAAAGGTGGGTTTGGTAAGAAGACCTAGTCGGGAGGAACAATACGAAGGTTCGGTGCGATATTGCCATCACAATTTGTTGGCTCCCAGGTGGACATCATGGTCAGAAGGAAACCTCGGTAGGAGGTTTTATGGGTGCCCGAATTACTACGAGGTAAGATTTGTTAGTTGTGGGATGAGATTTTAAGTTGCGTGGGTTGTTAATTTCTAACTGTTCGATATGAAATTTCATTTCATAGGATGGTGGGTGTGGATATTTTGAATGGCATGATGGTGTGTTTGGGCAAAGGGAAAATGAAGTTATCAAAGATCTACTAAATGATATAGACAAGCTATATGACGAGAACAAGCAGCTTAAGAAAGGGAATCCATGTTCAAAGTGGTACGAAGAGCTTGTTGCACTTTTTAATGTACTTTTTGAGTCACTGATTTGTATAGACAAGTAAAGATCAAGAATTGTAACATTGTGTTTTATTTCAAATCCTTTTGGTTTATAGCTTTTTTTGTAAGAGACAATATGTTGTCAATTGATATAGTTCATTCTCCTCAACTACGACCACACCTCTACATCATATTGCAACCTCTTTGGATTCATATTTACAAGCAAAAGAAAATCTACTTGTCAATGTAGTTCTCTTGTACTCTGAGTTTAACAAAACAAAAAATTGCAGTGTTCAATTAGTTATCTATTGAAACAACCATTAGAGAATAATTTAAAAGAACAAAATTCCTCAAACCATTACACAAAAAACAGGCATCAATCTCATTCTTCAATAAGGAAAAAACAGGCATAAAAAATTGCCTGTCAACCTGTGGTTAGCCTTAAAAATGCACTACACAATCTTAGTATGTATTGACAATATCTAAGCCTTGACACATACCAAAAAAAATGTGAACCATGGGCTAAATGTTAGTAGGCAAGGAACCATTTGTACAAAATATACAACTACACAAAATATACAACCATTTGCCCTTTAGAGTTTTTAATGCAAAATAATTATAAAACCCATGCCCAAACATGTCTACACATAACCCTAATTAATAGTCTTCTTTCCTTTGTCTTTTTCAGTCCGAATACGTGATAAGAGCTGTGAGCTTGTTATACAAGGTTCTCCTCTCCATTGGAGACCTCGAGGCTGAAAAGGAAGATCAGAAGTTGGAGGAACAGTGAGTGACTATGATCGAAACTAAATGCATCGTGAACCTGGTGGCTCAGTAGAGTTACTGCCTCCAGACAACCTCATTTCCCTTTCATTTGGAATTGGAAATTGGGTTTGTGGATCAACATTCATGGACATATAATCATTTAATGTGCCTTCTTCGATAACATATTCAGAGTTAAGACGAGGCTGTAATTCCAAGGACCAAAAGTAGTTAAATTCAGGGATACACATGGTTTACAAAAAATTCAATATGAACAAGCACTGTCCAGTATATCCACAACATTCAAAAGCACAAATCCATTGTAGGGAAGCATTATAGACAATAAAAACAAGAAAAGTGGTGTAGTTGATCAATGCATTTATCACATAATTACTTCCGTTTTATTCCTCACACAGACATCAATACAAGGGGCTGTTTATAATACAAAAATCAGGTTTTAAGCGCAGAAATGCACAAATTACTAGTCCAGCGGGTACATTGGGAATTATGTATCAACATACATAAAATGGAAAAGAAGGATGTCATCAAAACCTTCAAATAGACAGTGAAATGACCCAAAAGACAAATAAATACCATTATGAGTAATTTTTTTCGCCAAACCAAAACAAACAAACAAAAACAATCTGTTGTGCAATTTTTTTCGCCAGTTAAAGGAGTCACATAATGTCAAACACAATCTTTAATCCACCTTTTGCAATGATGCATGAAACGATATATTTCTCTTATATATATATATATATATATATATCCCAACTTATTACAATCTCCCTATCATCATACTTCTTCTGACTTGTGCTTGTTGTTATATTCCTTAGGTCTTCCAGGCCTAAAGATAAATCATTTTAGTTTTCTAGTGACAGTAGTGAGTCTAATGTCTCTCTTTGTGTCACATTCATTTCCTAGTTCTGGTGCACATTGCTATATCAAGAAATATAACCATATGCATAGCATAGCTAGCTAAGCTGAGCATTTTCAACACAAACTGAGTGGAATCTATTATATATTTAAATTGAAGAAGATGGAGATCGATGATGACAAAGTAGGGTCTTCACTTTAATAATTAGGATGCGTTGAAACTTAGGTTCCTGTTAATATACATATAGTAAAAAGCAATTAATCAAAAGCTTTGTTTTTTAGATATGTAATGAACACCCAATGGCATATAGTTGGGACAGATGAATATGCTATTACAGGAAAAAATATGCTATTAAACATCCAAATACTGTAACATTGTTCAGTTTCAACACAACAGATTAGAAGTTTAATGGAAGACAGATGAAAACGGTGAGGTATGCCTTGGCTGAAGTATTTAAATTTCTCAAACTTGCTTTCACCTCTCTTTTTTCCCAATCAAACCAACCAATGCCTAGAAGTTATATTAGACTTCAGCTAAGATGTATCAAATCAAATATGAACTTCGTATTTTCACTGGGTTAATACATACAAGATGGAGCTGCGTCTTTGTTGCAAACTAATGGACAAAACTACGTGTTTTAGCATTTTACCAAACAGAGATTAGAGACAATGGCTAGCTAAAACCCATATGCAAAGTGGAGGGAAAAAAAAAAAACAATGTAAACCAAACCTCGCCGTCGCACCTAATGAGAATGGACAATGATCTAGGACCCTCTGTTATAGTCGCTTTCAGACATCGCTTTCGTTGCTATCGTTGCTGTGCGGAATGATTAGCTGCGACAACGAGAATAGATTTCACATTACGGCGTGGTTATAATTCTAACTTTCAACTCTCCCGCCTCTCGATCTCAGATTATCGTGCGTCGATTTGCTGTCAATCGATTTGCCCTCAGCTCACTCTCAGATTTGCTGGAGATCGAGGCTTAAGAACCCCAAGAACCGAAGATCGATTTCCTTCGATTGGAACCCTAGCTCGCTTTCCTTTGATTCATTTTGCCCCAATTTGGTTTGTAGTCGTGGATTAGATTTTCGCTGACAGATTGTATGTGTGTGTGTGTGTGTTTTTTTTTTTAAAAAAAAAATTTTGCCCCAATTTATTTTTTTAATTTTTGTTTGAGTCAGCATCCTAATCATCAGGTGTTTTTCCCATTTGGCTTGTTCTCTCGCCAACTTAGCAGCCACATCACCACTAACGATCAACTAACCCAGGTTAACGGTCAACATCCAGTTTTTAATGGAACTGTGTGACTTTTGCTCCAATTAGGTAACCACATGTACATTTTTGGTCCAAAAAAAGCACGTGGTGCTGAGCGCTCCTCAAGATAAAGCTCGTGTGTATTTTCGCTCCTTAACCCTTATTTAAATGAAATCATAATTAGTTTTTATTATACCTACACAGTCTCATTTTTTTTTTACACCTATATAATGACCATATATAATCAAATATCGTATTTTAATAGTAATTATTTTTACTAAAAATATAAATAAATTATATTACAATGATTAATTAATTAATAAAATAATTTGAAACAATTTTTTTTTAAAAAAATTATTCCTTTTTAGCAGTTCCATAACCGCAACAAAACCTAACATGACTAAAGTATGCTTTTAGTCCTTTAAGTTTTACATAAGGCGTACTTTTGATCCCTTAACTTTATAAAGTATATTTTTGGTCTTAAAATTCTAACACCATTAATGTTGCTAACGGAAAATGCTGACATAGCGAACTCAAGTGATGACTTATAACATTTAATTACACAAATTTTATATATTCTTCAATTTACCCATATTTTAAATTTAAGTTTAATAACATTTAATTACATAGTCATCACTTAAACTCACATCATTATCATTTAAGTTTGCATTTTCTGTTAACAAAATTAATGGTGTTAAAATTATAGGACCAAAGGTATACTTTATAAAGTTAAGGGACTAAAAGTATATCTCATATAAACTTAAAGGACTAAAAGTATATTTTAGCCAAAATTTATCCATCATGTTGTAGTGGTTTACAACTGCTACAAATCTGGGAAAAAAATTTTAAAAAGCCGACAAAATCTTTTCCAAAAAAATGGCAGGAATATTTTGTAACGATTACATAACCGCTACACTATAATTTGAATCTTTCACACCTCTTTTGAAATTTCATAAATTTTTGTCACGGTTATTGTTTCTGCCACTTTTCACAAATTTGGTGCTATATTTAGTGGCGGTTACATAACCGTTACAATGTTTGTTAATTTCATATTGTAGTGGTTTTTTAACCACTAAAAATTCTTCACACACGACATCATCCTAGTCTCATATAGTAGCAAATGAGTGAAACCACTATAGCTTAAGTAGCAGTTATGGTATTTGTAGTAGCGGGTTATTATAACTGTTACAAAATAGCTTGCAACGGAGTGTTTTGTAGCGGTTTTTAAATACGTCATTTAAACCGCTACAAATGTTTTTTATTTTGTAGTGGTACGATAAGAACCGGAGTGTAATTAGTTACCATTTCCTAATTTTATTTATATTTTTGGGTGATACACATCAAAAATCAATAAAGAATATAGAGGGGAGGCACATTTGAAAATGCACATGTAGATGAGAGATGTAACAGAAATTAACATTTTAACACATTCTTCTAAGTCTTATAAGTGCGCATATACAATTTGATAACTAAGTATAACAAAATGACAAATGTCTACATAAAAATTTATAAGTTCAAATTTACATCTTGAAAGGCTGATATGTGAAAAATTTATGATACAGATACCTCTAAATAGAAGAGGTAGCTGGGCGATTATATTTATTTCAAAATTTTAATAAATCCAAATAAAAAACTGATAAAACTCTATTTAAACTGTCCAAGTTTAATTTGGATAGTTTAAATTTATGACACCCATTTATTATTTCTGGTTCATTGATGACTAAAATAAATAATTTTTAGTTTGTGTATACCTGCAAAATAGAAAAAGCAGCTACACATCCATGAACGTCACTGTTTGCATATCTCCAACCTTTAAGATCTGCAACAGCTAAATTCAAAATTTATAATGAAAATTCACAAGATACAAGATTAAAAGGGTTACCTTGGAGTCACTTTATCAAGAATATAGGCCACCAGCCCTGCATCCACAAGAACTTGCTCGTCACTGAGAAATTTGCAGCTCAAGTTGAAACAATGAAATCATATAATGTGAAAAATAAACAAAAACAAAGGAACATATACGTTTGAATTCATCGAGGCCATCTGGGATTTGATAATGTTTGGCACCAGATGCAATTACTATAGGTCTTCCTTTCTTATCGACTCCTTGCTTGCACACCTTCTCTTGGGTTGAACCCATTTGGAACAAATGATCGTCTCCATTTCCCAACAAATATCTTAAAACAGTAAAAAAAAAAATCAACATCATTTTTTTTTATAGAAAAATTAGAGTGAAGGACCTAAAAGAAAATATATTTATTGAGAAGGACCATAAAAATTATAATTATTTAGAAGGACCAAATACAAAAATTCACCCGATCTCTATTTTGAAAATTAACACAAAATTTTAAATTTCAATAAATTAAATAAAATTTTCTCAATTTTCATTTTTTTTTTCAGAAATTGTATAGATACCTAAGGAAAAAAAATTCATATTCTTCAATTTTTATCAAAATTATAATTTCCTAAAATAAACAAAAGTTTTAATTAAAAATATAGTAATATCATTTTAATAAAACTCAAGATGTTTTATAATTTATTATATATGTTAAGCAAAAAAATTTATATGATTTAATCATTTTTATTTTGGAAAAATTTATGTGGGTTAAAAAATTCATTTAATGTAAACAAAATTTGAAAAATATAATCTATTATATCCTAAAAAAATAAAATGAGTTTAGTTTTATTTTTATAAAAAGAGCTTAATGGATATAAATTTTGATACTTAACAATATAAATCTGAAAACTTGATCATATATTTGCTAATTAAATGATCTATTGATTATATAAATATTAAACTTGGTGGGGGAAAAAAAAAGAGTTTGAACCTAGTTGATTAAAAAATATATTGATTTTACATGAGTCTTAAACTTGGGAAAAAAAAAAAAGAATGTACGATGATATTACATATGAATAATGAGTGGTTTTACTTTTAATTTTAGATATTTTATAATTATAAATGTAAGAGATAACATAGGAAGTTTGATGAGGGATAATTTAGTAATTTTTAATTATATTTAGTTCTTCTAAGTAATTACAATTTTTATAATTATTCTCATTAAATATTTTTTCACCAGGTCCTTCATTCTAATTCTCCCTTTTTTTTTTCCAACCGAGATTCTTGCGTGCTCGTGATTTAGACATAGAGAAATCTTCAGCAATGTTTCTCAAGTACTGGAAATGGAGACGATCAATTGTTCCAAATGGGTTCATATCTGAATCAGAGATTCCCAATGTTTCTTATAAGTCTTACAAGTGCGCATATGCATTTTGATAACTAAGTATAGCAAAATAACAAATGTCTACGTGAAAATTTAAAAGTCCAAATTTACATCTTAAAAGGCTGATATGCGAAAAATTTATGATACAATTACCTCTTAAGTCTTAATAGAAGAGGTTGTTGGGAAATTATATTTATTTCAAATTAAACCGTGATAGTTTAAATTTATGATACCCATTTATTTGAATATTTCTAGTTCATTGATGACTGATTCCAATTTCATTTGAATTTGGATATTTTGTTCAAGACTTCAAGTAATATCCATGCCATGAGGCTAGCTCATGGTACGTAAAAATCCTTTCATAGCCCAAGTTGAATGTTACAGGTAAGTACTCGTAATTCGCTTGGGGCTCACGTACGTTTGTCAAATTGTCAATGGGCCTGTTTGGGTTGACGGTAGGAACGGTGGCTTAAAAGCTATCTGACTTTTATAAAAGCTCGATAGGAAAAAAGTCAGATTGTAAATGATAATTTGTGTTTGGATTGCCTGGCTTTTTGTAGAAGTAGCTTTTTTCTTAACTGATGAGTGTTTGAATTATTATTTGAAAAGTCAGTTAAGATGGAAAATGACTGAAAAGGGCATGAATCATATTGAGTACTACTATACATATTAGTTGTATATATTAGGATAATAACAATTTTAATTTCAATTTTAATTTGGAAAAAAGTTAAATGAGTATTAAAAAAATTAATAAACAATAAAGTCCTTAATTAAATATATTTAATGAATAAAATTGTTTATAAAATAAAATGCATACAAATAATACATTAATTTCTCTTATTGATTTTTTGGTTGATATATGAAGATATATATATATATTTTTTGATTAAAGATATATAAAGATATGTGTGTCACAATGTAGATCCTTGCTCCTTGTGTCATGAAATAAGCTCCATTCTGGAGCATTCCAAAAAGCCCAGTACGTTGAGGTTATTTTAAAAAGTCTAGTAGATGCAACGAATCATCCAAACAGGCCCCATCGACTTTTTTTTCACTGAACGTTTTTCCCAACGCCCAACCATATATATTTGCCTGCAACGCTCTCATCCAGCAGAATCCAAACAGGCCCAATATCTCCTGGAAGTTGGGGCTCATGTTTGTCAGTTTTTTTTTTTGGTCAAACATGTTTGTCAGTTTCCCTATGCGGCTGCCGAGCACTTCCTCTTGTCCGTTTTATAAGATGTCTTCTAATAGGACATTTTGATAGTTTCCACAACAACCGAGACTTAGTTTCCTTTTAAGAAGGGTCGGCTACATGGATCAAATGACGTTATTAAACTCTATCAAAAAAATAAATTTTTGGATAAATTGTTAGCTAAGAGATCTCCTGCAATAAAATTATTAAGCTTTCTTGTTGATATTCCTCTACCTCTTTTAAATAAGCTCCAAACTACATAATGTACTCCTCTCACTAGCACATTTAATAGCCTTCTCTATTCAAACAACTTTAAACAGTTTTCTACCATTTTTTTTTTCTACGAGAGCCACTCCCAAGAGTCTCACCTTTCCTTGTATAAGTTTATTATGAATTTTATCTTGTTATATATGATCACACATCTATCTCAACATCCTCACCTAAGCTAACCCATTTTAATAGTTTCAATCAGCATTAAACATCTTATAAAATTGACATCAGGAGACTATCTCATCTCCTAGTACGTTTAAACTTCTACGTAGAAAAGGTATTTGATACTGATCTATACGGTTATATTATTAGAGCGCTTGATATACAACATTGCGAGCTATTTAATTTAATGCAAAAGAAAATAATACAAATGATAAATAATGAAGTAGGAGGAAAGAACGACGAGCATATGGTAGTAAGTAAATTAGCTATCCTGGATGCGAACTAATGGAAGTTGGCCTCCATATATCTCTGGGATTTGGCTTTCGTCTATTTCTTCCATTAGTGCTGACTTGATCTTACTCTTCTCCACAAACATTATCTGCACGCATATCCATCATCATCATCACATGCTCCTTATTATATTGATATTTCTCATACACGTAAATTATTCAACCAGTTTAAAGATTTCAAATGCTACCTTCTTTTTGGTTTTGTTATCTATGAAGGGATATACCGTCTTCCAAAACGTCATAAATATGGAGGACGCATGCACTATAAAAATCTTCGCCAATCTTTCTGGGAAGTAATCCTGAAAACCCAAAAAAGAAAAGAAAGAAATTAAATTCAGACAATGATTGGGAGATTCTGATGATAGAGAAAAGCTCTGTTGCTTCCATGAATATTGAGTCCTCAGCTTGTATATATGGATGTTTTGAGATATCTTTAATGATTAATTTTTATAATTACTAAAATAAATAAAATGTAATTATAGCCCTTTTTGGGATGGTGGTGGGCAATATCTATCATGTTTTTATAATTATTATTTAATAATATTTAGCCTTTCATATTTTTGTTTTTATATGAATGAATAGAAAAACTACTTTTTATTCCTAAAATTATTATTTTTCATTTGATTAAGAGTTTCCTTTTGAGGCTTATAGCGCAAAGATTTTTCATCCCTCCTAACGAACCAGAATTTGAACTAATATTTTCCTCCTTACTTGTGAAGCCGCTTACTATCTCAACCAACAACTTGTTAGTTTTTTAAGATTATTTTAATCATTCAATTTTTTTAGTTTGTGTATACCTGCAAAATAGAAAGACAAGCTAGATATCCACGAATGTCACTGTTTGCATATCTCCAACCTTTAAGATCTGCAACGACTACAAACTTTTCTTGTCCCGGTGGTATCCTAATACATCAAATTATTCCCGAATTAACAGAGATAGTTACATGGTTAGTTAAACTAACTAAATTAGTCCAGCACAGTTATACAAATTAACTAGAGTTATAAGTGATGGGCTGCCCTGTCGTAGCTATCTGGCACATGTATAGAAGTGTGTTTGTACAGAGCATTTGTTGCTAATGAAATCAGAATTACTCTCCCCAATTTGTGTTACCAATATTCAAGCAAGCTCATGCTAAATTCAAAATTTCTAATGCAAATTCACAAGATACAAGATAAAAGATTAAAAGGGTTACCTTGAAGTCACTTTATCAAAAATATAGGTCCACAGCCCTGCATCCACAAGAAATTGCTCGTCACTGCGAAATTTGCAGCTCAAGTTGAAACAATGATTTTTTTTTTTTGGCTCAAAAAACAATGAAATCATATAATGTGAAAAATAAACAAAAACAAAGAAACATACGTTTGAGTTCATCGAGGCCATCTGGGTTTTGATAATGTTTGGCACCAAATGTAATTACTATAGGTCGTCCTTTCTTATCGACTCCTTGCATGTACACCTTCTCTTGAGCTAACTCATTGGGAATCTCTGATTCAGATATGAACCCATTTGGAACAATTGATCGTCTCCATCTCAAGTACTTGAGAAACATTGCTGAAGATTTCTCTATGTCTAAATCACGAGCACGCAAGAATCTCCTTATCATCAGATCATCTGCTTCCTGAAATATTATTTTACCCGTAATACATGAAGCATGTAGATTCTCAATTTCTCGCAAAATATATAAGCACCACACTAATTAATCAATCACATTACTAGAAATAACTGCCCATCTTATTCAAGGGACAACTATTAATTAATACTGAGAAAAACTACTCGTGGAAGGCCCAGAAAATGAATTAGACGCATCAGTGTCGTCCTCCTCGTCGATGCGTCTGCTCCTCAAAGAAATTAGTTGGTTATGTAATATCCTAAATTTTCTCCAAGAAAATGCTATGTATGATGTATTTGCATATGGAGAAAAGAAGATAGAGAAATTTTGATGAAAAGTTAATTTAATCCGAAACACCCGATTTTGCTGAAAACCGAAGATTTTGAGGCATATGTTGACACCAATGGACATAAGGGATCAATACTTCTCTGTTCCATTTTGGAGCATTAAATTGGACCATAAAGGATTGGGAAGAATTTGTCTGAGCTCCACTAGAATTCTTGAGAAAAATTGAAGGAAGCTTAAAATTGCACTTTTTATGAATTTGTGCCGTAAGTCTCCTAATTATTTAAAATTTATGAAAATTTGAGTATGGGTTATGAACAATAAAATGGGTCAATATTTTTCTAAAAATGGCCCAAGGATTTTGGTCAATTGGATTGCAAAAGGAAAAATTAAAATCCAATTAAATTTATAACCAATGGCACAATTGTAATTTCACAAAAGATGAGGGGCAATTTTGTATAGCCCTCGTGAACCGATTTGGACCCATTATAAAATGACGTTCGGCATTCCAATTCTCCATTTCAATTCGCTACATCAGCCCCACTCTTGAAATTTGTGGTTAGCAAAGCATTTAGGAGTAAAGCATAATGGTATGATTGGTAATTAATGAGAATTAATGTGTTAAGATTTCGTCCATGCTCTAGGCGACTTTAAACCCTTAATCTTCATTAAATCCTCATTGCATCCATCTATTCAAGTCGGCTCACATCTTCACTACGCTGAAAATAAGAGCTGGAACCAAAGAAAGTGACGAATGAAGAGAAAGAGGAGAAGGAAGAAGGAAAAACTAAAGGATCCAAGGTGAGTACTTGTCCTATGGTCATGATCCCTTCTAGTTCTTCCCTCCTTTTACTTCTATACCTTATTAGGCCCTCTTGTGTGGTGGTCAAGGTGCTAGACGAAAATTGTAAAGAGACAAGGAAAAAGAGAAATTACAAGAAAACACCAAATAAACTCAAGGTAAGTGACTTCCTAATGGTTTTATGATATCTTGGAACTTGTTGGTGGTTTTGTTGTTTTTCTTTAGTTTCGGTCGACTGAATCTTAATGGGGAGGTGCTGTCCAATTGAAGAAAAAAAAAGAGGGAGAATTATAATAAAGGACCTAAGAAAAATAATATTTATTAAGACAGACCATAAAAATGATAATTATTTTGAAGGACCAAAAATTAAAACATTAATGTCAAGAGACTAAATCGTCCTTGGTCAAATTTCCTATATTATCTCTAATTAAATCAAAATCTGAGGTGATTGATTGAAAATAATAAATAGAGATCAAATCAGAATCTGGAATATGCAAATTAGAATCTCTATTGATAACTTTTTATCTCTTTGTGAAGAAGAAATCATAGATTCTTTCATCCACAAAGATCTCCTAGGCGTCTTCCCCTCTGTTCTATGATCTTCAAGTTCTTCTTCCCGGTAATTTTTTATCTCGTTTTCCTTTAGTTCGATTCTTGTTATAATAATTAAAATCTGATTAATCCTTATCCCTTTAGTATTGTATATTTTTCAAAATTTTGTTTTGAATCACAGAAGCCAATTCGCATGGTCCGTTACTTTTCTTTCTTTATGTGGAATGGGAGGTTGCCATATATTATTGTTCCAAAAAAAAAAAGGTTCGCAAACATTTTTCTGTAGGTTTTTATTTTTTTGTTAATTAGATATTTCATTCCAAAAAAAAGTTGTCATATATTATTGTTCCAAAATGTTTTTTTCATTTCTCATCTTTATGTAAAAATGCATAGAACCAAGGGCAATTTAGTCTCTTTATATTAATGTTTTAATTTTTGGTCCTTCAAAATAATTACCATTTTTTATGGTCCTTCTTAATAAATATTATTTTTCTTAGGTCCTTTATTATAATTCTCCCAAAAAAAAAAGAAGAAAATTAAAGTGTTCATATGGTCTAAATATCAAGATAACAGGTGGTTAGGAACCGATATTAGTATGTTTACGAAGTGAAAACCATGAAATCTTGGATGGTTATATTGAACCCTGATTTCAGCCAATACAGGGCAGACCTAAGGAGTTAGAATTTGGCAAATTTGATGGTTCCATTGTGTTCAAAATGAAAAAATGTGTGGGGTAGAGGTTCGGTAAGAATTTTGAAAGCTCCGGAATTGAATTACACCGAAACCTTCAAAACTGTTCGGAAAACCCTGTGTAGGCAGCGAGTTTACGACACAATTTGGGGTAGTAAACGACGTCCAATTGCCATGAAATTTTACAAGATTAAAGTAGACATATCAAGCTTTGATTGGATAGGTAATTGGTCGAATTTTGATTTGTGTACATCGAGTTATGAATTTTTGAAAAGTGGCCTACAATTTTGGAATAAATTTGGATAACAGTACCGTTTTATTAAACTGAGATTGAAGTACATATGAACATATGGTTTGAACTATTTTTTTCTTGAAATTAGACTTAATAAGGAGTCCATAGGCTTTGGAATCACCTCTTTTTGATATTTGTGCTATGAGATATGATCTTCCAAAGTTACAGCACAAATTCTGAAAAATAAGGGCAATGTGCGAAAATGAAGGGAACAATGAAATTATGGACATAACTTAAGTCTAGTAATCTCATGTTTAGTTATAATATATTAGATGACATTTGAAATGTCAAGATTTAGGAGTAGTGTTGACCAATATCCATAACTTGTTCTTATAGGAACCCGTAATTCCTGGAACATGTAAGGTTCACGAAATTTACTTGGATAAGGCAAAAGGTAGTAACTCTATTCTTACAAACTCTATATAGCTGTGTATGATTGTCTGAATCAAATATATAATTGTCCTGTCCTGTATGGGACCAGCACCACTCGCGGCTCGATTGAGCGGAAGGGCTGACCATGGAGTACCTTCCCGGTGGTTAGAACTAGGCGTAGGGCCTAATGGACCGAGGTTCTTAGGTGGCTACCCTAGTTGCATTCGGTCGACTTGGGCACTTCCGATTGAGAATACTGGTGGATTCCGGATAGGACTCTCGGTAGCTCCCAGTCGAATATTCCTAGTTGGGTTTCTCGATTGAGAACTCCAATGTACGGGAGGACTCTCGGCACATGCCAATTCGTTATACCTAGTGCTAGGGGTTTTGTGGTGTGTATTTATGAACTACATTACCTGAATGTTTTACGCTGTGTGGACTATTTACTTTGATTAACCTTCATATGCTATTTATACTTTGTTTGTGAGATTAACGTGTTACTCTGGGGTTCAAATTGAATCCCAGACATTCCTAAGGGTTCAGGATCAGGACATGGTCAGGTTAGCAAACGAGGTTCAAAGGGGAAGGCAGCGAGCACAGACTATTGACGGCTGCTGCTTGAACGTTAGTTGGAGTTGTAGATTTTATAATTTAATTTTGTTTAAGCTTACTTTAGATGAAACTTTTGGGCACTGATGTAATGGATAATTGGTTTAAGAACTCTTTATGCATTCCTGTACATTACCAAGAACGTTTTAATTACCAGTGTACTATTCCTTACCTATGTTGCTCACTAAACTTCGCTGTATTACTATGATAAATGTCGTAATTACAAGGGGTATGACAGGTTAGATTTCACTGGCAAATTGAATTAGTTCATTCTCTCCGATCTTGGCGGAAAACTCGAGAAAAAAAATTAATTACGGTCCTTCGGAGGATTCCGATAAGATTGGAGCGATGCAGAGAAAAGAAGAAAGGGGTAAAACTATTGAAAACTGAGTAAAATGGAACTGGCTGTATAAGCTACCAAACGGTAAAAGCACAAGATGAGCAAAACTAAGAAATGGGTTCCGAAATGCATGATAATAATATACTTCCTCTCGTGCTTATTATAAAGCACTAATTATCAAATATATATGGGAAAATGATTTCTCCAGTTACTAGAGATAGAATTATCAAAACTACGTCGTTTTGAATTAATAAAGGGTTTATTAGTAATTTTAGGTGAATTAATGAAGGGTGTTTTAATAAAATGTATATGATTAAAAAATAAACAAAATTACAGAAACACCTTTCATTAATCCAAAACGACGTAGTTTTGGGGTCCTTTGAGATAACTTTGTCTTTAGTGACTGGAGAAATCCTTTACGTAGTATATATATAGGAAAAAGTATTTCTCCAGTATAGGAAAAAGTATTTCTCCAGTCACTGGAGATAAAGTTATTTCCAGTGACCCCAAAACTACGTCGTTTTGAATTAATGAAGGGTTTGTTAGTAATTTCAGGTAAATTAATGAAAGGTGTTTTGGTCAAATGTATATAATTTAAAAATAAACAAAATTATACAAACATCTTTCATTAATCCAAAACGACATAGTTTTTGGGTCACTAGAGATAACTCTATTTCCAGTGACTGGAGAAATCCTTTACCTATATATATATGGCAATTGCTTGTTTTCAAGAAGTATTAATTTTTTTTTTAATGTATGCCCCTAATTAATAAGGATAATGACTTAGAGTAATAATTAATATAATATTAGAATTTAGTATAATTAGTAGGGGTAATATTGAAAGTTAATTAAATTATAAGATAATTTTATTGACATAAACTGTTTTTATTTATTTATGAGAATCGTTAGTTAGTGACTTATAATAAGTATCAGTATATATAGTTTTAAGTTTGAATTAAGTGGGAAGCACAAGTTGCGAATGAAGCAATCGTGCCAATCTCAGAAACGCTACATGAGAATTCATACAATGACGATGGTAAACGAATCAGAATTTGGTGGTGATCTTGAAAATTGGTGGCCTAAAACAGAAAGGGGGAGAGGAAATGGTTACCTTAGCGTAGGGATCCTTGGCTTCAACGATAGCTCTCATGAGACGGATCTTGGTGAGCTCAGCTGGAGTGCTGCTTCCAGCGCCGACTAACACTTGTGGATTTGCTTCTGCATCCTCATAATTGTCCACCTTCTCTGCCTCCATTGCTGAAGAATCCCTCCTTCCACAGGTTCTTTGGTGTTTGGTCTCTCTGTCTGAATCGCACGCAGAGACAGAGAGTCTTCAAGAGGCCGTTAAGGTGCTAACTGCTAAGTGTGTGAGACTCTCTGGGAGTGGCAGAGATCAAAGCTGGCCTTTAAATAAAACGAATTTGAGACTGGTGAGGTTACAAACTTGCAAATTTTGACTTTCTGCATCACGTTTTAACTGTGGATTGTCACTCCAATAAATATTTCAATGTACATGGTCAAACTGTGGATTTTCACGTTTAACTTTCTGTATCACGTTTAAGCTTAAATGGACTGATTTTGAATCGTAAAAGTATTCCTAAGAATTTAGAGTTTTTAGTTGGGTGGGAGTCTCAACTTTCAATTATCAAATTCAATGCTTGAATTATTATTTTCCCTCATTCAATTGGATGAGATTGTTACGTCCTAAAGTTCTGATCTTACTCGTAACAATCAGCATTAAGAGGAGATAAATAAAAAAAGTTAACATGGGTTTAAGAATGAGTTAATACGATTTTGTAGGATAGAGATTTAAAAATAGTTAGCTCCCAACTTCTGTGTCTTTTATCAAAACTAGGTGTGAAGATAGATTTAACTGTAAGCATCAAATCTTAATCTATTTTTCTTTTCCGTTTCTCATTTTTCTCTAATTAAATTACCCTACTTAAAAAATACTATTTCAGATTCTTTATATAAGAGTTAGATATTTATATTAAGGAGAATATATAATTCTAAATTTGGTACAAGATCAGTATATTGCTATTTCAACTTTGAAATTCACTGTTCAAATTTTTATATTTAAAATTATTATTTTTAATATTTACAACGTTAATATTTTTAATATCCTTGTTAATTCTCCCAATTTAAAACCTAATTCATTCATGCTAGTAGTAGCATCTATGAAAAATAAAAATCCACGACGGCTCTGATGTGATACATTTGGCGGCAGAAACGACGCGCCATAAATGCATATATGTAGGACTGTGTCTTCAATTCTCCCCCAAAATCCAGCCCAGAAAGGGAAAAAATATCTCTATATATTTAATGCCATAAAGGCAATATATTCGCAAAAATGTTTCAACCTTAATTAATTTCTAGTTACTACACACCAAAATTTGTAAATATTTTTTGGGATAGTTAGGTTATTTTGCCTACCTTTACCTACATCTTTCAATACCGTTACATTATAATCTCATCCAACAGAAGAGATTTGAGGGATAAAATAAACTTTTTTATCCCTCCACTGCCTCCACCCTCTCTCCCCCTCAGCTTTGATATCTCAAAAATTGCCCTAACTGGGCATCCCATTCACAACGAGTCGAAATATGGCCTCCTCGTGAAGGACGAGGAGAAGAAGTGGACTGTGCAGTGTGTCTGACCAAGATCGGTGAAGGAGATGAAGTTAGCGTGCTGAGATGTGAACATGTTTTTCATAGAGGTTGTTTGAATCAATGGATTGGTCTCAGGAACTATATTTGTCCTCCTTGAAGGTACTTTCTGGGAGGAACAAGGCGTGTGATTTTCTATTGGTTTTCTTCTGAGACTCATCAAGATCGTGAGAATTGGTGGCTTCGCTAAGTTTATAATATAGACTCAATAGCATCAACCTGAATAATAATTATCAGTATATAATCTAAGTGAGATGGTTTCACGAACGGCCCCAAAACTGATGGCATCCACCAGAGGAATGGGATGCTCACTTAGGGCAATTTTTGACATATCAAAGCGGAGGAGAGAAAGAGTAGGTGAGAGGCTGGGAGAGAGGAAGTAGCAAAATGATTTATTTTATCTCTCAAATTTATGCCGTTAGAGATAAGATTATAATCTAACGGTATTAAGAGAGGTAGGTAAAGGTAGGCAAAATAAGAGTAGGAAGAATAACATATCCCATATTTTTTTTTATCAAACTGAATCAATAAATTAATTGAACCGAAAGAATTATATATATATATATACAAGGAATTATTCCCTTATTTTCTTTTATTCCTATGGGCTACCTTTGCACCGCGTATGATTTGAGTATGAAAATTGACAAACTTGCATGAAAACACGCAATTGTCACATAAAGGGTAGACTGGGCAAAAAGGCCAAAATCGAGCATTATATTGGTAAGTAAATGCGGATATGGATCATCATTCAGGTCGATAAATATGATCTCTCTGTTTAGTTTCTCTCTTCATGACATAAATTAAACGGGGTGAAATTGAAAAATGGTCATTGATAACCCTACAATGACTTATATGTAATACTAAACTTTTCTCATACAAGAGACTTATACACTTAAAAAAAAAAAAAACCCATATTTTGTAGCGGTTTATCTATAGCGGTCGACAATTACCACCACAAATAGTTCATTTTGTAGCAGTTTACGCCTAAACCGCAACAAATTTGTAGTGGCAGCAATGGCGCTAAAGCGTAGGTTTGTTTGCAACGAACTTTGTAACAGTTAGTATGAATACAACTGTTATAAAATTGGTGCCAACTTGGCACATTATGGCGGGATGGTTTGTGGTGAGGATTTTGTAGCGGTTACACAAGATAAACCACTACAAAGTTGGCGCTAACTTGGCGCGTCATGGTGCGAAGGATGTAACGTTAACTTTGTAGCGGTTAGATGAGAATAACCACTACAGTATGCGAAGAGACACAATATTTGTCGCAGTTAGGAAAAAAGAAAGGTGCAAACCGCAACAAACATTATTTATTTGTAGCGATTATTAATAAAACCGTTACAAATATTCACCCTCTATATACACCCATCCCTTCAATGTTTTTCTCAAGATAGTACAACATGCAACGGAAGATTGGGTTGCAATATAGCTATCTTTCTCTCATGAAAATATCTATGATATACATGAGTTAGTGAGTTTTTTTATCGGAGATTGGCATCTATACTGGATATCCAATCTCCATGTGGTGTGTTGTACTATCTTCAGTAACTAAGCAAGCTTATATCGGTTTCTCCTTAAAACCGCTACAAAATTCAAATTGTCACACAGTTGTAGCGTTTTTGCCACAATAACCACTACAGAGGTCAAGCATTTTGTAGTGGTTATATAACCGTTACAAAATGCCACGATGAACGAGGTAAGGTTTTGCTTTTAGTAGCGGTTTATGCAACAATGTTTTCTAAACCACTACAAATGGTCAACGTTTGTAGTGGTTTTATATAATAAAACCGTTATAAAATGATGGCTTTTTAAACAGCGCCTCCCCTAATTTGAAACCATGTAACACTACTACAAAACGGGGCTACGGAGTCTTATTTTTTGTACTTTTGACGTCCTTTTCCGAGGGGACGTCTATCTGGGGGGCGCCGTAGGGAAGACTTAAGGAGTCCTTTTTTTTTTTTTAGACTCCTTAAGTCATGACTTAAGGAGTCTAAGTTATGAACTTAGTCTCCTTAAGTCATGACTATAACGTTCTCATGTGTCACTTAAGGAGTCTAATTTATTTAATTGGACTCCTTAAGTCTCACTTCAGAAGTCCAATTCTGAAACTTAGACTCCTTAAATCTCACTTCAGAAGTCTAATTCTAGAGGTTGGACTCCTTAAGTCTCACTTCAGAAGTCTAATTCTAGAACTTAGACTCCTTAAGGCTAACTTCAGAAGCCTAATTCTCGAAGTTGGACTCCTTAAGTCTTACTTCAGAAGTCTAACTATGGAACTTAAACTCCTTAAGTCTCACTTTAGGAGTCTAATTCGTGGAATTAAACTCCTTAAACGTTCGTTTTTTTAAAAATATGCTTCATACCCTTACAAAAAACATTCTAACATATCAGCAAGCAACAAGCACCACAATGTGATAGAATAAAACAACACCACAATATGGGTTCATGCTTCACACCCAATTGATGAGAACAAAAAAAGAAACACTTGATGTAAGAATTGGAACAAAATGATGATGGTACTAGTAGTGAAGTAGTAAAGTGAGAATCAACTAATGAGACCTTATAAGAGCCGTTATAAGCTCACCATGTTGAGAGTGAAAATAAAAGGAAATATACCTTGGGTTCCAGAGATGGGTCTGCATCTTGATCATCTCGACAACCTTCTCCTTTATGCTTTGAAACTTAGCATCTTTCTCTTGCTTTGCTGACAGACCCATACTGATCATGATTTTTAGGTGTCTCTGTAGCAGGAAGACATTGCATGACAGCACAAGTACTTTGAGATATCAAGGGAACTGAAATATACTATACAAACAAGAAATATGGACTAAGAAAAGAAATGTTGCAAGTAATAAACCTAGGTTATATGCAATAAACCACTAATGGCAGGGATGGGTACTCCACAAGAGAAAGGCATAAAACAGTTAGCATTCCCATTAATATTGGGAAAGTTCTGTCAATTAAAAATAAGTAGTAATGGCCACATCATGTTAAATTACTCAAACGGAAGTCAGAATGGGGGAAAATGGAAGGGAATGCATTCTTTTCAGAAGTTATTTCAGTTGTACAATCTAGATGTTGAATGTAACATGCACACTGTAGATTGCAAGTATACATAATACATAAGCCACTCTTCTTAAACAGATAACAGAGTTCTACTTTACCTATATTTGTAACCCAGTATGTGCATAACTGCAGTGTTATCAAAGCATGTGTAATCATTAAACATGCGACAGCTAGCGCAAAAGCAAGGGTAGTCGGCTAACTTCAAGAAAAACAGTACTTCAATTAACCATAGGGTTTGATAACTGATAGTGACATGTGGGAATTGCATTTTGTAAATGTTTTTATGAGTTTTAGTTCTATTGCTATCACATATGTCATCTATAAAGAGGTGCTAGATAGGATGGTAGTGCAATGCTGATGAGTCAGCTTGGGAAGTGCATAGCGCCATAAATTGGTCAAGTAGTGGAGTCACACACTGCAGCAAAGTAACAAACTTCGGTCTGGAGAGGTCCTTAATGTATATTGGGAATAGGTGTGTTTTACAATCAGATTTTGGATACATCAGGGTATTGGCTGTTGCATCAAGTAGTGATGTTGAGAAAATTTGAGGGATCAATCATCAACTATTCTATGGAATTGTAGCACCAAAATAAATATTACCAACCTTAAACCCCCCAAAAAAATAAACTTGGAAATACACCAAGTTCCAATTATATATTGTCAGGAAGGAAATGGGGTTATTGAATAGAGAGTAGTTAAATCATAAAATGGAGCAACGAATACAGAAGGATCATCCGTATATATTCAACAGGCTGCAAACCTTCAATGTTTTGAACTGAATCAAGTGCCCAAGAATACCCGTAAGACAATTGATTAACTCCTTTGATACTTTCCCATGGCTTGACCGTTGCAACACAAAGCAAAGTTAATGTCAAATTACTTAAAACCGTAAGGAAACAATAGAATTTAACATTGTGCACATCTCAAGATGCATATAAACTTTTCTCTTGGAACAGAATGATTGATATTGGTGTAAAATAAAATGAAGTATATAAGTTGAAGCATAAGGATTTCAGACAAAAATGAGCTAAAATGACTAAAATATAAGTTTTACCATTACAAATCCAACTGTCCTTCTATTTTACCTGATGAAAGTTCTCCCATGTTTTATCAATTAATTGGGAACCTGCCAATCATCAAATGGAGTTTAGAAGCAAAAATATTGATTAAAAAAAAAACTATGTTTAATACTTTGAAGCACTAACTTCCAAATAAGCATACCTTCTTTCTCTCCATCCCTTTCTCACTCTTCTTCCTAATTCAGCACTAGTTTCAGCTCTAATAAAAAATGAACCAACGACTATGCAGAAACAGGAAGCCACACATACAGATGCACAACTAAGGTTTTGAAAGAGAGACACACCTTTTAATGAAATAAAGTTAGATACAGGAAATAATAAGTAACAAAAAAAAGCAAGCACTTAGCCATGAAGCAAGCAACCCCATCTACTTATATAGCCAAATGTAAAAAAAGAAAAAAAGCATCTGCAGTGTACTCTAGACTTAAACCAATATTGCAGGAGTATTGAAAATGGAACCCTAATATAGGCAATGAATTTGTTCATTTCAAACCAATGAGTCAACCTATGTTTAAAACCATTAAAGGAAGAAAGAGCATTTCAATGAAAATCCATATATAATAAAGGATATAAACTAACCAAAAAAAATTTACCCAACAACACAGATGATTGATATGAATCACATTTTTTAAGGAAATTCTGAGTCACTCATAAGTCATGCAGAGGTGCAACAGTTTGTATTGATAAGAGAAACTTTAAGGATTTACAAAGCATGAGATCTTTTTACTGTTCAGTGCAAGAGGAACCTGACATAGGCAAAAGAGCCTATTTCACTATGCTAATCTGGGATTTTTTTTTTCTTGTACACATATGAGTGGGTAAACTGTTGCACCTTAAAAAACGTATCTTTATGATCAAAACAAAAAGGCCAAGTCCCACAGTTCCTATAATTAGGCATGCCAATAGGCACAAAGAAAAAGTCAAGTCTGGATGTACATACAGATAGCAATTCAAAAGGCGTCAAAATGAAAATAAAGTTGGCCATGTCAAGTCAAAGCACAAAAGTCAGCTGAGCAATGTACCTGAAAGCTGCAAATGTTTAATGGATAAATCTGCATGAAAGCCAAGCAAAATACATAAAAGTTAATTTGCATTGCAAGAGAAACCTGGGATGGATGAATCTATAATTTTTCTTACAGTACCTCTAAGCATAAGTTACAGCTGCACTAACATTTCTGTGAAGGCAATCCTTGTTGCCTCAGACGTGACACTGTTTGTTTTTGTCTCAGCAAGCCCAATTCACTTTCAGATATGGAAGTGGATTGGTTAACACCAATTGACCTCTCATTTCTCAAGAACCTATCCTTGAGCAATGCCATCAAGAAATTCAACATCCACTCATCAACTGCAAATTGAGATTCATCAATTTAAATAAAGGTTGTCTCTAAACTCTTTGTAACAGGACTGAGATTAACAAAGCTTGAAGCCCCTTCTTTGGATTGCCAAAATTGATTCAACATTAAATGATTTATGACTCAAGACCTTTTGAATAGCACCATAGATATATAAACAACGTTCAATTTTCCTGTCTCTGTACTTCATATCTGAAAATTTAAAGTACCTAAAACGTTTGTGACAGCTTGAAGCATAAAGAAGATCAGGAGGAGGAAAAGTACCTAAAACATTGATGACATAAACCTTGTTCAGCAAAAGGACTTTCATATCTTCCAAGAAAATCAACAATTGATTTGCTTTTCTGGATGCAGTTTTGGACCTACAATGAAAGAGAAATACCAAAATATGTACACATCAAACACTATACGATGATGGATATCAGACAAATGTTAATGATAAGGAAATGAAGTTAGAGAACATTGGGTTAATCATATGAAAGATTTTTAGCCCTAATGGCAAGATGCATCATTTGTAAAAGAAAATTTTTTGTAAAGGCATTCCCATTAACTATGTAATTAAATGAAAACAGAGTATAAATTCAGTACAAGTGTCCTTACTTGGAAGCCTCACGTGAGTCGCTATTTCGGAACAATGCCCTCAAGGTCAATGGGTTACTTGAAGCTTCCATATCTCAACACCAAGAAAGTGAATTTTGTTAGAGCCAACTTGATGGAGAGATTTGGTGCATCTGAAACCAATTGATAAAAAAACCTACACCAGCTAAATGGCACATTTCTATTTATTAGGTATAAATTCATGAACAGTTAGCTTCAGATGAAGTTCAGTCGCATGCAACATATTATTTTCCTTAAATGAAATCACAGTAGTTTATAAAGAAAGAACCAAAGCTAAAACCAACAGGATTATCAGAGTTACAAACATGCCAGCCAAGATACCCAATATTACTATAATAAGCAAGAATCAAGAATCTCACAGAACAAGGACATTTTATTTTTGATTCATTCAAGCCTAATGACAATGAAAAGAAGGGAAAGAAGAATTATGAGTTTAGCGAAGAAGGCGTTCAAAACCAAAAGAATGGTGATTAGGATGGTCGCCACTGTGCCTAGGCAAATGAAACATATTGAATGAGGAAGAAGATACCTGAAGGTGTGATGGCAACTGCGGCGGCAACCAAAGCAACGGCGACAGTGTCCACGGTGACAATGCGCGCCAAACTTCATGAGCACGGGAAGGACCACAAAGGTTCGACGGTGTGAGAGGAGAAGCAAGGAGGACGTGAGAGAGAGGATGGAGATCGGAGGAGCTACGGTGGAGAGGGGGACGACGGAGCAACGACGGAGTGAGAGAAGAGAGAAGGCGGACCAGGGTTGAGATTGAACAAATTTGAGAGAATGAGAATCGACGGGTATCACGGGAGATGAGGGAAATTGATTTAGGGTGAAAAAAAATAACTAGGGAGTCTAATAAATGAACTTAGACTCCAAAAAGTGTCCACTACAGAGTCTAATAATTATACTTGGACTCCAAAAGTGTTAAATTTTTTACTTTTGGTGTACTCTCGCTTGATTTTTGCACTAGATCTAAACTTTTGGCATCTAAGTGTTAAACTTAGACTCCAAAAGTCACTTTATAATTACAAAAATGCCACCTCGTTCTTTTTTACTTCCTTTTTTAATAATAGGACGCTAATTTGAGAAGTAAAAGCCATTTTCTGTAGTAGTGTAAGGTTTGATATATCGCCTTTTTAAATTTCATCCTCTTACATTTAGCTGTAAAATTTAGTAGTTATGGTTTCAGAGAAAGGGAAAGATGTAGTACAGGGTAGAGTGCCTCTCAGGGGTAGTAGTAGTAGAAGGGGTCGTACTAGGGGTGTGGGGGTCGAAATATCTCTTCGCCACCTCAGGTGGGGATCATGGCTTCGGTGGGGATCGAGTTAGGTCAGCTCTTCACCGATGAGCCAATCCCACCGCCAGAGACCGTAGGTGGAGCACAGGGCGTACGTCTATCCGTTAGCGACCTTGATGGTGATGAAGATGCTGAGATAGGATTAACTATCCCATTGGCGAGGTGGAGAGGTTTATTGATCGGGAGGAGCAGGACCAATGGAATCCTTGACTGTCGTCTTCGCATTCCACTAGATTTGAGGTGGATGTCGAAGGTAAATGTAATTATTTTTGTGACATAATTAAATTTAAATTCCTTATGGTTAATTAAACTAAATTTAAATGTAATACAAACATGTTTTTATAATTTTACAGATCCATAGGGGGACATCAACAGGAGGACACTGAATGTTCTTGGGGTCAATCTGTTGGAGGGGCCTCACGTCGTGGTCCCCTAAAATGAGCACACAGACCAGCTGATCGGCAGCTGTGGTCACTTGTTCAACCGATTCCTGATGTAGTTGGGCAGGAATTGGGTGTGATTCCCCCTCAACTTCCAGAGTTGGAAGCATGTTTCAGAGGGGAACAGGACATAGCGTTTGAGGAAGTTGTGTGGGTAAGTTATGTTGTTTAATTATATTTTACATGTAAATAATTATAATTTATGGTTCATTTATTTACTAAATAATTAATAATTAAATTATGATACAACATAAGTTTAAAATGCAAGGTAACACGAAGAGATACGCACTGTTGAAGATAGGAGATGACTGGAAGAACTGGAGGGTCGTCTTTACACCAAGAGGAGTGGAGATGGGACGATTCCTCTACAGCAGTTGATTGACAGTGTCTCAGAGGCGTCGACCTAAATGACTGGGTGGGTTTTGTCCAGGCCAGGAGGAGTCCAGCAGGACAAGTATTTTTCTTAATAATTATCGTAATACAATTTTTTAATGTTGATTGCAATGAAATATGAAAATACAAGAATTATTGCAATTAAATATAGTTTAAAGATAGTTTAATTTATTATAATTTAAATTATTTTTAAATATAGCTTAAATTATAAATATATTTTAAATTAATTGATAGTTTAAATTTATATTAAATTAATTTATTGTTTAAATTAATTTATTGAATATAATTTATAGTTTAAATATTGTGTATATTTTGTTTAAATATAGTTTAAATTAATTTATAGTTTAAATAAAGTTTAAAGAATATAATTTATAATTTAAATTAATTTATTGTTTAAAAGATATCAAAATAACAATTAATTTCACTTAACATTTTATTTGCTCCTCCTTGCAAGCTCTATCCCAGAGGAACACCAGAAGTTGGCAACGGTAGAGGATCCATCATACGGCATGATCCAAGATGTTTGCTGTGACCTATCACTACTAGAAAAACATGAAATTGCGGTGGAATTTTTTTTGTCGCAAATTTAAGGATATTTTCATCGCAAAAATGTTAATTTTGCGATGGATTTGTAAATATGCGACAGAAATTATGATCCGTCATAAGTTGGCGGAGAAAACTCTGCCAGTCTGCGACGGATAGTGTTCCATCGAAGACCCATCCAGGTCTAGCGACAGATATGATGATGATCTACGTCTGTCGTAAGCCCCTGAGGGGGCTTGCGGCAGATAATTATATCAGCACAATCTTGCGGGGTTTTCATAGCCAGGTTGCTATGGAGATGTGTCTGTCACAAGCTCGACCTCAGCTTGCGATGGATATATGGACCCGTCACAACTTGTTTTAAATCTGCCCCTTCTTCAATTCATTCGATGTTCCTCCTTCCTTCTTCTACAATTTCCCTCTCCCTCCGATATTGCTCTCTTTCCACCGTCGGTTCTCCCTTCTTGTCCAGTCTCAGTCGTCCGTTGCCACAGACGGTTCTCCCCTCCAGTCTCTGCCGTCCGTCCGTCGCTGCCGGAATTCTTGCTCGATTTCTAGTTTTTTTTTTCTTAATAGTTTGAATCTGTGTTCTAATTATATACAATAATATATACCTTGTCTTTATTAGATTCTTACCATCTACAATCTTTTGTTGTAAGATAATGTAATATAGGTTTATTTAACTTATAAATAATATGGTGATTTTGCAATGTTTGAATTGTATTGAAGTGTCTATGAGCTTTCTACCCCTATCATATATAAATCAATTATTCAACTAAATGTGTTGTTGTTCATTGTATGTTAAATTATTTATGTATATGTAAAGTTTGTAAATTCATAAAGTGTCATGAGAATGAATGACTTATTTTTTTTTTTAATGGATAGTATAGCAAATGGAATAATTTATTAATAAGCATTCCATTGGTGAATAAATTATTTGTGTGTATGAATGATTTGTTCAAATATTAATCTTGCATCGTTTTTTTTATGGTTTATTTTGTGTAGTGAAAAAATTGTGAGAAAATTATAATCTTGTATTTGTTGGTAATGATACATAAGTCTATAAATAGGATGATGTTGAAATTAGAAAAGTGAAGTATTGAAAAGTGATGATTAAGGATAAGAGAATTGATTAAATAATGTAAAGTAGGAGGAATGTGTGACTTTAAGGAATAATAAAATTTTTATATATGACAAAAATTAGTGAAATTAGCTAGTTGATTTAGTCTCTTATAAAAATGACTGTTAAATTTTTTAAAAAAATTATCTCATTTAAATTTTTTATTTAAAACTATCCTAACAAGTTATACATTAAACATGGATAATTTGAAAAAACAAAGAGTAAATACCCTTTCTAATTCCTGACAAAAAACGTGATCCCCATTTTGGTCTCTTACAAAAAAAAAAGGTCCGTTTTAGTCCATAAAAAGGATGAATAAGGGTCAATTGGTTGCCATTTGATCCTTCACAAATTTCCAAAAGGTCATTTTTAGTCCGTAAAAAAGACGAATAAAGGTCGATTTTTTTGTAAAGGACCAAAAGGGGGTTCGTGTTTTTTGTTAGGGACCAGAAAGGGTATTTACTCAAAAACAAATTATAAATACTGTTTAGAGTAAAGGATAATTATAAATACAAAAGATAAAGTTGAGAATTGTATATTCGATAAAGTTGATTAAGTGGCAATTGGTTGCCATAAGTGGCCAGTTATATTCGCCACTTAGTGAGACACGACAGTAGATAAGTCAACAAGCAAATGAGCTGCATCAAACACAGGAGATGTTAAGGCATATGCATCTTCAATTCCTGTCCCTAATGAGAGGCAAGGGTACGGGGTCGGCTCCTAGTGATGATGATCATACTGATGATGATGATCACAATGCTGCTATTTGGACCACTTTTTAGTACATGTTTTTTGCAACATTATTATTTATATTCTATGTAAACTCTTTGTGATTGTTATTATATATTTTCATTATATATAGCTTTTTGTTTTTTAATGTAATTTTTTTAAAAAAAATTATTATTATTTAAATAAAATGATTAAATTTGCGACGGAAATAGTTCGTCGCAAATTTTGGGATTTAAGACTGAAATTTGATTTTCCATCGCAATTGTGACGAGGGTTTTTGCGACAGATGAAATTTGTCGCAAATGAATTTTGCGACGGAAAAACTCTGTTTTTTCCGATGGATTTTTTCCGTCACAAAAATTGACTTTTTTGGTAGTGTATAGTGAGCTGGTATGTTCAAAGTTAAATTAATTTTAGGTTTATTGATCTTTTTATTTTTGAAATTACAAAATTTATATTCTTTTAATTCTTTCAGCAAAAGAAGGCTCAGTAGGAGAACCGTCAGACCGACTGTGGGGCGCTTTTCACATACACCCACAGACACTGTGATGGGACGGCGACCTCTCAGGCGGCAGAAGAGATGATAGTAAGTTACAAACAAATGATTTATATAGTTAATTTAATATGGTTTAATTGAATTAAATTGTTTGATTAATGTTTTATGAAATGTGTGTGCCAGGTGGTGGATTGGGCAGATCCTGGCATCGCTGCGAGCGTACAAACCCAGAGTCACAACGGTCTGTGGATCCTATGGCCTCATTGAAAGCTGTTGTGGGCCCAATCGATCATCCTGGCCGCGTTAGGGGTATGGGGCTAGGCGCCAGGCCTAGCATGGTCTACGACAAGACCACTGTCTCTAAGGCAGGAACCTCCGGCTCATGAAGGTCGACGACTAAGGGGGTTCAGGTGATGATTGCCAAGCAGGTTGCCAACAAAGTTGATGCCAGGTTTCAGGAGATAACTAAGCGGATGTAGGACTAGGATGACAGTTGGTACGCTTATCAGAGGGAGAGCTAGGATGCTATTGCTAATGCCTTCACATAGATGTTTCCTGACAAGCGGTTTCCACTCCCTTGGCTCCTTCTATGTTCAACTTTGAGCCTCCCCCTCCGCCTCCTACTGCTGCTGATGACGAGGGAGTTGTTACCTATGCTCCTGCGCACGCTGATCCTGCCCCCATGAGACAAGCCCCCTTGAGACAGTAGCTGATCATCAGGCTCCTGATAGTTAGTTTTTATTTATATTTGTACATACACATTTTTTAACTTAAAATAGTTGTTATCTTTTAATTTATTTGGTTTTTGGACAATTTTATCCTTTCAAATATTTGTTATCTTTTATTTTATTTGGTTTTTGATAATGGAGTACTATTTTAATACTTATATTAATTTATATAAGTTTATTAATGTTACTTATAATAGATAACAATTGTTATTGAAAAATAAATTTAGTGAAATAAATTTATCATAGTTAAATAAAATAGATATTGTTAAATAAATAATGGAATAAATATTTCGTGAATAAAAATACATTTAGTAAAATAAATTTATTGTAGTGAAAAATATATACTATTTATCACACACATAATAATAGAATAAGTGTAGTTGTTTACATATAAAAACCGCTACTAAAGTATGACATTTGAAATTCAAAATATGAAAACCGCCACTTTTTTTCAAATGGTCAAACTTTTTTAGTGGCTATTTGGACAACAACCGCTACAAATTTGAATAAAAGATTGCCAAAATTTGCAGCAGTTACTGTCATACACCGCTACAAACTTGCAACAGCCTACATTTTGTAGCGGTTAATGTAACGGTTTTTGAATCACTACAAACTTTGGTGCGATTTTATTCAGTTTGAATTTGAAAGTTGTAGCGATTGGTGTAGCAGTTTTAAAATCGCTACAGAACTTAATTCATATTTGTAGCGGTTATGGAACCGCTACAAATGAAGTTATGTTGCATTTAAGGATAAGATGCTAGAAAGATAATTAAACATTCTCTCTTCATCTATATTCTATTATAGCTTTGATGACTGATATGGATACGTCATGGATCAAGTTGCAACGCAACTCTCCCACAAATTTTGCTGGATTGAACACTTTTTTAGATTTCGCTTTCTCTCACGCTAGCATAAATGGCAAAATCGTCCGTCCATGTTGTTGATACAAGTTTAAGATGTGGCATACACGGGAAGTTGCTATGGAACATATGCTTCTGAAGCCTTTCCCGGAAGAATATACATTCTAGAGAGTTCATGGTAGGATATGGTATGAGATATAGGGATCATCTTCCTTGAAGCTCACAAGTAGGAAATCAACTAGACCAAGATGATCCTGTTAACGAAACTGTTCGTGATGCTTTTGATTTTCAAGACGACAACTTCAGTGAAGGAGTTCAGGGTGTAAGACCTATTTTCTTCAAGAATGATGCAACTCGGGAATTTTTTATCCTCATGGATGAGAGTGATCGTCTTTTGTATCAAGGTGGTCAGAAATATTCCAAATTATCTTTCTTTACTTTATAGATTTCTTGAGAAACTGAAATCTTATGTGAGGAATAAGGCGTGGCTTGAAGGTTCAATAGCAGGAGGATATATAGGGGATGAGGTCTTGTATTTTTGTTCAAGGAACTTTGATGACATTGAAACTTCATTCAACCGACCACCTCATGTAAACGATTGTTCTGAGCCAAAGCCATCATTAATAGAGTTGTTAATCCCTCGTGTTGGTAAACTAGTTAGCGAAAGTGAGAAGTGAGAACTTCAAACTAACGGCACTTGAGAAGTTCCAAGCACATAGACATGTCTTGATTAATTGCACTAAAATTGAACCATACCTTCAGTAAGGATTGCACACATATATATGTTATCCTATATATTTCCTTACGTTTTATACTTATATGTCATGATCGTCATCACATGTCTAATTGTAGGAAATTCAGGAGTCATCTAAAGCATCAACTGAGGATCTGTTCACAGGCATCTTCTGAAATTGATAGAAAGGCCCACAGAGAATTCTCAGGTTGGTTTACGAGGAGAATACTAAATGACTACAACCTTCACTCACCAGAATTCATAGCTCTTGCACTTGGCCTGCTTAACCACTCCTAAAGATGTACGACATACAATGTCAATAGTTTCAAGTTTTACACCGTTTCACGAGATCAGGGATTGCTAACCCAAAACTCAGGTGTTTATAGCACGTTTGGGACGAGGAGTTATGCGAGCAGTAGTGATAGGAAGATGCAATTCGATGATGTCCCGTATTATGGAAAGCTACTTGATGTGGTCAAAATAAATTATCAAGGCCGTTTTACCGTGACGCTGTTCAAGTGTTTGTGGATGAATACGACAACGTCTCGAGGACTCACAATTGACGACTTAGGCATCACATCAGTGAATTTCTCCCAGCCTATTCACACTGGCCACTCTGAAGATAATGAGCCATATATTCTTTCCTCAGAGGCTCATTAGGTTTATTATGTCGCTAATGAGAGTCACATGGATTGGAATATGGTGGTTCATTTAAAGCCTCGGGACCTTTACTACATGGGCGATGGTTATAACATCGCCTACGAGAGTGAGCCGTTTCAACCCGCCAGTTTCGAAAATTTCTTCCCAGATGGCGATGACATTTTACCTATAGTTCGGTATGTTTTTTAGGATACGCTTTATGAAATAATAACATTTAACTAAAGTTTAATTTGTCTTCAAACATATTAAACTCACAAGTAATATTTTCTCCATACTTCTTTTGTGGGGATGGCAAAAAAGATTGAGATAAAAAGTTATGCTTATGATTTAATCTATAATCTTCTTTTTTTAAAAAAAAAAAAAACATAATACAACCACTACAAACACTGTCACCTTAATCGCTACTAATTGAAACCGCTACAAAAAATATCATCTTAGCTACTATAAGTATTACTTAGATATCAATATAAATACCCTCACCTCACCTCACCTTATATGTTTTAGTTTCGTTTTTAACACACATTTTCTCTCAGTTTCTGTCATTTTTCTATATTTTCTCAAAGAGCTTAAGTATTTGAAGAGGATAAGTGCTGTTCAACCGGATTAAATATGATCATCATCAAAATATATTTCTTTTTTCTTCTCACTTTGTGATACTAATTTTTTTTAATTCAATATTTTGAGATATTTTTCAACTTTCCTTCTACTTTCACATACATTATTTTCAGAATTAAATATTATTTAAACGAAATCATAATTAGTTTTTATTATACCTACACAGTCTTATTTTTTTACATCTATATAATGACCATATATAATCAAATATCGTATTTTAATATCAATTATTTTTACTAAGAATATAAATAAATTATATTACAATGATTAGTTAATTAATAAAATAATCTGAAACAATTTTTTTTTTAAAAAAAATTATTCCTTTTTAGCGATTCCATAACCGCAACAAAACCTAACATGGCTAAAGTATACTTTTAGTCCTTTAAGTTTTACATAAGGCATACTTTTGGTCTCTTAACTTTATAAAGTATATTTTTGGTCTTAAAATTCTAACACTGTTAATGTTCCTAATGGAAAATGCTGACATAACGAACTCAAGTGATGACTTATAACATTTAATTACACAAATTTTATATATTCTTCAATTTACCCATATTTTAAATTTAAGTTTAATAACATTTAATTACATAGTCATCAGTTAAGCTCACATCATTATCATTTAAGTTTGCATTTTCCGTTAACAAAACTAACGGTGTTAAAATTATAGGACCAAAAGTATACTTTATAAAGTTAAGGGACCAAAAGTATACCTCATATAAACTTAAAAGACTAAAAGTGTACTTTAGCCAAAATTTATCCATCATGTTGTAGTGGTTTACAACTGCTACAAATCTGGGGAAAAAATTTAGGAAAGCCGACAAAATCTTTTACAAAAAAATGGCAGGAATATTTTGTAACGGTTACATAACCGCTACACTATAATTTGAATCTTTCACACCTCTTTTGAAATTTCATAAATTTTTGTAGCAGTTATTGTTTCCGCCACTTTTCAAAAATTTGGTGCTATATTTAGTGGTGGTTACATAACCGTTACAATGTTTATTAATTTCATATTGTAGTGGTTTTTTAACCACAACAAATTCTTCACACACGATGTCATCCTAGCCTCATATAGTAGCAGATGAGTGAAACCACTGTAGTTTAAGTAGCGGTTATAGTATTTATAGTAGCGGGTTATTATAACCGTTACAAAATAGCTTGCAACGGGGTGTTTTGTAGCGATTAAAACCGCTACAAATACGTCATTTAAACCGCTACAATTTTTTTTTTCCGTAGTGGTATGATAAGAACCGGAGTGTAATTAGTTACCATTTCCTAATTTTATTTATATTTTTGGGTGATACACATCAAAAATCAATAAAGAATATAGAGGTAACAGAAAAATGCACATGTAGATGAGAGATGTAACAGAAATTAACTTTTTAACACATTCTTTTAAGTCTCATAAGTGCGCATATACAGTTTGATAACTAAGTATAACAAAATAACAAATGTCTACATAAAAATTTATAAGTTCAAATTTACATCTTGAAAGGCTGATATGTGAAAAATTTATGATACAGTTACCTCTTAATAGAAGAGGTAGCTGGGCGATTATATTTATTTCAAATTTTAAATAAATCCAAATAAAAAACTCATAAAACTATATTTAAACTGTCCAAGTTTAATTTGGATAGTTTAAATTTATGACACCCTTCATTGATGACTAAAATAATTAATTTTTAGCATGGATGTTTATAGATATCGTTAATAATTTTTATAATTACTAAAATAAATAAAAACTAATTATAGCCCATTTTGGGATGGTGGTAGGCAACATCTATCATCTTTTTATAATTATTATTTAATAATATTTAGCCTTTAATATCTTTGTTTTTATATGTAAGAACACAAAAGCTATTTTGTATTTCTAAATTATTGTTTTTCATTTGATTAAGAGTTTTTCCTTTTAAGGCTTATAGCGCAAAGATTTTTCACCCCTCCCAGCAATCCGAAATTTGAACTTGTGTCCTTTTTTTTATAGGTGAACCCGCTTAGTATTTCAATCAACACCTTGTTAGTTTCTTAAATTTATTTTAATCATTCAACTCTTTTAGTTTGTGTATACCTGCAAAATAGAAAAAGCAGCTACACATCCACGAACGTCACTGTTTGCATATCTCCAACCTCAGTGGCGGAGCCAGAATTTTAAATGACGGGGGGCGAGAATATAAAATATTATATCAGAAATAAAAGTATTTGAAAATACAATACAGACCTAATGTATAAAAAATTCAGCGAAATATATTTGACTCTTACCCTACGTGTTTTCATATTGTTAAACTTATCTATAATTGAATTCTTGCTAAAATTCAAAACAATTTTTTTTAAGAAAAGTATTAATTGTAGTACTCTTTCCCATAATAATCACCTACAAAGAGTATAAATTATTTCACAAAATTTTGTATCACACATATTCCATATCACAAATTGCATATCACAAACTTCATATCATAAATTATAAATCACAAATTTTCTAACTAAACCATAACTTTATTTTCCTCAAATCAATTAATCAAGTAAGAATATAAATCATATAACTTTTATTCAAGCCTCATTAACTTTATTAAAAGCAAAATGATCATCTAGAAGCCTCAAAATTTCAAAATCTAACAAATCCCTAAATTTTTCATAAAACAAATTACATCCAACTAAAAGATAAGAGATTAGAAAGATAAATTATATCAGTTATCTAAACCCTAATCTTCTGTAAGTTCTTTGCAAGGGTGACTGTGCGAATTGCTTCTTCTAATCTTCTGTGACAGTGTGACTGGTCTATGGCGTGCCCACTGCGCAAGGAGTAGTAGAATGAATTTAAAAACAGAAGTTTTTTTTTTTTGGTATAAAAAAGTTTTGGAGGGGTTCGGCATCAGTTCCCCACCAAGGCCAGGGCACGGCTCCGGGCTCTATGAGCACTTACTGGGGACTTACGAGATCGCCTACCAAAGAAATCCCAGCGACGGCAGAGGGGATCGAACCCACGATCCAAGGGCCTAATCCTAGATCCCTTACCATCTATGCCAACTCTCATTGCCAAAAAAAAAAAAAAAAACGGAAGTTAATGTGTGCTGCCACTTTTGGTTTTATAAATATGACTGTGTGTCTTAGATAATTGGTGGGCTCTTTTACTCGTGGCTTCACTACACTGCCTTGAACTCTTGGTGTTGGGCCCATTTCCTATTTTTACTTGAATAACCAAAACTGCAGCGTTGTCATCACACTGATTCTTTTTTTTTGGTTGAACACTGTCATATTCCCATTATTTGGTTTTTTTCTTTTTTTTTTAGGGGGGGCGGGGGCCCACCCTAGCCCCCCTTGTATCCGCCCCTGTCCAACCTTTAAGATCTGCAACAGCTAAATTCAAAATTTATAATGAAAATTCACAAGATACAAGATTAAGAGGGTTACCTTGGAGTCACTTTATCAAGAATATAGGCCACCAGCCCTGCATCCACAAGAACTTGCTCGTCACTGAGAAATTTGCAGCTCAAGTTGAAACAATGAAATCATATAATGTGAAAAATAAACAAAAACAAAGGAACATGTACGTTTGAATTCATCGAGGCCATCTGGGATTTGATAATGTTTGGCACCAAATGCAATTACTATAGGTCGTCCTTTCTTATCGAACCCATTTGAAACAAATGATCGTCTCCATTTCCCAACAAATATCTTTTTTTTAAAAAAATCGACATCTTTTTTTTTTGAAGAAAAATTAGAATGAATGACCAAAAAGAAAAGATATTTATTGAAAAGAACCATAAAAATTGTAATTATTTAGAAGGATCAAATACAAAAACATAAAATTAATAATACTAAACAATCCTTAAGGAAAACTTCTTCATTCCCTCCTATATTCTCTCCCGATCTCTATTTTGAAAACTAACGCAAAATTTTAAATTTCAATAAATTAAATAAAATTTTCTCAATTTTCATTTTTTTTCAGAAATTGTATAGATACCTAAGGGGAAAAAAACATATTCTTCAATTTTTATCAAAATTATAATTTCCTAAAAGAAACAAAAGTTTTAATTAAAAATATAGTAATATTATTTTAATAAAACTCAAGATGTTTTATAATTTATTATATATGTTAAGCAAAAAAATTTATATGATTTAATCATTTTTATTTTAGAAAAATTTATGTGGGTTAAAAAATTCATTTAATGTAAACAAAAATTGAAAAAGATAATCTATTATATCCTAAAAAAATAAAATGAGTTTAGTTTTCTTTTTATAAAAAGAGCTTAATGAATATAAATTTTGATACTTAACAATATAAATCTGAAAACTTGATCATATATTTGTTAATTAAATGATCTATTGATTATATAAATATTAAACTTGTTGGAAAAAAAAAGAGTTTGAACCTAGTGAATTAAAAAATATATTAATTTTACATGAGTCTTAAACTTGGGGAAAAAAAAGTATGATAATATTACATATGAATAATGAGTGGTTTTACTTTTAATTTTAGATATTTTATAATTATAAATGCAAGAGATAACATAGGAAGTTTGATGAGGGATAATTTAGTACTTCCTCTAGTCCTAATTATAAAACATATTTAACCGATTTTGTAGAGATTAAGGAAAGAAGTTAAATTAGTTAATTTTACTCATTTTCATAAAATGACCTTATATAAATTTAAAATGATATAAGTAAAAGTAAATCAATAACTCTTATCACATACATCTCAAACCTAAAATTTTCATTTCCACACACTATCTAATTGAAATAATAGTCTTGCTAAATATACATATATGTGTTTATACACACACACATCTATATGTATGTGTATATATATCTGCACACATATATATGCACACACACACATATAAACACACACACAATGATATATATGTATATATGTGTGTGTGTGTGACACACAAATATACATATATGTCTATACACTCAAATGTGTGTGTGTGTCTATATATATTTGTGTGTAGCCACACACATATATAAATATATACATATATGTATACACACACCCAAATATGTGTGTGTGCGTTTATATATATTTGTGTGTAGACACACATATATATGCATACATGCATATATGTACACACACACACATATATATATATCTAAAATTTCATCTATTGAAAGAGTCTACATACCTATATACATATACTCACTAAAAATCAAATACAATTGAGAGAATAAAATAGGGGTGTTTTAGGAATAAGTTGACAAAAGTTAGAATGTTGTCTTATAATTAAGACAAAAACTAACTCCTAAATATTGTTTTATAATTAGAACCGGAGGGAGTAATTTTTAATTATATTTGGTCCTTTTAGTTTTTTTTTTTTTTTGCTCAGAAGGTCCTTTTAGTTCATTGATGACTGATTCCAATTTCATTTGAATTTGGATATTTTGTTCAAGACTTCAAGTAATTTCCATGCCATGAGGCTAGCTCATGGTACCTAAAAACCCCTTCACGGCCCAAGTTGAGTGTTACAGCTTACGAAAGTTGGAAACCTCAGTAGCCACCAGGTTATGGTCTCAAGGTGGGACCAAGAATCATAGAGATGTTAGTGGCTAATAAATTCCCTTTAAAGTAAGTGGCTACCCGATAGGGAAAATTGAGTTAAGAATTATGCTTGGAGCTAAATAGAAAGTGAAAGTCCACAAATAGAATGACCCTAGATAAGATGGCAGACATAGAAACAACGGTTTATGAAACTACTAAAGGATAGGAACCTGTTAAGATTTGAGTTCTCATTATAATGATTCAAAGACGATCACTGGCGCTACTTATGGAAAGTTTGTCGGAGAAGGATACCTACGGGGAGTTCTAATCAAGGAGGTTTACCTACAGAGGATGCTAACCGGAAAAGCTGACTGGTCTGAGAAGACTAAGTGAAGCGCCGAGTAATGTGCCGTAGAGCAGAGCCACCGTGACGACGAACCGTAGAGTGGAGCCGCCGTGACAACGAACCATAAAGTAGAGTTACCAGTGCATCGGTTCTCAAGGTAAGTACATTATAATGAATCTCACATTGAATAGGTTCCCTAGAGAAAAGACTGTTGTAACTTAGTATATCGTCATGGTTTGCTCCAGTGCTATACAGCATATATTGTGTTTATAGGCTAGCAGAAGCCCATAGTTGTCAGACAACGAATATGAGAAGTGTTCAGAAAATTTTGTGAGATCCGAGGATAGCGAACGATGTTTGAAATAGCTGGAAGATTAAAGTAGAACAAACTAAGTATTTTATGGATAGTTTGAGTAGCCAAGGACAGAGGTTCCAATACGTGTAATTAGTGATGACCTTCTAATGTTAGTTGTCTGATTCCTAAGTAAGGTTTTAAAATTGAATTTTTGAACTTGCCAATACACCTGCTGTATTAGAAATTTTGAAATTTATTTGTTCGAACATGTGGATTTTTTTTTTGAAGCTGAGTTTTCAAATGAAATGAATTTGAGACCACAGCGATTATTATTTTGAAATGATATTGTCTTGTAAAAAAAGGGTTTTTGATAGAACCCAGAGTTTGAAACTGAGTTTTTAACTATGTTGTGGTAAAGTCAGTACAAAACTGGAAGAACAGAAGCTGTTGTAGATGTACACAGTTTGCTGGGTCTTGCTAGATGTTTTAAAATGTTTGAAATCGCTAGCCTTTGATAAATGTTTTTTTTTGAACAAAAAGTTTTGGAGGGATTTTGGTTTGAGAAAATGGAAATCGCACCAGCAGTGAACGCACCCAATCCATAACATTTCGCCTAGGGCGTATGTTTTGATTAGTAAAACCTGACTGTCTATGACTGGACTGAGTTCCGCTAGATAGGATTGCTACTTTATGTGCCAGTGTGAACACTGGGTCTCCTGAGAGAGGGGCGGAGGTTCTCCCACATTGTTGATAGTACTGTTGAGACTGGATTTGAGGATTGGGGTAAGGCGCTTACTGTACCAAATGGTTAAAATGATGGTGTGTACTCTCAATTGTAAAATTTTGTGAAATAAATTAGCTCCCTCAAAGATATGTGCCGGTAATAAAAGTTTTTGAAAATGATCCGGCAGTGAAAAATGTTTTCACGAATTTGTGATGGCAGCGATTAAGTTTAAAAATGTTATAGCACTATTACCTTGTGGTATAGAGCAGATTGTGAAATGTACTGAAACCACGGAAAATTTTTCATGTTTGAAAATTTGAAAATGAGACAAGAAAATAGTTTTGGGTAGCAATGACATGATTGTCGACGCTATCGTGTTGAAAAGAAAAGCAGTGTAATTGGGAATTATGGTACAGGAACAGCAACTATTAGAAAGGTTTGGAATACTGAATTAGTTAAGTCAAATAATAGCTGCCGGTTATGATGTTGAGTAAGTGAAAGTAGTTTGAGGACTTGAATGGGAAAGTCTCGGATGAATTTGATGAGCAGATGCTCAAGGCAATAAGACGTAGTGTGCAAAGTATACACGGGATGATGCTCCTAGGACATAAGACCAGTGATACTTAGCACTATGTGAAATGCTAAGTAACTATGTTTAGAATGCATCGTAAGACTAGCAAAACATTCACTGTATCAGGTAGTAATAAAGATGCCTAAGGGTTGAGGATGAATTCCTAAGTAGAAAGGTTAGAATCTCCAGTGCGATGGTAATAGATTGAGCCGGAAGGCCAATATGTGTTAAGCCAAAAGGCTAAATAAATCAGGCAGTGAGGCCTGTGTAACCGAGTACTGTGAGAATAGATCAGCAAGTCCTGTAATTTAGTACTATACCTGGGTATAAGATTGAGACATTGAATAGTAGGATGCGTGCTATTTAAGTTTGCATAAGGAAGGAATAGACTAAAGGTCTAGATAACCTTTTGATTTTATATTGTCAAATTTCGAGGACGAAATTTATTGAACGGGGGGAGAATTGTAACATCCTGAATTTTGGACCTAAAGACTAGAAAATTAGCCTATTTTCGGAGGACTATTAGACCCTATTTTTGAAAATGAATTTAGAATCAGTATTTTATTGGACATGAATAGTATTTACTATTCACAAATACGTACATGAATAGTATTCACTATTCACAAATACGTATTCACTTTTTATAAATACGGTATTTAATCGATATTTTGAGAAATATGAAAAGTATTTACTATTTACAAATACGTATTCACTATTCAAAAATACGGTATTCACTATTCCTAAATACGTATTCACTATTTGAAAATACGTATTTACTATTCATGCGGGACCCACGTCAAATTATTTCTCCTCTGCCAACACCCGTGAAGTTTGAAAAATTTTGCGCGCGGGACCCACTCAATAATAATAATATTATAATATAATATCTTATACTTTGGAAAACAATAGAAATAAAATTATTTCCAATAAACCGTGAATTAGGTTTTTAAAGTAAGGGTATATTATAAATAAGTGAATTTTTATCTCAGAGTGGGTTATCTCCGAAGTCATTTCCGTAATCGGCGGAATGATTATTTGAGATAGGTTGAACCGATATTTTAAAGCAGGACAGATAGTGGAACCTGTAGGAAATAAATCATAACTCAAAATCCTTGAACTAAGTAGTAAACAACTGCACATATTATGAATCAGTGAATTTTTGTCTAGAAGATGGTGTCACCCGAAGTAATTTCTGTAACCGTCAGTGTCCGACTTAAAATCTTCGGCAGGTTACGGAATACCCTAAATAGGATCAAAAATTTAGTTGACCCAGATATTTCTGAAGAGGAAAAATAGAACTTCAAGGCTGTGCTTCCGGATTCTTGAGAATTTCTAATATAACGCGATTAGAACACCGATCAGGGAATCTTTATAGGATAAATGCAAAAGAGTAAGAAAGTGTCATCGTCATGATGACGTCATCGATGACGTAAGCATCTTGATGACGTCATCGATGACGTAAGCAAATGGATTGGACGGTTGAGATGAAGCCATATTTAAAGTCAAGATCCAACGGCCAAAATCTGACCTGATAAAGTATGAATAGTGTCATGCTTTTTTACTATAAATAGAGGCTTCATTTCTTCATTTTCTTCACACCAAACTCAGAGAACAACAGTTGAGTTTAAGAGAAGAGTGAGAATTCTTAGAGTTAGAGAGAGAGTTTAGAGTAAAGTTCTTGAAGCTGGAGAGAATGAGCAGGAACTTCAAGGGTAAGTTCTTTGGTCTCTAGTCTTAATATTTGGTAGTTTCTTTTGGTAATTATAGTAGAAATGCCAGATAGAGTTTTTCTGAGTATGCTCTGTGGCTGCAGCTTAGTCTGATCTGTCACATCAGAAAAGAATTATCCTTGGACAGTAAATATTATTTACTGGCACAGTAAAAAATATTTACCGGCACGGTAAAAATATTTTTACTGGTACTATTCACATGAATAGTGAATATCCAACATAGTTTCCGCAAATGCTGAAAATTAATGGTCACTGATAAAAATGATATTATAGGATATCCGAGGATTCCGGAGTCAGATTCAAAGGAAGTTTGGGGATACGTGAATAGTGCCGTATACGTGAATAGTGCCGTATACATGAATAGTGCCGTATACATGAATAGTAATTTACTATTCACGTGGAAGGAAGGTACGGACGCGTATTGTAACCTTAACTCTGATGCTTATGGTATGCTTATATGTGATAGATAGTCTGAAATTCTGTTTTTGAAAATTGATCATACACATACAACTTGATACGGGTTATAGTCTTGATAACGCCGTTATGTTTTCCTAGCGCTGAGGACACGGATGTACACCGTGGCACTGGTGAATAGTGCAGACTATAATAACATGCATATTGCAGTGGCTGTGTTATGTTATTATGTGAATATATGAATAATGTATGTGATTATTGCTGTTTTGACATGAATATCTGTCATACATATTTGATACATAAGCATTAGGTTAACCGTTACCTGAGGTTCAATGGGTATTGAACCTCAGCTCTTACTGTAGCTTCAGGATTTTCGGAGTGAACAGAAACAGAAACAAGGGTAAGCAGCAGGCAGAAGGACTAGCTGGAGAAAGTCCTGTAGATATGTATAGTCTTTCGAACTCTTTGTATCAACAAACCAGTACACTACAGTGGTTGAATATCAGTTACATTGTATTTAAAATCATTTCGTTGCTCAACTCTGGTTAAATTATTTTGAACTCTGATCAAATAATTTCGAAAATGCTTTAGAAAAGTTGGGGTGTTATATTTTGGTATCAGAGCAGACATCCTGGCACAGAGTTAACTAAGTTACTCCAAACAGTCTGATATTTAGAAAGGGGTTTTGTGGTTGGCAATCAGTTTTCTTGAATTCGTCGAGCCTTCCACAAATACACCTGCCTAGTCGGATTGTCTGAGTAGCGGAGTTAGGTTCTAAGCTTTCAAAAGTGTTTTATCTGGTATGAACCCGACTCAGTTACAGTAAACCATTGGTGCCGAAGGTAGGGCCGAGTCTATGTGGATCAGCCAATCAGTCACCCTAGCACGGTGAGGCTCCCATGATAGACGCCTACCTGGCCAATCGGTTTGACTAACTAAGTTAGGTTCTAAGCCATGGTTTTAAAAGTATTTCGAAAAAAAAAAAAAAAACAAGTACAAGTACTGATACAATACTGGTGTTGTGATACAAAAAGGACGTACATCCTAAGGAAAAGGGTTAGGCTCGGGAGGCCTTGATATAGAATAGATGGCACAGAATATGGTTTATGTTGTTAAACTTTAAGACTTTTTGATATAGGAATCGGAGTCTATATTGAATCCCCGCTTAGTGTTCAAGGGAAGCGGTACAGAAAAGTCAGTACGACTTAAGTTTTCCGGTAAACAATAACCTACTGTTTAGGTTTTTCCTTGGCTAGTAACCTATTGATTTAGTGACCTTGTGAAAATAATAACTTGTTAAGTTACCTTGAGAAGGAAATTCCTACCTTGTAGAGGCCAGACACCATGCGTGCAACGGGGCATGGCTCCGAGGACGAAGATCTTTTGATTAAGTCCTTGACGGTGGTGATCAATTGACAGAAGAGGGAAAGTACCCAGTAATTCTGGGGAGACAGTTATGTCATACTAGTACCTATGAGAGTTGTAGGTATCCAGTAGTAAGTATACCAATATTAGTACCAAGAATCAATAGACATTATGTAGTTAATATTTCTTAAGCGAGAGAAATCTCAGAACTATGACCCCTGTGAGAGTGGGAACCCTTAGAAAATATGAGTGAGTTTTGCCTAGGTTCCAAATACCTAAGAGATAGTTCCTTAACAGAACCATACGAAAGTTGGAAACCTCAGTAGCCACCAGGTTATGGTCTCAAGGTGGGACCAAGAATCATAGAGATGTTAGTGGCTAATAAATTCCCTTTAAAGTAAGTGGCTACCCGATAGGGAAAATTGAGTTAAGAATTATGCTTGGAGCTAAATAGAAAGTGAAAGTCCACAAATAGAATGACCCTAGATAAGATGGCAGACATAGAAACAACGGTTTATGAAACTACTAAAGGATAGGAACCTGTTAAGATTTGAGTTCTCATTATAATGATTCAAAGACGATCACTGGCGCTACTTATGGAAAGTTTGTCGGAGAAGGATACCTACGGGGAGTTCTAATCAAGGAGGTTTACCTACAGAGGATGCTAACCGGAAAAGCTGACTGGTCTGAGAAGACTAAGTGAAGCGTCGAGTAATGTGCCGTAGAGCAGAGCCACCGTGACGACGAACCGTAGAGTGGAGCCGCCGTGACAACGAACCATAAAGTAGAGTTACCAGTGCATCGGTTCTCAAGGTAAGTACATTATAATGAATCTCACATTGAATAGGTTCCCTAGAGAAAAGACTGTTGTAACTTAGTATATCGTCATGGTTTGCTCCAGTGCTATACAGCATATATTGTGTTTATAGGCTAGCAGAAGCCCATAGTTGTCAGACAACGAATATGAGAAGTGTTCAGAAAATTTTGTGAGATCCGAGGATAGCGAACGATGTTTGAAATAGCTGGAAGATTAAAGTAGAACAAACTAAGTATTTTATGGATAGTTTGAGTAGCCAAGGACAGAGGTTCCAATACGTGTAATTAGTGATGACCTTCTAATGTTAGTTGTCTGATTCCTAAGTAAGGTTTTAAAATTGAATTTTTGAACTTGCCAATACACCTGCTGTATTAGAAATTTTGAAATTTATTTGTTCGAACATGTGGATTTTTTTTTTTGAAGCTGAGTTTTCAAATGAAATGAATTTGAGACCACAGCGATTATTATTTTGAAATGATATTGTCTTGTAAAAAAAGGGTTTTTGATAGAACCCAGAGTTTGAAACTGAGTTTTTAACTATGTTGTGGTAAAGTCAGTACAAAACTGGAAGAACAGAAGCTGTTGTAGATGTACACAGTTTGCTGGGTCTTGCTAGATGTTTTAAAATGTTTGAAATCGCTAGCCTTTGATAAATGTTTTTTTTTGAACAAAAAGTTTTGGAGGGATTTTGGTTTGAGAAAATGGAAATCGCACCAGCAGTGAACGCACCCAATCCATAACATTTCGCCTAGGGCGTATGTTTTGATTAGTAAAACCTGACTGTCTATGACTGGACTGAGTTCCGCTAGATAGGATTGCTACTTTATGTGCCAGTGTGAACACTGGGTCTCCTGAGAGAGGGGCGGAGGTTCTCCCACATTGTTGATAGTACTGTTGAGACTGGATTTGAGGATTGGGGTAAGGCGCTTACTGTACCAAATGGTTAAAATGATGGTGTGTACTCTCAATTGTAAAATTTTGTGAAATAAATTAGCTCCCTCAAAGATATGTGCCGGTAATAAAAGTTTTTGAAAATGATCCGGCAGTGAAAAATGTTTTCACGAATTTGTGATGGCAGCGATTAAGTTTAAAAATGTTATAGCACTATTACCTTGTGGTATAGAGCAGATTGTGAAATGTACTGAAACCACGGAAAATTTTTCATGTTTGAAAATTTGAAAATGAGACAAGAAAATAGTTTTGGGTAGCAATGACATGATTGTCGACGCTATCGTGTTGAAAAGAAAAGCAGTGTAATTGGGAATTATGGTACAGGAACAGCAACTATTAGAAAGGTTTGGAATACTGAATTAGTTAAGTCAAATAATAGCTGCCGGTTATGATGTTGAGTAAGTGAAAGTAGTTTGAGGACTTGAATGGGAAAGTCTCGGATGAATTTGATGAGCAGATGCTCAAGGCAATAAGACGTAGTGTGCAAAGTATACACGGGATGATGCTCCTAGGACATAAGACCAGTGATACTTAGCACTATGTGAAATGCTAAGTAACTATGTTTAGAATGCATCGTAAGACTAGCAAAACATTCACTGTATCAGGTAGTAATAAAGATGCCTAAGGGTTGAGGATGAATTCCTAAGTAGAAAGGTTAGAATCTCCAGTGCGATGGTAATAGATTGAGCCGGAAGGCCAATATGTGTTAAGCCAAAAGGCTAAATAAATCAGGCAGTGAGGCCTGTGTAACCGAGTACTGTGAGAATAGATCAGCAAGTCCTGTAATTTAGTACTATACCTGGGTATAAGATTGAGACATTGAATAGTAGGATGCGTGCTATTTAAGTTTGCATAAGGAAGGAATAGACTAAAGGTCTAGATAACCTTTTGATTTTATATTGTCAAATTTCGAGGACGAAATTTATTGAACGGGGGGAGAATTGTAACATCCTGAATTTTGGACCTAAAGACTAGAAAATTAGCCTATTTTCGGAGGACTATTAGACCCTATTTTTGAAAATGAATTTAGAATCAGTATTTTATTGGACATGAATAGTATTTACTATTCACAAATACGTACATGAATAGTATTCACTATTCACAAATACGTATTCACTTTTTATAAATACGGTATTTAATCGATATTTTGAGAAATATGAAAAGTATTTACTATTTACAAATACGTATTCACTATTCAAAAATACGGTATTCACTATTCCTAAATACGTATTCACTATTTGAAAATACGTATTTACTATTCATGCGGGACCCACGTCAAATTATTTCTCCTCTGCCAACACCCGTGAAGTTTGAAAAATTTTGCGCGCGGGACCCACTCAATAATAATAATATTATAATATAATATCTTATACTTTGGAAAACAATAGAAATAAAATTATTTCCAATAAACCGTGAATTAGGTTTTTAAAGTAAGGGTATATTATAAATAAGTGAATTTTTATCTCAGAGTGGGTTATCTCCGAAGTCATTTCCGTAATCGGCGGAATGATTATTTGAGATAGGTTGAACCGATATTTTAAAGCAGGACAGATAGTGGAACCTGTAGGAAATAAATCATAACTCAAAATCCTTGAACTAAGTAGTAAACAACTGCACATATTATGAATCAGTGAATTTTTGTCTAGAAGATGGTGTCACCCGAAGTAATTTCTGTAACCGTCAGTGTCCGACTTAAAATCTTCGGCAGGTTACGGAATACCCTAAATAGGATCAAAAATTTAGTTGACCCAGATATTTCTGAAGAGGAAAAATAGAACTTCAAGGCTGTGCTTCCGGATTCTTGAGAATTTCTAATATAACGCGATTAGAACACCGATCAGGGAATCTTTATAGGATAAATGCAAAAGAGTAAGAAAGTGTCATCGTCATGATGACGTCATCGATGACGTAAGCATCTTGATGACGTCATCGATGACGTAAGCAAATGGATTGGACGGTTGAGATGAAGCCATATTTAAAGTCAAGATCCAACGGCCAAAATCTGACCTGATAAAGTATGAATAGTGTCATGCTTTTTTACTATAAATAGAGGCTTCATTTCTTCATTTTCTTCACACCAAACTCAGAGAACAACAGTTGAGTTTAAGAGAAGAGTGAGAATTCTTAGAGTTAGAGAGAGAGTTTAGAGTAAAGTTCTTGAAGCTGGAGAGAATGAGCAGGAACTTCAAGGGTAAGTTCTTTGGTCTCTAGTCTTAATATTTGGTAGTTTCTTTTGGTAATTATAGTAGAAATGCCAGATAGAGTTTTTCTGAGTATGCTCTGTGGCTGCAGCTTAGTCTGATCTGTCACATCAGAAAAGAATTATCCTTGGACAGTAAATATTATTTACTGGCACAGTAAAAAATATTTACCGGCACGGTAAAAATATTTTTACTGGTACTATTCACATGAATAGTGAATATCCAACATAGTTTCCGCAAATGCTGAAAATTAATGGTCACTGATAAAAATGATATTATAGGATATCCGAGGATTCCGGAGTCAGATTCAAAGGAAGTTTGGGGATACGTGAATAGTGCCGTATACGTGAATAGTGCCGTATACATGAATAGTGCCGTATACATGAATAGTAATTTACTATTCACGTGGAAGGAAGGTACGGACGCGTATTGTAACCTTAACTCTGATGCTTATGGTATGCTTATATGTGATAGATAGTCTGAAATTCTGTTTTTGAAAATTGATCATACACATACAACTTGATACGGGTTATAGTCTTGATAACGCCGTTATGTTTTCCTAGCGCTGAGGACACGGATGTACACCGTGGCACTGGTGAATAGTGCAGACTATAATAACATGCATATTGCAGTGGCTGTGTTATGTTATTATGTGAATATATGAATAATGTATGTGATTATTGCTGTTTTGACATGAATATCTGTCATACATATTTGATACATAAGCATTAGGTTAACCGTTACCTGAGGTTCAATGGGTATTGAACCTCAGCTCTTACTGTAGCTTCAGGATTTTCGGAGTGAACAGAAACAGAAACAAGGGTAAGCAGCAGGCAGAAGGACTAGCTGGAGAAAGTCCTGTAGATATGTATAGTCTTTCGAACTCTTTGTATCAACAAACCAGTACACTACAGTGGTTGAATATCAGTTACATTGTATTTAAAATCATTTCGTTGCTCAACTCTGGTTAAATTATTTTGAACTCTGATCAAATAATTTCGAAAATGCTTTAGAAAAGTTGGGGTGTTATATTTTGGTATCAGAGCAGACATCCTGGCACAGAGTTAACTAAGTTACTCCAAACAGTCTGATATTTAGAAAGGGGTTTTGTGGTTGGCAATCAGTTTTCTTGAATTCGTCGAGCCTTCCACAAATACACCTGCCTAGTCGGATTGTCTGAGTAGCGGAGTTAGGTTCTAAGCTTTCAAAAGTGTTTTATCTGGTATGAACCCGACTCAGTTACAGTAAACCATTGGTGCCGAAGGTAGGGCCGAGTCTATGTGGATCAGCCAATCAGTCACCCTAGCACGGTGAGGCTCCCATGATAGACGCCTACCTGGCCAATCGGTTTGACTAACTAAGTTAGGTTCTAAGCCATGGTTTTAAAAGTATTTCGAAAAAAAAAAAAAAAACAAGTACAAGTACTGATACAATACTGGTGTTGTGATACAAAAAGGACGTACATCCTAAGGAAAAGGGTTAGGCTCGGGAGGCCTTGATATAGAATAGATGGCACAGAATATGGTTTATGTTGTTAAACTTTAAGACTTTTTGATATAGGAATCGGAGTCTATATTGAATCCCCGCTTAGTGTTCAAGGGAAGCGGTACAGAAAAGTCAGTACGACTTAAGTTTTCCGGTAAACAATAACCTACTGTTTAGGTTTTTCCTTGGCTAGTAACCTATTGATTTAGTGACCTTGTGAAAATAATAACTTGTTAAGTTACCTTGAGAAGGAAATTCCTACCTTGTAGAGGCCAGACACCATGCGTGCAACGGGGCATGGCTCCGAGGACGAAGATCTTTTGATTAAGTCCTTGACGGTGGTGATCAATTGACAGAAGAGGGAAAGTACCCAGTAATTCTGGGGAGACAGTTATGTCATACTAGTACCTATGAGAGTTGTAGGTACCCAGTAGTAAGTATACCAATATTAGTACCAAGAATCAATAGACATTATGTAGTTAATATTTCTTAAGCGAGAGAAATCTCAGAACTATGACCCCTGTGAGAGTGGGAACCCTTAGAAAATATGAGTGAGTTTTGCCTAGGTTCCAAATACCTAAGAGATAGTTCCTTAACAGAACCATACGAAAGTTGGAAACCTCAGTAGCCACCAGGTTATGGTCTCAAGGTGGGACCAAGAATCATAGAGATGTTAGTGGCTAATAAATTCCCTTTAAAGTAAGTGGCTACCCGATAGGGAAAATTGAGTTAAGAATTATGCTTGGAGCTAAATAGAAAGTGAAAGTCCACAAATAGAATGACCCTAGATAAGATGGCAGACATAGAAACAACGGTTTATGAAACTACTAAAGGATAGGAACCTGTTAAGATTTGAGTTCTCATTATAATGATTCAAAGACGATCACTGGCGCTACTTATGGAAAGTTTGTCGGAGAAGGATACCTACGGGGAGTTCTAATCAAGGAGGTTTACCTACAGAGGATGCTAACCGGAAAAGCTGACTGGTCTGAGAAGACTAAGTGAAGCGCCGAGTAATGTGCCGTAGAGCAGAGCCACCGTGACGACGAACCGTAGAGTGGAGCCGCCGTGACAACGAACCATAAAGTAGAGTTACCAGTGCATCGGTTCTCAAGGTAAGTACATTATAATGAATCTCACATTGAATAGGTTCCCTAGAGAAAAGACTGTTGTAACTTAGTATATCGTCATGGTTTGCTCCAGTGCTATACAGCATATATTGTGTTTATAGGCTAGCAGAAGCCCATAGTTGTCAGACAACGAATATGAGAAGTGTTCAGAAAATTTTGTGAGATCCGAGGATAGCGAACGATGTTTGAAATAGCTGGAAGATTAAAGTAGAACAAACTAAGTATTTTATGGATAGTTTGAGTAGCCAAGGACAGAGGTTCCAATACGTGTAATTAGTGATGACCTTCTAATGTTAGTTGTCTGATTCCTAAGTAAGGTTTTAAAATTGAATTTTTGAACTTGCCAATACACCTGCTGTATTAGAAATTTTGAAATTTATTTGTTCGAACATGTGGATTTTTTTTTTTGAAGCTGAGTTTTCAAATGAAATGAATTTGAGACCACAGCGATTATTATTTTGAAATGATATTGTCTTGTAAAAAAAGGGTTTTTGATAGAACCCAGAGTTTGAAACTGAGTTTTTAACTATGTTGTGGTAAAGTCAGTACAAAACTGGAAGAACAGAAGCTGTTGTAGATGTACACAGTTTGCTGGGTCTTGCTAGATGTTTTAAAATGTTTGAAATCGCTAGCCTTTGATAAATGTTTTTTTTTGAACAAAAAGTTTTGGAGGGATTTTGGTTTGAGAAAATGGAAATCGCACCAGCAGTGAACGCACCCAATCCATAACATTTCGCCTAGGGCGTATGTTTTGATTAGTAAAACCTGACTGTCTATGACTGGACTGAGTTCCGCTAGATAGGATTGCTACTTTATGTGCCAGTGTGAACACTGGGTCTCCTGAGAGAGGGGCGGAGGTTCTCCCACATTGTTGATAGTACTGTTGAGACTGGATTTGAGGATTGGGGTAAGGCGCTTACTGTACCAAATGGTTAAAATGATGGTGTGTACTCTCAATTGTAAAATTTTGTGAAATAAATTAGCTCCCTCAAAGATATGTGCCGGTAATAAAAGTTTTTGAAAATGATCCGGCAGTGAAAAATGTTTTCACGAATTTGTGATGGCAGCGATTAAGTTTAAAAATGTTATAGCACTATTACCTTGTGGTATAGAGCAGATTGTGAAATGTACTGAAACCACGGAAAATTTTTCATGTTTGAAAATTTGAAAATGAGACAAGAAAATAGTTTTGGGTAGCAATGACATGATTGTCGACGCTATCGTGTTGAAAAGAAAAGCAGTGTAATTGGGAATTATGGTACAGGAACAGCAACTATTAGAAAGGTTTGGAATACTGAATTAGTTAAGTCAAATAATAGCTGCCGGTTATGATGTTGAGTAAGTGAAAGTAGTTTGAGGACTTGAATGGGAAAGTCTCGGATGAATTTGATGAGCAGATGCTCAAGGCAATAAGACGTAGTGTGCAAAGTATACACGGGATGATGCTCCTAGGACATAAGACCAGTGATACTTAGCACTATGTGAAATGCTAAGTAACTATGTTTAGAATGCATCGTAAGACTAGCAAAACATTCACTGTATCAGGTAGTAATAAAGATGCCTAAGGGTTGAGGATGAATTCCTAAGTAGAAAGGTTAGAATCTCCAGTGCGATGGTAATAGATTGAGCCGGAAGGCCAATATGTGTTAAGCCAAAAGGCTAAATAAATCAGGCAGTGAGGCCTGTGTAACCGAGTACTGTGAGAATAGATCAGCAAGTCCTGTAATTTAGTACTATACCTGGGTATAAGATTGAGACATTGAATAGTAGGATGCGTGCTATTTAAGTTTGCATAAGGAAGGAATAGACTAAAGGTCTAGATAACCTTTTGATTTTATATTGTCAAATTTCGAGGACGAAATTTATTGAACGGGGGGAGAATTGTAACATCCTGAATTTTGGACCTAAAGACTAGAAAATTAGCCTATTTTCGGAGGACTATTAGACCCTATTTTTGAAAATGAATTTAGAATCAGTATTTTATTGGACATGAATAGTATTTACTATTCACAAATACGTACATGAATAGTATTCACTATTCACAAATACGTATTCACTTTTTATAAATACGGTATTTAATCGATATTTTGAGAAATATGAAAAGTATTTACTATTTACAAATACGTATTCACTATTCAAAAATACGGTATTCACTATTCCTAAATACGTATTCACTATTTGAAAATACGTATTTACTATTCATGCGGGACCCACGTCAAATTATTTCTCCTCTGCCAACACCCGTGAAGTTTGAAAAATTTTGCGCGCGGGACCCACTCAATAATAATAATATTATAATATAATATCTTATACTTTGGAAAACAATAGAAATAAAATTATTTCCAATAAACCGTGAATTAGGTTTTTAAAGTAAGGGTATATTATAAATAAGTGAATTTTTATCTCAGAGTGGGTTATCTCCGAAGTCATTTCCGTAATCGGCGGAATGATTATTTGAGATAGGTTGAACCGATATTTTAAAGCAGGACAGATAGTGGAACCTGTAGGAAATAAATCATAACTCAAAATCCTTGAACTAAGTAGTAAACAACTGCACATATTATGAATCAGTGAATTTTTGTCTAGAAGATGGTGTCACCCGAAGTAATTTCTGTAACCGTCAGTGTCCGACTTAAAATCTTCGGCAGGTTACGGAATACCCTAAATAGGATCAAAAATTTAGTTGACCCAGATATTTCTGAAGAGGAAAAATAGAACTTCAAGGCTGTGCTTCCGGATTCTTGAGAATTTCTAATATAACGCGATTAGAACACCGATCAGGGAATCTTTATAGGATAAATGCAAAAGAGTAAGAAAGTGTCATCGTCATGATGACGTCATCGATGACGTAAGCATCTTGATGACGTCATCGATGACGTAAGCAAATGGATTGGACGGTTGAGATGAAGCCATATTTAAAGTCAAGATCCAACGGCCAAAATCTGACCTGATAAAGTATGAATAGTGTCATGCTTTTTTACTATAAATAGAGGCTTCATTTCTTCATTTTCTTCACACCAAACTCAGAGAACAACAGTTGAGTTTAAGAGAAGAGTGAGAATTCTTAGAGTTAGAGAGAGAGTTTAGAGTAAAGTTCTTGAAGCTGGAGAGAATGAGCAGGAACTTCAAGGGTAAGTTCTTTGGTCTCTAGTCTTAATATTTGGTAGTTTCTTTTGGTAATTATAGTAGAAATGCCAGATAGAGTTTTTCTGAGTATGCTCTGTGGCTGCAGCTTAGTCTGATCTGTCACATCAGAAAAGAATTATCCTTGGACAGTAAATATTATTTACTGGCACAGTAAAAAATATTTACCGGCACGGTAAAAATATTTTTACTGGTACTATTCACATGAATAGTGAATATCCAACATAGTTTCCGCAAATGCTGAAAATTAATGGTCACTGATAAAAATGATATTATAGGATATCCGAGGATTCCGGAGTCAGATTCAAAGGAAGTTTGGGGATACGTGAATAGTGCCGTATACGTGAATAGTGCCGTATACATGAATAGTGCCGTATACATGAATAGTAATTTACTATTCACGTGGAAGGAAGGTACGGACGCGTATTGTAACCTTAACTCTGATGCTTAAGGTATGCTTATATGTGATAGATAGTCTGAAATTCTGTTTTTGAAAATTGATCATACACATACAACTTGATACGGGTTATAGTCTTGATAACGCCGTTATGTTTTCCTAGCGCTGAGGACACGGATGTACACCGTGGCACTGGTGAATAGTGCAGACTATAATAACATGCATATTGCAGTGGCTGTGTTATGTTATTATGTGAATATATGAATAATGTATGTGATTATTGCTGTTTTGACATGAATATCTGTCATACATATTTGATACATAAGCATTAGGTTAACCGTTACCTGAGGTTCAATGGGTATTGAACCTCAGCTCTTACTGTAGCTTCAGGATTTTCGGAGTGAACAGAAACAGAAACAAGGGTAAGCAGCAGGCAGAAGGACTAGCTGGAGAAAGTCCTGTAGATATGTATAGTCTTTCGAACTCTTTGTATCAACAAACCAGTACACTACAGTGGTTGAATATCAGTTACATTGTATTTAAAATCATTTCGTTGCTCAACTCTGGTTAAATTATTTTGAACTCTGATCAAATAATTTCGAAAATGCTTTAGAAAAGTTGGGGTGTTATAATACATGCATATATGTACACACACACACATATATATATATCTAAAATTTCATCTATTGAAAGAGTCTACATACCTATATACATATACTCACTAAAAATCAAATACAATTGAGAGAATAAAATAGGGGTGTTTTAGGAATAAGTTGACAAAAGTTAGAATGTTGTCTTATAATTAAGACAAAAACTAACTCCTAAATATTGTTTTATAATTAGAACCGGAGGGAGTAATTTTTAATTATATTTGGTCCTTTTAGTTTTTTTTTTTTTTTGCTCAGAAGGTCCTTTTAGTTCATTGATGACTGATTCCAATTTCATTTGAATTTGGATATTTTGTTCAAGACTTCAAGTAATTTCCATGCCATGAGGCTAGCTCATGGTACCTAAAAACCCCTTCACGGCCCAAGTTGAGTGTTACAGCTTACAGGTAAGTACTCGTAATTCGCTTGGGGCTCACGTTTGTCAGAATTGTCAATATCTCCTGGAAGTTGGGGCTTACGTTTGTCAGTTTCCCTTTGCGGCTGCCGAGCACTTCCTGTTTCCCGTTTTATAAGACATTTTGATAGTTTCCACAACATCCTAGACTTGGTTTTTTTTTTTTTTTTAAAGAAGGGTCGGCTACATAAATCAAATGTCGTTATTAAACTCTATCAAAAAAATAAATTTTGGGATAAATCATTAACTAAAAGATCTCGTTCAATAATATTATTAAGCATTCTTGTTGATATTCCTCTACCTCTTTTAAATAAGCTCCAAACTACATAATCTACTCTTCTCACTAGCACATGATCCAATAGCCAAGAGTCTCACCTTTCCTTGTATAAGTTTATTACGAATTTTATCTTGTTATACTATGACCACACATCCATCTCAACATCCTTACCTAAGCTAACCCATTTTAATAGTTTCGATCAGCATTAAACATCTTATAAAATTGACATCAGGAGACTATCTCATCTCCTAGTACGTTTAAACTTCTACGTAGAAAAGGTATTTGATACTGATCTATACGGTTATATTATTAGAGCGCTTGATATACAACATAATTTAATTTCATGCAAAAGAAAATAATACAAATGATAAATAATGAAGTAGGAGGAAAGAACGACAAGCATATGGTAGTAAGTAAATTAGCTATCCTGGATGAGAACTAATGGAAGTGGGCCTCCATATATCTCTGGGATTTGGCTTTCGTCTATTTCTTCCATTAGTGCTGACTTGATCTTACTCTTCTCCACAAACATTATCTGCACGCATATCCATATCCATCATCATCACATGCTCCTTATTGATATTTCTCATACACGTAAATTATTCAACCAGTTTAAAGATTTCAAATGCTACCTTCTTTTTGGTTTTGTTATCTATGAAGGGATATACCATCTTCCAAACTGTCATAAATATGGAGGACGCATGCACTATAAACAACTTCCCCAATCTTTCTGGGAAGTAATCCTGAAAACGCAAAAAAGGAAGAAAGAAATTCAGACAATGATTGAAAGATCCTGCTGACAAATAAAAGCTCTGTTCATCTCATGAGCATCGAGTCCTCAGCTTGTATGGATGTTTTGAGATATCGTTAATGATTAATTTTTACAATTACTAAAATAAATAAAAACTAATTATAGCCCTTTTTGGGATGGTGGTGGGCAATATCTATCATGTTTTTTATAATTATTATTTAATAATATGTAGCCTTTAATATTTTTGCTTTTATATGTAGGAACACAAAAGCTACTTTTTATTCCTAAAATTATTATTTTTCATTTGATTAAGGGTTTTCTCTTTTCAGTCTTATAGTATAAAGGTTTTTCACTCCTCTCAACGAGCCAAAATTTGAAATTGTGTTCTCTTCCTTACAGATAAAATCACTTAGTACTTCAACCAACAGCTTGTTAATTTCTTAAATTTATTTTAATCATTCAACTTTTTTAGTTTGTGTATACCTGCAAAATAGAAAGAGCAGCTAGATATCCACGAACGTCACTGTTTGCATATCTCCAACCTTTAAGATCTGCAACAGCTACAAACTTTTCTTGTCCCGGTGGTATCCTAATACATCAAATTATTCCCCAATTAACAGAGTTGGTTACATAGTTACCATGGTTAGTTAAACTAACTAAATTAGTCCAGCACAATTATACAAATTAGCTAGAGTTATAAGTGATGAGCTGCCCTGTCGTAGCTATCTGGCACATGTATATAAGTGTGTATGTACAGAGCATTAGTTTCTAATGAAATCAGAATTATTTTCCCCAATTTGTGTTACCAATATTCAAGCAAGCTCATGCTAAATTCAAAATTATAATGCAAATTCACAAGATACAAGATAAAAGATGAAAAGGGTTACCTTGAAGTCACTTTATCAAGAATATAGGCCACCAGCCCTGCATCCACAAGAAATTGCTCGTCACTGAGAAATTTGCAGCTCAAGTTGAAACAATGAAATCATATAATTTGAGAAATAAACAAAAACAAAGAAACATACGTTTGAATTCATCGAGGCCATCTGGGTTTTGATAATGTTTGGCACCAAATGCAATTACTATAGGTCGTCCTTTCTTATCGACCCCTTGCATGTACACCTTCTCTTGAGCTAACTCATTGGGAATCTCTGATTCAGATATGAACCCATTTGGAACAATTGATCGTCTCCATTTCAAGTACTTGAGAAACATTGCTGAAGATTTCTCTATGTCTAAATCACGAGCACGCAAGAATCTCCTTATCATCAGATCATCTGCTTCCTGAAATATTATTTTACCCGTAATACATGAAGCAGGTAGATTCTCAATTTCTCGCAAAATATATAAGCACCACACTAATTAATTAATCACATTTCTAGAAATAACTCCCCATCTTATTCAAGGGATAACTATTAATTAATACTGAAAAAGATTACTCGTGGAAGACTCTGAAACTGAATTAGACGCATCAGTGTCGTCATCGTCGTCGATGCGTCTGCTCCTCAAAGAAATTAGTTGGGCAGATTTCACTGGAAAATTGAATTATTTTATTCTCTCCGATCTCGGCGGAAAACTCGGGAAAAAAATTAATTGCGGTCTTTCGAAGGATTCCAATAAGGTTGGAACGATACAGAAAAGAAGAAAGGGGTAAAATTATTGAAAACTGAGTCAAATGGAACTGGCTGTATAAGCTACCAAACGGTGAAAGCACAAGATGAGGAATCCTAAGAAATGTATGATACTAATGTATAGTTTTAAGTTTGAATTAATTGGGAAGCACAAGTTGTGAATGAAGAAATCGTGCCAATTTCAGATTTGCTGAAACCCTATACGAGAATTCATACAATGACGATAGTAATCGAATCAGAATTTGGTGGTGATCTTGAAAATTGGTCGCCTAAAACAGAAAGGGGGAGAGGAAATGGTTACCTTAGCCGAGGGATCCTTGGCTTCAACCACAGCTCTCATGAGAGGGATCTTGGTGAGCTCAGCTGGAGTGCTGTTTCCGGCGTCGTCTCCGACTAACACTTGTGGATTTGCTTCTGCGTCCTCATACTGGGCCGAACCTTCTTCGGACTCCGATGTGGATGACGACTTGTTAGGATTCTTGTCCACCTTCTCTGCCTCCATTGCTGAAGAATCCCTGCTTCCACAGGTTCTTTGGTGTTTGGTCTCTCTGTCTGAATCGCAGAGAGAGAGCAAGTCTTCAAGAGCCTGGGAAGATGCTAAGTGTGTGAGACTCTCTGGTAAAGCAAATCTGGTAGTGGCTGATATCAAAGCTGGCCTTTAAATAAAATGAATTAGAGGCTGGTGAGGTTACAAACTCGCAGATTTTGACTTTCTGGATCCCGTTTTATTGAAAGTTGAATCGTAAAAGTACTCCCAAGAATTTAGTTTGGTGAGAGTCTCAACTTTCAACTATCAAATTCAATGCTTGAATTAACTTTATGAACATTTATATTTTATTATATTCAATAAATAAATTTCTATAAAATTTATATATAAAATTAGTAGACATTCAGAGGAAATAAATAAAAAAAAGTGAGTATATATTTAAAAATGAGTTAGCACGATTTTATAAGATATAAAGACGTAAAAACAGTATACTCCCAACTCACAAGTTTAATAATGCCTTCTATCTCTTTTATAAGAACTAGTTTGGAAGATGGATTTAATCATAACCATAAAATCTTGATGTATTTTTCTTTTTTATTTATCATTTTTCTGTAATTAAATTACCCCACTTATAAAATACTACTCCCTCCGGTCGTAATTATAAGACATAATTGACTTTTTTGGAGAAATTAAAGAAGCTAATTAAATTAACTTAGAGTATTTTTCTTTTTATTTTTTTCTTCAAAGTAATTAGTTTGACTCACATACTAATATATAATCTAAAGATATAAAACATATAAAATGATTAAGTAACTTATTTAGCTTCCTTAATCTCTCCAAACAAAGTCAACTATGCCTTATAATTAGGACCGGAGGTAGTACTTCAGATTCTTTATATAAGATCTAGTACTATGAACTAGATCTTTATATTAAGGACCAACAGTAGCAATATATAATTCTAAATTTGGTACAATATGAGTATATTACTATTTTAACTTTTAAATTCACTGTTCAAATTTTTATATTTACAACTTTTAAATTCTTATTTTTAATATTTACAACTTTAATATTTTTAATATCCTTGTCATTTCTCCCAATTTAAAACTTAATTCATTCAGGATAGTAGCAGCATTTATGAAAAATAAAAATCCATAATAACTCTGATGTGATAAATTTGGCGGTCAGAAAACATACGCCATAACTACAATGTTGGACTCGGTCTTCAATTCTCTCCCAAAATCCTGGCCACAAAGGGAAAAAAATATCTCTGTATATTTAATGCCATAAAAGGCAATATATTCGCAAAAATGTTTCGACCTTAATTAATTTCTGGTTCCTACACACCAAAATTTGCAAATATTTTTTTTTATCAAACCGAATCAATAAACTAATTGAGCCGAAAGAAATATATGTGTGTATTGTCATTTGACAAGTCATCTTAAAACTATGTCATTTTGTAAGTAAGGGTAACATGATAAATCACGTTAAAACTACGTCGTCGTTTTGAGAGTTATGAGAATTAATGAAGGGTGTTTTGGTAAAATTCATATAATAAATATAAAACTAAAAATACCAAAACACCCTTCATTAATTCTTCTAACTCTTAAAATGACATAATTTTAAGATGACTTGATAAAACCTTATGTCAAATAACATGACAAACGATAAACTCTACATTTATATATGTAAGGAATTCTTCCCTCATTTTCTTTTATTTTAATGGGCTGCCTCAAAAAAAAAAAAAACTCAAATCATAGGTGGTGCAAAGGCAACCCATTGATTTGGGCATGATAATAGGTAGAGGTATAAAAATACGTATATGCTTTACCCTTCAACATCAAATATTTTTTTTTAGAGTGTAAAAATATCTACGTGATTAAAAAAATGAAACAAAAATCACACTTGCCGTTAATTGAAGAATCGTTGGTTCCTTCCATTATCTTTTGCTTACCCTCCTTCCACAAAAGTCCATTTTAAACCGGCTCAACCGCGTCCGGTTCATTATGTTTTCGTAGAGCACATAAGCGTTGAAACACTTTTCTCTCCCTTTGGAATTTCTTCACAACCTCTGTTTTCATTTACTGTTACCATATGCACTCTCATTCTCCTTTATCTTCCTCACCTTTCTGGAAACTCGTTATCTGTCTCGTTATAATTCTTACTGGAATTTTTCTTCTCACCATACTTCGATGTGGAGCAAATCAGAGATCCCAAAACGAACAACTAGAAATCGTCGCACACCCAAACCCGGTTTGAACCAAGAACACAGAGCACATCAGTAGATGCGGAGGAGAAAGAGGAGAGTGAGAATCTTGACATTGAAACAGAGGAATCAAATTCCCTCAAGAAAGCTTGGCATGGATCACCACTCATTAAGAAAAATAATTCAAATCCCAGATGGGTTTCAGCTCAGAGTGTTTTGTCGAATCCTGGGGATAGAAGGCCTTCATTTACGGTGAATTCATTTTGGTGAATTGAATTCTCATGGGATAGAAGACCGTCAATTATGCATCATAGAGATCAAAGTCGGAACAGGGAAAACGTCGTGGTGGGGACCGGGGACGACATTGTCTTCTTTTAAGGGTTGGGCTTGGGAGCATAAGAAATGGAAGGAGATGGACAAAGTCACAAGGTAAGCAAAAGATGATGAAATTAGGGCTGAGCATGAAACTCAAAACCCATGAGTCTATCCAAAATCTAATGTAATTGGGCCATATTGAACCCGTCCAAAAAAATTTTATAATGGGTTGGGTTAGAACGTACTTATTTAAAATTTAAATGGACGGGCTATAAGCACACCTTTAAGCTGCCCATACCCGCTCATTTAGTGCAATTCTTTTATTAACTACCCATCTCATTCCTCATTCCACTTAAAGTATTTTCTGAATTTCTTCCTATTCGAGTATTCAACCACCTCTAATCCATAACCATAATAGCCATCAACTCTCAAGATTATATAATAATGATACTTCTCTGAATTTATATTGTTTTATGTGAATTGTAACTATGGAACTTTGAATATTTAGATTTCAGAAATTGGAATAATGAATTTGGATGGATGCTTAATCTTATGTATGTTTTTTTTAAGAAAAATAAATAAGTCAAATATAAATGGGTTACCCAAAACCCGGTTAGCCCACACATTTATGTGCTAGCCCATTTACATGAGTTTAAATGGGTTAAGGTACGGGTATGGGCTAACCCATACCCATTTAAAATTAAATGGACAGGTTATAGGTTTAGCGTCGGGTTGCCCTTGCTCTACCATAGATGAAATGGAAGGAACAGACGTTTGGTTTATTATTAATGGTAGGTGGGATTTTTGCTCAACTTTTTAACCATATAGATATTTTTGCATTTAAAAAAAAAAGTTTTTGTTAATGGATGGGAGTAAAGCACATGTCCCAATTATTAATTTATTTATTTTAACATTTAAAATTATTTTCATTAAATTAACTTTTCTTCATAAAATTGTAATCAAGTCCCAATTAACAGAATTAATTACAATCAAGTCTTTTGAAATCATTAGATTGCAATAGTAAAGTCCCAAGGGGCCTGATACTATCAATTCCAAATATAAGAGTACAATTTTGTCCCAATGACAAGTTTAGAACAACCAATAACAAGTTACATAGAGACCAATGGTAAATCTAGCTCAACTAATGACAAGTTACATAGCAACAAGTAACAACATAAAATATTAGTTGAAAAAGCAAATACAACTTATACATGTTGTTTTTTTCTTGCATCATCCCTTGTTGATTGTCTGTTGTCATGTACATTCTCTCTTACATACACATGATCACTTTTTCCATTGAATTTAATAAAATGTTCTACTCCTTCATCATTTACCACGTCCACAAAGGTTGTTGTATCATTAAAGGTCAATGTGAATTTCATGGTACTTCCACTACTTTCTTTTCTAACAATTGATGCTACAATTGTTCTCAACTTCTCATACATAATCTTTTCCTTTATAATTTTTGTTCTAACGCTACTCTTCACAGATCACAAATCACTTCTTCTCCATGTAGAAATTGTCCCTCTATATGCGAGAAATATAATATATGCTTTCTAGATGTACTTATCATCTTTTCTGCCACATTGTAGAACAAAATTGTTATTGACAACTACATAATTATCATTAATAATTTTAGAGCACCGTATTGACGATATTTTCTAAAATCACATAACAAGGGTTATAAACATATAAAGCTTCATTCTTTCCATCCATCCTTATTGAAGAACACAAAAACATAGCACAATCTCCACAAAGAACAGAGCATAAATTCAAACCGTCTCTTACACTCAATGAAACGACAACATAAATCATAAGGACAATATACAATTAACAATGTTTCCATGTCTATAGTATTTATTTATGAAACTTATGTTGTTGCCATGTAACTTATCATTGATTGTCTTGTAACTTATCATTGGTTGCTTTAAACTTGTTATCGGTTGATCTAAACTTTTCATCGGATGCTTTAAACTTAGTACTTTCATGCTTGGAATTAATAGCACCCAGGTCTGTTAAGACTTTACTGTAATTTGATGATTTTAAGAGGCATGATTGTAATTAATTATGTTAATTGGGACTTGGTTGTAATTTACCAAATTTTATTTTCCAACTTGGGGTCGGCCCTAACACTATCGTATTAATTGCAACCAAACCATTTAGATAGAGAGAGCTCGAGAGGGGTTGTTGATAGGGACAATTGCCACCAATCATCCACTAGGTTTGCTGGCAAATACTTAATAAAAGAAACAAACTCAATGTAGTAGTATGTAGGGGTGGGCAAGTCACTTGCAACCTACCCAATCGTCTGTGTCTCGTGAAATTTTTTTCGGATTAAACCCACCTAAATTTTTCACATATGTTAGTCCTGTATACTTAGCAGTGGATCTAGAAATTTTATAAAGGGTGGGCACTAGTGGTGAGAGGAGTTGGGGATTCGGGGGCAGCGCCCCAAAATTTTTTTTAAAAGAAAGTTTTAAATGTATTAAAAATAATATAAATAAGAAAAGAAAAGAATATAAAAAAATATTCATAAAATCAAGTGAATTCTGATGATGTAATAAGAGAGGTAGTTATTTACAAACCTGTCATTCAAAAAAGCAAGGCTAAGTGCTGCTAGAAATGCAGCTACATAAATTACAATGAAGGATGGGCACTGAATAAATTCAAGAACATATATTTTAATAACAAAAATATATTACAATAAAAATAATTACAATATTATCATTCTAGGCCTTATTTTTTTGAAATTCTATCATAACTGCCTTTGTAACACCCTTCCTGATTTATCAGAGTTATCGCGCACAGGCATCGAAACGTTTTGGACGACTTTAATTGCGGAAAGAGAATTTCATAAAATAACTTAGTTTGAAAATACGAGGATAAATTTTTCGCGATTGAATACTCCTCACAGAGGGATATTAATACAGTAATCCAAAAATAGACAAATGATAAGCGTTTAAGATACTGCCTAACTACTCGCATTCTCCAAAAGGTTCCGTCTGCTGTATCCCTTACAGCTTCATCTTGCCTCTCGATCCCGAATCACCACCTGTCTCTTTCATGCGGTCTGGAGTTCAAATGAATGAACCCCAGGGGTAACAGTTAATCTCATGAACACATATGAAGTATAAATGACAATTAGCACATGTTAAACATAGAAACATTTACAAGTAAACAATCAAACCGTAACCGCAGTTAACGGCTAAGGACCGCAGCCCTATGAGACCGCATCCTCAATCCATAGCTAGGAAAAACAGTACATGTAAAGTAAGGACCACAGCCCTTTAGGACACGCAGCCCTATGAGACCGCAGCCTCAATCCATAGCTAGGAAAAACAATACATGTAAAACATCTATCAAACATGATCAGCTAATACATGAACACAAACATATATGCTAACAAGATTACAGTTACCCACCTCAAGCTTGAGTCCTTATTCGTCCGAATTTGTTGGGATCAGGAGAGGAGTCAAGGTATGCCTATGTCCTCCGGCTGTACCTTCTCTTTCAACTACGGAGTTGCTTGAAGTATCCTTTATTAGTTTTCGTTCTTCTTTTTCTTGACTTCTCATGACCCTAAACACATCGCCATATTATTAGAGCCAAGTGAACCAAATACATAATAGCTTATCTTTGCCTCATAGGCATTCTTACACGCTCGGAGTTTATTCTCATTACTTTGGCCATTTCTTTTTAATTTCGAATGGTAGCAAAAGCTATCAGCATTTTGGCCTAATTTCGAAAAATCACCAATAATTATATAGGACTCCGATTGGGGTGATTCAAATTTCTATTTGTCATTAATTAAGTCTAGTTTCATATACAACTAATCACTAGACTTATTTCTTTCTGTATCATTCCCAGATTTTCATTCTTTCTTCGCTGTCCAGAAAAACGTTCCAGTTTAATAGGTCAACTTTAAAAATTTGTTTCTCCTTGGATACAACTCTGATTAAGGCTTATGACCTATCAAATGAAACCTTGGTATGTCTAGTTTATTTCTGGAAACTTTCACAGCAAAACTCAATCATTTACTATTTCAAAATTGAACACGAAGAAGACTGTTCATTACTGGAAAATGACATTTTCCAGTTTTCATCTTCAAACTTTGGAAATTTATAACTTTCATTGTACACATCGGATTTGGGTGCTCTTTGGCTCATGTTAAAGATCATGATGTATACTAATTACCCACAAAATTTCAGGGTCAAAAGAGTTTGTTTGCCCTGGTTTTACCTTGCTCAAAGACCACTGTTCCAGCAGCACGTTTACTTTTCCAGATGATGCTACAGTAACAAGTGCACTGTTCCTCCACGAAATTACTGTAGCTAACGCCTTGACTCTGTTTCTGCACTAAAAAACAGAACCACCAACGTGCATGCAACGTTAAGCTTCCATTTTCAACCTATTCAGAACCCCATGCATGCCACGTTAAGCCTCAATGCTCTCTATTTGGTGACCCAAGAACAAGGAAATATCATTCTCGGTTATTGCTTCAATCCACACAGCAGAAACTAAAGTGCAGGATCAGTTGAAGTTAGAAGGAAAGTTTCAAAAGCTCACCTTCATTGACAACGTTCAAACTGCTGCTTTCGGCATTCAAAACATAGCAACATGCATAAGTAACACCACGTTACTTTTCCTTCGTTGAATCCTAGCTTTGCATGTGTGCTTCGGTGCTTCTTTCTTATTTCTCTTCACTAGCTCCACGGTTTGTCACTGTGACAGCCCCCATCGCACACTATTTTCTGTTTCTAACCAGACCGAACAGTTGGAGGATGAAGATAAAGGAGTTTGTGAGAGGTGTAACCTTCGGTTCCCTTCTCCAATGCTTCCTCCGACTCTCATGCTCTCACTCAGCGTCCAACTTTCCTGTCTCTCGCTCTCAACCATCTGTTCACTTTGTGCAGCACCCAACTGAATGAGGATGAGGGCTGAAATAATTTTATGCAGAACCGAAAATGGGGAGTAGAGCACGGTGTACATGTTGGAAACACAAGAAAAGTTGTGGAGCATGAGCTGCGCTGAAAATGCAGAACACTAGGGAGATGGTATGGGTTGCTGCAAAATAAGAGAGGAAAACGTGGATCATGCGCGACATGCCGAGTTTCAAGGAGAAGTATTGGAGCAGACGTGAGCGAAACACAAGGAGAGTAGTGGAGCATGAGTTGCTGTCTGGCCGAATGGTTAATGAGTAAGGGATGCTGAATTAATTAATTGGTGCATGAGAGAAGTGGTGTGGCGTGAGTCCTCCGCCCTTCTTGGTTACTTTCTTTTATTTTCTAGCCATCAGGAACGAGACATGGGAGTTGATAAAAGAAAATAAATAATAAGTGTTTGGCCGAGGAGTATCACAGATTTAGAGAGTATAGGCTGTGTGTTAAGTATATTGGGTTGCAGCCAATTAAACCAGTGTGTGTGTTTTTGAACCATACAAACAACACACACCTTCGGCCCATGATGCATAACACCCAAGCCCACACTCAAACTGCCAAACAATTTCCTTAACCATCCAACACAATCATATAATCTCCAACAATTCTCTTCTTCAAAATTTTGATTAGCCATACCCTTGACTTATAATTTGGGCTTTGACTTTGGCCAAACGCATTTTCAAGCTTGGGGAAATAAACTTACTTTTTTACCCCTTCTTAATTTTTGTACTAGTATCAAATAAATTCCATAAATTATTCTAGGCCATTAACTTCACTAATCATTTTCCCCAAAAATTCGGGGAAAATATACGTTATTTTCCAATAATTAATCTGGCCACGTTTCCATAACAAAATTCCCATATAATATTTCTAATTTCCCAACTCCAAAATTTGGGATGTTACATTTCTCCCCCCGTTATTTAAATTTCGTCCTCGAAATTTGAACTTATACCTTCGGGGAATTATTTTAGACGTCTAGTCTATTCCTTTCTTATGCATGCTTTCAAAGCACACAACTCATCATACCACATTCTTATCCATTCTGTACCCAAGTATAGTTCTCAACCATACAGGACCCACTAGTCCATTCTCTAAGCACTTGGTTACTCAGGCTTCACTGCCCGTTTCAATCTACCTTCTGGTTCATTCCAATGTTGTAGCACTGGATATTCTGGCTTTAATGCCCAGAAAACCACCTTTATGCCATTGGCATATCAACTACCACCTGGTACAGTCTGAGAGTTCTGCCAGACTCACAACTTCTTTAGACACATTGGTCCCAAAGTTATCATACTTGTGAGCATTCCACACAGTGCTAATCACACAGGTGTTACGACCAAGGGACACCGTCCTGTGCCATCTTGCACATCGGGTCTTACAGCCTTGAGTCTCTATTTGTTCATCAATCATCTGAGCCTCTTCAACTTAAGCTCTCAGACCACTTCCTCTTGACTAGCTCGGTGGCTATCAAGTACTATCTGGCTTAACCAGTCCTTTTTTTTTTTTTTAGACCATTCTATCAGTTTCTGTTTCTGTAACGACATAGTCACCCAATGCACTGCTTTCCAATTCAAAACATCATTGAAGACAATTATGTCAATGATCTTCGATTCAAAATATCAGTAATGATAACCACATCATTACTTTTCAATATTGCTTCTATGTTGTCTCATATTCAAAATTCTGATTTTCAATTTCAAATATTCAAAATTCTGTGGTAGCAGTACATTTTCAAAATCACACTATAAAAAGTAGTGCTTTCACATTTTCAAGGAAAACAAAATCGTTGCCAGTTCAAATTCGTGAAAACACTTTCACTGCCGGAGTTGTTTCAGAAAACATTTAATTACTACCAGCACACATCTTTGAGCGGGATAATTTATTTCACAAAATTTAACAATTGAAAGCTCTCGTCACCACTTCAACCTTCCGGTACAGTGACATATCTCAATCCTTTCATACACTAACCACCGCAGTGGCAACGCACTTGTTGATTAATGTGGGAGAGTTTCCGTCCCCCCCATAAGAGACCCAGTGTCTGCACTGGCACATTAATGGGCCACCCCACGCAAATCCCTCCTCGGGAAAAAGGACAATGTCCAAGAGCCCTGCTCCAATCGTCTGCGTGGGTCCCAACCAAACAAGGCAAAATACACGCCCCTTCAAGGCGAAGTATCTTGGATTGAGTACATTCACTGCTGGTGCGATTTTCAGCTTCTCAAAACAAATCCCCTCAATTTTCAAATCTCTTGTTCAAAAGAACTTTATCAATGGCATACGACTCAAAAACATTCTAAACATGTCTGGCAAGATCCAGTAAACTGAGTACTTTTACAACAGTTTCTGACCTTTCCAGTTCTGTACTGCTTTCACAACCACATAATTCAAAATTCAATTTCAAATTCAGGGTTCAAACCCATTCTTTGAGACAACATCATTTCAAAAGTGACCATTACTCTGGTCTCAAATTCTACTAGAAACATTTCATTCAAAACTTCAGTTCATAAAATTCAAAAATTCAATTCCAATTCTAGGTTCCACAAGGATCCCTTCTATGAAACAATATCGTTCAAAAGTGACCACAAAATAGGTCTCAAATTCTGTTCAAAATATTTCATGTAGAAAATCATTTCAAAAATTTCACAATTCTGCAGGTGCATTGGCAAATTCAAAATTCAAAATTTCGAACTCAGGAACTAGACAACTGCTATAGAAGGTCATTACTTCTACTAATCGCATTTCCGACTCTATCATTGGTTATCCAAGCCATTCATGGGACTTTGAGTCCATTCTTTGCCTATCATACTCACCACGCTTCCACTGCGCTACTCTAGTTGGTCAACCTCTTCGGTGAGCATCCTTCGTAGGTAGCCCTCATAAACATCAGCACAGCATTCTAGTATTCTCATGGCATCCGTAAGGATCACTATATTTCATATCTCAAGGCACTCAAACCATAAATCAAGAGGTTTCAAATTTCTATGACACTTCCCAGGGTGTCATTCATCCCGAGATTTCTCTTGCCTAAGCATGTTTGACTTCCAGGTGCTAACCTGCTTTAGGAGTACTAATACCGATACTCATGTCTTTAGGTATTGATTACGCATCTATATACCCATACAAATAAAACGTATCTGGTTTCCCTAAAAAATGCTACGTATTGTCCCTTTTATATCCATTGCATCCTTTTTATGTAATGGATCACCACCGCCAAGGACTTAGTCAAAGATCTCCGTCCCCGGAGCTACGCCTCGTCGCACGCATGGTGCCCGGCCCTTACTGGGCAGGAATTATCTCCACTAGGAAACTTAGTCATTACATTACTATTCCTATAGGGAAACCTAAATAGTAATTCAATGTTTCTACAGGGAAACTTAACTTAGGCCTTGACTTCTATGTAAGAAGCCCTATGGTTAGCAACAGAACCCATATTCTGTGCTACCACGCTTGCCATTTCCGTATCACATAATCAGTACTCTTTCTCTAAAAGTTCGTGTCCTCAACGCTACTCCGTGAGTACGGTAGAACTCGTAAGGTACGTTGGGGGAAATTCTCCATTGTAAATCCTCATAATGTTTTCAAAAACCAAGTTTTGTAAATCCTTTTCAAAAACGTTGTCCAAAACCGATGCTCTGATACCAAAAATTGTAACACCCTTCCTGATTTATCAGAGTTATCGCGCACAGGCATCGAAACGTTTTGGACGACTTTAATTGCGGAAAGAGAATTTCATAAAATAACTTAGTTTGAAAATACGAGGATAAATTTTTCGCGATTGAATACTCCTCACAGAGGGATATTAATACAGTAATCCCAAAATAGACAAATGATAAGCGTTTAAGATACTGCCTAACTACTCGCATTCTCCAAAAGGTTCCGTCTGCTGTATCCCTTACAGCTTCATCTTGCCTCTCGATCCCGAATCACCACCTGTCTCTTTCATGCGGTCTGGAGTTCAAATGAATGAACCCCAGGGGTAACAGTTAATCTCATGAACACATATGAAGTATAAATGACAATTAGCACATGTTAAACATAGAAACATTTACAAGTAAACAATCAAACCGTAACCGCAGTTAACGGCTAAGGACCGCAGCCCTATGAGACCGCATCCTCAATCCATAGCTAGGAAAAACAGTACATGTAAAGTAAGGACCACAGCCCTTTAGGACACGCAGCCCTATGAGACCGCAGCCTCAATCCATAGCTAGGAAAAACAATACATGTAAAACATCTATCAAACATGATCAGCTAATACATGAACACAAACATATATGCTAACAAGATTACAGTTACCCACCTCAAGCTTGAGTCCTTATTCGTCCGAATTTGTTGGGATCAGGAGAGGAGTCAAGGTATGCCTATGTCCTCCGGCTGTACCTTCTCTTTCAACTACGGAGTTGCTTGAAGTATCCTTTATTAGTTTTCGTTCTTCTTTTTCTTGACTTCTCATGGCCCTAAACACATCGCCATATTATTAGAGCCAAGTGAACCAAATACATAATAGCTTATCTTTGCCTCATAGGCATTCTTACACGCTCGGAGTTTATTCTCATTACTTTGGCCATTTCTTTTTAATTTCGAATGGTAGCAAAAGCTATCAGCATTTTGGCCTAATTTCGAAAAATCACCAATAATTATATAGGACTCCGATTGGGGTGATTCAAATTTCTATTTGTCATTAATTAAGTCTAGTTTCATATACAACTAATCACTAGACTTATTTCTTTCTGTATCATTCCCAGATTTTCATTCTTTCTTCGCTGTCCAGAAAAACGTTCCAGTTTAATAGGTCAACTTTAAAAATTTGTTTCTCCTTGGATACAACTCTGATTAAGGCTTATGACCTATCAAATGAAACCTTGGTATGTCTAGTTTATTTCTGGAAACTTTCACAGCAAAACTCAATCATTTACTATTTCAAAATTGAACACGAAGAAGACTGTTCATTACTGGAAAATGACATTTTCCAGTTTTCATCTTCAAACTTTGGAAATTTATAACTTTCATTGTACACATCGGATTTGGGTGCTCTTTGGCTCATGTTAAAGATCATGATGTATACTAATTACCCACAAAATTTCAGGGTCAAAAGAGTTTGTTTGCCCTGGTTTTACCTTGCTCAAAGACCACTGTTCCAGCAGCACGTTTACTTTTCCAGATGATGCTACAGTAACAAGTGCACTGTTCCTCCACGAAATTACTGTAGCTAACGCCTTGACTCTGTTTCTGCACTAAAAAACAGAACCACCAACGTGCATGCAACGTTAAGCTTCCATTTTCAACCTATTCAGAACCCCATGCATGCCACGTTAAGCCTCAATGCTCTCTATTTGGTGACCCAAGAACAAGGAAATATCATTCTCGGTTATTGCTTCAATCCACACAGCAGAAACTAAAGTGCAGGATCAGTTGAAGTTAGAAGGAAAGTTTCAAAAGCTCACCTTCATTGACAACGTTCAAACTGCTGCTTTCGGCATTCAAAACATAGCAACATGCATAAGTAACACCACGTTACTTTTCCTTCGTTGAATCCTAGCTTTGCATGTGTGCTTCGGTGCTTCTTTCTTATTTCTCTTCACTAGCTCCACGGTTTGTCACTGTGACAGCCCCCATCGCACACTATTTTCTGTTTCTAACCAGACCGAACAGTTGGAGGATGAAGATAAAGGAGTTTGTGAGAGGTGTAACCTTCGGTTCCCTTCTCCAATGCTTCCTCCGACTCTCATGCTCTCACTCAGCGTCCAACTTTCCTGTCTCTCGCTCTCAACCATCTGTTCACTTTGTGCAGCACCCAACTGAATGAGGATGAGGGCTGAAATAATTTTATGCAGAACCGAAAATGGGGAGTAGAGCACGGTGTACATGTTGGAAACACAAGAAAAGTTGTGGAGCATGAGCTGCGCTGAAAATGCAGAACACTAGGGAGATGGTATGGGTTGCTGCAAAATAAGAGAGGAAAACGTGGATCATGCGCGACATGCCGAGTTTCAAGGAGAAGTATTGGAGCAGACGTGAGCGAAACACAAGGAGAGTAGTGGAGCATGAGTTGCTGTCTGGCCGAATGGTTAATGAGTAAGGGATGCTGAATTAATTAATTGGTGCATGAGAGAAGTGGTGTGGCGTGAGTCCTCCGCCCTTCTTGGTTACTTTCTTTTATTTTCTAGCCATCAGGAACGAGACATGGGAGTTGATAAAAGAAAATAAATAATAAGTGTTTGGCCGAGGAGTATCACAGATTTAGAGAGTATAGGCTGTGTGTTAAGTATATTGGGTTGCAGCCAATTAAACCAGTGTGTGTGTTTTTGAACCATACAAACAACACACACCTTCGGCCCATGATGCATAACACCCAAGCCCACACTCAAACTGCCAAACAATTTCCTTAACCATCCAACACAATCATATAATCTCCAACAATTCTCTTCTTCAAAATTTTGATTAGCCATACCCTTGACTTATAATTTGGGCTTTGACTTTGGCCAAACGCATTTTCAAGCTTGGGGAAATAAACTTACTTTTTTACCCCTTCTTAATTTTTGTACTAGTATCAAATAAATTCCATAAATTATTCTAGGCCATTAACTTCACTAATCATTTTCCCCAAAAATTCGGGGAAAATATACGTTATTTTCCAATAATTAATCTGGCCACGTTTCCATAACAAAATTCCCATATAATATTTCTAATTTCCCAACTCCAAAATTTGGGATGTTACAGCCTTATTATTGATGCTATCAAATATATCTTTTCAGTATAAGGTACTAAACAATTATTCAACCATTTATCCCTCATCTAATTACAAAGAAGGGTGGGCATTTAATTTAAAGGTGTGTAATCATTCAAAATGTATTAATTTTTTTATTAAAAAATTTAAAAAAAAAATAAATAAATAAATCCAGAATTCCCCCAAATCAAGGGTGGGCACTTGCCCCTTAGTCTTATATCTGGGTCTGCCCTTGTGTACACTGAAACACAATTTCAATTTGAAATTTTCAAACCCTCACAGTTGCAGTCGCAGGCTTGTAGCGCGCTCACTAATCACTATCTCCAATCTCCATTCTCCGTTTCTCATCTCTCTCGGTTCCACCAACCAAATGGCCAGCGTTGATCTCCATTTGAATCTCGCTAACTATCACCGCCTCAGCTGCTTGCCGTGACATCTTCCTCTCCCTCGTCCTCAACAGCTCCCTCTCACGCTTGCCCGATAATGTTAGTATCATTATGAGTTTTCTTGAGTTACTCTTCCATTTTTTCCTTATTTAATATGACCTGTTTGTATTCTTCTTGCTGTCTGCATCTGTAAATTTTGACATATAATTTATGAGTTTTCTTGAATCTTGTTGTTACTGTTGCTGTCTGTATCTGTATTTAAATTGATTGTTTGAGACCTCTCACTCTCATCCTCACCATCTCTTAGCCCCACTTGTATGGGTTTGTGAATAGAAAATTCAGGTCAAATGATGAATTCACAATTTGTTAGTCAGAACTCCTGATTCCTTTTGGCCATATATCTGTGACTGTACTGGATGATAAGAATATTCCCCCTTTTGATTTTGTAGTCACAGTTTGCTCATCTGATTTTGTACTCTTGAGCTCATAATGTTAACTTTTTTTTTTTTACCATATATATACTGGATGATGAGAATTTTTATCTAATTATGTGTTTTTATCTTGAAATTAGCATGACACATATTTGACCAGATAATGTGCAAGGGGAAGCTTCAAGTGTTGTAGGGGAAGCTAGTAATGGCTCTGTTTGGAATGCACCACGTTAGGAGCGTTAGAACCAGTAATTTTGAAAAAAAGTCCACTAATGCTGCCAACGCTCATTTGGTCTGTTTGGATTGAGCGTTAAGAAAAAGCTCCTAACGCTCAAAAAGCCAGTTAAGCCAAAAGCTCCACCATGGAGCTTTTTCCAAAACGCTCTCAGCTTTTTGATGTGGGTCCCGCCACTTCTACCACTATCAATCCAAACATAAATCAGATAGCTTTTAAGCTACCACTCCTACCGAGCTTTTTCTAAAGTCAGTAGCTTTTAAGCCACCGCTCCTACCGCCAACCCAAATAGAGCCAATGAAGATGTAGTCCCAACATTACAACGTATTGCTATCCATGTTGAGAATGAGATGACAAATGAGGGACAAGATAATGATTCCCAACCTTTAAAAAAAAAAGGAAAGAGTCCTTTGGTATATGGAATCATTTTACAAGGCTTCCACTAGTAGAAACTAAAGGAAAACATAGGTTAAAATGCAATTATTGTTTAGCAACTTATATGAGTCATCCTTCGAATGGTGGCACTAAACAATTATGGAGACATTTTGACAAGTGTCCAAACAATCCTAACAAAGCAAGCAAGAGTCAAAGCTTATCTGCGGCTACAGCAAATCAAACAGTGACTCATCACTTATATATATTTAGTCAAGAGCGAGGTAGAAAGGCTGTTTCTAAGTACATCATAAAAGATGAGGTGCCTTTCTGAGTTGTGGAAAAGGAGGGGTTGACGGAACTTTTGCAAGAATTTCAACCTAAATTCAAATGCCATCAAGATGGACAGCTGCTAGAGATTGCTATGGCTTATATAAAAAACAAGCAAATATCAGAATTGTTAATACCCTATTGATAGAGTTATTCATGGGACTTTTATAACATCAAAATTTTCTGTGGTATTTGTGATATTTTCTTGGTCTCTTAGGACCTTAGAGAAATTTTCCCAATATAATAAACCTCTTTCTAAACAAAAATATTGGTCTATGATATTTTACATCCAACCCTTAATATACTAGCGAGTTTACTTTTTATTTTTTAACTAAGAAAATTAAATAAATAATTTATTTAATTTAAATTAATTTATTTAACTTATAAACTAATGTATAATCCAATAATACACCACATATGCTATAATTAAGTAATTTATTTAGTTTTACTAATCTCTCTAAAAAAATTAATCGAGTTTTCTATTAATGATAAGAGGTAGTAAATCATATGAATAGCTGCCGCTCTGGTCCTTATTTAAGTCATATGAAGTTATAGAGAGGAACCTCTTCTTTTAATGATTTGACTAAAGATTAGGTTGTAGATATAATGCAATAGAGCCGTGCGATCCATATAACACCATGCATTTACGAATCATTCTCTCATCTTTTTGTTTATTTTCTCTCTTCATGACAGAAATTAAATACGGGTGAAATTGAAAAATAGTAATTAATAACCCTACAATGACTTAGATTCAATACCAAACTTTTCTCATACAAGTGACTTATATGATAACAACCGGAGTGTAATTAGTTCACATGTCCTAATTTTACTTATATTTTTGGGTGATGCACATCAAAAATCAATAAAGAATATAGAGCTGAGGGACATTTGAAAATGCACATGTAGAGGAGAGATGTAACAGAAAATAACATTTTAACATATTGTTATGTCTTATAACTGCGCATATGCATTTTGATAACTAAGTATAGCAAAATAATAAATGTCTACAAGAAAATTTATAAGTCCAAATTTACATCTTAAAAGGTTGATATGCGAAAAATTTATGATACAGTTACCTTTTAATAGAAGAGGTAGTTGGGCAATTATATTTATTTCAAATTTTAAATAAATCAAAATAAAAAACTGATAAAACTACATTTAAACCGTCTAAGTTTAAATTTGTGATACCCATTTATTTAAATATTTTTAGTTCATTGATGACTGATTCCAATTTCATTTGAATTTGTATATTTTGTTCAAGACTTCAAGTAATTTTCCATGCCATGACGCTCCATCATCAAGAATATCTGTCCGCTAGCTCATGGTTATGCCTTCCGCAAGTAAGTACATAAAAATCCTTTCAAAGCTCACGTTGGACAAGGAGACAATAAAACCTATTAAATTGAGTGTTACAGGAAAGTACTCGTAATTCATTGACACTGATTCAACTGAGCTGTGATAATGAGCAGAGGAGGAGTGATGATAAACCCAAGGTTATCACTGGATTCGCTTGGCGCTCACGTTTGTCAGATTGTCAATATCTCGTGGAAGTTGGGGCACAGTTCATCAGTTTCCCTATGCGGCTGGCGAGCACTCCCTCATGCCCATTTTATAAGATGTCTTCTGAGTTCACATTTGGTGCACATAGTTATGTACTCAATTATGTGCTCATACATCTATTAGAGGTATGAGCATATTTTTTTAATTTTTTTTTAATTTTTTTATATATTATATTTATTTAGATTTAAATTATATACTATTTTCTGGAATTTTTTTTACACCCAGTATCTCAAATTAATTAGTTTCCATGATACTGGTGTTACAGATGAATGCAGGATTGGAAACTAATTAATTTGAGATACTGGATGCAAAAAAAATTCCAGAAAGCAGCATATAATTTAAATCTAAATAAATACAATATATAAAAAAATAAAAAAAATATGCTCATACCTCTATTAGAGGTATGAGCACATAATTGGGCACCTAATTATGTGCACCAAATGAGAACCCGATGTCTTCTATAAGTTATTTTTTATTCCTTTTAATATGACATTTTTATAGTTTCCACAGCTACCGAGACTTAATTTCTTTTTAGGAGCGGTTGCTATATAGATTAAACGAAGTCATTAAACTCTATCAAAAATAAATTTTAGGATAAATTATTGACTAAAAGATCTCACTTAATAATATCATTAAATGTTCTTGTCGGTCTTTCTCTATCTCTTTTAACTAGGCTTCAAACTACTTGAACTACTCTTCTCAGTGGCATATCCAATGGCCTTCTTTGTTCAAAACACCTTAAACAATTTTCTACCATTTTTCTTTTTCAATAGGAGCCACTCCCAAGCACTAGTGCAAAAAAGGGTTTTAAGACCGTCTCATTTAGACCGGAGTAGTGACGCCCTGGTCTTAAACGAATGACCGGTGGCAGTTCTGTAAATATAAAGAACTTGTTGGACCGAATTATTTTTTCATAGGTGTTAAATATGTTATTCAGACCGAACTAAAAAACACCGGTCTTTTAAATGTTATTAAGAAAATTGAAATATTAAATACTTTATCGACAAATTTCATACATCCCAGACTAATATTTTCTGCGGTCCAAAAATAATAAGGAAAAATTAAATTATTAAGGTATTAACGTTTTAAGACCGAACATAATTAATAATCGATCTTAACAGTTATTATTTTAAGACCGGACATAAAATACGGTTGATACAAAATATAGAAAACGATTAAATAGAAAATTAATTAATTTTAAGACTTGATTTATATATAGACTGGTCTTAAAGGTTAACGTTTAACATTGGGTACTAATTTGTCCGGTCTTAAAGTTGAATATTTTAAGACCGGACTTAAATTTGTCTAGACTTTTAGGACTGAATGTTTGTTAAACTGCGGTCTTAAAAGTCCTGAGACTTTTAGGACCGTATATATATGAATTGTTCGCTCCTAAAAGTCCTGAATTTAAAAAAGCACTTAAACTTTAGGACCGTGTAGATGTAAATATCCGGTTTTAATAGTCTTCCTTTAAATATCTAATAAATCATTAATATTGTTCAAGACAATCAAGGTTCTAGCGTTCTCCTCAAGCTAGGACCTTCGATGTCGTCGTTTTTACCTCTCCTGATGTTGAGCAGCATTATTGGTCTGCCTTTTCTATGTCTTTTTTCTTTGTCGGAAAAAGAATGAAGATAATGAAAAGGACACTGAAAATATCTAAATCAGGGCAAGATAAAATCGACGACAACGACGGTCCAACCTTGAGAAGAATTGTCACTCTATTTGTTTTTATTCGAATAAGGTAGACGATTTTTTTAAAAAATGTTTTTAACTGTATTCTGGGAATTTTTAATGTTGATCACACGAGGATAATGTTTTGGTTGTTTCATTTTTGTTGGAAAGAAAAAGAACATAATGAAAAGGACAAGGCGATCGATATCGTTTTTTTGCCTTTGACTTTATCATCCAACGAAGAGATGTTAAGGTCTTTGAAGTTAACTTGCAATGAGAAATAGAAAAACATGTAGAAATTGAAATAAAAATTTTATTTATTATATTTTTTTACATTAAAAAAAACATAAGAATAGCTAATCATCCCCATCATTGTCGGAGGGGAGGGAGTCGTGGGAGAAATCGGACACGTCGTGATCAAAAAGACGGTACTCAATGTCATGGGCGTCGAATACCACCGTCACCTTGTTGTTGGCAGCGTGATAGACCTGAAACAGTTGGCCCAAGTGTCGATCTATATGATCGACGCGAGCCAAGAGGTGCTGTATCATTTGGTAGAATGACAGGTTCAGAGGCAGCGGAGGAGGGTACGGATTGTGAAGACCGGTAGGATGAGGAAAAGGAGGACCTAGTGGTGGTGGAGCAGCTATTACGGTGGTGGAGGTTGTAGAAGTGATGGAGAAGAATGTGAAGAAAGTAAAGTAATAACGAGTTTAAATAGAGAACCCATCCTGAACAATGTGAAACGCCGGAAACTTTAATGAGGAGCCACATTGTTCCTCAGAATAGGAGGAGACGCCTAGTTGGGAAGTTTATTTGGAAGCCGAAGAGACTCTGAATCTATTCATTAAATAGAGTGTAAGGATACGACTCTGCTTAACTTTTAATACTGGATATTTTAAAAGATTTGTTCTTAAAAGTAATATTTTTAAGAAATTAAAAATAAAAATTGATTAAAAAAATAAATGAATTTTAAGACCGGATACAAGATAAAAAGTCGGTCTTATAATAAAAGTTTAGAACTAGATATATTATAAAAGGTAGTTCTTAAAAGTATTTTAGGACCGGATATGTATAAAAGGTAGATCTTAAAAGTAATTGAATTCAAAAAAGACTTGTAGGACCGGATATTTATAAAATACGCTCTCAAAGTAGAAAATCACCAAAATTCATCATCAGTTGCGTATCTCTCCTGCTCTCTGCCCTTATATTAACTCTCCATACTATCTCTCTGTCCTTATTATTAACTCCTCACTGCCTCCTAACTCCTCACCAATAATTAAAGAAGCCTATTAATTCTTCAGTTTTCCTTTATTTTATTCATTCAGTTGCTGTTGCTGTTGCGCTCGCCAAAGCCAATCCTCTTCTTTTTTTTCGGTTTGGTTAATAAATAGACCATTAGGACCGGATACGTTATCAGTAACTGGTTTAAAAAGCATTTGACTTTTAGAACCGAATGTTTTATAAATCTCCGGTCTAAACATTAATAAAAATTTAGGACCGAAGTCTTCTACACCTCCGGGCTTAAAAATTAAAATTAACAAAATTCTTATCTTTAGAACTGGATACGTAATTAATTGGTCTTAATAAAATCCAAAATACTAAAAGATGTCTCTGTCGCATGTAAAATTAAATTTCTCTCTCTGAACTTCTCTTGTCGTGCCGAAAGTAATTACTCAGGTTCTATTTCCAGTGTTTATGTGTTGCTTCGTCGCTACTTTGTGTCGCTCTCTCGACAATCACTTTCTGGTTCATTAGTTAAACGTCTATAGACCAAGCTGTAAAAGGTGTTTCGGTTATATAACTTTATGATTTTCCTGCTTATCGTTCTAGGTTTTTCATGGGTTTACCGAAATCGATGAAATGTTCTTGTGGGTTCCTCTGTTGTTAATGAATATTGTATTTTGAAGATTATATTTGCACTTTAGACCAACCTAACTGACCAACAAGTGTTTTTAGGTTACTCTTATTGTCTGCAACATTAACGTTCGTGGCTGAAAAAGAAAGACTCAGCAAACACATTTGAATTAATATGTTACAGGTGAGTCCACAAGATCTTCATACGATGCATTTATTAATTTCCTCGTCATGCTTTTATTTTGCTTCTTGGATTTATTGTGATATTTATGACCAAAAGTGATTCTTTGTTATGCATTTAATGGGCAAGTTTCTCCTTTAAAAAAAAAAAAAAAGACCTAACCGACATTGAGCATAAATATGCATTTTGAGTTGGTTTATTTTATATTCAAGTTTCAAATTTTTTGGATTATGTATGTTAAACAAAATGGGGCGAGGGAATTCATAGAATTTGCTAGACAAAATGCCCATGATGATAGTGGGAAGTTTTATTGTCCTTGTATAAAATGTTTGAATGAGAGGCGACTAAGTCCTGAAGTTATACACACACATTTAATTTGTGTAGGATTTTGTAAGACTTATACAGTATGGGTATGGCATGATGGAAAAAAAAGCCAAGTGGGTCTCAACATGGAGAAATGGCCTTTAATGATAATGACACGGATATGGATGATCGCATAGAGGACATTATTCGTGATGAAGGAGAAAAGGTTTTTTTATCAATCACATGCATATGGTAATTAATGTGTGCAGTGATGCAAAGACCTTGCTATACCTTGGGTGTAAAAAATATCAATTATTCAATGTTGTATTGAAATTGGTAAGCTTGAAGGTACGTTATGGATGGAGCGACAACAATTTTTCTGAAATGCTTGAGGCTTTTAAGGACATGCTTCCAGATAATAATGTGTTGCTGCATCGATACTATGATATTCCTTCTATGTTCTTAAACAATGTCACTGACTATGAAGTTTGTTCTTGTTTTATTTTTGTGGCAGGATCCGATCCAAAGGGTAAAAGAGGATGTGTTTACGTTGTTGGGTGGGAATCAGATAAATGCATGGTGAATATATTATATTGGGCATGTATGTTGATTTACATGTTGTATTTGTAACTCAGCTAATTGTATTTGTAAGTAAATTATCTTAATGTATAAATTTATTTAGGTGTTGTAGTCACAGTATAATCATTAATTAAGAGGCCACATAACTCATAGTGAATAATATTTGTATTCTTTATCCCAATTCAATTTATTCATAATTGTTCATAGCTTGTAGCTTAAAGTACTGACTTTTATGTGCTGAATTGGGTGGTGGATTTGTGTATATATATTGATAAGGAAGAACAGGGAAAAAATTTGGGAAAATATAGACCGGAATAAATACGTCGGTCTTAAATGTTCAACTGTTAAGACCGGATTTATTTTTGTCTGGTCTTAAAATTCTGATGCTTTTAAGAGCGACCAAGTTTTTGTCCGGTCTTAAAAGTTGGGTTTTAGGACCAAACAAAAAATATTTCAGGTTTAATTAGTATGACTTTTAAGACCTAATGTTTTAAATGTCCGGTCTAAAAGATTTTCTTTAAGACCGGTTCGTGTCCGATCTTAAAAGTTAGACTTTTAATACCGCCTGGAACAAGATCGGCTGCAAGTCCAGTCTTCCAATGCCTCTTTTGTCTGGTCTTAAAAGCCTTTTTTGCACTAGTGAAGGGTCTCACCCTTCCTTGTATAAGTTCATTGCAATTTTATATTTTTGTATATGACCATACATCCATCTCAACATCTTCTCAGTTACCCATTATGATAGTTTCAATGAACATTAATTCCCCCCCCCCCCCCAAAAAAAAAAGCTCATACATAATATGGGTAGTGACATATAATAGAAATTAATATGATGTTAGATTTTAATATAATTAATAAGGTTAATATTGAAAATCACTTAAATTTTATAACAAATTTAATAATTTTTATTGGTACTGTAATTAGTTAGAAACATCTCATAAAATAGACATTAGGGGACTATCTCATCTCCTAGTGCGTTTAAACTTCTACGTAGAAAAAGTATTTGATAACTGATCAAAACGGTTTTATTATTAGAGCACTGGATACAACATTGGGAGCTATTTAATTTGATGCAAAAGAAAATAATACAAATGAGAAATAATGAAGTAGGAGGAAAGAACGACAAGCATATGGTAGTAAGTAAATTAGCTATCCTGGATAAGAACTAATGGAAGTTTGCCTCCATATATCTCTGGGATTTGGCTTTCGTCTATTTCTTCCATTAATGTTGACTTGATCTTACTCTTCTCCACAAACATTATCTGCACGCATATCCATCGTCGTCGTCATCACATGCTCCTTATTGATATTTCTCATACACGTAAATTATTCAACCAGTTAAAAGACTTCAAATGCTACCTTCTTTTTGGTTTTGTTATCTATGAAGGGATATACCATCTTCCAAACTGTCATAAATATGGAGGACGCATGCACTATAAACAACTTCCCCAATCTTTCTGGGAAGTAATCCTGAAAACCCAAAAAAAGAAGAAGAAAGAAATTCAGAGAATGATTGGGAGATCCTGCTGATAAAGAAAAGCCCTGTTCATTTCATGACTATCGAGTCCTCAGCTTGTATGGATGTTTTGAGATATCGTTAATAATAAATTTTTACAATTATTAAAATAAATAAAAACTAATTATAGCCCTTTTTGGGATGGTGGTGGGCAATATCTATCTTGTTTTTTATAATTATTATTTAATAATATGTAGCCTTTGATATATATATTTTTAAATGTAGGAACACAAAATTTAAAGCTACTTTGTACTCCTAAAATTATTATTTTTCATTTGATCAAGAGTTTCCCTTTTCAACGATGTGGAATTTAAATTTGTTTTATCCTTCTTACGGGTGAAGCCGTTTGGTATCTCAACCAACAGTCTGTTTGTTTCTTAAAATTATTTTAATCATTCGACTTTTTTAGTTTGTGTATACCTGCAAAATAGAAAGAGCAGCTAAATATCCACGAACGTCACTGTTTGCATATCTCCAACCTTTAAGATCTGCAACTACTACAAACTTTTCTTGTCCCGGTGGTATCCTAATACATCAAATTATTCCCCAATTAACAGAGTTAGTTACATAGTTATCATAGTTAGTTAGACCAACTTAATTAGTTCAGCACAGTTAAACATATTAGTTAGAGTTAGAAGTGATGAGCTGCCTGCTGCCCTGTCGTAGCTATCTGGCACATGCATATAAGTGTGTATGTACAGGACTTGGCTTACATGCTTTGCAGGGAATCAGGTCCCTGCCATCCGCTTACATGCTTTGCAAAACTAGGTCCCTGATTCAAATGGCACCGTTTTTTGCACAAAACACACGCCTGGTGTCTTTTTTATAAAAATAAAAAATAAAAATTTCATGGACTGCCAAGTAGTAGAAAAATAATTCTGGATATTATATGGTACTGAAAAAAATTCTTCATCATATTTAAAAATTATTTTAAGATCTTAAACAAAATATTTCAGGTACTGACTACTATTAAAAATATAGTTTAAGATATTCTTTGAAGATCCAATTTTTTTTTTAAATCATGAATTATTTTTTCAGTACTATTCAGTATTTTGAAGTATCCTTTTGGTACCAGTTAATACCTTGAAATAATTTTTTAAGATCATAATTTTTTTTTAGTATCATTCAGTATCCTAAATTATCTTTTTACTACCGGCAGTTTCACAATATATATATATACACACACTAGGTGTGTGTTTTGCACCAAAAGGGGCGGCGTTTGAAGTAGCGGATGGCAACAGACCTGGTTCCGTAAGTACAGAGCATTAGTTTCTAATGAAATCAGAATTATTTTCCCCAATTTGTGTTACCAAGCAAGCTCATGCGAAATTCAAAATTATAATGCAAATTCACTAGATACAAGATAAAAGATTAAAAGGGTTACCTTGAAGTCACTTTATCAAGAACATAGGCCACCAGCCCTGCATCCACAAGAAGTTGCTCGTCAATGAGAAATTTGCAGCTGAAGTTGAAACAATGAAATCATATAATGTGAAAAATAAACAAAACATAGAAACATACGTTTGAATTCATCGAGGCCATCTGGGTTTTGATAATGTTTGGCACCAAATGCAACTCCTATAGGTCGTCCTTTCTTATCGATTCCTTGCATGTAAACCTTCTCTTGGGCTAACTCATTGGGAATCTCTGATTCAGATATCAACCCATTTGGAACACATGATCGTCTCCATTTCAAGTACTTGAGAAACATTGCTGAAGATTTCTCTATGTCTAAATCACGAGCACGCAAGAATCTCCTTATCATCAGATCATCTGCTTCCTGAAATATTATTTCACCCGTAATACATGAAGCATGTTGATTCTCAATTTCTTGCAAAATATATAAGCACCAGACTAATTAATCACATTTCTAGAAATAACTCCCCATCTTATTCAAGTGACAACTATTGATTAATACTGAAAAAGACTACTCGTGGAAGGCTCTGAAACTGAATTCATACAATGACGATGGTAATCAAATCAGAATATGGTGGCCTAAAACAGAAAGGGGGAGAGTAAATGGTTACCTTAGCAGAGGGATCCTTGGCTTCAACCACAGCTCTCATGAGAGGGATCTTGGTGAGCTCAGCTGGAGTGCTGTTTCTGGCGGCGTCTCCGACTAACACTTGTGGATTTGCTTCTGCATCCTCATAATTGGCCGAATCTTCTTTGGACTCCGATGTGGACGACGACTCGTTAGGATTCTTGTCCACCTTCTCTGCCTCCATTGCTGAAGAATCCCTGCTTCCACATGTTCTTTGGTGTTTGGCTTCTGTCTGAATCGCAGAGGGAGAGAGAGAGAGTCTTCGAGAGGCTGGGAAGGTGCTAAGTGTGAGACTCTCTCGTCAAGCAAATCTGGTAGTGGCTGAGATCAAAGCCGGCTTTTAAATAAAACGAATCATGCATGAGTAGGAATAATTAAATAATTAAAATATAAAACAAAATGCTTGAATTATTATTTTTTTGTCAAAGGATATATATTAATATTGCAAACAGAGACTATACATGAAAACAAATTGAAGATAGAATACGAACCGAGGCAAATTAACAACAACAAAATAAGCTAAATACAAGAACAACCAATTACCACACAATAAAGAGTTAAGAGTAAAAGTAGAATCTTAGACAAATCCAGCCTCTTCGATATCCAAGGTGAGAGATGATGTGAAAGAAAGTGTTAGTTGTAAAACCCATTCTAAAGGCACACCTCTTTATAAGAATTAGTTGCAATTAGAGTAACTTCACAGATATCCGTTTTAGGGTAAAGATTAAAGAAAATCCAACCTTAGAAGAAAGAAGACCCATGATATCTTGAAGAACATTACTTCTTCTCCTCCATTCAAGCAAATATGGTGGCCTCGACTAGGCACCAAACAACACCTCTTGAAATCTTCCCCCGAGAATGCAAATCCGAGCCATTACAAATCGGATCTGATAACGTTCAAACAACCATCCAACCAAGAGGATTTAAACTCAAATATCATAGATCTATTAATTACCTGAGAAAACAAGAACACCACCACAAAACCTAGCATCACAAAAAGAGAAGTAAAAGACAGATAGTTCTCACCACCGCAGAACAGATTTGGAGAAGGAGAGAAAAAAACTCGCCATAAAGACGAGAGAAGGCCATAACCGACAGAACTCAGAGGGAGAAGGCCACAGCTGAAAGATTTGGAATCCAATCTACCTCTTTGACCCATCTGTGGTATGAAATGATACTCACCGGTGGCTTGTGATGGAGACGCAAGCCGCCAGCAAGAGGAGCTAAAGATGGGGGAGGAAAGTGTCGGCAGAAAAGAGAGATTGTTTTACCTCGTTCAATTAGATGAGATTGTTATGTGCTAAAGTTCTCACGACTCATGATCTAAACTCATACCTAGACTCTGTATTATAAAAATTCACCAGATTAATTATTAAATATGTATTGATAGTGAATAATTAAATAATTAAAATATTAAATATCATAATTTGATTTAAATTTTAAATAATTGAAATTAACTCTATCAACATCCATAATTTATCCTACTCAACAATAAAATTCATATATATAAAACTAATAAGCATTGAATAGGAATAAATCAAAAAAATTAGCACACGTTTTAGAAGTGGGTTAACAAGATTTGTAAGTGAAGAATTTAAAAACAATAAATTCGCAACTCACAAGTTTGATAATGTCTTTTATCTCTTTTATAAGAATTAGTTGGAGAGATGGATTTGATTGTGAGCATAAAATCTTAATCTATTTTTCGTTTTTATTTATCATTTTCCCACATTAAATTACCCTCCTCATAAAATACTACTCCTTTTTATTAAGGACCAACGCTAGTAATATATAATCCTAAATTTGGTAAAAGATGAGTATATTACTGCTTCAACTTTGAAATTCATTGTTCAAAATTTTATAGTCACAACTTTAAAATTCTTATTTTTAATATTTACAACTTTAATATTTTTAAAACCCTTGTCATTTCTCCCAATTTAAAACCTAATTCATTTATGATAGTACTCTCTCTGGTTCTTATTATAAGATACCAACTAACAAGTATATCTGATTATTTTTATAAGGCATTTGTTTGTTTCCAAAGAGTATAAAATATTGTTTTTTATGTATATTTATAATTAATAAGGGAAGTAAGTGAAAGTAATAATTAATATGATATTAGAATTTAGTGTAATCAGTAAGGGTAATATTGTAAATTACTTAAATTTTAGGATAAATTTTATATATTTAAATATTTTTATTGGTTTGTAAGAATTGTTAGAGGAAATAATAATATTTATGAAAAATAAAAACCCAGAACGACTCAGATGTGATGAATTTGGCGTTCAGAAACAACACGCCATAAATACAATGTTGGGCTCTGTCTTCAAGTCTCTCCCAAAATCCTGGCCAGAATTCCAGAAAGGGAAAAAATATCTCTATATATTTAATGCATTATTTATTTATTTTGTTTATTAAGATTAAATTATATGGTATATCATGAAATATTTTTTGCATCCAGTATACTAAATTAATTAATTTCCAATCTTGTATTCAGAAATATTTTTTCTGCAACACAAATATTCTGTAAATTAATTAATTTGAGATAATGGGTACAAAAAATATTTCAGAAATCAGTATATAATTTATATAAATAATTAAAAAAATTTAAAGAAAAAATCCATAAATATTTTTTTAATGTGCTTCTTAAGAGGAGAAGCACTTAAAAGACAAGCATGGAATGAGGATTCCTTATGAAACTGGATCAATAAAATAATTGAGCCAAAAGAATTATGTATATGTATGCATGCAAGGAATTATTCCCTTATTTTCTTTTATTTCAATGGGCTGCCTTGGCACCACGTATGATTTGAGTATGACAATTGACAACTTGCATAAAAACATTACAAAGGGTAGATTGGGCAAAAAGGCCAAAATCGAGCATTATATTGATAAGTGAATGCTACTATGGATCATCATTGAGGTGGATAAATATGATCTCAGTTGGCCAAAACAGAAAAGGAAAAATTGGAATTAAAGACCTAGAGGAAAAGATATTTTCAAAGAATGACCATAAAAATTATAATTGTTTAGAAGGATCAAATATAAAAATATAAGATTAAGAGTACTAAAATACCCCTAACAAAATCTTCTACAATCCCTCCTATATTCTTTTCCAGTTTTCCCCATTCTATTTTTAAAACTAATACAAAATTTTAGGTTTCATTAAATTAAAAAATAGTTTTCTCATTTTTCATTTTTACAACTTGAATATATATCTATGAAAAAAAAAATTATGCATTCTTCAATTTGTAAAAATTATAATTTTTTAAAATCAAAAATTTTTTAATTAAAACGGAATTATAAAATTTTAATAAAATCCAAAGTCTTTTATAATTTATCATATATGTTAAACCAAGAAAGTTTGTATGATTTATTTTTATGTTAGAAACAAATTATGTGGGTTAAAAAATTCATGGAATGTTAATAGAATTTAAAAAATGTAATTAACCTATTATATCCTAAAAAAATATAAAATAAGTTTAGTTTTTATGTTTATAAAAAGAGCAATTATCGTTAATAATATAAATCAGGCAACTTGATGACATAAATTGGTGAAATATAAAAATTTAAAAAAAAAGTTTAACCGTTGTTAATTAAATAATATATTAAAAATAAAAAAGATATGATATATCATGATGAGCAATTTTCATTTTAATTTTAGTTATTCTTTTAATTATGAATATAAAAGATAATACATAAGGTTTAATTAGAGACATTTTAGTAATTTAAATTTTATATGATGATGTTCGGTCTTTCTAAATAATTATAATTTTGATGGTTCTTTATAATAAATCTTATTTTCTCTAGTTCCTTTATTTTAATTTCCCAAGAAAAAAAAAACTCTATTTTTTACTGTTTAAAAATAGTTGTCACTATAAAATTTTAAATATTGTAAATAGTTTTTTTAAAAAAATCATATCAATATATTGACAACTTAATAATTTTGGAGCACTGTATTGACGACGTTGTTTAAAATCGCATATAAAGGATTATAAACACATAAAGTTTCACCATATCCTTCTCATCTATCCCTATTTAAGTATATAAAAATATAGTACAATTTCCATACGAACAAAATAGAAATTCAAACTGTCTCTCACATTCAATAAAACGACAACATAAATCATAAGGATAACGTACAAGTAACAATCTTTTCATGTCGTGACAACATAAATCCTAAGGATAACATATAAGTAACAATCTTTTCATGTCTATCGTATTTATATGTGAAACTTATGTTGTTGTCATGTAACTTGTCACTGGTTACTCTAAACCTGTCATTGATTACTCTGTAACTTATTATTGGTTGCTCTAAACTTATTATTAGTTGCTCTAGATTTATTATTAGAGAAAATTGTACTTTCACGTTTAGAATTAATAACACTCAGGTTTGTTGAGACTTTACTGCAATTTGATAATTTTAGATCTGATTGTAATTAATTTTATTAGTTGGGACCTCGTCCCAATTTTCTTTACTAACTTGGGGTCGGTCCCAACTTTGTTGTATTAATTGCAACCAAACCATTTAGATAGAAAGAGCTAGAGAGGGTTTTTTTGATAGGAACCATTGCCAGTTTGCCACCAAGCATCCACCACATACAAACTCAATGTGGTAGTATGCATGTACAAACTGAATACTGTTCCCTCCCACCAAATTATAATATGCCTCTTTATGTACAAAAATCTTGGTCTATCATAGACTATATCCAACCCATAATACACTAGCGAGTCAACTTTTTCTCTTTTTAATAAAAAAATTAATAAATTATTTTAAAGTATTTATTTTTATTATTTTTTTTAAAAAAAATTATCTGACTTATAAACTGATATATAATTTAATAATACATAACATATATTATGATTAAGTAATTTATTTAGTTTCACTAATTTATCTAAAAAGGTCGATCTAATTTTATATTAAGAATTGGTGGGAGTAAATCATATGAATAGCTACCATCCCGTTCTTATTTAAGTCACATGAAGTTATTGAGAGGAACTTCTTTGGTTAATGATTTAACTAAAGATTAGGCTGTAGATATAATACAATAGTATCATGTGATCCATATAACGCCATGCATTTACGAACCATTTTCTCATCTCTCTATTTTTTTTCTCTCTTCATGACATAAATTAAATAGGGGTGAAATTGAAAAATGGTCATTAATAACCTTACAATAACTTATATAAGTCGCTCATACAAGTGACTTATATGATAAAAACTGAAGTGTAGTTAGTTAATTATATTAATGTAGTGGGAAAAGAATGCTTTGTGATATTTTTAAAGTAAAATCGTTATGTTTTACTTTTCTAGTCCAATTTAAAAGTAGGAGAGATAATTTTTTATCCTATTTATAAATTATATAACTAAATTTTTACTATAAATTTACAATTTTTCCTTGTATTTATTAGTGTGTAGACCAAGATTCTGAAACCCGGACCGGTGACTAAACCGGTCGAAGTATTGGGTTAAGGGTTATTGGGTCAGACTGAAGTCAGCCCGGAGTCAACTCGGGCTAGACCAATGAGATATAAAAAAATTAGAAAATAATTATAATTTCTCATCATACCAACTTAAATTTCACATACTATATATCATTTCAATACTTTAGATCAGTAGTAAAATAACCATATACTTTAATACTGGTGACATATTCAGATATTCAAATCAGATTGCCTTAAAAAAAATTTTACTGGAACTGGGTTGACCCTTATAACCCGGCCGGTTTACACTTGTTTTACCGGGTCAGTCTGGTTTTGCACCAAACCGAACCGGTTTTACGACCGGTTGACCGGTTTCCGGTCTAAACCGGCCGGTCCGGTTCAATTTCACAAACCATAGTGTAGACTATTATTTTAAGAATATACGTGATTCTAAAGAAGTTGACGTAATTTTGGCTACATGCAAAAACGAATATACTGAGAATATAGGTGATTTGTTAGTGGCAGCAGTTATTATGACATATTGTGACATGTGATTAGCTACAAAATGAATGGCCGATATTCATAACAAAAAAGATCGTCATCTTCATCAACTCGTGGTGCTCATCAAAGATTATATTTGAAGTTCTATATGGACGACAACAATCCAATATTTTTCTTCCAAATTTTGGTTTTTAATTAAGACATTATTTTTTTTTTCATAAAAAATTGATAATACCAAATACTCCCTCCTGTCCTAATTATAAGGCATAGTTGACTTTTTTGGAAAAATTAAGGAAGCTAATTAAATTACTTTAGACTATTTTTATTTTTATTTTTTTCTTCAAACTAATTAGTTTAACTAATAAACTAATATATAATCTAAAGATGCACAACATATGAAATGATTAAGTAACTTATTTAGCTTCCTTGATATCTCCAAAAAAAGTCAACTATGCCTTATAATTAGGACCGGAGGGAGTAGCTATGAAGACTTGAACTTGACGACAAATAATTCAATTCTCTTTAAAATAAGATTTATCATTCTAACTTTTTAGATGACAAAAGTTATATTCCAGTCCCAGATGAAATCCTTAAATTGGGAGGGGAAAGTCATGAACCCCAACTGGATAATATATATATATATATATATCAAAGAAGTAGAGTTGATGCATTCCGTATGTATTTGGTACAAGATAGTTGAATAAAAAAAGGAAATTACTACCTCCAGTTCTAATTATATGAATACTTTTGTAGTGTAAATTACATTATAAAAGTGTTTTTATAATTAGAACCGGAGGGAATATAATACTAGTTTACTATAAAAATATGAAAAAGTTATTTGATATAGGTCTCAAATATGAAAATCAAATACAAATTGGTACTCAAATTTTATTTAATACCAATAATTCTCAAATAATTTAGTAATTATAAATTTACCTAATTTGAAAATAAGGAAAAATCAGGCCTATTAGGGCATTGACACAAATTAGGATTTCAAAATATTGGTAAAAATGACTTTAATACCCTCCCCCATCAATCCCAAATCAGTTGAAATATTAAAATCCTATATCAAGCCTTTAAACTTGACCAAATCTTTGATAAGAACATTAATTGACTCAAATCAGGATTTCAGAATGTTGGTAAAAATAACTTTAATGTCCTTCCTTGTCAGTCACAAATCTCTCTTCCTCCCTCTATTTTTCTTCTTCCACTGAAGAAGCGTGATTTTCTTGTTCGGGAAACGATACGCTGGTCAAAATTTGATCTTTGTTGGTCACCTGCTTCAGAGCGTTTGTCACTGTCAACCCAATGCAAGGTTATAACAAACAGGAAAATATAAAAAAGAAAGAAAGAAATTCATAAAGCTAAGGTTATCTAGAATATCAACCAATCTCCTCATGAGTGAAATCTGCACGTGTATGGTTGGAAGTAATTGGAAGTAATTGTTTGCACCTCATTTATAGTTGCTTTTTTTTTTTTTTTGTTCGGTTGAATAATAAAACAGCTCCTTTGATATCCAGGAGGATGTTTGAATTCTTCTGAAACTTTCACAAAAGCTTTTTTTTTTCTTGCTAAATCAATCTTGTTGATAGTGTATCCTCAATAAAACAAACAAGGATGATGGTGACATATGGAAGTTAAATTTGGGTTTGGACGTTTGGTTTGCATAGAACCATATAATTAATTAGAGGTTTATTGTGTAGCCATTTGAGCCATTAATAAGTTAGGGGTATAGAGATAATTTGACTCAATTTATAAATCCAAGTTTAGGTCATATAGCCTTATTAATGATTTGTTAAATTTAGTAATCCAAATTAAAATTTGAGTATTTCAAATGACTTTTAAAGGGATTCTCCATTTATGTTATTTTAAAAATATTTTTAGCTATGTAATAGATAGGTTTATGTTTTCAACTAATTTTTGTTTGTTTGTTTGTTTTGGTACAAGTTTTAGAAAAAATGCCAAAAAAAAATGCAATTTGAATTTCAAAACCTCAAATAAGTGATTTTCCAATAAAACAAGTTCTCAATTGATTTACTATTCTTATTAATCTTATTATTGTCATTGTCAACATAATTTTGAGGTTTAAGTGATTTTTTTCTATCATTTTTTTTTTAAAAAATTTTATTTAGGCACTACACAAAAAAAGGAGAAAAAAAAAAGTGTTATTGGGCATTCAAATCCATGCCCTGTCTAGGATGGTTTGGTCTGAAGTTTTTTGGATGGTCAAAAGCCTTTAAATGGGTCAGATCCTCATTTTTGTTGGGCCATCATACCCAAACGCCATACTTGGACAATCTGATGTATACCCAAAACTCAAGGTTCCTTGTAACAACATCAATTTATACCACCATCGAGGACAGCAGTGCAGTAGCACAGCTGGTGGTATTAAGATGTCTTATATCTCCCCTCAGGTCTTGTGTTCGAATTCCCCCTCCCCTCGCCTTGTACCAAAACAAAAACATCAATTTATACCCCAAAAAAAAAATCTTTATACCAAAAATCATAGCCAAAAAAAAAATAAAAATCTTTATACCAAAAAAATTCAAGGTTCTATCAACAAGTTGCCTTTAGGTGAAGGGGACTAGTTTCTTAAAACTTGGTGAACCAAGATTCAAATATTTATTGAAAGAAGTGTCCATATTTAATATCTAAAAGTGTTTCAAATAGAATTGTCTTTCATAGGAGGACATTAGTGTTTAGGGGGGAAAAAAACAGAAGTCAAGGTTCTTTTTTCATTTTTTTTTTTTGATGCACAATCAAAAGGAGGACTTTTAACTGACTCCTAATTGTATAATATCACAACCTTATGAAACCAAGATCAAAGCTCATATGAAAAATGTGTTAAGTCTTCCCAAAAATATTAGTATATATTTTATAGGGTTAAGGAGCGATTTTACCAACAAACTATTGGCTCAGGAGCGTCCAGCACAATTAACTATTAAGTGGACCAAAAATACCAACAAACTTTTAAAAAAGGAGCGTCCAGCACAACGCTACTAGCAAAAAGTTAACATCCGTTATCTAAGGTGCAGATTGGGCAACGAACTTTTACTCTAGGAGCACCCAGCACAAAATTCTAAATTTTACTAAATTAAATAATTTTTTTCTTAATTGTCATTATTCAAAACTACTTGTATAGATATTTATAGACAAAAATTACTCATTCTTCAATTTTGTCCAAACTATAATTTGCTAAAATAAACAAAATTTTTAATTAAAAATATAATTATATGATTTAAATAAAACTCAAGGTGTTTTATAGTTTATTATATATGTTAAAGAAAAAATATATGATTTATTTTTATTTTAGAAGAAACTAATGTGAGTTAAAAAAATTTATTTAATGTTAATAAAATTTAAAAAATCTATTATATCCTGAAAGAAATGAAATGAGTTTCATTTTTATTTTTATAAAAAGAGCTTAATAGATATTAATGTTGATACTTAATAATATAAATTCGGCAACTTGATGATATATTTGTTAATTAAATGACCTATTGCTTATATGGATATGAGACTTTTGCAGGTCAAATTGCTCCTTAACCTACTATTAAGTTGTCCTTCCTCAAGCCTCTTAAGTTATCTTTTTTTTTTTTAGCAAGTCTTATATTCATATAATCAATAGATCATTTAATTAACAAATATATCATCAAGTTGCTGGATTTATATTATTAAGTATCAACATTGATATCCATTAAACTCTTTTTATAAAAATAAAAATGAAACTCATTTCATTTCTTTCAAGATATAATAGTTTTTTTAGATTTTTTAAATTCTATTAACATTAAATGAATTTTTTAACTCACATAAATTTCTTCTAAAATAAAAACAAATCATATACTTTTTTTTTGTTTAACATATATAATAAACTATAAAACACCTTAATGTTTATTTAAATCATATAATTATATTTATAATTAAAACTTTTGTTTATTTTAGCAAATTATAATTTTGAAAAAAATTAAAGAATGAACAAATTTTGTCCATAGATATCTATACAAGTAGTTTTAAATAATGACATTGAGAAAAAATTATTTAATTTAGTAAAATTTAGAATTTTGTGCTAGGCGCTCTTGAAATAAAAGTTCGTTGGCCAATCTGCACCTTAGATAACGGAGGTTAACTTTTTGCTAATAGCGTTGTGCTGGGCGCTCTTTTTTAAAAGTTTGTTGGTATTTTTGGTCCACTTAATAGTTAATTGTGTTGGACGCTTTTGGGCCAATAGTTTGTTGGTAAAATCGCTCTTTAACCCTATTTTATACTGAAAAATAATTAAGGTTAAAACTTAAAATTAGAATATCTGTATTTGTCACTGTAAATTAAATTATCAATTGGCATGAGTGTTGACACTTGGTCATAACTCGAAATAGGCTTATAGTAGTATAAATTTGTGGTTCATCCGCATGCAATTAATTCATAATGAGACATAAAGATGCTGCAATGTATAAATAATGCAATTTGTCACTGAGAAAATAAGTTGATTTAATTTAATTTAAACGTGGCAAGTACGGTAGGAAATAGTTAGTGAGTTGTTAATTAGAAATCCTTTCTTTTTGTTTTTTTTTTTGGGTAATATTTTTTTTATGACAAGTACTATTCTTTTCAAGAATTTTTCGCTTTTCTCGAATCCGTTATGCTTTTTTCTTGTAGGAGTTAAACGGAGCTTTCCACCGAACAGCATTGATTTTAAAATTAGAGCGCACACAATAGTTAATGAATTCTAATAAAGTGGGTGCATGTGACTGATAACAAGAACCGTAATGAATACTTTTTCTTTGCCGCGTTTTAATCCGAGTGAAAATGATAGTTACTAATTAAATATTGACCGTGGAGCTTGGGCCATTGGCCATGAGGGATATGATTATACTTTTCTTTGCCATTTTTTCTAGCAACTTTTTGAAACGAGTGAAAATCAAAGTTAATAAAAGACCAAGCATGGGTGACAGGAGGAGAACGGGAAATATAATTATCTCTATAAATACCAACAGATTCAGTACTAGGTAGCGTCTCTAGCATTATCAACTAGTGCAAGAAACGCGGATGATGATGAGTTTTCTCAACTTGCTTGTGTTAGCAACATTAGTGTTTGAGCTTCTTGCTCGTCATTGTTGGATCATCAGAACCATAGGTGCTGATGATGAGGTTCAATGCATGGAGAAGGAGAGGGAAGCATTACTTGGCTTTAAGGATGCCCTAGGGAATGGCTCTTCCCTTGTTAGATGGTCTTCGTGGGGTAGCAAACAACACAATGAGAGAGATTGTTGCCAGTGGGAGGGAGTTCTCTGCAACAACCAAACAGGTCATGTCATAAAGCTTCACCTTCCTGCCGATTTCATAAATTTACCCTTGAAATGTGAGATCCATACATCATTGATGGAGCTACCACACTTGATGTATTTGAACCTTAGTTGGAATTTGTTTGAAGATGCCTCCATCCCTCAATTTCTTGGCTCTCTTAGCCACTTGAGATTCCTTGATCTAAGATATTGCCGTTTACGAGGAAATATTCCAAGTCAACTTAGGCTTCTTTCACATTTACAATACCTCGACCTCTCATGGAATTTTGTTGGAAGGGCAATACCCTGTCAACTTGGAAATCTCTCGCAATTGCAGCATCTTGATCTCTCACACAATACTCTTGCAGGAGTGATACCTTATCAACTTGAAAATCTCTCACAATTGAGGCATCTTGATGTCTCATCGAATTTAAATCTTAGAGGAGCAATACCTCATCAACTTGGAAATCTCTCATAGTTGTAGTATCTTGACCTCTCGAATAATGATCTTGAAGGAGCAATACCTTATCAACTTGGGAACCTTTCAAATTTGCAAAATCTTCTTCTCAACTATGCAGGTACTCTCAACATTATTGATCAAGAAAATGGTGTTGGACATGAGTGGCTATCTAGTATTACTTCTTTGAACCATTTATGGCTGGGAGGTATCACTTATCTCAAATATTCTCATAAGTGGTTGCAAATGATTACAAAGCTACCCAATTTGAAAGAGCTAATTATAGAGGATAGTGATCTTTCAGATGAGTATATCCTCTCCTTACGCTCTTTAAAATTCAATTCCTCCTCTTCTCTTTCCAACTTGAAATTCTCGGGGAATAATTTCAAGTCATCTGCGATATTCTATTGGATCTTAAATATTAGCAGCAACCTTGTTGATCTTGATCTAACTTCCAACCACCTAGAGGGTCCCATCCCTTATGAATTTGCTAGTATGATGAATTCTCTTGAGAATCTATACCTTTTGTTTAATCAACTTAAGGGTGGTGGATTAAAACCCCTAGGGCATATATGTACCTTACACTCTTTAGTCCTAAATTCTAATCTTTTGAGTGAAGAACTTTTAACAATTTTTCAAACTTTATCTAGTTGTGCTAGATATTCTCTGCAAGAGTTGGACTTAAGTGATAATAATATCACCGATACATTTGTTAGCCTTTCCATATTCCCATCTTTAAAGATTTTGGACATTTTCAAGGAATCTCTTGAATGGGACTGGTACACTTGTTAGCCTTTCCATGTTCCCATCTTTAAAGATTTTTGACATTTCAACGAATCTCTTGAATGGGACAATAGCCAAAGATTGTCGATTTCCTTCTTCATTGGTGCTTTTAGATGTACATTCCAACTCTTTAAAAGGCATTCTCACAAACTCACATCTTGCCAATATGCACAACTTAAAGATTTTAGACCTATCTGGCAACTCATTGACTTTGAGATTTAGCCATAATTGGGTCCCACCATTTCAATTAGAAGCCATCTATTTGAGGTCATGCAAGTTGGGTCCCACTTTTTCGGAATGGTTGCAAACTTAAGAGAATTTCACAAAACTTGATATTTCAAATATTGGAATTTCAGACTCTATTCCAGAGTGGTTTTAGGATTTGTTAACACCTAAGCTTCAATACTTGAATATTTCATGCAACGACATTTCTAGCACAATACCAAATGTTGCCATAGAATTTGGTGAATCCCCTACTATTTCTCTAGCTTCAAACCAATTTGAAGGTTCACCTGCAAAGTTTCTACAAAGTGCAGAGGCCCTTGTTTTGTCAGATAATAATTTTTCGGAGCTTCACATATTTTTATGTGCAAACTGGTCAAGTCAAGCATTGAATGTATTGGATGTTTCTGATAATCAATTACATGGACAACTTCCTGATTGTTGGACTCCTTTCAAGTCATTATATTTTCTAGACTTGAGCAATAACAATTTCTCTGGACAAATCCCCATTTCTATTGGTTCTCTGAAACATCTTCAAGTACTGATGTTGAGAAACAATGGATTCACTGGTGAGTTGCCTGTTACTTTGAGGAGTTGCTCAAATTTAGGATTTCTTGATGCAGGGGAAAACAAGTTCTTTGGACATATACCTTCATGGATTGGGAATGAATTGCAAATGTTGGAACTTTTAATCTTACGAGATAATAACATTTCAGGAAGTTTGTCAACTCATCTTTGTTATTTATCAAACCTTCATGTTTTGGATCTCTCTCTGAACATTCTATCTGGAAAAATCCCCAAGTGCTTCAAAAACTTCACATTAATGGCTCGAGATAGTGATCCTTTGACTTATGGTAGGTTTCAAGTTGAGACTGTGCATAAGGGAGTGGCCTCTGTTTTATACGATTCAAGTGCATTGTTGATGTGGAAAGGCCAAGAACGTACATTTAAGAATCGTATATACGTTAAAGGCATTCATCTTTCAAGCCACAAGTTAATTGGAAAAATTCCACCAGAACTTGGAATGTTAGTTAAAATGGTCTCATTGAACTTATCAAGAAATCAATTAGAAGGTGAAATTCCTTATGAGATTGGACAATTAACTTCATTTTTTTTTTTTGGCCAAAGACAATTAACTTCATTAGATTCTCTTGATTTGTCAAGAAGCTACCTCTTTGGTCCGATTCCTTCTAGTTTTGTGCAAATCGACCGTCTTGCAGAATTAGACTTATCATATAACAACCTTTTTGGAAAAATTCCAACTAGCACACAATTGCAGAGTTTTGATAGCTCAAGTTATGAGGGAAATCTTGGCCTATGTGGGAAACCTCTTGACATAAAGTGTCCTGGAGAGGAACAATCTCATCAAGAACCAGTTAAATTCCAAGAAAATAATCGTTCAATTATTTTTAGGGAGTTATATTGGAGTATGACATTTGGATTCATTTTTGGATTTTGGGGAATTGTTGGGCCAATACTTTTTAATCGCTCGTGGAGGCATGTGTAATTCAATTTCCTCAACAATTTGGCTGATGCAATTTATGTTATGGTTGTACTAAATGTGACAAAGTGCAATAGGTGGTTTAGAGGCTATCTCTGGTAACACGTTCTCACATATTTATTCTTGCTTTTAGTTTTAGCTTGCATATACTATTGATTGGTCTCTCCACCATTAATTAAGTAGTAATGAGAGATTTGACTATAATTTTTTTTTAAAAAAATCGTCAATGTGATGTTGTGCATAGATATTACATAAATGAAAACAAATATTTAATTTATAGCCCATCACTAGTAAAAGGTTTTGAGAAAATTAATAATAAAATGCATCTGTATGATGTTTTAATTTTAAATTTTTTGTTTCCCCATCTGTCGTAAGAATGTAATTATTATTTTTTTTGTTTTCCTTAACATCAAGCTTCTTTGTTAATTCCTTGCTTTCTGCAGGAGAAACTAGGGTGAAAATCTTCAAGCTTAAAGGATGGACTACACGCAAAACAAGAGACAGTATATGGTCTTAAGTTTGCTGGATGGGAAGGTCAAGATAACTGATGGCAATAATGAAGTAACTATTAATTACTAAATTAAATATAATCAAACGTTAGAGCATGTTGTTGAGCTCTGATATGTATTGTTTCGTACGGTTTGTTTTATTGTGTTGTTGTTATGATATCAGACAATGATAACCGTTATATTACAAGTTCATAAGCTGCTGATCTTATTTTTAATTTATCTCTTTTTTCCCCTCATGAAGAGAGAAGGAATAAGGAATTATGATGTCGTTTTCGTTGAGCTTATATTTTCATTCCTGCGATTTCTCGAAGGAGATCCTTTCATAAGCTTTCTTTCTCCTCATCTTTCATCATCCCATCTAGACTGTTGATTGAGAAGATGAGAGAAAAATTAAAGTAGTATTGTGACATTTCAAATTGATTGGACAGATATGATTTGAAGATTATGAGCAATAATAAAAAAAATGATAATGAAAGAAACCTCACCTGTGATTTCCTGCTTCTAATTGGGGCTCGCTAAAAGCTATCTTCTCTACAACTTTGTGTTTGTGATATTGTGCTCACTCTAAGTCTAACATCTCAAAGGCATGATTTTAAGAAAATCTGTTATTTAGTCCGCACCTTCGTAGCACAGTGGTATGGGAGCTTGGCTCTCCTCTCCATATCCAGGGTTCGAACTCTGCCCTCCTCCCCTTACTATGTGTATCAAAAAAAGAAAATCTGTTATTTATGCTTAAATACTAAATTAAGGTACAAGAATACATGTGCATTATGCCTGTCCTAAACAATTTAAGGTACAAGAAAATTTGTTATTTAGGTTATAAATACTTAATTTGTCATTTATGTTAATTTATTAATTCTTATGTTTATGACCAACTTCTTGAAATTATTTAATTATTATTAATGCTAGTTCAATCTGTATAATTCTGGAGCAGGACATTTTAAAGAGCATAAGCACCCTCTTTGTGCATTTTGCTTGTCTGGTGTCTTATATATTCCCATATTATTCCTCCCCCAAAAACATTCCCATTATTCAATTTAAATTAAAGTCCAAAATTATACGGAAAAAAGAAGTGTGGAGTTTGGTAAAAGGTGTTATGATTTTTTAAATGAGGATGATGAATAGTTAATGAAGTGTTGTAAATAAATGCGGTTTGAAAGGTCAAAGTTTCATAGTTATTGTCTTCGGTATTAAATATAAGACATAATTTATAAGTAAATTTTGATTATGAATATATTATTATTTTTATTTTATCTCGTATATTTATCATTTTTATTTAATTTTTTTTTACTTGTAAACTGAAATATATGATCTAATAATACATAGAAGTATTTCATAGAAATTATGTTATTGATGCTACAGTTAACATATTTAATTTCACTAATCTCACCAAATTAGATAAAGATGTCTCATATTTAAGACTGGAGTGATATCTTTATATATTATTTTGCACCAATATAATATTATGATTTGGTATTACCCAAGAATGCTTGCATGCTAGTGGTGGATCAATTAGTACCTGTTTTAGGATAGCAGTGACAAAAGTGTTTTTCCCCCCTCCAGATGGGCTTTTTCCTAAAAGTCAGATTGTAGATGTAATTTGCTAATTTGTGTTTGAGATAGGGGTGACAGAGGTAACTTTTTTCCAGATAGGCTCTTATTTATCATAGTGTTTGAAAAATCCGTTAAAATGGAAAATGACTGAAAAATGCATGAATCTTATTGAATATTATACATAAATATATATGAGTGTTTATTAGTTATATATATTGTAATGATTGAAGATAAAAATTTAAATTAAATATAAATTTGCTAAAAAATAGTAAAATTACCATTAAAATAATTATCAACTATCAAGCAAAAAAAAAAAACACACACACACACTAAATGTAAATTTGCAAAAAAAATAATACCTTGAAAAAAGTTTAGAAAATAAAAAAAATATTGTATGCTGCATGTGATCATTAACACAACTATCAAATGCTGCATCAAGTAAAATTTCAACGGAGACTGATGAAGGAAAACCAAGAAACTTGCTAAGAAGCTGAAAAAAGTTGGAACCATGTATTTCATCTGAGAAGTCACTTTTTTTTTTATTAAGTTCATCAGAAATAGAAGCTTTCTCAAACTGTTCGAACTAACTTATTTTTCTCCATTAGACTTTTTTCTGCTTTGCCAAACAGGCTTTAGACTAAAAAACAAGCGAATTAAGGGTTCGTTTGGATGAGCTTTTTAAAAAATGATTTTTTTAAGTGATTTTTTTCAAACTCCAAATTAGAGCTTTAAAAAAAAAACAACATTTTGGCTTTTTTTTGTGACTTTTGTTTTTTTTTAAAAAAATATCATCTAAACACATAAATTAATAAAAAAGCTCTTTTTTAGCATTAAAAAAATATTTTTTTAAATAAAAAAAGCCCATCTAAATGGGCTGTAAGTTTCTTTGGAGGAGATATCTTTGATCGTATAGCCTTGGATTAGGCAATTACTTGAATACTTCATAGTTCATACTAAGGTCAAGAGACCGTGGCGAACAGTGGGTGGCCAAAGCCTAAGGGTCATAAAAAAATGATTTGGTGGCTCAGTAGTAGAGCTGGGAATCAGGGTCGGCCCGGCCCGGCCCGATAGGGCCTGATCCTACAGGGCCAGGGCCTAACAAGGCCTGAAGTAAGTAAAACATCTGTTTTTTAAAACCCGGCCTGATAGTACTATGGCCAGGGCCAGCCCTATAGGGCCTAAAAATTACTATTCCAAATTTTAACTATTTTTCATTCGATTTTTTTCAAAGAAATATAATTAATATATTGCAATCATTAAAGTTCTAATCTGTCAAATAAGTTTTATCAACATTAATATCTAAACAATATAAATCATTCAACAAATAAACACATTCATTAATTCATAATAAAAAACAAATAAACACAAAAAATATGTTTTTTCCTTTTTTTTCAAAAAATATTAAACAAAGGAATTGCTTTATATATGCCTGTGACAAAATGCTTTTCCCTTTCGTAATTTTGTGTGTCTGCAGATTCCTTTGGTTCATGCATGATTTTACTGACAGATAAAAATAATTATACTTATTTTCCACAGAACATATTTATAATTTATTACTTATATAATATTGTAATACTAAAGTATGTGTTTATTTAATATGAAAACATCCCCTCTTTAAAATTTATAATAACTAATTATGTGTTTTAGTACAGAATAATAATAAACATAAAAAAAGATTATAGTTTAAGCTAAAAAAGTCTAAGTAATTACAAATAAACACATTCATTAAGTGGAATTCTAAGTCATTATTTTTAAAACAAATAAGAAAAAAAGTTACAGTTAAACGGGCTTACAGGGCTGGCCTGATTAAGCCCGAGGCCCTACAGGACTAGCCCTACAGGGCCAATTTCAAATTTTAGGTCTATTTTTCAAACCCGAGCCCTGCAAGGCCAGGGCTTAAACGGGCCGGCCCGATGGGCTTGGCCCGATTTCCCGACTCTACTCAACAGTTACATCAACTTTTGGAATTGACCCAGGGGATGGTGGGATCAAATCCAAATTATTTGACGAACTTTGCCACAAATAATTCCGAGGCGGCGAAGGCAGGTGGCATGATTTTTTTTCAAGGTGAGGGTGGTATGGTAAAAACACAACATTTCCAAATTCCTTTTATGATGCATGTGGATTGATTCGGGATTAGGCAAATTAGAATAAGATATTTCTTTTGCTAGAGTTAAAAGTTAAAAAGTAATGTAAAATCTGGTAACTTTGGTTAATTTGAATTCTCAAAAGCCATTTATAAGGTATAATATAACCCAGGCCAACATGGTAAATTAGGCATAGTCACGTTTAATAATGCTGTGCTTGCTTTTGTATCTTCAAGGTTGCATATACTGCTTATTTTTCTTGTTTACAGTTTTGGCGTTTTTTCTACGGTGTCTGTAATCCTTATTGGGTTATGCAGCGTTTGGAAATCTTTCGTCATGTTACAACTTTCAGCCACGACTCTGCTCCTTATTGGGTATGTGATGATTGAATATTATTACACTTAATTGTATCTCTTGATGAATAAATTTAAAATTGTTTAGTTAATAAATAATAGATTTTATTACTTAATCGAGCTTTGAGCTTTTAATTGGATTTAATTCATTTTTTTATGATTAAATTCCAGATTTACAGTGATTTAGTATTTTCTCCATAACTTTTGATCTAGATATCCGATTAGCCTGATTCTTCTTTCCTTTTTTAGATGATTCAGAGAGCTACAATTATTATGAAGACTCGGAAGGCTGATTCAAACAAGAAGATGGACGAAATCGGAGCTAAAGACAGACGCATTTTTCTAGATTTTTATTTTGCTCGAATTTTGTAATAAAAAACTAATTTTTAGAGGTTTCCTTTTTTTATAGGGATTTCCTATTGACTGGGGGTTTCCTACTTATTAGAGGTTTTCTATTTTTTGAGAGATTTTCTACTTATTAGAGGTTTCCTATTTTTAGTCATCTTTCCTATATAAGGAAAATTAGATGGTGGCTACAAACATATTCGGAATTACGTTGTCGGAAATTTTTTCGGATTAAATTAGAAGCTTTTTATTTTCTCCTAGTTGTTCTTCATGTTCTTCTTCATCTTTTCTTTTGCGTTTTTCCTAGCCATGCTTGGCTAAGCTTCTTTGATTGATCCAACGTTGAGGATTCCATGATTCATGCAAAGAACTTGTCCTTTATCGGTAATTTAACTCGTTTCTATTTTCATCTTATCGGATCCGATTTCTGAAAATAGTTCGAATATTAGATTTAATATTTGGTTTGGTTCATCCCAAGGACTGAGTTCGAACTAGGTTTTAAGTTTTGTTGTGCGATCGCACAGTGGGACGCCGCTGTTCGGACATATTCTAGGCGATCGTCTAGTCGAGGGATTTTCTGGGCGAATGCAGAGATCTCGGTTCGTCCAGAGCCAAACGTGGGTTATTTATATTTCGTTCAATGATGGAAGTCTCTGGAATCTGAACGTTGGGTTGATCGATTTTAATCTGTTTCTTCTCGTTTTCTTATATTCTATTTTATCTTTGCTTCATTGAAATTGCATTTCTATTTTAGTTTATTAATTTAAAAATCCAAAACCCAATCTCCCCTTGTCTTCATTGCATTTGCATGACATTTAGATTACTTAGGATTCAATAAAGGCTCCTCGAAAAGAGAGAACGATCCTAGGTTTGCCTATACGCAATCCTTGGTTAATTGTTGATTGTGGACCCCAAGGCTAATGACAAAAGGTCTCCATCAGTGCGCATATGGTTCCAGCTTTCTCTCTGTGGTGTGCTATACATAACAAGGTCTTTTTTAATCCTCAACGATTTCAGGCTTACCTAAAACCCACTGATTCTCTGATGTGATGGGAGCACCGATCACATTATTCGGCAGACTAAGTATCAGAAGGGAAGAGAAGCCGAGAGAGAACTTTTGGTATATCTCTGATGAACTCAAGTCAAAGTTATATTATCCAGAATGATGTGACAATGAAAAGAAGACGATTTAATCTTTGCTTTTGAGGGTGGCGTGGTTCTAGTACACCTTCACTTCCCCAGCCAACATGGAATAGTGTCAAGACTGAGCTATATAAAATGCCAATGCAGACCTCATTCTGCATCAACTTACTACCTCTACCATCCAAAACCCTAGGATTTGGTCGGAAAACGAGATCAATGGCAACTGCGTAACACATTTCTCTATTCACGTTCCCTACCATTTGTTGGGATCCGTACACGCAGCGGATTAAAATTCCTTACGAATCCCTTCCGAAGGATCACTCAACGACGTTTAAATCAAGGCTAGGGAAACCGAATCATACCTTATATTGAACTCGTCTGTGTTCCGTTCTCTTTGATCAGGTGGGCTACCTTCTCGATCAACACGTCCGCGTCTCGTTTTCTTGATCAGGTGGGCGATCAACACGTCCGCGTCTTGTTCTTTTGATTAGCAGAAGTCGACTCTTAGAATCGGCCTCCTCTACTGGTATCCACACGAACAATCCCCGAACACGGTTGCGGCAACGTGCTAGCGCTTCTTGTGCGTCTCTCTCAATCTGCTCTAGGGTTTCTCGCGGCTTTCTAATACGCTCAACCAAAATTCCGTAGGTTTATTTCTAAACCCGATAGGCGTATTATATAATCAAAATTAATCCTTATTAATTTTGGAAACTCGAATTCCGAATCTGGACAATATATCAATCAAATCTATCTCATAAATGTAATCAAATATATTAAAAGCCAGATTTAAAATCCGAATCTTGAATTTAGATCAAATCTAAATTTAAAGCCTTTTGATTTAATTTATCATTATAAATTAAATCCGAGATATGATGCCTATCCATTTAATTAAATCTGAGATAGCATTTCTCAATTTTATATTAAACAGATACATGATATCTTTATTCGAAATTAAATGAGATACAATATCTCTATTTGTTTCAGATATTTAATTTATCAAATAAATTAAATACTAAACAAATATCATATATAATATTATAATATCTATTTATAATATATATATTAGATCAAATTTAGTATTCATTTAATCTCAGATTAATCTGAGATTCAATGAATCTGAACACTTTTACCCGTGTTGGATTATTCTTGTGTGCGACCCTGCAGGCCCATATGAGATTGGCAGTGGGCCAACACTGTATCAGCCCACAAGTCGCAAGCGGCCTCTAACAAGACATTGCGACCACCCAATTCACATGGGGATCGATGACACGATACTACCTATCGTACAACCATGTCACGTCCCTTTTGTCACGCGATAATTTGGTCAAGGATGAGGCATGGATAATGTCAACTTCCTTTTCTTGACCATTGCTTTCTCGATTCTCGAGTAGTCTAATAAGTGAAATGGAAACTCTTTTCCATCACAGTATGGCCATACATTTCTTAGACTCACTCATCGAGGGGCCCAGCATTATTTCTCTACATATGTGAGGGACAAATCCCATCTTGACCACTCACATTCCTCCGCATGAAAACCATTGATCCCGATCCGAGCCTTTATCATCACTCGGTCAACGGTGACTTTTGACTAGGTCAAAGACCAGTGACTTATCATGTAGGAATCTATGATGGTCTCAGGTCATAGGGCGTCGTGACGCGGTTATACATGAGATAAGCTTATGACTTAATCCATGCAGCTTTCTCATAGTGGGTCGGTCCAGCACCTTGTACTCTTACAAGTGCCCATGACTTTGATTCGTATCTCCATACCTCATCAAAGTCATACTGGTCTTATTTCATCTTCACTCCCGTGTAGATGACCGACCAAGGACATTTAGGATAATCTATAAGATTATCCAGGGATGCAGTTATCAATATGAACATGCAAACGAAAATAATAACAAAAGAGAATACTTTAAATAACTTAAATATCCAAAGTACAATGAATTGCCCCTAGGGCATAATTTCCAACATACTCCCACTTGCACTAGGTGCAATCATTGATTACTCTAATTCCCATTGCCCTAACATGACGCTCATGTGCCGCTTGTGCAAGCGGCTTAGTGAGAGGATCTGCTACATTGTCTTCTCCTGGTACTTTGCATATGTTTGTATCACCTCTTTCATTGATTTCTCTGATGAGATGAAAACGCCTGAGTATGTGCTTGGTCCTTTGATGTGGCCTAGGCTCCTTTGTCTGTGCAATGACGTCGTTATTGTCACAGAACAAGTCTATTGGATCTGAGATGGTAGGAACCACCCCCAGTTCAGTGATGAACTTTCTGATCCAAACGGCTTCCTTAGCTACATCCGATGCTGCTATATACTCAGCTACAGTGCTCTGCTTAGAGCTTTTCCAACTCACCGCACCACCATTAAACAAGAATACATATCCTGATTGCGATCTTGAATCATCTTGGTCAGTTTGGAAACTCGCATCTGTGTAACCAGTCACACAGAGCTCATCCTTCAAGCCACCATATACCAAAAATAAGTCCTTAGTCCTTCTTAAGTACTTAAGGATATTCTTGACAGCAGTCCAATGACCCTCACCGGGATCTTGTTGATATCTTCTGGTCATACTCAAGGCAAATGACACATCCGGTCGAGTACATAGCATGACATACATGATAAATCCAATGGCAGAGGCATATGGAATCTTACTCATACGATCTCTTTGATCTTGTGTACTAGGACACAGATCCTTACTGAGATGAATGCCATGAGACATGGGCACGTTACCCTTTTTAGAATCCTGCATACTGAACCTATGCAATATCTTGTCTATGTATGTGCTCTGACTTAGGCCTAACAGCCTTTTGGATCTATCTCTATAGATCCTAATCCCAAGGATGTAAGTGGCTTCGCCTAAATCTTTCATTGAGAAAGACTTTCCTAACCAAGACTTGACATTCTGCAAGGTAGGAATGTCATTCCCAATGAGTAGGATGTCATCAACATAAAGCACTAGAAACACAACTGTGCTCCCACTAACCTTCTTGTAAACACAAGGTTCATCCATGTTCTGAATGAAGCCAAACTCTTTGACTACTTCATCAAAACGATGATTCCAGCTCCGAGATGCCTGCTTCAATCCATAAATGGATCTTTGAAGCTTACATACTTTACCAGTGTCCTCTGGACGCACAAAACCCTCAGGTTGTGTCATGTACACATCCTCAAGCAGCTTTCCGTTAAGGAAGGCCGTTTTGACGTCCATCTGCCATATCTCATAGTCATAATATGATGCAATGGTAAGAAGGATTCTGATTGACTTGGCCATTACAACTGGGGAAAAGGTCTCATCATAGTCCACACCATGAGTTTGAGTGAATCCTTTTGCAACCAGCCGTGCCTTGAAGACATTTACTTTGCCATCCATGTCGGTTTTCTCTTTGAAAACCCATTTGCACCCAACGGTTTTTACACCCTCAGGTGGATCGACTAAGGTCCATACCTTATTGTCGTACATGGATTTCATTTCAGACTTTATGGCATCAAGCCATTTTTCGGAATTAGGTCCCACTACGGCGTCTCGATAGGTTGTTGGCTCATTCTGCTCAATGAGCAAAACATCACGACTTCCAGTAATCAGAAATCCATATCTCTGAGGCTGTAGCCGTGATCTGTCGGACCTTCGTGGGCCTTGTGTTAATTGAGTAGGCTCAACAATTTGTTGTGAGTCTTCTCTAGTTTCCATCTGTGGTTCTACATTGTCCTATGACTCTCAAACTTCTTCGAGGTTCACCTTGCTCCCACTGGTTCTTTTAGAGATAAACTCTTTTTCCAGAAAGATACCATTCCGAATGACAAACACTTTGTGATTGGTGAGATTGTAGACGTAGTATCCTTTAGTTTCCTTAGGATACCCCACAAAAAGGCATTTTGAGGATCTAGATGATAATTTATCAGAGGCCTATTGTTTAACATAAACCTCACATCCCCAAATTTTAAGAAATGACAAACTAGGTTTCTTCCCAGTCCATATCTCATATGGTGTCTTTTCAACTGCCTTTGACAGAACACGATTTAGTGTGAATGCAGCTGTTTCCAGGGCATGGCCCCAAAAAGAAGGTGGAAGGTCTGTTTGACTCATCATAGATCGAACCATATCTAGTAGAGTTCGATTCCTCCGTTCAGAAACACCATTCCATTGAGGTGTTCCTGGAGGAGTAAGTTGTGAGATGATCCCACAACTTCTAAGATGGTCAATGAACTCTTGGCTCAAATATTCACCACCTCGATCAGATCGAAGTGCCTTAATTGTTTTGCCAAGTTGGTTTTGTACTTCATTCTGGAATATTTTGAACATTTCAAAAGATTCAGACTTATGTTTCATTAGATAGATATAGCCATATCTACTAAAATCGTCTATGAATGTAATGAAGTACAAATGACCTCCTCTGGCAGAAATATTCATTGGTCCACATACATCAGTATGAATGAGGCCCAATAAATCGGTGGCCCTCTCACTGTGTCCAGTAAAAGGAGCCTTTGTCATCTTCCCCAATAAACAAGACTCACATGTATCAAATGATTCAAAATCAAATGAATTCAAAAATCCATCTTGATGGAGTTTCGAAATGCGTTTCTCATTTATATGGCCTAGACGACAATGCCACAGGTAGGTTGGATTCAAATCATTTGGCTTGAACCTTTTCGTAGTTATGTCATAGATTCGTCCATTATTAGGATGTTCTAAATTTAATACATAATGACCAGCATGCAAATCTCCATGAGCATAAAAAACATCATTAAGATAAATTGAACATTTACGGTTCCTAGTAATGGAAGTGAAACCTTCCTTATCCAAATAAGAAAGTGAAATAATGTTACTACTCAAAGCAGGAACATAAAAGCAATTGTTCAAAATTAACAAAAGCTCATTGGGCAGAACTAATTCATAAGTGCCTACGACTAAAGCAGCAACTCTTGCTCGGTTTCCAACTCATAGGTCAACTTCGCCCTTCTTCAATCTTCTACTTTCCTTGAGACCCTGCACATTAGTACAAATGTGAGATCCACATACAGTATCTAATACCCATGTAGAGGAAGTAGAAAAATGAATATCTATGACATAGATACCTGAAGCGATAGCCTCGCTATCCTTCTTGTTCTTTTTCAGACCTTCTAGATAGAGTTTGCAGTTCCTCTTCCAATGACCCGATTCATTGCAGAAATAGCAGACCCCATCCTTTGGAGGCTTTGCCTTCTTGGCTGCAGGCTTAGATTCGGGCTTGTTTGACTCATTGGTCTTACCAGCTGAGCCTTTACCCCATTTCTTGCCCTTGCCTTTCTTTTTCATACCCTTTCCTTTCTGAACCATCAAAATAGTGCTAGGCTTTCTCTTAATGCTCTGCTCAGCTGTTTTGAGCATCCCATGCAGTTCAGAAATTGATTTCTCCATGTTGTTCATGTTATAGTTCATGACAAACTGGTCATAACTATCCGGGAGTGAGTTTAAGATCATATCTGTGGCTAACTCCGGAAGCATGGGAAATCCTAGCCTCTCAAGGTGATCAATGTAGCCTTTCATCTTCAAAACATGAGGGTTAACTAATGCACCTTCAGCCATCTTGCAGGAATTTAAGGCCTTCATGGTTTCATACCTTTCTTGCCTTGCTTGTTGCTGGAACATTTCCTTGAGATGACCAATCATCTCAAAAGCCTCCACATGTTCCAGATCTCTTTGGAGCTCTGGAACCATGGTGCCAAGCATCAAACATCCTACATCCACAGAGTCACGAGTATGCTTCGTGTAAGCATCTTTCTGAGCTCTTGGAGCATTGGCTGCAGGCTCCTCAGGAATGGGTTGATCAAGGACATAAGCCTTTCCTTCCTGCTTGAGAACAATTCTCAAGTTTCTAAACCAGTCAAGAAAGTTTGTCCCATTCAGTTTTTCCTTCTCAAGGAGTGATCGCATTGATGTTGTTGCAGTGTTAGTGGTCGACATGATTCTACAATTAAAAGATATGCAAAGTCAATTAATATTCTCCCACTAAATTAATAACCCTCATTATAATTAGTGGGCTAAGATCCATATTTGGCTTAAATTCAAGTCCGCTTTGGCAAGACGCTTAAAATAAGTTATTTAGGTAGGCAACTACTTTGACAATTACATCACATGTAACTCTTAGATCTTTATGGGATTCGATTATCATATGATCTGGCATGTTTAATCCCATCCAATGCCTTGAGATCCAAAACCGTTTTGATGATCTCAATTAAGTCAAGACAATAATGAATGTTGAGTATCACCATTACTCTTTCTTGCCTCACCAAGATTACTCAGATGCATCCACTTTGGTGGAACATACAAATGAGTGATCGAGGTTTTGGCAAGTATTCATTAATTGACGGCATTGTGACTTAAGATTTTATTTAGAGGGTATTATTGGATTTGTGAACTAAATCTCTTATTATTCCTACTTATATGAATGCAATCATTTATTGTATATCATATAGGGTTTAAACTAATCATGCAGTGATCATATCAAAACATAATTAAAACTCGTGAACAACATGGCTCATCTAACCTGTAGTCCCCTCAAACCAATGAGAGGACTTCTCTAAATAATATAAAAGAAAATACATAGTTAGAAACCTCGTTTCACATACGAGGGGAGTGAGATGAGAAGAGAATGTACATCAAGATTATTTAGAGAGAGGCATGGCACGCAGGCCATATACAAAAATTTCAATCCTAGAGCCATCTTGTTCACCATACCCAAACAACACTTTGAAAGGTAAATTATAAACATATTTTAATTCATACATTTATGAAATAAAATATTACTCATGATAAAATTCTCTAATTTATAACACTTTGATTTGATTACTCGCGTTACGACAATCAGCCGGTCCCTACGGTGGTCCCGCTAGCCGGTTAGCAGGCGGGGTCAAGGGGCAGCGCCCCTGCGAGGGGTGCAGGGGGGTAGCGCCCCCGGGAACTTTTGAAAACATCATATTTTAAAAGAAAATTTCTTTCATAAAATCAAATTTTAACCCCCAAAAGCGTCGTCCGAATCGAATTCTTTCATCCGCCATCATGAACGTCCAAGTCGTCATAGGTCTCCGACGCGTAATTGACGTTTGAACCTTTCAGAACGTGATCTGTGCGACCAGAAATGTATGACGTCTCTGATCATGATTGACCCCTGCGTTATCATCTTCTGATCTCTACGATTCAGAATCACAAGAATAACGGCCGTGAAACCCTGACGCGAATTATCAAATAGAGCATTCAAGATTTGATTTCTTGATTCAAAATTCGGTTTATTATATACATATCACATATATCGGCATGTAGAGAAACCCAATTTAAACGTACGCTGAGTTGGCTCTGATACCACTGTTGGGATCTGTACACGCAGCGGATTAAAATTCCTTACGAATCCCTTCCGAAGGATCACTCAATGACGTTTAAATCAAGGCTAGGGAAACCGAATCATACCTTATATTGAACTCGTCCGTGTTCCGTTCTCTTTGATCAGGTGGGCTACCTTCTCGATCAACACGTCCGCGTCTCGTTCTCTTGATCAGGTGGGCGATCAACACGTCCGCGTCTCGATCTTTTGATCAGCAGAAGTCGACTCTTAGAATCAGCCTCCTCTACTGGTATCCACACGAACAATCCCCGAACACGGTTGCGGCAACGTGCTAGCGCTTCTTGTGCGTCTCTCTCAATCTGCTCTAGGATTTCTCGCGGCTTTCTAATACGCTCAACCAAAAGTCCGTAGGTTTATTTCTAAACCCGATAGGCGTATTATATAATCAAAATTAATCCTTATTAATTTTGAAAACTCGAATTCCGAATCTGGACAATATATCAATCAAATCTATCTCATAAATGTAATCAAATATATTAAAAGCCAGATTTAAAATCCATCATGAACGTCCAAGTCGTCATAGGTCTCCGACGCGGTTATACATGAGATAAGCTTATGACTTAATCCATGCAGCTTTCTCATAGTGGGTCGGTCCAACACCTTGTACTCTTACAAGTGCCCATGACTTTGATTCGTATCTCCATACCTCATCAAAGTCATACTGGTCTTATTTCATCTTCACTCCCGTGTAGATGACCGACCAGGGACATTTAGGATAATCTATAAGATTATGCAGGGATACAGTTATCAATACGAACATGCAAACGAAAATGATAACAAAAGAGAATACTTTAAATAACTTAAATATCCAAAGTACAATGAATTGCCCCTAGGGCATAATTTCCAACACCATTTCATTAATTTCACCTTTCTGTCTTAAGCTCGATCTCCATGTTTTCAGGGGCGTCGTCAACCAAGTGAAGCCTCCCTCCTTAACTTCCACTTTTGATCCCCCTTCTGTCTTCGACGGAACCACCAGGTTTGTTGACCCCTTATGTATGTATGTATGTATTTTATACAAGATCATCGTCTAATTTTCTATGATTCTGCTTCTATATTAATTATGTTTAGTTTCGACATTCTCTTAGGTTGTACATCTGTTATATTTGCCCGTTTGCACAACGGGCATGGATTGCTAGGAATTACAAGGTCCTTTTATTCACTCTCCTCTCCTCTCTCTCTCTCTCTCTCTCTCTCTCTTCTTTTCATTTTCTTTTCGTAGCGTTCTAGCTAGAGTAATCGTTTAAACTAGTACAGGGACTAGAAGACAATATCAAATTAGTTCCTATAGACCTTCAAAACAGGCCTGCTTGGTACAAGAACAAAGTCTATCCTCAGAATAAGTTCCTTAACTTTAATTTGTTTAAACATGGCGGCCCAAAACTTCATTCACATGATTGATTCACCATGTCTCTCTCTCTGCTTAGATATAGGTGCCATCACTGGAGCACAATGGCAAGGTTTTGGGAGAAAGTCTTGATCTGATCAAATATATACATGTTGTTGATGCCAATTTTGAAGGGCCGGCTCTGTTTCCCCAGGTAAGAACTAACTAAGAGCGAGTTACATAGTCCATTGTTGGTCATGATGATCGATGACCTTGTTACTTTAGGTAGTCAGATAGTAAAAATAAAATGAACGACTCTTGGTTATTGGTAAGAGACACTGTGTTTACATATTCCATGCGTGAGACTAAAATATCGTTTGTTAGACCCTTGTCCCCTTCCCCGACCCGTCTTCTTAATTACCAGCAAATGAGAAAGACGTTATTTTCCAGGATGTTGCCAAGAAAGAGTTTGGAGAGCAGTTGTTATCATATTCTGATACCTTCATCAGAGATGCCTACTCTTCATTGAAAGCAGAAGATCCTGTGAAGCAAACCAGTAAGATCCCTATGTTTATATGTAATTACTAGACTTTGGAGGGAGCGGATTCTCTCAGTGTATCTTAATATCCTTGTATCTTGACCGTCCAATATTTGATCCAAACATTTAAAAAGAGCCATGTCATCTGCTTTTTAAAATTTTATTTTTATTTCGTGAGTTAATTTTTATCTCACGAGGTAATTTGAAAAAGATGATATGACTCTTTTTGGATAGTTGGATTAAATATTAAATGGTCCAAATATACGGATACTGAGGGATACTAAGAGAATGGATTCTAAGAGAATCTCGATCCGACTTTGGATTGTTATTCAAGTTAAGACTGACTATGTGTACCACCAGGTCCTTGTTTTGATTATTTGGAGAATGCTCTTGGTCAATTTGACGATGGACCATTCTTCCTTGGTCAATTTAGTGGGGTAAGTTTAACTTAAAATTCCTGGAGATTTTTCTTCAAATCTCTAATTCAGATGGATTCCTTATGCTCTAAATTAACTGGAAGCTTGTCATGTAAGTGTATTAACTGTAATATAATTCTGTGTGATTTATATATATATATATATATATATATATATTTTTTTTTTTTGGGTGCTTCATCAGGCGGATATAGCCTATGTTCCATTCGCTGAAAGATTTAAAATGGTCTTCTCCGAGCTTTTCAGGCATGATATTACACAAGGAAGGCCCAAACTTAGAGCATGCTTGGAGGTACGCTGGCTGGAAACAGAATGCTTCATATATATATATATATATATATATATATATATATATATGTTCATTTTTGGTAAATCATGACTGTTTCGCAGGAGCTGAACAAAAATGATGCGTATGTGAAGACGAAGCCTGATCCTCACGAAATCCTAGACCTTTACAAGAGACGGTTTTTGGTACTACAAATAAATATTGAATATCATTCCCTACTTTGATGCCACATTGTACACTCTCTCCGATCCTTAATCCCAAGACCCAATTATAGAGTTGATTAAAAAAAACATATCATATTAATTAATTCAGTTAATTTCTTTTATTTAATCAGATAAATAACTATTACATTATTAAGGACCGAAGAGCTACTGTCGCCCATCCACCTCAACATTTCTTGTGTGCAGGCACAAAAGTGACCAACGAATGGCAGCAGCAGACGGCTAAGCTGTAGAATATTGCTACCGAAGTGTCATTTTTCAGTCATATAAATAAATTTCCTGGCTATGTATCCGAGCCAGCTTATAATCAGCTCTGTATTTTTCTCATTATTAATTATCACATAAAATGCCAAATCTTATTATAAGTTGTGCGAATGTCAATGGAGTAGTTAAACTTGAAATAAAAATCATGGTGTTTATAAAATGGGTAAATTGCATGCTGTTATTACATATTCAGTTCTTCTTTGCTTAGCTTTAGCCTGATGTTTTATTTTATTATTTTCTCTTTGTATAACTTTTTTATTCGTTTATTCAATTCTTATTCGGAGAATATAATACGAAATATTACCTCAAAATTATTTTAACAACACTATTCTACATCTGAATTAATTATTTTTTTATTTTAAGATTAGTCAAGAGGGAGAATATTTGTACCATCTGATCCTGCTTTTTACCCTTGTCTTTGGGTTTAACTGGCAAAGGGTTGGACACTCTCATCAAAAAGATGAGTTCGATTATGGAATTGGTCAATGTACTAGGAAAGACATTCTAACTCCTAGGTACCTAGATTTATGCATGAGGGTAATAGACGGCTCCCCCTGCCCAACATTGGTATCACCTTGAGAGATTTCATCCTACCTTTAGATTATAAGTAAGTCCAACCCTTTTCCAAAAATTTTCATATGAAAAAAGAAAAAGGTGATCCGCTTTTTTTTTTCCTCTCTCTCTCTATTTGCTCGTATAAGTTACCCTAAAATTATACTGTTTTGGAGTAAAATAATAGAGGATGAGCACTTGTTTTTTTTTCTTTTGGGTCAAAAAATGCTTTCAATCTTCTGAAATATTACCCCTTGTTTTTAGGCTCAACTGGCAAAAGAGTCGAACATTCTCATCAAAGGGAGGGGATTCGATCCTAGAGTTGGTTAAAGCACTTGAGGAGGCATTCTAGCTCCTAGATGTCTAAATAAATGTCTAAGGGTAATAGACAGCACGTCCTGCCTAACATTGGTATGACCTAGGAGGAAGAGAGATTTCGCTCTGCCCTTGGATCGTGGGTTGGGTACCTAACCCCTGTCCTAAAATTTTCTTATAAAAAAAAAAAAGAAATCTTCCTAAAATAATTTTTCAAGATCATGAAATATTTTTCAGTAGCACTCAGTATCATAAAGTATCTTATGTAACACCCCTTGATATATCAATTATTATCAGAGTTGTAGCGCACAGCCTAATGAGCATAGTCATTCTAGCATAGTAATACTGATATTAAATTCTGATTACATAACAAAATCCACATAGGGCTATACAAATAAATTTCTAGTCTCTAAAATAGGCTAATAAAAATAACCTATAGCATTTCTCGGTCCATCCCAGCATCACTATTCAACAATGAGTACCGCCTTGCCTTGTGAGCCTCGCTCTCTAAACTGAACAATCCACAGGTAGCAACAAATACTGGGACCCCGAAGGTTCCCAGAGTAACATGTTAATCTTACATTCTAAGCATAGATCAGTATATGACAGATAACCATCACATATACATTCAGCACATACAGCACAAACAATTCATACAGTACATATTTATACATATTGAATGGTACATACAATCATATAAAGACATACAAAGAATGCAAGATTAGAGTTACTACCTGATAGTCTTTCCAAATCCTGATCCGGTTCTCTATCCTCTGGTCATCTCAGGTAAATACCAAATCCTATAATTAAATATTCATGGTTGGCAAGTTACTACTTGTCCAAATTCTCTATTTCTCTTATTCCCAAATAAACTCCATAATCTGGCAGAATTTCCAATTAACTTTGAAAATTCATATTTAATTGCACAAAACTCCAATTAAGGTGATTCCAAAAGTCACGTGTTCCTTATTAAATCTATTTTCAGAGGAAAAATAGATTCAACTTCAAATATACGCACACTGTTCCCAGAATTTTCCGTTCATCTCAACTGTTCCAGAAAAACGTCCAGATTTAACACTTAACTTGAAAAATCCATATCTGGAGTTCTAGGTGTCCAAATCAGGTGTTTCAAAAATCCATGAACTCCTTGTTAAGTCTAATTTCTAGAAAAAATTGGTTTCAACATTTAATCATATGCCAATAATTCCCAGATTTCAAAAATGTAAACACTGTTCAGAAGATGTTTCAGAAAACGTCCCAGATTTCATACTTGACTTCAAAAATTCATAACTCCCTGAATATAAATCCAATTAAGGCTTGTGACCTATCAAATTAAAGCTTGATAAGTCTACTTTTATTCTGGAAATTTTCATAGGAAAATTCAAATGTTTACTATTTTAAAAGTAAATCCGAAAATCACTGTTCATTTCTGGAAACCAGCGTTTTTCAGTGTTCAACTTCTAACTTTGAAAAATCATAACTAATTCTATAGAACTCCGATTAAGGTGATTCAAAATTATATTTGAAGTTCTATAAGTCTGGTTTATGAGAAAAATATTCATCAAGACAATTAATGACTGTATAATTCCCAGAAATTCGTAAAAGCAACGTTATTTGAATAGGAAAACATGAATTTCCAGTTTTTCTGAACAAACTTTGAAAATTCATAACTAGAGTTCTAGACGTCGGATTAATACATTCTAGCACTCATTTGAAAGATTAAGAAGTATACTTTCAACTTACCAAATTTCATGGTCAAAGGAAATCATTTGTTTAGACAAAACGTTGCATGAACCTGACCTCCTTACTGAATTTTCCAGAAATAGTGGTGTTATTCATGTTGACCGTTGCTTCTCAAACGGTCTCTCCTTCTCGGCCCTCATTCTTTCTTTCTCGCTGCACTCACACACTCTTACTCTCTTCCTTCGTATCCTTTATTCTCCAGCTCTCTCTCTCTCTCTCTCTTCAGACCCACCAAATGAATAAATGATAAGGTGTGTGTAATTGGTGTGAGAGAGAGGAGTTAGAGCGTGTGTGTGTGTGTCATCCGTGAGTGAACAATAAAGAAATGCGCTGGATGATTGAGGAGAATTGTATGTCAATTTTGCTTCTATCCTCTTTGTTGCTCGTGAATGCATAAGGAAAACAAATGAATGATTCCATGCATAGGTGTCATGCATTGAGAAAAAGAAGTAGGGTAGGTGTGTGGACTTGTAGAATATGGTGGAGTGCGTGTGATTGAATTCTTGGCAGCATATGTTTGTGATTTTGCCATTAATAAAGTCAAGGAGGGAGTGGCAAACATGATGGCCCATGTGTTATCTTCTCCCAAAATTTCCAATCTTCCCGTGAAATACACACCGACGGATGAAAATGAGTAATAAGTGTATACTTATTTATAAACATAAGTGTTAGAAATAAATCCTTAGTACCATATAAGGATATTCTTATTTAGCTTCTAAGAGCCATAAAATATTGGCTCTAAAATTTCTAAACCAATATTTATCCTCAAACTATCTTTCCTTGAATTTATTCTTTTCCCAAAAATTCCAAGGAAAATAGGCCTTAAATTCCAAAAATTATTTATATAATCATTTCAGGCCAAATTTTTATAATAAATTCCCACAAAATATTCCTTATTTTCAAATCCCGAAATTTGGGATATTACATTTCTCCCCCCGTTCAATAAATTTCGTCCTCGAAATTTGAACATCCTTAACTCGAGAAATCATTCTTGATTTTCAATTTATCCTCTTCTATGAATGCTTACTAGCACACAACTTTTTTTTTTTTTTTTTTTGCATCTTAATCAGTATATACCCAAGTGTAGTATTCAATCTCAAATCTTACTGATTCAATGTTACCGTACTAGACAACAAACACAAGTCTTACAGCCAAAAGACATCGCCCTTATGCAAAGTTGCATACTGGGTTTTACATCCTCGAGTCTCAACTCGTTTATTATCCCGTGTCTGAGCTTCTACAATTAACGCTTACAGACTACTTTCTCTTTCTCAGCTCCATAGCTGGCTTTTGCTATCTGACCTATTTGGTTCAGATCTCAAGACCATTCTAACAGTTTCTGTTCCGGTATTATTACGATCACCAACTGCACCGCTTTTATTTCAACACATCAGTGATGTTAATTAAATCACTGCTTTTTATTCATCTATGTTGTCTCAAATTCAAATTTTCGCACATTGAAAATTTTTGTGGTTGCAATACATTTCATAATTCACACTATACCAAAAAGTAATAGTGCTATCACATTTTCAAACTTCGTCGCTGTCAGATCAAATATTCATGTAAACACATTTACTGCCGGATTGGTTTCAGAAAACATTTACTACCGGCACACACTTTTGAGCGGGATAACTTATTTCAAAAAGTTTTCACAATCGAGAGCACATGGCACCATTTCAACCTTTCAGTACAGCGACACATCCCAATCCTTTCATACGCAAACCACTGAAGTGGTGACATACCTGTCGGTCAATGTGGGAGAGTTTCCGTCCACAAGAGACCCAGTGTCCGCACTGGCACAAATAACGGGTCACCCACCGGAATCCCATACCCGGGACAAGAACCATAATCCAGGAGCCTTGCTCCAAACGCCTGCGTGGGTACCGACCAGACAAGGCAAAATGCACGCCCTCACAAGGCGGAACTACTCAGATTGAGAACATACATTGCTGGTGCGAGTGTCAGCTCTACAAACTAATCCCCTCAAAAAAATTTTCAACAATGGCCAGCGATTTTAAAATTTTTCAAATTCATCTGGCAAGACCCAGCAAACCTTGTACATCTACAACAGTTTCTGGCCTCTTCCAGTTCTGTACTGCATCTACCACAACAAAGTTGAAAACTCAGTTTCAAATTCTGGGTTCTAACAAAACCCTTTTTATGAGACAACACATTTCACAAACAGACCATTCAAACTGGTCTCAAATTAGGTTGAAAAATATTTCTTTCAAAAATTCACAAATTCGAAAATTCAATTCCGAAAATCCACAAATACTGCAGGTGCATTGGTAAATACAAAATTCAATTTTCAACATAACCAGGAACAGACAACTATTACAGAAGGTCTTCACTTCTAAATACACTTCAGGTTCTATTTTTAGCTACTTGAGCAATTCATAGAACATACCATTCATTCCAAGGAGACTTTTTGATTCAAAATCCAACACTATGCTAGATCAACATCTAGCAACCGCAAAATACCTTATACACATTGGTACCATATTCTAGTGCCTTAATTCATTTAAATCAATCGGTACCACATTCTAGTACCTTTGTTCATTCTGGTCGATTTAATGCCTAAAGAATTAGTTCCATTACCAAATTTCATTCTCAAGCCTCAATTCAGTTGGTAACATGCTTTAGTTGTCTCTCCAACATTCAGGTTTATCAACCTAATTCTAAAAATTCGACCATATTTCATAAACCTGCTAACATTTCCAAGATTCATATCTTACAATATTCAGGCACTATCCTCAAACATTCAAATAAAATTCAGCAATTTCTACGAGGTTCTACCTCTACCTCATTTCTCAATATCATCAAAACATGTTTTAAATATCATTCTTATGCCTCAGAGGTAATAACCATTCATACACAAAACATTGTTGACAATGCAGCACTGATCACAAGGTTCACAAGATTTACTTTATCACACACTGACCTAAACATTGTTTTGGCTCAGAACAAATTCAAACTTATCTTTAATCATACCGCATTCGTTCTTATATTTTCTTAGCATTTGAAAAATTCACCATTTTTCATACTTCAAGATATTCAGATCTTACACCGAGATATTTCAAATTCCCAATACTTCCAGAGAGTCTCCTTTCTCGAGATGGCTTTAACTGATCAGACTTCCATTTTCAAATGCCAGTCTGACATCTCGAACCAACTACACGCTCCAAGACAGATTTCTAAGAGACACGATCTTGAAATAATCATCGTGCAACGTGTATTTCTTGAAGATACAACCGACAATAAATGCTACACTGTCTTTTATTTGGACCGAAAGTCTATAAGACTCCGACCTATAGAGGTGGCTAGGGCGTGTCAGATTGTATTAGGGTGCGGTGCCATAAAATTTCCACATAATAACAAAGTCTGCACTATTCTGAGCCAACGACAGATGAGAATCCGATGCTGCTTAACAAAATCTAGACGTTACTAGCCCAGCTATAAATCGAGTAAAGAAAGAGTAAATGTTTCATGTTCTCTCAAGCTTCATAAAACTTCCACATATTCATTTCCTCTCCGATCGTAACCTTCACTATAACCTTTCACATTATCCTTAAACATGGCCGGTTCAAGTAACTCTATTCCAGTCTCCGATTCATTCAACCCTTTCTTTCTTGAAGCCTTACTTCATGACTATCAGACTAACATATTGTCTGACTTGTCAAACAATGTATCATACCCATATTCTTCTTTACTTCCCCAAAATCCCGTAAGTATGAACGTTCATTCATCTGCCTCAATGATTAACATTCCTACTCCTCCTCCAAGGATACAAGATTCTATTTTTACAACTACTAACAGAAAGGAATCTGAAGCAGGTCCATCAAGGCGACCTGTCCAAAGGTGTCGTAATGTGGCAGAACTTATGGAGTCTACGGTACCTTCTCAACCAAGGAATCCTGCTTCTACCTTGACTGAGACTACTAATCCATTTTCATGTGGTTGCTGCCATGTTCTACGAGAGATCATTCATACCAATGGACTTCAATACCATAAACTTGAAGTTCATGGGAGGATTGGTATGATATGCCACGCTGTCTTTCACCAGGACGTACAAGGAGGTTCTTCCAGTCCTCAGGTATTTGACTTTGGTAAGAAAAATTTAGATGATGTCAAACATTTTCTAGAAAATTATTGTTTGAATCAAAAATCTTTAGGGTATGTCCTGGTGTCAGATCCCCTATCAGCCTACTATGAGGCCCTCTGTGTTGGTTTGGAATGGACTAAAAATCAAAATGAACTCCCTAATAGTTCATTTCCAACCAATACAGAAAATATATCCAATAAAGGAAAAGAGCTCATGGTTGTAAATAATAATCCTTCAGTCCCCATACCTAGTAATCCATACCGATCAAGAGCTGAACAAAATATTAGAGCTGCATCAATGTCAATAAATGATCTTAGAGACTTATTCCATTTACCTCAACAAGAAGCGGCTCAACAAGTTCGTCTATGCAAAAATGTTCTAATGAAAATATGCCATAGGGGAGGAATAAAGCATTGGCCTTATGTAAAAATTCGAAGCACTATGAGGCAAATAGCTAGATTGAGAAAAACAATGTCTTCTGATGGTCCTCTCTCAAGTGCAGCCGCTCAGGAAGAAATTCATAGACTTAAACTTGAGATGGTCAACGCTTGTGGTGGGATTGTACCAACTGTTGCTCTTGATGCTTGAATTCATCTTGTCTTTTCTTCTTAGCATTCTAATTTCTGGTTGTACTTTTATACTAAGATTCACGGGAATTTTCAAGTTTGAATATTTTTCTCACCCATTTTCAATTAATCACATAAGTTCAAGCTCCAGCAGATCAATCTAACCTATTGTCAGAACTTATGTCCTAACCGGACTTCGAAATTCTGAGTTGATAATTCTATCATAAAAATTAATATTCTAATTCCAACTTGTCACTCAGAATTATCTAACTTTCAATACAGATACTTTTCATATCATCAAAGTATTCTAGCCAAATGCCAGAACTTCAGCTCATATATTATTATTTTTAAACTGGGAACATTTCACAAATGCTCCATTTCATTTTCTATAATTCAACCTCTTCCTTTGTACTAGCATGCCAACTAGTGATCAGGGAAAAAATTCTATTTTCTGGGTTTGTCTATCACTCCAATTCTCTTAATCCTGGTACCAATCAGGATTATCCAAGTATCATCATTGATCATAAATCAAAGGATTTCAAATTCTTACAATACTACTCAGAGTTTACCTTCTTGAAAATCTTCTCGCCTAAGCAAGCTTAACCTCAAAGTTTCAATAAAATCTGGGGATCTAAATCATAGTTTGACACAACATTAAGAGCCCTATAGTTAGCAACAGAATCCATTTTCCGTGCTATTTCATTTGTTTATGTAATCCAATATCAGTATACTCTTCCAAAAATGCCAGAACCTTTGCTCTGATACCATTAAATGTAACACCCCTTGATATATCAATTATTATCAGAGTTGTAGCGCACAGCCTAATGAGCATAGTCATTCTAGCATAGTAATACTGATATTAAATTCTGATTACATAACAAAATCCACATAGGGCTATACAAATAAATTTCTAGTCTCTAAAATAGGCTAATAAAAATAACCTATAGCATTTCTCGGTCCATCCCAGCATCACTATTCAACAATGAGTACCGCCTTGCCTTGTGAGCCTCGCTCTCTAAACTGAACAATCCACAGGTAGCAACAAATACTGGGACCCCGAAGGTTCCCAGAGTAACATGTTAATCTTACATTCTAAGCATAGATCAGTATATGACAGATAACCATCACATATACATTCAGCACATACAGCACAAACAATTCATACAGTACATATTTATACATATTGAATGGTACATACAATCATATAAAGACATACAAAGAATGCAAGATTAGAGTTACTACCTGATAGTCTTTCCAAATCCTGATCCGGTTCTCTATCCTCTGGTCATCTCAGGTAAATACCAAATCCTATAATTAAATATTCATGGTTGGCAAGTTACTACTTGTCCAAATTCTCTATTTCTCTTATTCCCAAATAAACTCCATAATCTGGCAGAATTTCCAATTAACTTTGAAAATTCATATTTAATTGCACAAAACTCCAATTAAGGTGATTCCAAAAGTCACGTGTTCCTTATTAAATCTATTTTCAGAGGAAAAATAGATTCAACTTCAAATATACGCACACTGTTCCCAGAATTTTCCGTTCATCTCAACTGTTCCAGAAAAACGTCCAGATTTAACACTTAACTTGAAAAATCCATATCTGGAGTTCTAGGTGTCCAAATCAGGTGTTTCAAAAATCCATGAACTCCTTGTTAAGTCTAATTTCTAGAAAAAATTGGTTTCAACATTTAATCATATGCCAATAATTCCCAGATTTCAAAAATGTAAACACTGTTCAGAAGATGTTTCAGAAAACGTCCCAGATTTCATACTTGACTTCAAAAATTCATAACTCCCTGAATATAAATCCAATTAAGGCTTGTGACCTATCAAATTAAAGCTTGATAAGTCTACTTTTATTCTGGAAATTTTCATAGGAAAATTCAAATGTTTACTATTTTAAAAGTAAATCCGAAAATCACTGTTCATTTCTGGAAACCAGCGTTTTTCAGTGTTCAACTTCTAACTTTGAAAAATCATAACTAATTCTATAGAACTCCGATTAAGGTGATTCAAAATTATATTTGAAGTTCTATAAGTCTGGTTTATGAGAAAAATATTCATCAAGACAATTAATGACTGTATAATTCCCAGAAATTCGTAAAAGCAACGTTATTTGAATAGGAAAACATGAATTTCCAGTTTTTCTGAACAAACTTTGAAAATTCATAACTAGAGTTCTAGACGTCGGATTAATACATTCTAGCACTCATTTGAAAGATTAAGAAGTATACTTTCAACTTACCAAATTTCATGGTCAAAGGAAATCATTTGTTTAGACAAAACGTTGCATGAACCTGACCTCCTTACTGAATTTTCCAGAAATAGTGGTGTTATTCATGTTGACCGTTGCTTCTCAAACGGTCTCTCCTTCTCGGCCCTCATTCTTTCTTTCTCGCTGCACTCACACACTCTTACTCTCTTCCTTCGTATCCTTTATTCTCCAGCTCTCTCTCTCTCTCTCTCTTCAGACCCACCAAATGAATAAATGATAAGGTGTGTGTAATTGGTGTGAGAGAGAGGAGTTAGAGCGTGTGTGTGTGTGTCATCCGTGAGTGAACAATAAAGAAATGCGCTGGATGATTGAGGAGAATTGTATGTCAATTTTGCTTCTATCCTCTTTGTTGCTCGTGAATGCATAAGGAAAACAAATGAATGATTCCATGCATAGGTGTCATGCATTGAGAAAAAGAAGTAGGGTAGGTGTGTGGACTTGTAGAATATGGTGGAGTGCGTGTGATTGAATTCTTGGCAGCATATGTTTGTGATTTTGCCATTAATAAAGTCAAGGAGGGAGTGGCAAACATGATGGCCCATGTGTTATCTTCTCCCAAAATTTCCAATCTTCCCGTGAAATACACACCGACGGATGAAAATGAGTAATAAGTGTATACTTATTTATAAACATAAGTGTTAGAAATAAATCCTTAGTACCATATAAGGATATTCTTATTTAGCTTCTAAGAGCCATAAAATATTGGCTCTAAAATTTCTAAACCAATATTTATCCTCAAACTATCTTTCCTTGAATTTATTCTTTTCCCAAAAATTCCAAGGAAAATAGGCCTTAAATTCCAAAAATTATTTATATAATCATTTCAGGCCAAATTTTTATAATAAATTCCCACAAAATATTCCTTATTTTCAAATCCCGAAATTTGGGATATTACATCTTATTAGTACTAGTCAGTACCTGAAATAATTTTTCAAGATCCTAAAATAATTTTTCAAGATTATAAAATATTTTTTCAGTGCCAATCAGCATCATAAAGTATCTTTTTAATACTATTTAATGTTCTGAAATATTTCTTTTTTAAAAAAAAAGGTGAACTTGCTCATTGTTTTGTTCCAAAACGACAACATTTTGGGTATAGGAACGGCAGGGGACCAACGCCGGATCCGGTAAAAACGGGGCATGTGGTATGATATTTCCGCTACTAATGACGAACTACAAAAGGGACATAGTGCTAAAGGCCATTTAGCAAAATGTCAGCCAGGCAGAAAAACTATGGACTGGCTGTTTTGTCTTCCCAATCAAACTCATTTAAAATCCTAAAGTTCTATTTTGTATCCAGACAAGTAAATTTAAATAGTAGTATAATTTAACAATCACATGAATTCCTATTTATGCCATAACAAAAAATTCAGAAAAATAAATCAATTGATCCCTTCTAGTTTTGTTTCTGTTAACATTTCATGCTTGAATTTTGAGCTGATGATGACAATGTAACTCAATCCTTATGGTATTAATTTGTTTAAAACTCAATATTTAAATTTTGACTTGACACATCCCAATTTTTATAATTTTAACTATTTTAAATGTCAGTCCTTACATTTTCTTTTTAAAAAATTATAATAATTAACTTTTTGAATGTGAGGGACAAATATTTTAAATAGTTAATATCAAAGATTAATCGTTGAGTTATAATTACATCAAAACTAAATGAATTGATGTTTTTTTCCCTTTCTACATGAATTGAATTACATCAAGTCAAAGTTTAAGATTAATATTTAAGGCTAAAGTATACTTTTAGTCCTTTAAGTTTACATGAGATATACATTTAGTCCCTTAATTTTAAAAAGTATACTTTTGTCCTATAATTTTAACATCGTTAATTTTACTAATGGAAAAAGCAAATTTAAGTGATAATGATGTAAAACTTAAGTAATGACTGTGTAATTAAATGTTATTAAATTTAAATTTAAAATATGGGTAAATTGAAAAATATATAAAATTTATGTAATTAAATGTTATTAATCATCATTTGAATTCGCTTCGTCAATGTTTTCCGTTAGCAACATTAACAGTGTTAGAATTTTAGGATCAAAAGTATACTTTATAAAGTTAAAGGACCGAAAGTATATCTTATGTAAAACTTAAAGAACTAAAAGTATACTTTAGCCAATATTTAATTAAGTCAAAATTATTTTGACAAAATAAATATTTTTCTTAAAAAATTTGATAAATAACAGATTTAAAAAAATGATGATTTTAATATAAAATCATAATTAAGTTAAAAACTTTGGTGATTAAAATTAATGTCAATGATTAAATTAAGTATTTTATTTTGGTACAATATAATTTTGAAGTAGTTATTACGATAGTTATAAAAAAAGACATCACATTTGGACTCTTTTAACTAACTCTATAATTAGTGATTATTTAAAAAAATTGTTCTTCTGTCGTAGTTGTTGTTCCTTCATAATATATTATTGCATTCTTTTTTGCCATACAAAAAATGTGATAACTTATATTGCCAGAGGGAGTGAATTTTACTTTTGGTCAATAGCTTTTCAATAGTAAAAGAAAGCGAGTTGAGCTAGCACAAGAGCGTAACGTGGTTGAGGTGTGGCGTGTTTATGCCTTTTCTGGTTGCCTGAGATTGACTGCTCATCAAACTGGAATTTTTTTCAATTTCTTCTTCTCCAGCTACTTCCTTCTTCTTCTATAATCAATCATCAATCACTTCCATTATTTATTTTTTATGGGTTCATTTAATCTGTCTCTCTCGTTGCTGCTAGGAAGAACCCATATCCTTTTCTTCTAGCTGAGCCTCACAACGCAAGCTCAAATCCTAAGAAATCTCCCACAACTACTCTCGCTTGCGACGTCTTAACTGTCATCTTCTTCTTCTGATTACGCTTGACTTGCTTTCATTCTTCGTCTCGTCTTTTGAGACCATGTTTGTATAAACCTTTCGTTCTTCCTGCTTGTCTGTGAGTGAAAAATCCGAATATTTGGTTGTGAGGATTCACAAATGGATGCTTGGAATCGGGTTTTCCTTTGTCTCATTTTTGCTGCTATTCTCTGTACAAGTAGTGCTGTGCAGCGGGGTGGGAATCAACCTACGGAGAGAATTTCTGGTAGGATTTCTTTGATTTGTCCTTTTTATTTTTTCAATTTGTCCCACCAGCAACTTTTGATTTGAATTGACTGTATGCAATCTATTTCGATTTAATTAGCCTCGTCTGTTTGCAATGTATTGATGATTAGAGGTTTTGGTTCTGGTCATTTACGCGTACCACCCGTTTCAGCCATTTCCAATTATTTTCCAGCGGCTTTCTGTTTTCCCCCTGATTGTGCATTTGAATTCACTTAAGATCTAATTCAGATTGAGGTTGGTCAGGATGTTTGGGTTTACGTTGCTGACTTGTTTTGTTCAGTTAATAAATATTAAGTCCTACTTTGTCCACTGGCTTGTGACTACTCATAAAGCATCATTTGTCAAGCTTCATGTGTAACAGGTTATGCCTTATATCCAAATTTTGTAGCGGCTCTATCTATATGGGGACAATGAACATATTATGGTCAATTTTTAGTTACATCAGGTTATGCAGGATGGCCTTAGTTCTTGATAAGCTGTTTTGAAATTCTGTAGCCAGACTCACGCAACTAGTAATCTTGAATGAAATATTGGACTTTGTCCTATTTAGGAAAGGGATTCCAAGGAGTATAGTCCATAAATTTGTTCATATTTTCTCCCCTTAGACGATTCATTTTTCACTAACTCATCGAAGTGAACCTTAACAATTAGATTGTGATTTTGGAAGAAGCATATAATGCCCTATGAAATGGAGCTATAAGCTTTTGTGCTCCCTGATTCCCACTAGCATTCACAATCCTGAATTATTTTATGCATGTTGGAAGTCTGATTGCACAGAAGCACAGATGAACACAGAGCATACTTTTTTGGGTGTCTCTACTGCCCCTGGCTTGCTCTTCATGATTTGGTATGCTCGGAGCAAAGGGAATACGAGTTGTAACATTGTACCTTGTAAATGAAATGATGCCTTATTGGAGCACAATATCTGATTATTCTGAATCTTGTTAATATATGCTGAGGTGATTCTCTTATATAGGTATAGCAGGTGTAAAGTATATTTTCAGGATTTTGTTATCATTTTGAACTTTGAGGTTCTCTGAATCCCACAAAAGGATTTGCTGCAGACTTGATTTTCAGTTTTGAAATGGAAATTACAGATCAGCAAATCCATTGTTCTACTCTGTTTTTTGCACTTTGTTTCTCGCTTCTTAATTTTCCCTGTGGTTTTACGTTAGCTTAGATTCTAGGAAGTTCAAGTTGGTGGCTTCCATTAGAAATCTAGAGGACCTTTCATTTGGCAAATAGTTATGTCACTACAGTGATATGGTTTACATCTCAGGTTCTTGGTACTATGTCAAACATTTTTTGGCTTCAAATTTCAATTAGGGGGCCATGACTCATCTTTGATTGATATTAATGCAGCATCAAGTTTTCATTCTTTATGATATTTTTGGTGTCATTTTTGTTCACACAGGAAAATTCCATTGATACCATGAAGAGAATCCTTACATAAATTAATATTTGGATCTCAAATACCTTTATAATTGATGATATTTATATGCTAGCTTCTTTCTTCCTCAGCAAACCTTATCAAGTGAAAAAGAGAAAAAAGGGATCAATATGAGATTGTTTGTGTTGTCTGCTCTGTCTGCATTTGCTATGACTAAACATCGCATTGCTCTTTAATCCCTAGAAAAAATCAAACGACACTGCTTGATAAATTTTTTGTGTGTGTTCAAAATGTCTTTAAAACACCAATATTAAATTTCCCTAATGAAGTAAACGTTTTGAGGTTGTAGCATTTGTTTGGATTTCAAAGCACCAGTTTGGGTAGAGTAAAAGAAGAGAACTATATGATAATATTAAACGACACTTTCACATGCCAGGGTGCTTGAACTTTCAAGGTTCTAGCAAGCAGCTTCTCTACTATTTCTCAAACACCTGATCAAACAATCTCACTGAGCAGATAAACTGGGAATAATTGCATATCTCTTACTTTTCTTTATGATTATCATTTTACAATCCGAATTCATATTTCTTCTAAAAATGAGACTGTTAAACTTCTGATGATTGGACAAATTGTAGGCAGTGCTGGTGATGTGCTTGAAGACAATCCAGTGGGGAGGCTAAAGGTCTATGTTTATGAACTTCCAAGCAAATACAATAAGAAAATTCTGCAAAAGGACCCAAGATGCCTCAACCATATGTTTGCAGCTGAGATCTTTATGCACAGGTTTCTTTTATCTAGCCCTGTTCGGACCCTTAATCCTGAGGAAGCTGATTGGTTTTATACCCCAGTATATGCCACCTGTGACTTGACCCCAAATGGCCTTCCCTTACCTTTCAAGTCACCACGAGTGATGAGAAGTGCTATCCAGCTCATTTCTTCAAACTGGCCCTATTGGAACCGGACAGAAGGGGCAGATCATTTCTTTTTGGTTCCTCATGACTTTGGGGCATGCTTCCATTATCAAGTGAGAATTTTAGAATATCATGATTATTTATATCTGTATCACTATTATATGCCTCTGACGTTTCTGAACAGATTGTGGTATCTTATGTAGATGATGCATATACTGATGTGCCTTTTTTGTTCATATGCTATTTTGTTCCAGGAAGAGAAGGCTATTGAAAGAGGAATTCTTCCATTGCTAAAGCGTGCAACCTTGGTTCAAACATTCGGGCAAAAGAATCATGTGTGCTTGAAGGAGGGCTCAATCACCATTCCTCCATATGCTCCCCCGCAGAAAATGCATACCCATCTAATCTCTGAAAAGATCCCTAGGTCCATTTTTGTTTACTTTCGAGGACTGTTCTATGATGTCGGAAATGACCCTGAAGGGGGCTACTATGCAAGGTAGGTGTCGTCACAACTTTCAGCATTAGAAGAGTGTTAGGTTTTGTGCTGTTTTGCATTTATTTTCCTAGTATATATATCTTCATCAGAAAGCTGTCTTGCATTTATTTATTGAATCTGCAAGAAAATTGAATTAACTTCTGTAGTTTTATTTAGCTGGATCATTGAAACCGGCTAAGCATATTGAAACTGACTGCGTTCATGATCTAAACTTGGGTTCTTTTTCACATTCTAATTGAAAATCAAGGAAAAATATGCTTAAGTTCACTGCCATGAATCGATGTTTTCATGACATGGAACAAAACTGTACACAAATTCTTTTCACTTGTCAAACTAATTGTCTGACAGAGCACAATGACATTATGCAATTTATGTAGCTGATCCCACCTATTAAGATAAGGTTTATTGTTATTTTTGTCTTTGTTGTCAAGCTAATGGTCTATTTCAATTATACAGAGGTGCAAGAGCAGCAGTTTGGGAGAACTTCAAAGACAATCCACTTTTTGACATTTCCACAGAACATCCGACCACATACTACGAGGACATGCAAAGAGCCGTGTTTTGTCTCTGCCCACTAGGCTGGGCCCCTTGGAGTCCAAGATTGGTCGAAGCTGTCATATTCGGTTGCATCCCTGTAATCATTGCAGATGACATTGTTCTCCCGTTTGCCGATGCAATCCCATGGGAAGAGATTGGTGTGTATGTTTATGAGGAAGATGTTCCCAAGTTGGACACCATACTCACATCTATTCCCCCAGAAGTAATACTAAGGAAGCAGAGGTTGCTTGCTAACCCTTCCATGAAACAAGCCATGCTATTCCCTCAACCTGCTCAACCAGGCGATGCATTCCATCAAGTTCTGAATGGGCTTGCTCGTAAGCTGCCACACGCCAAGAGCGTATACTTGAAACCTGGTGAGAAGATCTTGAATTGGACTGCTGGTCCTGTGGGTGACTTGAAGCCTTGGTAACAGAATTGGAACAGTTTTCTTCAGAGCCATTTTGTGATTCTTCTTCTTCACATGTCTTGATCCATACTACTCCAAAAATGTTCATAGGGTTGGGCTGTAATTGAGAAGGCAGTGTTTTCTTTTGATACTGTAAATTTTGACATTTTCTCGGACAGTATATGGAATCATAAAATCTTTATTTTGGAACTCTGTTTTTTCTCTGTATTCATTTTTTTTTTCAGCTAATCCATGTCATAAAGTAGGGGATAAATGAACTCAATAAGATAAATGAAATATGACAAAAAAACACAATTTTTAAGACTTTATCCATTTTTGTTAATTACTCTCTTGAATTGGAATATATATTTATTTATGAAAATAAAGTTTAAAAGGAAAGAGTTGTCATATTCTTTCATAATCCAAGTGGAAAGAATACATATTGGATGTGTTTCTTCATCTAATAACTCTTCTCTCCGAAATCTCCTGAGGCGCCATAAAACCTGATTCCTTCATTTTATAACTGCCCCCCAAGTTTGGAATCACAGTGGCTAGATATTTGTTCAATATCAAATGTGCCATAGGATCTCCCCATCTTACTCTGTCCTCTAACATTGAGTTGAGCTCTGGTACGTGTAAATGGCCTATCCTTCTCGGGTTCTAGTTCCTTTAGTGTAGCCTCAGCTTCACGTTTTTGGACCAAACCTCTACGCCACTCCTCTTTTCTTTGACTTCAAGTATTGCTCCTCTGAAATGCGTTTTCCTGTTATTTTATCACGATACACAGGTTCAGCTTCATGGCCACTTATGGTTGGATCCATCAGTTTAAATCTCAGCAAATCAGCTCCATAAAGATTCTAGTTCATACTTTACAAAATTTCAAAGCTTTAGAGATACTTAAGTATTATATAATATATTTAGACATAATAATATAATATATTTTAAATAAAATAGTATATATAGAATAATTTTTATTTAAATATATTTAATTTTCCGGATAGGGCCAAATGGGTAGGGCATGACCCCTACCCGATGCCCGACCCTGCCCATTTATTGGCCCAACCCAAAATTACCCAAATTTTTTTGGGCCACTTTTTTAAGGCTGGGCAGGACAATTTTTTACCAGGCTTGGGTGGGCATACAAGGCATTTGGGCACCATACTCACCCCTAATTCAAACATAGATAATAAGAGGAATTAAACCAATTTTTCTAATGAAAAAATAAAAATTTTAAATAAACAATGAAATCTAAAACCTGAGGTCCCTAAATTATGGGAAAATTTCCCTTAGCCTCCACAGTAGCTAAATTATTTCGAAAAGTTCTCACAACATTCTGAAACATCACTATAGTCTTAAGGGGAAAGCAAAATTAATTTGAGGAGTGAATGGACAAAAAATAACCCTCCAAAAAGCCCCATTACAATGTTAAAAAATGTGTATTATAAGACAAATGTACCTATTTACTTTTTTGGGTAGAAAAGAGATAGGGCTAGGCCTTATGTATTATTAGTTTCAAAAAGGGAAGTAACTCCCAAACAGTTAAAAAGGGGACCATTAATGAACACTGCCCTAATCATAGTCGGATAGTCATGCAAAATAGGAGTACTCAAAATGCCTTCTTTTGCCCTAGGTATGTGGTGAAGTTGAACTTCCTACTCTCTAGCAAGCATGGACCTAATTTGCAAGAATACTAAGCTGCACGAGGGGGCATTATTCACCGTGGTAAGCTTGTCCATGAGAATTTTGGAATCTGATTCAACAATAATTTTCCTAAAACCCTCATATCCTATACTAAACTAAGTCCCAGTAATATAGCCCATTCTTCTGCTTCATATGCCCCACATTGCCCCGGAGTTTGAGTAAAACCTGTTACCCATCTTCATCCTGAGTTCCTAAGGATTCCTCTCCATCCAGCTTTCTGATTACTAGGCGTCATAGCACTCCCCCCCGGGGGGCTGGGAGGGGGGGCCAAATAACGTAGAAAGAACATGGATCCGGTTTTTCTCTTTATCACCTCTCTACCCATCCCTCATCATCTCTCAATCCTGATCATCAAAATCTTGATCCAATGGCCCAAAACATTTTCTTAAAAAATCGCGCGCAGTAGCGGTTTTTTTAAGAAAATGTTCTCTTTTACCACGCACGGTTTTTTAAGAAAATGTTCTGGGCCCTTGGATCAAAATTTCGACGGCTAGGATCTGATTGTGAGAGATGATGAGGGAGTTAATAATGAAAGAATCCTCTCCGAAAAGAATGGATATATATTGGATGTTTATGTTTCTCCATCCAATAACTCCTTTAATTAAAGGAAAACAAGCGAGTTTTTAATTATCACAATATAATTTATACTATTAAAATTTGCGAAGATCGCCTTGAAGGGATATTTGCCTAATCACTCCGTGTGTGGATAGAATGTAAGTATAAATTCAACTTCTTGCTTGAGTCAGCCAATCCATTGAAGCATACCATTTAGGGGTGGGGATGAGGCACGCCCCTATCAAGCGACCTACAGGCTGGCCTATTTAGGGCCTAGTCTGATCTGACCTGTTTATTAAAAATGTCAAGTCAAGGCCTAAATATATAAATAGATCGGCCTATTTTGTTAAAGTCTAGCTTATAAGCCTTCATGCTTGACCTGTTTACATATCAAATAAAATATAATTGTATTTATATCTTATAAATTACATAATATTATTATTTTTCATTCTTATATTTTATTAAAAGACAATATTTATATAGGTTTTGATAGGCTTAAAGTGTACAAAACCTATTTACGGACTTCAAGGCCTATAATATGAAGCATTTTTAAAGGCCTACATTGTAAGTAAGCATTTAAAAAAGCATCAGACTCAATCAAACCTTATGAAGGCTCAGGCTTAAGCCTTTAAAAAAACTTGCATTTAGACTCACGCCTAGATCTTCTACCCTCATTATAGGCTCAGGCTTGTTTAGTTAAAGCTTGACCTGACCTGACCTATTTCTATCCCTAATTCCATTGAAGTATATGGGTGCCTAACAAAGCTAACAAAGCTTAGATGAAGGAGGAAACTATATTTGAGTGTCTCTGTTGCCATGTCGCCCTGGCCATATTCCATAGCGATTAAGTGCAGCTTCCAAACATCTTTTCAACCAGCTATGATCTGGAATCTCCTGAGGCACCATAAAACCTGATTCCTTCATTTTATTACTGTCCCCCAAGTTTGTAATAACATGTTCTTTATTAAATGTGCCATAGGATCTCCCCATCTTGCTTCTTCCTTTAACATTGAGTTAAGCTCTGCATCATCTCTAGTACTACGTGCAAATGGTCTTTCCTTTTCAAGTTCTAGTTCCTTTAAAACTCTAGCCTACGCTTCTCGTTTTTGAGCCAAACCTTTACGCCACCAAAAACAAAAACAAAAACAAAGCCATATGTTTGCATATATATCGTATCAAATCCTCCCTCGATAAATGACAGAAAAACAAAAATAGAAATAATCTTCTGATATCCTTAATATAATGCATATAGCCTATAAGTAGAGTCGATAAAATCAAGGTTATAGACTCACTAAATTAGGATTAGGGGTAAATTGGGCCAATAGGAAAGGCCCACCTCCAAGACATATAATTAATTAACTTTAGGTAATAGTAAATGATAATAATTCTCCCTCACCCTCCAGGCTCCAATACCCATTCTTCTATTCTTTTGTTGTCTTTTCCTTTATTTTATAACAATAATAAAAAGGGTAAAAGATTTCTCCAATCACCAGAGATAGAGTTATCTCCACTGACCCTAAAACTATGTCGTTTTAGATTAATGAAAGGTGTTTCTGTAATTTTATTTATTTTTTAATCATATACACTTTATCAAAACACCCTTCATTAATTCACCTGAAATTACTAATAAACCCTTCATTAATTCAAAACAACGTAATTTTGGGGTCACTGGAGATAACTCTATCTCCAGTGACTGGAGAAATATTTTTCCCTAATAAAAAATATATTTTTTTAACAAACTAGATGGATGACATGATTAAGTATATTTTGTCTTTGTTTATTTAATAATATTAATAATTCTATTTTATTTAATTTTTAGGGTTAAATACCTAATTTGCTACGGAAGTTTTGCTAAGGGAGCACCCAACACCCGAAATTTTTTAGGGTACCAATTTTGCCCCAAAAGTATGTAAAAGGTACCAAATTTGCCCCACATTGACAGAAGGTTAAATGGATGTTTGCCACGTAGGATTTTTTTTTAGTTAAATACTTAATTTGCCACGAAAGTATTGATAAGGGGACACTCAGCACCCAGAAATTTTTTTGGTACCAAATTTGCCCTGGAAATATAAAAAAGGTAGCAAATTTGCCCAAAGCTAACGGAAGGTCCACGTAGGTCATTAAAATGTCACATGGCTAGGAAAGAAACACAGTGGAGGGTGAGTCATATGCCAAATCATGTAACCACGTCAGCACCTCATTCATCTCTCTCTCCCTCTCGCTTTCGACAGTTCGTGCTTCTGAATTTTCTTCTTCTCCTTCACCCAGTGACAGTGCCAGTGGGACCATTGGGAACACCATGGCTCTCCGATGTGGGGTTGAGGACCTGCTAGGTGGTGTGGCAAATTCATACCAAACGATTTTATCTCTTAAACCCTTACAATTTCACGATTTTCAAATCTTCAGGTAATGCCTCCTCACCCCCCCCCCCCCCAAAAATTCTGTTATTTTGCTTCTTTAAAATTTTATGATTTGGTGAAAATTTTGACAATCCATATGACCATCACTAACTGGGTTTATTGGCGGTTTTTTATTTATCTTGATTCGGAGAACTGTTTGACATGGTTACATGATCTGACATATGACTCATCCTCCACTGTGTTTCTTTCCTAGCCATGTGGCATTTTAACGACATATGTGGACCTTCCATCAGCTTTGGGTAAATTTGCTATCTTTTTTTATACTTCCGAGGCAAATTTGGTACCAAAAAAAACTTCAGGGTACTAAGTACCCCCTTATCAATACTTTTGTGGTAAATTAGGTATTTAACCCAAAAAAGTCTTACGTGGCAAACGTCTGTTTGACCTTCCGTCAGTGTTGGGCAAATTTGGTACTTTTTTTATACTTCCAAGATAAATTTGATACCACAAAAACTTTCGGATGCTGAGTGCCCCCTTAGCAATACTTCCGTGGCAAATTAGACCTTTAACCCTAATTTTTATTACTAAAATAACATTTGTTTTAGTATAAATATCGTTATCCATACTGTTTTAAGAAATGCCAAAACATGAAAATGCTACCAATTTTCTAAGCTGTAATATTTTTTAAAGGAATATAATGTAAAAATAAAATTATTTTTAATGACATACTTAGATAAATAACAATATATATATACACACACACACACAAAATATGAATTATATATTTGAAGTGTCTATCAAGTATCAATCAAAAGAAAACATTAACCCTCCCTTATCATCACCAATTAAAACGTGCATGGAAGCTAAAAATTTCACTCTACCAATTTAATTTAATGATTATGGATTATAGAGTTTAAGTTTGGAATAATCTTGCGCTCGTTTGATTTTACTGATTTTAAGTATATGAGATTAATTTTCTGGTGAATCCTATACAAGTCCAATTAAAATACCAAAGTCTAAATTTCGGCCTAACTTTCAAAAATTTCCTACTTAGGCCAAGAAGTCTCATTAAAGATTGTTAAATGTTGTTAAAATACCATAATACCCTTATATAGTTAAAAAAAAAAAGGAAAATTAAATATAGATGTATGGCAAATTTTAACTTTGATTATTTTAGCTGAATTTAATTGAGATTTTGCCTTTATTTTTAGCTTTTTTTATTATTTATTTTCTATGTTTTTTATAAGAAAACAAACAAATATTCATCTATAAATATAATATAAAATAAATTTTAAAAAAATGTACCATTTATCTATATATAAAATTATTTCAATTTATATTACATCATAATTACAGTATATATATATATATATATATATATATATATATATATATATATATATATATAACAAATATATGGATTGTCGGCAGCCATCTAACTGGAGCAGTATAAAAGACAACATTTATATAAAGGAGTATAATTAACTAGTCGTATATATATAAGAATATAATGGGCTGATTCTTTCAACAACTCCTATTATTCAACCAAGATATTTCTCCCAGAAAATAAATGAAAAATACTAAAGCCACAATTAAAAAACGATGTAATTAAACAACTGAAAGCCACCTGCACACAAACTCTTTCATAGAGGAGGTTGATAAATTAACTAGAAATCGAAAATAAAGATGAAAATAATACGAGTAGTAGTACTATAGAATAGGAAGAGAATGTGGATTGGAAAGTGAAACCAAACTATGCCTGGGAAGGACATAAACTACGTCATATATTTAAATTCAGGGGAATATTAAAACAACAAAAATTATGATTTTTCTTTTTTGACTATGATGTTTAAATTGTTTAAAAGTAATTCAATTCAATTAAAAATAACAAGTGTGTCATCTTCAAAATAAGCTTCAAACATGTAACCTACCGATTCCAACAACACAATGACGTTGATTATGATCCTGTTTAAGTCTCTGATGATTCCAATATTCTTGCTTTCACATGTTGGAGGCGTTAATGGTTGAAAAATCAAATCAAGGTATTTAGTTAATTCAGTTTCATATGGAATTTGAACAATCTCATCTCAATCCAATTGTTACGTGCACACATGGTAGTACAACTTTTACATATTTTTGGCTTTTAACCAACTTCTTTTATCTACACCTTTATTCGTTAAGTTTCTTCGGTATAAAAAGGGACGTTTGTGCCAATACCTTAGTAACGCAATGGTATGGGAGCCAGTATTAACTGGCCTCCTTCCCCCATGTCTAGGATTTGAACCTTACCCCCTCCCCTACCATGATATATCCAAAAAAAAAAGGGGGGGGGGGGGGAGACGTTTGTTATATTCTTCTCCTTTATATCATGTGTATGCGTTGTTGATCGAACAGCACCTTCCTCTTAGTACTTCTTCAACAACTTGGCGGTTGTAAGAATCTTTCACCATTCGCAACAGCTTTCACTGTTAAATTCAATGTCTTTCCATATTCAAGTTCTTGGGGGAACACTAAACCCTTCAAGTTAGTTCTTTGATTTGATATTGTTCAATTCTAAGAACACAAGTGTCTAATTACTGAGGATTAGTATGGAGTTGGTTTAGGATCTTTTGTTCTCTACGGGATAAGAGATAGAGGCACCGAAGATGAGAAAGTTATATGATGCCTATGAGAAAGACACCACAGAACATCTGACGATCATTATGCTATACAAGAATGACATTAAGCCAAGAGGGGTGGTGTGTGTGCATAGTGTAACCATATAGTAAAAGGGTATGAATTGGAGTTATGCACTTGAAGGTAATCTCATATTTATAGAGATTGCCTAGGGTTTGCTCTAAAGGTTGTGTGTCCGCCAATGTTCAATATGCAGCTCCACGTCCAACAAATGACTGCTCCACTATCTGACATTTTCTGCTGCACTACCTGTACTACCGAGATTAACGCCTTGATTACAGGGCGATTAGCACTTTGCCTACTTAAACCGGTCTTTTGCTTAGGTGGGCCCTTATTGGGCCATGTTGGATCAGGGCCCAATATACGAATCCATAACAGATATCTTTTTCACCCCGCTCCAAATCTTTCTGGAAATTCATTCGCGTTTTCAAAAATTCCTCTCTCTGTATCTCTGCATTTCACTTTCGTGTTGGTGTTGATATTTCACAGTCGTAGTTTTAAGTATTGGGGGATAAAAATGGAAGGTAATGGGACAAAGTCGATGAAGAGAACGATATTGCATGATCTGTACGAGAAGCAAAAGCAGAGCCCGTATTATGACAATCTTTGCCGTCCCGTTACTGATTTGCTTCCCTGGATTGCAACAGGAATCAGAGGTGTAACCAGCAATCCTGCGGTAATTATTGTTGTATTGTTGTTATCCGATTTCTGTGTGACAACGTAGGATTTTTATTATTATAGTTTGATGCTCTAATATATGCAGATTTTCGACAAAGCTATATCTTCTTCCAATGCTTACAACGAGCAGTTCAGGTAATTTGTTTCGTGCTTGTAACCATGATAAAATTTCATGAGCAAGAGGCTGCTAAAAGATACCAAAATAAATAAATAAATAAATATATATATATATATATATATATATTAATAGAATAGTTAGTTCTAAAATCACGTCGAAATTATAGCCTATGACTTAGAACTTGTTTGAAATGGTAAATGAAGTCTTCAAATGTAGTTTTTAATCGTAATTTACGGTATATAAAGTAAATATGTGATAGAGACATTATCTTAGCCCATGTGAATATGTTTTTTTTTTTTTTTGGTGTAGCTCATGTGAATATATTTATAATGAACAAGTTTAAACAAGTACCATGGGTTTATGGATAGCCTAAGGGCCCGTTTGAATAGGTTTTTTAAAAAAATGTTTTTTTGTGCTGTTTTTTTTAAAAAACTTTAAATTAGAGCTTTTAACATTTTAGCTTTTTTTTTTGTGACTTTTATTTTTAAAAAAAAAATCATCTAAACACATAAATTAATTTAAAAAATATTTTTTTTTGCATTAAAAAAATACTTTTTTAATCAAAAAAACCCATCCAAACAAGCCTTAAAACCATCCATAACATTATAAGGACTATTTTTTGCAACTTCCAAATAAGAGGAAGAGAGAACACAAATTTAAAAATTGATGATTTTAGGATAAGGGTGAAGTAGCATCTAGCTGTTCTAATTTCTTAGAGTTGGTAAAATGGGCTCGGTCTGTAGGCTCATACGTATTCCCAGCTCTATTATTTTCCGTTAGCATCTAATATCTTAATCTTCATTTTAATGCATTCAACGTCCTAATATTATTTTTCTGATATAGTTATTTTTCTGATATATCAAACACTCGATAGTGTTGTTATTCAATTTCATGTGGTATCCTAATTTTTTTATAGTACATCCAGCACCCTAAACTATAAAATTAGGGTACTAAAAGCACACAAAAAATAACATTGATTTGATTTGTGGTGAAGCAGGGAATTAGTGAAGTCAGGAAAAGACGTAGAAAATGCCTACTGGGAATTAGTTGTGAAGGACATACAAGATGCCTGCAAGCTCTTGGAGCCTATCTACAATGAAAAAGTTGGCGAAGATGGGTTCGTGTCTGTCCAAGTCTCGCCAAGACTTGCAGACGATACAAGAGGAACAATAGAGCAAGCAAAATGGCTCCATAAAAAGGTTGCATGTCCTAATGTATACATAAAGATTCCAGCAACTGAAGAATCACTTCCTTCTATAAAAGAAGTCATTTCTCAGGGGATAAGTGTAAATGTCACTGTAAGTATTGTTCCCTGTGCATTCTGCTACTGTAATGAAACTTTTTTTCCTCTCTAGCTGCAAAAAATATGACTCTTGTTTGTGTGTTTGTTTGAACAGCTCATATTCTGTCTCTCTAGATATGAAGCAGCCATTGATGCTTACTTAGATGGGCTTGAAGCTTCTTCAATGGCAGATCTTTCTATGGTTCAAAGTGCGGCAGCTTTCTACATCAGTAGAGTAGATGCCGTAATAGACAAGAAACTTACAGAGATTGGTACTGTTGAGGCTCTCGGTCTGAGAGGAAAGGTTAGTTGTATTAAAATATAAATCTCACATCGATTAATACAAAGATAAATGAAAGATATATATATATATATATAATCATAAGGTAAGACCTATCAATCTGATTTAAGTCTATCGCTTTTGATAGAAAGACACCTTCAACGTTTGCCTCAATATTAAGAATTCAACAAGTGAAAGGGAACACAAGGATCTGTCCTTTTTCCTATTGGCTTCTATGTTTTTTTTTTTTTTCCTGACCTAGTTTTACAAATTTTTTAGGCTGCAATATCTCAAGCAGTTTTGGCATACCAGATTTACCAGAAGAAGTTTTCTGGTTTAAGATGGGAGCGTCTGGAGAAGAGAGGGGCCAAGAAGCAGAGACTGATGTGGGCCTCCACAAATGTGAAAAACCCTACTTACCCAGATACCCTATATGTTGCTTCTCTTATTGGACCAGATACGGTGAGCTTTTCTACTGCCTTCACTAATGAATTTCTGTTTAAATCAGTGATAAGAACTGTTTTTTCAACTTGATTTATGATATATGAAGTGAGTGTGTGAGATTAGTGATTTTCTTTTAGTAATTCAAACACACACTTAATGTGAGGAAAGTTTTTACTAATTCAAACACGCACTTAATGTGAGGAAGGTTTTGAGAAATTCTAGAGTAGCCTTGGTTTAGTCAACAAATAAACTATAAATGTGTAATGTGTGCGTCTAAATTAATTCTCAATAAGTGTTTGGAGTTTCAAGGCTTATCTTAATCTTGATGAGCTTCTGTGATTCAATTCATGTAAACCTTTTTTTCCTTTTAAAAAAAGGCTCACCATTGAAATGGAAAAGTAAACCTACTTAAATCTACATTGAGGCACATTTTTATACTTGTTTTGTATTTGTAACTATCGGTACTAAATATAAGATCTTGTTTCTAATATAATTTACACACCGGACGAGATTTTAAATTTAGGAACAGAGGTAATACAAACGATGGAATTCTATATGGTTACACTTTTCAACAGAATTACGACATGTTTACGTGTGTTTTCTTGGCTTTGTTTTACAACAACCAAAAAAAAAAATTAATAAATTAATAAATAAATTCTAGATTTGCAATGAAAGTGTGCAAGATTTGGATTGACTGTAAGAATAAGTTGACCGATCATGTGAAAGTTTACTTAAATATAACTGTCTCTGTAGATTTCAACCATACCACCAGAACCAGCTCTAAACGCATTTATGGACCATGGCACTGTGTCAAGAACCCTAGACGCTGAAGTATCAGAGGCCCAACGCATATACAAGGCATTAGAGAAGTTGGGAATTGATTGGAATGGTGTTGGATCACAGCTAGAAATAGAGGTGCTGGATTCTTTCACAAAATGTTTTGACAGTGCTCTTCAATGCCTGCAGAAGAAGGCTACGTCTAGTGAATTCATCACTGTTTAGCCTGCTTTTGCTTTAATTTCTTTCTGTAATGGTCACCATAACTCTTTAAGGCCAAAATGGTGCAGCATATTTGCTTTGGGTCAAATTATTTTATATGAAACACCAAAAATTTCTTGTGCCTTATATAAGATTACATCTAATATAATACCGTATTAAATTATTTTTTGTGCTTTGTATGATGCCTAGAAGAGCAAATTGAGCTGTTAATGACTTTAGAATCACTTGCTATTAATTTTGTACATAAAAAATATATATAGAAAATTGGTAAATCCATGTTTAAAAGTTTTATTAGCAAGAAATGACTTAAATTTGAGTATCAGTATTTTTGTATATGAAACCATGCTTCTTCTTCTTCTTTTTTTTTCCCTCTTTCCTTTTTTTTTTTTTGGTATAAAAACATGTAAGATCTTTCACCAATACAATTTTTAAACAGAGACTATTTTACCTATTTTGCAAAAATATACTCCCTCCGGTTTTAATTATATGACATATTTAACCGATTTTAGAGAGATTAAGAAGAAAAGTTAAATTAGTTAATTTTACTCCCTTATATACATGTAAAATGACATAAGTAAAGGTGAACCAACAACCCTAACTAGGGGTAGAAATAGGCCAGGCCCCTATCAGACGGCCTACAGTCTGGCCTGTTTAGGGCCTGGTAGCCTGGGTTTGTTAAAAAAGTCAGGTCAAAGCTTATTTAAAGGCCCAAGTGTGTAAATAGGCAAGACCTATTTAGTTAAGGCCTAGCCTGTAAGCCTTCAAACCTGGCCTATTTACATATCAAATAAATATATTTATATTTATATAATATAAATAATGTAACATCCTGAATTTTGAATCTAATATCTTGAACATAAACCTATTTTGGGAAGACTAGTAGGCTCTATTTTTGGAAAGTGATAAATTTGAAATCAGTATTTTGTGGGCCCCGTGAATAGTATTTACTATTCACGTATACGTTTTTACTATTTACAAATACGTATTTAAAAAATATATATATATATATATGTTATTCGCAAATACGTATTTAATACTTGAAATTTGTGAAATATGAATAGTGTTCACTATTCACAAATACGTATTTACTATTTAAAAATACGGTATTTACTATTCCTAAATACGTATTTACTATTCATGTGGGACCCACGACCAAAATAATTCTTCCTCCCGACAGAAACTCTCGTGAGTTTTGAAAATATTTCACGCGGGACCCACGTAATAGTAATTTACTATTTGATTTATAATATTATATTATTTAAAATATTAAAATATTATTAAAATTTTTATAAAATCGCACGGGGCGGCTAAGTTAGTCACGGGAGGGTTTTCTTTTTTTAATTTTTAGGAAAATTACGTAAAACGACCCAGAGACAAAAATTACACTTAAAGACCCATTTTCCAACTATAAATAGACCTTCCATTTCATTTCATTCTTCACAACTTCTAAGAGCCATAGAGAGAGGTAGAGAGAGAGAGAGAGTAGAGAGATATTTGCTTAAGAGTTATAATAGCTGGATGGTGATTCGGGTATTAGCAAGTAACAGGTAACTCTGAATATTCTTCCTTATACTTGTGAATTATGTATGATTATAAATTTGTTTGTTTACTATTTTGGCAAGAATATTTAGAAAATATTTATGGTTTTAAGATCTGGTGTGGGAACTTTGATTTCCAAATCTGCAGAGGTACTATTTATACGTACGTTACTATTCACGTATACCGTATTTACTATTCATTTTACTATTCACGTATACCGTATTTACTATTCATTTTACTATTCACATTTACTATTCACGTATACTGTATTTACTATTCATAATACTATTCACGTATACATACCGTATTTACTATTCACGTATACATACCGTATGTACTATTCATGTATATATACCGTATTTTACTATTCACATATACACATAGTATTTTACTATTCACAGATACGCATAGTATTTACTATTCATAAATACACATATTGATGTATAAAACTTTATGGTATAATAATGCATTATTTTGAGTGAACATATTCATCATGGCGGTTGTATTATGATGGGTGGAGTAAGGAGGGATTTGAATGATAAGAATGATTTATTCCACCACTCGGTGCACAGTGGATGGTACTTGTTTCAGGGCCCCATCTTCCATGTTTTCCTCTGGCCGGGATTTCATTGGAGTTGTGGGACATGTGACACCTCCTTAGTTATTTTAAAGGAGGGGAGCCATAGTCCAGATTTAAGCTATATACCTTTGGCCGGGTGTATCTTAAGTTTTGGTGAGCTTGGAACAATTCAGTCAAATGAATAAGTTTCTATTGGACTATGTGTTAGCCTATGGCTCCAGTCTGCGGTATAAGGGAGGTGGTGATATAAGGGAGGCTGCATACTGCATAGTGCATTTCTGAACAGTTCAAGAATTTGATATGATGAAGAATATTCTGTAAAGACATGAGATGAGAACTTTTGAGATATATATGTTTTAATACCTTCTATATTGATGACTATTAGTATAAATCATTTTGTATGATAAATTATGGAATCTATATATATATATTTGAAATCAGCCCATATCTTTTTGTCATATATTATTTGCTCGTGTACGGTAGAAATATTTAGTAGTTACTGAGATGTGTAATCTCACCCCATATTAACATTTTTCAGGTGAATAACTTAGTAGAGATCAAGGGAATGCACCCATGGAGTGAGCTTTGTAGGCTCTTCTGTACTCCTTTAGTTTATGTTGTGTTATTTTATTTGCCATGAACCTAAAAGACTTCCGCATTTTAGAATAACTCTTATTTATTGGATTTATTTTGGCCCTGTATAAATGGATTTCTACCTTTGGCCATATTGTAAATATGTGTTTGAGTGTTGAATATCCTATATTTGGAGGTGTTACTATTATTTTGGCCAAGATTTTGGTATTGAAAATGAGGCGTTACATTTTTGGTATCAGAGCAAAGGTTCTGGCCAATCTGTAAATTTCCTATCAGTTTTCTAAATAAAAATTTTGAGGTCATGGCAAATTAAATATCATAACATGTGCATTTTCCTTTATAGCTTTGGATTCTTTTTACCAATTTTCTTGTGACATTCATGATAGGAGAAGAATGGGTTAATCAAAATATTCAAGTGATTGATAATGAGGATTTATGATTTGAGGATGTGATTGAGATTAAATTTCAGAGCTGCGTAGCGGAAGTTGGTAAGTAGAAAATTTATTGAATATTGGATTCTGTAGGCCCAAAATTACTTTCTAGGATGAATATTTTTATTGGTGTCTAGGAAAGTGATTGAAAGACTAAGCCCCTATTTGATGTTTATTCAATTAGTTGCCGTTGTAAAAAAAAGTATGAAGAGATGTTCGCTAGATTTTCACTTACCTAGCTAATTTATATGAGTAACAGATGACAATACCATAACAGAATACGGGCATAGTCTTGATTATACAGAATAACTGGCTTAAGTTTGAATTTAATAAGATAAAGTTGAGTTTGGCAGGAAAACTCGAAAATCCTTATGAATCCTAGAATAGAGATTACAAACATTAGCAAGAAGGCTAAGAAGAGTAGACTATATTAATTCAAGCATCAAGAACAACAGTTGGTACAATCCCACCGCAAGCTTCGACTATCTCAAGTTTAAGTCTATTAATTTCTTCCTGAGCGGCTGCTCTTGAGAGAGGACCATCAGGAGACATTGTTCTTCTCAATCTAGCTATTTGCTTCATAGTGCTTCGAATTTTTACATAAGGCCAATGCTTTATTCCTCCCCTATGGCATATTTTCATTAGAACATTTTTGCATAGACGAACTTGTTGAGCCGCTTCTTGTTGAGGTAAATGGAATAAGTCTCTAAGATCATTAATTGACATTGATGCAGCTCTAATATTTTGTTCAGCTCTTGATCGGTATGGATTACTAGGTATGGGGACTGAAGGATTATTATTTACAACCATGAGCTCTTTTCCTTTATTGGATATATTCTCTGTATTGGTTGGAAATGAACTATTAGGGAGTTCATTTTGATTTTTAGTCCATTCCAAACCAACACAAAGGGCCTCATAGTAGGCTGATAGGGGATCTGACACCAGGACATACCCTAAAGAATTTTGATTCAAACAATAATTTTCTAGAAAATGTTTGACATCTTCTAAATTTTTCTTACCAAAGTCAAATACTTGAGGACTGGAAAAACCTCCTTGTACGTCCTGGTGAAAGACAGCGTGGCATATCATACCAATCCTCCCATGAACTTCAAGTTTATGGTATTGAAGTCCATTGGTATGAATAATCTCTCGTAGAACATGGCAGCAACCACATGAAAATGGATTAGTAGTCTCAGTCAAGGTAGAAGCAGGATTCCTTGGTTGAGAAGGTATCGTAGACTCCATAAGTTCTGCCACATTACGACACCTTTGGACAGGTCGCCTTGATGGACCTGCTTCAGATTCCTTTCTGTTAGTAGTGGTAAAAATAGAATCTTGTATCCTTGGAGGAGGAGTAGGAATGTTAATCGTTGAGGCAGATGAATGAACGTTCATACTTACGGGATTTTGGGGAAGTAAAGAAGAATAAGGGTATGATGCATTGTTTGACAAATCAGACAACATGTTAGTCTGATAGTCATGAAGTAAGGCTTCAAGAAAGAAAGGGTTGAATGAATCGGAGACTGGAATAGAGTTACTTGAACCGGCCATGTTTAAGGATAATGTGGAAGGTTATAGTGAAGGTTACGATCGGAGAGGAAATGAATATGTGGAGGTTTTGTGAAGTTTGAGAGAACGTGAAACATTTACTCTTTCTTTACTCTATTTATAGCTGGGCTAGCAACGTCTATATTTTGTTAAGCAGCATCGGATTCTCATCTGTCGTTAGCTCAGAATCATGTAGATTTTGTTGTTATGCGGAAAATTTTATGGCACCGCACCCTAGTGCACCCTAGCCACCGTTAGGGGTCGCAGTTTCCTAGACCTTTGCAGACAGAAATCGCTATGGCATTTATTGCTAGCTGTGTTTTCAAGAAATTAAGTTTGGACGTTTATACGCGCATTTATCTAAGAAATCTGTCTTGGATGTGCAGCTGACTCAAGATGTCGGAATTGACATTTGAAAATAGGATTTTAAGCGTAAGCGTGCTAAGGTGATAGTAATCTTGGGAAGGGTGACTTCCTAATAATATTAGATGAACCGGAGAGAATCCGAAGATTTGAAATGATGATTTGTGCCAATTAACCCGAGAGCATTCTTCACTCTCTGAGTATCCGAAGAACTCTATGAATTTGTCACAGATAATTCAAAGACTAAGGTTTTTGGATAAACATGTTGGAAGATCGATGGAAAGGTATGAAATAGTGATCCTTAGGAATGCCAGTAAGATGTTAGAATGAATATAGTAAATGTTGAGGATAGGCTTTAATTTAATCTAAGCTGAAATAGAACTCAAGAACGAAATGAGCCTTTGTGATATTGCAGGTTGAGGTAGAATTAGAACCTTGTGAATACTGCTGAGGTTGTAGATAGTCTTCATATAATCCAAGAATTAGATTAGGAATTGTGAATCATGATCTTAGTATGTATAATGGGTATTTTTGGGGAAACATGAATTATCAGTTGATGTTGAGGTTATAAGAATCAAATTGTAAACTTGACTATTAATGTCTGGGAATATTTGAGAATAGACTTGAATTCAATCTGAGTTAAGATAGTATGTCTAATTATGAAAGTATGAAATCCGGTGATTTATGTTACAATATTAGTATGTTATTTGGGTGTGATTAATAGATAACTATGAGAGGAACAGATGATATTTAGTATATGTCTTTGAGATACTAAGGATTGAATTCGAATCATATGAACAATGCTGAGATTGTGAGAATAATATTTGAATGTTTTAAATCTTAGTCTAGGAATTGTGAAACATGAATGTTCTATGGATATTATTGAGGACACATGATATCTCTGTCTTGCTGATATTGAAGTTCTAAGAGTTGATTTGTAATTTGACAATTATCATTTTTGGGGAAAGTTTGAGGATAGTTCTTAAATGATATAAGCTATGGAGTATGATGAATCTAGTATAAATGTAATATAACAGTTCAACTTAACAGTTGTATTGATTCTTTAGGAGACTGAATTGATTGAATAAATTGAGATATTAGAATATGGTATTAATTGATTTGAGAGAAATAGGGAACAAAATGTGATACCAACATGTATAAGGTGTTCAGAGATTGCCAACTGTTTATCTAGCATAGGAAATGATCTTGATAATAGAATCTTTCTTTAGAAATAATGAATTGAGTGTTTCATGGATGAGTTGAGTAGAATAAGTTGGAACCTGGAATGTATTCGGAGTTGGTGACTATTTAAAATAGTTGCTAGGTCCCTGAGTATTTGAATTTTGAACTTACCAATGCACTTGCTGTGTTTGGAAATTTTTACGCAATATTTACAACAGGATTTAAGACCAGTTTGTAATCGACATTTATAAACTATGATGTCTCATGGAATGAATCCTTGCGAAATTCGAACAAGAATTGACTTTTACATTATGATTGTGGTGGAAGGTGTACAAGCTAGAAGAGGTTGGAAACTGTTGTGGATATACTTAGTTTGCGGAATCTTGCCAAATGTACTTGTTTTTGAATTACTTGCCATTGGTGAAAGCTAGATTTAGTAAGTAAGTGTTTTCTTAAACTTGAATTGAGGAAGCACGGGTATAGGATAGACGAGCAGAGGCTTGAAGCGGTAAGACCCGTTGAGCTAGTTTGCATATGGTGGTATCTCTAGGCTATAAGACTTATGTGCCTAGTATTGTGTTTGTTGCCTATCATGGTAACATTAGACCTGTATGTCTAAAGTTTATCTTAAGGTTGGCAGAATAATCAGATTATATCATGTTGTGGTTATTATGGCCTGAGGGTAACTTCTTAAGCTGTAAGATCTGAATATCCAGTGTCGTGGTAATACAATGAAATAAGCAGAAAGGAAGAATGAACTGGCCTGTGAGGCCAGTGTAACCAAGCGCTCAAATAAGGAACTAGTGGATCCTGTCTGAATATTACTTTGGGTACAGGATGAACGAAAATTGTGTTGTGTGCTTGGTGAGCATGTTTGGGGAAGAGATAGGACTTAGGGATAATATGATATATAAAGCTGAGTCGGAGCGGATTGTTGATGCGGGGAATAAGCAATTGAGGAACAAGGCTATTAGCTTGTAAAGGTTGTGTGTAAAGGAATGGCTCCCGGAGATGCTACTTGGGAAACGGAGGAGAGCATGCGACAAACCTATCCTCATTTATAGGTTAGAATTCTTATTATAGCGAAATTTTGAGGACAAAATTTTCTTTTAGGAGGGGAGAAATGTAACATCCTGAATTTTGAATCTAATATCTTGAACATAAACCTATTTTGGGAAGACTAGTAGGCTCTATTTTTGGAAAGTGATAAATTTGAAATCAGTATTTTGTGGGCCCCGTGAATAGTATTTACTATTCACGTATACGTTTTTACTATTTACAAATACGTATTTAAAAAATATATATATATATATGTTATTCGCAAATACGTATTTAATACTTGAAATTTGTGAAATATGAATAGTGTTCACTATTCACAAATACGTATTTACTATTTAAAAATACGGTATTTACTATTCCTAAATACGTATTTACTATTCATGTGGGACCCACGACCAAAATAATTCTTCCTCCCGACAGAAACTCTCGTGAGTTTTGAAAATATTTCACGCGGGACCCACGTAATAGTAATTTACTATTTGATTTATAATATTATATTATTTAAAATATTAAAATATTATTAAAATTTTTATAAAATCGCACGGGGCGGCTAAGTTAGTCACGGGAGGGTTTTCTTTTTTTAATTTTTAGGAAAATTACGTAAAACGACCCAGAGACAAAAATTACACTTAAAGACCCATTTTCCAACTATAAATAGACCTTCCATTTCATTTCATTCTTCACAACTTCTAAGAGCCATAGAGAGAGGTAGAGAGAGAGAGAGAGTAGAGAGATATTTGCTTAAGAGTTATAATAGCTGGATGGTGATTCGGGTATTAGCAAGTAACAGGTAACTCTGAATATTCTTCCTTATACTTGTGAATTATGTATGATTATAAATTTGTTTGTTTACTATTTTGGCAAGAATATTTAGAAAATATTTATGGTTTTAAGATCTGGTGTGGGAACTTTGATTTCCAAATCTGCAGAGGTACTATTTATACGTACGTTACTATTCACGTATACCGTATTTACTATTCATTTTACTATTCACGTATACCGTATTTACTATTCATTTTACTATTCACATTTACTATTCACGTATACTGTATTTACTATTCATAATACTATTCACGTATACATACCGTATTTACTATTCACGTATACATACCGTATGTACTATTCATGTATATATACCGTATTTTACTATTCACATATACACATAGTATTTTACTATTCACAGATACGCATAGTATTTACTATTCATAAATACACATATTGATGTATAAAACTTTATGGTATAATAATGCATTATTTTGAGTGAACATATTCATCATGGCGGTTGTATTATGATGGGTGGAGTAAGGAGGGATTTGAATGATAAGAATGATTTATTCCACCACTCGGTGCACAGTGGATGGTACTTGTTTCAGGGCCCCATCTTCCATGTTTTCCTCTGGCCGGGATTTCATTGGAGTTGTGGGACATGTGACACCTCCTTAGTTATTTTAAAGGAGGGGAGCCATAGTCCAGATTTAAGCTATATACCTTTGGCCGGGTGTATCTTAAGTTTTGGTGAGCTTGGAACAATTCAGTCAAATGAATAAGTTTCTATTGGACTATGTGTTAGCCTATGGCTCCAGTCTGCGGTATAAGGGAGGTGGTGATATAAGGGAGGCTGCATACTGCATAGTGCATTTCTGAACAGTTCAAGAATTTGATATGATGAAGAATATTCTGTAAAGACATGAGATGAGAACTTTTGAGATATATATGTTTTAATACCTTCTATATTGATGACTATTAGTATAAATCATTTTGTATGATAAATTATGGAATCTATATATATATATATTTGAAATCAGCCCATATCTTTTTGTCATATATTATTTGCTCGTGTACGGTAGAAATATTTAGTAGTTACTGAGATGTGTAATCTCACCCCATATTAACATTTTTCAGGTGAATAACTTAGTAGAGATCAAGGGAATGCACCCATGGAGTGAGCTTTGTAGGCTCTTCTGTACTCCTTTAGTTTATGTTGTGTTATTTTATTTGCCATGAACCTAAAAGACTTCCGCATTTTAGAATAACTCTTATTTATTGGATTTATTTTGGCCCTGTATAAATGGATTTCTACCTTTGGCCATATTGTAAATATGTGTTTGAGTGTTGAATATCCTATATTTGGAGGTGTTACTATTATTTTGGCCAAGATTTTGGTATTGAAAATGAGGCGTTACAAATAATATAATATAATATAATATTTATTGTTTTTCATTATTATATTCTATTAAAGGCCTACATTTATATAGTTTTTGATAGGCTCAAAGTTTCCAAAGCCTATTTATGGCCTCCAATGTAACACCTCAATTTTAATACCCAAAAACTCGGTCAAAATATTGAAAATACCTTCAAAAGAGTTCAACAATATCCAAATCCTTTTACAATGTTACCATTTCGAATAAAACCCGTAATACATAATCAGAATAAATTCCAGAAAATATTTCAGAGTTTAATACAAAACGGAAGTCTTAGGTTCATGGCAAATAAAATAACATAACATAATCTATTGGAGATCAAAAGAGCTTCCAGAGCTCACTCCATAGGTGCCTTCCCTTGCTCTCTACTAGAATAATCACCTGAAAAATGTTAATATGGGATGAGATTCCACGTCTCAGTAACTACTGAATATTTCTACCTTACACGAGCAAATTACATATGACAAAAATAAAAGGTAATATAATGTGAATTTAATATACTCAGATATTTTTAGATATACCGTTGTTCACATCAAATGCCTTTACAAAATACTCATCATTCTTTATTGAATAATTCAGAAATGCACTATGCAGTATGCAGCCTCCCTTATATCCCCTTCCAACCGTATACCGCTGACTGGAACCATAGGCTAACATATAGTCCAATAGAAACTCATTCATTTGACTGGATGGTTTCAAGCTCACCAAAACTTAAGATACACCCGGCCAAAGGTATAGAGCTTAAATCTGGACTATGGCTCCCCTCCTTTAAAATAACAACTAAGGAGGTGTCACATGTCCCACATCTCCAATGAAATCCCGGCCAGAGAAAAACATGGAAGATGGGGCCCTGAAAAGTACCATCCACTGTGCACCGAGTGGTGGCATAAACAATTCTTATCATTCAATTCCCTCCTTACTCCACCCATCACAATACAACCGCCATGATGAATGTATTTACTCAAAAATAATGCATTATTATACCATTATATACATTGATATGCGTATTTATGAATAGTATAATACTATGCGTATCTGTGAATAGTAAAATACTATGCGTATCTGTGAATAGTAAAATACGGTATATACATGAATAGTAAAATGAGTAGTAATTACGGTATACGTGAATAGTAACATGAATAGTAAATACGGTATACATGAATAGTAAATACGGTATACGTGAATAGTAAAATGAATAGTAAATACGGTATATGTGAATAGTAAATACGGTATATGAATAGTAAAATGAATAGTAAATACGGTATATGTGAATAGTAAAATGAATAGTAAATATGGTATATGTGAATAGTAAATACGGTATAAATAGTACCTCTACAGATTTGCAAGTCAAAGTTCCCACACCAGATCTTAAAACCATAAATATTTTCTAAATATTCTTGCCAAAATAGTAAACAAACAAATTTATAATCATACATAATTTACAAGTATAAGGAAGAATATTCAGAGTTACCTGTTACTTGCTAATGCCCGAATCACCAACCAGCTATTATAACTCTTAAGCAAATATCTCTACTCTCTCTCTCTCTCTACCTCTCTCTATGGCTCTTAGAAGTTGTGAAGAATGAAATGAAATGGAAGGTCTATTTATAGTTGGAAAATGGGTCTTTAAGTGTAATTTTCGTCTCTGGGTCGTTTTACGTAATTTTCCTAAAAACTAAAAAGAAAACCTCCCGTGAACTTCAGCCGCCCTCGTGATTCTTTTTTAAAAAAATTTAATAATATTTTAATAATATAATATAATATATATTATTTTATTATTATAATATAATATTATTTAAATAATAAATTATTATTGAGTGGGTCCCGCGGCCATTTTTTTCAAACTTCACGAGAAAGTTTGCAGAATTATTTTTGGCCGTGGGTCCCGCAGAATACTGATTTAAAATTTATCACTTTCTGAAAATAGAGCCTACTAGTCTTTCCAAAATAGGTTTATGTTCAAGATATTAGATTCAAAATTCAGGATGTTACATTTCTCCCCTCCTAAAAGAAAATTTTGTCCTCAAAATTTCGCCATAATAAGAATTCTAACCTATTTAAATAATTGAGGATAGGTTTGTCGCATGCTCTCCTCCGTTTCCCAAGTAGCATCTCCGGGAACCATTCCTTTCCACTCGACCTTTACAAGTCTAATGGTCTTGTTTCTTAATTTCTTGTCCCTTGCATCAACAATCCGCTCCGGCTCGGCTTTATACGTCATGTTATCCTTGAGTTCTACCTCTTCTACTTCTATAATGTGGGAAGGATCCGGTTGGTATTTCTTCAGTTGCGATACATGAAAGACATCATGAAGGTTCGCAAGCTGTGGAGGTAATGCAATTCTGTAAGCTACCGGTCCAATTTTCTCCAAAATCTCATAAGGACCCATAAAACGAGGTGAAAGCTTCTTTGCTCGTATTGCTCTACCAATGCCAGTCATTGGTGTGACTCTTAAGAATACATGTTCGCCCACCATGAACTCCAACGGTCGTCTTCTCTTGTCAGCATAACTCTTCTGTCGACTCTGAGCAGTGAGAAGTTTCTGTTGAATCACCTTAATCTTTTGAGTCGTCTCGTCCACAAGTTCTGGACCTATTAAAATTCGCTCATTCAATTCCGTCCAGCAAATAGGAGATCTACATTTTCTTCCATACAAAGCCTCATAAGGTGCCATCTCAATGCTGGAGTGATAACTATTGTTATATGCAAACTCCGCAAGATGAAGATGATCGTCCCAACTTCCTTTTAGTTCGATTGCACAAGCCCGCAACATGTCTTCCAGAGTTTGAATAGTCCTCTCAGTCTGCCCGTCAGTTTGAGGATGATAAGCGGTACTATAACTCATCCGAGTTCCCATAGCATTCTGCAATGCTTTCCAAAATCGTGAAGTGAATCGTGGATCACGATCAGATACGATGCTATTCGGTATCCCATGCAATCTGACAATCTCCTTCATGTAGATCTTTGCTAGTCTCTCCAATGAGTATTCTGCTGCAATTGCTAGAAAATGAGCTGACTTAGTTAACCTATCGACAATTACCCAAATGGCATTATGTCCGGATGTCGTTAGAGGAAGCCCCATGATGAAATCCATAGAGATGCTATCCCATTTCCACTCTGGGATATCCAAATTCTTTAATAATCCAGGAGGTTTCCGATGTTCGATCTTGACTTTCTGACAAGTCAAACAACAAGTGACAAAGTCAGTCACATCTTTCTTCATGCCCCGCCACCACCAATTCCGCTTGAGATCATGATACATCTTGGTTGCTCCGGGATGGATAGTGTATTTACTCCGATGAGCCTCCTCTAGTATGAGCCTTTTTATTTCTCCATCATTAGGTATGCACACTTTTCCTTTATACCTTAATATCCCATCTCTATCGATCCCAAATTTCGATTCTTTTCCTTCTTCAATATCTTCCCTCACGTTTAATAGATACTCATCTTCGAGCTGAGCGAATTTAATCTCTTTCCAAATTGTGCTTTCAATAGTTAATGCTTCCATGGTAGCGACCAAACCTGACATTACATCAATAGATGTACTTGGTATCTCCTCGAGCAATTTATGTTCTCTGATCATCATCTGGGCTACATGGATTGTCTTTCTACTTAAGGCATCTGCTACAACGTTCGCCTTTCCTGGATGATACTTCAATTCGAAGTCGTAGTCCTTGATAAACTCCATCCATCTCCTCTGTCGCATGTTGAGCTCCTTTTGGTCGAACAGGTACTTCAGACTTTTGTGGTCACTATAAACTTCGAACTTTGAACCGTAGAGGTGATGCCTCCAAATCTTCAGAGCGAACACTACTGCTGCCAGTTCTAAGTCGTGAGTAGGATAATTCCCTTCATGTGGCCTTAACTGTCGAGAAGCATAAGCTACTACCCTACCATTTTGCATTAATACACACCCAAGACCTTTCTTGGAAGCATCTGTGTACAAAGTAAAGGTCTGAGCAGGATCTGGAATTATAAGTACCGGTGCCGTAGTCAACTTAGTCTTCAAATTTTGAAAAGCTGCTTCACACTTTTCGTCCCATACAAATGGTTGACCCTTCCTTGTTAACTTAGTCAAAGGCATAGCTATTTGCGAAAAGCCCTTGATAAATCTCCTATAATAGCCAGCTAGACCTAGAAAACTCCTGATCTCAGTCACGGACTTTGGTCGTTCCCATTGGAGAACTGCTTCAACTTTAGTATGGTCCACTGCAACACCTTCAGCCGATACGACATGGCCTAGGAATTTTACTTCCTTCAACCAAAATTCGCACTTAGACAGTTTCGCATAGAGCTTGTGCTCCTTCAACACTTGTAGCACGATTCTAAGGTGCTCTTTATGCTCTTCTTCATCCTTAGAGTAGATAAGGATGTCGTCAATGAAAACTACTACAAATTTATCTAGATATGGTCGGAAAATTCTATTCATGTAATCCATGAATACTGCTGGAGCATTTGTTAGCCCAAATGGCATAACAAGAAATTCATAATGGCCATATCTAGTTCTGAATGCAGTTTTTGAGACATCTTCAGCTTTGACTCTCAGTTGGTGATAACCTGATCTGAGGTCGATCTTGGAGAATATGGATGCTCCCTTCAACTGATCAAGTAGATCGTCGATCCTGGGTAAAGGATATTTATTCTTTATAGTCACTTTATTCAACTGGCGATAGTCAATGCATAGTCTCAGGCTCCCATCTTTCTTCTTCACAAAGAGTACGGGCGATCCCCAAGGAGATACACTGGGTCTGATAAAACCCTTTTCTAACAATTCCTCGATCTGCCTCTTCAATTCTGCTAGTTCCGATGGAGACATTCGGTAAGGAGCTTTAGATATAGGTTCCGTTCCAGGTACGAGATCAATAGAAAATTCTACTTCTCTCTCTGGGGGTAAACCTGTCATTTCTTTCGGGAATACCTCCGGAAACTCGTTTACCACTTCGATATCTTCTATCCCTTCCTCTACTTCTGCTTGAATGGAGAAAAACACCATGTACGCAAGACAACCATGATGAACAGGCTTTTCATCTTGTACTATAGACAATAATTGTGGTCTATTATGACTCATAGAGTCATCCGCAAGAGAGATAGTCTTCCTCTTGCAGTCAAGGATGATGTCATTAGCTGACAACCAATCCATTCCTATTATTACATCGATACCCTTCGTGGGTAAACAAACAAGGTCTATATTTGAGATCCTATTATCAATCTCAATCGTACAATTTAAGCAAGCCCTAGAAGTTTTTACTGAAGCTCCCGCCGGTGTAGAAATAATCATATAATAAGGCAATTCACTCACTCTTAAATTCAATCGAGGCACACAGTCGTATGATATAAAAGAGTGTGTGGCACCAGAATCAAATAAGGCTTCTACTTCAAGACCTTGGAGTTTGAGGATACCTTTAATTAGATTTGGTAAAGCACTTGCCTCCTGATGTGATAGTGCAAACACTTTCCCTGGCACTGCAGTTCTAGCATCCTTGGCCCCTCGAGGCTCCTCCTCACAAAATCTGGAAATGTGTCCTGGCTTTCCACAGTTGAAACACGTCACACATGGTCCTTGGTGTATTCTTCCACACTTGGCACACATCTGATTGTTGGCAGTGCTTGCAGCAGGAGCTGTGGATCCCCTATATGAACTCTGACCTCCACTGAAGTGACTCCTTTGAGGTCCTTTGAATTGACTCCTCGGTGGTCTGCTGAAATGACTTCTTTGGGGTCCAGTAAAATAACTCCTCGATGGTCCACCAAAGTGATTTCTGGATGGTTGGCTAAACCGCGTATTCACATTACTGAAGTTGTGACTCTGCTTCTTAGTAACTCCTCCCGTTGGTCTCATGAGGTGTGTAGATCTGGCCTGAAAACCCTTCATCTTCTCAGCTTCCTCTTCTCGTTTGTTCCTTGCTATCGTGCGCAGTTTGTCGCATATTTCTTCAAAATCCCTTGTTTCATCAAGGAACGGTGATAGAGCTGTTTTTAGGTCTGGTCTAGCTTTTTCAACCAATCGAGCACTCAACCATTTAGAGTTGTTCTGTGAATATCCGCAGAATTTAGACAACTCTAAAAAGCGAGTAATAAATTCGTCTTCATGTAATTCCCCTTGCCTGAATGTGAGGAATTCAGTTTCTTTCTCTATTCTGATTGAAGGGGAAAAGTAATAATTTTCGAACTTTTCCTTAAACTCTTCCCACGTCATCTCAGCATTTCCTTTTGTTTTGGTGCTTTCCCACCATTCTTCAGCTGCTTTCTGCAACAATTGTTCAGCGACCATCACCTTTTGTTGTGAGCTAATCTCGATAACTCTGAAAATCTTTTCTACACGCTTCAGCCACTCCAGTGCTGCAATCGGATCTAGCTTCCCCTCGAACATCGGTGGAGTAAACTTCCGAAATTTTTCCCAAACCTCAGTAATAGGTAAGGGATGATACTGAGAATGAGAACCGCTACTACCTCCATCTTCAGTGCGAGAATGACTTCCTCCCCTAGATTGATGGTCAGAAGGTGTGACTTCCAGAGCCTTCTCCTTTCCTTCCTTACCACCTTGGCCTCTTCCTTTTGCTAGTTCATCCTCGTGTCTATTCACTTTCTCTCTCATCTCCAGGATGACGTCTCGTAATTCTACCAAAAGGGCATTGTTATCCTGAGGATAGGGACCATCTTGATGCGGAGGGAGACCTCTTTGGGACGGAGCAGGGGTTGAATTAGTTCTTCGAGTTCTTGCCATTATCTCCTCCTATGATTAATACTATAAGGACACTAAACAAATAAAAATAGCTAAATAAATTCTAAATCTAACAAAGGGAAGTGCTCATGTTATGATATTTAATTTGCCACAAACTTTTTAAAAATTTTTTTTTTAGAAATCACTTTAGAAAATAAACAAAATTGCCATGGAACCTTTGGCTCTGATACCAAAAATGTAACACCTCAATTTTAATACCCAAAAACTCGGTCAAAATATTGAAAATACCTTCAAAAGAGTTCAACAATATCCAAATCCTTTTACAATGTTACCATTTCGAATAAAACCCGTAATACATAATCAGAATAAATTCCAGAAAATATTTCAGAGTTTAATACAAAACGGAAGTCTTAGGTTCATGGCAAATAAAATAACATAACATAATCTATTGGAGATCAAAAGAGCTTCCAGAGCTCACTCCATAGGTGCCTTCCCTTGCTCTCTACTAGAATAATCACCTGAAAAATGTTAATATGGGATGAGATTCCACGTCTCAGTAACTACTGAATATTTCTACCTTACACGAGCAAATTACATATGACAAAAATAAAAGGTAATATAATGTGAATTTAATATACTCAGATATTTTTAGATATACCGTTGTTCACATCAAATGCCTTTACAAAATACTCATCATTCTTTATTGAATAATTCAGAAATGCACTATGCAGTATGCAGCCTCCCTTATATCCCCTTCCAACCGTATACCGCTGACTGGAACCATAGGCTAACATATAGTCCAATAGAAACTCATTCATTTGACTGGATGGTTTCAAGCTCACCAAAACTTAAGATACACCCGGCCAAAGGTATAGAGCTTAAATCTGGACTATGGCTCCCCTCCTTTAAAATAACAACTAAGGAGGTGTCACATGTCCCACATCTCCAATGAAATCCCGGCCAGAGAAAAACATGGAAGATGGGGCCCTGAAAAGTACCATCCACTGTGCACCGAGTGGTGGCATAAACAATTCTTATCATTCAATTCCCTCCTTACTCCACCCATCACAATACAACCGCCATGATGAATGTATTTACTCAAAAATAATGCATTATTATACCATTATATACATTGATATGCGTATTTATGAATAGTATAATACTATGCGTATCTGTGAATAGTAAAATACTATGCGTATCTGTGAATAGTAAAATACGGTATATACATGAATAGTAAAATGAGTAGTAATTACGGTATACGTGAATAGTAACATGAATAGTAAATACGGTATACATGAATAGTAAATACGGTATACGTGAATAGTAAAATGAATAGTAAATACGGTATATGTGAATAGTAAATACGGTATATGAATAGTAAAATGAATAGTAAATACGGTATATGTGAATAGTAAAATGAATAGTAAATATGGTATATGTGAATAGTAAATACGGTATAAATAGTACCTCTACAGATTTGCAAGTCAAAGTTCCCACACCAGATCTTAAAACCATAAATATTTTCTAAATATTCTTGCCAAAATAGTAAACAAACAAATTTATAATCATACATAATTTACAAGTATAAGGAAGAATATTCAGAGTTACCTGTTACTTGCTAATGCCCGAATCACCAACCAGCTATTATAACTCTTAAGCAAATATCTCTACTCTCTCTCTCTCTCTACCTCTCTCTATGGCTCTTAGAAGTTGTGAAGAATGAAATGAAATGGAAGGTCTATTTATAGTTGGAAAATGGGTCTTTAAGTGTAATTTTCGTCTCTGGGTCGTTTTACGTAATTTTCCTAAAAACTAAAAAGAAAACCTCCCGTGAACTTCAGCCGCCCTCGTGATTCTTTTTTAAAAAAATTTAATAATATTTTAATAATATAATATAATATATATTATTTTATTATTATAATATAATATTATTTAAATAATAAATTATTATTGAGTGGGTCCCGCGGCCATTTTTTTCAAACTTCACGAGAAAGTTTGCAGAATTATTTTTGGCCGTGGGTCCCGCAGAATACTGATTTAAAATTTATCACTTTCTGAAAATAGAGCCTACTAGTCTTTCCAAAATAGGTTTATGTTCAAGATATTAGATTCAAAATTCAGGATGTTACATCCAAGGCCTCTACAATATGAAGCATTTTTAAAAGTCTACATTGTAAATAGGCTTGTAAAAAGATTTCAGGCCTTAAGAAGGCTCAGCCCCGGACTCAGGCCTTCTACCCTCATTACAAGTTCAGGCCTATTTAGCCAAAGCCTAGCCCGACCTGACCTATTTCCATCCCTAACTCTAGCCACATACCTCTCCAACCTATTATATGGCATATTTAACCAATTTCGGGGAGTTTAAGGAGAAGAGTTAAATTAGTTAATTTTACTCATTTTCCAAAAATACCCTTATATAAATTTAAAATGACATAAGTAAAGGTGAATCAACAACCCCAACTATATACCTCTCCGTCCTAAAATTTTTCTTATCACACATTTTCTAATTAAAATAATGGTCTTGTTATATATGTGTGTGTACACACACACACATATATATATATATATCTGTGTGCGCGCACGCATATGTCTACACAAACGTATGTGTGTTGTTTTTTTTTGGGGGGGGGGGGATTTGTGTCTACATATATCTACACAAACGTACGTGTGTGTGTCGGCATTAAAATCCAACAACTTAAAAGTTTTACTGACTAGAAGAATCTACGCACTCACATACATATATTTACCAAAAACAAAACAACTTGAGAGAAGAAAGTAGGAATATTTTAGAAGAAATTGATAAAATTGAAATTTTATTATATAATTAAAACCAAAACTAATTCTCAAATATTGTTTTATAATTAAAATCGGGAGGGAGTATATTTAAATAAATTGTGCGTGCGTGCGTGATAGAGAATAAAGTATTTGATTTTTTTTTTTTTGGGGAGGGGGTGGGTTTGGTTCGAAATAAGGCCAGACATTTGAATGTCGGCAATCTCATTAGAAAGTTAACCATTTATATTCTATAATACTATTCTGATTTTTAATATAAAATCTAGCATACAATCTAGATCTTATATGAACAACTGAAAGTATAATTAACATGTCATAAATTTTTTAATATTTTTTGAATTTATAGAACAAGTAATTATGCCTTAGACTTTTTAACATTATATGAACAACTGTGTCTGCATATATCTACACAAACGTACGTGTGTGGGGGGATTAAAATCCAACAATTTAAAAGTTTTACTGACTAGAAGAGTCTACGCACTCACATACATATATTTACCAAAAACAAAACAACTTGAGAGAAGAAAGTAGGAATATTTTAGAAGAAATTGATAAAATTGAAATTTTATCATATAATTAAAACCAAAACCAATTCTCAAATATTGTTTTATAATTAAGATCGGGAGGGAGTATATTTAAATAAAGGGTTAAAGAGCGAATTTGCCAACCAACTATTAGGCCAGGAGCGTTGGACGCAAATAACTTTTAATGGTACCAAAAACACCAATAAACAATTGAATTGGTTAAAACATCACAATCCCGTTAGAAGCCTTTTAACTGCCGTTAAACACGTGGGTTTTTTTGACCAGTTCAATGCCCTATTGGATTTTTTTTGTTTTTTTCTTTGCCAGGTGGCTTCAAACGGACAAAACAATTCCTCATTCCTCTTGTATCAAAAAAAATTCCTCATTCCTCTCGATTTTATTCCCAGCTGGCCTCTTTCCCATTCCCATTCCCATCTCCTCCATCCTCTCTCTTCTCCTCCTTCCCTCTCCACCTTCTCCTTCTTCTTCCTCTTGAATCTTGTCTTTATGGCTGTAGATCTGGTAAACCTCCCAAGGAAGATGGAAGAACAAATGGCTATTCAAGAAGCTGCTTCCGCTGGAATACAGAGCCTGGAACATCTCATTCGTCCCCTCAATTCCTCTCAATCTCAGAATCAGAATCCACATCGTCTTGACTCACTGAGTCTGCCAATGGTGGGGGGGCTTTGTGGGTCCGCTCTGATTTTTCACCGCCTCCTTCTGTTTTCTCTCTGAGCTTCACTCTCTCTCTCTTCACCTCTTTCATTCATCTATGGTGGTGGGTTTTCAGGACGCAACTTTTGCTTCTTCAAAGCATCGAAGCAGGAAAAGGCAAGAGCTCCTTCGATTTAAAGCACAGATTCGCTTTCACTTCGTCCCTTTCTTTTGGTGCATTGATCTTCCTCTGCTACTTTCTTGTTTTATAGTTAAAAGTCATTTCCCCCAAAGTTAACCTCTGTTTTATTCTTCAAACTTGAAATTTGTACTCTAACCTGAGTTGGTAAATGCTTGATTATTATCTAGAAGTTGTTTGACTCTTAATTTTTTTGATTCTCAAACTGATACTATGACCAGTCATTTTTGTTGGATGTATGTAGAATTTGGAAATTAATGACAACGCGTCTCATGGTTGGTTTGTCTGGTTTTGACTGTGACTGGTTGGTTTTTTTGTGGGCTTTACCCCATTTGTTTGAAAGTTATGCTCAAACATCATCCTTTGAATTTCGTGGTCGGCAATGGCGCTAGGGTTCTGGTAGCTGAAATTTTCGATGATGATATAAAATTTTCTTAGGGAAGGCGAAATCGAGACACCTTTTCCGGTGAGACGAGGAGAAAGGGGGTTTACCAGAGGAGACAACGGGAGCAGGAGGAGGAGGAAGTAAGGGGCCAATTTTTCCATTGGAAACACTACCGTCTCTGGTGATAGAAGACATAAAAAAAAAACAAAAAAAACAAAAAAGTCCACCTGGGCATTGAGCTGGACCTAAAATCCACGTGGCATTCATTTTGAACGGCAGTTAAAAGGCATTTGACAGTGTTGTGATGTTTTAACAAATTCAATTGTTTGTTGGTCTTTTTGGTACCATTAAAAGTTATTTGTGCCCAATGTTCCTGACCTAATAGTTAGTTGGCAAATTCGCTCCTTAACCCTTAAATAAATTGTGCGTGCGTGGGATAGAGAATAAAGTATTTGATTTTTTTTTTTTTTTGCGGGGGGTGTGGGGTTGGGTTTGGTTCGAAGTAAGGCCAGACATTTGAATGTCGGCAATCTCATTAGAAAGTTAACCATTTATATTCTATAATACTATTCTGATTTTTAATATAAAATCTAGCATACAATCTAGATCTTATATGAACAACTGAAAGTATAATTAACATGTCATAAATTTTTTAATATTTTTTGAATTTATTAGAACAAGTAATTATGCCTTAGACTTTTTAACATTATAAAAAAATTGACTACAAAAATAATAATTTTCATGTGCACCAAAAAAAAAATTAAGGTCAAGGAATTTTAAATCTGACACAGTGATTAAAAAAAAGCAAAAAAATAAAAAAGCCTCAAGGCGGAGCCAAGGAAAGAAAGATAGAAAGTGAAGGAAAAAGGTTTGAATGTGTGGGAGTGTGATCGCCACGCTTTCCACGTAGGCTTCAGAGCCATTCTCTTATCTTCTTCCTCCTCTTCCTTCTCTCCCAGTTCTGTAACTGCGTTACAGACCTAACCCCTACCAAAAATGGCCCTGCACTTGCAGGTTCCCACATCCACCTTTCACACTCCCAAATCTATTTCTTCTTCGTCTTCTTCCTTAGCTCCTCCTCCCAATGCCGCCGGCCTTCGATTGCCCTCCTATCCTTTTGCTCTCAAATCTTCCTACTTCTGTGGCTCTGTCAATCTCATGCTTCTTCCCAATCATCGCAATCTTCTTTCTGCAACTCCCAGGCTTTCCATGCGCGTTGCTTCCAAGCAATCTTATATCTGTCGTGATTGCGGGTTTCCTCTCGTCTTTTCCCTCATTTTCATCGCAGTATCAGTATGATCTCTGGAATTGTTGTTTATATGCCCTAATTTCTTGCTTCTCCTTTTTATCGATGCAGCTATATTTACAACGAGCGAACTCCTTTCGAGAAATTGCCTGACAAATACTTCTGCCCCGGTAATTAATTATACTTCACTCCCATCCCACCACTGATATACAGTTTTTTTCCCTTTTAAAATCTGTCTTCCTAAATTTTGGTTAATTCTCACTCAAGAGCATGTAATTTCATCTTGTTCGTACACCATATCGGTTTTGTTCTTCATTCTGGAGGGAAAAACAATAAAATAGCCACTTCCACAGATTTGTATGTCTATCCTGATTCCTGAGGGAAATGGTCGACATGTTGTTGCCTGTATCGCATACTGTTTTACTTGTTTGTTAAAAAATTATGAAGAAAATAGACCAGATCAAAACATATCGACATGTTTACATCATATATTATTTAGGAGATAGATAGATGCTGATCTGATATAACGAGAGTCATGAGGGAAGAAGAAAATTGAGTTGAAAATGGCTAAGGTATTAGAAATGGAGGGATTGTAATTGAGGTGTTGGAATTGAAATGTGCAGTGTGTGGTGCTCCAAAAAGAAGGTTTAAGCCATATGCACCAGCAGTAACGAAGAATGCAAATGCAACAGATGTGAGAAAGGCAAGAAAAGCTGAGCTTCAGAGAGATGAAGCTATTGGGTAAGAATAATACAAACAAGTCTTATGTTTTGATCTTCTAGCCAATCATGACAGATTGAAGTGTAGTAACAATGTAATATCTGTGTGCACAGGAAGGCTCTTCCTATTGCAGTGGTGGTGGGAGTTGTGGCCCTTGCTGGGTTATACTTCTATTTGAACAGCCAGTTTTAAGATCTTTTTTTCTTTTATTTTTTTTTTGGTGCTACTTCCTTCAGTGTCTGAATTCTGTACTCTGGGGTTCCCTCCCTTTTTAATTTTCTAGTTCAATTTCCTTCTTTTTTTTGGTTCCTTTTCTTCGCTTCCTAATGTTGTTAGCAAATAATTGATGCAAAAACACAATATTTTCTCCAAACTAACCTTTACGTATAAAAATTAATTCGTCCCATTTGATTTTTAATAGGTTCTATGATTTTTGTTATTAGGTCCTCTCAATTATAGATAGTAGCACTATGCTCATAATTTGTTAATTAGGACTGCTAAAATACGTATTTTTTAAAATAAATGAAATAAAATTTATTTATTTTTAACATAAAAATATATACATATATATATATATTATGCTCCTGATAGTCTCCTTACATCTACACATGATCAGTAATCAGAATGATTTTAATTTTATTTGCATACACGTGACAAAATAAATTTAGTTTTTTTTTTTTGTCAAAAAATAAATTTAGGTATAGGCTGAGTGAAAGCGGGTTACTAATGTCATTTGAAAAATGGAATATCACCAAGAGGGGGGGTGAATTGGAGATATTAAATTTTCTTCCGTTAACAGCTCTGTTTGCGCACAACAAAAACAGGGATGAACAGAGTAAGGTTGAGAAAGAATGAACACAACAGATTTATATTGGTTCGGTCTAAATCCTTGACCTACGTCCAGTCCCCAGACTCTCCAGGATTTCACTAACTCAAATGATTACACACTCTGTACTCTCGGAGTAATTTTCTCTCTCTAGAACTTACTCCCTCTTACAAGTTGTAATCAGATAACCCAATCCCAAAGTCCCAATACTTTGATATTCTTACAATAAATGATAATCAATGAAGAACTCTCTAGAAGAGTGGATTAATAAACACTGAAGATCGAAATATCCGAATATATTAACTCTTAAAGTTGAAACAGTAAATGTTCTTGATTGCTAATTGAATGTGCAAGAGTTTCGATAGTTGAGACTTCAATGCTTCTGGCTTTTATAGATGCTTGCATTTAATAACCATTGAGAAGAAATTAATGAGCCGTTGTGAGTAATGAATATATTCGTTGAGATTACGTTGCTCTTGTCTCTTCGTATTCTTCCAACATTCGTCCGTTATTCTCCGTTGACATTCTTCATTCAAATTGTTCGTTGTGACTCAGTTAGAATATTGTCTGAGAGATAGCCGGAATGCTTTTCAGTTGCTTAGGAGGTTTCTTGCCAAAATGGTGAATGTGTCTGCTTTGCATTTAATGCTTCTGATAGAAATCTTGCTTTATGGTAATTTGAAGTTTAAACTTGTTAAACATGTCTAAATCACACTAGCAAACTGATTAAACTTGGTTAAGAATGATAAGAACCAATAATATCAAGTACCCAAAGCATAATCACAGGTTTTCAGATTACGAGATCGTTAAATTCAAAAGCTGATATTAGTAACTCAAGTTGCTCAGATGTAACTCGAGTTGTAAGCATGTTCAATGAATATTAATCAATGAAGGTCAACTCAAGTTGTAGTTCTTAACTCGAGTTATGTTTCAATAAATTTAGACAGAGACAAAAATTTAATTTATGTAACTCGAGTTATAAAGCTTAACTCGAGTTATATTCAATTTAGTTCAAACAGAGAAGAGATTGCATATTGGACAACTCGAGTTGGATGATGTAACTTGAGTTGTTTCTTTGCAAATGAAAAACTTCAGGTAGAATAACTTGAGTTACAAAAACGTAACTTGAGTTATGTAACTTGAGTTACATGCTATAACTCGAGTTACATTAACAATAATATCAAACAGAGAGTATTTGCCAATACTATAACTCGAGTTATATCAGTAACTCATATTAGTTGGCGTTTTCTGGTATGCTTATAACTCGAGTTGCTCTCAAATAACTCGAGTTATATCAGATGATTAAAATTTGATATCGTGAAGAACTTTTGAAACAGAGAAGTACAGTCCATAACTTGAGTTACTAAGTGGTAACTAGAGTTATGATCTATGCCAAATTCATTTTGCTTAAACTTATAACTTGAGTTATGTTTGGTAACGTGAGTTATGCTTTTAGGAAGAAATGAATAGTAACTTATAACTTGAGTTGTATTTAATAACTTGAGTTACTAATTTTCAAAAACATTTTTCAAGAGACTTCAAATGTAATTTATCTGACCTTCAGACTTTGAAATTTAACCCATTGATTATTGTAATTGTTAGACATCATCAAAACACATAGAGAACTAATATCATTCTCTTACAAATTAATTAATCATAAGTATATAAATCAGTACATAAAGTTGAGAAAAATATAGGAATGTAATTAAAAATACCAGTAAAATAATAAAGACCTGCACGCTAATTTTTCCTTTAGCCAAAACGTATTACTCAGCAACTTGATCATTGATCAAGATAAAATATAATAAAAGCTTCATTAATAATTGACATAATAGTTTCATAATTACATTTCATCAACAATACTAGGGAACCAGTTTCCTCTCATGAACTTGCCAAGAGAAGCACCATGTTCAAAACCTTCAAACAGAGGACCATCACTTGCTTCAGACTCAGTAAAGCAGTACAGAGGAGCCTGCCATTTCTCATCCTCAAGTACTGCTCCCACCTCAAATGTCATCACATGAGCAGTCATTCCTGCACTCCCCAACATGACAAAAAAACTAATGGATTTGATCTTCAATGTGATCATTTGAAGGATTAATTTGGAGGTCATAGGTTCAAGTGGTGGTACCACAAAGAATGTCTGCTACTACCATCTCTCATTAAAGAAGTTGGTTAATTAATTTGAAATCTTAATTATCTTTCTTAATCACCTCTTTAGTTATTGTTAAAGGAAACAAGTATGCCAATATTAAGGAGAGAGAGGGACTAGGGAGTACTGGTTAACACATAGGGTGGATTACAAGCTTAATTTCAATGTCAAATGTTTGAGTGATTGTGGAAGGAACGGTGCAGTACCTGTGAAGAAGATCCACTTGACAGGTCTGCGTGTGAGGACGTCCTCGTAGTACCAGATGAAGTCGACTTTCTGCCACAAGCTGCAGAGGAAGTTATCGACGTAATGCTGGCCCAGGTAGGTGGCGCCGTCGAGCCAATTAGGGCGGAGAATTCCGACGGGGAAATGCAAAACCCTACATTTCCGATTGGGAGGAGGATCGAGAGTGTAGATGTAGGAGGTTCCGTTGTCCCATTCGAGATCGTATAATAGCTCCCCCAGCTGATTCTGGATAATGTTGAAGTTGCGACCGTTGGGCCAGTCGTACCAGAGGTCCACTTTCTGGAGTTTTCCGGTGTTGTTCATGAACAGAACCGAGTGGAATTGAAGAGGCCAAGCAGCCGGAGTCGGATCCTCCGTCGGGTTCGTCGCTGCCACTGAAGGGAAGTGGAACGTGGAGGAGAAAAGGAGGAGCAACGCTGAGAGAGAGATAGCTTCTACTGTAGACGCCATTCTCCCCTTCCAATAATTTGCAGCTCCCATGGCCAAAAGAGAACGAATTTACAGAAGAAAAGGGTGAACATTGGAGAAGATAAGAAATAAGAGGTCGATTTCTTTCAATTCCAAGCAGTGAATCGCAGCTTTTTCCCCTTTCGGGCGGTCAAGGATGAAAAACAAGAAACGTCGCTAACAAACTTCAACTTAGGCATACGTGTAAAGTGTAGCCAATTTCGATTATTAATAATATTATCAATATATTAATAATTCTAGGGAAAATTAAAATAAATCATCTAGATAAAATAACATTTAATTAAAATGACCATAAAAATTATAATTATTAAAGAGGACTAAATAAGCTTAAAAGTACTAAATTACCTTTCAAATTTTCAATTGCTTCCTCAATGCAAATAATAAAGAACAAAGTACTTTCTTCTTTCCTAGTTCCTTCCCTCTCGTTACCAATTTATTGGTTTACACCACCTTTTTTTCCTTCTCGTTGCCATTTTCACATATAGAAAGGAAGGTATTTTAGATTCTTTTGTATCCCACATCCTTGTATACCTTACAAATAAAGAGCAGTTGTGTTTTTACCTATAAACTCCACATTGCAACAAGCTCACGTTTTTTCTTCCATTGGTATAACCACTCGTGCTCTGAATGTTGATAAAACTATTCTTTGATAATATATTTTCTTTTGTTATAGACTATTTCATCATTAATAGAAGGCAATCGACAATCACAAAAATAGATGTTTATTAGGGCAATGAAGATCATGTCGGTGGCGGCAACTCTAATTCTTCAATAGGGAGGGAAGAAGGTATTTGAGTTTTTGTTGTTTTCATTGTGTTGGAAGAAAGTGTAGGTTTAGGTGCAATTTAGAATTTTTAAATTTATATTTTGATGTTTGGTCCTTGTGATGGGAGGGAAGAAGACGCTTTGTTCTTTGTTTTTTGCGTTGGGAAAGCAATTGAGATTTTAAAATGCAGTTTAATACTTTTAAGCTTATTTGATCTTTTTAATAATTAGATTTTTATGGTCATTCTAATTAAATATTATTTTATCTAGATCCTTTATTTTAATTTTCCCATAATTCTAATTAATCTGCTACTTCATCTATTCCCAAATATAATCTGTCATTTTAGAATCTGTAGTTTTTCAAAATTATTATTGTTTTACCGGGTGTTAATATTTTTTTAATTGTCCCTCTCATTTATCCATTTCTATTAATAAAGAATATATCTAATCTAATTATTTATTTTCTAATACATGAAAAAAAAAAAACTCCGAAACACAAATCTTTTGAAACCAAGAGTGTATAACACAAGATTTTTTAAAAAATAAATATTGTATTCAAATTTACAAGAGATAATGCCATTTTAAGTCCCAAAAGATTGAATTAATGGTAGTTAACTTTTCAATTTTTTAAAAGAAATCAGTTTCAAATATAGATTCACATAGTTGGGAAAAGCACCCATATAATAATATTTTACAAAAATTATACTTAATTAAAGCATATGGCAAACATTTTACCAAAGTAATATAGTTAGTGGCATCGCTTGACAAAAATTGATGAGCTACTTTCGTCGCTAAAGCAATCAATTAAACAATGTCCTAATTAATTATGCAATCTCCCAAGAAGCAAGCTGTGAGTTTTTCTTTAGGTTGAATCTAGGTGATGAAACTAAAATAACTAAATGCAAGATAATAATGACTCTAAAACCTATATGAGAATGAAACTAATCTAGATGAGAATGCAAATTTGGGGGGGTTTTTTGTTATGAGAGAATTTTAAATTCCTAAGAAGAAAATTGATTAAAAGCAAATTAAATAACAAAGATTTAATTCAGTTATGATGATGAAGGGGACAACTTAGGAATTGCATGAAGTTAACTTATGAGCCTAATTTTATTAATTAGATCAAGGAAACATTAATGAATTTCATTACTGAATTGAACATGGGAAACCCTCTAGCTGAATAACACATATTCCACTAGAAAACTCATAATGAAAGTGAGCATCCCTTACGTCACTAACTGCATTACTTTTGGTAAAATGTTTGTCATCTGTTTTAATCAAGTATAATTTTTGTAAAATATTATTATATTGGTGCTTTTCCCTCACATAGTTCCAATCAGAAGTCTCAAGCACAAAGTGGGAATTACACTTGAAACTTAAATGTCTAATTTGCAACTGAAACTCCTAAATTTACATTTGTTTGAATCAATATTTACAACTCATTTTTTCGTAAGAAATTTTTTCTGAAACCTATCCATCATTCATTCACTCTTTTGAAACTTAACGATCAGTCTCCCACCAGCATATTAACTTATAAACCAAAAGGATTACAAAGTAACAAAAATAGAAAATACAGCAAAAGCTCACCCATTTTCCCTAGATCTATCATCATTCGTCGCCTCTATATTAAAAGGTGAAGGATAATCATAGGTATAACAAAAGTTTATCTATCTTTAAAACTCACTTAACCATATAGTGCCATCAGATTCAGAACACAGTACACAATTCATAAGATATAAATATTGTCACTATAACTTGAAAACATGTAATGAAACCCATTTATAAATGTCTCCCCTTTCTTTATAAGCTTTAGTGAAACACCACAAGTCCAAAAGAAGGAATTTACAAAATAAATACATAAAGAAATAAAGGTGTAAATTAAAGCTGATGCACAAAACCAGAAAACAACCTAATGCTTAATGTCATCGACAAACATGGTCTGAACCCACAATCATTCAAGTGCTTAATATCACATCGAGTAAATCATAAGGTCCATTCTAGTTGTACCATCTTGATCATCTCAACATAAACCAGATTTCTTAGCTTGTCTCTGCAGAACCTATATAACTAATAATAACAGCTTCTCATCAGAATTTGATCTCTCTTCTCTCAGCAAAGAACTTGCCAGTAATGGCTTGATCAGGAAGAAGGGCAAGCCAGACTCCGGTATCAGCACCTTCCTCAACTGTGACGGTCCCTGCATAACCTGTTATAGCGGTCTTCACCCACCCTGGACAGTAACAATTTATGTATATCTTCCCTTCTTCTTCTTTCCTCTCCAACAGCTTCTTCGCCATCACCCTTGTGTACGTGTTCACCGCCAGCTTCGACACCGTGTAGTCTGTCTGCGACGGAGGCCACCCTCCTTCCTTCCATGTCCCATCCTCAGCTTGTTGCAGGAATTTGTTTACCATCTCATCTATCATTTCCTCTGTCAGATTCTCCACATCGCTTAGTTGTGCCTTCAGTTCTTCATTTTCCACTTTCTGCCAAATCCATATTTGATAAGTTTTCACAACCAAAATAACGACACACACACATATAAAAGATCATAAAATCAACATGAGAGGATAGTACAGTAGAACTTTAGAAAGGGGGAAGGCAATCAACCACTTGAACATATATAAAATATTCATTGCTCATATATATGCTAATAAAGAGTTAGTTACTCATTTGTGCTGTAAGTCTTAAAAAGGAATCCCTTGATCAAATTTAAAAAAAAAAAGACTTAGTTACTTACATTTCGCTTGGTACTTAGTCGGCTGAGACGAGTGCTGACATTTACGATTCGAGCACAGTGAGAAGAAGACTTCATTAATGGGAGCATAGCTTCAATCATCCTCTTGGTGCCAAAATAATTTGTCTCACAAACCATTCGGGCATTCTCAATCGAGTTATCAGATCCAAAGTTGAAGTTAATACCAGCATTATTTATCTGCACATTATGATAGTTAAATGATCATAATATCAAGGGCGATCGTTTTCTTTCATACTAAAGATCTCGTTGGTAGTGTAATTAACCCTAGGAAGCCAGAGGTAGTATTATCTATATCTTGATGATTTGAAATGTATATAATGAATATGGATTTACAAAACTGACCAGAATATCTAAACCGCCATATTTTTCTTTCAACCAGTCAGCAAAATTGCTGATGGATGAAGAGTCTAAGATATCAAGCTGGTGGCAGTCTATGTCAAGGCCACCTTCTTGCAAGACCTTTGTTGATTCAACGCCAACACTTGCGTCTCTGGATGTGAGTATCACCGTCAATCCATGGCCAGCGAGCTGTCTCGTGATCTCGAACCCGATTCCCCTGTTTCCACCGGTAACCACGGCGACAGTTTCCTTCGACCACCACCTACGAATCAATCCTCTCTCGTTTGTTAAAACTATCATTTTATATAACTGTAATAACTGTTGGATTGGAAAAAAAAAAAAAAGAGGGGAAGAAGGAACCTCTGATGATCAGAATAAGGGATGGTACGGAGGAGGGAAATCTCTTGGCGTCGCTTGTCCTTCTTGTCTTTGGATTTCTCTTTGTCTTTGTGCCCCATAATGGCTGTGTTACGTACGTGGTAGAATTAAGAAAGTGGCACTCTGTTATCATTCCTTCACGTAGAACTAATTCATTTCATTAAGACAATGAAAGGGCCTGGTCAACGCATGCCACGTGGATGGTCCTTCTTCCCACTAGCTTCGGTCAACATGCTAGAACCATTAATTCCCCTGTTTTATTTAAACTCTTTGGTGTTATTATAGCATTATGATTATCCACACAAACCAGCCTAGCAAAATTCACCTTAAAAGAAGGACTTTTGATTTTTTTTATTTTTTTTTGGGCCTGAAAAGAAGGACTCTTGATTAAGTTTGACAATTTTTCAATGCAATTTAAAAAATTATATATATATATATTGTGTGTGTGTGTGTTAGTTATATTAAAAGATATTATCATATTGGTTAATACAAAGTATTAAAGGTATTAGTTGTATCTTTGATACAAAATATTAGAAATGTGTAAGTAAAGTAAAAACCGATACACTAATATTGTTTGGACTTTAGACTAATGTTGAGTGTGGACTAAAAAATTTAATTTACTTTTGATTTTGACGATATTTTGAGTTCAAATTTAAATATTTTCCATTTATGATTATGGCTCTTATTAAGTTTTACTACCTCTTTGTCCTAAATATAAGACAAATTTTGTAGTGTAATTTGCATTATAAACTTTTTCTATTACACTATAAATTTTGTCTTATATTTAGGATCGGAGGGAGTACTTTTTATTTACTATTGTGTGTAAGCTTTGTTTTTTATTTATCATCGTAGCTTTTATTAGGTTTAAGTTTTATTTATTTCTTATTTTTATTTGGAGGTAAAAATGTTAAAGGAAGATGATTATATATTTGTACTATATATTTTTAATCATCTAAGTCCAACATCTATGTTTGAGAGATCCCAAAAACATGATTTGAAGAACCGTTTTCTTTAAGTTGAAACAAACTCTTTTCATATACTTATTTTATAAATCGATCATAAAAGCGCTTGTAAAATACTAAAACAAACAGGAACTAAAATAATCATACATTCTAGTTTCTACAGGTTCAAAATAGAGGGAAAAACCATCATCCAGATCCTTCAAAAAAAAAAAAAGGGGGGGGGGGGGGGGGACACTTAGTTTCTGTTCCGTTCCCATTCTGATCTTGTGCGGGATTGGAACAGGACACGCAAGAACTTTACCGTCCTGTTTCCTTTTTTTAAGGGTATATTTGGTTTGGGGGAGGGAAATAAGGAAATGACCAAATTACCATTAATGAAAGGAATATCCCTTTTTGTTGAGAGTATGTTTTTGGAGTATTGAAAAGTTTTCAAGGGTAATTTAGGAAAGAGGAGACCAAAGATCTCTCCCTTTCCCTCCCCTCCCTCAATCCAAACACCCCCTAAGACGAGACATGGAACTATCTCTTTCCCATCTTGTTCGATGAACATGTCAATTAGGCACACATAAATTCTTGGAAGATAGGTAATAAATTTTAGAAAACTGACTTTTCTAAATTGTGAGTGAATATCTTTAAATAATAATATTCAAGCTATTACATATCAAAATATTGATATTTCAATAAGATATTATTAAAACAAATATAATAATTTTTTTAATTACTTACTAGTGTTTTTAGTAATTGTGATATGATAATCACCAGTAGCTGATTAAGTTAGTTGGTTAAAATAATATTTTTCTCTTTTACATGAGTAAGAAATAAATTTTGAGCACTAACGGTCAAATTATTGTACATTGCTATGGCAAAATTAATATACAATGCTTCTTGGAAAGAAGTACATAAGCAAATTTAGACCTTAATCACTCTCAAATGAAGTATGTATGATTTTCCTCAAGACGACACATGTTCCCATGTGGAACATTCAAATAAGGTCATCCTTGTATTCTATAGTTAATAGCAACTAAATTAAACTAATTTATCCATAATTAATATAGTATTTATAAAGTAAACATAATTCCAACCCCATATGCTATTCAGAGACAACTGATGGCGTTGATTAGAGTAGGTTTTGTCATTAACATGTTTGCTAAAGATAGTAATTTTTTTCACGCAAACATTTTAATAACAATCTAGCCTAATCAACGCCATCGACTGTCTTTTGGATAAAATATGGGGTTGGAATCAGGGGCGGATTTAGAAATTTATGAAAGGGGGACACTATTGGCGGGAGGTGCAGGAGTTCGGGGGCAGCGCCCCCTATTTTTTATTTTATTTAATTTAATTTTTTTTTTCACTTGTCATCAAAAGCACAAAAAATAATACAGAATTCAAAAGGTTTTTATTTGTCATTAGTTACAAGTTTGATCATCATTAATAAGAAAAAGAGCAAGTGTTAGCCATTAAATGCCCATAGCAGAAAATTAGCAATCTACATGCTCCAAGCAATTTTTTGTGTTGGGAATATCCACCTAAAATGTAAAGAAAAAGCAATAAAATGCTTGGAAAGTATCTCAAAAAAGGAAGTAGATCTCTCCTAGTTGAGGTCACAATGCTAAAATATGTTCGCAAGTATTTTTACAAGGGAAAAAAGAGCAAGGAGCAGAGTGAGCTTGGCGTGTTGAGAAAGACATAGAAGATGGAAAAAATTAAATTTTAAAAAATTAAATTTAAAAAAAAAATCAAGGGAGGGCACGTGCCCCCCTTCTCACATATGTAGATCCACGCCCATGGTTGAAATTACTATATTTGATTCTAAATGTAGAACTAGTTTGGATTAAATTAATGCAATCAGATCTCCATTTGTACTATAGACTATATGAGAGAGGGGTATCCCCATTTACGTAATTTCTTTGGATAAATATAGAATCTAATCAATGCAATTTATAATACAGATTACGTGAGAGAGAGGGTATCTCCATTTACGCTTACTCTCCACTTTCTCCCTACTTATACCATTGAGAAGGGTATCCCCATTTACGTAATTTTTTTGGATAAATATAGAATCTAATCAATGCAATTTATACTACAGACTATGTGAGAGAGAGTGTATCTCCATTTACGCTTACTCTCCACTTCGTCCCTACTTGTACCATTTGATCTGCTTCTAATGGTTGGGATTTAATATTTTACAATAATATTATTAAATAAAAAATACATTTAAAAAATTAAAATTATTTCTAAATACTTCATCTTTATAGAATTTTATTAAAACATTCAATTATACAAAATACAGATAAAAAAAAATTTAAACTATGAAAATATGAAACTGAAATTTAATCGTTACTTATAATAAAAATAAGAATAAATTAATTAAATTAATCAATATTCATTCAACCAATGGATTTAATCATATTGATTTAACGGATCAAAAGTTTAAATTAATTCAGATAATAATAAAATACATACTATATCCAAATAAAATAAGAAAGCAAATCAAAACACTAATATTGAATAAACCATACGCTGAAAATTTCCTTTTACTTTTTTGGACTAGATTTTTCTTAGCAATCTTTTTTGACTAGGTACGATGAGGATTTTGAAGTTATCACATTCATTGTTTGAAAATATTTGACTCAAACTTTTAAATTTTAATACGGGGAAAGAGCTATATAAAGGGGTCCTAGGTTCCAAGCCCATTCGTGAATGAATCAACCCAACCCACATCTCACGTGATAGCATGGTTCATTGGTGATGGTTCGGTAAATCCATCGTTGTGGTACACAGAAAGCGGCAAAACCATCAACATTCAACTGTACGGGTTCAACGGATTCAAGGTCAGATTATTCTGTTGCACTTGTTTGTGTGTGGAAGAATATCCAATAAGATCCTCTTCTTTCTTCTTCCCCAACCATCGCTTTTTCTCTTTTTACCCGTCTTTGTTGTGGAAAAAAAACCCATCAATTCAATGACAATTAGCGTTAAAAAGGGTCTCTGATTCTGGACTACAGTGTAGTGGTTTCTTCCCTGTGCTTCCACAATTGTGGAGGAAGAAGAGAGGGATGGTTTAATTGTCTCATTGTGGACCAGTACACATAACGCTGTTCTTCAGTTTACTGATATTTGTTGAAGCGGAAGTTAAAACTGTCCCCAATTGCAAGCTTCGGTTTCAGGTAACTTCTTAGTCGTAGCGAGATTTTGGCCTTCAATTCAATCGCTATCATCAGCTGGATTTTTCTATTGATGTTTCTAGATAAATTTGAACACGAAGATGTAGTTAGTAGTTACTAGTCAGGTGTCTATTGGAGCTCTTGTTTTTGTGACTTGTACATTTTCACCCTACTGAGTTCATATAGCTGCATTCGAAATTGAGTTTAAGTTCAGAATCGATCGGGAGTTTCTTTCTGCGAAATTGAAGGTATATAAGAATGTCTGGGGCTGGCCAGGCTATGGACGTGGATCGTGTGGTTTATTCCAATGTGGACCCGAATGCGAAATCCAAGGCTGTAGGGAATTCCACCGTCGCCCGAGCTAGCGATCACGGCGGCGTAGGCGCTGCTCGTAGCAATTCCGTCAGGAAAAAGGGATCGGTTTCGATTGATCATGTCCTCCTCGCTTTACGTGAAACCAAAGACGAGAGAGATCTTCGAATTCGTAGCCTCTTCAATTTTTTCGATGCTGCCAATAATGGATATCTGGATTATGCTCAGATTGAGGCTGGCCTGTCCGCCCTGCAGATTCCGTCTGAGTATAAGTACGCTAAGGAGCTCTTTAAGGTCTGCGATGCCAACAGAGATGGCAGAATTGATTACCATGAATTCCGACGATACATGGACGATAAGGAATTAGAACTTTACCGCATCTTTCAAGCTATTGATGTTGAACACAATGGCTGCATTCTTCCTGAAGAGCTTTGGGATGCACTTGTTAAGGCTGGTAATGTTCTAGTTGAGCCTATTTCTCTCTCTGTGTGCGCGTGTTTGTTTTTCCCCTCTCGTTGTATTCAATTTTGTTTTTGTCCTTGACTGCTATGATCTTGCCTTTCTTCTGTTACGCTACGTTTTTGTTTTTACTTGCACCAGGATTGATCTTACTATAATTGCCGTTTATTTTGCTCTGTTTGCTTCTGTGCCTTGAAGTTTTTGGGTATAGAGTTTGTTTTCCTTGGATTTGTGCCATTTTCCTCTTGCATAAGTGAGTTATCTCTCCCTAAACTTCCATTTCCTGTGGTTTTAACATTACGTTTGAGGAAACATGATGGGAAGTTGAAATCGTAGTAGCAGTGTTCGAAAGTGTAGTGATGCTTGTTTTGTGGTGCACACTTAACAGTCACTTCAAACTGGTGCGGATACTGTAATTAAGATAGGAAGCTTTTCTCTTGTGATGAGAAACTTTTTGGTTTTTTATTTTACATCTGAAAATTAATCTTTTAATCCGCAGGGGGCCTGGTTCCATCTTTTATGGTGTAATCTATTGTGTATTCAGAGGCTTGTTTCCTTGATTTAAGTTTTTACATGGAAAAATCTTTGTCGTTGCTTTAATATATTTTAGAGATTCCATTCTTTTGTACGGCAGGGATCCAGCTTGATGATGAGGAACTTGCTCGCTTTGTGGAGCATGTTGATAAAGATAATAATGGACTTATTACTTTTGAAGAGTGGAGAGATTTTCTTCTACTCTATCCTCATGAAGCAACTATTGAAAATATATATCACCATTGGGAGCGGGTATACCTTGTAGACCTTGGAGAACAGGCTGTCATTCCAGAAGGTATCAGCAAGCATGTGAACCAAAGCAAATACTTCATTGCGGGGGGGATAGCAGGAGCTGCTTCTCGTACTGCAACTGCTCCTCTCGATCGCCTGAAAGTTGCCTTACAAGTTCAGACGACAAATGCTGCGGTTATACCTGCAATAAAGAAGATATGGAAGCAGGATGGTTTATTAGGGTTTTTCCGAGGTAATGGATTAAATGTTGTGAAGGTGGCGCCAGAAAGCGCCATCAAATTTTATGCGTATGAAATGCTGAAAAACGTAGTGAGAGATGCTCAAGGGGATGCAGATATTGGTACCGCTGGAAGGTTGTTTGCCGGTGGTATGGCTGGGGCAGTTGCACAAACTGCTGTCTATCCAATGGATCTTGTTAAAACTAGGTTACAGACTTGTGCTTCTGAATGTGGAAGGACTCTTAAGCTTGGGACACTGACAAAGGATATATGGGTTCAAGAGGGCGCCCGGGCTTTTTACAGAGGGCTCTTGCCATCTCTTCTTGGAATAATTCCTTACGCGGGCATTGATCTCACAACATATGAGACCTTGAAAGACATATCCAAGAGATATATTCTTGAAGATAATGGTAATGATGACATACGTTGTATACTTATGAATCGGTTTTACCTGTTAAATTAGTTATTTTCACCCTCCTGATAATCCACTTGATGAACTCAAACTTCTCGTCTTTTTTTTCCTGTAACAGAACCTGGTCCTTTAGTTCAAGTTGGATGTGGAACAATTTCTGGAGCTCTTGGAGCTACTTGTGTATACCCTCTACAGGTTGTCCGTACCAGGTATGGGATCGTGTCAATATTATAGTTATTGCTCACCTTCCCCCCCCCCCCACCCCCCCACCCAAAAAAAAAAACTTGGAGTGGAGGATGGTTTGAATGGATTATTTTAGGCTAGAATTATTCTTGTTATTTTATGTCGGTTCTGCCCTGAAATCACATTATCGCGATGCTCAGACTGCAGGCACAACGGGCCAACTCGTCCACTGCTTATAAGGGAATGTCTGATGCATTTTGGAGAACTTTTCAGAATGAAGGGTTCAGAGGCTTCTATAAGGGACTCCTTCCCAATCTTCTCAAAGTTGTGCCAGCTGCAAGCATTACTTACTTGGTCTATGAAAGCATGAACAAGAGACTAGATCTGAAATAGATATGTTATGGTCATGACCTGAGGCCACTGACAATTTCTGTATAGGAAGATTTAGAATAGTTAGTAAATTTCCCCTTAGATATCTTAAATCACAACTTTGTAGCCAGAAAATTTTGCCCCATATTTACATGAGCTAGAAGCTGAGTGAGAAATTAGGGTTATATCATGCCTCCATACTTGATATATGATTTTGTTTCCTTTCTTTTGTTGTGCCATTAAAAAGGAGGTAAGGAAGAAGGTCAGACTATGCTTCTGCTCTTCTTACATCTTGTTGTTGACATGAATATATTTACGAGTGAATGATACTGACAGATGCCATTCTCTGTCTTTATTTTTCTTTTGGTGAAATTCTCTGCCTTTTTCTTTGTTCATGATGAACAACTCAATTTTTTCCAAATTACTCACGCTCACTATTACTAACATGTACCATCTCTGGTCCTTAATAAAAATTTCATTTGTAATGTAAACTTATATATTAAGGACTGAAGGTAGTACTTTATTGTCAAAATGAGCCCTTCTAGCTCTATGATCAGCTAATAAATGAATATTGAGATTGTTTCTGTGACGGTGCTGAAACTCAGTATTTCTTCTAGGTGTGGGTGCATAAAAGTGAGAAACCTCATAAAGATTACTATTGTTCTCTCTCAATGGAGAGGATATGAGAAGGTATAAAATTAAAAATATAAGCTTTTACCCCAAAACAACACCAACAAGCCTTACCCCAAGAAAAACAGAAAAATCTAAGCTGTATGTGAACAGCCAACAGTAATACAGTTTATTCATGGCTTCCAACAGAACAGGTACAGGTAGTGGAAGCTTACAAACCCTAATTTCAAGCTACTCACCTCACCTCAGTTTCTGCAGCTTGGCCATCTTAATAGTACAAATGTTTCTTTCTGAAACATACAGAATGACTATATCTATTATGAAGAGTGGGTGAAGAAACAGAGGGGTGACTGAATGACCACCATGGCCTTCAAGATTCAAGAAAACAAACTAATTTCGGATGGAAACTGCCAAATACTGTCTGGTAATATTACAGCTGATATAAAACCAGTACAGAGAGATGCAGCTTGATGAATGGGTACCTGGAAGAAAGGCTTTGCCTTCCCTGTGCCTTTTATGACTTGCCTTTTCTCCACTTCTCTCTCCTTACCAATCACTGAGAGAAGAGAGTTTGATTATAAGCATAGCATGCAAGTTCTGAATTCATGTCATCTTCTTCATCTTCTTCTTTCTCCATAGCCGCCTTGTTACTGGTTTGAGATCAGGTTTCTGTACTGGGAAGGAAATAAACACAATGGGATTCTTACCTGTTCTTCCAAATGTACTCTCTAAATGTGTTTATATACTTGCAGTTGGGATTTTTCTTTTTTTAATTGGATCAGTTATATTCCTAAAAATGAATATATACACATACAGTGCATTCAGAGATTAAAAAATGGTAAGTATATAAAGATAAAATGTGAATTCTCCACATAATCACTATATATATAACTTTTATTCGTTCCAAATATGAGGATGTGGGGATCAGTCTAAAGTTTTTTTAAAAAAAAAAAAAATCAGTGAAGCTTGAGCATATCAGGAAAAAAAATAATAGGAAGGGCAGACAAAATGGAACAGATCAGCTCAGGAAGAAAAGAATTACATTTTAAATAAAGGAAATTATTCTCAGAATGGATTCTATCATCTCCATTATCCCATTTGTGAATATATTTATTCTTATTGCTTTAGACAAAAACAAACACAAGAACCTAATTGACAATTTTTTTCTTAAAACAATTGGAAATAATGATATCAACGTTAAATTCCTGTCAGCATACTCATCATCTCACACTAATTGATTACACTTTGGAGCGGCATGCCAAAAGCCCAAAACCACTTGACTTAAAATTTTATTTTATTTTGAGAAAATCCCTTTAATGTCTCAAGAAATCAAAATAATGTCAAAAAAATCTAACAGAAAATTGTGATATAAAAAAAGTCTAAAAAAGTTGTTAAAATCCATAAATTTATTGAGTTGTTAATTACCTACTGAATAAGTTGTCAATGAAACTTTTTTGACATCAGAATTTTTTGTGGGACATTTTTTACATTTTTTTTTTTGCCTCTTGGGACCTTAAATAGATTTTTCCTTTTATTTTTTACAGTAATTTATGAAAAAGCCAATTTATCATTAAAAAATCATTATCAATCAAATGACTATCTCAACTAATCTAATTTTTTTCTCCAACTAATCTATAATCCAAAATTTTATAGGGGTGAAGATGAAGCAGAGACAAGGGGTAAAGGAATATTGAAGGAAACAAAGGTTAAAGGAACAAATGTAAAGGAGTGAATTCATAAAATATGATAACAAAAATAATAATAAATTAATTAATTAATAATAAAGAGGTAGTAGTAGTACACTTATAGTCTAATAGATGTCAAAAAGCAGCCAAGTGTAAAAGAGAGAATAAGGAGATAGATAAGCACTTCCAATTTTATAGGGCAAATTAAGTTGGCACGTGGCACCGCCACACCCATTGCGGACGCACTGAACCTATAAAAATCTGTACGACTCGTATAAGATAAATGGATTCTAATTCCCTGCATAGCAAAAATATTTCATAGTTTGGGTAGACCAATCTGGTCGTTCATTTTTGTCAAGGGGAATCATTTGTTTAAATGAACGGCTGACATTGGTCCACGCACATAATGGATGAGAATCCTCAGCGCACCAAATCTCAAAGTGTATTCTTGAAGATAAGCAAAGGAGAGCAATATTCAACTTTTTTGGCTCATTTTTATAATAAAAGAAGAGCTTTTTCAAAGAATAGCGTGGGGATTATGGACATATTTAGTATAATTAAACTTGTCCGGAATCTCTATCCTTTCCTCTCTAAGAAGGTAACCATCTCATCATATTGCATTAATGAATGAGAGTTAATTAACTTATTAATTATGGGTTAAATTTTTAATTTTATCCTTATCTATTATTGATTTGACATGAATCAATTCTTTTTGTTTATTACAATTCGTATGAGTAAAAATTTAGAAAACAAACATATTTATTACTTTAAAATTAGACTTATAATAATGACAATTTTTTTTTTAAAATCAAAATAGACTTGTAAATAGGATTAGAGTAGTATCTGAAACCATTTATTTTAAAAATTATCACTCTGAGACTATTTATAAGAGCCTTATAACTTAATTATGCGGTTTAAATAATTAGTCAATAATAATAAGTTTGTCTTAAAATATATATATTTTTTCAAGTATATCCTTAGTTATAAGGGGTAAGCTAGAGAGAGAAATAAAGTAAATACAAGTAGTACTAATTATTTTATTAATGTAATTTATATAATTAATGAGAGGCATAAATTAAAATAAAAATTTATTAATCGTTGAGATAACTTTTAACTAACTCATATAAAAAGATGGCTTTAATAAAAAAGAGGGAGAATAATAAAGAATTGATCTTTAAGTAATAACCTCCCAACATGTCTTGGTATCGTGTCTAGGTAGGGTTGGTTAAAGTTTAGTTTAGTGGTGTGTGGTTGGTAACCTAAGACTGAAGTTGACTTTGGTGTTTTGTTCTAGAAACAGTGAATTTGAAATTTTTATTAGTCTAGAAGTAGTGGAAAGGTTTTTATTACAATATGCAAGTCTCTATGCTTTGGTTGATTGGCTTGAAACTAGTTTCCATTAACATGAGAATTTCTTGTGACTTCTAAATTTGTGATAGGTTATTCTGCTTACTCTTATTTTATCTATCCTTACCTACCTCACTTAATACCATTAGATTATAATCTCATCTAACGGTGGAGATTTAAGGGATAAAACAAACCTTAGTTTTCATTTGTCCTTCTGTTCACTTTCTTTTTCCCCTTTATCATTCCTCTCAATCGCCGGTGAAGACACCACTGTGAGCGCCGCCAAACCCAACTTTTAGCAAAGTCATCATTTCTGCCCATCTTTGCCGCCATGCACCGCCTTCCTGAAATGAGAATTAATGATTTGCAAAATAGATTCACGCAAGTTGGACTGTTCAAAACTGAAATTTGAGTGTTTGATTTTCATAAAGCCATAGGAATTTGATGACTATGAACTACCGTCGGATATAGCCATGGAAGTGGTGGGACCACCGTCAATCACCTCAAATCAGATTTTTTTGGTTTGTTTAAAGAAGGCGATGGTAAATCTAGAGATAACCATCGGTGATAGCCATGGAAGCGGTGCATATTATTGATCTCATGTTAGACTCAGCGTCATTGATCTCTTTCATCCCCTTCAAAAACAGGAGTTTCTCACCGATTTTCCAAATAATGTGGGAGAAGAACCAAGCGAGACCCATAAAATCGATCTCTGTATGCTGGCTACACCTGAGAGAATAATTCCACACACCCATAATCCTACCGTCCTTAATTCATGTATAGCTTCTCCAAGAACCCTTTCTTTCCTAGAGAAATCCTTTGATTTCTCACTTTCACTACAAAATCCATCTCCAATTGAGGGTAACAGCGTCATCGGAGATAAGACATCCTTTGATTTCTGAAACTTGGCGAATTTCTTGAATAACAGTGTCATCGGAAATAAGAAAAGCATGTGATTCAAGAAGCAACCAGAACTTGCATGTTTTATTTTTAATCATTTTACACTCATCTCATTTTGGGCATTGGATTTTCTGTTTCTTGTTTTGTCTTAAGCCCGCTGCATGTTTGATTTTTGAGAACAACAAAAAGATTCAGTGACAAGATGGGAGAGGGGAGGCGTAGCGCGATGGCATTAAGGCCAGTTTTAGGAACTGGCCTTTCCTCTTATTCAGGTTCGAGCCCTGCCTCTCCTCCCCCACTGACTGTATCAAAAACAAAAAAGACGGGAGAGGCGAGAGGTCTAAGGGTGAGAGGGTGGGAGGTGGTGGGATTTGGGTAAAAGAATTTATTTTATCCCTTAAATCTCCACCGTTTGATGAAATTATAATCTAATGGTATTGAGAGGGGTAGGCAAAGGTAGGTAAAACAAAGGTAGGCAGAATAATCTATCCCTCTAAATTTAGAAGAGGATTTTCTCGTAAGCATTTTTATCATTTTCTTTTATTAGCACTATCTGGGCCATTGATTGGAAAGGTAAGAGAAATGTTAAAGTGGTATTGTGATTGATTGGATGAATATGATTTAGGGATAATGAGAAAGAAATTATAAGAGAAACCCAACCCTCTAAATTTAGCTTGAAGCTAAAAAATAATTCTTTCTTTCTTTCTTTTTTTTCCGGTGTGCGAGTGTAATGAAATTGGAATGTACTGACAGACTAATGTAAACGAATATTGTTAATTGTCCTGAGAAAACATAGCATGGAAGTGGACGTGCCGGAGTGGTTATCGGGCATGACTAGAAATCATGTGGGCTTTGCCCGCGCAGGTTCGAATCCTGCCGTCCACGCTTTTCTCCCTTTTTTCCCTCGTAATTAAATCAACACACACACGCACCATAATCTATGTTTTTTAATTTTTTGAACCTTTTTTTTATTTGGGTTTTTGGTGAATTCAACTTGTCATATATGATTCGTATCGGAAGTGCAATTCAGCTTTCGAGGCAAAAGAAAGAGAATGTGATGGAGAAGTTGCAATCTTAACTTAGACAAACGTTAATTTCCATCCTCATTCTCTCTCTTTCTTTCTTTGAGTAGAAAATTGAATTCATCACGCAAAAATGTATGTACAGAGAGAAGTCATAATTACACATGAATGAAAGCTATCTAAGCATAACAAGCTAAAGGTACAAGCAGTTAGGCTAATTGTACGACTCTAGTGGAATGGAATCAACTGCCTTTAGCAAAGTGATCCGCAAAAAAGAGCAATTCATTGATGAGTCAGTGAAGCTGAGTAGTTTCTTGAGCAAACAATCTATAGTTGCGGGCTTTCCATAATTTCCAAAATATGACTCCAAATAAGATGCACCAGGTCTTTAACCAATCCTGGTATGGTCAAAGTTGGCGATTCTCTTAGCAGGGATTAGAAGCTTCCAACTTTCAACTGTGAGTTCACATTGCCTGAATATGTGGTCAAGGTCTTCTACTTTAGTTCCACATAGACTGCATTTATCATCACTTGCCATGTGTCTTCTTACTCGCTCGTTGTTGGTGAGGAGTTTATTACGCAGTACAAGCTGAGGATGGTTCAAATTCTCTACGGTCCAGGCCATCCCTAAGCTAGTTTCCATTGATAATTCTCATCATCCCATTAGTTAAATGACTTATATTTTTTAAATATTAAGTTGTTCATTGAATTTTGAATAATGATTTATGATTTTTTTTCTTTCTCTACCGTTATTAAATATATATCTATATAAATATATATCATATGCATAGATACCATCACCATCTAGGACTTTGACAAAAAAAAAATCACCATCTACGACAATGTGCGTGACAGAAAACAGAAGAACGTGCTCCATCCGACCCATCCGACCATACCAGGTAGGAAATACTCTCTGTATTGAATCAACATTTAAGTAGGCAATAATCTTTTTTTGTTATAAACGGAGGCCAGCGCCTTAAAATTAAAGTAAAGTAAGAGGGGGGGAAATTCCCATACAGTCTTGTAGCACAAGAGTCCTCAAGAAATTAGGACACACATCAAAAGCACGATAATTAGAAACTCCTTCTTTAGCTAAGCTCTCAGCCACTCGGTTCTGAGATCTCCCTATATGCTAAATGTCTACATTCCACTGCAACTGCAGTAGACGCTGAATGCTAAAGATGACCATACCGGAGTTGAGAGAGTTGCCATTTTTAGTCAGCAAGTTAGACCAAGTTCTTTGAATCTGATTCACAAATAAATATTAAAACTTGCAACTTTAATTACTTATTTAACGTTTCACAACACACTCCTCATAATTTACATCTCAAATAAAGAACTCAAATTCATTTAGTAAATAACATAAATAGTACATACTATAGAAGGTTCATTGTGGCTTGGGATCTTGTCCCCATCACCTGAATTTTTTCTTTTAAACATATCCCAAATACTTAATACATCATGACTCAATGCTTTAATCATTTGAAGACTCTTAAACTGACAGTCTAATATCCAATATAAAAGGTGTTGCTATGTAAGAGGGTACCAATTAAGTAACTAAAAGCTATTAAGCCAACTGAAGTATTGATCCTTCTGAAAAATACTGCCCCTTCACCAAATATTGGGGAAATAACACAAACCTTCTTAGCAGATACTAGCCGTAGGTTGCTCTTTAACCAATCCTGGTATGGTCAAAGTTGGTGATTCTCTCAACAAGGATTTGAAGCTTCCCACTTTCGACTGTGAGTTCACATTGCCTGAATATGTGGTCAAGGTCTTCTACTTTAGTTCCACATATACTGCATTTATCATCACTTGCCATGTGTCTTCTTAGTCGCTGCTTGTTGGTGAGGAGTTTATTATGCAATACAAGCTGAGGATGGTTCGAATTCTCTGCGGTCCAAGCCATCCCCAAGCTAGTTTCCATTGATAATTCTCATCATCTCATTGGTTAAATGACTTATATTTTTTAAATATTAAGTTGTTCATTGAATTTTGAATAATGATTTATGATTTTTTTTTTCTGTATATATATATATATATATATAATTTTGATCTATGAACTTAAAGTAATAGAAAGTATAAACTTTATGTTTCGTATCGTTTCTATGATTTACGTTTCTACCATCCCCTTTCGTGTCCTAGTAGAACTCGATTTTGACAATATTAATTGTGACTGCACTATATTGATTAATTGAATCTATATTTGAAGACATTAGTGCCTTGTGTTTCCCATCTATTTTGTGATCATTACAATTAAATGTGACGAGCACAAGTCAAATCCCCAAAAGCTAGTCTATAAGGAGAGAGAACCCAATAGACTTATAAACCTCACTTCAAGAGCTTGCAGCTATTTAGATTTAAATTATATGATGCTTTCTGACATGTTTTTTACATCTAATATCTCAAATTAATTAGTTTCCAGTTCTGCATTAAAAAATATTTGTCTGCAACACTAGTATTATGGAAACTAATTAATTTGAGATATTAGGTGCAAAAAATATTTTAGAAAGCATCATATAATTTAAATCTAAATAAATGCAATATATAAAAAAAATTAAAAAGCATTAAAAAAAATATGCTCATACCTCCAATAAAGCTGACGTCCCGACAACTCCACTTCATGACACTTCACTCGGCCTATGCCATCAGAACCCTAAGGGCATTTCACTTAGCCTATCTGATTAGAACCCACTCCATGACACTTCACTCGGCCTATGCCATCAGATGCCTCCGCGTAGGGCATTTCACTTAGCCTATCCAGTTAGAACCCACTCCATGACACTTCACTGAGCCTATGCCATCAAAACCCTCCGCGTAGGGCATTTCACTTAGCCTATCCGGTTAAAACCCTCTGTGGATAGCCCTTTCAGTGAATATCAGGCTCTCAATAAAAGCACAAATGTGATAAGCACAAGTCTAAACAGAGAGCCCAATCCCCAAAAATTAACTAAGAAAAATCCAATGGACTTATAAACCTCACTTCAAGAGCTTGACTCCCCATTATGGGATGCACACGCCTCTCTCTCCACTCCACCGTGGATTGGAGTCACTCATTTTGCTCCTTTTCGCTCTCTGTTTGACCCTACCACAGTGAGCGGCAAGGTGGTGGCACGCTTTCCAGTTATTTTATTTGTCTCTCCATCCTCATTTTCTGTAGATATTAATAAAAAGGTTAACTATATTATACAAAAATAGTACTAGCAATACATTTACCCCATAGAACCTGACTTTATGATCACTACATATAAATACGCAAGTAAATCCGCACAAGAGAACTTGAATATACCAAACGAAAAACAACGAATTGTGACCACCAAATTACTAGTACCATCCAATTGAGAACAAAGATAAGACGACAAGCAACTTCCAATTGCCTGAGTAAAGAGTAAAATCAAATGCTTGCTTTAAGCGTTGTGAAATTGTGATCTTGACGTGAGTATTTATATTTTTCACACTCCAACTACTGCATATACATAAAAAGAAGTGTTTTCCATTTAGTAAATTAGCACAACTGAACATGAGTATACACCAAATAGAAATCAACTAACCAGGAGTCCAGGACGACAAAACTTGTACCATCCATTTGAGAACAAAGATAAGGCCTCAAGCAACTTTCAATTGTTTGAATAAAAAGTAATTATTTGTTTTAAACGTTGTGAATTTGTGATCCTGAAGTGAATCTTTATATTTTTTTTCACACTCCTAAGACTGCGGGCACACACGCATGCAGACACAGATATATGAAGAAGGCTTTGTTAGGCATTTAAGCACCGAGTTATTTTCCAGTGTCCAAGATATTTTCAAGCAATTTTTTCTTTTTTTCCATAAAGAACTTACATTTACGCCGACTGGTCGTGAATATATGTCATACTTTTTGATTTTGTATTTTATAGACCTGCAGCTTTCGATTTTCTAGTTAATGACAGTCTCATAAGAAGAACCATCTTTCCATTTTGAGCTGAAAAGGCAAGCAAATGCTTGAAATAAAAATTTAAAAAACCGGAAACACGCAGAAAAAAGACCAACTCCCTATCGCCGCTTCCATTTACCAGCATTTATTTAATAGTCCAAGTCTGAATTAACTAACATCTTCGTTCTGAATCATTAATTATTAATGGACGAACCAAAAAAGAAAAGTTAAACTAATTAAAACAAATTGAGATGATCAATAAATTCAATATTGCTTTAATTTATCACAGTATTCTCATCCTGTCATTCAGGTATCATTAACCAAGAGCCTTGGATATTGGGTTTGAGCGGGCCATTAAAAGCATTTCGGTGAAGACCAAATGACGCAAACAAAATAATATTTGGATTTTATTTTTCCGAAAATAAAGGCCACCATTGGACTCCAAAAACACTCGAGCAGGATTTAGAAAACATTTCGCATAAGAATGCAAATAGTGTTAAGTATTCCATTCTTCTACCTTAAAACGTTAAAGAAAATAAATTGTACAGCGCCAAGTAACTCAAATACTCAATTCTCCCCAAAAAAGAAAGAGCAAGAAGAAAGAAAAGGACTAGCTAGAAAGCCTGATTTACTCTTTCCTGTGGATAATAATAATAATAACGAAAAAGGCTACTGATTTGGCTCAAAATTTATCTGTTTGATTCAGATTCCATCAACTCAATCGTCTCGCTTTGTTCTCCTGCGTGGAGCTGAAGATGTTTGCTCCTCTTCTTTGTTCTCATCCTTGGCTCCACTGCTTTGCTCATTGGAAGCCTCCGTGGCTTCTCCATTCGTTTTCTTTGGCTTTACCTGTGCATTCGAAAGGAAATAGACGTCAGGGATTCCCTCATTCTTAAACTAGGCCTACAAGAAAGAGAAACAAAGCAGTTCCACAACTCACAGGCTGCTTCTTCCCGCCAAATATGATCCTGAAGAAAATTGTCAAGAAGACAGCAGCAACTGCCACAAGAATTCCAATAGTCACATTTGGTTGCCTCTCTCCCTTTTCAATGAGTTCCTGCAGATAAAAATAGAGAGTTAACACAAATTTTTCATCTGAGAATTATACACAATGGAAAGACATCAGTTTTTCTTTTTTACTTACAGATATCTGAGACTTGTAAGCGCTTAGGAAGGGAATGTCTGCGATCTTGTACAAGAGATCGAATACCTTCTTCTGCAAAATTAAAATTTAATCCAATGCATAAGAAGAAAGCAAAAGAGGCTACAAAAAGAGAAACGGAAAGAGAGAAACGAAGGAAAAATTGTCAAACTCTGTTGTTACCTGGAAGCCTGTACTCTCACTGGCAGTCAACTCTTCAGCCTTCTGCTTCTCCTTTTCAACGTTAAACTTAGGCTTCCAAGTAGTCTCCCGGTATGATTCTGCAACCTTATCATCATCTGCTATCAAAATGTTGTCGAACAGAATGCCATCTTGCATTGTCCAGATTTCAATGCCAATTGCGGCGATAGGCTCAAAATCTGGTTTCTCAAGTTCAAAGTAATCAGGATTGGGAATTTCCCTAGGCTTCCATATACCCTTGTAATTGGGGTTGTCAATAAGAGGGGCGTGCCACTTTCCCTTATAAGCCGGGTTCCTCTTCATTGGCCTCTTCCACTCACCACATCCAGGAGCCTCTTCACACTTAGGGTTATCAATCTTAGGAGTCTCCCATTCACCATCCTCATCATCATCCCAATCCTCTGGTTTAGTGGCTTCAGGATCATCTATCTCTTCTGGCTCATCATCCAACCATCCTTCAGGTTTCTCAGCTTCTTCGTCTTCGATTTCCATGGGTGCATCCTCATCCCAATCATCTGGCTTAACTGCATCTGGATCAGGAATTTTAGCTCTCTCATCCCAGTCCTCAGGTTTTTTGTCATCAGGATCAGGGATAGTTTTTGGAGGTATAAGTGCAGGCTCAAAGTCATCAGAAGACAAGAAATTAGCCGTTTTCTTTTCCTCCCCATCAATCAGAATTTGTAACTGATTGTCAGGCTTCAAAACAGCAGTGTAGACATGAGTTAGTTTGTCGGATGGCACAGTAGGAGGAAACTTGAGATGGTGTTCCACGTATTCCCCACTTTTGGGGTTCTTATGCTTGAGAATGAAGTGAACCTTGTTGGTGGCCCCACACTTATCAGGACCAAACATAATAGAATAGGGAGATTCATTGTCAAATCCCTTTGGTGTCCATCCAACCTCCTGGGGTCGAAGATACTTGAGATATGCACCACCACATTCAAGGCCATTCTGCAGGCGAACCTCAAACTGGAGAACAATGGTTCCGTCCTTAAGACTAACAGCCTTGTCAAGCTCTTTCACGATAGCATATTTCCTTGCTGGCTCACTGACAAGAAGTCCATGATCATCGTGGCCCTCACTCACAGCATGCTTCCAGACACCTAAACCCCAAATACAAATCAAATTAAATTTCAAACTTGGGTGAATCAAAAAGAGATGGAATTGATCAATTGAATCTCTATTCAAACAAGCATTTCACCAAGCCAAAGCAATATCCGTTTACAAGTATTAAAACCGCATCCCATCATAACACACACAACCTGAAAATAGATAATAAACAAATAGCAACCCCAGTAATTTCTGAGATGTAACACCCATTCTAATATAAAATGGCTAGTCTGACTTTCAGAACACACGTCAACTCTGATGATAATTAGTAAGAGATTTCTCAAGTTTATCAGAACAACTAAATTACTTTCAAAGGGCAAATAGCAATTGCACAATGCTTTAAAAACACACAAGTACTCAATTATTGAACAGGGATAAGGTCCATAATGTAAGCATAGATTAATGTTTGGGGTAGGTATAATAATTTTACGCAGTCTAACCAGAACAGTCATCCTTATATGTTGGTTCACAACAAATCCACAATATTCGCTACCTATTTTTTCTCCATTTATACTGATCTAAATTAAACTGAGCTTTTCAAATGACAGATTTAGGAATCTTACATTCGTTCTCGTTTTAAATATGTTTCGAAACAAACGGTTTTTCATCTGTTGCCCAATTATACATTTTATGAGCAAACAGTTTATCGGTAGCCGCAAATTTCCTCGACAATGTGAATTCAGGCTTAGGAGTGGCATGAGACTAAGTTGGACCATAGATTCTTTTAAACTACGAATAATTTTAAACTACCACTCAAGTGAGTACAGAGTGGCTAAACAACGATTTGAAGAGCGTACATAGGTTGTTTCAGCTTTGATAAGTTATCAACACCAAAGGATACTATTTTGAAAACATGAATTACAATCCGTATGAACATTGAAGCCAATTTTCTTGCAAGAGATAAAGTTGACAGAAATCCTCGAAGAACAAAAGAAAAATTAGTGTTCTACCAAAAAAAGCAAGTGACGGTAGAAACGTACCACTGTATTCCTCCTTCTGGGACACAATCCAACGGCCTTCGAAATTCCCGTCAAATGACTCGTAGAAGATCTAAACCACATTAAACGCCAACAATTCGCCAATTAGGCTTTCAGAGAATCACAGATCAAATTCTTCCGAACCAAAAAGAAGAAAAGAAAGAAAATACAAAATTGAGCTCCCATTACCGCATCATCGTTATCATCGGAAGCAGAAAGCAACTGAAGGGAAGAGCAAGCAAATAGAAGGAGCATCACAGCGAGCCCCATAGGAATCCATTTCCGTTCTCCCATCGCTCTCAATTCCTCCAGCTACAACTAAACCCTAAAACTACGACAAACAACTATCAGGCTTCAGCGTGAAGAAAGGCGAGAGATCTGTAAGATCTCAGAATTCGAACAACAAAGATGAAGTTATCGCCGGTTTGTTCTAGTTTATAGATCTCCGTGAGACTCAGTTCGAGCTGTCTCAACCAATGGTTTTACGTGCCACGTGACATTGTCCAATAGAAAATTGACACGTCATCATATTGCATCATTCATGCCCCCCTCGCCTATGAAACCACGGATGTTTTTCATTTGTCTTGTCACTTTCCAAACTTAGAGCATCTGAATGGACTTCATGTAAGGCCCATGGGCCCGTATATCGGCATACACAATTATTAGGAGTTGCCCATTCATCAGGCCTGGGGAAAGGCGATAGTGTAAGGCATGGACTCGTTGCTTGGGCCACGAAAAGTTGGACTGGATCCCCAGCCTCTCCTTTTTATTTCATGCTATGGGCTTTAAATATGCCAACCCGTCCTTAACATAAGATTAATCTTGATATTATCGAGGACCTCAGCCCAGAGCCCAGTCGAACCTTTAATCACGTTCCAAGCTATCTTTGCCCCAAAAGCCTTATTAACTGAGGAAAGCTTCTTCAAGCCAAGGCCTCCAAGAGGTGTACGGTTGCTCTCATTTTCTTTCTCCCTCATTTTCTTCTCACAAGCCAATCTGGACTATTGAAATCTTGATCCAACGGTTCAGACTTTTTTAAAAAAAAATGCCATTTTGTCTTTTTCGAAAAAGACAAAGTTAAATTTTTTTTTTTAGATCTGGACCGTTGGATCAAGATTTCAATGGTCCAAATCAGCCTATGAGAAGAAAATGAGGGAGAGGAAAATGAGAAAATCCTCTCCCCTCCAAAAGACTTAGGAACGGCAAGGTTTTTTAGTACTCCATTGATAACTCTCCAATTTTAGTATATTTAAGGTACAAAGATATTTGGAGAATTATCTAAGCAATTTCAGAAGATTTCTATGATATTATATTATTTTAAAAGAAACCAAAGTGGTGCATTATTGGTAGGATTTTGATTATAAAAATCTTATATTAAAAAAAAAAACAGTTTAGGTTAGGAATAATAATAATTTTTTAGTTTTGAAAAGGAATATATATATATATATATATATATGAGAAGAAGTGACTTATCTCTCCTTAATGCTAGATCAACGGATTCTAGCCTTTGGCGCTTTGTGTGTAGACAATCTGAGATGGTTGAGGATGGCACTAAGTGGCAGATAAGGGATGGCAGGTCAGTTCTTTTTTTCAAGGATAACTGGCTATTTCCCAATAGAAAGCTTAAAGACTTCTGCGTTAGACCCGTTTCCGCTGAGGAGGAGATGAGCGTAGTTGCGGATTGGGTTGCTTATGGTTCTTGGGATATTTTTCACCTTGCTAATTTGGTCAATACTGAAGCAATCCTGAGGCTATCGGCGGTATATATTACCCCCCTTGGAGGGCTCTGGTAATGATATCATGATTTGGAATGGGACCAAAAATGGAGAATTTTCGGTTAAGAGTGCCTATCAATTGATCGAAAAACCTCCTGCCCACCTATTTAATGCCTACTAATCGGCATATATGGTCTTGGAATGGCGCTGAGAGGATTAGAGTTTTCCTTTGGTTGGCTTTTCATTGCAGGTTACCTACTAATTTATCAAGGAGTAGTTGGTCATCCTCTAGTCCTCTATGTTCTTTCTGTAACATGGAAGCTGAAGACGAAATTCATATATTTAGAGATTGTGCTTACGCCTCCCAGATGTGGCAGCAGTTGGTTAGGCCTGAATGTTTATCAACCTTCTTTGCAACTCCTATCCGTGAATGGATGACAGCTACCTTGAAAGAAGATTTTGGTTTGTCTCAGGATATCTGTTGGAAGCTGATTTGGGGAGTGTCTCTTTGGTTATTATGGAAGTGGCGTAATAACAACTACTTCAATGAAAACTTTCCATAAACCATCAGACCCCCTTGCTGTGATCAAAAGAGTATGGCGTTCCTTTTGCTCAGTAGAAGACATTTCAGGATGTGGTATTACCCAATTAGTGGTTGACGCCGACCGTTGGTCCCCACCACCAGAACCATGGGTAAAAGTCAATGTTGATTGAAGCTTTGGCCCTTGGCAACAACTCCACTGTACAGAGTTTAGTTCATTTGAAGATTAAACATATGCTCTCCCCCTCGACTGGGAAGTTGATTTACAATTCTCCCCCAGAAAGCAAAATATACTTGCTGATTTATTAGCTAAGGAAGGCTTATCTAAGTCTTCAACTTTGTTTACTTGTCCTAATCACACTTAAGGACTGTGTTATCAACTGATTGTATGGGACCTGTTCTCCCTCTTTAACTTTTTAATACATTCAGCCTCTCTTTTTACCAAAAAATAATAATAATAATCTTGATATTATCCAAAATAATAATAAAATAAATCTTAATAAAGGTATTAAAATACATTTTTCTTATATTAAAGAACAGAGTTAGTTTTATATTAATGATCGGGTAATGATATCGTTTGAATAGGACCTAACGAAAACCGTAATGAACTAAGATCGGAATCATCCATAATGAACCGAGATTGGAATCATTACTGTGAAATATATCACATTTAATGTCTAATAGTTTAGGATGGCTGATAAGACTACAATCAAGTGGTCACATTACTTGTGAAAACTCAAACTCTTCTTCCTCACCTCAGCACGCTTGTACCTCACAAAGTCAAAGGATCTGGATGACATCAAAATCTTAAAAAAATCCATTAGCAATGAAAATTTAATTTTTGGGTGTTTAAGAAAGCTTCACTATTTGATAAGTTTTGAAGTCTGAAGCCACTTCTCTAAGACTCTCATCCAATCACATCTCTAAGACTTTGATCCCATCACAGTAGCTTCTCAAAAAAAAAAAAAAAAAAGGACATCCTATTCGTAGCCTCCCTAATACCCCTCTTGGCTCCACTTGCTCAAGCACCAAGCCATTGAAGAGATGGTGATGCAAGGCTCGCTGCCTTAAAGAAGAGGAAGGAAGAAGCGGATGAAAGTGTTCATTACACAGAACTATGGATACAAAAATCAGCTTTCTTAGTATGACTTGTTACTTCATGAGTTTATTTTGATATCAAAGTAAGACGTCAATTAACTCTCTCTCTCTCAAATGTATAATATCTATAAATAATAATATCTTGGCCAACAATTTGTTAAATCACATGAACAGTGCGATCAAACCCAAAAGAATTTTTATCAACTCTGCTCCAATTTCATAAGTGTTTCCTCTACTTAGCGTTTCAGAGTCGTTACTTAACGAATCTCAATCGATGCAGAAGGATATTTTCACAAAAGTCTCTGTCTATATATTACAAGGTCTCTGGGCACACAACATTTAATTACATTTCTTTGTGATCATAAGTAAAAAACCTTTAATACAACAGAAGCTAATATCCGTACGTACCCTGTTTTTCCTACAACTCTAAAACAAGCCAAAGAGAAGAGACTCACTCAAGCCAACTGAGAGTTTTTTTTCCTACTGATATATTTACATAAAACTTGAGCACTATTATATGAAAATCCATTACAAAGCTATAGAGAAATGATCAGACGTGAGAAGGATCAACTCCAACAGATTTCAGAGTTTCAATTTTAGCAGGGACGGCGAAAGCATCGTTGCGAATAGGATCAGGCATAACCTCCGGGTATTTCTTGTCCAGAATGTGAGCCACTTTCCGAAAGAAAGATCCCCTCAAGAACTTTTCGGATTCCTCCGCCACGTGCTCTGGCTCCACCACCTCCGGCAGCGTCTCCCTCCTCTGTTTCTTCACCCTCACCGTTGGCGATGTCCTCAGCTGATGCCACGCCGTGTGCAGCCCAAACCCCGCTGACAACATTATCATCCCGATCGCTACACACACCGGCACATAGTCCCCCTTCGCCGACGCCGCCAGCTTCCGTCCCTGTTGCTGGCCGTGGTGATGACCGTAGCCGCAATCACCCGCTGGAGCGTATGCTTTCGTCTTCGGTGTTGTTGACGTCGTTAACCTTCGGATTCCCCCGTTCAACAGTGCTTTTCCCAAACCCATCTGCATCAAAAGAGACAAATTATGTATGAACAAATGAAAAGATAAAACACTGCAAGATGTAAGAGTGAGGAAGTTAAGATGATGAACACACCGCGGATGGGGAAGCCATGATTACTGACAAAGATCAAAGAGTGAAGAAGATGATGGATCTTGATTGAGAGGCAGAAGTCAGAATCAGAGAATTACCAGAGAAGTAATGAGTAGCTTGTTGCAGTGACCACTGAAGATTCTGAAAAGCAAGTCAGGCTGTGAGGGTATATATATAAATTAAGGAGAAGCATCTGATGCGAAGGCAGTTTCAGGATAAAGAAAGAGGAAGGAAAATTCTGGAGGCACGGAGCAGTATGGAGAAAGCCAAGGGACACTTGTCGTCAAACTTAGCCATCCACGATAATCTCCGAAGCCTCCGGAAGTGGCGCGTGTATTACAATTACAATTAGTGGATTAATTTTACCATTTTGAATTTATACATATTTATTTTTATTTGTGTGACTGGTAAATGGTGGAACTCTTTATCAAGTTTAGATATTATCTTAATTTTTGGCCTGGGTAGAGTTGTATGTAACTATGTATAAACTTCTAGTACTTCTGACTTGGTGACTCTTCTCCTTAGTTATTTGAGTAAACTTATATATGATGACAAAAAAATGTTACTACATTTAGTCTTAATTATAAGATATAGTTGGCTTTATTTGAAAAGATTAAAGAAGCTAAATAAGTTACTTAATTATTTTATATATTATGTATCTTTAAATTATATATTAGTTCATTAGTCAAACTAATTATTTTGGAAAAAATAAAAATACTCTAAAGTAATTTAATTAGCTTCCTTAATTTCTCTAAAAAAAAGTCAACTATGTCTTATAATTAGGACCGGAGGGAGTATTTATTTTCTTAAAAGATTTGTTAGATAAGTTTAAACAAAAAGAAGAACAAAAAATTAAGAGGTCATATCTAGCCATAGTCGGGTCAAGTTTCTCTCATTGTTCCTTTCTCATCATTCCTCATTCTTTCTAAATCATGTTCTTTGAATCAATATGAAAATGTCACAATACTACTTTAACTTTTTTCTCCTCTTTTCAATCAGTAGCCTAGATAGATTCATGAGAGATAATGAAAAAATGGATCATGAGAGCATCTGCTTATGTTTCCATAGTAATTTAGTTGTGGCATTCTGTGAGAGGATTTCCTCCTCTTCTCTCTCCCTCCTTTTCTCTCAGAATCCTATCTGGACCGTTCAAATCTTGGTCCAATGGTCTAATTTTTTAAAAAAAAAAATTGGAGTTTTGTCTTTTTCTAAAAAGACAAAAGTAAAAAAATTTGGATCTGGACCGTTGGATCAAGATTTAGACGGTCTAGATGGGATTCTGAGAGAAAAGGAGGAAGAGAGAAAAGGAGGGAATCCAGACCCGTGGTATTCTAGAGGCTCACGCTCATAGGTCTCACGGTGACCAGACCCAACCCCAATCCATGAATTCGCAACCAGCTTGATTGGTAAGTTACATTCTGCATGTTTGGTAATGATTTTTAGAGAGCTCAATCGGACTTATTCACTGTTTTAATGAGACTTATGGGAAAATGTATGTTTGGTTGAGAAGTTGTTCTAATTAAACTTATAGACCAAAAGTAACTTATTTGAAAAGTTATTTTGGAGAGCTTTTGTTCGAATCAGACTTATGAATCAAGATCATAAGATATTTTTTTAGTACCGTTCAAAATCCTAAAGTATTAGGGTACTGACTAGTACTAAAAGTAATTCTTTAAAATCCTAAAATAATTTTTCAAGATCATGAAGTATTTTTTTAGTACAGCTCGGTATATGTTTAGTTTCATTCAACACCCTAAAAAATATTTTAGGGTACTGACTGGCATTAAAAAAAAATTCAAGATCCTAAAATAATTTTTCAAGATCATGAAGTATTTTTTTCAGTGTCGTTCAGTATTCTGAAACATATTTTTAGTATCATTTAGTATCCTAAAAAATATTTTAGGGTACTGACTAGTACTAAAAATCATTTTTTTCAAGATTATAAAGTATTTTTTTAGTACCATTTAGTATCCTGAAGTATATTTTTAGTATCAGTCAATACCCTTTAAAATATTTCAGATTAACTATATGTTTAGATATCAAAAACTACTTGCGCTACCGCCGACCGAAACATAAATTACATTTTACTATATGACTTTTACCCAATCTCACTTTCCTATGAGTCAGATTAACTATTAGTCATTTTCCCTGCTGGTATCTCAAACAAGCGCCATTTTATTATTTGTAAGTTAGTAATTAGTATACCATGAATAAAAAATATGAAATTTATATATTATTAAAATATATACTAAGTTGTCTTATTTTCTAGGCTTCATAAAACGCAAGAAATTTACCATTCAACTCTGAAGGATACTAAAAATTATTTCAGCTTTCTTTTCCAAATTCCAACTGAGGTGGCAAACTTATTCTACTTGTGTGGCATTTACAGTTAAAACTGTTTGATGATATTAGGTTCAATTAGGGCTGGCAAAGACATGCGTTTTATTTTATTAGCTTAGGTGAAAGCAATAAATCATTACTCCTATTGTTTTCCCGCAGGATTCTTTTCTTTTTTTCCTTTAATTGTATCAAAATTCAGACAAACCTTATATTTTCAAACCAAGTTTTCGCCGTCCTCTATGAAAGATTTGTTTGTCCGTGATTTATAATTAATTTGATAGTTTTATTAAATTATTTTTCAATAACATGAATGCTTATTCAGAAATTTTTAAAAAGAACAAGATTTCAACTCACCGTTTTTAAAAAATATTATTACAATCCTTTTATAAAGGCGGAACACTTTTACACATTATGTATATTTAAATACGAATTTATTTGTGTTAAACAAGATTTGTTCTATAAGGGCTTTCGCTTTCAGTCAGACCATGCAATGGTCACAGTTCTGCAACTGTCGTTACATAGACGAGATAGATACGCCTCGGATACGCGCAGAGGCAGAAGGTAGTGCTGAAGCCTGAAGTACGATTCACCAACTCACACCATAATTCACCCATCTCTTATTCTGCATTTTTGCCCAAAGAAAAAAATGTCCGTCTAGTCGTTTACAGGCTCAAGACCCATGCTTTTGTTGAAGATGACCAATTCTGAATGTAAATAATCTCGATGACAACTTTTTTTATTAGAAGGTCAACAAAACCCATAATAACAGTTTTATAAAGATCAAGCAGCAGCACAAGCAATGCACTGAGTTTTAACTGAAACTTGGTCTCTTAAATACCCCATGGTAACAATGAACTTTGCCGCATGTACCTTATTATGACATTATCGAAAAAAATTGTCCCCTCAACCTAACAGACAAAATTTTAAAAATAAATAAATAAAAATAAAAACAAAACTAAGGTTCACGCACAGCATTTCCTTCGCCTCGCTAACTCAACAGCATAATGTTCATACCTTCATTCATTTTCTATCAAAGAAGCCTATCTTATAAATTACCTCCCATCATTAAATTACATTCATTTTCGGGCCGCAGCAGCCTTTCTTGGAGGAGGAGCACTGTCTTCATCATCTGACTGGATGTCTCCGTACTGCCATATTCCACGCCTACCAGTTCGTGCTTCTTGCTGGAACATCTCCAAACTATCAAGGGCAATCTGTCTTTCTTTTCTGTCCCACCTATTTCTTTTCTCAATCCTAGCAAGTCCTTCCTGGAATTCCCACGGAAACAAAGCAAAAAGTTCAGAAGGCTGCATTTTTTTTTCGTGTTTCGGGTATGCACACAAAGAATCAAAACAACAGCCACTAAAAGCCACCTAGACTAGCTCATGCGACAAGTGTACAATAAGATGTGGTAATATCAAAGGTTTAAACCTTCTTGAAACAATGGCATTAATGAAAAAAATAAATGGCTTTAAAAGCTAAAGAATAAGCTACAACAAAAAAAACCTGAAGAATGGAAGCATTAATGCTGATCTCAGCATCAGCAGCGACAAGAGTTACACCAAGAATTGTGCCAGTTCCCTGTCCTTTTACTTTTCCTCCTGAGGTATCTTTGTCCTCAACCTTGGCCATGAACTCTTTTCCACTCCTTAAAGTCATCTCACTCAGATATTCAGCAGCTTCTTGACCAAAATCATCCTCCAAGCTTGGAACCTTGATGTATGCGAGACTGCACAATTGAGCAAGACCAGGTGCAGCAGACACGGATGGATCAACAGACCGTAATTGACTGTAAGTTACTTCTTCTTGATTTCCATAATCAATGTAGAATACTTCAAATTTGTCCTCAGGAGATTCAACTGGTCCTCGAGGTGTATTGACAACCTACAATACTCGATTGTAAATACTTGGGATGATGAAACAAAGGATTACAAGTTTGAATTGTAAACACCATGTACTAAAAAACGGAAAAGAAAGGAAAGGGTATGTGGCATATAGAATTTCACACGCAAAAGACAGTTCAGTGAGAAGTGATCGCAATAAAAGGAGCGAAAACAATCCACAAAATATTTGGCATCTTGTGGTTTTATTATAGGAAATTAAATTGCACAGGGTTCTCTCAAGGGAGCTTGTATTTAAAGAGTTAGTCTTGTGATGTAACCCACAACCCTGATTAATCCAGGAATCATTATACTCAGGCAGATTAAAAAAAAGACTACAGAATCATATCAAATTTTGAAATCAAACTGAGTAAACAAAATCAACTTTAGTTTTATCAAATGATATTAAACTGGCAACTTGCAAAGACAAACAAAAAAACAACAGCAGATATAGGGTGAAGAAAACTATCTTTTGTAGAGGAGCTGGAATAAGATAACTCAACCATCAGGAGATTATCTCCCTAATATAATCCCAATTAATTGTCAAATGCTTTTAGAATGAGCTTGCATACACAGCTAAGGTTTCAGATTGGAACTCACCATTGCACGGTACCAAGAATTGTCTGCCAGAAAATGACAAAGGACTATGTCACCCTTCTTGGGATTGAAAGTACCAATCACGGGAGGTTCTTGAAGGTTTAAAGACGCAAGTTGTTGCTGAATCGATGCTATCTTTTGATCACCAACTGTCTGTACATAGAATTTACCACCTCCCAAGATTTCGGTAACCACAACCTGACAGGTCATAGAAATAAGATAAGTAATTCATGTTCTCAAAAACTAAGGATCACTTATGCAAAGTGTATCCAAAGCACCTTAAGTACTTCTTGCTGCTTGTTTTCAACAGCTGCACCATTGGACACTTCCTCCCCTTCAACATAGTTCTCCCAAATCTGCAAAACAATTCATCTTAGAATATTTGAAAGTGGGAAACAGTGATTAAGAATATAAGACCATAATAGTTCCTTTCTTACTTTCAGCTTTTGCCTCCTAGCAGATTGTTCAGCTTGCTCAAGGTGGTGAAAATCAGGAATTCTGTCACTGCCAAAGGAGGTTTGAAGTCTTGCAAGGCCAGCTTCAAGAAGTACAGCTCCCATGTTGGTCCTTGATTCCCACAAGGATCCCAAGAAAGTTCCAGTTCTATCAACAGTTTCCACTTCAATCTGCACAGAATAATATTATAAAGAAAGCAAAAATGAAGTAATATCACATTCACAGAGAACTTGTGTTACCTCAACATCTCTCTGCATAATCTTTCGTCTCATTAGTGCAATTGCTTCATTAGAATGCGGCTCATCACGACCAGGACATCTGACACCAGAAAATGAAAAGGCAATGCTGCAAGTTTCTTTAGGAATCAACAGCTTGAAACGATGTCCACTGAGGACATATTCCACAACAGCAGGGATTTTTCTACTTCGGTGCAGGAAAGGTAAGAAATCTCTGGCTTTCTTGGACGATGCCTAAGGGGTAGGAAAAGTTTAAAGTTATATTTTATAACCTTGAAAATAGAAAGAAATTTAGCATAACCATCACTATTCTCACTATGGTCAAGTCAGTTATATGCATGACTGGAGGATCCTTAGCAGAATGGATTCCTTTCTTTCCAGAAATGGCTCGTGATTCAGCAGCAAGTAGAGCATCATAGTGGTTTGATCTCTCCTCAAAGTCACGATGTCTAATGACAGTCCCAAAACCACGGCCAACCACCAACTCTGCAACATTTACCCCAGTTTGCTGGCCTCCAGCAGGAGGAGCTGATGACGGGGCATCATCACCATCCGCCTTCACAGGAGACACTAGGAATACAGATCCAAAATCCATTACTCTGGAATCTGCAGGCCCTGATGCTGTAGATCCATCTACTGGGCCAACCTTCCTAGAATACTCCATTTCAACATTCACCTGGAAACAGGAGTAATCAGTATAAATGAATTTTCCCAATTACATCAAAATAACGTATCATAACTTATTTTTGTACCTGACGACCAATGAGGCGTGTTCTTAAAAATTCCTTTGCTTCACGGGCATAAGGAGCTGGCTTTTCATCCCGACGAGGATTACCAACCTTTGGACACCTGATACTTGACAGGTTGACTCTCCTCTCTGCTAGTGGACTGCCATATGGGATGGAATCATCGGCAACAATTATGCAGTCCCCACTTACAACCTCTACCACCTGGAAAAGTCAACTTAAAATATCATAAGATGACATCACCGACTGATTATTTGTCATAAGTATATGTCTGGACAGAAGTTTACCTTTCCTGTAAAATTCTGGTTATGAATTGCTTTTGAATTTGTAGCTGGTGGTACATAATTTGTCCAAATCCTTAACCTGCTCTTCTTTGCCTGAAGCTCTGCATTCTTAAGCCTCCGCTTTGCATCTTCTTCCATCATATTTGCACTCCATTCAACATATTTAGCAAAACCCTGTATTATAGAAGAAAATAAAGTCAGGTATTATCAGAATATAATCACAGTAAAATTGCATTAGAAACATTTACAGATGGTATTTCAGTCTAGCAGAAGAATACATCAGCATCCGAGTGTATATAAACCATAGAGGCTTAAAGTACTGTGTAATAATCCCAAAGAGTGAACAGAAACCCAGTATGAACAGAAAGCGTAATGCACCCCATTTAAATCCAATGGTCAGCACATGCTTGGAAACCAATAAATATAAAATTCCTTCAGTAATATATCATGCACATCATTCAGAGAGTAAGCACCGGCATGTCCCTTTCAAGGACCCAACCAAAATTAAATACATATTCAAGTAGCTACAAGGAAAAGCTTCCATGAACCAATCCAAAAGGTAAGCTGCAGAAGCAGTTTATTAAATCAAACTGCAAGTAAGAATAGACTGCACAAAATAAATTATGATAATATATTACTCAAATGAAGAACATACATTTTCCACAAGCTCCAGTGACAGATCCTTAGCTGATTCACCATCAGGATAATACACTGAACCAATCAAATTGCTGAACTTATCAACACCTTCCAGGACAATGCGAACCTACATATGACCACATAAAAATTCAGAAAATTTGCAGAAATTCACAAAGCAATATACATCTGATAAAAGCAGGACACTCACATCTCGGTTCAACACACGCATCTCAGTGAAAAATTTAGCATCTGGTGCAAAAGGATCAGCAACAGTTTCAGCGGACGATGAAACTGCAAGTCTCTGGGCAGATGTAAGTGGGGCTTGAGGCACTCCAGGAGCATCTCCATTAGTCTCATCAGCTGCCAACTCTGTTTCAACAACCGTTTCTGTTGCAGCCCTTCTTCCCATTTGTGGAGCCTAATTCAAATTGAATATATATATATATATATGATTAACATGCACAAAAGATTTGTAGTAATGGCAAGAGCATTGTATGAAACTTGCCTGAATACCGGCCATGAAAACTTGGACAAACTGAAACCCTGGAAGTAAATACACACGAAGGGTGCTACCATCACGAACTTGCTCAACAATTCCTTCCATGGGCCGGCCCTTGTTCTCAGCTAACAATCCCATAGCATCCAAGTTGCTAGGATCACCAATCGCAGAAGGGGGTAGATTTCTGATAGAGGCCTCAGCAGCACCAGGGACCTGCAATCAGCCACAGAATCAAATATAGCATATGCACGGCATATTTCTATAAGTTCAACAAATAGAGGAGCCATAAATTCTCTATTCTCTGTCCCATCTAGATGCATCTTGTATGGTCATATAAAATGTGTAATAAATCAGGATTTTTAAGAAAAAAGATAGATGACAAATCAAAAAGGTGATCGATAATCAAATCTCTCAAGATAGGAAACATGTGATTACACATTTTCACAATGTGTCTGTGAATTGATGCACATAACATCTAATGAAACAACTTTAGGACAACGTAAGCAGTGTAAACATCCTTTACTCCATGAAAAAATCTTAACAGTGTCCAGGGAAATTATAAGCAAACAAATTTGCCAAGAATGGAATGGGTAGACATCTAAGGATGATATGCTAATTAGTTTTGAAAAGGGTGAAAATTCAGGAATAAAAATAACCTCTATCAGAATTCAATAACCCAACATAATGCCATTTATACAGTTAAATATCAGATGAACAAATCCAGAAAAAAGAGATTCAGAAGCAAACCTTGCTCCACCGACCAAGGCCTTCTTGTTTGGCCTGTTCCTCCAGTCGCAATAATTCTGCTAGGTAAGGACTCACTTCTGCCTTCTGTTGCCCCTGCTCTCTTACCTGCATCAACAGGATAATAGCCATTCTATTCAGATACGGATGAATCATTTAAACATGGAAAATCTGCACAGAAGCTAATAATTTTTCAACCTTGGCCCAGCCTCCCCCAACAACCAGCATTCCAACATTTTTGTCACCAAGAAAAACAGTGCCAAAGTCCCGATTAATTGATGGCACATTGTAATCAACTCTAAAGGTCACTTCCTGGTCAAAGAATACATCAAGTCAGACTTAATATGCATTATGTCAAGGAAATACCACCATACCAGCCAATCAAGACAACAATTTTTATATTGCGCACCTTCCCTATGCAGAGTTTCCTTAGAAACTCTCTACTTTCCCATGCAAATGGCTCATCCACTCCACCTCTACGTGCCTAGCAAAGAATGATGTAAATCAGTACTCAGTCTCGGACAGTTTTAAGTTTTAAGGCACAAGTTTACACAACATGCATCAAACGTAATTGTTGGCAACATCATATCCACAGAACAAGAGAATATCAGCTTGAAAAACATACCAGTCGAGGGGCAATCAGGGATGACAAAGTGATGGTCTTTTCAGGCAGAGGACCAGGCTTGCTGCTGGCCATGGCCATAATGACCAAGCAGTCCCCTGAAGGAACCGCTTTCACTCTTCCCCTGTACCATCCCGTTGCTGCTGCCATTTCAACAGCTACCAACTGATCTACAACCTAGCGAACAAAAAAATTCGGAAAATTATCTCTAAAATTTAAAATACGAAACTTTAAAGACATAACATAATCTATATGCGTATATAGACGTTTATATTCCTGTTCAAGGACAGATATAGATAAAGGCGGTAACCCATTAAGAAAATCGAAGAAATCAACCTGGACCACGCAATATACTAATTAGATGTAAATTCTACATATTTTGCTACAAAGGGAACATTCAGATCCACAACAATAGAGCCGGAAACATCACAAATCACCAAAGGCATTCACGAGCCTCAGAGATTGAATGCGGCCGACCGATGCATGACACTATCGGGACCGGATCATCACTCGCCACAAAAAACCATAGAGATAACAAATCACGAATGTTTGTTATTAAACAGAGCATCCATATGACATTTGAATCCGTTAATTCTCCGCAACAAAATACAATTGAAAGCCCAAAAAAGACTAATATAGTGAACTGGAGCGCATGCAAAGGTATAGATTGAATAATAAACCAAAGATCTATAGCAATGGATTGCCAGAAGAGGAGCTATACCTTAAATCAGAGAGGTGCAGAGGAATTGGCCTCACACTGGTCACTTCGGATCTATCGAAGCAGCGTAACCCGGATCGAACAGAAAGTACAATTTGAATCAATCTCTGGTTTTCAACAAATGACGAACAGAGAAGAGATCCAATCTCGATACGGCCAAATCCGGGCGGCGGATCAGTGAGGGAACCAGGAGAACGAAGAGAGAGACTGAATCAGTTCGGGGTCGAAGGTTAAATAAAAAGGACGAGAGCTGAATTGTAAGCTGGCAGTGATATTACCCTCGCTTTCGGAGAAAAATTACGTGAAGCGCCATTTAAATAAAATCCCATCTATTTTTGTCAATTGACTTTCTAAGTTTCTAATTTATAAAATAAGTTGAGTCACTTAGGGTGTGCATGGTAACACTCCCAGAATGACTTTTTTCCTAATTTCTGTGCCCCAGAACAAAAATAGATGAGAATTGTGTTTGGTAAATCCGGTTTTTTTTCTTGCTCCCGGGATGAACCGGCTTATTTTTTGTGCTGGGGAGTAAAAAAAAGAAGCTAAAAATTTTGGCTTCTCTATTCTAGGGCAAAAAATCAGAATTTATTTTTCTCTCAATTGAAGCAGAAATTTACTCTCGTTCACCACCACAACCGTTCCACCACCACCGCCGTTGCCACCCCCAACACCACCGCTGCCCCACCACCCCGCCACCGTCGCCACCACCGCCGCCGCCGCCACCACCACCGCCACTACCGCCACCGCCACCGCCCCACCACCACCACCGTCGCCACCAATGCTACCACCACCACCGCCACCGCCCCGCCACCACCCCACCACCGCCACCACCGCTACCACCACCGCCACCACCACCGCCACCGCACCACCACCACCACCGCCATCGCCCCACCACCACCGCCACTACCACCTCCATCGCCCCCGCCGCTGCCGCCGCCACCACCACGGCCCCCCCGCCCCGTCGCCACCGCTGCCGCAACTGCCACCACCATTGCTCCCGCCACCACCACCACCGCCGCCCCTCGCCACCACCACCACCGCCATCGCCACATAAATAATTTTTTGAATATAAAAATTACATAAATAATTATTTTAGGAAATTTAAATTTAAGTTTATTTGTAAAGTATAATAATTATATTAATTATTAAAGAAATGGACGAAATTGTAAAAATAACTCATTAATCCTTCATCTTCTTCCCTTACTATTTTTTTAACTCCCAAACAAGAGGAGGAAAAATGTGTTACCAAACGTAATTCTGATTCTCGGAGCAAAAATAAAATAGGTTAACAAACTCTTGTCAGTAATAAACTCATTTAAACTTATAAAATTATATATCGATTTTATTATTTTTATGTTTCTAATTTACAAAATCATATTAATTTACTCTTAAATTTATATTAATTTTTTTAATTTGATAATACTCAATAGCTTTATGTATAGATTTTATAGAAATTTCTTTATTAAATATGATGAATGTTGATGGATTTAATTTCAATTATTTAAATTTAAAATATATTTGAATCAAATGTTGTCATTTTTATATTTTAATTATTTAATTATACACTAGTAATACCTAATTAATAATAAAAGTAAATTTTTACGAGTTCACGATACGATTTTACATCACTGTGTTTTGTTTAAACTTACAAGTTTGACAACCTTAAACTCACTTTGCTAGCATCCTAATAATGTTGGGAAATTAGGAATCCCACCCCGGAGTGATATGCTTGTTTGAGACCACGTTTGAGATTTTTAACAATACTTATTTATATAAATTGAGATAAAACACTTTTCACATGCTTATCTTGTATACCGTAAATCATGATTGAAAACCTGGTTTCAAAAACTCCAATCGATATTCCAAACAAGCACATGGATAGGCAAAAGAAAATGGAAAAAACGTGTGATTTGGAAAAGATTTTATTTTTTTATTGGATTGACGTGGACACTATTGGATCGTTTTAAATTATTTACAAAATAAAATTCGTATTAAAATTGAAGAATATAAACTAAAATTATTCATATTAAAGTATAATATTGTAAAAATTAGTGAAAGGATATAACAGTTTAAAGTTTAAATTATCTAAAAACTGATCAGGTGAAAAAAAATTATCTAAAAGCTAGAATAGAAGATATTCTATTTAAGTTAGTAATTTTGAATTTTTAAAAAAATTAAAATATTCGAGCTTCCCAAAATTTAAAATGTTTTATCATTATTATTGAGTACTCAATAAAATAATGGGAAAAGTATTTCTCCAGTCACCAAAGATAGGACCTCAAAACTACGTCATTTTAAATTAATGAAAGGTGTGTTAGTAATTTTAGGTGAATTAATTAAAGGTGTTTCGGTAAAATTTATATGATTAAAAAATAAACAAAATTACAAAAACACCTTTCATTAATCCAAAATGACGTAATTTTAGGATTACTAGAGATAACTCTATCTCCAGTGACTGGAGAAATCATTTACCCAAAAATAATATATGTTTAGATAAATGGGTAAATGATTTCTCCTGTCATAGAAGATAGAGTTATCTCCAGTAATCCTAAAACTACGTTGTTTTGAATTAATGAAGGGTGTATTTATAATTTTAGGTGAATTAATGAAGGGTGTATTTGTAATTTCAGGTGAATTAATAAAGAGTGCAAATACAGAAACATCCTTCATTAATTCACCTGAAATTACAAACACACTCTTCATTAATTCAAAACGACGTAATTTTAGGATCACTGGAGATAACTCTATCTCCAGTGACAGGAGAAATATTTTTCCCTAGATAAATATATAGTAATCAAAACTCTTTTTTAATTATCGTTGTCTGCTAAATTATATGTTCATATTGATATTAAGATAAGGCCAAAAAAAAATGTTTATGTTAAGAGACTCTTTTTAATAAGTTTTGCACTTGGACACAGCAGCATTAAAAAAGTGACATGTAATATTGTTACTCAACTTCGATCACTTTTATTTCAAATTTCAATTAAATTTGTGTTATGATCTAAACATATTTTTATAACCTTCATATTGAACATGTGAAATATCTTGGATTTTCATATGCTAAAAGCAAAAATCACAAATCTATTTGGGTTTTATTTTAAGGAGGAGTATTATAATTTCTGTTACGGTATTAAGAAAAGTGTGTAGAACTCAATAAAATGACAAAATTGACTTGTGAATGCTTGGCGTGTTCTTCTACCTAAATAGAAGAATCCCAAATCCCAATAAGAGATTTATAGCGATTGGGACACTATTTTATAAGTTTTGCATTGGGTTAAGATAAAAATGGAAAAAGAAATAACATGTTACCCGATTTGTAACAAATATTTCAAATTTCAATCAAACATTTACTCTCCAACCCTTTATCGTTATTATAAGAGATATTTTTTTTAATTTGATTATATTAAGAAAGTTAGTTAATATAACATATTTTTTTTAATTATCATAATCATCTTCTTTAATTCACTTAATCTCTCTCTTATTTGATTATTTTGATAAAAAGTTAACGGAGATAAATTAGTAAAATATTGACAAATATGATAAATCAGTTTTATATTTAGAACAAATATCAACTTCTCGATTAGGTCATGTATGAAGAATCAGGGGGAGTATCATGATTTACACATACTCCATCTGATCTTTATTATAAAACACCAAATAACAAATGTATTTGGTCTTTTTTATAAGGCACTAGCTTGTTTCTAAAGAGCATTTTTCCATATATGCCGATAATTAATAAGAATAGTGAATAAAAAGTAATAATTAATATGGTACTAAAGTTTAGTATAATTAGTAAGGATAATATCTAAAATTACTTAAATTTTACGACAAATTTAATGACTTCAACTATTTTAATTGGTTTGTGAGAATTATTAGTTTGTGCCTTATAATAAGGACCAATTAGAGTATTCCATTTTTTATACTGAACAAATGCCGCAATTTAGGATTTCCACCCAATAAAATTCACAATTCATGAGCATTCATAGTGAATAGTGATAGTTATGAGATTCAACAATGCATTTGGGCTTACTTTATAAAAACACGACTAAAGTATACGTTTGGTCCTTTATGTTTGCCTTTGGTGTTATTTTAGTCCCTTAAGTTTGTAAAGTACACGTTTAGTCCTTTAATGTTAACACTATTAGTCTGACTTAACAGAAAATACTCACTCAACAATTTTAAACGATAACTATGCAACTAAATGCTGATCAAATATGCTTATATGTTTGGGCAAAAAAAAAATACTTATATGTTAATATTTTAATAAATTAATATTTAAAATCTTATTAATTAAAAAATATTTAATCTTCTTCGACCCAAAAAAATATATAATCTTCACAAACTATGAAAAACCCTCAAACAGTCTATGAAGATTAAATATTTTTTAATTAATAAGATTTTAAATATTAATTTATTAAAATACTAACATATAAAATTGCTTGGTCAGCATTTAATTGTACAGTCATCACTTAAAATTGTTGAGTCAGTATTTTTCGTTAAGTCAGACTAACGGTGTTAACATTGAAGGACCAAATGTGTACTTTACAAACTTAAGGGACTAAAATGATACCAGAAACAAACATAAAGGATCAAATATAGACTTTAGCCAAACAAAACGAATCACATAGAAATAATGGTAATTATGATCCTCCCCATAAATAGATTATAAAGTTGTCCATTATTTGATAGTAGTACTGATCTAATGGTATTATTTCGATACATAGCTTGACAATCATTCTGAGTCAATGTTGATTTGCAAATTTACTCCTTCCTTTTTATGATTCTAATGAACCAAAATCGAATTTTCTTTGCTACAGCTTGAAAACATAAAAGAAAAATCCCATCCAATGAAATATTTAAGAATATAATAATATGAATTATTAACATCGTGTTCTACCTAATATCGTAGACTTTTAAATCGCAATTAAATGAATACTACAATTTGGACATAATGTTACAAGTTTGATACAAATACATTAAGATATGGAAAAATTAACCAATCTAAATTATTCAAGCTCAATAAAACAGTTATTGCAACATACCAGTGAATCATCCTGGGATTTTCAACTAATAAAAACAAAATTAATAAATTAAGAGGGCAAAATATGAATGATAACCAAAACAAAATTTTCCAAAGTGCTTGGACTTTTGTTTTATATAATAGAACAAATTATATATAAATAACAGAAAATTTTATCCTCTTAATTGAAAATGTTACAATTGTCTGTTGTTTGATATACAAACAATTAAATTGATCATTCAGTTCTTGAGCCAAAAAAAAAAAAATTGATCATTCAGTTTTAACTCATCAAAATCTAACACTAATGAACTTAGAATTGACTTTATAGTAAAACAAGAAATTATATACAAGTAATGGTGAATCTTGCCCAATAAGAGCAAATTCAAATTTCCCAAGGTAAAATAAATATGAAAGATAACGGCACAAAATCTACCAATAAACTTGGAATTGACTTTACAATAATATAATAAATTATATACAAATAATGGCGAATCTTGCCCAATAAAGTGAAGAGTTTAAATTGCTCATAAAGTAAAATATTTATGAATGATAACGGCAACAAAATCTAACAATGAACCTGGAATTGTCTTTATAGTAATACAACAAATTATATACAAATAACGGCGAATCTTGCCCAGGCCAATAAAGTGCATAATTCAAATTGCTCATAAAGTAAAATGTATATGAATATAACGGCAACAAAATATAACAATGAACTTGGAATTGTCTTTATAGTAACACAACAAATTATATCAGATAACAGCGAATCTTGCCCAGGCCAATAAAGTGCATAGTTCAAATTGCTCATAAAGTGATATATATATATGAACAATAACAGAAATAAAATCTAACAATGAACTTGGGATTGTCTTTATAGTAACACAACAAATTATATCAAATAACAGCGAATCTTGCCCAAGCTAAAAAAGTGTATAATTCAAATTGCTCACAAAGTAAAATATATATGAATGATAACGGCAACAAAATCTAATAAAAAACTTAGAATTGACTTTATAGTAATACAACAAATTATATACAAATAACGGCGAATCTTGCTCAATAAGAGATAATTCAAATTGCTCATAAAGTAAAATATATATGAATGATAACGGCAACAAAATATAACAATGAACTTGGAATTGTCTTTATAGTAATACAACAAATTATATCAGATAACAGCGAATCTTGCCCAGGCCAATAAAGTGCATAGTTCAAATTGCTCATAAAGTAAAATATATATGAACGATAACGGAAATAAAATCTAACAATGGACTTGGGATTGTCTTTAGAGTAACACAACAAATTATATCAAATAACGGCGAATCTTGCCCAGGCTAAAAAAGTGTATAATTCAAATTGCTCATAAAGTAAAATATATATGAATGATAACGGCAACAAAATCTAATAATAAACTTAGAATTGACTTTATAGTAATACAACAAATTATATACAAATAACGGTGAATCTTGCCCAATAAGAGATAATTCAAATTGCTCATAAAGTAAAATAAATATGAATGATAACAGCAACAAAATCTGCCAATAAACTTGCAATTGACTTTACAGTAATAAAACAAATTACATAACCTTGCCCAATAAAGTGTAGAGTTCAAATTGCTCATAGAGTAAAATACTTATGAATGATAACGGCAACAAAATCTAACAATGAACCTAGAATTGTCTTTATAGTAATACAACAAATTATATATAAATAACGGCGAATCTTACCCAATAAGAGCAAATTCAAATTGCCCAAAGTAAAATAAATATGAATGATAACAGCAACAAAATCTGCCAATGAACTTGGAATTAACTTTATAGTAATACAACAAATTATATATAAATAACGGCAAATCTTGCCCAGATCAATAAAGTGCATAATTCAAATTGCTCATAAAGTAAAATATTTATGAATGATAACGACAACAAAATCTAACAATGGACTTGGAATTGTCTTTATAGTAATACAACAAAGTATATCAAATAACGGCGAATCTTGCCTACGCCAATAAAGTGCATAATTCAAATTGCTCATAAAATTATATATATATATATATATATGAATGATAACAGCAACAAAATCTAACAATGAACTTGAAATTGTCTTTATAGTAATACAACAAATTATATTCAAAATAATGGCGAATCTTGCCCAGGCCAATAAAATGCATAATTATGAATGAAACAAATAACGGCGAATCTTGCCCAATAAAGTGAAGAGTTTAAATTGCTCATAAAGTAAAATATTTATGAATGATAACGGCAACAAAATCTAACAATGAACCTGGAATTGTCTTTATAGTAATACAACAAATTATATACAAATAACGGCGAATCTTGCCCAGGGCAATAAAGTGCATAATTCAAATTGCTCATAAAGTAAAATATTTATGAATGATAACGGCAACAAAATCTAACAATGGACTTGGAATTGTCTTTATAGTAATACAACAAAGTATATCAATAACGGTGAATCTTGCCCAGGCTAAAATGTGTATAATTCAAATTGCTCATAAAGTAAAATATATGTGAATGATAACGGCAACAAAATCTAACAATGAACTTGGCTAAGCCTCTTACCTCTTTGCTTTAATTTTAGAGTAAATACCCTATTTGGTCCCTGAAAAAAATCACAGACCCCTTTTTGGTCCCTCAGTAAAAAAAATTCATCCTGTAATCCCTGTAAAATCTAAAAACCGTCCACGTTAGTCCTTCCAGGTTGAAGAGGACACATGCAGTGAAATGTCTCAAATGTGGTCAGGGATTACTGGATAAGTTTTTTTTACTGAAGGACCAAAAAAGGGTCCGCGATTTTTTTCAGAGACCAAATAGGGTGTTTACTCTTAATTTTATGATGTTAGGCTGATAACAGACTAAATTAAATATTGAGTTAAAGTGTAAAAATACACATATAGTTTTTCTAAAAATGCATCTAATACTAAGTACTTTTTTATGTCAAAAAATGACTACATGATTACAAAAAGTAGATAAAAGTCACATATTCCATTAAATATAACTGACATCCGTTAGATTGAAATTAGCTTGTCATCTTTATTTAACGAAATCTGTGACTTTTGTCCCATTTTTTTAACCATGTAGTCACCTTTACGCTTGAAAAAACACTTGGTGTTAGGCGCACTTTTGAAAAAAAAATCATATGTATATTTTTACACCATTACCCTTAAATATTTAAGTTACACAAATTCAACTTGCGTGATATTTTTAATGACATAAAAAGGCAGGTATACATGATTGTCATGTTTTCTATATAATTAGCAAAAATCTCAAACCTAATTATGTATGCATCGAGTTCAAGTGTTCAACATTCTAAGTTTTATACAAGATGTTAATATATGAAAAATTGACATGTCACCCAATATAAATAATAGATGTTTCAAATGAAAAAAATAATGCAACATACATGTGATTAATTAATCATGCATCTTCGGATTTTCACATGATAAAAAAATAAATAAATTGATCGAGAAAAATATGAGTGGCAGTGGCAACAAAGTCCAATATGTTTTTATGGTAATAATACAATTAATATATAAATAATCATGCTATAGTTTTATGTTGTCTGGTATACTAACGAGTAGATTCATTAATCAACCGTAATAAAAAAAAGATAAAAAAATATCACTTAAACTTTAGAATCTTAAATAAGTGATTTCTCAACTCTTTTAATTAATACAGATACTTTAGTCAACAATAAGGCTAACTTGAGAATTTAAAATTCAAGTAATATTTTCTTATCATTTTTCTTTTAATTAAAAAACGTGAGATATTAGGAAGGAGTGCCCTGTCTTCAATAACATATTAGTGGCTCGGCACACACCATAGTTGTCTCCTCTCAACATCATGCTTGTGGAGTTGTAGTGAGCTTTAGAAACATAAAAACTTCCTCAAATCCCAATTTTTTTATATAAGGATTTTAGGTAAGGGGTTAAATTCACAAACAAGCTAAAAGTAGGCGTTTGCCTGATCACAGACAATCCAGTTATCTAGTGATCACACACTATCTTTTGAATAACTTCAGTGCACTTAAGTCATTGGCTGGGAACGTGGGGATTGGTAATTATTAATTTTAATGGATTTTCATGGTTATGGAACAACAAGAGATGTTACAATTTCATGCTAATTAGACTAACTTTTACTGATAGTAACCATCAATTAGTAATTATCAATTCAAAATGTAAAAAATTAAATTTGACAAGTTATATTTTCTGTAAGTCATAAAAATGCGATTTATACCAAGCTCCATGCCCTTCATTGATACAATGTTGACATGTTGTTTTATCCCTACTATCCTTTCTCGAATCATTTGTTTAATTTACTAAGTGGATTTTAATTTTAAATTATTTACTTAAAAATTTATTCAAATCAATAGAATATCCTTAGTATAATGAGGGTAAATTTGTAAACAAGATTTATTCTTATACAATTTTTAATTAAAGAATGTACTTCAAAAATCTTTTTAGAATATTTTTTAACCATGTTGATGATTTGGACTAAAATGCACGTTTGCCAAAAAGAAGAGAAATTTATATAATTAAGGCAAAACAAAAGGTGTTGAGAATATTTTAATCAACATTTATTTATTCCAAGCCATAAAGTTAAATTAAACTCTTTTTTAAAAAATTAAAAAATTTAATTAAATTACTTTAAAATATTTATATTTATTATTTTTTCTCAAAACTAATATATCTAACTTATAAACTAATATATAATTTAATCATATACAACATACGATATGATTAATGGGCAATTTATTTAATTTCTTCTAAAAAATAATGATGTCTTATATTTAGGATTGAAAATAGTACTCACTTTGATCCTTAATAAAAGACATTTCAATTATATCAGGGAAAACAAGAAATGATAGTTAAGTCATTTAACATATTATAAAATGTAGATTTTTCAATTTTTATCCTTCTTGAGAAATGTGTTTAATTAACTGCATTATGAATGTTATTTTAGAGAGGGGGATATAATGAATGGGCAAAGTTGGAAAGTGAGTATTAATCACTTGAACAAAACAGAAAAAAGAACATTAATTAAACTAGAGGTGACTTGTATTCTAGATTATACTGTCCTTCTAAAGTGTCATATATTGTAGCTTAGAGGGAGTATGTTTTATTTATAAGATAATCCTAGGCCACACGGAGAGTACCAATGTCTTTGTAGATGCATTTCAACGCAAGCTACCTAGCTAACAATATTATTTAACCATTCGCAGAATATCATGAAGGAAGCCACATTACAAAAGAAGAAAAATGAAAGAAATATGTTTATTTGTTTTAGGCTATTCACAGACTTACTATTATTTTGGTTTGTTTTCTTCTTTCAGTATTGCAAATTGAATTCTAGATTCTGCCATTTGTACTTGAAACTTCAATAAGAAAGTTCCTTTTTTGAGGATTTACTTTTGTTTCCTTCACGTAAATAATTACTTACTTCTTTGAGTGTTTTCTAATTCTGTCTATTTCCTCTTATTGCATTGGATGTGAACGAAAGTAGTGCATGCATGGCGCATCCAGTCATCATTTTTGCTCAGAACCCAAACTAGAAACTCTGTATTATATATATACCATATCATTTTCGAGGCTGAAAACAAGAAATAAAAAATATTTTAAAAATATAATTATTTAAATTTAATTAAAAAATGTTTTATTACTTTTGGTATTTTATTTTTAACTAAAAAATAAAATAAAAATATATGAATATATAAACTATTTAATCATGAATGAAAGGCGATGATGCACTTTGATGAGAATTGACTTCATTATTATTATTTTTTTTAAAAAAAATAGCTGGATTCGTTAATATTAACTGTAAATTGATTGGCTTTGCATCCTAATCCTGCTATAAAAGTGTAGTTAGTTCAAGGTTTCAAGCATTGTTGCTAGCGTAGAAGGCCTTCTCAGATGATTAATTATTCTCCTATTCTCAATTGGACCGTGGTGCCAACTGCCAAATATTAAATGTACAAAAGAAAAAAATATACTAGGATCCCAATGGTTTTCCAGGTTCGGGAAAAAAGAAGAACAAGAAAGATACTAATTGTTTATGTTGAACTCACTGAAATTTTCAGTTAAAAAGATGTATAATGACCATCGAAACATGAAAAATATTAAAATGATCTCTTTTTACTCATGAGCAACATTGCCTCGAAAAATTTTAAATCATAACAATTTCACCTCAATTGTTATCTAAGTTGAATTTTTCGGTAGTCGATCAAATATACTTATCTAGCTAGTAGGTTCATATGTCATCTATTTCTTCTTCTTTTTTTTCAAAAGTTAGATTTATAAATAATAATTATTTTTTTAAAAAAAAAAAGTATCCCGTCTTAGTAGTTGGAGAAAATCAAAAAGGTGAAAGCATCTTGTACGATAAAGAAAGAATCGAAGAGGTACATGTTTATCTCGACGTCGCTAAAGTATGCCGATGGAAGGTTATTGGTAGCCTTGTTCTCGGCAATCTTGCTCATCATGTCTTATTTCCAATAATTGAATCTTTTTTTTCATTATTCTCTGGCAAAAGTGAGCTCTTCCTCCACTTGTGTCTTCTTCTTCAATGTCGTTCAAGCTGCCAACACAACATATATGATTAACTAATGGTCAAGTTTAATCTTTATGATGGTTAGTTATGCTAACATTGCTACAACTTGGAAACTTTCATAGCAATGTTGAACCCAAAATTTTTTGAGTGAAAACTTTCAAGGCAAATTTGCACATTTAAAAAAAAACATGGATGACACGCAGATTTATCAACTCAGCATATTTATCATTTAACAATCAAAGTTAATCTAGATAACAGTCAAGGTGAAAGTGGTATGATTTGGAAACTTCTAGACGATATTACTCATAAACAGACTTTTAGAGTAACATTACTTATTTTTAACAACTTTTGGGGCAAAATTGGATATTAAACCCCCCCCCCAACATATAAATATAATCTCTTTCCTTTTTTCATTGACCTTTTTCTTTCCAGATTTCTTCTTCTTCTTTTAATTATTCTTTTACAATGTTTTCATGTCTTTTATTCCTATAAATCATATTTTGAGGAAATCATCTTCATTTAAACAATGACATGGTAAATTTTATTTACCATGAAACAATTAACTCATAAAATTATTTAAATTCTTAAATAAAAATTAGAATATTACAATTATGCTATTTCAGGGTCCAAAATCGAGATTTTATTTTCAGGGTGGTTTTCTAGAGATCTCCCTAGCTACTTTTATCTATCAAAGTCTAAAATAAAATAAAAAAAATCTGAGGTTATATATATATAGGCACTGCTAGTATTGCAGAGGGAACACGCGGAAAAGAAACGAAAGGAACAAAACTGCATGCTTATAATGGGCTTAGAAATTAAAGTAGTAACTATACATGCACGACCTATTAATTATTATAAACGTGGTGTGTTGCACGAATCTAGTTCAGATGCCCTATATATGGACAAGACAAGCATTTATCACAAACCACTACCTCTTTACCTACCATTATTTTAAGCTTGTTCCCATTCACCTCTCAGCTGGACAGCACAATCTTCCCTCCAATACCCTTCTTGCAATTTGCCACTTTTTCCCACTTCCTTTGTTGACTTTTTCAAACACTTATCTCAAATTCTCTCTATATGCCATCTATAAATATACTATTCTCGTCCTATTTATTTATGAGTTTATTTTGACCAAAAAATCTGATTCTAAGTCCAGTTTCATATAATAAATGAGATTGTGACAATTTTACCTTTATTAATTGTACTCATGAAGATAAAGATAGAAGAAACAGTTAAAAAATACCTCATCATAAATACGGATAAAGTTAAAAATCATTGAGTTAATTATCTCTTATTGGTATGTGAGATTTAGTCAAAATGGATTTATAAATAGGACTACAGTGATATAAGTAGTACCTACTACTATGGTAGTGAAAACGTAGATTTTATCTGAAAACGGAAGGAGAATGAAAAATCGTAAAATTTAAAGTTGTAACGTAGCAAAATCGTAAAAACATAAAAGCGTTTGGAAAATTAGTAAAATCGTTTTAAATTTCAGTTATATTAAAAAAAAATCAGTTTAAATTTCAAGACAAAGTGGATTTGTTAGTTATATTAAGGATCACTCCTATTCTAATGAGAGAGAGTGTTTCTTTTTTTTTTTTTTTTTAATACAAAGTAGAGACCTCAACTAACTCCTAATAAAGCATTACAACCATTCTAATCCTTGCAAAGCAAATCCTGAAGATTATTCGATGGAACATAAACTTCATGATATCCAGGACGACTATCCAGACCTTTCTTAGCTAAGCAGTCCGCCACTTGGTTACACGAACGAGGCACATAGGTGAGCTTCGTTGTCCAGTCACGTCCTAGCTGGGCTCGTACTTCCATAAGGAGGTCCGCGTCCCTGTGGTTTCTTCCCGGTTCACCCATAATCAGGTCACGACACTCAGTGGAATTAGTCTCCATCCAGACTTTCTTGAACCCCATATCCCATGCCATTTTAAAGCCAAGGAGACACCCCCAAATTTCTGCAGATAGCGCATCACCCTCATCCATGTGATAAATGAATCCTTTGATGAACTTCCCTGTGGAGTCACGTATCAGCGCCCCACAAGCACTCTTCGCAGTGGCTCTTGAATATGCTCCATCAACATTCACCTTTACCCAATCATCCTCCGGCGGGCGCCAAGCCTTGCGAATGAGAGAGAGTGTTTCTTATCACCCCTATTCCTATGAGAGAGAGTGTTTCTTATAAAAATGATTAGATTAGTTGACTAATTTGAATATATTAAGAAAGTTAATTACATTAAATATTTGAAACAAATATAGGTTAATTTTCCTAAAATATTATCTTTCATCATAAGTTTATGGCTACACGTAGATAGAAACTCTTTAATATGTGCAATCAATATAGATACTAAGTAAAATGTTACTATAACTTTGATAGACAAATTAGATTGAGATTTGTGTGTAGGATTAAATATAATTCAAACTTGCTCTAATATCAAAGACTGAAAGTAGTATAAGATTCACTTTATAGTTCAATTTCTTCATTAAAGTAAATCTTATATTAAGGATTAATGATAATATTGAATATTATTCTCAATTATATGATACATAAGTTCATAATTCCACGATGTTTTAAAAACGTGGGCAAAAAATTTAAAATACCTTTTAAAAGATATCCATATTTAACATTTTTCTGGAAAAAAAAAGAACCTTTGATCCTTTAAATTCACAATATATTTTATTTTGGTTCTTTAATTTTTTAAATTTAAAACTGATAAAAATATTCTCTAATACTCACAAGTTAAGTTTAGTTGTATTGATAAAAAAAAAATATCATTTGAGTCAAATGATGGTAGGATATGAGGACTAAAAAGATACTCTACAAAATTAATAGACTAAATTGAAACCTTATATAGAATTAGGGGATCAAACACTGCTACCTTTTTTTTCCTCCATATCTCAATAAATTTCCTTTCTAAAAATACCCTATTCAATTAGGGATATATTTAGGGGGGAAAAAAATCATTCAGGCACAAACAAGCTTCTTCCTTAATTTAGACTATTATTTAGTCTTTCCTCCCATCCTAATTATAAGATAGGGTTGAATTTTTTGGGAAAAATTAAGGAAACAAAATAAATTACTTAACCATATCATATGTTTTATATCATTAGATTATATATTAGTTTATTAGTCAAATTAATTAGTTTAGAGAAAAAATAAAAATAAATATACTCTAAAGTAATTTAATTAACTTTTTTTAATCTCTTTAAAAAAAATTAACTTGATCTTATAATTAGAATCGGAGCAAATACAATATTTAAAGACAAAGGCATTACTCTAAGGGGGTTTGTAAATTTCTTCACTTCCCCGCCACACTGTCCAATACGACATGTAAAAGACCTTTCCATCCATATAATTAGTTAATTACTGACACTGATACGAAATTGGGAAAAAAGTTCTCAATTGGCATTTTCCCTACATGTTCAATAAGTAGTTGTTATGAGCTACAACTGTATGCCACTAATTTTTTACCAAAACGAATGAAAAACAAATGGATGGTTACTTGCTTGTTATTTTAGGTGCTTGTAGGATAGCGGGTCACAACCGAAATTACTTCTGGCCATTTGGTTTGTGCACCATGCATTTAACCAAGTAGTCAGGGGTTCCAATTGGCAGGAAAGAAGACTAGTGGGTCACAATCATGATTCACTAAAATTGGAAACAGTAACATTTCACGTTCGAACTCATAGTGGTTTACCACTCTGGTCTTATTTATAAGTCCCTTTTGACTAAAAAAATTTGATCCTATTTATAAATCCCCTTTGACCAAATAAATGAGATTGTAACAATTTTGCCCATATTAATTGTACTAATGAAAATAGAGAGAAAAGAAAAAGTTGAAAACACCCAATCATAAATGAGGGTAAAGTTGAAAATTCACCTCATAATTATTGAGCTAACTGCCTCTCCTTGGTATATGTGATTTAATTAAAATGGAAGGACCGGAGTGGTATTTTTATAAAAATTGGTACTTTTTAGAGTTAAGGTCCAACTTTCTCGCTAAGTTCTTGGGAAAGAAAAAAACAATATGTCCCCAAGTCTTCACATAAGAGCTGTGGATATTTAAAAAAAAATAAAGATCAATTTCATCCCCATAGTATTAAAATAAGAGTAATGTTACCCATGGCTTATAAAAATATCACATGTCAACATTATTTTTTTAACAGGCAACATAAACTGTTTAACTGTTAAAACAACTTTGCTGTATTTTTAACACTCTTGGGGGAAATTGATTTAAAAAAAATTCCCCAACAAAACTAACATTAACCATGCATTATAAGCAAGATCATAGTTTCACAAACGCCATTTGCAAGCACAAGAATAATTATGGAATATAGGGAGAAACATCTCAATCTTTAATAATTTCATGACTTTTATTACACTTTGGGGTCTTTGTGAAAACTAAAGTGCCCCTAAATGCGCATATTTCATTTTTGGCACTGTATCATTCAAACACGCAAGACTCTGGGAGGAGCAAACACATGAGAAATAGGATCATTCGGACCAAGATGATTGATTGGTGGACGCTGTTTGTGGTGATTGGTCACTGATTGGTAAGCCATTGCCAGTGCCAAAGCCTACAAAGTTGAAGAAGCCCAAAAACATTGTTACATAAGAATTTAAGATAGTGAGAAATTGTAACTAAATATAAATTACAGCCATATGCATACAATGTGATCCTGGTCGGGGCGAGTGTAAATGCCGGTCGTGATGGTGGTTCTTCGCCGGCTACCACCAAGCGGCGGATCAGAGATGTTCTTGAAACCTGTCGGAATTACCATGACGGGTAAACCTACAAGATTTCCTAGGCAAACTTTCTCCCAATCAGTCGCATTGCCAATGAAGGCATCGACTGTGAAACTCTCTCTTATCTCTTTTATTAGCTTTCCCCTTGCTCTTTGTGCCTGCAAAGAATAAAATGTGAAACCATGTAGCAAGTTATATAAGGCACTGAAAGAACATGAATTGAAGAATCCAAAGGTTACCTATCATATGTAAGCATAGGCGGATTTAAGGAGGGCTAGGGGTGGCCCCACCCCCCCCTAAAATATTAAAAAATATATATATAAAGGGAAAATTATCTTTAACCATCGCCTGGTACTATATTGTCCATTACCGCTTGACACTGGGCTGGTGATATAAGTTTACTTATAGGCTTATTTTATAAAATAAGTAGGGGCGGATTCCCCCAAAAATTTAATATATATATATATATAGAAATAAGTATCTTTTTTATCTGAGATTTATTTTAATATTTTGACTACACACAAACAAACCTAGGCATCTTGCTTATCTTTTGATTTCAATATATAGTAGCTTCGCATAATCTTTTTGTGTTTGATCCTTAACTTTTGAGTTTGAAACTGTCATACGTTAACAAAATATAAGGAGATATCTACATGTATATTCTAGCTTGATAAGCTAAGTTTGTTTGATTCTATTGTATTTCATCATTTGTATTTTAAAAATCTAGTTAATACTCCTCTGGTTCCAAATGTAAGACATTTTTACCAAATTTAGATGTTAAGGAAGTTGGTTGAGTAAGCTAAATTGACATGTATTTTCTAAAACACCATAGTCATTATCTTTCCTAATTATTTTATTCACTATCTTCCTTAATTATTGTTAATGAATATGAAAATTATATCTTATATTTAGGACAAAAATCAACTCCCTAAAATATGTCTTATATTATAGATTGAAGGGAGTAATTTGTTGGAATATACATAGTCAATTCTTGATAAATTAGGACAGCCAAAGCTAATGCAAGTGGGGCTATTATGTATAGATTTATTTCAATTTTTTACATATTACCTCTGTATTATATTTTAAGTACATTTATTTATGATATAATATTTTTTATTTTCGCCCCCGTCATTAAAATTCCTGGCTCCGCCACCGTATGTAAGAATAAATATTAGTTGTTATGAAGATCTTAAACTAATAAAGCTCCTGTAGTAGGAAACCGAATCAGATAACACAGAACGAACCTGAATGTAATCCACGGCTGGGATTAAACGTGCACGGCGCAGTTCAGTAGGCCACTGATCTTGAGCTTCATACACATTATCTTGGCCTGATCGTTGCCACTCATCAAAGTGAGCCAGCATATCAACATCCATAGTGAAATTGAGTATACCTTGAACAGAGTCAACTGTGTAATTCAGTTGAAAAGGTACCATCTTCACACCCTTTGATGCAAGAATATTAACAACCTAAAATTGTTATCCCAGAATTATGTTCAGCTTACATATTATACTGATAAAATATTACATGTTGAAATATCTGATAAAACATTAGCCAAATTAAATGAACATGAGCTAACCTCCATTTCAGCATCATCAAGATATCCAACAGTCAGGTTGGTTATGTCAACCGAGAAAGGATCATCAATGTGGCTCTCTCTTGAAGAGATATCATCCGGATCCTTTCCCCGAATAATATCTAGGACTATGGCACAATCTGTTGCACTTCTGCAGAAAGGGCCTAGCTTATCCTACAAGAATTATATATTACAAGAAAGGCCCAGAATTTATTGCAGATAATCACACAAGAACATGATATAATGTGGGTTGTACCAAGCTTTCTGATATGCTCATTACACCGCTTCGACCAACTGTACCAAAAGTTGGTCGCAACGCTGTCACCCCACAACGAGCAGAAGGGTAAGTGATGGAGCCAGCTGTTTCCGAACCAATAGCAAATGGAACCATACCTGTAATACAATAAACAAAGTCAAATTGCTGGAAAACACAAGCCAAAAAGAAGAAGAAGCTTCTTAACCAGTAATTGATGGATCATATTCCAAGGATTGAGTGAAACTTTCAAGGAATACCAGCTGAGGTGCTGGCAGCCGGTCCAGCAGATGAACCGGTGGAGAACTCTTCAATGTTCCATGGATTTCTAGTTCTTCCTCCAAACCAGATATCGTCATATGCCAAAGATCCAGAAACAAGCTTTGCAACAAGAACAGCTCCAGCAGCCTTTAGCCTAAATGAACAAAGTCAGCAACTTCTTTTTTTCTTTTTAAGATGGAGTGGCTGCACATTTGCATCTTGGAAGTGATACCTTTTGTAGACCCAAGCTTCCTTGTCAATAACTTGAGCTTTGAAAGTTTTTGAACCCCATGTAGTTTTATAACCAGGCACTGCTATTATATCTTTCAATCCATATGGGATTCCATGAAGAGGGCCTACCAGGGAACCCAATATTATTTAAAATCAGAAACACTGAAAATCAGTACACATACAACAAAAATAATTCACAAGCCAACTTTCTACCCCATGGCCATAATTACTCAAATATTTTATCCTTTTTCAACTGATATTCTTTATCAAACATCTTGTTCAAAATGTAAGAACTGAAATCAAAAGGATCATTTTTCAATACCAGGAATAAACTTCTAAATTTTGTTGGTTGGTTAAGATGCAAGAGAGGATAGTTGAGTAATCATCACATTATATTGCTAAGCTTTATGGAGTTGCATATGGAAAAGAAAGAGAAGCAGAAAATTGAATCACTTTGAAACATTCATTTGCTAGAAAAAGATGTCTACCAAGATAGACTCCTTTGGCAAGCAACTCATCAGCTTGTTTCGCTTGCTTATGAGCCAGTTCTTCAGTATAAGTGATCACGTTTTCAAGAACAGGATTGAACCTGGTGTTATTTTCAGATCACTGCATCAAGGAAGAAAACACGCACACACACCCACACACACACAAAGGAAATGCCAAGATATCAGTGTTCTCAACACTACTCTTTTAGCCTCCGAAGGAAAATCTGTGTAAGCTCCTGAGAAGTGATTTGTTTTGTTCTAAAGAGTTCAGCTAATTCAAGAACCTGGTTTAAAAACACAAAAAGCGTACAAGTCATTAATCAAAATAACACAATATGGATCAAATTCAAATCAATATTCTAGTGGGGATGAATCACTTACACTCATGAAGGCAATGTCTTCATCAGATTCTGGTCTCCGAATCCCAGAAACAGAAGGATACTTAAATCTTTTATTTGTTGGCCGGTGGCCCCAGTCAGGATTGAAAACCAAAGCAGGTGGGTAATGGAGGCCTCCATTTTCAGAAGCCACAAGTTTCCGATTTGCTTGTATAATTGGGATATTGAGTTCATGTACACCTTTATTGATCTCTACAATCTAAGGTCAGCATGAATTATTCACACTTCACATTCAGTCTTCTATCACCAAGTAACACAGAAAGATCAAATGCACAAGCAAATTAAATGACCTGCTCATCATTGAAGAAGCTGACATCCAGTAAACCTAATGAACTTCGGAGGCAGGAAACATCAATGTTCTTCCCGCTACTTTGGCATTTGTTCTTATGATCCTGATTGATTACACAAGGAAAGAATATCAAAATATAGGTAATGCATGCAAGTATCAGATTACAATTTTTAACTTCGATTTCTGAACTTATGGCACGATTTCTATTTTATTGATGGTTTGGAATAGTAATAATTAAGATAATCATTAAAGCTAAAGCTGCTGGATAACGTACAGAAACGAAATGAAACTAACCTTTGACATTTTCAAAGGACTAATTAACGGAAATTGAAGCGCTTTGAAACAAACCTGAACTATCTCACAGAACAGTATCCATATTCTTTTAAAGTTTCTCATTTGTTGCACATTTTGTCAGAACTACATTGCAGAGAAAGGAAAAGGAGACTAATTCCAAAAATAGACTCCATTTCAGGGCATTAAGCTCAGTCAACTATAGCTAACTCCAATCTGACGGAAATAAGATCATTCCACAGAAATGCAGGTAGGGGCAATACACTTATTTTTTTTTTTTTTAAACATTATCGAAGAAAAGGGAGAAAATAAAACAAATCAATGGGATTCGTAGAAAAACCGAAAAAGAGGAAAAGAGAAATAATAATACTCCTACTACCATGGTTGTGGCGGTTGAGTTGCTCAGTGAATGATGAGGTGGCAGGCTCGTAGGGCAGAAGGAGGCATCAGAATACAGAAGAACTTGGCAACATAATAAGCCAACAACGAACTGGAAGGTGTGTGAGGCGGCGCCGCCACGTGTCAGGCGTGGAAGTGGCGGAGTAGGACACTTGTCCCACGGCGGCATGGCTTCTTCCTCCTTCGATCGGTCTCTGAGACGGAAGCAGTGAGGATTCGAAACCAGCAATAGCTTTGAACAAACCCTCTCGGTTGTATTGTCTCCGAACTTTTAAGAAATTCTTGGTCAACCATCCCGGTTTCTTCTGCCCCACGAGCGATCCCTCAATTCACAAGCAAGACAACTCAATGGTCAAGGACAAACCCAAAAAAAAAATTAAAAATTAAAAATCTTGTAAATATTTTATTTTTTTTTTTAGAAAAAAATTTTAAAAAAATGGATTTCAATTGGCAACCAACTGGTCTTAATATTGAGAAGGAGATGAATTATTCATCTTCTATACAAGATGAATTGATTGCTATTTCAAATTCTTTGAATGAATATTGGCAACGTAAAAGGAACATAAATGATGGTTGTATTCCATATGTTGATTCTTCTCAATATGTTTGCCTGTCTTGTGTTTATTGTGGAGGGGATCATTTATATGAATATTGTCCATATAGTACAACTAGTCATTTTGTGAGAGATGATTTCACTAGGAGCTAAGCTTGTTTTGATAACTCATTTTGTCCTAGTAAAGATTTTGAGCAACATAATTTTAGGGATTCACATGTCTATTGTTCTCATGAAAATACCCTTCCTTTTTACTCTTATCCACCTATTGAAGAACACACCATTGAGTACAGGGAAAAATCTAATTTGGAAAGATTAATTGAGAAGTGTGTGGAAACATCAGAGAGATTTAATAGAAAGCAAAAGGAGATTGTCACTAGCCTTGAAAATATTAAGTCACATGCGAGTCAAATGCTTTCTACCCTTAAGACTATGGTGCAAAATAATCCCTTAAACATGGGTACCACTTCTTATGATGATAATGATTATTGTGAGGAAGTTGAAGGTGTAGAATTGCATGAGAATATAGGTAATGTAGAAAGTGATTGTGAGCTTGAAATTGATTTAAATGAAAATAGAGGACGTTTAGAAGAGGTTCTGGCTGTGGGGCCTAAGGATTGTGATGTTAGTGATCCAATTGATGTAAATATCCCATTGGTTGTTGGTCATGACCTTCCTTTTGAAGTGTTGACTCTTACTAATGAGAGTCAAGTTGATTTTATTGGATGCTCTAAATTCTTGGATGTGCCTATATTTATTTTTAAAGATATGCATGTTGTGCTTAATTTGGATTCAATGGTTGCTTGTAATCTAAGATTGTCTATGATTAAGGAAATACAAGTAATTAACTTGAACGATGAAATTTTGTGTGAGATACCTTGTTGTTTGAAAAGAAATGAAGACAAGGTAATCATGTTGTTTGATACTTATGATTAGTGGTTTATTTTGAGAAGTCTGGTTGAAGACTATAAATTTAGCGCTTCTTGGGAGGCAACCCAAGGGTTTTGTTTGCATCTTTTATTATTATTATTTCTTTCTTTCTTTCAGTTTTATTCAGGTTTGAAAAGGATCATTATTCTTGTTACTGCAAGGTCTTGCTTTAGCATTCTTTCTCCTTTAAAATTTGAAATATCATGGATGGTACTAGGGGAAGCACTCCACATCAGAGTTAGAGGCCTAAACCAGGGGAGTATTAGTTCCTTTTCCTCTTTATATTTTTTGTAACATTGAGGATAATGTTTGATTTAAGTGTGAGGGAGGGATATAATTTCTTTGGTTATGATATAATTTCTTTGAATTATGTTTGTCTTTATGCAATTGAAAAGATTTTTGTTAATTTGAGATTTTTACATTGTTGAGGATTGACCTTAATTTTGAGCTTTCCCCATCTTAGAGAATATTATCAAGTCAAAAATTAAAATAGGAAAAAAAAATGTTTCAACCAAGTCTCTAAGCCTTGAGGTTTTTTTTTTTTTTTTGCAATCTTGAGATGGACTATGAGAATAAGGATTAGTTTATATTGTAATCAACAAATTATTAGTTCAAGAATATTTTGCTACATGATTTTTTTAGAAAATTAGATGATGATCTTTACTAACCAAGTAAAACTTCTGTGTAGGGAAATTTCTCAAAAAAATAAACCAAAAAAAAAGAGAAAAAAAACAACTCTAATGACTTCTCTAAACCTTACTTAGTAACCGGGGGCATTTCATCACCAATGTTGGCACTCGCGTCAAACGGTAAAAGTCAAAGAGGGTTATGAGTTGGGCTAAAAGCCTCTTGAGGTGCTGTTGGAGTAACTAAGTAACCGGTGCTGTATCACCCATGTGCAGGGTCGCGTCAAAAGGGGACCTACAACGGCTCAAGAAACAAAAAAAAAAGGAAAGGAAAAATAAAAAAGGCAAAATGAGTTATTTCCTACCTGAGAATTATTAATAAATTAAATAAAAAGCTTGGTTTGGTGGGGACATTTGAATTTTTCTAGAAAAATTAAGTAGTGTAATATTCTTTTATTAATCTTATAGTTGAACTTATTGCTTGCCGATCTTTTGATCATGGGACGTTAAGAGATTGTTACACTCTATTGGCTTAGTGGCTTATTTTTATAAGACATTAACTTAAATAAGATTTGATGATATGATCCAAGTGTGGTGGTTTTTTGCTCTTTGTTTAGGAATTTCATAGGCAATGTTCTTTTCAGATAATGAATTCTCTTTCTTTTGCTTGAGAACAAGCAAATGTTTAAGTGTGGGGGTGTTTGATGAGTATATATTTTATGATTAAATAGGTGTATATTTTATGAGAATTAATTGGAATTATTGATATTATATGCCTATTTAATTATCTTTTATGAACTTTTCCATAATTGAATCAAACTTGGGATCAAAGAATAAATCGACATAAAATCTACTCATATCCTATTTTTATTGTGCAGGAAATATTAGCTGATTTGGAATGAAGTAGAAAAGGCAATAAGAGGATATGCAATCAGTCAAATTCAGTGGTCTCACGCAAGAAAAATAGAAATAAAATCAATTTGCGTAATCTGACGGAGTAAATTACAAGATATGAGATGTTTTTTTATAAGGAAAGGAGAATCAATGACCCAAGACCTAAATTATTAGTGGCCATATTAGCTTGTCTAGGAATCCAACGAACTAGCACCTCCCAGTCCCTACCTAACATGCTCTGAACCTCTTGGATTACCACCACGTCCGGATGATTCATCTGAACTGAGTTTCTGATCAGCGCCACGACTTCCTCGGCGTTAGATTCCAAAACCACTCTGCGCTCACCAGAATCCCAGCACATCTTGAGCCCAAAGAGAACAACCCAAAGCTCGGCTAGTAAGCTATCAACAGGCTCCACGGCTCTGAACATATAACCCCTTAAGAAAACCACTAGCATCCCGAAGAATCCCCCCACACGTCGCAACATGGTCTTTAGCGCATGCCCCATCCACGTTCAGCTTGACCCAACCAAGGCTTGGTGGCTCCCATTCTACAGTCCGAGGTTGAACTAGGCGGCCATTGAGGTTGACCCCCTGCAACGACCTTTTGGCATCTGATACAGTACTTATAATGTATTTGGCACGACAAATGATGTACTCGTTGCTCGTGAGGGAATTATAAAAAATTCTGGCATTCCAACGTTGCCAAATCAGCCAACATAGTGTGCTAAACAACTCGCTCCACCCCCCTTCCCTCGATCGAGCACCCTATGGATATTCTTTATTACCCAGTGATGAGCATCCAACTGGAAAAAACTAGGTATGACTGTTGGGTCCACGACCTCCAGCCAGAGGTTCCTTGTAACAGTACAATCCCGCAGCACATGGATGAGACTTTCAGATTCAGCTCCACACCAAGAACAACTGCCATCTCCCCCCATCCCTCTGCGAACAAGCTCCGCGTTTGTAAAGCTCTGCATGGTTTGGGGGGGGGGAGGGGAGGGGGAGAAAAATTATTTGTGGTGGGGCTACATGAGTTTTCCTCCTCTTTAAATTTTTTCCCTCCATTTTCCCTCCCCTCCCCTCCCCCACCCTCAAACCAAACAAAGGCTAAGTAGCTTATTATGAAGGGTAAGCCACATAAACGATTTACACCGTGGTACAGTTTGTAATTTCCATACCCGTTGCCATAACCTTTCCTCCACGGCTGGAGATGTCGATAATGCTTGGTATGCAGACTTGATCGTAAACTCGCCATTCCTTTCGTGTTTCCATCGAGCAACCCCTGACTCAGCAACAACTACTCCTGCACATACAGCCTACTTTTTAATACCCGCCCAAGCATTCGAGCCCCTTCTCTTTGGGTCTATATTCGGCATCAAGTCATCGCTGCACTTATACTTGCTCCTCATGACCTTCACCCATAGATCGTCCCGCCTTGTAATTAAGTTCCACCCCAACTTCATCATATAAGCTTTGTTTTGTCGTTGAAGGTGTTTCAACCCAAGATCCCCCCTTCTTCTTTGGTTCACACACCGTATCCCAAGCCACCAAGTGCATTTTCCTCTTAGCATGAGTCGTACCCCAAAAAAAATCTTCTATTCTGTTACTCAATATCTTCACATGTTCCCTTGGGCAAGGAAACGGTCTACATTGTATAGAGGTGATAGACGAAACAAGAGTGCATCTACCTGCCAAGGATAACGCAGTCGCCTTCCAACTAGATAGCCGGTTACGCACCTTATCGACAATTCCTTGGTAGCTACGGGTGTGCATGGTAAAACTCCCAGAATGACTTTTTCCTTAATTTCTGTGCCCCGGAACAAAAATGGATGGAAATTATATTTGGTAAATCTGGTTTTTTTTTTTTGGCTCCCGGGATGAACCGATTTATTTTTTGTGCTGGGGAGTTAAAAAAAAAACTAAAAATTTTGGCTTCTTTATTCCAGAACAAAAGATCAGAATTTATTTTTCCCTCAATCGAAGCAGAAATTTACCCTCGTTCACCACCAATACCGCCATTGCCACCCCCAACACCACCGCCGCCCCACCACCACCGCCACCACCACCGCCACCGTCACCGCCCCACCACCACCGCCACCACCACCACCACCTCCGCCACCATTGCCAGTACCACTGCCGCCGCCGCCGCCGCCACCATCGCCTCGCCACCACCACCGCCACGGCCACCTCCACACCACCACCACCGCCGCCACCGCCATCGCCACCCCCACCCCACCACCACCGCCTCGCCGCCGCCACCACCATCACCACCACCGCTCTCGCCACCACCCCGCCATCGCCGCTGCCGCATAAATAATTTTTTGAATATAAAAATTACATAAATAATTTTTTTAGGAAATTTAAATTTAAGTTTATTTGTAAAGTATAATAATTATATTAATTATTAAAGAAAAGGATAAAATGGTAAAAATAACTCATTAATTCTTCATCTTCCTCTCTTATTATTTTTTTAACTCCCAAACAAGGGGAGGAAAAATGTGTTACCAAACGTAATTTTGATTCTCGGAGTAAAAATAAAATGGATTAACAAACATAATTCTGATTTTCAGAACTCTTCCAAAGCACAGAATCAGAAAAAACTGTTTCATCTCACAAACAGTGCTAGGCAACAGAATGGTTATCATGCATACCCTACCTTTAGTTACGCGCTTATGGTGTAGAGGTACTCTAAGATACTTTCCAAGGTCAGGGGTTATTTGGAAACCTAGCGTATCGCAGAGCTCCAACCTCCTAATATCATTCACATTCTTCGAGAAGAACACGCGAGTCTTAGTCGCATTGACTTTCAACCCCGATGCCACACAAAAATTATCCAGGCAATCTCTAACCTCAGTCGCTTGATGAACATCTGCTTCTACAAATAAAACAATATCATCAGCAAAGAACAAGTGGGAAATTGGAAGTCCACCACCCTTACATAAATTAATAGACCGCCAATCGCCTCTTTCAATACGCTCCTGCACTAGGTGGCCCAATCGTTCCATGCATATAACAGATAGGTATGGCGAAAGAGGGTCTCCCTGTCGAACCCCTCTAGTGGGGGTGAAAGCACCTGCCCTCTCCCCATTCCATAACATCTGCATCTTTGGAGTAGAAACACAGGAGAAAATGATATCAATCAAGGAACTAAGCATATTTAGGTCCTGGAGACAGTCTCGGAGGAAGAGCCAGTTCATACGATCATAAGCTTTTTCCAAATCAATTTTAATGGCCATATACCCTCGTTTCCCCTGAAGATTCCGCATCGAATGGATAACTTCCTGAGCCACAATAATATTATCAAAGCTATGTCGTCTCGGAACAAAACTACACTGATGGGGACTAATAACTTTAGGAAGTACCGCCTTTATCCTGTTGCGATTACTTTAGTAATAATCCGCAGTTACTAAAGTGTTGTATATTCTTTATCTGGACATTCATACGCCACTTCAATCCACAGTTTGTCTCTTGTTTACATTGCCATATTCATTTCAGTCCGTCTCTTTGGTTTTTCATGTCATTAGGTGATAAGTATTGTGTAGAAACGGAAAAATAATTTAATCAATTTTACCAAATTTAATATATGGGTTTAAACTTCTCATGTTACATGAGAAGAAGAAGATTCATACACATACATGAAATAGTGGGACCCACGTATATATATAATGTTAATTATTATATATCATCTTTTAATTTTTATTTTTTTTTTAATTTTCATTTTTCATTTCCATTCTAATGTCTACCAAACAGAATACTCATATAAGTTCTCACCGAATCTTTCTTTCTTTTCCATTCAGTTTCCTTCCTTTCCTTTCCTTTCCTTTCCTTTCATTTCTCTCTTCAAATTTTCCTGAAAACAAACAAGGCCTAAGTGTCATTTAAGTTAAAGCTCATTAGCTATTCAAATGAGTACATTTGGATTAGCAGTGAGAGAAGTGATTTATTTTCAAACTGACTTTTATAGAAGTAAGATAGGAAAAAAGTCATATTGTAAATATTATTTATGTTTGGATTAACAGTGCCAAAAGTGATTTTTTTTTTCCAAACAAAGATGTGTTTGAATTATTATTTAAAAAGTAAGATATGAATCTTACTATATACTAAATATATTAACATTAGTTGTATATATTACGGTAATTGAAAATAAACATTTAAATTTGAAAAAAGGTTAAATTATTATTAAGAAATTAATGAATAATAAAAGTCTCTAATTAACAAAAGAAAGATATTTTTGTTAATATATATATATATATATATATATATATATATATATATATATATTGTCCCTGAAACTTTTGTTTAACAAAATTCTTATTAAAATTCTAAACCCTCACTCTGTTATTTTCTCTTATTAAAAGAAATATATTTTTAGCAAAAAAATCTTCTTTCCCCTTTCTCTCTCTCCCATACGTTGAAGAAAAGTAAGAAAATCCCCGACCAAAACTTGACAACGCTCCCATCCTCTGTGGCTCTGTTTGGAATGCACCACGTTAGGAGCGTTAGAACCAGTAATTTTGAAAAAAAGTCCACTAACGCTGCCAACGCTCATTTGGTCTGTTTGGGTTGAGCGTTAAGAAAAAGCTCCTAACGCTCAAAAAGCCCGTTAAGCTAAAAGCTCCACCATGCAGCTTTTTCCAAAACGCTCTCAGCTTTTTCCAAAACGCTCTCAGCTTTTTGACGTGGGTCCCGCCACTTCTACCACTATCAATCCAAACACAAATTAGATAGCTTTTAAACTACCACTCCTACCGGGCTTTTTCTAAAGTCAGTAGCTTTTAAGCCACCGCTCCTACCACCAACCCAAACAGAGCCTGTGTCAATGGAAAAGTTGCTTTTTGGATATAACCTTAGTCATAAATAAGTTAACCCAAAGACCTTAAAAAAATCTCCAACGAGGCTTTTTTCTCTCAATTTTTTTCCCCCTTCTGCAAAGCTCAAGCTCAACCCGCCGCTACTGGCACCGAACTCACTCAGACTCATTGCTATTGTTAGATTTTGAATAAAATGTTTAAGGCTCATAATCATAACTAGGTTTGTTTTTAAGACGAATGCTAATTGGTATATGTATAAGCATGAGAAAATTAAATAAATTAATTCCACTTACTAATTCATCTTAAAAAAGTTATTTTGTTTAGACGAACAGTAATTGGTAGTATAATAAGTACGGAAAAATAAATAAATAATTTAATTTCACTTTTTATTCAGTTTAAATAACCTCAGAGTGCTTTGCAATTATCCTGTAAATTTAATTCTTGCTGGGTATATATGGTTGAATGTTCTTCCCATTCTTACTAGCACTTTTTTATCCAAAACAGCCAAAAAAAAAAACAAACGAGTGTCATTGAACATTATGCAGGAAGTCAAAGTCGTAACTAATCTGAAACCTTGTTTGGTTAGTTATTAATTAACAAGCCACTTGATTGTTAAATTTACCTAATGCATTATTTATTAATCATTAAATACCTTGTTCCCGGCCCATAGAGAACAAATAGATTATTTATTATCTATCATGTGTTGGAGAGCCGTCTTGATGCCGCCGTTGAATATATAGTCTACGACTTGGCACATAGTGGATCCCAAATCTAAGTTTAGTGTATGAGGCGGCATGCGTGAATTAGCACTTAATTTTCTTTTTCTAAAGCTCATCTTTATATAACATCATCGTTAAACTTATGAGTTTACCATTTTTATGTTTATATCTTATAAACATGTACCTTATTGTCAAACTAGGCAAATCAAATCATGTTAGTTCGCTTTTAAACTTGTACTAACATTTTGATTTGACAATGTTCAGTGATTATATATATAAGGGTTTAGGAGCAAAAATATACATGTACTTTATCTTTAGGAACGCCCAGCATCATATGCTTTTTTTTGGAGCAAAAATACACATGTGATTACATTTTAGGAGTAAAAGTCACACCACTGTTAAAATCTAGTCTGTTGTAAATATGACTTTTTCTGTTGTAAATGGTCAGATTTTAAATTTTGTTGTAAATATAACACTTCCTGTTGTAAATATAGTCTTTTTTTTGTTGTAAATGACATTTCTATGTTCAAAATCCAAGTGTTTAAATATTGTTGTAAATATGACATTTTCTGTTGTAAATATGATCAAATTTTAAATTTTGTTGTAAATACAACACTTCCTGTTATAAATATAGTCTTTTTTTTTTTGGTAAATGACATTTCTATGTTCACAATCTAGGTGTTCAAATGTTGTTGTAAATATGACATTTTCTAAAATGTAACCACATGTATATTTTTGTTTCTGAAAAAAGCATATGGTGTTAGGCGTTTCTGAGGGTAAAAGTACATATATATTTTTGCTCCTTTACACTTTATATAATTTTTCTTAAAAATATATTTATTAAGCATGATAATTATGAATGTTGATAGGTTTAATTTCAATTATTTAGATTTAAAATATATTTAAAACAAATTGTTGTCATTTTTTATATTTCAATGATTAAACTTAATATATATTTATTAATAAAAACAATTCAGATTTATAATATAATTTTATATGGCTATCATAAATTTAGTTAATCTTATACGTTTACAATCTTCCTCCATGGTCCATACCCTCAATTTGTCATTTGCACGTCGGTCGCTTCTAGGCCACAACTTCCTAACTCGTAAGCCTATTTTTCTTATGGGGAATTGAAATTTAATAAACACCTAAATTGAAAAATGGAAATGGAAATGGAAAGGACCACGCAAATTATATTATCAGCTTTAATAATTGAGCGAAAGTGATGTATTTGATTCCTAATCAGCTAATCTCTTGTAGTGTCCCCGCCGTCGATAGGTAAGCATCAGACATCACGTCATCAACTACCATTAACTCACTTATTTATAATGCCTAATGCCAATTGTCAATAACTTGGTAGAGTGTATTTTTAGTCATTTAAGTTTTATGAGGTATATTTGTTATTTTTTGACTTTATAAAATATATTTCTAATCATATTTTTTAACACCGTTATTCTTACTAATGAAAAATGTAAACTCAAGTGATAACGGTGTAAATTTAAATAATTACTGTATAGTTAAATATTATTAAGCTTAAATTTAAAATATGGACGAATGGAATAATATATAAAATTTGTGTAATTAAATACTATTAATCATCACTTAAATTTACCGTATCAACGTTTTCCATTAGCAATATTAACAAAGTTTGAATTTTAGGACTAAAAATATACTTTATAAAGTTAACAAATCAAAAGTGTGATTTATGTAAAACTTAAAAGACTATAAGTATACTTTAATCTTAATTATATGATCAATAATTTGCATCCTCACTTATTAAGTTATTCCAGGATTTATCATATTTTCACTGATTCAGTTATATTTGTTTTATAATTAAGCTAAATTATACAAAATTTCCTAAATTTTAGATCAACTATATATTTAGTCCCCCGAATATGTATCTCAAGCTCCGTTCTTAACTTTTTATTTTTTGTATGATAACAATCATACCATTAATTGACAGTTATTTTTATTTTCCAAAAATTGTCACATGAAATGAAATTAATAAGTAACGTGTAACACCATCATCCACTTGAAAGAGGACGATATCGTGCCACCTTTAGTTTTAGGGTGTCCGATATGCCTTAAAAGAGTTTCTAGAATAAAATTGGGTTTATTATCCATCTAATAACCTCTTTTTAAAAATTATTTTACATAAGTCGAGACAAAACTCCTCTCACAACTTATCTTACAAATCCCAAAAACTAATCTTCAAAAAGAGGTTTTGAAACGGGCACTTAAACTCTGTTAAAAATGTGTTAATTTGTTTTCTATGATTTTTTATAGAAATAATTCTTTTTTTTTTTTGGGGTCAAAATTGTGGAAATAATTCTGGCACGCGTGGAAGAGTCAATTTCTAGGAACCATCCTAGTCAGCATCACAGCTTGCTTTCCAAGAAGGGGCAGGTTTGGTATATATTGGCGCGTGGTCATTACTTACAGTACAGTCTTACCTGTCAAAGTCAGCCACCTTATTCCGTGTCCCATTCACTCTCTTCCTTTCTTTATGAATTAGTTAAAAAAAGACTGGATAAACTTAATTAAAAAAAATCAAGAAATGTTAAAATGATAACAAATTAAAAATATTTTCATTTTAATTTATTTTTAATTATATTAAAAATATTCTTGTTAAATTTATCGGACATTTTAAATGCAATTAAATTATGAGCTAATATTTTTCACAGTGTGAAAAAAATTAGATTGTCATGCCTCAATGGTTTGTATATATTATTATGACTTTATTTTATAATAACTATTTAGGATTAAGATTAGTTTTATTAATATATCTTATATTAAGATCAAACGAGTATTATAGTTTTATTTTAATTTTGTATTACATGTAGATTTATTGATATATATGTATAATTTTTTTTTATTTTAAAAAAAATTTAGATCGTTATCCATTTTTTCCAAGGGGGAAAAAAGAAAAAGAAAGGCCACCTACCCCGACCATGTTATAATCAGTATATAAGACATTATTACACACTAGCTCCATTTCCATCTTCTGCAGAATATTTTCATCTCTGGGTTTGAATTACTCCATTAATTAATTCCTCAGCTAGAGAAGTTATATTCGTCTCGTCGATCGACACAAAAATGGAGGGCCTTCTACCTTTAATTTACAGAGCCGTGATGAAAAGTCGAACTCGCCGGGAATATCAACGTCTCCGATCAGTATCCTCTCCTCTCATAAACAGGGCCGAGACCTATCCTCGCAGCAGGTCCCAGAGTAATCTTTATCAGTTTGAGACGCCTGATTCGACCCAGACGGTGACTGAACTTTATGCAGACGGCGGCAACAATGATCACCGTCGTCGTCGTCGACACCACCAGAGGCACAACTCCGTCGGAGATTTCATTTCCGGCCGTTACTCGTCTTCTCAGCGGCACACAAACAGTGCTTCTTCGAAGCCTCCCGTCCGGTTTAGCAGTCACAGAAGAATGTTCTCATGTATCACGGCGTAGAGTAAGCTTTTCTTGCTGGTTAATTTGTGCTTTTTCAAGTTAGTTAATTCACACACACACACACGATGTTAATGAATTTGAAGATCCATTATATTGTATTCTTCCATGATGATGCTTGTAAATTAATTGTAATTGTTCAAGTGTACGTAGATGTATTAATTTAATAGGTTTGTACTATAAAAAGCTAAATTTCTGAGTGCTGTGATAAATATATATTAAAGAAAAAAAGATATGGCCTTTAATTTTCTTGTCATATAGTTCAAGGCTGGTTCATCTTTTCTAAAATTTCTTCATCGATTTGTGAAGCCTCGTTCGTTTCTAGCTCAGATGTGTATAATTACCAATTATAAAAATAGAAAGGAAATAATGAACATGCAAATTGGGAAAAATAATTGTCATACTATAGAAAATAGTTGATATTGATATGCAAAAAAAGGTATATAATTGTAATTTTCAATTTTAATCTGTTTACAACATTTTACTTTGACGAAGTTGTCTTAAAAGGACGTATTTGGAAGTAGCCCAGCTGGTAAAATCGAATTGGCCGTGTATAGCAAATAATCAAAATTCTGAATAATTCTAATAAAAAACCATGCATGCTAACAGAGACGGACAATTATTGTAATTACTGATTAAGGACATATAATTCTCCCCTAAATCTTCCTTAACATGTGCAAAGATAAACACTTTAATATATTAAGGGTTAAGTAGCAATTTGGCCAACGACCTATTACCTTAGGAATATCCAACACAAATAACTTTTAAGTGGATACCGTTATAAAAGAGTCTTACTCATTTTTTTTGTGTTGACTGCATTTTTTTTAAATATTTTTGGTATTTTTGGTCCACTTAAAAGTTATTTGTGTTGGATATTCTTGAGGTGGTAGTTTGTTCACTAAATTACTCCTTAACTCATATATATTAATTTCGTGTAGGCAGAGGCAAAAGCCAGAGAAATAGTTTAAGAAGGGACAAATATTTTAGGGAAAATTCCTTTAATGTTTTAAGGGACTAAAAAAAAATCAAGAAAATTTGAGAGAAAATTTTGATGTTAAAAATGTCTTAAGGAGTTTTTTTTTTTTTGGATGCAAAGCAATAGGGGAAGGGGGGATCGACCCTAGGACCGGGAGGAGGGAAATGAATCCCAATACCACAACACTACTAGTAGTACTGGTTGTTTTAAGGAGTTGTTAAAACTCAAAGATGATACTCTATTAAAGAAATTATTAATGGCCTTTTTGACATCAAAAATTTTTTAGAGATTTTTTAAACATTTTCTTGATTCTTTAAAACTTTAAAGAGATTTTTTTCAATATTTTATAACTAACATATGCCGTCAAGTTACACTACTTTGAAAAAGTTTATAAAATGCAAGTAGCATGCGCAAGCAAATTAAAGTATTGACGCCTTTCTAGTTTCTACGTACTAATGTTTTGACTCTATTTCTTTAAAAAAAAAAAATACTATCTCTGATTCTAATTATAAGATTAAATTAACTTTTTTAGAGAGATTAAAAAAACTAACTAAATTACTTTAGAGTATTTTTACTTTTATTTTTGTCTCCAAACTAATTATTTTGACTAATAAACTAATATACTCCTTTCGATCTTAATTATAAGACCAAGTTACATTTTTTGAAGAAATTAAAGAAGTTAATTAAATTATTTTAGATTATTTATATTTTTCTTTTGTTCTTCAAACTAATTAGTTTGACTAATAAATTAATATATAATCTAAGGATACACAACATATGATATGATTAAGTAACTTATTTAGGTTCCTTAATCTGTCCAAAAAAATCAACCCAGTCTTCCTTAGCCTTTATAAGAAAAGTCAACTTGATTTTATAATTAGGACGAGAGGGAGTAATACAGAATGATATAATTAATTTTTTTTGTGATTATAAGTGTTAGCATGCTTTATAGCTTAGCTAATATTACACTAATTAAATAAAAACACAAAAATATTCAATAATATCCTGAATTGGATTGATGCGGCGAAGAAACGTGTTGACAATTAATTAGTAGTAGTATTTGTTAGTGGTTGTCCATTACAATGGCGTAATTCAAATGATAATTCAATTGACATTTAAATGGAATAAAACGTGATTTAATGTTAATTGTAGTATATGTCTTCTTCCGTTAGAACGAACTCGTGTAATCAGAAGGCAATTTGTTGAAGAAGAAGAATACGGCTGGTTTGATTTGAAGAGGAGACATAGGGATGAACTGGATGATGTAGTGGTTTTAAAATTAATCTTGGCTAACAGTCGGGGTAACGCTATTTCATTTTTTACACTTCTGGAATAATATTGCTCAAGAAAAAACTTGAACCTCATAAAATTATAGAAGTGGTCCCCGCCCCTATAAAATCATAGAAACAAACCCAGGGGTTTTAGAAAACTACATTTAAATCTCATAAAAATTTTAATATTTTCACTTTATTAGTCCTATTAAAAGTTTTTTGAGACTTTATTGAGTTAAAATGTACTTTTATGAAAATCTAGGTTCTATTATGTAATTTTCACCTCCTTAATTATATTCTTGATTCTACCCCTGCTCCCACTTACATGAAAACTTTCATGTCATTAATCTATACGACCATTAGCGGGAACAATACTAAAGTTGTGATTTTACTCAGGCACATAAGGAAGACATGGAATATTCTTGCTTTTCAAGTGGAACTGAAGGTTCCGTGAAGACTTGTATTTATAATAAAAAAAAGAAATAATCATAGAGGTGTTATACATGCACTTTCACTCGAAAAACATGTATTCTCAATCCTGTATTTTCTATGGATCAAAGTCATAGCGATCTATTTTTGGATTGTTGGTAAGCTCAACCCCTCTTCTTAAATTTTTATATATAGTTTTTTTTTCTTATATTGGATATATATGCATTTTGACATGACGTGGTCCTGTTATGTTTGGAAATTTCTGTCAAGATTTTAAAGTGGCCTTGCCACCAGTTTTTTTTGTTTTTTTACACACAAGTTTTGATGAAAAAAGTGACCCTGTTTGAGTTAGAGTTGAAAAAGTATGTTCATGTAAGTCAAGACAAAACTTATTTTATAAACTTATTTCATATATTGTAAGTCACGTTGAAAAAACAGTTTCTATTGTTCATTCAAATAGACATGTAAGTTATAGAATTAAAATATTCATGAACCTTTTTTTAAATCTGGGGCAAGATTTCCTGACATGACGGGATTTGAATACACCGTCCATTTAGTATGAAGAGAAACAAAAGAACAAGGCAAGAAAAAGAAGAGAAACTGTTATAGAAAAAAGAGAATAAAAAGATTAAGTTAAAATCAATAAAAAAAATATATAAATAATTAAACAATAAGTATAAAGACACACTCCCTCCAAACACACGTGTTTGTTTTTAACTAATAGCGATTAAAGTTTTCAAAAACAGTTTTTTAATCATAATTTATAGTATGTGATAGGGCTGAGCATGAAACCTAAAACCCATGAGCCCGCTCAAAACCCAATGTAATTAGGCCATATTGAGCCCGTCTAAAAAGATTTTATAATGGGTTGGGTTAGAACCCGCTCATTCAAGATTTAAATGGGTGGGCTATGGGCACACCTATGGGCTGCCTATACACGCCCATTTAATGTAATTTTTTTATTAACTACCCCTCCCATTCCGCATTCCACTTAAAGCATTCTCTGAATTCCTTCCTATTTAAGTATTTAGCCACCTCTAGTCCATAACCATAATAGCCATCAACTCTCAAGATTATATAATGATAGTACTTGTCTAAATTTATATTGTTTTGTGTGAATTGTAATTATAGAACTTTGAAGATTTAGATTTCAAAAATTGGAATGATGAATTTGGATGGATACTTAATGTTTATGTATGTTTTTTTTTTTTAAAAATAAAAGTCAATTGTAAACGGGTTACCCAAAACCCGGTTAACCCGCCCAGTGGCGGAGCCACACTTAAGTTTATGGGTGCAACTGTGCAAGTGCACCCATAAAATTTTGAGATATATATTTTAGTTAGCTATAATGTCCATTAATAGACTTGCAGCTCAGTGGTAATGTATTTGATTATTGAGTAGGAAGTCACTGGTTCGATGCTGTTGGACCCCTTTCACGTGCTATTTTTTGTTCTTTTTACCACTATAAACAACAGAAAGATTTTTGTGATTTAGTTAAACTAGCAAAGATAGTTTCTTTAATTCAGAAATCATTGAGTAGTCCAATTTTATTGATTAGCTTTATTTAAAATTGTAATGAGTTTGGTGGTTGAAATTTTGGTTTTATGTAAAATTTTCCAATTTTTGTCTTACAGAAGTGTGATGGATAGTTTGTGCCTCTTGACATCGGATGAAATTTGTTAGGATTTAGAAAATCCATAGGTTATTGCTGATTTGATGGTAGATGCTGATCCTATTTTATGCACATCTAATTTGCTTAGAACCCATTGAAAGTAGTTTTCTTTTATTTTCTTTTCTATATTCATTTGATTTTTAATGCATTTAAAACTTTTCTCAAAAAAAAATTTTCGGAGGCGCTCCCGTACCCCCAAATGCCCTTACAAATTGTGCACCCATAAACATAAATTTCTGGCTCCGCCATTGAACCCGCCCATTTATGTGCTAGATCATTTACACAAGTTTAAATGGGTTGAGGTATGGGTATGAGCTAACCCATACCCATTTAAAATTAAATGGGCGGGTTATGGGTTTGACCTCGGATTACTCAACCCTCCCATTACTCTGCCTTAGTATGTGAGAAGAATTTTATCTCAATATATATGAATAAGTATTTGTAGAGTGACAAACGCTTATCCAAAACAGTTTTCAATACGCTGTAGTTACAAGACCTTTGAAATTTTAACCAACTTTTTTTCCTATCAATCATAAATCCTACCATTGCTTATATAGCAGCGGAAGGGAGTACTAACAAATAAGACTAGGTGCATTCAATATAATACAGTAGTTTTCCATTAGAGAAAAAGATAAAAAAATGCCACTTCAATTTCAAAATCATAATTGATTTCCTCCTCAAATGAATTATTAATTGTTATATTCTTATATTTAATACCTATAATTCTCTATGGAAAAAAACTAATTTAAGATCTTAAATGATTCTACTTTGGGTCCTAAATATATGATATATTTTATAGTGTAATTTGTACTACAAACTATATCCTATATTTAGGACTGAAAGAGTACTTTTTAATCTTTTTTTAGTACAAAAAAGTTTAAATGATGGTAGACACCAGTGTCTCACTAAGATCAGGCATTGCTTTTAGGTTCTAAGAGCGCTTACAAAGGTATTTACAGATCGCCTAAAGGTCCGACTGGCGGGTATAAAACCTCCTTCATTTTGAGATGAAGGTCGATGTCTTAGCCAACTATGCCAATTTTTGATGGTAGTAATTTTTCTTTTTAGTTTTTTTTTTAATCTATTTGTCTTTCCATCTTGTGACATGTCCAAAATCCTAGAGAATTTTAAAAATTCAAATTCAGTGGGCGGCCGGGCCCTGGTGTCATTGGGCTCCCAACTGATCTCTCTAATATGTTTATTTACTTATTTATAACTCTATAGCATTTATCTATTGGGATTAATTTCCCCCCCTCTCGGTCCTGGGTTCGATCCCTCTCCCCTGTAGCCTTGTATAAAAAAACTCTATAACACCCGGTATCCAAAAGAAAAAAAAACTCTATACTACCCTTTCCTAAAATTTGTATCCAAAGTCATCTGTGCAAAGTGCCCCTTTAAAAGGGAGAGGCGGATGACGCTGACATTTCCATTTGAAATCTCGCGCAAACAATTGGAACACTTTTTCGCGCCATAACAGAGAGACGGAGATCTTAGAAGAAACGAAATGGTGCAGGTATGCTTCATTCTGGACCTGCGGAGCTTGGGACCGCCATTGCTTAGAGACCTAAAGCAGGTACCACAAAAGAAACTGCTCTCCCAGCCTCTGTATTATCTCACAGTGCTTTTCTGCCTTAGTACTCAAGTATCTGATATTCGATTTTGCGAACAAAATCAATAGGAGTATCTCTAACCGCATCAATCACAAACAATCTTATACTTAAATTGATTACTTATGATGGATTGAATTTCAATTCTCAGTCATTGCTTCAACTTGCGAACTTCTACGCCGTTTTAAATACTTCCTCATCGCCTCGTCCAAAATCGAACTCTCCCTCAGATAAGATCGGTCTGTGCTACGTCTTTAAGAATCGATTATCTTCTTCTGATGAGGTATTGAACTTTTGTACTTGTTATTATTATTATTATTTTCTTTTCAACATATGGTTGCTGCGATCCGTATGAGCAAGAGTAAATCTGCGTGTAACGCAGCTGAAGATCGCCTATAATCCCGGAGGAAATTTCAATCTACGCGATTTCCACCATGCTGTTAACAGCTTGCCCTCCGATTCCTTCCTGCCTGATAATGATAACAATTACGGTGCGTTCTCTCTCTTTATATCTCTCTTGTTTGAAGAAGCGCAATGATTAGTTGGCTGATTACTTTCAGACGTAATGCTTTCAACTGTTTTGAGTGATCGAGTATTGTACTCCTGGCAAGGCAAAGATATTGAGAGAAAAGCGATAGTCATAACTTCATTCTTGCCTGAAGATGTAGACTCTACAATGCAAAGGTGCCTCATGGTGAGTCAGTGATTACATGAATTAGGTTGAATGGCAATGGAAATAGTTCCTTCTTGTCTAGTAATCTAACGGCTGTTCTGTCTTTTTCCAGGATGCTGCAGATAGATGTGTTTCGGTTGATTTTGCAGTATTTCAGCAGAAGTCAAGCCATCTAACTGATACGCGTGAAAACATTAACAACTTCCGTCGATGCATTTCTCATATTGACAATTGCTCATTCCAGACTTACATCCATGGTCAAGTATTCTGTCAACATTTTAAATCAGCTATTGTTTTTTAGATTTTGAGAACTACTACTTGTAATTTTTCGATACTGACAGAGAAAATAAAAGAGAGTGTACAAGTCTATTATTCAAGTGCTTCATAGTTAATATTTGAATCTGAAATTTCTGGAAAGCTTATAAAGGACTGCAGATTTCAGAGTAATGCAGAGTATTGTTAAAAGATGGCTTCAAGTTTTACAAGATGACACGGAGAAGCCACTCCAAGCACGTCTCATTTTTAAAGAAAATCTATTAGATTCAGTGAACCACATATTCTGCAACCTGTATGCAGCTGCCATTTCAATCAGCAGTGGCTTCAGTCAATGTCAGGTAATATCGTACTCACAATACTCATGCATCTAGTAATCACTCCAATTTTTGGCTCACATCGTTTTCAAAAGTAGTACGTTTGTGTTGTTTTTTTACAGAATTTTATGCTTGCCAGTTTATTAAAGATCATATGTTAAGGATTCCTGTTTTTCTCAGGCCAAAAAAGATGCAAGATCAGCATAATATTCAGTAAATATTTTCTTTATCATGTTTAGACGATATATATTGCATTTAAGCTATTGAATATGCATATACTCGGAGCATTTTAATGCCCAATTTTGTCTTTCCATCTATCAGAGGATAATCCACTCCGAGGGGCGAGGATTATATATTGTTTTACTCTTGGTAGATTCAAGACATTATATGTATCCTAGTACTAGACAGCTATAGCTAGAGCATAAGGGCAAAGATGCCTTTATAAGATATCTCATAGAATCTAGTCAGTGTACATTTTGTATTAGTTACTTTCGTTATTAGTCTGATTTTAAAAATAAACTATGCCATTTCATTGTCCTGCATCATTGATCACGAAATTCCATTAAATTCAGATGCTTTATCATTTTGACTATTTAAAAGTAAAAAAGAGAAGCGTTAATCATGGGGATTGGGGACGTTATAGACATGCAGATGTCATGGCATTCTGTTACGAGATGCTGAAACAACCAAGCTCAACAGATTTTCCTGTCCAGTCACAGGCAGCAATCTGGAAGCATGTGATGTTATTGAAAATTCTGTCAGGGTTGGGGACAATACAGTTCTGTTTCTTCCATCATTCCATAGTTTCCTAAAGCTCCCGCAAATTAATTCACGAATTGACATAACAGTTATCAAGAGGACAAGCTTGACTTCTGTTAATGAAGGTAAACATAGCTTTTGGCATTTCATAAACATCTTTAGAATCAAAGCATTATTCTGCATGTGTATGTTTTTTTTTTCCTTTTAAGAAAACTACAAATCAACGTGGATAGCTTGATGAAGTTGCTTAGTGTGATAGACTGATTGAACAAATGCTTTGACCTTTCCAACGATTAAAGTACGAGTAATATAAATCACAAGATATATATCCTGTTTGAAGGAATTTCTGTCTGATTGACTGTAAAGGAAGAAAAGATCTTTTGATGTGTTTTCCACAAATTTATTCCTCATATTTTGGCATTCCTAGTATTTTTATTCCAAATCACTTCGTGGTTTACCATCCATTCACCCTCAAGCAATGCAAGTTTTGCACTTTAATGCAGGTCTGATAATGGGGGATTCCTTCGTTGTGATTCCATCCTCCTGTCATGTGATTGAATCTACTTCAGACGATGCTGATCAGCCGGACTTAAATGCTCTAGGTGTGTACTAATTCTCAACACCCTCTTGAATTTCAATATAACAATGTCAGCATCGCACCAGAGGCATAACTTAGTTGTACGAATTGTTCTTCTCCAATGTACAGTTGTCAAAAGTTCTTCACATGATATATGTTTCTGCCATTATTTTAAGTATAGCTATGATTTGACAGTTTTCCGAGGCCTTTCTAGTGTTCTGCACTCAATGGACCAAGGTTTGATATGCTCTTCGAATAGTGATCTAGAAACAATGACTGAGGTTCCTTTCCGTTGCTATTATATTCTGCAGCCATCAGATAACGGGCCAATGCTGCTCAGGGTAATCACTAAGCCTCTCTTGCTCTCAATAATTATTTCATGATATCTTTGATAGCAGATTATACTGTATGGCTCGTATATCCTGATGAAGTTTTGTTGTCCCTTTTTAGATCCGTGTAACCAATGTCCATTAACATGCAGCGTCTTGCAGGTGCAGAAGAAGTATTACGTGTTCCTGATAATCGATTAGCTAACTCATCTGTCAATAAGGAAATTGAGAATTCTGTTGAAGCCTGTTTGTTGAAGGTTCGATTTAAACTTTTCTAAGGTGTTTGTGTATGTCCGCATGTGCGCACTCTCCCTCTCTTTCCTTTCCTTTCTAATGAAAGTTCGATGCACACACATACAATGTAATATTGGCAATATTCCACCAGGGACAATTGTAGAGTGTCTGACTCTAAGGTGCGAAATTATATTCTGCCTTTTTTCTTTTTCATGTTCTGCTGGGAGCTATATATATGTGTATATATATGAACTTATTCGGGAGAATTTTGGTTGTTCTGCCAGTTAATGAATCTCACATAGCGGAACCAAGGTCTTTTTAAATCATTAGACTCATTTATTACTCTCTGCTAATTATATGGAATTAACTAACAAAACATACATATTGAATTTGAATGAGCTAATTGTACGCATTTATCACTTTCTGGTCCTAGAATATTGTAACGATGACAGGAGAGTTATGCATGCAGATTGATCTCGCGCCCTATGATCCCTTGCTGCATGAAAGAGGCTTTCATCAAAAACTAAACTTGCTTGTCAGAGAAAGCTTACAGTTTGGGTTAGTGAACTTCTCCATTCATTTTGACATGTGCCAGCGAATGAGCTTAACAATGCACTTGAACATGAATGGCCTCCTTTTAAAACAACGAGTGTTTTCTTTTCAAGAGAATAATAATAATAAGAATCAAAGGTCAGCATTTAGATCAAAGGCTGCCCAGTATGACAATAGATAATATCTTTTCTGGGGATGGACATTTACTGCATTAGTAAATGTAGAATCTGTTATTAATCCCACAATTATAGGGATTAACTAAACCTAGAGATCATAGGAGATTAATTAGCTTTCAGTTTTCAAATTTGATCCTCTATTTTATCTATAAATGTACTCATTCACTCGATGGAATAATATAACAATTATTTCTCTCTGTATTTCTTCATGGTATCAGAGCACTAAGAAGAAGAGAATAATTGATTATTCTAGACGTTGCCCACTGTAACGTCTTAAAAATCTGAGACGTTGCCCATTGCAACATCATCAGAACCCATCCAAAATGTTACCTAGTCTCGTCCGACTCTGTAACATCAAAGTCCTGCTCGTCACACGTTGCAGTCAATCAACGTTGTCGTCAATCTCGAGTGTCTCTGTTCCGGTTTCGTCCGACTAGTTCTTCAAGATTGTTCTCTGCCTTCTCTGGCCGTCAATCACATTGTCGTCATCGTCAACCTCTGTCATTTCCAGTACTCGGTCAATCGTCATCGTCCTCGTCAAACTACCAGGGTCGCGTCAGCCTCTGTAGTCACCAGCGTCATCTGAAGATCAGGTCCGACTCATTCACCTCCGTCTCGGCCCACTGTCACACGTCTGTGGCGTCTTTGCGTTGCTCATCCGTCCAAGTCTGAGAATTAGAGAATCAGTTCATCTCGATTCAGGTGGTGCGGCTCGTCACTCAATCTCTGGAGGGTTCAATCGGTCTTTGATTTTTTGATCTGTTATTGGGTTTTTTCTTTGGTTATCATTGGGCCTTTTTGTTTCTCTGCTAGCTATCATTGGGCTTTTTTGTTTCTCTGCTAGCTCACGCCATTGGATCTGATTTGGGCTTCATTAGATTTTATTATTATTATTTCGTTTGGAACACTTTATTTTGACAACCAACATGTCTTCAATCCTCCGTATCACGATCTGGGTCTAGTGACATCTCTACCGTTCTTATTGTTTCTGAGAAACTTACCAGTGATAATTATCGAGAATGGTCTCAATCTATGATTCTTGCTCTCGATGGAAGGGACAAACTTGAATATATTAATGGTGAAGCTGAAATGCCCTCCAAATCAGAAACCCAGGCATTTCGCAAGTGGAAGTCAGAAAATGCTTTGGTTTCCTCTTGGTTGATTAATGCTATGTCATCCTCACTCAAGAAAACTTTCATGTATCTTCCATCAGCTCGTGAGATTTGGGAGGCTCTCCGTGAGACATATAGTACGGTAGGGAATCGCTCTCGCATCTTTGACGTGAAGAAGAAATTGTGGCAGCTGAAACAGGACCACATGTCACTCGATGATTATTATATGGAAAAATAAGCTATGTGGCAAGAGTTTGATGTCTTAACAAATAAAATTCATCATTGCGGGGCTGATGCTAAAGCAGACCGCAAAGCGAAAGAAGAGGAAAGAGTCTACGAGTTGCTGGCTGGTCTTATTGTTATTTATGATGATGTTCGGGCACGGATCCTCAGTCAAGAGCCCTTGCCTTCTGTACGTGAAGTCTATACCACTTTGCGTAATGAAGAGGATAGGCGTAAATTAATGCTTCAGAATCAAAATAATTCCGCTGCTACTCATGTACCTTCTGAAGCCTCAGCATTTGCTGTTCGATCTATGGAATCCAAAGGTTCTAAAGTATGACCATTCTGTGATCATTGTAAGAAACCAGGGCACACTAAAGACACCTGTTGGGATCTTCATGGCAAGCCTGCTGACTGGAAACCAAGGAAAGGAAGAGGAAAAGGTTATGTAGCTGAAGCCTCCAAAGAATCACCCCAAGATGACAAGCTAAGCAAAATCATGGAAATGCTAGTCACACTACAAACTACAAAACAACCGTCTGCCACAATAGTCAGGAGAGGTAATTTTTTCCAAGCCTTAGCTGTAATTAAAGATCGGTGTATAGGGAATTGTTGGATTATTGACTCAGGTGCCTCGGATCATATGACTGACAATAAAGCCCTTTTTTCATCCTATACACCTATCACCAATGGCGTGACTGTACGGATTGCTGATGACTCTCAGTCTATAGTGACTGGAATTGGTTTTATCAAAATCTCTGCTACACTTACTCTTCACTCTGTATTACATGTTCCAAAGTTGAAGTGTAATTTATTATCTGTGAGCCAATTAGCTAATGATGAACGATGTCAGGCTAACTTCTTTGCTACTTACTGTATTTTTCAGGATCTGCTGACAGGGATGATGATTGGGAGTGCTAAAGCGCTTGATGGTCTCTATTACCTTGATGAAAGTGATAGTCGTAGGATTCAATCTTGTAATAAAGTGTCTTTTCCTAGGAGTAGTGACTTGGAGTTATGGCACAAACGTTTAGGTCATCCAAATTTCAATTACATGTCTAAGATGTTTCCATCTGTTGTTTCCAATAAAAATGTCTCTGATCTTCAATGTGATTCATGTGAAAAAGTTAAAAATCATTGTACCTCCTTTCCAAAAATTGCGTACCATGCATCAAAACCTTTTTCCATAATTCACAGTGATTTGTGGGGACCTTCTCGCACACTAAACCGATCAAAAACCAAATGGTTCATCACTTTCATTGATGACTACACTCGTGTCAGTTGGGTTTACCTGTTGAAAGATAAAACCGAGGTGTATCAAACCTTCCTCAACTTCCACAGTATGACCCAAACCCAATTCCAAACCAACATCAAAATCCTACACACTGATAACGAGACTGAATACTTCAATCAATCCCTGTCTACCTTTCTATCCGAAAAAGGCATTATTCACAAAAGTACTTGTCCCAATACACCACAACAAAATGGCATTGCAGAACGCAAGAATCGTCATATTCTCGAAACTGCAAGAGCCATCATGTTCAGTAGTAATGTTCCCAAATATCATTGGGATGATGCTATTCTTACTGCTACATTCCTTATCAACCGAATGCCCAGCCAACCACTATCTTACAAAACACCACTTCAACTCTTGCATCAGCACTATAACCTCCCATACGTCGAAAACACTCTGCCACTCAGAGTGTTTGGCTGCACATCCTATGTTCACCTCCATCATACCAACAAACTTGATCCTAGAGCCCTTCAGTGTGTCTTTCTTGGCAACTCTCATTCTCAGAAGGGCTACAAGTGTTATGACCCGATTTCCAAACGGTTTTTTGTTACCTGTGATGTCACATTCCATGAAACTACTCCTTATTATTCCTTGTCTGCAATTCAGGGGGAGAGAGATGGTGAATTCCAGACACCAAAAGATGATCAAACGATTACAATCTATACACCTCCAATCTATATACCTATCCAAATAGAACCAGATACCTCTGCTAACCCTGGTAATGTGCCAATTCCAGGGGGAGACACAAACAAGTAGGGAAAGATCTACGTTCGACGAAATAAAAAGGGTAATGAGTCACAAGCTATTAGCACTCACCAGAAATCAGAACCAGAGGTAGGTTCGGGAGAAACAGTGGTCACAAAGAGTTCTGACCTTGATCTTCCCATTGCAGTACGAAAAAATCCTAGATCATGCACTTGACATCCTATTGAGCAGTTTGTCTCCTATAAGGCCCTTTCATCTAAATATAGGGCATTTGTCTCTCACCTTGATAGTATAAGGGTACCAAACACTATTGATGAGGCCATGACTATACCTGAGTGGAGGCAAGCTGTCTTGGAAGAAATGGAAGCCCTCAAAAGAAATAAGACATGGGATATAGTAGATCTACCTCAAGGAAAGAAGTCCGTTGGATGTAAATGGGTATTCACCCCAAAGTATAGAGCAGATGGGACACTAGAGAAATATAAAGCTAGATTGGTTGCAAAAGGCTTCACTCAAATATATGGGGAAGATTATACTGAAACGTTTGCTCCGGTAGCCAAGTTGAATACCATCAGAATTCTCTTGTCCATTGCAGTAAATTTAGATTGGAATCTGCACCAACTCGATCTAAAGAATGCCTTCCTCAATGGAGACCTTAAGGAAGAAGTGTACATGAAGTTACCTCTAGGGTTCCCAAGAAAAAAGGCTAATCAAGTCTGCAAACTGAAGAGATCATTATACAGGTTGAAACAATCTCCACGTGCCTAGTTTGACAGATTCACTCGAGTTCTAAAAAGACATGGGTATACTCAAGGGCAAAGCGACCATACTTTGTTCACCAAACATCACAAGGGTAAGATGGCTGTGTTAGCCGTGTATGTTGATGATATAATTCTTACTGGAGATGATGAGGAAGAAATTAATCAAAACAAGGCAGCCCTAGCAAGAGAATTCCAAATCAAGGATCTTGGAGAAATGAAGTACTTTCTTGGGATGGAAGTAGCTCGATCCAAGAGAGGAATTTATATCTCCCAAAGGAAGTATGTACTAGACCTCCTAAAGGAAACAAGAATGACGGGTTGCAGACCCAATGACACACCTATACAAATTAATAAAGTAGATGAAGCAATAGATCTCGGTAAAGCGGTGAACATAGGGAACTATCAACGGATGGTAGGTAAACTAATATATCTATCTCATACCAGACCCGACATCGCATTTGCAGTGAGTGTTGTCAGCCAACATTCGCATGACCCTAAGCAGAAACATTTAAATGAAGTCTACAGGATCCTTCGTTATTTGAAGGGATCTCCGGGACGTGGTTTGCTATTCAAGAAAACTGATAAACGGAATGTAGAGTTGTTTACGGATGCTGATTGGGCAGGTGATCAAGATGACAGGAAATCGACATCTGGGTATTGTACATATGTATGGGGTAACTTGGTCACATGGAGAAGTAAAAAGCAAAGTGTAGTTGCAAGAAGCAGTGCTGAAGCTGAATACAGGGCTATAGCACTTGGGATTTGTGAGGGTATATGGATAAAGCGTGTCCTAGAAGACTTAAGGAAGTGCATAAATCTACCAATCAAGGTCTATTGCGATAATATGGCTGCAATTAACATTGCTCATAACCCAGTTCAACATGACAGAACCAAGCATGTAGAGATAGACAGACATTTTATAAGAGAAAAAGTTGATGAGGGTATCATTGATATAAGGTATATACCTTCTAAAGAACAGAATGCAGATATCCTCACCAAAGGGTTGTCTAAGGACAGGTTTGAGTATTTGATTGGCAAGTTGAACTTGATTGACATCTACAGTCCAACTTGAGGGGGAGTGTAGAATCTGTTATTAATCCCACAATTATAGGGATTAACTGAACCTAAACTGAACCTAGAGATCATAGGAGATTAATTAGCTTTCAGTTTTCAAATTTGATCCTCTATTTTATCTATAAATGTACTCATTCACTCGATGGAATAATATAACAATGATTTCTCTCTGTATTTCTTCAGTAAAGAATTGAACTTGCATTCTCAACTTTTTGTGGAGAAAAAAGATGGCCTTAGAAGAAAAGAAATTCCACGATCGAACTAAACTACCAAACCAAAATAGATCGAACTAAACTACCAAACCAAAATAGAATGTACCGTTAATACCCAAATTCTTTCACACACTACTATTGATATTTATCATTATAAGTCATTGTAGTCTGTAGATAAACCAATTCCTCAACTAAATACTCTCAGTTCCCTCCACATTCATTGATTGTGTTCTACTAATCTATTGTAGGTCCATATATCATAAAGAGGGAGATGCAACCGTTGAGCCAAGCTCAGGTGAAAAACGATCTTTAGAAGTTACTGGGAAAGCAGAAACAATCATGCTTGTGGATGGAAAAAGCTCGCCATTAGATCTTGCAACCCAAGAAGACAATACCATCGCCTGTATTACTAAAGAATGGGAGCAGTTGGTCGTAAACGAGGGCCCTAAGATGTGTTCTCCGTCTTGCATGCCCAAACCCAAGTTGGATCAAAAATGTGTTTCACCACGTGATTGTAATAGACAGCTAGACAGAGAAACCTCGAGGATTTTAGAGAGACTGGAGGTTCCAAGGCCACTAAAAGCAAAGTCGGTGTCTCCTGTTTCAAATGCAACCATGACTAATGCAAGTGTGCCCACAAAGAAGCCTCTTATACCATTCCAACCAATTCAAGCTACAGAACCAGTCTCTATTGGCAGCCAGCTATTGAAACCAAATTTCCAAAGGCTGAAAAGGAAACATAAATGAAAAGAAGGCTACCGCACATGCATTGCTTGAATGAATGATTCAGAAGTCAACAAGGTCAGCATCCATTGCTTCTTTTCTCTTTCAAATTTCATGCTTGAAATTACTATTTTATAGACAAACTTTTTGTCGGTCGCTGCACTTGTGAATATGTTTCAGTAAATATTAGAGGCGCACGTGAAAATGCTTGATAATTTCAGTTCTTTTGTCTATTAAAATATCTACAGTCTTAGTTCAAGAGTAGAATTCTTTCTTGAGATAGATCAAAGTGTAGAAGCATCGATGTTAGATAGAGTTGAACGATTGTGAAAACCTTATGATAAATTATTTGTAAAAGACTAGTATATCAACCTAATTATTATTTGTGAAAGACTAGTATATCAATCTAATTATTAACATTTGAGATAAAATTTATTCATAAAAAGAAGTTGAATGATGTCACAAGTTTGGCCATAAAAAATATTCCTTTCTGTCCTAATTATAAGAGCTAGTTAACTTTTTTGGAAAGATTAAAGAAACTAACTAAATTACTTTAGAGTATTTTTATTTTTATTTTTTTCTTCAAACTAATTAATTTAACTAATAAACTAATATATAATCCAAGGATATACAACATATGAAATGATTAAATAACTTATTTAGCTTTCTTAATCTCTCTAAAGAAAGTCAACTAGATCTTATAATTAAGACCGGAGGTAGTAGATGGAAACAACAAAGATATTTTATTGTCACTATTTTTTGGGGCTTTCTTTAATTCCACTCTTCGTGATAAGTTCGGTAGGATGTTTGACTTCTTTGCTCATGGGGTCGGTTGGTGGGCCATTTAAGTTTTGGAAGGGAGTTGAAATGCATCATGGGTGCAAAGCACCACAGTTGTTTGTGGATAGAGTCGAGGGTAATATGTTATTATTATTTTATTTTATTAAAAAAAAAAAAGGAATCGAGGGTGACGTCAACACGTTTTTGTTAATTTCTTCCAACCGAAACACGCCAACAGAAGAGGACAAGGTAAGGCGTTGGTCAACTGAATCCAGCTGGACAGTATGAGGAAGCTTCATTCAGTCATACATAACTACTACGTGTTTGTAAATTGTTTGGTTGGAGGCCCTTGTAATAAGAAAATAGGAGACCCTAAAATTGGAGGATTTGGAGAGGACAGTGCATTTTGACTATTTCCATCTTGCATTATCTCCTAATCTAAAAATAAAAAAATAAAAAAAATCATCAGAATCTCTCTCATTTCTTTAAATCAAAATCATTCTTCTCATTTTTCCTCTTCTCTTTCCTTTCAATAAAATCCCTCACTCCTCTCTCTATCAAACCAAACAAAGGGTAAAGAGCCATTAACATAACTTAGAGGCTCAAAAGTCCTTAGTTTCAGAATAAGTATTTCTTTCCGATGAAGAAAGAAAGATTAAGTAGGTTTGAAGTGTTCCATCTAGGTCTCATGTATAAAAATTTTAGTCAAGGGTTAGTTGTCACAACAACGTCACTTTCCATGCCTGAATAAGGTCTTGAGTTCAAAACCGATGTTAATATAATTGTGTGCCTTTACATAGGTAAAAGCATGCTCTCTTGAAGGGCATCAAAGAAGCATTAAGGCATTGAGCCTTCCATGTTCCCTCTAAGCATTTTTCAAAATATAGGGTCCAAAATTTTAAGCAAAGTAAATGGAAGGAACGGAACTCTACAAAAATAAATTATAAGGGCTAAAAACAAAACATATTAACACATAAAGACTTGAAATGATTTTATTTTATTTACAGAGGGAGTACTTTAGAAGAATTACCTTTGGACAAGATTTAAAGTAATAAAAAGGAATCAATACTTACTGATATTAATGTCAAAATCGTGTTAATTCACTCTTGAACTTATGCTAACCTTTTCAATTTGATCATGTTGAATGGCATTCTATATGGATTTTAAAGAAATTTATTTGTTGAGTATGATAAATTATGAATGTTAATGGTTTTAATTTCAATTATTTGGATTTAAAATATATTTAAATTAAATTATTAAGTCATTTTTTATATTTTAATTATTTAGTTATACACTATTAATATCTATTTATTGATAAAAGTAGACTCTCACGAGTTTATGATAGAGTTTATATCACTATCATAAATTTGTTTTAATTCGTAAGTTTGACAACCTTACTTATTGATTGAGGGAGGCAAATGGGTATATGAACCAACAACTAGAGCAGATAGATGCCCCCCACCCAAAAAAAAAAAAAAAAACTAGAGTAGATTTCTTGTAAAATTAAAATTAAAATTCTAAATATATTACACCAAAGTAAAAAAAAAAGCATCCCTAATCTTGTTTAGAAATAAATAGTTTGGACAATTTTTAAGATATGACTAAGAAATCAATCCTGAATTGCTATGACAACGAAAATATAAATAAAGACACAAAATAAGTACCATATAATGGATCTAATATTCTAGCAACACTCTCCATCTGGATTCAGGAATTAATTATTAGTTTATTAATCTATTAATTAATTACAAATAATAGAGGATATGATATAATTCAATAAACTTATTTATTAGTCAGGTATATTCCTGTTGGTATATGCTCCAAATCCGCTTTCTTCCAATCCCTTTACAGAAGGCTGAGGCTCCAGTCTCTTTCGCAGAATTGCTCTTTGGAATTGTCTCCGTAGTATTGTAGTGGCTGTATCACGCTGACGTACCCATGCCATAGTCATCCAACCACACACCTTTTGATCGTTACATATTAAGATAAAGATTACAATATTACACTGAAATATATAGTTCACACAAAAAAACTGTACAATGAGGTAGTGGCCCATCATCAGCAAGGAAAAGGACTAGGATATATTATTCCCACAGCTTTCTTTTAGAAATTTTCTTTATGGAAATCGAATTTCGTGTTTGTCCTGTGAGAGAAATCTGAAGCTAATTGGCAAAGCTCCCCGGTGAGCGCTGGAGGCCCACAGTAAAACACCCCTGCATGAATTTATGTTTTTTGTTAGTTCTCAGACACCACACATTTTGGATGTTACTTAGCTTTCTGCACTATATATATCTTATCTTTCTAGCATTTTGATAAAGATGCTTTAATAAAGATGCTTTGTTTAAACCAAAGCATCTTTGGAAAAAAGTAAGAAATCATTGAAGTATACCTAACTAAAGGTTTTGAAATTGCGAGAAGAAACTCTAGTTAAAGATGTGGGGACTCACCAACGCGGGCATGTGGATGAGCGAGTGCAATGCGCTTGTACACACTGCGCCAATTGGGTTTGGCAAAGTGAGTCATGACACGAGTGCCAGAGACAACGTCCACGCCATTCTTTGCATGGTTTATAGTCTGTAGCATAGCGATAAGAGCAGAACGTGCGTCACCTTCTTCATAGACACTAGTGCAGTAATTGTGGAGCTCAAGCACTCCACGGTGGTCTGCTTCAGCCGCCTCGTTCATTACCCCTTTGAACCAGTCAAAAGAACCTTGTTCTCTTGTCACCCAATAGAAGTAGGCCTTTCTAATTTTGAACTCACTATGCCCAGTTCTCCTCTGTTGTGATTTACCACTTGATCCTTCCTCTAAAGCCATCTCCTCCTCCTCTTCCATTGCCTTGTAGTTATTGACAATGTCCTTCACTATACTGATCATCGGGGTAGCTCCAATTCCTAATCCCACTAGTAAAACCACCTCGTACTTCTGATAGTCTTGAGCTGGTGCTCCATACGGTCCATCAATCAGAACTTTAGGAAGAGAGCTGCGTATTGTAGTCATACATAAAATATCGTTCAATAAGTCTACAAAAATCTTCAAAGCTTAGTAATCTGGCGTGGAAGCTAAAATTTTAAATGGCTTCAGTATGTATTTCACTGTTATAACCACTCAGGAATCTACTTTCAATTAGCTTGCTTGTTTGAGTGGGATGGATAACCTTTCATGCTAAAAAAGAAAAAAAAAAATCAACTTGCATCTCTATCACCTCGGTTGAGTAAATGTCTGGATTACAATGATATAGTAATAATTATTGTTTTGCCCACTAAGATATATGCAACTGTAAAGGTGGCCCCGGGAAAATTTAGGCAGCGATCAGTGTAACCCAAAAAGCACAACCAATCTCTTAAAAGCAGAATATGCTTAATCCAGTATTTGAGTTCAAACTAGTAGGTAGATATGGATAGGGGCAATCCATCTACAGCTTCAATTATTGGGTTCATTGTCCAGGGTCTGACTGTGTACTTCATCTCTTGACTTGACAAGTGAAAGCACAATACTTTCACCAGCAAGCCACATGTTCATTATCCTAGTTTCAATAGATCTTTTGTAAAATTCCAGACAATAGTTTTCGCTTGTTAGTTGTAATGTAACCACTTTTATATAATGATTAGGACATTGGGGGAATAATTTCCCCTCGAGATTGGCCTTACTTTGGACTGGTATCTCCTTGCATGCATTCAGCTCTCAGAAGTCCACTCTTCCCATTTGGAGGAGGTCGGCATGCCTGAAAGAAACGAAAACAAGAACTTGAGTAATTATAGAAATTTTCACTCAAGAAAAACCATTCAAACAAAAGTATTACCTCTGAGAATTTTTCTTTTAGGCTCCGGGTCCAATCACCTGCCGTTCGAATATGAACGCTAAGGTGTTCATCACCAGGGGCTGAGGTTATGGAGAACGGATGCCTGAAATCCAATAGCACTTAAGGACTTAAGATTCTGGGAGAACTAAAAATGCCTTCGGGCTCTCAGACCACGTTTTCTTCAATACATACCATTCAAACGGAGATACAGAAGCACAATTGACAAACATGAATTGTCCACTCCTGTATCTAAAACCATGAGGCTTTGACATGTGAATTGCTAACACATTTCCAGGATAAACAGCCACCTTCAAGTTTGGCATTGAAATTCCAGTGAGACATATTTCTAAGCCTTTATCAGTAATTTAAGAGTTTCAATATTTGATAATTACCTTTACTATTTTCACAGGCTTGATGCTCGATCTGAGTGCTCTAGTCAGCCTTTCCAATACATAGATGATTACAGGAATAGCCAAATACATCCAGGTCTACAAAAACACACGAAATGATTAAATTGTGTGTGAAAATCAGTGAGGGAAGTTAAAGGAGGAAGGGTTGAGTTGACTCAAGGAGCTAACCGTTTTCTTGTTCAATTCCTTGGTCAAGAAAAGTTTCAATCCATGCACTATCAACATGGCGTACACAATGATAAAGAGGTGATGGGAATACCAAAACGCATTGAAACCAGTGAGCTTGTCTAGGGGTCTGGGTAGCTTCATCCTGCCCCTCCTGAACCAAGGGGTGGCCAGGGTGAATGCTATTGCCATTAGCACTACCATTATAATCCCTGTCACTCCTTCCCATGTTTTGACAAAATGCCAATAACTTGTAGGCTTAGGTCCGAAATATTTCTCCATAGGAATGTACTCTTCATTACTTAAACGAAGAAGGGAAGGAAAGTCACAACTAAGATGATAAATAGCGTGTATACCAACGCCAATTGCTATTGCCACAGCTATCACCTGCAAAACGCACTAATTTGTTAGCTAGAAGAAGAATGCATGCTCCCTATTGCCTTGTGAAATTGTGAAACATGCTAGTTATCTTTTTTCCCCTATTCTAGTCACTCTGTTTTGTTGTCTGAAAGGAAAAATTAGCAGTTCAAATTACCTTGTGGAAGTTGAGGTTGTCATCAAAAGGAACCACACCACCTAGTTTGGTCTTATTCCTGATCCAGGTGATAGTGTTTCGGCAAACAGGTAACAAAATAAGAGCCATGTTCAATTTTAGTGTCTCAGCTGCACCTTTCGCCATGCACACACAATGGCCCATTACGTGATACACGTCTTTTCTTGCATGATACTGCTGATACTTGTAGCCAAATAGGCCTGCCATCACACCCAACCAAAGTGCCAACACCCAAGCTCTCTGCCAATTATCCTGTAAGAAGTATAAGGCGTCCCTGTACCACCGCCTAATAACATTGTTGTCATAGGTAGGCGTCAGTTTTTGGCTTAGCATTTGGCTCAGGTACTTGCTGTCTCCCCTCTTAGAATTTTCAGGTCCATGCAACAATAGCAACTCCAGGTTGTCTATCTGTTTTTCCCCATTAAAAATCACCAAATGACCCAAAAACATGCGGCTGAGATGAGAATAATGTAATATTCCATGCTTAAGATTAAGGATTAAGTAGTTACCAAGATAAATCCTGAGCCATCTGGGTCCAGTTCTTCCATAATCAAAGCCGCATATTCTTCTGCTTGTTTCTGGATATTCGTGAGTTTGTTGGTAGTGGCGCTAAGGCATATAATCTGAAAAGCGAATACAGAATTGAGGGTGTAAGGTCATGGAAATGTAGGCTGGAAAAGTTAACCGATAACTACCTAACAAGTTTTTTTCCTTCTCTGTACAAGAAACATAGAATATACAAGTGCTTGGGATCATCTATTGTGAATAAACAAATTCCTTACCTCTTTGATCTCTTCCTCTGTGATTCGGCCATCTGCATCTTTATCCACCCTGCAGCCCAAATTAAGCATGGTGATTTATTGAAGCCTTTTCGGGCATTGAACAAAATTCTGAATTTATATTAACAACAGCTAAGAATTACATGTCAAAGAATGTTCTAAGCCTAGAATCGAAGCTTTGGTCGGAAATCTGGTCCCAAAAATCCTTCAGATGTGCCTTGTTAATGGAATCCCCCTGAATTCCCCTCTTCCGAGCCAGAGCATCAAACAGCTCCAATGCAAAAGCCTCAGATCCCTTGTTCATTCCTACAAATACAAATCCAAAATCCACATCTAAAAACTGATCCAAAACTCCAAAAAAAGTATAATCACAACTTGACAAAAGGATGGTGAAGAAGAAGCTAGGTTTGTACTACCTATACATTGTCCAAAGAGAGCACGAGGAAGATAGCCATCTGTGGTAGCCGTGAGCTTATCAAATTGCTTCTCAACCTCATCCCATCCTGCACAACCATCAGTCTTACTAATAAACTTGAGCCCATTAAGAGCAGGAGCAGCTGCAGATTTAGTCCTATCATAGCGTCTCACTGGTGCTGCAGGTTTTGAAAAAGAAGCCAAACGCTTCAGCTCCTGAGACACATGCTTCACTTTAATGGAGGCATTACGCACAAGTGAAGCACCAAAGGATGTTTTCTTCTCAAGGCCTTTTACAAGCAAACCAGATCTCTCATCTTCACGAAGATCCCCAGTTGCAACAGATTTAACACTGTGTAAAGCCACAGAGTCTCCTTGTATATCCATTGTGACCTCAACAAAAGCTCCTTCCTCTTCATCCTCTGGTTTGGTGCCAGTACTGCTGCTGCAACCACCACCACCACCATTAATGGCGGTGCTGGATTCAGGAACATTGAAGTGGGGGCTTTTCCTTCCAACCCTTTTGTTCAAAGGTCCACTTAGAGGACCACTGTGAGGTACTCTCTCACCTCCAATGAGCTCTATGTCTGATTCACGATTGGGAAGATCTGATGAGGCTCCTATTACCTCGTTGTCTGCTCCCATTATTATCTGCTTAATTTCTCAGATTCTGATGCAAGATTCTTCTGTGATGATGGACTATATAGTACTTCAATTACCCTCCTCTCGCTTTCTGGTTGTTTTTTCTTTCTGAATGATGTGCTATTTGCATTGTTTGTAGGAAGACAAGGATTGGTGCCGTGAAAAGGGGAAAGAGTTAAGAAATCAAAGATACTTGTCGATTCCTAATTTTTCAGTGGAATGAACTTTGACAGAAGCGGACAAGATGAGAACAGGGATGGTTGAGGAAAACTCAAGTGCTATTATCAATCTCTAAATTTTAGGAACACAAAAAGGTGAGGAAAATCCGTGATGGAGGGACATGTTATATAGGATTAAGTGATACTCTTCCCAGTGTGGATCTCGACGCATGTCATTAGCTCTTTGATTTTTTAAAAGAGAGCGACGTGCCGGTGGCAAAGACTTCAAAATTTTCCCGATCAAACATCATAAAAATTCTGTTGACTTTACCGTTTAAAATTAACCGAAAAAGAGGAGAAAGACACTTAAATCACTTACAAAATCTTAAAAAGTCTGATAAAATATGGAAACAACAGATACGACTTTGATCCTATTTATAATTCTATTTTAACTAAATCTTGTATATTAAGAAGAGATAGTTAACTCAATGATTATAGGGTAAACTTTCAATTTTGCCCTCATTTATGGTTGTATATTTTCAACTCTTTCTTCTTTCTTTATCTTCATGAGTACAATTAATATGGATGAAATTATTACAATTTTATTTATTACATTAGACTGGATTTATAAATACAATCAAATTTATTGGTCAAAATGGACTTAAAAATATGATCAGAGTAGTAGGTATTTGCAAGAGTAGTAGGTACTTGCGGCGACTTTGGGTTTTTGAAGTTTAGGTTTTTTATCAAAATGCCCCTCTTTTTTTCATGCCTTACCTTCAACCCCATCACTCTCTCTTTCCCTCCCTCCCTCACTTCTCTCTGATCCTTTAGAACCTATTTGAAAGTTCCATTTTGGAGGGAAATGAAAGGGAAAGAAGGGTTTTAGTAGTCACTTCTTTTATTTTGCCAGTTTTAAAAATAAGAGGGGAGGAAATCAGAGATTCTTACAAATCCCCAAAACCCTCTTTCTTTTAAAAAATAAAGTTCCCCTCATATAGAGGGTTTTAAAAAGGAAAATAGATTAATTATTTTTTACCCTCGTTCACTGCTGCCACCACTACCACCCCACCCCCACCACCAAAAATATATATAAATCATTATATGGAGATAAAAAGAACTATTAGAAAGAGAAATATTTTTTAGAGAGAGAAAATATCTTTTTAGGGGAAAACATTTTTTGAATATAAAAATTACATAAATAATTTTTTAGCAACTTTAAATTTATTTGTAAAGTATAATAATTATATTAATTTTTAAAGAAAAGGATAAAATGGTAAAAATAACTCATTAACCATCCTTCTTCCTCCCTTACTATTTTTTTAACTTCTAAATAAAGGGAGGAAATATCTCCCTATTTTCCTTCCCTCTCCTCCCCTCCCTTCTCCTTACATCCTCTTCCTTCCCCCTCCCTCCAAACTCCCAAACAAAGCCTTAATCTCCCAAGCCAACCTCTTTTGTGGCTTCAATCAGTGCTTCCCAGTTCCCACACTGATTGTCTCCTATGCTGCGCCACCACCTGCACCAAGCTTTGATCTTAGCTTGCAATGGTTCAATTTTGTATGGGTTTTTTGGCCTTTAGGTTCAAGCTTTGATTTCCCTTTGTTTAGTTCAGATTTGATGTTCATTATTTGAATCTATCATCAATTTCTGTGCTGTTTGTTTCTGGATATTGTTTATTTGAACCTCCTATATGTTTTTTCTTACATTTCTTTTTCATGCTTGTTTTCCCCCCACCCCCCTCCCTTTTGCGGTGGTAATTGATTTGCCTTCTTTGATTGTTTTGAAATTTGAATTGCTTCTTATAGGATTGATTAAAGGTTTTGGTAAAATCAATAAGTACTGATAATATACATAAAAAGAAAAAGATTGACAAAGAAGGGTATTATGATAAAATCATCATCACTTTAAAATCCCAATTTGATCCTTTGTCCCTACTATCTTGCAATTGCTAATAGACTTTTTTAGGTTTTAAAAATTCATATGGTATTTATATGTTGTTTTCTCTGAAGAAGTCACCATGAAGTTGGAAAAAAACAAAAAAGCAAAAACAAAAAGTCACACTGAAAGCTAAATGCAACTGATGCATCAGAATTCAGATGTAATGACAATTAACTTGCTAAATCGGTCTTAAATTAAAAAAACATTTTTTAATTTTACTTATATTAATAAGGTTTCAATATTAAATAAGGTTTTAAAAGAGAAAGAAATATATACAGAATCACATTTAAGAATTAATTAGAAAGATGAAATTACTGTATCAAAAAAAGAAGATAGATGAAATTAAGAAATAAGAATTAATTACTTTCAGGTAACTTATAAGCCTAAGAAATTCTCTTACAACAGACTTATATTATGAATTAGAAGGAATATAGATTCTAGTAAAAAAAATTAAATGTAAAAACAGAGAGATTCTGAAAATTTTGAATTTATAAGTTAAATTTACATATTTATAAATCAAATTTAATAACTTATTTTTACAAATCAAATTCAGTTGCGTTAATTATGAGTCGAACTTGTAAAAACAATAAATCATAGAGATCTCTCACTATTTACTTTTTTATCTGAAGTTTATAGGAACTTTCCCAAAGTCTTGCTAATAATTAATAAAATTCACGTGGAAATTAAAGTATAACTTGATGTGCTACGGCCTACGGGTATTGCTCACATACCTAACCTTTTTGTTTAAACTAATTACGGATGATAAACATGGCAACATTTTAATCAAGATGTCCTGGAGATTTTATTTTGTTTTGTTTTATAAAAAAAATTACAGGTAATTATTATTTTCTGTATTTTATTATCTGCACCATTGATTTTGTATATTATATTATATTTTTTTTAAAAAAAATTAAATTGCACTAACTGAAGAGAATTTTATTATGTGATTTAATTTTAATTTAATTTCTTAACAAAGCTATAGTCGCCTTGCTAGCTTAATTTTGACGGTCTCCAATTGACACAAATCTTGAATGTCTGTCGTAATAATCCATTTAGTCTCGTCACTGTCCAAACGTCATATTTAATTTTTTATGACTTTTTCTTCACTTAAAAAGTATACTTTCATTTTTAAACAAAAAAAAAAAAAAGACTCATCATTTGTCCCATAACTAGACCCACGCATGCAATTCAAAGGTGATTATTATAATCTTAATTAAATGAAGGGAAAAGCATTTCTCCGGTAACTGGAGATAGAGTTATCTTCAGTGACTCTAAAACTACGTCGTTTTGAATTAATGAAGGGTTTGTTAGTAATTTTAGGTGAATTAATGAAGGGTGTTTCGATAAAATATATATAATTAAAAATTAAAAAATAAATAAAATTACAGAAACACCTTTCATTAATTCAAAACGACGTAGTTTTAGGATCACTGGAGATAATTCTATCTCCAATGACTGGAAAAATCCTTTACCCTTAAATGAATTGATGTGGTAAAAACAATTTAATTAAGCTAATTTTACAAATCTATCAAGATATGTGATTATATAAATTTTATGTTTTTTTTTTTAAAAAAAATATTAGGGAGATCCAGAGTAAGAACTATGAGATAGAGTAATTTTTTTTTTTTTTTAATCATGAGATAGAGTACATTAAAGACAATCAAATAAACCTATAAAATAAGAGTAAGCACCAAGAGATATGATGATTCAAAATGCCATTGAATTATTTGATTACGTATTCGTTACAAACTCTTTAGTTTTATTTTATTTTACAGATTCAAAAATTTGACCTTCGCCTTTTATTATTTCAAATTAATCCAAGAATCACTGAAATCGGAAAATTTAATGTTAATTGGAATAACGTAGCGTAGTTTTTCAATCAAAGTAATGCATGCATCTGTTTAAAGTATTATGGATTAGAATTAGATTGTTAAGAAATCTATTATGTGTGTGCGTGTATAAGCTAACAATATTTAAAATATAAAAAGATTTAAGTTCACTCATGAATTAACTTTTTGAGTTTACCGATTTTACGTTTCTATCTCATAAAATTGAGTTAACCATTCTTAAATTCGTGATACTTATAAGCTCGGTCAAATTCACGAGTTGATCATACTCATTGACTTTACATAAGAGTTTTATAAAAAATTACTACCTCCGGTCCTAATTATAAGAGCTAGTTGATTTTTTTTGGAGAGATTAAGGAAGCTAAATAAGTTACTTAATTATTTCATATGTTAAATATTCTTAGATTATATATTAGTTTATTAGTCAAACCAATAAGTTTGAAGAAAATAATAAAAATACTTTAAAGTAATTTAATTAGCTTCCTTAATCTTTCCAAAAAAGTCAACTAGATCGTATAATTAGAATCGGAGGGAGTATTTGTTATGTATAATAAATTATGAATGTTAATAGATTTAATTTCAATTATTTGAATTTAAAATATATTTGAATAACCAAAACTTAATGAGCAACTTTCCAAAGTAGACTTGATGTGCTTTTTTTTTTTTTTTGGTCGGAAGTAGAACTTGATGTGCTACGAGTATTGCTCACATACCTAACCGTTTAGTTTAAACTATCACGGATGATAAACATGGCAACATTTTAATCAAGAAGTGTCTTGGAGATCTTATTTTATAAAAAAATTACTCTATCGATTATGTTTATTTGTAATTATTATTTTCTGCATTTTATTACCTTTCATTTAAATTTTAAAAGTAGAAGTAGAAGAAAAAAATTTTATCTCCACAATTAATTTTGTATTTGATTTTATATTATATTATAGTAATTTTTTTAAAAATTAAATTGCGGTAACTGAAAAGAATATTATTTTTATTCCTTAGTTTATCTCATATGCTCTTCATAATTTTTTTTTTTTAGGGTTAAGGTGCAAAAATACACATGTGCTTTTTTTCGAGAAGTGCCCAGTAGCAAATGTTTTTTTTTTGTGCAAAAGTGCACACGTGGTTACAAATTAGATGCAAAAATATCGTTTGACCGTTAAGTTTGACTTTGACCGATGACGTAACATTTCAAAAGTGTAAAAATACACATGTGATTTGTCAAGAAGAGCGCCGAACAACAAATATTTTTTTTTAATTTAATAATTGTATTTCAATATCCTAAAATAATTTTCCAAGATTATAAAGTATTTTTTCAGTATCAATCAGTATCCTTTTAGTACCGGTCAATACTTGAAATATTTTTTCAAGATCCTAAAATAATTTTTCAAGATTATGAAGTATTTTTTTCTGTACCAGTATCCTGAAAGTACTTTTTAGTACTAGTCAGTACCCTGAAATATTTTTTTTCAGATACTGACTAGTACAGAAAAATACTTCATAATCTTGAAAAATTATTTTAAGATCTTGAAAAAATATTTCAAGTATTGACCGGTACTAAAAGGATACTGACTGATACTGAAAAAATACTTCATAATCTTGAAAAATTATTTTAGGATCTTGAAAAAATATTTTAAGTGTTTAACAGTACTAAAAAGATACTGAAAAAAATATTTCAGGGTACTGACTGATACTAAAAAGTACTTTTAGGATACTGACTGGTATAGAAAAAAATACTTCAGAGTATCTTTTTAGTACCAATTAGTACCTTGAAATATTTTTTTCAGATCTAAAAATAATTTTTCAAGATTATGAAGTATTTTTTCAGTACAAGTCAGTATTCTAAATATCTTTTTAGCAGCTGGTAGTAATTAAAATTAAATTATTAAATTAAAAAAAATAGTTGTTGAACGCTTTTCTTGACAAATCACATGTGTATTTTTGCACCTTTGAAATGACACATCATTGGTCAAAGTCAAACTTAACGGTCAAACGGTATTTTTGCACCTAATTTGTAACCATGTGTGTACTTTTGCATCCAAAAAAAGTATTTGCTACTGGGCGCTCCTCAGAAAAAAGCACATGTGTATTTTTACACCTTAACTCTTCTTTATATTTAGTCCTTTAATCATATATGGATTTTAATTTCATTTAATGTTAATTGAATATCCTGTATAAAACATGTTAATGGAATCTCTTTTGTCCTACTATGTATTTTATTATTTGATTTGATTTAATTTTAATTTAATTTCTTAACAAAGCTATAGTCGCCTTGCTAGCTTAATTTTGATGGTCCCCAACGGACACAAATCTTGAATGTCTGTCATAATAATCTATTTAGTCTCGTCACTGTCCAAATGTCATATTTAATTTTTTATGACTTTTTCTTCATTTAAAAAGTATAAAAAAGACTCATCATTTGTCCGATAGCTAGAACCGAACGCAAGCAATTCAAAGGTGATTATTATAATCTTAATTAAATGAATTGATGTAGTAGTCATTTCTAAAATATGAAAAAAAATAGGTTTTTTTAGTTAGTAATGAAAATACAATTTAATTAAGCGAATTTTACAAATCTATCAAGATATGTGATTATATAAATTTTACGTTATATATATATATATAGTATGCCATGCAAAGTATGAACTATGAGATAGAGTAAATTAAAGACAACTCTAATTGAATCCAGCAATACTTGAATATAAAATAATAGTAAGTACCACGAGATATAATAACCAAAAATGCCATTGAATTATTCAAACTCTTTATTAGTTTTGTTAATTTTCAGTTTTGTCTATTTTACAGATTCAAAAATTTGGCCTTCGCCTTTTTTTTTTTTTTAAATTTCAAATTAATCCAAGAATCACTGAAATCGGAAAATTTAATGTTAATTGGAATAACGTAGCGTAGTTTTTCAATCAAAGTAATGCATGCATCTGTTTAATGTATTATGGATTAGATTGTTAAGAAATCTATTGTGTGTTTGTGTAAGCTAACAATATTTATACAAAAAGATTTTAAGTTAATCTATAATATTAATATTGTTGTCAACCTTGTGAATTGACTTTCTGAGTTTATTGTTTTTATGTTTTTACCTTACAAAATTAAGTCAGGTTACTCTTAAACTCGTGATCGTTATAAACTCGGTCAAATTTACGAATTCATACACCGAATTTATCGTTTTTACATTTTTAGCTTATAAAATCGTGTTAACTCACTCTTAGATTTGTGCTAACTTTTTAAATTTGATCATACTCATTAGCTTTACATATGAATTTTATAAAAAAAAAATTTATTTGTTAAGTATAATAAATTATTAATGTTGATGAGTTTAATTTCAATTATTTATATTTAAAATATATTTGAATAAAAGTGTTTTCATTTTTATATATATTTACTATATTTATTGATAAAAGTGAATTTACTTAATCTGATGTGGGATTGAGTTTGACAACCTTGACCTATAATATACAATTAGCAAGTTAAGCTATTAATTAAAGAGTGCAAAACAACCTTTACATTTTTCACCTAACACGTTGTCAAAAAAAAAAAAAGAAATTATTAAACAAAAATTAATCTCAATGGTAATTAATAAGCATATAAAAATGTAAGGATATCATTTTAAAAAAAAATGGTGAAACTTACGTACGCCAGCTTAATTATAATATAGTAGCTGCTAACATGTCTGGGTTTTATTTTAAAAATAGGTGGTTGGGTGTTATGTAATGAGGGCCAGATCGATGGATTCCAAAGCTTAATTATTAAATTAAATTAAATTAAGTAATTAAGAGAGCATAATGACCAAAGTGGGATGGTCTTTCATTCCAATATTTTATTGTAGCCTGCCTCCTCCACCTTCGTAAATCACGATTGACTTTGTTTTCCTCTCTACCAACCAATCCTTTTTTTTTTCTTTTATGAATAGTCATGTTTGTCGTCTACATTCAATATCCTCGTTAAGAGGGAAAAAAAAACTACCTCTTATCTTAATTATAAGACCTAATTGATTTTTTTAGAAAGATTAAGGAAACTAAATAAATTGCTTAATCATTTTATATGTTGTGTATCCTTAAATCATATATTAGTTTATTAGTTAAACTAATTAGTTTGAAGAAAAAATAAAAATAAAAATAATTTAATTAGCTTCCTTAATCCCTTTAAAAAAGTCAACTAGGTCTTATAATTAGGACCGGAGGGAGTATTATCTTAAAAACGTGACATACATATTTTACACAATGGTAACAAATAATCATCTCAATCAACTTTTTAAGGACAATTAGGTTGAGTCCATTCATTTGTTATTTAAGTATATTAGCTCTAATTAAGGATGAAAATAGGCTAGACTAAGCTAGGTTTTACCTAAATAGGTCTGAGCTTGCAACTGACATTCAAAGCTTGAGCTTGAGTCTGAGTTTATATGTAGGATTTTTTAGGCCTGAGGCTTATTTAAAATGCTTTTTTTCCCTGTTTGCCACTTTTTAAATAATTAATTACCATTTTGCCACTGTTTTCAAAATATTTCTCAATGTGCCACATTTAGTCGACTAAACCAATATTTAGTCGACTAAATCGCAGGAGGTTAATTTTTTTTAAATGCCCCCGATATTTAGTCGACTAACCTAAGTAAGTTAGTCGACTAAATATCGATCAGGGTTTTTTTTTAAAAAAAACCCTGACATTTAGTCGACTAACTGGTAGAGGGGTTTTTTAAAAACCCTCAATAGCGGCTTAATGGAACCCTAATCGACTAAATTGCTCCCCAAACCTCTCCCCCTCTGTTTTTCCGACTAAATCATGTTGGGATCCGTACACGTAGCGGATTGAAATTTCTTACGAATCCCGTCCCAAGAATCACTCAGGTGCGTTGAAATCAAAGTTAAGGAACTGAATTTTACCTCCGGTGCTGAAACGGTCCGCATCTCATTCTCTTTGAGCTACCTTCTTGATCAATAGAAGTCGACTCTTAGAATCGGCTTCCTCTACTGGTATCCACACGAATAATTCCCGAACCCGATTGCGGTAGCGTGTTAGAGCCTTCTGAATATTGCGTCTCTCTCACTTTCACTCTAGGGTTTTCTAACGGCTTTCTGTAATACGCTCGACTAAAGTCTCGTAGGTTTTTCTAAACCCGTTCAGCGTATTATATAAAATTAATCATCATTAATTTTTGAAATTCAAATTTTAAATCTGGGTTGAAACATATTAATCAAATCTATCCAATAGATTTAATCTGATATATTTATTTAACCGTATTAAAAGTCAGATCTAAAATTCGAATTTTGAATTTGAATTAAAATATATTAATTAAATCTATCTAATAGATTTAATCTGATACATTTATTTAATCCAAATTAACAGCCTTCAGATTTAATTTATCTCTATAAATTAAATTCGAGAAATGATATCTATCTATTTAATTAAATCTGAGATACTATATCTCAATTTAAATTAAATTGATATCCAATATCTTTATTCAAAAATTAAATGAGATACAATATCTCTATTTGTTTTAGATATTTAATTTATCAAATAAATTAAATACAAAACAAATATTATATTTAATATTATAATCCAATATCAGTGTATATATTTGTTTTGTATTAATATTATAATGGAGATTATCTTTCGGGAATTATTCGTGTGGATATTGGTAGAGGTTTGGGGAGCAATTTAGTCGATTAGGGTTCCATTAAGCCGCCATTGGGGGGTTTTTAAAAAACCCCTCTACCGGTTAGTCGACTAAATGTCAGGGTTTTTTTTTAAAAAAAAACCTGGTCGACATTTAGTCGACTAACTCACTTGGGTTAGTCGACTAAATGTCTGAGACATTCAAAAAATAAAAAGTTCCCCGATTTTTAGTCGACTAAACCAAGATTTAGTCGACTAAATGTGGCACATAGGGAAATATTTTGAAAAGAGTGGCAAAATGGTAATTAATTATTTAAAAAGTGGCAAATAGGGAAAAAAAACCTACTTATAATATAGACCTTTAAATAACATTTAAAACCTATACCTCCAAATTCATATGTAACTCTCTGAGCCAAAAAAAAAAAAAAATCATATGTAACTCTTTATAGTTATTTAAAATTGTAACATCCATTCTTGTCTTAATACTAGGACTTACTAAGGGGGGAAAAAAAGAATGTCTAGTGACAACAATTATCCAAGAAAATAGGAATAAGAAAAAATAATTGTCTGTTTACTAATGAAATATATTTTGCAAAATCGATTAAACATAACAAGTAATGTAAAACTAAATTGGGACAAACTCTTCCTACTAAGATTATAATATTTCATTAGACACTAAAATAAAATCATAACAATTATTATGTTTTAATTGATGATAAATCATGAGAGATAGAGTGAGTTGGCATTACTACCTCGAGCAATTGAAGAGAAGAAAGGTAGGGTGAATGATTAATACAAAAGTAAGGATTGAGTATAATAATGACGTGAATATGAAACTTAGAATTAAGATTAAGTTGGTAAATTTGTAAATAATTTATAAAATTATTTAGATGATATTATATATACTTATATAATAGTACAAATTAAGAAAATTCAAATAGGTCAAGGCTAAAGGCTACAGACTTGTAAGGTAGGCCTTATAAAAGGTATAATCTATTTATCTAAATAAGCTTGAGCCTGACTTGTTTACTAAATAGCATTGTTTATGAAACCAGACCGGACCGGCCGGTTTGGACCGAGAACCGGCCAACCGGCCATGAAACCGGTCCGGTTTGACTCAAAACCGGTGAACCCGGTCTGACCCGGTAAACCCGGGGTAACCCGAACGGGTCACTGGGTCAAACCGTTTTTTTTAAAAAAAAAATTTAAATAATTTCTCCCTCAATTTTTTTTTAAAAAAAGAATGCAATCTTGTTCATATCAAATTTGAAACAACATATGTGTGATTTTCGACTCTTTCGACTATCAAACTCAACTTCCTCAAACTTCTCGGTGCTCTCTGCTCTTTGACCGCCATTTTGTGGTTTCTCTGTTTTCGGTTGACTCTGCTTAGTGGATGTCAAATGTAGGCTGTAAAGAAAATTGTTAAGAATATCTAAATATGTCACAAATATTGGAGTATATGATTATTTTGGCACTGATCCAAAGTATTGAAATGATATATAGTATGTCAAATTTAGGTTGGTGTGATGAGAAATTAATTATTTTCCAATTTTTTATACCTCACCGGTTTAAGCCCGGGTTGACTCCAGGCTGCCTCCGGTTTGACCCACTAACCCTTAACTCAGTACCCCGACCGGTTCAATGACCGGTCCGGGTTTCAGAACCTTGCTAAATAGGCTACTAAGCTTGGCTTTATGTAAGCTAGGCTGTAGGTCTCTGTTAATGACCTGACCTATTTCTATCCCTAACTCTAACTCTCTAATCAAATATTGTTATATGAACTTTTCTTAATAATGAAAAGTCAAATTGATAAAATTTCAAAATTTTATCAGACAATTAAACTTGATTAGAAAATTAGACTTAACGAATACAAGCAAATAAAAGGAAAATGTTTTTTTTAAAAAAAAGAAATAAATAAATAACATACATTTTTTACACAATTTTTAAGGAAAAAACTTAATTCTATTCACATATGTCGATTAGCTTTGATTCTCCAATCAAACATTGTTATATACTTATATGGACTTGACTTAATAATAGAAATTCCCGTCGATAAAATTTCAAAACTTTTTCCACAAAAAAAAGTTCCAACCTTTGTTGAACAAGTATTAACAATAAAAATTACACATTATAAAATTTGATCAGAAGATTTAACATAACTAATATAAGTAAATGTACCTAAAATTTGCCCCTTTTTTATCCTTAAAAATAAATTAAATTAAATAGGTATTGTATACCTAACCCACTCATTGGATTGCAAGTGTGAGGAAGGTTGGTATCAACTCTCAACAACCAAATATTCCATGAATTAAGGGTGCTGACAAAAACATAAACTGAAAAGCCTTATCTATGCTTTACAGCACAAAACTTATTTTATATATTTATTTGGTACAAAGTAATATTACTTAGAATAAGCTCCTATAAATTTTAAACTCTCACAAAGCCTGCCTTTATTGTGTGCTCCTTTATTTTAAAATGCTCTTCGTGTTTTATTTATAAAAAAATTTAATATATTTGACCCCCAAAAAAAAAATTTGCACTTTATCAAACACGGTCTTAGAATTTAACAACTTTCAATTTTACTCCTAGTTAGTATACATGCTTTTGATGATAAATTTAAGAAAATAATAATAAATTAAAGATAAAATTGTACAAACTGGCTTATATTAAAAACAAAAAATTTTATCTCTCTTTATATGCCCTATAAATCGGACTGTAGGAATATATAGTAAAAATATTTAAATTTGACATTATATTTTCAAGATTTTAGAATTCAAAATCTAAAATGATAACATTTTTTGCATCGATAAAAATCTAGTCAAATAGTTCCACATAAAAATCATTACTAATACAAGAAATGTGTTTTTTTTGGGGGTATCTTCTACCTTCTAAAGGATGTACATTCATTACTAAGATATTTGTAACTTTTACATTTTTCATCATAAATGAAATTACGCTTTATTTTAAAAAATTGCATCGATATAATATTTTTAATTAAAAAATAAAATAAGCGTACGAGGTTGTCTTTAACTTGTGCAAGATGTTATGAGTTGTTGGATTCAGAATTCAAGGCAAAACATGGAAATGCACTGATAATTGAAGTAAAGGGTATTTCTGTCACTTCATGAATTCCTTTTACCCCTCTTTTTCTCGCAATCAAGGTTATTAAACCCATATCGGTCACTGAATAGGCCAAGGTACTAGGTTAAGGGATAAGTGGGTCAGATTTGAGTTCAACCAAAACTAACCTGGTGAGAAAATAAATATTTCAGGATTATTAATATGAAATTTTGAAGACAATAAAAAAAAAGTTGATTTTTTTTTTTAAAATGAACTGGGTTGATACCTTAACTAGACCGATTTAGCAATTGGTTAGCCATTTTTCATGCCGAACCGCCTAGTCTTATCTGAGTTTAATAAACTGGCTTGCAATAGGCAATTGATTAATTCCTTAATTTTCCAGGACAATAATTAATCCGCCACATGGGGAACCAACATTAACAACTCCCTCTTTATGTAATCCATATGAATGCTCTATTAAATTTCAACAACTAAGTCTTTTTTTAGCCTTTAATTACTGGGATGGAACCTTCCATTTGTTCTTGACATTATATTAATTAAGTATTTATGATAATGCTGTTCATCGTCATGCATTATTTTTTGACAGTTACACAAGTCGTTGATTTGTTTTTTTGGGTCAATGCGAAGACGTTGCTTCTTCATTCTCAAACATAAAAGTTAGATCATTAATTTTCAAAGATTTTTTTAAAAAATAGTTGTGTGAATTATTGATAAAACTTATGTGTTAGTTTCTCTGAGATATTCCCTTCAATCACTTGCACTGTACAATGAAAAACACCCATATGAAATATGTTTAATGAATAATGATAGTTTGAGGAAAAATTATAAATTCAATCAAACAAAATTATAATTTTAAAAGATGAAGTGAATTTAAGTCTTATATATTGGACAAAATTTAAAGTATGATGACTTTGTGTGTTTGGGATAGCGGTGAGAAAAATGACTTTTTCGTAATTTAACTTATACAATCTGATCAACTTATTTACAATCATTAATGTTTGGATTGACGATAACATAAGTAGTTTTTCTGAAACTGAAACTTGTTTAATATGATGGTAGCATAAATGACTTTTAAGATAATTATAAGAGAAAAATTATAGGAAGAATACATATTTTAGGTCGAAAAGTAAGTTTATATGAAAAATGACTTAAAATAACATGTATCTTATTAAATAATACGTATTTTATTAAATGAAAAATATTTATTATATGTACATTAATTTTAAGAAAAATATTAAAATGATATAACTCTTAAGATAAATAATAAAATTTAAAGAATAAAAAATATATTTAATTGTGTAAATATTAAATAATTTATTAATTATTCATAAATTAAATGAATAAAAGTGATGGTGCTGGGGTAGATAATAACAATGTTCAAGTGTGGGGGAAAAAACAACCAGAGGGAGCGGGGCGCGATGGAAAAGAGATAAGAGGGAAAAGAGAGAGAGAAAATAAAGAGTCGGTCATATAATGGTAATTTTCCTTTTTTCCAACAAGCCGGCTTTTGTTTTCCATAGCTCCAAATTTTGACTTGTGAAAATAAGTACTCCCTCCCTCTCGTTCTTAATATAAAGCATTAACTAGTAAGTTTATTAGGTCTTTTTTATAAGGTACTTGCTTATTCCTAATGAACATTAATTATTTGTTTCCATGTTTGCCCTTAATTAATGAGGGTAGTGGGTGAGAGTAATAAGTAATATAATATTAGATTTTAGTGCAATTAGTAGAAGTAATATTGGAAGTTACTTAAATTGTAAGACAACTTTATTGTCTTTAACTACTTTTATTGATTTGTGAAAAAAGTTAGTTAGTGCCTTATAATAAGGACAAGAGAGTTACATCATATAAGTCCAATAGAGTCAAAGCTATACCAAATGGGATAAAAAATTTCAAAAGCCCCAATCTTGATTTTACCCCTCAAATCTTACTTTTAGAACTTTCATAAGCTATCCCAAACATGCCCACAAGACACAATTAAAAATATGGTGACAGAATGCTCAGTCCGCAATTGCATTAAAAAAAATAATAATAATAAAATAATAATAATAATAATAATAATAATATTGCATCCTCTTTCTAAAAAGCTAGGTTGGATTTAGTTCAAAACATAAAATTCATTCATTTTGTTTTAAACTAATTTACCTAACTTATAAACTGATATATAATATAATATTATTTAGTGATATTTTACCAAGATCATATCACATTTTTTAAAATTAATCAATTTTTTTTAATCTATCTAAATTAGTAAAGTAATTTTTATATTAGTAATGAAACAATAAGAGAAAGAACCAAAAGATGCAAACTAAATAAATGTCCCTTATTTGGATTTTTGAAAATACCAAAAACAAATGTATAGATGTACATACATGTTTCTTATGCAAGTCAAGAGAAAACTCATATAATAAATTTACTTCGTATACTATAAATCATGTTAAAAAAACCCCACAAATCTAATCTAAATATGCATCAAGTCTCATTGAGATTTTGAAATGGTTATGCCATTTGTGATACTCATTGGTTGCATCAATGGAGTGATGCCAACTACGAGTATATCTTAATAGTTAATGCAATTGGGAGAAACACTCAATCACAAAACAAAATATAACACAACGCAATTTGGCTTATTCGACACTTTAAAATATAACCACCATGTGATGCCTTACTTTTATAAGGCAGCCATATATATATATATATATATATACTTTTTTTGAATTACTATATATATATATATATATATACTTAAACTAACGAATGCGTGGTCAATACAGATGACACCATTAGGGGATGTCTATATATATATAGTGCAGGCGATGAGAATTTGAAGTAATTTTGTATTCTTATCGTCTTAGGCCTGCATTTTCACCATCTTTTACACTCCACCTCATCCTAAATGTAAGAGTTGCATAATTAATACGTAGAGATAAAATAAATTAGTTAAATTAATTAGATTAGTTATTTATTTTTTTAAAAAAACATGGGTTGATTTTCTTAAAACCCATTTTTAATCACTACACTAGAAACAACTTTCCTGATAGAGAAACCCCCCATATGTGTGATCAACAAGGAGATTTTAATTATGGGGGACAGTATAAATTTGAGAAACAAAATTGATTGAGATTCTATATTTACAATCAAAATAAATCCTTTTGCTAGCTCTAGCATTTAGGGCTAGAAATAGTAGTATATAGTGAGAATTACTTTGAGATCTCAATAAAACTTGGGGAGAATTTTATTTTATTATTTGAAGAAAATTAATGCCTTAGAGGCTTACATGTTATCATTAAGAATCATTTTAATCATAAAGATTTTAATTTAGTCATAAAAATTTTTATATTAAAATGATCAATTTTGTAAAATTCATTGTTTGTCAAATCTTAACTGAATCAAATGTATAGACACAAAATTAATTAACTAACTAACTCAAAATTGTGGTGCCTTTGGTTATTCAACAGTAATCTTGAGACTTTGTTAACTTTGAGACAGAAGCGACTACTAACTTGAGACTCTTCAAGGCATTCCGTCCTCTCCGACTCTTTTTTTTTTGGTCGAAATCCTCTCCAATTCTTCAATGGAAGTGTATTTATAGGCAGAGGTAACAGCCTTGGCTCTAACTAACTTGTAGAGGTTCAAAAGTCCAACTACGTGCCTATTTAGATTAGTAGTAGAAACTATTTTCTCAACGTAATTTATAGTATACGAGATAAGTTTGTGAGATGAATTTTACCTCGATTTATATAAAAGTATTTTTCCAACACTTAACTCAAATAGATCTTGTATTCCAAACAAGCACTTACAATCTAAGGACCGGAGGTACAATTAGGTTTTGCTCTCTCCTCTATGCGTTTTCTCCAACTTCTCTCCTCTCTGCACTCCCCCTCCCCCCCTCTCATGCTCCCTCGCCGGCAACTTGTGCCTTACACACAAGTCACCGGCGACCACCGCTTTTGTGTCACAGACGAGTTAGAGTAGTTGTTGCGAGTCCATATCTTTGATTGCGGTCTTAGTGTTTTGGAGTCCAGATCTCTGATCTATGGTTCTCTCCCTCAGAGTTCTGTCAGATGTGGCCTTCTATCGTCCTTGTGGCAAGTCCTCTCCCCTCCTTCTTCAGATCTGATATGCAGAGGTGAGATTTATCTGGTTTTTTTTTGTGGTACTGGGTTTTTTGGTGGTGTTCTTCGTTCAGGAAAGAAACAGATCTGTAAGATCTGCGTTCAAATCCTCTTGGTTGAAAGGCTGTTTGAGCGTTTTTAGATCCGATTATCATCTGGTAGCTCAGATCTGCGTTCTTGGAGGCATATCTAAAGAGGATTTGTTTTGTGTGTGGTCAAGGTCACCAGATCTACATGTTCAGAAAAGCAGAAGTGTTCTTCAGGACATTATGAGTCTCCTTTCTCCTGAGATTGAGTTTTCTTGGATCTTCACCCCTAGACGGGGAACCTGTATTGCTGTTGTCCATGTTTTTCCTTTTGCTCTTATCATTTTAATGGGTGGTGACGGGTACTTCTTGTTTTTGGTTTGATTTTTTGTATTTGTGTACTGTCTTTATGTTGTTCTTATGTAATGTACTGTTTCTTAATATTAATATATATATCCTTCGATTTTTTTTTTTTTTTTTAAACAAGCACTTACGATCTCACCGGTTTTTTGGTTTTCATGAGTCTATTAGTTCTTTTTTTTTTTTGGATAAGATATTGGTTCCCTTTTCAACCCTCTTATTCTGAAAGAATCGTTGCTTGGATTCCCTCGCACAGTTAATCTTGTCACCAAGATGTCAGGCTATGAAAGCCCACTGGGCTGAATGTCCCTGAAAGCCCACTCATGAAATTACAGAGTTGGCTGTGTGTGTTATGTAATATAGAAAAATTCAGTTATATAATTCCCACATATAATTACAAAAATATCATCACCTCTATTTTTAACTTTCCTTTTTTAAAAAAGGAATATCTTTTAGGGAAGTAAAAACCATATTTTGTAATAGTAAAATGAGAATGAAAACAATCAAGGTATGTGTCTGAAGCATGAAAAAAAAAATTCACTCTTCAAGTTCCAAAAACCCCAGTTGATCAATGTAAAACGTAATCGATCAAACCAAGCTCATGGATCTTGTCGCAAGCCGTAAATAGCTTTGATTAACTTACAGACATGATTTGGCCACCTTTGATCGATGAAGCTTTCTGGTGAAACATGTAGACTTCCTCTCACAGAAACTTGTTAAGAAATGCATTGTTGAGGTCGAGTTGTCAAATTTCTCATTTGTAAATCACTACAATTGACATAATAACTTGAATCATGGTTGATTTTACAACTTGGCTAAAAGTCTCACTGAAATCCACACCAAGAACTTGTTGAAAACCTTTCACGACCAATGTCACCTTGTGCTTTAAAATCAATCCATCAGCTTGAAACTTGGTCTTAAATACTCAGTTGTTGTCAATGAGTTTTTGATTGTTGTATGGCACCAACAATCAAATTCAATTCCGCAATAAAGCATTAAACGCTTCATTTGTCACATTGAGCCATGCCGGAGAAGACAGGGCTTCTCGAATAAATGAGGGTTCTAGGAGTTCTGAGCTGGCCTTTATTGTGAAAGAGTCTTCTATATTGAAAGATCCAACGTATAAGTACTTGGGCCTAACTATTCCATCTTTGGCCCCTTGTAACCATAAAGTGTTGGTTGTTGGACGTAGAGAAATTGGGCAAGACATTGAAGCAAAACCAATTGTTCTTAGTGGACCCATCATTCTCAACCTGCAAAAAATTTTGTGATTGAAAATATCGGAGAAGCTTGTCTTGCAGAAGAATGATCATCACTACTTTCGTCATTAGCCTCATTTATCGTCCTGGCTCCTTCACTGACTTGAATTATAAGAGTAACTGAGCTTGCTTGAGCTTCAGTTAAGACAGCTTGCTTCATAAAATCTATTCTAAAAGGAAAAAACACTCAGATAAAAAACATGATGTCTTGAGATGAAAATTTTACTTGACATACTCAAACAATGACCTTTATGTTGAGACGCTACACCAATATAAACACATCTTGGACCGTGGAACTGAAATTTATGGACATTATATGACTTGAGGTATGGATAACAAACACAGCCGAATGGTTGAAGAGTATCGTGCTTTGGTTCTGTTTTCATCAACTTGAACATGGGTGTGTCATTTTGCAACACAGGTGTTGGTAATCGAATAATTAGGAACACTGCTTGCTAAAAAACATCAGCCCAGAACTTTAATGGCATACCAGCATGAGCTAATAGTGTTAAACCCATTTCTACAATGTGTCGATGTTTCCTCTCTGCTCGACCATTCTAAGCCGAAGTATAGAGGCATGTAAATCGAACATTGATTCCAGCTTCTTGTGCTATTGCTATAAAAGGTTTATATTCATTGTCATTATATCACACTGAATAACTTTAATTTTCAAATCAAATTGATTTTCCACAAATGCCTTGAAATGTTTGAATGCATAAACTGCTTCTCCTTTATGTTTTAAAGGATATAACCATATATAATGACTATAATTATCGACAAAATGAATATAGAATCTATGACCACTCTGAGATTGTATAGGAACAAGACCCCATAAGTCTGTGTGAATTAATTCAAGTAGAAAAGTAGATTGTGACACAGAAGATGGAAACGGCAACAATTGTTATTTCCCTAATTGGCAAGCTTCACATACATAATTATCATTGATAGAAACATTTGAAATTCTCTTGTTACTTTTATTTAGAATGTGTTTTAGAACTTTGGTGCTCGAATGTCCCAAGATATGATGCCATTTTAGAAACTCATATTGCAGATCATCATGTACCACCATCAACACCTTTGATTGAACACCAAATTTTCTTTCCTTCATTGGATACATTCCTTCCTTTGGAACCCCTTATAGTAGTAGTTTGCTGGTCACCGAGTCCTCCAGATCACAACTCTGAATAGTGAAATTTACATGAACAAGATTATTGCGTATTAGCTTATTAATGCTTATCAGGCTTTTAGTAGCAGAAGAAACATAGAGAACACCTCTAAGAAATAGCTTAAAAGAACGAGTGCAAGGTATAGCAGTTGAACCAATACCTAGAATTACTTTGTTCACTAGTACAAGTAGTAAGATGTGACTTACCAACTGGAACAATTTCCTCCAATTGCTTAGGATTGGGAGTTACATGATAATTAGTGCTACTATCCATGTACCATAGAGGAGCTGCAACTGAATAGGGATTAGCATAGTAAGTTTGAGGAGAAATAGAGTAGTTAGTATTATAACCAACATATTCATGATAATTGCATGTAGCTATAGTATGGTCAGAATCAGTGGCAGACCCATGATTTTAGATTTGTGGGTACATAATTAGTAGTAAGATTCGGGGGTTTGGGGGCAGCGCCAAAAAAAAAAAATTTAAGGGAAGTTTTAAATACATTAAAAAAAATAAAAGAATATAAACAATAAAAGAAAAGGAAACTTCAACTTAACATAGAAAAATAATAATCAAGAATCAGCTAACCTTTACATCAGAACGATTACAAAAGCATTCTTCGATTCTTTATTCCTTGAAAATATTGCATTATATTTTCATTATCAATCGTATCAAATATATCACGTTTAACAAGTTAGCATTACATCAGAAATTTTTAATTGTCTTTTTCTGCCTTTTTCCTTATTGTTTGATTATGTGTAACTTTTCCTCATTTTTTTATATGAATATGAGAACTTTTTTGTCCTTTTCCATTGATGCAAGGTGGGTTATGTTATCACACAAATTATGTGTAACAGATCCACTTGCTTTAAGTCTACTGTGATAACAGATCCGCTTGCTTTAAAGCCCGCAAGTCCATGCCCAAAACATAATTAGGAGAGTTGTCTGAAGTCTGGTTCGAACAGGGGACCTTGTGATAGATCTTGCTGAATTGTAGGATTTAGATAAGGAAAAGAGAATACTCTAGAGCCAGTATCTGCACTCTAGCCAAGGCGTAGTCTAATTCTTATAATATTCTTCATATCTTCATAAAACAGGATACACATATATACAAAGTTCAGTCACAATAACTACCCGTGACTTTCCCTGAAACTACTACACAAATAGATAAGATAATGTTGTAACTCCTAATAACTACTTTACAGATAAGGTAACTGTCATAAACAGATAAGACAACTCCTAAACATTTAAAATACTAGACACGTGCCTTCTTTCTTCTAGAGTAAACCAAGAGAGGGCCACCTGTCCTCCTAACATTACCCTCCCCTTGAAAATAAGCCTTGTCCTCAAGGCGGAAAGTAGGAAATTGGCTTGCAATGAAATCATATGACTCCCAACTTGATTCTTCTGCTGGACGGTCGTGCCATTGAATTAAAAGTTCAATGGTTTGAACTCCATTAGTCGTAACAATTCTGGTGTCCAATACTTGGGCAGGTTGCAGGTCAAATTCCCAAGAAGCAGTGACTGGAAGCGGTGGAATAGTCGCTGGTTGCTCAAAGCCATGTGCTGTTTTGAGCAATGAGACATGAAACACAGGGTGGACACGAGCATTGGAAGGAAGCTGAAGTTCATAAGCTACTTTTCCCACACGGCGAATCACAGAATATGGGCCAAAATAACGTGCTGAGAGTTTCTGATAACGCTGGGCTGATAATGAGTTTTGTCGATAAGGTTGTATTTTGAGAAAAACCATATCTCCTGCTTGATATTCAACATGACGCCTCTGGGAATCAGCATGGTGTTTCATGTGTTCTTGGGCAGTCAAAAGGTTGGATTTGATTAAATTGAGGATAACATCTCTCTCATGAAAGAAGCTTTCTAATTCAGCAATAGGAGTGGTACCTTGGACATAAGGCACCAGAGTAGGTGGCTCCTTACCATACACGATTTTGAAAGGAGTATGACCAGTGGAGGTATGGTACCCAGTATTATAGGAGAATTCTGCCCAATGAAGAAAGTTAAACCAGCTTTTCTGATGATCTTGGCAAAAACAGCGAAGATAGGTTTCCAAACATCGATTTACCACTTCGGTTTGCCCATCCGTTTGGGGGTGATAGGAAGTACTCATCTTCAATTTAGTCCCAGAAAGCTTAAACAATTCTTGCCAAAAGGAACTTAGGAAGGATCTCGATCAGATATGATGGATTTAGGAATTCCATGAAGACGAATGATTTCTTTACAAAAAACAGCTACTACTGACTTGGCAGTAAAAGGGCGAGTGAGACCCATAAATTGAGCATACTTGCTGAAACAATCAACTACAACCAGAATGACATCAAAGCCATGTGATTTTGGCAAACCAGTGATGAAGTCCAGAGAAAGGTCCTCCTAAATATGATTTGGAATTGGAAGTGGCTGTAATAAACCTGCATAGGATTGAGGCAAATATTTGCTGCGCTGACAAGGAACACATTGCTGAATGAAATCCTTCACTTCTTCTTTCATATTACGCCAAAAGTAGCAATTCTGCAATCTTTTGAGTGTTTTTAGAACACCACCGTGGCCACCAACTAGAGAAGTGTGTGCCTCTGTAATTAGTAGATTTGAAAGAGGAGATTGTGCAGGTATGACCAACCGGTGTTTGTAATATAATCTGTCAGATACCAAGGAATAATGTGGGACCGAATGTGGGTCCTTTTGAAGGGATTGAAGAATCTGGTTTGTAAAATCATCCTGCTGTAACATCTTAGGTAAGGTAGAAAAATCAGTGGGATGAGGAATAGCCAAATGAAAAAATTCTCCTGAATGATGACAACGTGACAATGCATCAGCCCCTTGATTGGTTGCTCCAGGTTTATAGCTGACAGTAAAATCAAATGGTAGGAGTTTGATAAGTAGACGCTGTTGTGCTGGGGTAGTAATTCGTTGCTCTAAGAGATACTTTAGGCTGAAATGATCAGTATGAACAAAGAATTTTCGACCCAGCAGATAATGCTTCCATTTGTTCAAAGCCATAACCAAAGCATATAATTCCCTATCATAAATTGATTTTTGCTTATGGAAATCAGATAAACCTTTACTATAATAGGCGATAGGGTGTCCCTCTTGTTGTAAAATTGCACCGATTCCCTTTGAGGACGCATCACATTCAACAACAAAATCCTTTGTAAAATCAGGTAAATGTAAGACAGGAACTGTAGTAAAGGCAGTTTTAAGGTTCTGAAAGGCAGCCAAGGAATTGTCATCCCAATGAAAAGCATCTTTTTTTGTCATGTCAACAAGAGGCTTGGCAATCTGACCATAATTGTAGACAAACCTTCTGTAGTATCCAGTAAGCCCTAGGAAGCCACGCAATTCTGAAATATCTTTGGGTAGAGGCCAATCATCAATTGCTGCAATTTTTTCAGGGTCAACAGCAACACCTTGAGTAGAGATAATATGTCCCAAAAATGAGATATCTAATTGAAGAAAGTCACACTTTTTGGGATGAGCATAGAATTCATGGTGCTGTAGAATCTGAAAAATGGTATTTAAGTGTGCCATGTGGTCTTCAAAAGTCTGACTATACACCAATATATCGTCAAAGAAAACCAAAATGAACTTTCGCAAGTAGGGATGGAATAGATCATTCATGGTTGCCTGGAATGTAGCAGGAGCATTTGTAAGACCAAAAGGCATGACAATGAATTCATAGTGACCAGAATGAGTCTGGAAGGCAGTCTTATGAATATCTGAATGAAGTACTCTAATTTGATGGTAGCCAGATCGAAGGTCAATCTTTGAGAAGAATTTGGCACCATGCAACTCATCAATTAATTCATCAATTGTGGGAATAGGATACTTATCCGGAATTGTAAGACGGTTGAGTTCCCTATAAGCCACACAAAACCTCCAAGTAGAATCCTTTTTTGGGACTAGAAGAACAAGGCTAGCAAATGGGCTATTGCTAGGTTGGATAAATCCTTTTTGCAATAGGCCAGTAACTTGTCTTTCAATTTCATCCTTTTGAGAGTAGGGATATCTATATGGACGTATGTTGGGTGGGACTGCATTAGGGTATAGTGGTATAGCATGGCTGTTGTGTCTGAAGGGTGGTAAGGTATGAGGTTCTTGAAACACGGGAGAAAATTGTTGCAACAACTCTTCTAATAAGTCAAATCGTTGAACAAGTTGATCGCAAACATAGGAGCATAAAGAAGCTAAAGTCACCTTCTGTGGGACACCTTGAAGTTTATATTTTTCCCCATCCACCCAAAAAATCATGAACAGCTTGTTCCAATTAGCTTCCACCGTATTTAATGAGGCCAACCATTTTATCCCGAGAACCATGTCGACACTACCCAGATTAAAAGGGAAGAAGTCATCCTTGATTGTCAATTCTTGGATCTTAACCTCCAATTGTCGACATATAGATGAACAAGCAATCATACAGTCATCTCCCACTTGAACATCGAAAGTAGGTAGAGATGAGCAATGTAAATTCAGTGCAGTGACCACTTTCTTGGAGATGAAGTTGTGTGTAGAACCACTGTCAATTAAAATTAAAACAGATTTGGTACCCAACATTCCTCTGACCTTCATAGTAGAAGCTGAATGACTGCCTAGGATAGCATGTAGTGAAATTTCTGCCATTGGTGTACTAGGACAGTTCTCTTCTTCGACAGATTCAGACGACTCCTCGTTTTCTTCAGTAATTTCCATCAATCGCAGAGTTGAAGTCTTACATCGATGACCCGGCATGAAACGCTCACCACACTTGAAACATAGCCCCTTTTCCCTTTGATATTGCCTCTCGGAATCTTGAGTGAATGACGCTGGCGTGGCAGTTGCCGAAGAATTCGGTCGATTCGTACATGGAAGTTGCGCAGTTTGAGGAACCGCCGACGTTAACGGTCGGTGCGAATATGGGCTAGTGTTATAAGCGGTTGTGGAATTTTCTCCAAGATGACGTGGCAGATAATTTTTAGAGTCACACCAATTATTTTGAAATTCCATGCCACGTGGTGATGAGTCCGACGCTTGTGAGAACTGTGATCGCGGAACAGAACGCATTTGCGGCTGAGAATGATTTTTTGCTTCAAATTCGAGCGCTAAACTAACGGCTTTGTATACTGTTCGAGGTTTCTGGATCTTAACATCTGCATGTAACTCTTCCTTTAAGCCATTAATGAAAACGCCCAAAAGACAATGTTCAGGCCACCCTTGGATTCGAGATTGTCGCCAAACGAACTCTTGCTTATATTCACTCACTGTACCGGTCTGTTTAATACCACAAAGGTGAACATCCAGATTCTGAAATTCCGCAGGCCCAAATTGTTCTTGAAAGACTTGAACTAACTCGTCCTAGTATTGAATAGTTCGTCCCGATGAAACCCACGTAAACGTGTCTAACGCATCGCCTTCGAGATTTATTGCAGCGACATCCACCTTCAAGTCTTCGGGTGTTTGGTAATATCGAAAATACTTTTCAGCCTTCAAAATCCAGCCTCTTGGGTCTCCACCATCATATTTTGGGAACTCCACTTTCGAATAAGGCCGTTTAGAGGGATTTTTACTCCACCAAGGATTATCCATCTCAACATCTTCTTGTTCCACATAAGTCTCTCTGTTGTTATGGCTTGCTTCTCCTTGAAACATTGCTGGCTCCTTTTGTTTCTTCAAAGTTTGAATTTCTGAATTCATCAAATTTAATTGCGTGAGAATTGCTGCTAACTGATGTTGAGCAGGTTCTGGTTGTATTGGTGAAGGTTGTTGCACCAAAATGACAGCTGGATCATTCTGAGGGTGGGTCTGCGGGGGAATTTCTGGGTTCTTATTAGGTTGTAATGGAGAATTGTTCTCAAAAGAAGAATTCCTTGTATTCACCATGGTGTTTACAGGTTCGAGGATCAACCGCTCTGATACCAAAGTTGATAGATCTTGCTGAATTGTAGGATTTAGATAAGGAAAAGAGAATACTCTAGAGCCAGTATCTACACTCTAGCCAAGGCGTGGTCTAATTCTTATAATATTCTTCATATCTTCATAAAACAGGATACACATATATATAAAGTTCAGTCACAATAACTACCCGTGACTTTCCCTGAAACTACTACACAAATAGATAAGATAATGTTGTAACTCCTAATAACTACTTTACAGATAAGGTAACTGTCATAAACAGATAAGACAACTCCTAAACATTTAAAATACTAGACACGTGCCTTCTTTCTTCTAGAGTAAACCAAGAGAGGGCCACCTGTCCTCCTAACACCTTGTGTGTGTAAGACTGAGGTTATAACCACTATACTACCTAGACAATTGTTACAAGTTTCCTTCAAAATCTATATATATTCTAAAACTTTGTGTCTGCATCTGCCCACACAAGCACAGGTGTGGGTCCGCCACTGGCCAGAATGTTGGCAATGAATGCAAAATGGTCAACCAACACACTGACCGCCATGAAAATGTCTTCCTCTATATCTGAAATTTTGAGAATTGTTTATCTAGCCACAATTGTTTCCTGAGCCATGATAAACAATGTTGGAGACATCACTTCGTTGAGCAGCATTCATTGAAGGCTGTGTACTCAGATTTGAAAAATGATTCAGCTCACTAAGTCGTGATTCAAAAGAAAGCATAGCCCCATGTGCCTCAATCCAAGTCAGATCAAGTTTATCAACAAGCTTAACCACAACCGCATTGTACTCTGCATCTAAACCGTTGAGAGTATGAAGAATGAGATCACCCATTGCTACAGGTGAACTAGCAAGAGAAAGTTCATCAACGAGATTCTTCATTTTGTACAGATATTCTTCCATCTTCAATGTATTTTTCCTAGTGTTGTGTAATTTGTTTTTCACAACCTTCACTCTTGCCTTTGTCGTCACACAAGTGAGATCTTTAGCACCATTACACACTGCTTCAGCGATCTTTATGCTGAACGATACAACATTTTGGAAGATTATTCTAGCTATAGAAATACAACAGAATCTATGGATACAAGACACATGAACACTAAAAATATTCTACAAAATCTTACAATTATAACCACTAGATACAGAATAACTATTATATTCTAACAATTGGAAATCAGAATCTTCTGGAAAAGAGTGCTTGAAATAGAGGTGGACATGTGAGAGTTTAAAATATCTATTTTTTGGGTTATTTTGGTTAAAGGTGTCATAAAGTTCAAAATATGTCTTGATAATTTCAGTGTTGATTTTATCTAGTAACTGCTAGATCTCTTATAAACTCTGCTCGGCGCAGTTGTATTTCTCTTTTTATCATTATAGAACTGAAGCTATTTCTTCTGTTTAAAAAAGATTCATTACAAACGTCCTTCAGATTAGGAGCCCCAGGCCCTGACATAGCGCACCCTCTTACACTAAATCATTGGATAACAAAAATGTTAACAAAATCCCTTGTGTTTTTTACATATAATCTTGAGTTTCTTTGAATAGTCTTTTTTTCCCATATTTAATTTGAGTGCTCGCTTATGATCTGGACTGAAGTATAGGGCAACCAAAAGAAGAAACAAGCCTAGAAGACTAAAGCAACAAGAGGTACTTCAATGACAACAATTTCAAAATCACACAACACACATATGGATCTGGCTTTCCTCCAATTCCTTTACTCACCACTGCCCTTCTTTTTCACAAAATAGCACCGTTTTGGTGCCAATTGGCACTGTTCAACTTTTTTTTTTTCTTTTTTAAATGGCATTCACATCTTGAGGTATTTTATTAGTTTCAATCAGTATCCTGAAGTATCTTTTAGTACATTCAGTACCCTCCTGAAGTATCTTTTAGTACATTCAGTACCCTGAGAGTATATTTTTAGTAGCAGTTAGTATCCTGAAGTTTTTTTTTTTAGTACCAGTTAGTATACTAAAATATTTTTTCAGAACAAGTAAGTATCCTGAAATTTATTTTTAGTACCAATCAGTACCCTAAAATATTTTTTTCAAAATCCTAAAAAAAATTTTAGGATACTGACTTGTATTTAAAAAATATTTTAGGATACTGAATGTTACTAAAAAGATATTTCAGGCTACTGATTGGTACTAGAAAGATACTTAATAATTTTGAAAATTTATTTCAGAATCTTAAAAAAATAGTTCATGGTACTAAATGGTATTTTAAAAAAATTTATGGATATTAACCGGTACTAAAAAGATACTTGAAAGTACGACGGGTACTAAAAAAATACTTGAGACAGATGATGAAGGCCATTAAAAAAAAAATTAAACAGTGCCATTTGGCACCAAAACGGCGCCATTTTGGGAGAAAAGGATGGCAGCGGTGAGTAAAGGAATTGAAGGAAAGCCAGCTCCCACGCGCATATATATATATAAAACTAGCTTCAATTCTTCATATCAACTAAGAATTATAAAACACACGAATTGATTTCTAGCCATTGCAGCACTCAACTCTCCTTAATTATATATAAAGATTTATGGGGATGCTAAAGGAGAAGCAAGATATGAAGTACCTCCATAAGGCAACAACACAATGAATAAATATCAAGTTGGCATTGATCATAGTATTTACATGTATGCAAATGAAACTTCAATTCAACAACAATGTAATTATATTATTCTGTATTTATAATTACACAGCCAATAATATATGTATGAAATAACATTTCCATTTTAACATTATAACTTAAAACTCAAATTCCTTCTGTACAAATAATCTTTTATACCACTCTGGTCCTATTTATAAGTCCACTTTGACCAAATCTCACATACCAAGAAAAGTTAGTAGACACAATGATTATGGGGTAAATTTTCAACTTTACCCTCATTTATGATTGGATACTTTTTGATTGTTTCTTCTCTCTCTATCTTTATGGATACAATTAATATGGGTAAAATTGTCACAATCTCATTTATTTCTGAAACTGGATTTATAAATAGGACCAAATTTTTTGGTCAAACTGGACTTATAAATAGGACCAGAGTGGTATGTAAATTAAAAATAGTCATGTGTTTTGCACAAAATACTATTTTTTTTGAAAAAGAACAACTTTAATATTTTTTATTCTCAAATGAGTTTCTTAACCAATCATCCAAACAAATTTTTTTCATAAAACCGTTTCTTAAAAAAATAAAAAATAGAATCAAACAAGCCCTTTATATGTCGTTTATCACTGTAGTTGCTTTTTTATTTTTTGTTTCTTGATGAATGATGATGAGAACACTGATTGGGGAGGTTAATTTGTCTCTCATGCAAATTACTTGGTTTAACATTGTTTATTTGGATTAAAATACAATTTTGTTCTAAAAGTAACCAATCAGAAGCGTTGGGTATTCAAAAAATTTTGAAGGAACAACTTTGCCTATTACCATTGAAAATGTTAAAGGGTCATTTCAGCAAATGTGCTCTTTTTTTGACACTTGCGCAGAATTTCTCCCTAAAAATTTCTAATATCATGAAAGGAACTAGTCACTCACAATATAGTAAATCAAAATTTGAATTACCTCAAACAAGAATTACTTTCAATAAAAAATAGCATGCCTATTAAAAACACGGAACACAACCCCTTCATTTGCAATGTAATTTTTAGAAACTTCTTAAATCTTTTAGATTTTTGGTTTTTGATCTATATGGCCAACTAGTGAAATAAGACAACTTCATGTTGGTTTACGATCAAGTCCATTTAAGCACCCATTAGAAGTAGAGCAAGCCGAATTTATGCACAATGGCACAATCAACAAGAGATCCCAAAAAAATCTCATACTATTCATGAGTCATGGACTAGTGGATTGCTAACAAGCGAAGCCTAAACAACAAAGACATATAGACAAAGAACAGCAAAATAAGCAAAGTTTTTGGTAACGTCATAGTTTTGGCATCAAGACACAGATCCAAGGTGATATTTTCAAATGTCTATGTTCTTGGTTTCCTTTTTTACTCCACAAGCCTCGTTTTGGTAGATCAGAAAGCAAATCAATCACCACCCACTTGCTTCTTCCAGGAGTCTTCCACAATCAGTTCATCAACTCCCCAATCTTCATAGCTAACAATTTCACAAACACCACCAGAAAAACATGAGATTGGCACAAAAAAGGAAAGATTTATGCCACACCAGAAAAAGCCCTTGCTTCCATATCACATAGCACCTACCTTCCATCGGGCAAGTATCGGCGGATGGTAAACGGAATCTTTCGCTCTCGAAGCTCCTTCATGGCAATCTAAACAGTTTGGAGAAAATAACAGACATGGATCTTTAGTAAATTTTGAAATGAAAAATAAGCTATTGCGCAAAAAAACAGAGAAAAATAGAAGAATTACAGGAACATTAACAAACAAGTAAACAACCCATCTACCCCAAATAAAATGTACTCCCTCATGTCATAAATATATATAAGAGCTAGTTATGGGTTTATTATGGTTCTAAATATAAGATTGCAATCTACTTCATATCCCAAATTCACCTCAAACTATCCCTATTGAATACACATAGTAAGAGGGTTTTCATCAACGGATAATTCCAATGCAAATGATGATTAAAGAGGGTATTTCAGGAAACTCAAAACACATTTTAAACAAATAGCTAACTTATTTCCTTAATCTAAAAAAATTAGTTATCTAGCTCCTATATTAAGGCCAGAGGTAGTCTATTGAACCTGAAGAAATATCATTATTGAATTCCAGAGTCAATCCTTACAACTGAAGTGTGTACCAGACAAGGTTCACATGAATTTTTACCATTGAAAACTGACATAGAACCATACAAAGCATTTTGTTCAGTCAAAATAAATAAGTAGGAATCAAACAACAATTTAGCTTTGACGGTAGCAACTCTTAAACTTCAGAGGCAATCCATATCACTGAGGACGGAGGAGCGTACTAGACCAAGTTCTCATAATTTTTTAAAATCCAAACACTGGTATGGTACATTTCATAGTGCCAAGAATGGAATGCAAAGTATGTTATTTTATCACACCAAAGAAACTTGAACTTTCATGTAGAAAATACCATCATATAATTGAAATTTGAAATAGCGAGTAACAAGTAATTAAAGTGCATAGAAAATTATTCCAGATTTTGAACTTGGACCATTAGAAAGGGGAAGACCTGAACCAATTCTAGTGAACAGTGGTCAGAAAACTTTTAACAATCAGCATAGTAGCAGCAGATATTACTGTTAACCAAGACAGAATGTAAGATAAGCCTTGTGAATGAAGAAAACTGATCTTCCCACATTTTTCATAATATTAAACAAAAATGTAAAGGAACATCGAAAGATGGTCCCATGCTTTGTATGTATGTTCATTCAATTTATTTCAAATTACAAAACAAGTAGAACAAATATATGAACAATAACAACATTCCCCTCATCAAAAGTACATATGTCAAATGACTCAGCTCAATTGTGGCAAACAAGATATCTAATCTACCTAGATATCAAGAACTAAAGAAATGAAAAAAGATGGGAGAACGCTAACATTGAATGTTTGAAATGCATAACATTGAAAGAAAAGAGTGCATATACCCATAGATTGAAATCGCGGCGCTATAGCACGCGATACCGGTCCTGATGTGGGTTGCGGCACCTAAACGCAACTTCCGCTCCGCAACGCTACAGTTTCCGGTGGCGGGCGATGGCGGAAGTCGCGGGCGTGGGTTATCCGACGCTATCGCGGCCGCAACTAAGGTGATTTCCCTCGGTTTGTTCAGATGGCATGGGTTTGGAAATTTGACACCAATCAAGGCTAAAATGGGAAAATGGCCAACTTAATGAAGGGTATGTAGGTCATTTTACCCTATCCCCTGTCCGAAAAAATAGAGGGAAACCGACACATTTTCCCTTTTTTTTTTCTGTCTCGATTTCCCTCTTGCTTCCTCTTCTCTTTCGATCTTTTTTTTCTTGTTCGCGTCCCTCTTCCTCTTCCCTGTGTGCGTCTGTCTTCCCTCTTCCCTATTCGCCGTCGCGTCGCATCTCTAGCTCACTAAGTCGAGGTATATTCTCTTTCTCCTCCTCTTCTGTGTGTTTGCCACTAGTTCTTCCGACTTCTCTCTGTTTCATCGTGAAATATCTCTGGTTCTGGTCGAGGTGATCTATGGGTATTATTTTGTTGCTTTGTGGAATTTATCTTCTACTTTTTTTATTGTTATCTTTTGTGTTTGAAATTTCTCTTTGCTCATCGAGTTCCTATCTTCCCTTTGGCATGATATTCTGATTTCTGAATGATATTTTGTGAATCAAAATATTTTCAGTTCTACAATCAAACCTATATTTTCTGAATGATATTTTCAGTTCTAAGTTTACAATCAAACCTATATCTACATATGCTGTAACCGGGAAACAGGCCATGAGGCATATGTTCTCAAGTTAGACTGTCAGACCTCCTTAATCAATTAAAGTTCTACCTGATTATGTTTCCTTTTAATCTGATGCTCCTGTCATCAATGGGACTGGTCAACTACATAATGACACTAATTATTCTACTTGTTACTCAACCTGTTCCTGTCATCAATGGAGGTCAACTAGATGGTTCGCCTATTTACCCTACCCTTAATCAAATGTTATCTCATTTAGTTCTCAGTTATGCTGCGACAATTATGACTTTAGTTACATTCAATGAACTAGTATGTGGTTTCCTTTATGTTTCTTGAATCCTTATTTTGAATGTGTAATATTTTGGGTGATTTCTTATCTTATATTGCATTTATATATGTGGTATAATTTATTACAAGTATTTATATGAACTTCACAATAGCGGCTTTACTGCTACCCGCTATACCGTTTTTGGGGTCGGCCGCTACCCGCTATTCAAAACATAGCATATACCCCATCTCAAGAGGAGGTAGATAACTAATTTGTAGATATTAAGAAAAATAGCTAAGTTGGTTTGTGTTGGTTTTCCTAAAGTATCCCTTTTAATCCTTTGCATTAGAAACTACTCTTTTGATACCTGTAATCAATAGGGAGAGTGGAATAAAACAAATTGTAAATTAGGGAGACAAGGTACATCTAGGACCAAAGCAAATCCCTCCACTATGGCTCTTATATTTAGGACTAGAGAAAGTATAAAAGAATGAAAAAAAGTACTATTTATTAAAAGATAGTAGTAAAGTATTACCTCCAAAGGGTCAGTCTCCCCCTCCAACTCCACCATGACAGGTGCATTCATACTGGCCAAGCAAGCAGAAGACATTATACATATATGCACAATAACAAAGATATGATAGACAGAATCTATATTCAGTAAAGTTCAAAAAAGAACCTGATTTGAAGAGCACGGGTACCCAATATTCGGGCACGCTCATATTTTGTCATATATTTGGATGTCTTCCTAGGCCTTTCTGTAGCTTCTTGCTCTTCCCTATCCTCAGTTTCAAGCTGTTCTCCAGCCATGTCATCATTGTTATTGTTTTCCACATCCTCCTCTGCACCTTCCTGTCCACCATCAAACATACCAGTGAGTTCAATAGATAGTCACTCAATAATAGGCTCCATAAGACTTGTGGGAAAGACTAAGGTAAAAAAACAGGTCCCCTACTTCAATCTCAGGCTCTGGTGGTTCATCCTCATATCTGCATCAGCATTCACTTTCAATGAGACACTTACAATAATGAAAGACTACAAAACATAGCTCTAAAACTTGTACCATTGCATTGGCATAAGCATAATGTGAATTTACATAACCATGGGGTGTAAATATATAGTCATTACAGAACACAGGTAAACCCATCGAAGGAGAGTCAGAAGAAGTTTCGATTTTAGTAAAAACGAAGAAACAAGATATCAAGGTTGGCAGAAGACATTGATTTCAACTAAAATGATGAATTCTAAGGTGCTTAATTTCTAGAAAAGCTTTTCAATTGCGAAAATTGAATGGGAAACAGAAAAAACTCTAGTTTATTTATATGTATGTGTGTAGTAGAATATGAAGAGAGATAACCCCATATCCATGTCATTGTAGTCGTCGTCTGCCATTGTGTATTGCCGACGTTCACCTTTGCCTCCGCCGCAACCCCTAAACCCTCACAGAAGGTTTCAAAGAATCAACTCACCAGGGTCTTCTCCAACATCACCTATATATGGATAACAACATGTTTTTATATATATATAAATAAACAGATGAAATATACTAGGTTGGGCTCTAAACAAAGCAATTTTTCAGTTCCTTTTAATGGGCCAATCTGCATTCAATAAATGTTGGGCCTCCTAGTTTCTTGTGCTTGTTTGGATTAGTTTCAATCATAATTAGTGGTGGAAATAGGTCAGGTTAGGCCAGGCTTCACCCTTAACAGGCCAGACCTGTTTGGCTACAAAGAAGCTTGAGCCCGGCCTGTGGCCTATTATAGGCCCTTTTTTCCAACATAGGCCAGACCAGGCCACATGCCAGTTAATGAGCCCTTTTTTTTCTTCTTTTTTCTTTTTTTTAAACCTTTTAAGAAGGTTAACAGGCCACAGGCCTTACCACAAAATAGTCCTACTTCAAACAGGCCTACTTTAGCTAAAAACAGACCAAATTACATAAATTAATATTAATGACGTAAAATAGATCATAAAATATGAAACCGAATATAACAATTTTCGTTACAAGTTCACCAATTTAAAGCGAATCAATTTAAAGCCACCGAATTACATAAGTTAATACTAATGATCTAAAATGCATCATAAAATATGAAACCAAATAAAACAACATAACAATTGTCATTACAAGTTATGTAGGTGGCTTGAGTTCACGTTTATGGCGTCAATATGCAGGTCTTGATATGATGGTGCTAGGCACCATTAATGGTTTAGGGTTCGCTCTCGCATTCTTGGTGCCTGAGGGCTTATTGCAGCTATAGATTAAACTATTATTGCTCTTAAATAAAAAATATACTGAAATAAGCATAACTGTTTTCAAACTGATTATATATACATAGATACAGAAGAACTAAAGCATTCCATCTCCCCAGTGTTTCCAGAACTACTTAATTAACTATAAAAAATAGTTAATTTACTTTTTTAAAAATATGAACAACAACATTAACAACCTGATTATTTGCAACTTCCCCTAGAAGAAAACCAGTACCATATGAACTTCAGATGTAGCTAAATAATAAATATATGATCACCAGAAACAGGAATAGAAACACGACAGTAGCGTTATAAACAATGCAAAAAATAGAACCAGGAATAAGATATTTCTCTACCTTTAACATACATTTGAAACAGGAAAGGAAGAAATATATTATCACCAGGAATAGAAACACGACCGTAGCCTCATAAATAATGCAGAAAATAGAACCGGGAATAAGATATTTCTCTGCCTTTTACATACATTATAAACATTATAAACACAAGAGTAGACTAAAATGCAGAAAATCCATAGTTGACAAATGAATTTGACTAAAGTGTTGAAAATTCATAGAAACACACAGTAGCATTATTCCTAACTATTATGTGCAAAATTCATAGTTGACAAACACTTAGTGCTCCTTAGTTGACAAATACAGAAACACGAGGGTTGAAACTTGAAAAGAACAGGTTTTCATATCTCAGTGAAAATTCGAAAGTATTATTCCTAAAATCGACTATGAAATGAGAACCGGAAAGCATTATTCCTAAAATCGAAAGTTGCGCAATCGACAGGGAGCGGAGTTACACTGGACGTGGACTTTGAGTGAGGGGGATCGAAACAAACAAATCTGGGACTGCGTGCGTTTGTATGAGTGCGTAACTGACAGAGAGGGAGAGAGGGATTGGGATGAGGAGGAGAGGGTAACCCTTTACCTGGTGTGGCGTCGGAGACAAAGGGGCAATGATTGCCGGAAGACGGAAGTGCTTGCGTGATTGAGAGATTGGGACTCGGCTTGCGTGATCGAGGAGAGTGGTTGACGGACTCGGCTTTCTCAATCAGATCCCGGACGAGTTGCCGTCGGCTTGCGTGGATCGTGATTGAGATTTGAGGGCAGGCACTTTGAGAACCAGAGAATGGGAGGATTTCTTGGGACGGACTGACAGAGGAGTGTCGACCACGAGAGACTGAGCGGCCGAAAGACTGAACTCAAGGTAGGGTTTTTCCAAACAAGCAAGTATACGTGTCACACTCTCAATTGAAGGATAGAGGGAGTAATTTTTCCAGATTCTCTAGAATCCTCCCCTGCATCCGTATATATCCCACCTAGAAAAAAGAAAAAGGACGAAAAAATATGGTAAAGGATATAGGACCAAAGCCAAGTCTATCTAAAAATTGATTTAAGCGTCTAAAAAAACACACTTCATTGATTTTAAATTACCATACGTGGTAAATATGAAAGTTTAAAAAGTAGATAAAATGTCTCTCTTTAAAGGCTTAGATCAATTTTTAGACAATTCAGATGCACAGATATTGAGAAGAGGGATTCTGAAGAAATCCGCTCCCGAAGTAATTATAATGTTATCTTTATAACAGGCCTAAAAGGCTTCTTATTAAGTTTAGGCCTAATCTATTAAGTAAAACAGGCCTTAAAAGAGGTTTTAACCTGACCTTTTAACTTAACAAATCAACTTGACCAGGCTCCAAATGGCTGTTCTCCCTTATAGAGAACCTCCACGGCTAGATGGAGGCAAAGACAGAACTCCCACGGCTATTTTGTACCAGCAATGTGAGATAATATTAAATATATACTCTCTTCAATTCATCATTTACATTTATCACGAAACTATTAATTTATAATATAGTACTCCCTCCGATCCTAATTATAAGAGCTAGTTGACTTTTTTGGAGAGGTTAAGGAAGCTAATTAAATTACTTTAAAAAATTTTTATTTTTATTTTTTTCTTTAAACTTATTAGTTTGACTAATAAACTAATATATAATCCCAAAATATTTAACATATGAAATGATTAAGTAACTTATTTAGCTTCCTTAATCTTTCCAAAAAAAGTCAACTAGCTCTTATAATTAGGACCGGAGGTAGTAGTAATTTACAACCTATGTATCATACAACTTGGCACACTTGAAATGTGTAATATTTAGAGAGAAAAAAATCATGAGTTGTTATAACTTCACTTTTGTTATGAATATAGTATGTGGATGACCCATTATGGGCATGTAGGCCCCCACTACTGTTATGGTGGGGAGTGGATAGTCACCCACTACCTTCATGGTGGAAAGTGGGTAGTCACCCACTACATTTATGGTGGTGAGTGGATTGAAGCTACATAAAACTTCCCCTCTCTCCAACCACTATAAATAGACCCCTACCCCCTCACAAATGTAGACCGAACAAACTGAATGAGAATCTCTCTCTCTTGAATCTTTCTTGCTCTTGTCCTCTATTTTCTACTTCTTCTATATCTTTATTTTTATAACACGTTATCAGCACGAGAGCTCTAACGAAGATATGATGATTTCATCTACTTTCTTTAACAATATACATTTATTTATCTGAGTTCTTTTCTATTATTTATTTTGTTATTATAGTATGGCCAGAAGTCATACGTCTCTTAATTTCTTATTATGAAATTATATGACCAGAAGTCATATTTCTTTAATTCTTATTTTAATATTATATGGCCAGAAGCCATATCCTTTGATTTTTTTTTTATTATGAAATTATATGATCCGAAGTCATATAACTTTCATCTTATTATTGTATGGCTGGAAGCCATAGTATTTAACTTTTATTTATCCTGAAGATAAATGGCCAGAAGTCATAAAATTTTGATACTATATAGCCAGAAGCCATATAGATTTCAACTTATATCTTATGGCTGGAAGCCATAATATTTATCTCGAAGATAAATGACTAAAATTTGAGATTATTGTTGCTTTTATATGTTACTTTGAATCCCTTTATGAGTTCTTTTATATTATTAGTATTGTGATGATAGTATGGCCAGAAGCCATCTTATTATATGACCAGAAGTCATATTTCCTTGATTATGATTTTAACATTATATGGCCAGAAGTCATATAACTTTTATCTTATTTCTTATTGAATGGCCGGAAGCCATAATATTCAACTTTTATTTATCTTGAAGATAAATGGCCTGAAGCCATAAAATTTTAATTTTGTTGCAATACTTTATGAATTATTTTTTTTGTGAGTTTCCTATTATTATCATTAGTGATTTTTATATTCAATATTCTAATAATTTCCATTTATTTCTTTAATTAGTCTGAACCATGTCAAACATGTCAAACCTTGCAAAACTTGAATTTGTGGCTCTTGATATTACCGGGAAGAACTATTTATCTTGGATGTTGGATGCGGAAATCCATCTGAATGCCCATGGTCTGGAAGACACAATTAAAGTAGGGAATGAGGCATCTAATCAAGATAAAGCCAAATCCATGATTTTTCTACGCCGTCATTTGCATGAAGGTCTGAAAATTGAATATTTGACAGTGAAAGACCCACTTGTTCTTTGGAACAATTTAAAAGATAGATATGACCACCAGAAGATGGTCATCCTCCCAAAAGCTCGTTATGAATGGATTCATTTGCGTTTGCAAGATTTTAAAACTGTGAGCGAGTACAACTCAGCCATGTTCAGAATTACTTCTCAGTTAAAATTGTGTGGAGAGAATGTTACTGATGAAGATATGTTAGAAAAAACATTCTCCACATTTCATGCATCTAATTTACTCCTGCAGCAGCAATATCGTGAAAAGGGTTCCAGGAAATATGCTAAATTAATTTCTTGTCTCCTTGTGGCTGAACAAAACAATGAGCTTTTATTGAAAAATCATGAATCCCGTCCAACAGGCTCAATTCCATTCCTAGAAGCGAATGCAGTAACTAATGAATCCTTTAACAAGCGAGGACGTGGACGTAAAGGTGGCTACAACCGTGGGCGTGGGCGTGGTCCAAATCGTGGTGGATCAAATTTCCGAAACCCAAAGTGGGGAAAGACTGATAAGCACCACAAAAGGGAAACTAGTGGGCATAACAAACATACTGAAAATGCATGCTATCGTTGTAGTGGCAAAGGTCATTGGTCCCGTACCTGTCGTACGCCAAGACACTTAGTTGAACTTTACCAAGAATCACTAAAAAGTAAGGGCAAAGGGTCAAAGATTGAAGTAAATCATGTTGAGAATTCCAAGTTTGAAGATGTTGATTTTACTCATTTGAATATTGATAAGGCTGAGAATTCTAAGTTTGATGATCTTGATTTTACTCATTTGGATGTTGCAGATTTCTTAGCATAGATTATCTTTTTCCATTTGAAATTGTTATGTTTCAGTATGTTTAAGCTTTCTTCCATCATATGTATTCCTTTTAATTATGTTTTATTTATTTTCATGCATCCTTTAATGAAGAATGAATCTTATCAATCCTGAAGATTTGTGTCTCGCAACAACCCACACCATATTAAAAAGTGATAAATATTTTTCTTCCTTGGTAATGCAAGAAGCCAATGTTCAAACTATATCTGGTAATATAAATTTGATTGTAGGCTCCGGAAGAGCTAATATTTTGTTACCTGAAGGAACAAAATTATGTATTGGTAATGCATTTTATTCTACCAAATCTAAGAGAAACTTATTGAGTTTCAAAGATATCCGCAGAAATGGATACCATATAGAAACAACAACTAAAAGGAATCAGGAATGTCTTGCTATCACAAATATAGTTTCTGGTAGAAAATGCATATTAGAAAGTTTTCCTGCCTTTTCTTCTGGTTTGTATTATACATTTATAAGCACAATTGAAACGCATGCTATTGTAAACCAGAAGTTTACCAATACAGACTAGAAGTTCGCCAATGTAAACCAGAAGTTTACTAATGAATTTAATGTTTGGCATGACCGGTTAGGCCATCCAGGGTCAACCATGATGCGACAAATAATTGAGAATTCATCTGGATATACCCTGAAGTGTAAACGAATACCACAATCCCATGATTTCTCATGTGCTACATGTTCCAAGGGAAAGTTAATTATTCGGCCCTCACCAAGCAAAGTGGAAAGTGAGTCCCTCACATTTCTAGAACGAATACAGGGAGATATTTTTGGGCCAATACATCCACCATGCGGACCATTTAGATACTATATGGTTTTGATTGATGCATCAACCAAATGGTCGCATGTTTGCTTATTATCTTCTCGCAACTTGGCGTTCGCGAGATTACTTGCTCAATTGATTAGATTAAGAGCACATCACCCTGATTATCCTATCAAGAAAATACGTCTTGATAATGCTGGTGAATTTACTTCACAAGCTTTTAATGAATATTGTATGTCCCTTGGAATTGATGTTGAACATCCTGTAGCTCATGTTCATACGCAAAATGGACTAGTAGAATCATTAATTAAACGATTGCAACTCATTACAAAACCTTTACTTATGAGATCTAATCTCCCAATTTCTGCTTGGGGTCATGCCATTTTGCATGCAGCAATGTTAATTCGTATCAGGCCAACTAGTTACTTAAAGGTTTCCCCCTTACAGATGGTTTTTGGTCAAGAACCTAATATTTCCCATATAAGAATTTTTGGGTGTGCAATATATGTGCCAATAGCACCACCTCAACGTACTAAAATGGGTCCACAAAGAAGAAGGGGAATATATGTTGGGTATGAATCTCCTTCAATTATATAATATTTAGAACCATCTACAGGAAATTTATTTATGGCACGATTTGCCGATTGTCATTTTGATGAATCAGTTTTCCCAACATTAGGGGGAGAAAATAAGCAGTTGGGTAAAGAGATTAGCTGGAATGAATTATCATTGGCTCATTTTGATCCTCGTACAAAGCAATGTGAACAAGAAGCTCAAAAGATAATTCATTTACAGAATTTAGCTAATCGAATGCCAGAAGCATTTACTGACCCAAAGAAAGTGACAAAGTCACATGTCCCAGCTGCCAATGCTCCTATTCGAATTGATGTCCCTGAAGGACAATATATTATAAATGAATCTAAAGCACGCCTGAAGCGTGGCAAGCCCATCGGTTCCAAAGATAAAAATCCTCGAATGAGAAAAGGAGCTAAAAATATAGATGGTCAAGTCGAGGGTAATCGAGAAAAGTTAGTAGCTCTAGAAGAGCCATCTCCTGAAGAGTTACTATCTCTAGTAGAGATGTCTCCAGAAGAGAATGTTATAGTCCCAGAAGAGACACAGGTACCTGAAATATGTGAAAACAATGAAATCTCAATAAACTATGTTATGAATGGTATCCGATGGGATCGAAATGAAGTCAACGTTGACGACATCTTTGCTTATCATATAGCATATGATGTAATGAATGATAATGAGGGTCAAGAGCCAAAATCTATTAGCGAGTGCCAACAACGAAAGGATTGGCCTTTATGGAAAGATGCTATTAATGCAAAATTGAAATCACTAGAAAAACTGAAAGTATTTGGACCTGTAGTCCATACACCTGAAGATGTAAAGCCAGTTGGATACAAATGGGTCTTTGTAAGAAAAAGAAATAAAAAGGGTGAAATTACAAGATATAAGGCACGTCTTGTAGCCCAAGGCTTTACACAAAGACCTGGCATTGATTTTGAAGAAACGTATTCACCAGTAGTGGATGCAACTACTTTTCGTTATTTGATTAGCTTGGCAGTAAATGAAGGACTTGATTTGCGTTTAATGGACGTTGTGACTGCCTATTTGTATGGCTCACTTAACAACGATATTTATATGAAAGTCCCTGAAGGACTCAAGTTGCCAGAAGCATCTAATTCAAATTCTCGAGAACAATACTCAATTAAGTTAAATAAGTCTCTGTATGGCTTGAAGCAATCAGGGCGCATGTGGTATAATTGTCTTAAAGAATATTTGTTGAAAGAAGGGTACAAAAATGACCCAATATGCCCATGCATTTTTATTAAAAGATCTAGAAACGAATTTGTTGTAATTGCTGTTTATGTTGATGATATTAACATCATTGGAACTCCTGAAGAGCTTCAAAAGGCAATTAATTGTTTGAAGAAGGAATTTGAAATGAAAGACTTCGGTAGAACGAAATTTTGTCTTGGACTACAGATCGAGTACCTAAAGGATGGGATCTTTGTATATCAAGAAACTTATACAAAGAAGGTCCTGGAGCGATTTTATATGGATAAGTCACATCCATTATGTACTCTAATGATTGTAAGGTCTTTACAAGTGGATAAAGATCCATTTCGACCTAGAGTAATTAATGACAAAGGTAAAGAAGAACTACTTGGTCCAGAAGTACTATACCTCAGTGCTATTGGAGTATTAATGTATCTTGTCAATCACACACGACCTGATATATCATTTGCTGTTAATTTATTAGCAAGATATAGTTCTTCACCAACACGAAGGCATTGGAATGGAATAAAACACATTCTTCGTTACCTCAGAGGCACGATGGACATGGGGTTATATTACTCAAATGTATCAAAGCATGAACTGGTTGGTTATGCAGATGCTGGATTTTTGTCTGATCCTCACGATGGTAAATCACAAACAAGCTATTTGTTTATATGTGGAGGTACAGCTATTTCATGGCGATTTATGAAACAAACTATATCAGCCACATCATCTAACCATGCAGAAATTCTAGCAATGCATGAAGCAAGTTGAGAATGTGTATGGTTGAGATTAGTAATACATCACATACGAACAACTTGTCATTTATCTTCAGGTAAATTGGTCCCAACAGTTCTACATGAAGATAATACTGCATGTATTATTCAACTTAAAGAAGGTTATATCAAAGGTGATAGAACGAAGCATATTTCACCAAAATTCTTCTTCACTCATGATCTTCTAAATGATGGTGAAATAAATATCCAGCAAATCAGTTCAAGTGAAAATTTAGCAGATTTATTTACCAAATCACTTCCAGAAGCAACCTTTGAAAAGCTTGTCAATGGAATCGGCCTTCGAAGACTTAAAGATCTCAACTGATGTTGTCAAAAGGGGGAGTCAATACACGCTGTACTCTTTTTTCCTTATCTAGGTTTTGTCCCACTGGATTTTCCTGGAAAGGTTTTTAATGAGGCAACATTAGAAAGTGTATTAGTGGATGATGTACTCTTTTCTTTGGCTAGGTTTTTATCCCACTGGGTTTTTCCTAGTTAAAGTTTTTAATGAGGCACATTCATAATGGACATCCAAGGGGGAGTGTTATGAATATAGTATGTGGATGACCCATTATGGGCATGAAGGCCCCCACTACTGTTATGATGGGAAGTGGATAGTCACCCACTACCTTCATGATGGAAAGTGGGTAGTCACCCACTACATTCATGGTGGTGAGTGGGTTGAAGCTACATAAAACTTCCCCTCTCTCCAACCACTATAAATAGACCCCTACCCCCTCACAAATGTATACCGAACAAACTGAATGAGAATCTCTCTCTCTCTTGAATCTCTTTTGCTCTTGTCTTCTATTTCTACATTCATGGTGGTGAGTGGGTTGAAGCTACATAAAACTTCCCCTCTCTCCAACCACTATAAATAGACCCCTACCCCCTCACAAATGTATACCGAACAAACTGAATGAGAATCTCTCTCTCTCTTGAATCTCTCTTGCTCTTGTCTTCTATTTCTACTTCTTCTATATCTTTATTTTTATAACAACTTTTTAATTATTCCCATGTAATATTTTAATTGAATTCTTATTACTTTTTAATTATATACATTGATCCCTAGGCTCTTAATTATATTATTGTGTTAAAGGACATTTTTCCACTAACGTTTTCACCTTGCTCTGATGTATTTTAACAGTCAAACTTTAGGAGATCAGTTGAAGTGTCATGTCCATGTGGCATATCCACCTTATCTTTTTCCAACTTAGATTCATAAATTTGGAAAAAAAAAATCTCCATTTAAAATTGCTACCCCTCCTCAAAATAGGGAGAGAATTGTTTCAAGTGATTTCCTGCTATGTAAAAATATTATTATGATATTAAATGCAACAAAAAGGCTACGTGGATAAATATTATAAATCTCAACTATTAAAATTTAATCTAACCGTGGATATAGAAAAGAAATGTTGAGAAAAATCAAGAGAACCCATTCACGGGTCACTCAGTTTATTATCCCCTTTCAAGTGTTGCTTTCATCTCATATCCAGAATTATATACATCTTCTTTCAAAGTGAAAACATGAAACCCCAAGCAATCTGGCAATATTCATATTAATTACTCCGCCTCTTAATCATCATTTAACTACATTCAGCAATGAGTAGAGTCCAAGAAGTTGATATGCAGAATATTTCAATGAACATGAGACAAGGAGACAAAATGCAGATAAAATAAGGCAAAGGGGTAAAAAAAACAAAAAACAGACAAAGGGAATTGAAAAAGCAGAGTGAGCAAGAAGAAAAGGCACCTGGAAATTGGGAACCAGACAAGAAAAAAAGAAAAATTATGGCAGAAAACGCACCTGGTAAAGAAAAAACACTGAATAGGATCATCAAATATTCATATTGACGAAGCATATTCAAAAGAAAGGGAAGAAGGTAAAAAGCAAGAACCAGCGTCACTGAAGCCGAAGAGAGGGATTAAGGGAAGAAAAAGAAGTGAAATGGAGGACTCACACTTGGTTGCACAAAAGGAAATAGGAGATGAAGATTAAGGTTATTGGGGAAATCACTACGCGATTCAACTCAGTATTCAAAATAACAAGGGATAATTAGGGAGAAGGAATAGCGAAACAAAATATTTATTAATAAGGATCTTTAAAATTGTAATTATTTTCAAAGACCAAAAATTAAATATAAATTTTTAATTATGAAATTAACCTTCCTTACTTTTGACGGTTAGTTATCAAATCTGATGATATCTTCATGTACACTTTAATATATATATATATATATATAACATCTAGATGCAACTTAATAGTTTTATGATATTCTCTCTTGTGCACATAAGATTAATAGCTTCTAAAATCTATAAATAATTAGAAATCTACATCTTTTTAGATTTTGATTATTTTTAATTAAAAACTTAAAAAAAATCATAAAAAATCTTATAATATATTTATTTTAAATTATATGTGATTTTTCATGGGGAAAAAGCTTAAACAAATACATTCACCTAAAAAGAATGTTATAAAAATAAAAAAAAATACTAAAATTTAAAAGTTCTCGAATAAACTGCTAATATCACAATCAACTATGGAATACATACATGTTAAATAGTTGAGATAAAACTAGAGAAAATGTAGGGGGTTTGGTCAGGGTTAATTTCGTAATTGAAGATTTATATTTCACTTTTTTATCCTTTAAAATAATTACAATTTTTAAAGTCCTTATTAATAAATATTTCTTTTCCTTGATCCTCCTAGTCCTTCCTAACTTTCCCAAATAACTAGCCTTATTTTCCGTGCATTGTACTATTTGTATGAGTAGTATATGAATAGTAATGGATTTTTTTTCATTTCTCACGTCCAGATGCTATTTACAACAACAAATGTTATATTTACAATAGAAAAAGCATATATTTACAAATCTTCTGAGAATTTTGACAGTTATATAAAGCTAACTTAAGAAGTGAATATCATTTTAAAATATTAAGTTGCATGAGTAAGTGACTATTTGCACCAACTCATTGAACTTAATATTTGGACTTGAGAAATGAAAAAAAAAAAATCTTGGTTTTGAAAGTGTAATGTAAATATATGTTTTTTCTATTGTAAGTATAGCATTTGTTGTTGTAAATAGCTTCTAGACGTGAGAAATAAAAGAAATCCAAGTTTACAGCCGTGAGTCACGCGAAGGTGGTGACTCGTCTAAGATTCATGGAGTGATATCAGAGTATTCCATGGAGAAGCCTTCGAATCCGCCAGAAAAGTCAGATCCCGAACCTTTGGTGAGAGATCTCGTTGGAATAAATATTGGAAGAGAGAAAAGAAAAAATGAGAGAGGAGAGAGAGAAAGGAGAAGGAAGATAAGAGTAATTATCCCTTTGGTGGGAGATCCCGAACCTTTGTGCGTAATTTTCCCTTTAATTTATTTCCCTCAATCCAGCAGCAATAGATGGACGTTACCCATGAACTAACATCATTGTGTTTATTTAACATTTCCAAAAGTTTGTTTGCATTTAAGGTCCAGATAAGAGTTTATCGTATTGGGTGCTCCTGAACCAATAGTTTATTAGTAAATTTGCTCCTTAACCCTTTAAAGTATTACCTAATTACTATGTAAATATAATTGAAAAAATAGTGATGAGAAAACATGAAAAATGAGTTCAAATTAGTATAACCTAGTTAAGTTCAATAACGCAAGTGTTGGATTTTGTGTCTAAATCCTATGGGTTATGAATAAGAAGTCGCGCCAGTTCGCCGACAAGACTTCATCTGATTGTTTCATCATTTATAAATAGAAGTGCGTATGACAAAAAAATTAACTAGTTCTTCTAACACTATGCTTTCATACATATAATTTAATGCAGATTGCTATAATTCTCATCGATGCGATTCTGAAAGCAAACTCGTTAAGTTCGTTTGGCTTCTGATTGAAAGTGTCATCATTCTGAAGACGAAAAATCCACTCTATTCTGAGAGACAATTGCTCATAAACCTTGGACATCCATATAGAAGAAGCAAAATTGTCTTAAGGAAAAACGTATGTTGGGCTCGAATTTCATCAAAGTTCATTATCATTTTCGGCAGTTTTGTGAGTTTTTTTTTTTTTGGTTTTCCATAGTAGACAAAACTATTGTATGTTTATAAATTGTGACATATTAGTTACACGGATTGTTATCTATACATAAACGTTAATGAAGAACTCCACTCTGCTTCCCCCAAGTCAATGATCAACATTTCGCACCACAGATTCTTCTCAAATATATCACATGAATGGGTTAATGCTTACTTGAATTAGTAATTGGAGTCTTTAAAATTAGCTTTTCAATCATGATTTATGATATACAAGGTAAGTATCCACAGATTCTTCTTAAATACATCACACGAATGGTTTAATGCTTGCTTGGACGAGTGACTAGAGTCTTCAAAAATTAGTTTTTCAATTGTGATTTACGATATACAAGGTAAGTATGTGAAAAGAATTTTACGTGAATAAACACTTTTAAAACCCTAAAAAATTGACCCCAACCAATTTTGCTTATAAAAATAGGAGTGCCATGTGCGAGGAATTTTTTAGAATTTGCTTCCGTGAACATGTTGTTCTATCTTCTATGGGAGTTTAACGGTGCTTCAATTCAGATATTAAATAATTTGATGGACAGTGCATTTGATACTTTTTTATTTTAACATTGCATTTAATAATATTGGGTTTATCAAAACCATACTGATTTATACCTTAAAATGTCAATATTTTAGTTGCCCGCTTGCCAATTATTTACACAAAAAGAAATATGAATGAAAATAATTAATGAAAGAGGAAAAAATTCATCATTGTGTCAAAGTTTTTTTTTTTTTTACTCCCTTCTATTTTTAATATACGATCGATTTTATACTAATTACTTAATTTATTTTAAAAATAAGGGTAAATTCCAAATTATAATAAACAATATTGAAATTAAAGTTGGATTCAACATATATTAAATCGTAATTAAATGAAAAGGACGTAGAAGTGAAGGAAAAAGACATATATTTGGTATTATGTTATTTGCAGCAAATAAGGTCTCAATGTTTCGTCTTACTTTGGCCAAAAAAAAATGTTGCGTCTTAGAATATTACTCGCGTACGTGCGTGCCAATTGCCATACAGTTCAGCACTTCAATGTACCATCACTCGTTATGAAAAAATAATAGGGAAACTTCGTAACAAAGAACTTTAAAATCTAAAAGATAAAAAGATGTTTTACAATCCAAGAGATATTAGGTTGAAATTATCTTTTTTTGAAATTATAAGGAAATGATCAAATTACCTTTAAATATATTTTTTTAAAAAAAAAATATTACACGTGCCCGCCGCTGTCGCCACTGATGACCACCCCTGCAGGCGCTGGAGTTTCCAGTGGCTGGGCAACGAATATCCAGGAAGAAATTCTAGTGGAGGGAATATTTCATGGGGAATAAATATTCCGAAAGTGCTAAGGGTGGGATTTGAGCCCCTACCACTTGGTTTGCAACAAACATTTGTGGCACCAATGGTTTTAATAAATATTGTGCAAGTAAATATATATAAGCTCACCTTTTAACTTTGTCTCTAACTCATTCACAAGTCTTATTAAAGAATTCACAATATTTTATTAGATTTCAATAATTTTCGTTTACCAAGTAAAAAAGTTGTAATATCATATCATTCACAAGTTGTATTAAGGAATTCATGACATTTGATTAAGTTTTAATAACTTTCGTTAAAAAAAGCACACTATCAGGTTTTCACAACTTTTTTTTTTTGGAAAACAAAAATTGTTAAAACTTGATTTTCTCAACAAAACGTGTGAATGATATGATAGTGTGATTTTTTTACTTAATCAACGAAAGTTGTTAAAACCTAATGAAATTTTGTGAACTCCTTAACAAAACTTGTGAATAATCTGATAGTGTGATTTTTTTACTTGGTAAAGAAAGTTGTTAAAACCTAATAAAATTTTGTGAACTCCTTAACAATGTATAAAAGGGAAATGTTTATGTAAAATGTGCAAAGTAGAAGGTGAAGTGTGACCTAAACGATGGTGCCACAAATCAAAAGTTGCAGTAGGTAGACCAGAAGGAGGTGATGAAGTACTCATGGCTATCGTGGGAGAGGTTGTTGCAGGATTAAGGAAATATAGACCTTCGAACACTTCGGCTGTACCAACCGTCTTCTAGTGAGAAAGCTCCTGAAGATAACAAACATAAGTCAAAAAAATGAAGCAGCAAGGAATAGCAACCATGAGTTTAGAAACAGAAAGGATATTGAAGGCAAAGTGAGGAATATAAAACACATTGTGGAGTGTTAAAGACTGAGAAATGCACACGGTGTCAGAAACAGTGGCAGTAATATGGCTATGGTTAGGAAGCTTGATGAGAATAGGAGTAATTGAATGATATTCCGAAAAATAATCTGGGGAATGACAAACATGATCGGTTGCTCTAGCATCAATTATCATTCAATTACTCCTATTCTCATCAAGCTTCCTAACCGAGTTAAATTTACACTATCTGCCGCCATCCTCAACAAGATCCTTAAGGTGGTCAACCCTCCAGAAGCATCCACTCCGAAGTATTCTAATGAGGAAGTATATGCCACACTTATGCCCGGTCAGGACATACCGGATGATCAGAGGGTCCACTTGACTTTCAAGCCCTCGGAGATGCCACATTTGCACCGTGTGATATGGTACGTGTATTCACGTAACTTTGTGCAAAAAGGCGGGAGCTACACGCACTTCACGCAGAAGGACTATCGCTTCTTCACCGCCTTCATCCGGATGCATCCGCTCAATATTGGGCAGTGGTTGTTCAAGGAGATTAGCCACTTCAGATTTGTGTCCCGCAAGGGATCCTACATGCCCTTTGCATCCCTGGTTTCACTGATATTGTACTACCATAAGATATGGTATGTGGGTCCTCCCGAGCAGATGAAGTATATCCCGGCCTTCGGCAAGACTCAGCTCAACTTGATGAAGATTCAGTTCGAGCCGGAAGGATCTGGGCAGTCGAGAGCTCCACCACGGTCACAGACTCGTGCATCTCAGTCAGTTGCACATGAGGCCCAGTCTGCTCCACCACCACTACCTTCAGATTTTGATGAGCGGATTAGAGCAATTGTGGATGCTGCACTTGTATCTCACCGAGCTATGATGAAGGCAGAGTTTGATATGATTCGGGCTGACATCAAGTTGGGAGTTATGGATGTGATCGTGGCTCAGTCACAGGTCCTCTCTAAACTGGTCAAGGTGAAAGATGCTATTGATGATCAAGGGCTCAACTTGGGCTCTACATTGTCAGTCACCTTAGCTGCAGCCTCAGATGCTAGAGACAAGGCTCAGCAACTCCTTCAGCACTTTGGACTTGGTGGCTCATCTTCATCTTCATTCGGTTTCACCACTGGTCCATCCTCTTCGACTCCTGTTCCGGAAGCCCAACCATCTATACCCGTATCTCAGCCTTCCCCAAACTCACCAGAACCTCACTTCTCACCACCATCATCACCCCCCCTTCTCATTTCCTAGTCCACCTCATAGCCCACCCCACACCACATCCTCCCCAGTCACCCCCAGCACAGAGGTCCTTCCTGGCCCATTCTCATCTCCACCTACTCCATCTACTGAGATTTTCCCTACACCTTCTCCATATGCAGAGCCCCATGATCCCTCCTTTGATCCAAACACCGCCATGGTGCTCTATTCTCCTCCTGTCTTTATTCTTGACCCCGAATTTGTTGATGACAAAGGGGGAGAAGGAGAGAAAGATGTAGATGTCTAGTGTCTAGATCTGTATTAGTGATATGTATTAGTGTTTAGGTTTGTATTCTGATATTTATGTAGATTGTGTTCTGATATTAGTCATTATCAATGTATTCATCCTTTCTGATATCAGCTCCACTTGTATGCATCATGTTTTATGAATATATTTCAAGTTGTTTATGTTCTCAAATTTATATCTGATGCCAAACGTGCCTTTCATGGTTGAAAATGCAAAACTGATTGCTTTCTGATAACTTCACATGGATTTCTGAAAACTTCAAATCAAAACAAATTACATCTTTCAAAATCTTTAAAAAGAAAGCTTACAAGTGTTGTCATCATCAAAAAGGGGGAGAATGTTAGTTCTCAATGTGTTTTGATGATTAACAACAAGTGTAAAACATGTTTTGAAGTTTCCAAGAACCTTTGAAAATCATCTGTTAGTTGCTTACCGCAGTATGGGTTTGCATACTGCAGTATAGAGTCTTCCAGAAATGCAATATTCTTTCGGGGTTAATCAATACTGCAGTATAGGTTTCTTTACCGCAGTATTGGACCTACAGAAGGTCATCAGATTTTTGATGTTAAGTCAATACTGCAGTATAGGATGACATACCGCAGTATTGGACTTCCAGAGAACAATCCATCTTTTGAAGTAAAGTCAATACTGCAGTATAGGTTTCTTTACCGAAGTATTGGACTTACAGAAGGTCATCAAATTGATGATGTTAAGTCAATACTGCAGTATGTTAGTTACATACCGCAGTATTGGACTTCCAGAGAGCAACCGTGTTTTTCAAATCAAGCCAATACCGCAGTATAGCTTTGTATACTGCAGTATAGGGGCATCCAGAGAGCAACTAAATCTCTTGGTCAAGCCAATACCGCAGTATAGGTATGTATACTGCAGTATAGGGCCAACCCGAGAGCAATCAAATTTTCTCACTCAAGTAAATACCGCAGTATGGAGTTGCATACTGCAGTAAAGGCTCTCACAGAAGGCTCTCAAATTTCATAACCATTGCATACTGCAGTATAGGTTTTCATACTGCAGTATTGGGCAATCACGGGGTCTCTTCTCTTTGACAAAAACTCGCATACTGCAGTATGTTATTTGCATACCGCAGTATAGAGCATTTCTTTCGAAATCATTTCGCGAGGTTTTTGTCTCTGGAAGTTGCTTACTGCAGTAAGCCTTTGGATACTGCAGTATGCACAGTGGCATACTCCAGTATAGAGGAACATACCGCAGTATACAACGGTCAAAACTGATTTTTGAATTACACGAATTTGCAAATCATTATTGTTTGATCTTATTGTTTCCATAATTCATTCAATCATATTCCTAGCTATGTTTAACAAGTTTGTTGAGTGAATTTCAGCAATCACAGATGAAGATCAATGAAGGTCAAAGCCATAAAGCAAAAAGTGTACAGTGCATTAAATGCACTTCTGCAAATCAACCTATTCTCAGCTAATCCATCTGAGCACGCCTTCTAAAAGTTAAAGTATACTTACTACAACAAGTAAAGTTATCTCCAACGGGCAAATCCTCAGAGAGCCACATCAGACTTCATCAAAGTCTTGGATTAGCAGAAGTTTAGAGAGAGAAGATGACCAGAACCCAAGCTAATCACTTCCAACGGTTGGAATCATCCTACAACGGTCATTTAATGTTCTCTACCTATAAATAGAGAGCATTAACTTCTTCACAAGCTGATACACCAACTAAGAGCGAAAAATTTATTAAGTGTCATTTATTGTGTTCAGCTTTTATCTGTAATAGTATCAATTTGATACTTTGTACTTCAGTGTTTATTCTATCTACTCTTTGAGAGAGTTATCATCTTGTAAATCATCTACTGATTGTGATAACTACAAGTCAGGGGACTTGGTAGTTAGGGTGTATTGATTACAACTTGTAAGGGGGAGTGTGTTCTAGTGAGAGAACAACTCTTAGTACAGAGTGTGTAATCAATATTTGATTATAGTGGATTGAAAATCCCAGGTGAGGCTTAGGGACTGGATGTAGGTCAGAGAAAGGACCGAACCAGTATAAATTGTGTGGTGTATTGCTTCTCTCCTTCTCTCCTCTGTTTTACCCTGTGTTCATTAGTCAAAAACAGAGTAGACTCTTTAATTTTATAAAATACCCAATTCACCCCCCCTCTTGGGTATTTAGCTCCAATCTTCATATATACACATTAACAAATATATATATTTTTCTTAACGATATTTACAAAACTGGCAACAGTATTTACAAATTTAATAGCGCCATTTACAACTTTTCTTCAAGTTTATATTTTTTCCTCTTTAATGCCTCTGAGTTAAAAAAAAAAATCATCGCTATTACAAAACTTGTAACGGTATTTATAAATTCAATAACGCCATTTACAAATTCAATAACGCTATTTACAACTTTTTTTTTTTAAGTTTACATTTTTTCCTCTTTAATGCCTCTAAGTAAAAAAAAAAAAAAAATCATCGCTATTTAATTATAAAACTTTTAACAGTATTTACAAATTCAATAACGCCATTTACAAATTTAATAATGTCATTTACAACTTTTTTTCATGTTTAAATTTTTTCCCTCTTTAATGCCTCTGATTAAAAAAATAATAATAATCGCTATTTACAAAACTTGTAATGGTATTTTACAAATTCAATAACGTCATTTTTAACTTTTTTTCAAGTTTATATTTTTTTCCCTTTGTACAAATTTTAAAAAAAAGTTGTAAATGGCATTGAATTTGTAAATGGTGCTCCTGGATTTGTAAATACTATTACAAATTTTGTAAATACCATTGATTTTTTTTTTATTCAAAGGCATTAAAGAGGAAAAAAAATGTAAACTTGAAAAAAGTTGTAAATGGCGTCATTGAATTTGTAAATATCATTACAAGTTTTGTAAATATCGTTAATTTTTTTTTTTTTTACTCAGAGGCATTAAAGAGGAAAAAAAAATGTAAACTTGAAAAAAAGTTGTAAATGGTGTTATTGAATTTATAAATATCGTTGCAAATTTTGTAAATATCGTTGAAAAAATGTTAAGAAGAATATTTATATTTGTTAATGTATATATATATATATTAAAGGAACCAAGTGCCCCATGGATGTGTAGGGGGTTGGGGGTTCGAACCCCACCCCCCACAGGCCTACACTTTCAATAAATGTGATTTTTTTTTTTTAAAAAAAAACCCCCCACCCCCCTCCCAAAAAAAAAACCTCCACCCCTCACCAGTGGCCGCCGACCAGCGCCCAGCTGGCGGTGGTGGCTCTCCGGTGAGGGTATTTTCATTTTTTTATTTATTTAAAACTAAGGGTAAAAGGATAATTTCACCCAAATTTGTATATTCCTCATAGGTCCTTGGTACCTCTCAATCTTTTTATAAATTCAGAAAACTTTTGAGGGTTTTACAAATTCAAATGGTATTTAATTAGAATTTTCCCGTCTCTATATATGTACACGTGGGTACCCAACTAAATCAGTTACAACCAAAATAGAAATACATACAACAAGTAGAAGCTAACTAAGTTAAATACAACTAATAATGAAAGGGATAGGTTATTCTGCCTACTTCTATTTTACCTACCTCTGCCTACCCTTCTCAATGCCGTTAGATTATGATCTCATCCAATGGTATAGATTTGAGGGATAAAATAAACCTTTTACCCCGTCCCCCTCTCTCCCCTCCGTACGAAGTCGCTCTCTTTCCCTCTCTTTATTCGTTTCTCTCCACTCCATTTGCCCTAAATGTTGTTGTCAGCCTTAGGGACTCACGTTCACCGTCAAGTTTTTCATTTTTTTCTTGGCTCGCATGTTCTCTGTTCTTTGCTCAGATTCAGGGTTGTGATTTCAGCATCTCCATGATGTCGTCGGACGTTAACGCCGTCGGCCTTCCGGAGGTGTGGTTCCGATTTCAGTTTTCTTTTCTCACTCTGAGTCTCTGTTCTCTGGTTTTGTTTTTCTTGTCTCAACTCTAAAGCGGATGGTGAGGTTCTGAGGAATATTCTAGACCTGATTTTAGGGAGACCACAATGAGACAAAGGCGATTCAGCTGTTGAATTTGCACAAAGCCATCACAAATGGGAAGCATCTTCTGTGGTTCAAAGAATGGAGAGAGCAAGCAGCGTTCACTGCTAATTTGCAGAGAGCTTTTCGACATGATGCCTGGAGAAATATTCCGCAGGGACTCACTGCTATCATGCTTCATTGCACTTGCAAGTTAGCAAAAGCAGTTGTTGCAGGCACTATTTTGGCTACTAGACCGGTATATTTTTTTCCGACTATAAGATGTTCTCTCTTATTCTATTCTGAGAATCTATTGCACGGCATAGTTTCAGGAATAAGATCCTCTCTTGGCTTTGTTCTCTCTTATTCTTCCTACATGTTGATGATTGAATCATATGCACATTTTCTTGCACCTATTTGTCATTTTTCAAATTTAAGAAGATTTTAAAAGATTTTACTCCGTGCACTATATCCTAAACTTGTAGAATTTTCGCTTGAGTGAAATTGGTTAAGAGATGATGAATTGGCTTACCATTGGTAGTATATTGCTATCATGTGGGGTCATTGCAACTGAGTGGCGAGGATCAATGGATTGTTGCTTATAATACGGCTATAGTATACTCAATATATTTACTGAAAAATTGAAGGATAGAGATTGATACGTGTGATACAGGGATCTAATACTTAAGAATGAATAATTCAAAACGCTAGTGAATTTGTAGGCAACTGTTCATGTGATTTATTTCATTGAAGAACCACATATCTTGTATTTTTAATCTTGTGATGACAAGTCTAGAGTTGTGAAGATTGTGTAGTTCTTTGCTTCATCTTCTGCACATATGAGAGAACTGTATGGTGAAGTAATTTCTTCATAATCTGGATTTGGATTGGCTTAGAATTATCTAGACTATTGTCTAAACAATGCATGGGATTTTGTCTCTCCAATTATGTTCTGTTGGCATTAGAAAAAACCTGTTAAAGTATAGAATTCTTACACCTACTTTTTTAAGTCAATGGAAATCAATTTCAAGTAACAGCAAAGGGCAATCAAATATTTGAGACCAATTGTTAACCATGTGTTTCCCTTGCCTTTTCATAGGACCATTCTTTTGAATCTACTACCACTAAAGGCTATTGGACAAAATCGACCATTATAGTTTTTGGCCTATACTCTGTTGCACATTCATGTGTTTCAACGTCCAATAGTAGTACTATTTTACATGTCAATTTTTGATTTAGGCAGTAATAAACTGAAGTGCTCATGTATGCTTCATTGTTCTGCTCAGGTGAGAAGGAAACTTGTTAAAGATTGGCTACCAGTCCTAGTTGCATGCAAAGATAATGTTGCACCAACGTTACCCGTTAACAAATCATTGGAAGAAACATTTCTGAGAATAATCTCCACATTGCCCATATCAGATGCTCAAGAACTGTTGCAGTAGTGCCTTAGCTTCTCAACCCGAAATGTTGAAGATTGTCCTCACTTAGTGATTGTAACCGTAATTTAACTGCTGGATTGTGAATATTGTATTATCTTATCTCTATATCACTACTCTAATATAATAAACAGATTTTTTTTTTTGGTTGTAGGCTACAAATATGCTTCTTTAGGTCTTTGGGTTAGCTTTTAGTTACAGGAATCACTTATAATTTTTCTTTAATTCAATGTATCTATCTCGTTGTAATCATCCCAGGCTTGTAACAGAGCAATTGCCATATTAATAAAATTGATTATTTTCTTTCAATAATTGTATTCTTTCAAAAAAAAAAACATATCAAAAGCTCAAAATCTCCAACCATAAGTCTCTTGGCACTAACAAATCTTCATGACAGTAATTTAAAATTTTATAAATAAATAAATAAAGAACTTAATAAGATTGGGATGCATGAAAATGATTATATACTTGTGCTTGGGATGCATGAAAGCACTATAAGAAAACAGAGATTTTCTGAACCAAAAAATATATTAAGATTGAAGTGAATCTAAATAGCATATGTTTTACATGTAAGTCGTAGAAACGACCAATGAAGAGCAGGGGAACTATACACATCTTTGGCAAAGTAGAACCTAGAAATCATTCGATATCACCAAAAAAAGAAATGGAGTCATTCACATCCATATACTAAGAGGAGTCTTTTGTCTGGATTCCCAAAGAATCACTTTCACATTCCTGTGGCATAAGCCGCCTCGTCTTTGCATCCTGTTCCTCACAAAATTCATCAGTCATTTGGACATCGCCTGCAACTTGTTGTTCTTCAACTACACAAGGAGCTTGATGCAAGTTAAGATCTCCATCCTGTTCCCCACAAAAATTCATCAGTCATCTGGACAGAACTGTACGATTGAGAAGCTGAGGCACTGCTGCAACAGTTCTTGAGCATCTGAAATGGGCAATGTGGAGATTATTCTTAGAAATGTTTAGACAATAGTCTAGATAATTCTGAGTCAATCTAGATCCAGATCATGAAGAAATTTCTTCACTGTACAGTTCTCTCGATATGTGCAGAAGATGAAGCAAAGAAGTACACAATCTTCATAACTCTGGACTTGTCATCACAAGATTAAAAAATTCAAGATATGTGGTTCTTCAACGAAATAAATCACATGAACAGTTGCCTATAGATTCACTGCAAAATAAAAAACATAGGAACATATATGAGCTACTAGTGGGGAAAATCAAATATGCAAGAGTTAAAACTCGCACACAAAACCATATCCAAGTAATATCAATTACAGGGACGTAAAACAACAACTTAGCATAATTCAATTTATTCCATTCAAATTGAAATTCTGTTTGCAATGTTTCAAAAGTAGCATCGGATTTCCAGCAAGATGATTAAAAGGTTTATACCAAATCTATTAATAAGGCAAAGCTCACTCGTAGCCCTCAAATATGATAACCAACACATGCGCACAATTCATATAAAAACGATTAGCATTGTAATCGTCCATAAATCTCGAGATTATTTGTGTATATACCTTTAATGTTTAATCTAGAACTCAAGAGTAGTGTAGGGTTTTAGAAGAGGAAGAGGCAATACCTGTAAGCGGAGAAGATTCCGATAGAAATTAGGTAGTAAAGTTAGGGTTAGAAGTCTGTAAAAGAAATTGGTTAGCTGAAAAAAAAAATCGAAGGGAAAAGAAAATGATGAGAGGGAAGCTGTCGCAGTATCGCATCACCAGCGGAGAGGGAAAAAGAGCGACTTCGTACGGAGGAGAGAGAGAGAGAGGGGGGGGAGGGCTACTAGGTTTATTTTATCCCTCAAATCTATACCGTTGGATGAGATCATAATCTAACGACATTGAGATGGGTAGGCAGAAGTAGGTAAAATAGGAGTAGGCAAAATAACCTATCCCATAATGAAATATCATTTATCTATCCATTATCCTTATTTACATATTCTGTCATGATTAGTAGGGTGTTTGAGGCCTGGGAAGGTAGGTTGATGAAGTGAAGGCTGTGCTATTATTTCTGTTTATGAATGTTTGTCGGATAAACTGAGAAAAGAAAATGGTTATCAATTTTTTATTTCTAAAAAACTGAACATTATATCCTCAAATAAGGGTCAGGGCAAAAGATACAGGCGTAATTGAGAAACACCATATGGAAAACTCAGATTGTATATTATTGATGTAGAATAAAGAGGCTCAGAAAACATGGAAATTTGGTCATGGAACACATTTAAGCATGTCAGTTTTATAATACTTTCATCATTTGCAATCTATAAACAATTTGACTATATGCACTAAATTACTTTGAGCTTTCTGGCGTTTTTACTGAAGCTTTTGATTGTTGTCCTTGGTATGCTGTTTGAATCTCTTCCAATTTTTTTAAAAAATACTTCTCACTCATCGTTCAATTTGAACAATATCAGCTTCATCGTTCTTTTGATAGATATTCTGCAAATTCACGTACTGCCTACGGCAGGGTAGATAAAATTCTGATAAATAATTTATCTTCAAGAGAAAATAAAAGTTATCTGATACGAGATATGGCTACTCACTCGGTAGAAGATGTGTCTACCCAGTCCTCACCACCTTCATTTGCAATGAATTCCTGCAGAATCATGAAAATTGTTCCATTATGCAACTGAATCTTAAGAAACCAAACAGTGTCAGGGATATAAATTCCACAAAATAACTAGTAAAATATATTTCCAGCTCAGCATGTTCAAGAAATCGTGATCAAGTCTTGTAACCAAAATTTTATTAATCCTACTAACAGTTTCCGGGCTTTAAACAATTACCACCTGACACTGCAACTAATTACAGTACTATTAAATAAGGCATAACATGCGGCCTTGTCAAGAGGGAAAAAACATCAAAGTACCAACCTTCAGAGCTGGTCCCAACACCCAAAAGTCTGATGAATTAGAATCCAATTCAGCAGAGCTATCATTGATTATCTGTTGCAAATCTGAACCTGAAAAAATATATGGTCATTGAATTTTAGTCTAATATAAATTCAGTTGGAAATAAGGCAGTAAATGTTCAAACCTAGTCAAAAGTTCTGATCAGTAAAAATCTATTTTTTTCAGGAAAAAAAATCGAGAACTTTAAAAGAGTTCATCATAATGACCCTCACCTCCAACCAATGATAGTGCATGCTTCCTTAACAAACATGAATGATTAAGTCTTGCCCAAGCATTCTAGCTTTGATAAGGTTACTCTCTCAAGTCTCAACATTCCAAGGACCACCGTAAATATGAATGATTACTCAAGCAATGTTTGATCCTGTCAATAGATCTTATGCTCCTCCATTCTCAAAAGAAAAGTAAGTGTCAGAATAAATTGTAAGGCAAATATTCCCTCTGGTCCTTATTATAATGTATTAACTAACAATTCTCACAAACCAAGGAAAATAGTTAAAGTCAATCAAGTTCTCATAAATATGATTTTTATTGCAGTGCTGGGTTCCAACATAAGATCATGATCTTTGGATCTCCATTATGCTTCTACCACAGTTAAAAGAAACATGAATATTTTAAAGTGAATTGATTATCAGTATTGCCTTGAAAACTTCCTTTTCTAATACCCATTTATAAATCGTATACTGATGTTTTATATCCAATCTTAGATAGATGAAATTAAAAGTGCGTCATTATTACTAAGAGGAGTGATATTTGGAAGTTAGTTGATGGTATATATATATTATCTTATTCAAACAGTTAAAATCGTTTTCAAGAATATTTGAATATATAATTGGTATAATTATTTTTAATTTGTACCCGTTGGGATGTTTTGATGGACAGACTCACCATATTTCTGAAATAATTAATTTCACACATGTTTCGAAATAGAAAAATGATTTAGGATAATTATGTTGCAGGAAAATTCTCCCTGGCATAATTTTGATATTTTCTTTTCCTTTGGTATGTAGTATGTACATCTTTACTTAAAAACTTACTTTATCTAGGTTATTGATATTAATAATTAATAGATGATTCACTAATATCACTCGTTAATTATAACTTTATTAAATATGTGCTTTGATTGAAAATCAGAATCTTCTGGAAAAGAGTGCTTGAAATAGAGGGTGGACATGATCGTCATCTTGAGAATTTTTAATATTCATTTTTTGGGTTATTTTGGTTAAAGCTGTCTTCAAAATTTGTGTTGATAATTTTAGTTTGATTTTATCTATCATTATAAACTGAAGCTATTTCTTTTCAAGATTCATTGTAAACGTCCTAGGAGCTTTTCTTTTATATATAATCTTGAATTTCTTAGAATAGTCTTTTTTTCCCCCTCATATCTAATTAATTTGATGAGTTGGCATTAATCCTAGCATTTATATTGATGCAAATCGTACTTCAATTCAACAACAGTTTAATTATATTATTCCGTATTTAATTACGAAGCTAATAATATAGGTATGAAATAAAATTTAATTCAACAACAGTTTAATTATATTATTCCGTATTTAATTACGAAGCTAATAATATAGGTATGAAATAAAATTTCCATTTTAATATTATATCTGAAAACTCTAATTCCCTGTACAAATAATCATTTATATGTAGATTAATAAAAATACTTTAAAAAGAAAAACCCCTGATGGAGAAACTGCACGCTAGATGGAGGTAAAGACACACTCACATGGCCGTTATATAGAAACAATGTGAGATAATATAAAGTCTTTTCGGTGGCATTTCTTTTGCATCACAAAACTATTAATTAATAAAATAGTAATATTAGATATAAAGTCTTTTCGGTGCCATTTCTTTTGCATCACAAAACTATTAATTAATAAAATAGTAATTTACAACCTATCATGCAACTTGTAATTTTCTAAAGTTTATATTTTTTCTTTATTCTTTGTACAAAAGTCTTCACACTTATGGTATATAAAATTAATATCCTTTAGTTTGACATCATTCGGTTACACAAGATCAGAGAGATCGAAGAAGGTTTATGTATTTGGGTATGTGGAAAATATAAAATTGGGGGAAAGATAAATTATACGGTGTCTATATACTCCTTCTAATCCTTATTATAAGGTACTAACTAGTAAGTTTATTTGGTCTTTTTTATAAGGCACTTGCTTATTCCCAATTAACACTAATTATATTTTTCCATGTCTGTCCATAATTAACAAAGATAGTTGGTGAGAGAAATAATTAAAGTTTAGGGCAATTAGTAGGAGTAATATTAGAAATTACTTAGATCCTAGGGTAACTTTATTGACTTTAACTATTTTTATTGGTTTGTGAGAAAAGTTAGTTGGTGCCTTATAATAAGAATCAGAGAAAGAGAAAGTATATAATTGATTTGGGCAAACTAGATAACCACGCCAAGCACCACTTGGCACATGAAGGTTTAGACATTTGTGATAGGTATGATACTCCACGTGTGCTATTGAACTCATAATTCCTCAATATGTACGTACTCATATTTATTACTTCAACAACCCCAAACTTATGTTATTTTACTGAAAGCCCCTACCGTTATTATCTCCATTAATATCCTACTAATGGTATTAATTATTAGGGTTAAGTACCAATTTTGTTTCGGAAGTATCTCGTCAGGAGCAATTTTATCCCGAAAGTTTTTTTTTGGAGCAATGTTACCCCGAAAGTTTTCTTTTGAAGCAATGTTGCCCCTCCGTCAACGATCAACTAACGGCCAACTAACCGTTGACCGTTAAGATTGTTAACGGAGGGGCAAAATTACTCCTAAATAAAAACTTTCGGGACAACATTGTTCTCAAGAAAAACTTCCAGGGCAAAATTGCTCCCAAAAAAAACTTTCGGGGCAAAATTGCTACTTAACCCAAAAAAAATGTTTAAAATGTTATTTATGATATCATATATTTTTAATTCATATTTATATAATACCTAGGGGTGGAAATAGGCTAGACCAGCATAGGCTTCACCGTCCAATTCAAATTTTAAATATAAAAATTAAATAACTAATTTATAGAATTAAAAACTTAATTAAAGTCTCTTTTATTTAAAAAAATTTATTTTTTTGAAATATTCCTTTTAATCATTTATATAGTGGGACTTTACTGAAATTTTGATCCCTATTATAAAATGGTTGTGTGTGTGCATGACTAAATCCTTCCATAAGAATAAAATATATTTAAAATATAATACAATATTAATATTGAACAAAGGAATGTCAACATTTCCACCAAAATATCTCTATTGGTGAAACATGTTTCAGGAAAATTAAAATTTATATCCATTACAATACATTTCTTATATATAAAAAAAAAAAGTTCAAAGGAAAAAGAAACACGACTTACAAGTCATAGGAAAAATAATTAAATAGAAAGATAATAAACGTATAGAAGAATTACAAGATTCATATAGCGCTTTTAAAGAAAGATCAAATTTAATAAAAAAAAATGAGAAATACAAAAATTACTCTCTTAAGTTTTAATTCAATTCCTTTCTTTTACCATTTTTTAAAAACATGTTAAAAATTGAAAGTTCCCTTTATTTATTTTTTAAAAAAAGTAAAATATTTTACATAAAAATTTCCTTTTAATTCTTTATAAATATATAATCTTATATAATTCTTTATAAAAGTAAAATTCTTTAATTCTATAAATTAGTTATTTAATTTTTATATTTAAAATTTGAATTGGAGGGTGAAGCCTAGGCTAGTCTAACCTGTTTCCATCTCTAGATATTATATAAATAAGAATTAAAAATATATGATATCATGAATAACATTTTTAATATTTTTTTGGGTTAAGCAGCAATTTTGCCCTGGAAGTTTTTTTTTGGGAGCAATTTTGCCCCAAAAGTTTTTTTTGGAGCAATGTTGCCCCTCGGTCAATGGTCAACTAACGGTCAACTAACCGTTGACCATTGACGGAAGGGCAACATTGCCCCAAAAAAAACTTCTGGGGCAAAATTCCTCCTGGCGAGATACTTCCAGGGTAAAATTGGCACTTAATCCTAATTATTATGGTTGGAAAAAAAAATTGCTAGTGTCACGTTAATAATCATCGTATGCATTGTTGTCAAACTCGCGAATTGACTCTCCGAGTTTATCATTTTTATGTTTCTACCTTATGAAAACAAGTCGAGTTAGTAATAAACTCGTGTTAGTCATAAACTTAGTTAAACTCATGAGTTTATACACCGAGTTTACCATTTTTAGCTTACAAAACCATGTTAACTTACTCTTAAATTCATGTCAACTTTTTTTATTTGATCATGTTTAACGGCTTTATATAGAAATTTCTTTGTTAAATATGATAAACAATGAATGTTGATGGATTTAATTTCAATTATTTAGATTTATGATATATTTAAATTAAATAATTGTTATTTTTATATTTTAATTATTTAATTATACACAAGTAATACATATTTAGTAATGAAAGTAAACTCTTAAGAATTTATGATTCGAGTTCACAATACGAATTTACGTCACTATCACGAGTTTGCTTAAACTCGCGAATTTGACAACCTTGATCGTATGGCAATATCATATTTGAAATGTGTAATATTTAGAGAAAATTAATTCAAGAGTTGTTATCATTTCAATTTTTGATTATTCCCATGTAATTATGTAATTGAATTCTTATTATTTTTTAATTATATACATAGATCCCTAGGTTCTTAATTAGGGAGATTGACCAAAATAATTAAAAAAAAATTACCAGATTAATGCAGATTGGAAACATTTTACTAAAGTAATGCAGTTTGTGGTATTTGACAGACTCACGGGACTCATGACGCAAAACAGGTTCACGCCATTATCACATACTGATAAATTATAACCTAGTTAAGTTCAATAACACGACATATACATAAACATTAATGAATTGAACTCCACTGTGCTAGCTTCTCCCAAGACGATGACATTTCGCACCACAGATTCTTCTTAAATATATATCACACAGAAGGCATGCTTACAGCGCTTGTTTAAAATAGTTGAGCCTTCAAAGATATACTTTCAACTGTGATTTACGATATACGAAATAAATATGTGAGAAGAGTGTTATCTCAATTTACGTAAATAAACACCTTTAAAATCTCAAAACTGATCCCAATCAAACTTTAAATTAGGAAAAGAGAAAAAAAGAAAGAAAGAAAGGACTTGCTTATAATTAGTTGCCCGCTTGCCAATCGTATAAGAAATATAAATGAAAATAATTGATTAATGAAAGAGGAAAAAATTCATCATTACGTGTCAAAGGATATTTTTACTCCCTTCTATTATTAATATAATATCCATTTTTGTACTAATTACTTATACTAGTTGATTACTTAATTTATTTAAAAAATAACGGTAAATTCCTAATTCTAATAAATAATATGGCAATTAAATGGTAATTGAAAATGACGTAGAAAGGAAGGAAAAAGACATATATTTGGTACTATGTTATTGTTGATGTCTTGAGAGACAGTTGCAGATTTTTTTTTTTTTTTTTGCTCAAAGAGACAGTTGCAGATTTGCAGCCAATAAAAAAGTTAAATGTTTCGTCTTACTTTGATAAAATAAATAAATGTTGGGTCTTAGAATATACAGTTGAATCCTTCAATGTACCATCACTTGTTTTGAAAAAGTAAGAGGAAAAATCCAAATAAAGAAGTTTAAAAATCTTAAGAGATATTTGAAACATTATGTTAGAGAGATGTTAAACACAAATTGTGTTTTATAAAATTATAAGGAAATGACCAAATTGTTTTAAATATGTCTTTTTTTTAAAAAAAAAAAATTATCCTCGCTGATTGCCATTGCAGCCACCGACCACCCCCGACGAGCCAGGTGGCGGATTTAGGGGGGCTAGGGGGGCCCCACCTCCCTAAAATTATAGAATTGAACTCATGATTTTTAAAATTATACTTTAGCCTCATAAAAATTTCAATCTTTTTACTATAGTCCCTAAATAAAAGTCTCATAAAGGGACTGAAATGAAAATATTGAAATATTTATGAGGCTAAAACACAATTTCCTAAAATATTGAGTCCAATTCTATAATTTTTGCCCCCTAATTTCAAATGCTGACTCTACTGGGTTTTATTATGTAATTTTCGCCCCCTAATTTTCATTCCTAACTCTACCCCTGCTACTAGCGCCGGAGTTTCCAATGGTCGGCCACGAGGCACTAGAGCTCCAAGAGGATTATTTCGGTGGGAGGGAACATTCCGTGGGGAATAAACATTCCCGAAGTGTCCAGATTGTGATTTGAGCCCCCACCACTTGGCTTGCAACAAACATTGGTGGCTCCAATAGTTTTCAATATATATTGTGTAAGCAAGTATATATATAAGCTCACTTTTTAACCTTGACTCTAACTCATTCACAAGTTTTGTTAACTAAAGTTTTTGAAACCTAATAAGATATTGTGAATTTCTTAATAAAACTTGTAAATGACCTCATTGTGTGAATTCTTTACTAGATGAACGAAAGTTATTAAAATCCAATAAAATGTTAAGAGTTCTTTAACAAATTTTTTGAATAAGCTCATAGTGTAAACTTTTTTATAGGACAAATGAAAACTGTTAAAGCCTAATCAAATGTTGTGAATTTCTTAATAAAACTTGTGAATAAGTTAGAATCAAAGTGAAAGAGTTAGGTTATCTACATATATATACTTGCATAATATATATATTGAAAAGCATATATATATTGAAAAGCATTCGTGGCCTGAGCTATCAATGTTTTTTTGCAAACCAAGTGGTGGGGTGTAAATCCTACCTTTAGCACTTTGGAAATATTTATTCCTCATGGAATATTCCTGTAGCTAGCCTCTTGCAAGTGGTGATTGCCAAAGTTCTAACAACGGCGGCCGGTAGAGCCGTAGAGGTGATATTTTAAAATATATATATTTAAGGACAATTTGGTCATTTTTTTTAATTATGTCAAGAAAAACAATTTAAGTCTAACATCTCTATGAAATTATAAATATTCAAAATACCTTTCTTTTTATCATGACATGAATACAATTTGTTAACCATGCCAAACCTTTATAGTTGTTATTTATATTCTTAATACACTAAAATTCCATGCATGTGTTATACGGAATGTTGGTAACTTTTCTGACACCTCTAGCTTCAAATTCCGAAAGACTAAAAGATCGATAGGTCACGCTTACACGGTTCGTATTTATATGGGAAATCAGAATCAAATGTTTAATATTAAGGGGAGAAGGCGAATACAATGTCAATTAATGTTGAAGTACTACCTAATTATTATATAAATATAATTGAAAGATAGTGATAAAACATTAAAAATGAGTTCAAATTAGTATAACCGGGTTGGGTTTCTCTCCTAATCATTTTTTTATTATCCCTCATCATCTTTAAATCATATTTGTCCATTCAATCACAGTACTATTTTAACCCCTATCTCCTTTTCCCAATCAACGACTCAGATGTACTGATGAGAGAAAAGGAAAAAAAGGATGATGAGAAGATCCTCTCCAAGTATAACCTGGTTAAGTTCAATAACATGACTTATACATAGACATTAATGAGGAACTCCACTCAGCTTCTCCCAACATGAGGACATTTCGCACCACAGATTCTTCTTAAATACTTCCTCTAGTCCTTCTTATTATAAGACACTAACTAACTTTTTTCATAACCCAATAAAAACATTTAAAGTCAATAAAATTGTCCTAGAATCTAAATAATTTCCAATATTATCCCTACTAGTTGCATTAAACTCTAATATCATATTAATTATTACTCTTACCCACTACCCTTATTAATTATGCGCAGATATGGAAAAATATAATTAATGTTTATTGGAAATAAGCAAGTGCCTTATAAAAATGATTAAATAAACTTGTTGGTTGGTGCCTTATAATAAGGATTAGACGGAGTATATCACACAAAAGGCATGTTTACCGTGCTTGTTTAAGATAGTTGAGCCTTCAAAGATATACTTTCAACCGTGATTTACGGTATACTTTCAAAAGTGATTCCAAACAAACTTTAAATTAAGAAAAGGGAAAAGAGAAGAGGAAAAAAAAAAAAAAAAGGAAAGACTTGCTTATAAGGATGGGATAGTGCCATGTGCGAGGAAATTTAAGAATTTACTTCCGTGTGTTGTTCTAATCTTCTAGGGGAACTTAACGGTGCTTCAAATCTTAAATAATTTGATGGACGGTGCATGACTACTATTGGGTTTATCAAAACCATACCAATTTATACCATAAAATGTTAATATTTTAGTTGCCCGCTTGCCAACCATATAAGAAATATAAATGAAAATAATTAATTAATGAAAGAGGAAAAAATTCATCATTATGTGTCAAAGGATATTTTTACTCCCTTCTATTATTAATATAATATCCATTTTTGTACTAATTACTTATCCTAGTTAATTACTTAATTTATTTTTTAAAAAACGGTAAATTCCTAATTCTAATAAATAATATTGAATTAAAGTTGGATTCGACATATATTAAATAGTAATTGAAAATGACGTAGAAGGGAAGGAAAATGACATATATTTGGTACTTTGTTATTGATGATGTCTTGAGCATAGTAGTCAAAATCGCACTTAAACGCAAAAAATGCCGATTTTACGTTTTTTTTTTCAGGCAAAATGTTTGGTGTTGGAAAAAAAATGCTCCAGAGGTAAAAACGGTAAAAACACCGCGATTAAATGTAAAAACTCTGCATTTTTGCAAAAAACGCAGAGTTTACTAAGAAACTTAAGTGAAAGTTTTAAAAGTTCTAGAAAGGGACTAAAATGAGAATTTTCAAACTATTTTGGGGCAGAACTGAAATTTCAAAAACATTTGGTGTTAGTTCTCTATGTGTTTTGATGATTACCAACAATTGTAAACAATATGGAAAAGATTTGTCAAAGATTAGGATGTTTTAAACTTGTCATTTTCTATCTGTCAAAACTAAACTCGAGCCTGTTAATGATGAACTCGAGTCTGGTTTTAACAGAGAGTACAAACTTGCCAAACCAATCTTCAAGCTCGAGACTGAACCTGAAGTTTAAAATCAAACCTTTGAAAAGCTTGTATGAACTCGAGCTTGCATAGGACAAACTCGAGTTCATCATTGACAGAGAGGTTTGGACTTTGAAAACACTTTCAAACCCGACACTTGTTTCTTCAAACCTCAAGTTTGCAAGTTTTCAAAGTAAAGTTTTGAAGTTCACAAAAGTCATGAACTCGAGCCTGTCATGGCAAACTCGAGTTCATCTCTGGTGGGACAAGTTTTTCGAAACTTTAAGATATTTTCAAACCTTACACTGTTCTATTGAAAGATGAGTTTTCAGTTTGAAAATTTCTCAAGTCTTTTAAACTCGAGCCCAAACATTTTAGACTCGAGCCTAGTTTTGGCCGAGAGCTTTCAAGAGTTTTTCAAAGACAATTAAACTCGAGCCCAAAAATTTCAGAGAGCAAAGAACTTTTCAATGTGTTCTAAACTCGAGAGTGTGTTCTCCAAACCTCAGGTTCGTTCTTTCAAGTTAAAACTGAGTTCTGTACAAAACAACTTTGAACTCGAGCCTATCACTTACAAACTCGAGTTCATCACTTAAACTCAAAGTTTTTCAGATTTCAAAATCGCGACACCCTTCTCTGGATAAACCAAACTCGAGTTCATAACTAGCAAACTCGAGTTCATTTCAACCCGAGAGCATTTTGGTTTTTCAATGACTTAAGAACCTTAGGTTTAGAATACAAACCTCAGGTTTACACTTTTTGAACTTACATATTTTTGAACACTGAAGCAACGAACTCGAGCCTGCAAGAACCAAACTCGAGTTCGTGACGCTAGTTCAGAAATTTGAATTTGGGCATTTCAGGAATCAGCATTGTTTGATCCTAATCTCTTCCAATATTATTCTATGATATTCCCTGCTATGTTTAACGTGTTTGTTAGTGGATTTCAGAGCATTAAAGAATGTTTGGTGAGAGGTTGAAGCATAAAGCAAAAAGCAAACTCAGAGCATTTATTGCAAAGCTCAGAAAGCTACCTCTTCTGCCAAATCCTTCTGTACACAATCACAAAGCATTAAAGGATGATTGCTGAAACAAGTAAATTCCTCTCCAACGGATTAATCTGCAGAAAGTCAACTATGATGACTTGACCAACTGGACTAGGAGTAATCAAGAGAGAGAAGACCCCAAAACCACTTCAGAACACTTGGGCAACTTCTCCAACGGATCTATTTGGAAAGCAACGGTCATTTATTGATCTCTAAGTATAAATAGAAGAGCATTCAAGTCTTTCCAAGAACCAAGACAATTGAGAGCGAAAATTCATTAAGAGTTCATTCATTTCTTTCAGTTTTTCTATATTGTATCTTGTGATACTTGTACTTCAATGTTCAACCTATCTACTCTTTGAGAGAGTTAATCTTGTAATCATTCATTGATTGTGATAACCACAAGTCAGGGGACTTGGTGGTTGGGTGTATTGATTGCAACTTGTAAGGGGGAGTGAGTTCTAGTGAGAGAACTACTCTTAGTACAGAGATTGTAATCAATTTTGTGAAGTTAGTGGATTGAAAATCCCAAGTGAGGCTTGGGGACTGGATGTAGGTCAGGGAAAGGACCGAACCAGTATAAATCGTATTGTGCAAAGCTTCTCTTCTCTCCATCTCTGTTATACCCTGTTCTTAGTTGTGCAAAACAGAGTTAGATCTTTAAATTTTTAAAGATACCCAATTCACCCTCCCTCTTGGGTATCAAGCTCCAATTTTCATTTGGGTCGTTGTCTGTAATTAATAAATAAAGATCATTTTACCCCTAATTACACTTAATTCAATACAAATGTTCCTAACTCAACTTAGTACTTAATCATACAATCATGTCCCAAAAAATGCATTAAAAATCCCAATTTAATCATGTAAAATCATATAAAAAATATGGTTTGATCAATGACAAAGTTGGACATTTTGATTGATATTGCATTGATCAATATATGTGTGTATGATGGCAAGTACCTTACTTTTCTTTGATAAAATAAATGTTACGTCTTAGAATGTTACGCACGTAAAGCTTACGTGCGTGCTATACAGTTCAATCCTTCAACGTATCATCACTTGTTTTGAAAAAGTAACAGGAAAAATCTAAATAAATAAGTTTAAAGATCTAAAAAAGATATTCGAAATATGATGTTAAAGAGATGTTGAACACAAATTGTCTTTTTTAAAATTATAAGGAAATGACCAAATTGTTTTTAAATATATCTTTTTTTCAAAAAATAAAATAAAATTATCCGCCCCGATTGCCATCGCCGTCACCGACTACTCCCTATTGGCGTTGAAGTTTCTCATGGCTAGCCACGGGGCACCGGACTTCCGAGAGGATTATTTCGGTGGGAGGGAACATTCCGTGGGGAATAAACATTCCTAAAGTGCCAAGGTTGTGATTTGAGCTCCCACTACTTAGCTTGCAACAAACATTGGTGGCTCTAATGGTTTTCAATATATATTGTGCAAGCAAATATACATATAAGCTCATTCGTTAACCTCGACTCTTAACTCATTTACAAGTTTTATTGACGAAAGTTGTTAAAACCTAATTAAAGGTTGTGAATTTCTTAATAAAACTAGTAAATGACCTCGTTATGTGAATTCTTTTACTAGATGAACGAAAGTTATTAAAATCTAATAAAATGTTATAAATTCTTTAACAAATTTTTTGAATAAGCTGATAGCGTAAATTCTTTTTTATAGGGCAAACAAAAATTGTTAAAGCTTAATGAAATGTTGTGAATTCCTTAATAAAACTTGTAAATGAGTTAGAATCAAGGTGAAAGTGAAAGAGTTAGGTTATCTACATATATATATATGCTTGCATAATATATACATACATACATACATACATACATACATACATACATACATACATACATATATATATATATAGAAAAGCATTCTTGGGCCATCAATTTTTTTTTTTTTTTTTTGCAAACCATGTGGTGGGGTTCAAATCCTACCTTTGGTACTTTGGAAATATTTATTCCTCATGGAATATTCCCGCAGCTAGCCTCCTGTAGGGGGTGATTGCCGAAGCTCTAACAGTAGTGGTGAGTAGAGCCGTAAATGTAATATTTTAATATATATAAGGACAATTTGGTCATTTTCTTATGTCAAGAAAAACAATTTAAGCCTAACATCTCTATGAAATTATAAATATTCAAAACACCTCTTTACTTTTTAAGATTTTTATTAGAAATTTTCCATATATTTTATATCAACCAAAGAGGTAATAATAATAAAATAGGAAAAGCACTAAAATAATAATTTTTTTAAAAAAATACCTAATTAAAGCAGTTTGGAACAAATTTATCAAACTAATGCAGTCAAACACGTTGACTGACAGGGCGCTACTAGTCACATCGGAAAACCTAACGTCACTAGGTAGTCACGTACGGGTCAGTCACACTATCAGTGGTGTGATATATATTCACATCACTCTAGTGGCGTGAGTATAATTTACGCCACTAGAGTGGCATGAATCAATACTCACGCCACTCTAGTAGCGTGAATTATACTCACGCCACTAGAGTAGCGTGATACAGTATCACGCCGCCAATGGCGTGACAGGCTCGTAGGTTACCCAGTGGCGTTAGGCTTTCTGACATGACTAATGGCGCCCTGTCAGTCAACGTGTTTGACTGCATTAGTTTGGTAATTACTATCAAAAGTACTTCAATTCAGTATATTTTTTTAAAAAACTTCTTATTTTGGTGGTTTTCCCTAATAAAATAATGGTAATTATTTTGAGGGTTTAAAGCTTAAAAAGGAACCACAAGAAGGAATGGCAGGCCCCCACATTTAGTTAAAGAATGATTCATAAGGGCGGTGTTCCTCTTCCAATTGATAATCAATTGGTGAAATTTATCCATTGGCTCTCGGAGTCTTAACTCGTTGACTAATGCACCATTCCACCGTTAACATAAAATATACTACCTCTGATTGTAATTATAAAAATTAGTTTTTTTTAGGAAAAGATTAAAAAAGTTAAATAAAATATTTAATCATTTCATATGTTAAGTATTCTTAGATTATATATTAATTTATTAGTCAAACTAATTAGTTTGAAAAAAAGTAAAAATAAAAAAACTCTATAGTAATTTAATTAGTTTACTTAATCTCTACAAAATAGTTAATTAAGTCTTATAATTAGGACCGAAGGGAGTATTTACGTAATTTTATTTGATGAAGAAAATTAATTTAGTTTATATCATATGTATTTTCTAAAATGTCATGTCATTTTCCATAATTTCCGTACTTTTTTTAAAAAATTATTGTTGATGAAACATTGAAGAGATAGATTTAAAAAGATTAATATAAAAAATTTATCATTTATTGAGGAGTAAGTCTAACTGTTCACATATTTCCCATATCAAGTGCTTGGAGTATAAATTTGTATTTCAAACTAATTTTGAGTAAATTTTTCTTTGACTATCTTCGATTCTAAATATAGGACATAATTTATACTACAAACTATGATTGAAAGTAATATTTTATAGAAGGATAAGATATTGTCATTACCAATATTACTACTATCTTTTTTTACTATTAGATCAAAATCTCATCTACCTTTATCACTTCTCTATCCTATTAAGATTCTGATCTAACGATAAAAAAATAATGTAGCTAAAATTGTTAGGGATAACATCCTATTATATATATATATAAAGTTGTTGGTTGTAGAGAGAGATATTTGACGGTGGGCAAGGCACATGAAGCATAAGTGATATTGACACGTGTTGTGCGGATGAAGGACACACGTGTTGTAGTGATGCTCCACGTGGCCAACTTTAGTAGAGTGATCGAAAGTAAACATTCTTTGAGGGGGAAAAAAACAAGAAAGCAAACGTAGAGCATTGATACGAGTATTTGTTTCTACTTCCAAGTTAGAAGAGTTTATAAACCGTCTTAAACTTGTATGATTATTTTACTAAAAGCCCCTTCTCGTTATTACATCCCTATTAAAATCTTAAACATATAGGATACAGTTTGTATCTTATATTATATTTAGGATTGAAGATAGTATATCAAATTAATAATTAATGCGCATCTTATTAAATGAAATATATTTCATATATTTGTATCATGTATAAATTTTCTTCTTGCACGCAAAATTTACTAGGGACCATGCAAGTTCCCAATATTCCATTATTTTTTTAATATGTTGAATTTCTCCTCCAACACTATTTATAAAATACTTTCATAAATTAAGGAAAAATTTAATCTTCATTAAGTTTGACTTATAATTTAACAGCCTTCTAACTTTACTGATATTTGATAGACATTATACGTAATGTGAATAGAATCAATATAATAATAAATAAATATTAAAAATATACATTTCTATGAAAAGTTTCTCTCATGATGCCTATAATTAAACAAAAAAAAAAAATTCTATCTTTATCCTATAAGTAGAATTCGAGGAGCAGTGTATATGCAGTGGCGGAATCAGGGGGTTAGGGGTGGCCCCCGCCTCCCCAAAAATTACAGAACTGGACCTAGAAGTATGGGAAATTATATTTTTGTCTTGTAGGAATTTCAATGTTTTCACTTTAGTCCCTATATTTTACTTTCTTGGAGGGACTAAAATGAAAATATTGAAATGTTTATGAGGCTAAAATATAATTTATTAAAATTTTGGGTCCAATGTTCTAATTTTTCCCCTTAATTTCAAATACTGATTTCACTATGTTCTATTCTATAATTTTGATCCCCTAATTTCAAATCTTGGCTCCGGCTCTGTGTATATGTGCCTTTGTATGTTACCACCGTTTTGTTTGAATAATGGATGGAAGTGTAGAAAAATATTGCTTAGCAAAGTATAGATGGTTCAAGATTTTGACTTTGGAGGAGCCAACATTGTCAAAACAAAAAGAACAACGTTATAACGATACAAAAGCAAAAATGCACGTTAAAGCTTTCATAGATAATAACGAGAAAAATCATGTGAAAGCTCCATTCCATTAATTTATGCATCAAAATAAACAAGTTGCAAATAAGTATCAATAAATTCACCTCCTCCTTCATTTTTATAATTCCAACAAAAATCCATTTCTTCTTAATAACATGCTCATTTATTATTTTTTTTAGGCTTTGGCCAGAAAATAAGGAGTCTAAAACTTGCTAATCACAAACGCAACCTTGCGTAAGAGAACTGCATTCTTTTTCCCCTAAAACACAGGAACTTTTTCCCTCCAATCACAACAAGACAAGTGTCCCAGAATCCCCAAATACATTTCTAATGTCCGAGTGTTTGGTAATTAGAAGAACGAAGAATTTGGTCACCTGCTGAAAATCCAATCTCTACGGGCCACACCTTCAACAAACAAAGTCATATCAGTATTATTCTACTCCTTGTATCGACGTGCTTCAATCTCACTCACACACTTACTCCTATCCATATATTGAACATGTCAAGGAATCCTTAATAAGTCCAATTTATAATTTTCCTCACTCATTTTATAATATTATTATTATATAATTCCTTCAATCTAAATTTGGGTGATGGGGTGAATCATGAATCATCCCTTGAATGGGGGGACACCGGGACAATACACAGAATCTTCACGAGCGGTTCAGGAAAGTTCCATGTCATCCCAAAACAACGTTCAGCTCGAACTCGTCGTTTTTTAGTTTTCTTTTTCTTACTCTGTTATGATGTGACGTGAAAGAAACGTTCGATGTCATCCGAAATAAAGCAAAGAATTGAAAAGCAAAAAGAAAGAAGAGTAACGATTTTGCTCTCTGTGACGTGTCTTGGATGCTTTAATTTGCGCACTTGTATATTTCTTCTTCCTCAATCCTTCTTCACGCCTTGTCCCTCTGAAACGGAAAGGTTAAAGGTTGCTTTTCTTAGTAGTTGACAGATTCCAATCAGAATAAAAACTTAAAATTTTTTGAAGCTTTCCTCTGTGTGTGTGAGAGAGAGTCATCAAACAGAGGACTCTTTTATTATCTCTGCTCTGCTTTTTCCGGTGAGTATTTTTGGCGGCACAGTTCAAAATTCAAAACCAGAGACTTGTTCTTTAGGAAGATGATGCAAGTTTCTTCCTTATGGAGTCACCCTCGCTGCAGATTTCACCCAATTTCTATAGGATCATCTCCTTCCAATCGATCTGTCCAACGAAAGTCGATTACTTTCAAGTTCAGCCCAATTCGTTCACTCCCATCCAAAAACTGTTCTAGTTCTAGTTCACCTTTCATAAACGGTTCATTTTCCCATGGAAATTTCCTCGTGTCCCAGAGAAAAGGTTTCATATCAGTTCGTAGCCACAGGAAGTTGAAGAAGAAGAAGGGTCTCACTGTCTGTGCAGCGTTTGAGAAATTTACTGAAAGAGCTATAAGGGCTATATTGTATTCCCAAATAGAAGCTCAAGCTCTTGGCAAAGAGGCGGTTCTAACACAGCATCTTTTGCTGGGACTAATAGCAGAGGAAGAGAATTCTCCAGATGGGTTTCTCGGTTCTGGTGTCACCATTGAAAAGGCTCGAGAAGCAGTTAAAAGCATATGGAATCTTCGAATTCCTAGCTTTTCTCCCACAGGTAACAAGGATGTTGATGGTGATGGTGAACGTGAAAAAGATGCTAGTTCTTCTGTTCCTTTTCACCATCTCCCCTTTTCTCTTGGCGTAAAGCTCGTGTTTGAGGCTGCCGCTGAATATTCAAAGCTTCTTGGCTATAATTTTATTGGCCCTGAGCACTTACTCATTGCTCTGTTCAAAGCTGATGATAAAAATGCTGGCCTAGTCCTCAAAAGGTAGTTGCTTCATGTCTTTCTTTCTATATTGTTTGGAATCTGATATATTCTTCTCTAGTCACAGACAAATTGACAGCACATATTATGGTCCCCAAATTCAGTAATTACTCTTTAACACGCACCTGATTATGTCTTGGAATTTTATAATTTGTGAGACTCTGGTTTTGTCTTTGGCTTTCAATGAAAGATGCCTGTTGAATGAATCTGATACGAGCGAGTTTTGAATCCTTTCCCAAAGCTAATTCTTGGAAGAGGGAAATCCCAAAAAGATATCCCAACACCCCAAAAAAGAAATTGTCTATTTTCTCCATGGGTTTATGTTGGACCCACAATTAAAGGGCCAAGACTCAACGGGGGCTAAAGGGGAAGAGAGAGAAAGTAGTACTTATAGTTGACTGTGAGGTGTTAGGTGGGAGAGAGAGTCTCTGATCTCTCACATTTCTGATTCTTGGGGTAACTTCATCTTGTTTTTCATTTTCGTGCCTGTTTCCATCAGTTTTAATTTGGGGTTCCATGAATGTATGCATTTCTTGTGGTGTAAAATGTCAATATGATATTGTCTAATAGTAGTACTACAATAATCTCAGGCTGTTATTTTGTTTCAAAATGTTTTTAACTGATGTTGCTAATTTACTAATTTCTTTCAGATTAAACGTAAATCCACCCCACTTGGTATCTGAAGCGTTCTCCAGACTACAAAAGGAACTTGACAGAGATGGAAGAGATCCCAAGATGTTTTCCAAAGGCATGCGTGATAAGTCACTCTCGAGAAGGGGCAATGCCTCAGGACTCTCTGACTCATCCAAAGGTAAGAAACATTCTCTTATAAGTCAAACTTTGGCTACTATATATTTGAGGGCAGGCAAGTAATCAAACTCTTATTATCAGATCAAAGTGCTTTGTCACAATTTTGTGTGGATCTCACTGCTCGTGCGGGTGAAGGGCTGATTGATCCTGTTATTGGCCGAGATTTTGAGGTTCAACGAATTGTGCAGATTCTAGCTAGAAAAACCAAAAGCAATCCTATTCTTCTTGGTGAAGCTGGTGTTGGAAAAACAGCTATTGCTGAGGGCTTGGCAATTCGAATTGCTCATGCAGATGTTCCTTTTTTTCTATTGGTGTGTTTCTCCACAAGTAACTTATATGTTCTTCATGTTCTCTTGTCCTCAAAGCTTGTGCTCTTTGGAGTGAATTAATTGTGTGTTTCAAAATTTATTTATGCTTTGGTGCTTCCACAGACAAAGCGTGTCATGTCCTTGGATGTTGCATTATTGATGGCTGGGGCAAAGGAGAGGGGAGAACTGGAGGAACGTGTTACAAAATTAATAAAAGAGATAATACAAGCAGGTGAAAACATTTGAACAGAACAAAGTAGGTCGAATAGGAAATTGCTTTTAGTTCTCATTGCTTTTCTTCTGATACAGGTGATGTCATTCTTTTCATTGATGAAGTCCATACACTTGTTCAGTCCGGGGTAGCTGGATCAGGAAAACAAGGATCTGGCCTTGACATGTCTAATTTACTGAAACCTGCACTTGGAAGAGGTCAATTTCAGGTGATTATTTCTTCTTTAACTTCTAACTGTTTTTGGACAAGAACAAATTTTCAGGTTTGAAACCAGAAACATAATTTTGTAAAGATATAACTGTGAAAGTGAGAGGTTGAGCCCTTGGCGTAGCGGTAAGGTTGCTGCTATGTGACTTGGAGGTCATTTGTTCAGATCCTGGAAACAGTCTCTCTGCTTGAGGGGTAAGGCTGCGTACATCTATCCCTCCTCAAATCCCACCTGATGGGAGCCTTGTGCAATTGGCAGCCCTTTCATAACTATGAAAGTGAAACACAGATGATTAGGTTCCGTTGCCACTTAAGTGCATGTTTGTTTTAACTTTTTAGAAATGTTTTTACGGCATTCGATGTAAATATGTGAAAGAAGTTTTGTCTCGGCTTGAGGAAAAGGGCTTTCAAAATCGTGTTTCCCAAATAGGAACTTAGGGATGTACTGCCGGAAAATGTTTACCATCAATGCCAAGAAGTTGATAAGATGTTAGATAAGTAAATGAGGTTTGGGGGTGGTTAGTCATTCTGTTAAACAGCTGTAAGAGCAAACTGAAAAATCTTAGACATTAAAATATGATTTTTAATTTGTTTATTATTTTTTCATTGCATTTGGAATTTGTAATATATGCATGATGATGTGGAAGGATCATCTTTATCTATTTCTGTTTTCTGTCAAAGAATTATGCCAGATGTCACATGATACTTCCATTTCAAACTGCTTTAACGTTCACCTTCTCTTCAGTGCATCGCATCCACAACCATAGATGAGTACAGGTTGCATTTTGAGAAAGATAAGGCGTTGGCACGGAGGTTTCAACCTGTAAGGGTTGATGAACCATGTGAGGTTGTTCTAAATATCCAAGCCTTTTTATTTTTCTGTGTTATGGAAACCGTTAGTGCTAATTAGATTTCTAATTTTGATATTATTAAATATGTACAGGATGATGCAGTAAAGATACTTATGGGTCTACGTGAGAAATATGAAGCACACCACAAATGCAAATATACACCAGAAGCTATAAAAGCTGCAGTGCATTTATCAGCTAGATATATAGCTGATAGGTATCTTCCTGACAAAGCTATTGACCTTATTGATGAAGCAGGAAGCAGAGCTCATATTGAAGCCTTTAGGAGAAAAAAAGCACAAGAAACTTGCATACTTTCCAAAAGCCCAGATGATTACTGGAATGAAATTAGAACTGTTCAGTCCAAGCTTGAAATGGTAATAATGGAACTGCTTATTGCAATGCTTGTAGTTGTGTGAACATTGTACATTGTTAGTGTGTATCTGATGGTGACTGTTATTTCAGGAAGGCAAACTCAAATGCTATGGTACTTCTGATGATACCATTGAACTCATCGTGGACTCCTATTTGCCTGAGACAACCAATGATGATGAGTATGTGACTCTATCCTAAAATAGTACTCCCTCCAGTCTTTAATATAAAATATATTTACCTAATTTGATAATATTAAAGAAGTTAATTGAGTTAGTTGATATGACATGTATTTTTTAAAATACTCTTGCTATCTTCTTTAATTCCCTCTCCTCTTTGATTATCGTTGATAGAGTATCAATAAGGATAATTTAAGAAAAGATTGATAAATATGTACTCTATTATATTGAGGACCAAGATCAACTCCCCAAATATGTCTTATACTAAGGACCAGAGGGAGTTATAGGATTTCACTTGAGCTTAGTTTGATTTCTAATTCTAAGTGGCTAACTTGGTTCTTTTTTTTTTCACTCAGACCTACAGTGGTTGGATCTGATGAGATAGCAGAAGTTGCTTCCCTGTGGTCAGGCATCCCTGTTCAGCAGCTCACTGCTGATCAAAGAATGCTTCTGGTAAATCTTGAACACCAACTTCACAAACGTGTGATCGGGCAAGATGAGGCTGTTTCTGCCATTGCTCGAGCTGTTAAGAGATCACGAGTTGGCCTTAAGGATCCCAGAAGGCCGATAGCAACAATGCTCTTTTGTGGCCCAACTGGGGTTGGTAAAACTGAACTTGCCAAGTCTCTAGCAGAATGCTACTTTGGATCAGTAAGTTTTCACCTTGATCAGTACATAAACCAATAGTAGTTAATCCAATTTAAAAAGGAAAACTATTTTTGTTACCTAGATTGAACTTAAAAATTTGGACTTAACAAGGAGTTAAAAATTTTTTTTTTTTTCTTAGGAGGCAGCCATGGTACGATTAGACATGAGTGAGTACATGGAAAGACACACAGTAAGCAAATTGATAGGATCGCCGCCAGGTTATATTGGTTATGGAGAAGGAGGCACATTGACAGAAGCAATTAGAAGAAAACCATTCACCTTGCTCTTGCTTGATGAAATAGAGAAAGCTCATCCAGATATATTCAACATCCTTCTTCAGATACTTGAAGACGGCCATCTTACAGATTCACAGGTCTGTAAAATGCTGTTATGAGTTGCTTGTATGCTTTGTTACTGTTTAAACCAAGTTGGTTAATTTTGAAACTGGATGTAACATAACAGGGTAGAAGAGTTTCATTTAAGAATGCATTGGTTGTAATGACTTCAAATGTGGGGTCCAGCGCCATTGCAAAGGGACGACACAACTCCATAGGTTTCTTATTTGCAGACGACAAGGAAACTTCATACAATGGTTTGAAATCAATGGTGATGGAAGAATTAAGGACATATTTTCGTCCAGAATTGCTGAACAGAATAGACGAGGTGGTAGTGTTTCAATCCCTTGACAAGTCACAGGTTCGTTACCATATGTTCATTGAAATAAAAGCCCTCTACCTTGCGCCCTACTTATAAGTAGGGGAGATAAGGTTCTTTTGTGCTATACATGAGTCACATTAAATTTTTAATACGAATATACTATTTTACCCTTCATTCATCCGGTAAACTGTTATTTTCTTGAAAAATTTATATATTTAATAGGGGTAAAGTCGAAAAATTGTTGAAATTTAATGCTCAATTATATAGATTAAGATTTTTCTTGGTTCTAGTGTTAGAACTAGAAGTGCCTTGGTTCTAGTGTTAGAACTAGAAGTGCCTTGTAAATAAGACTAGAAAAGTACTCTTCTGGCTCTAGTTCTTTGCTGAAGTCATTTCCAACATGTTCACCAAAACCAATAAAAACCCCAAATCTCACTAACTCTACTTTAAAATTTAGTCGCTTTCCAACTTGACTCCTATGTAATATATACACTTTTCATGTTGAAAATTTGATGATGTGTGACCTACAAATTATTTTTTTTGAAAAAACTTCTGCCTCCGACTCATAACTAGGACAATTGGAGTATCATGTTGCGATTATATATGCTAAGTGATTACATTATTATTTAAAATGCAGCTTCTTACCATACTGGATTTGATGCTGGGAGAGGTGAAGAAGAGAACAAAGTCTCTTGGGATTGATTTAGAGGTATCTGAATCAGTGATAGATTTAGTGTGTCAGCAAGGGTATGACCCCACGTATGGGGCAAGACCTTTGAGGAGGGCCATTACTTCACTCATTGAAGATCCTTTGAGTGAAGCAATCATTGCTGGAGAGTGCAAGCAAGGTGACACTGCCTTAATTGATTTGGATGCTGATGGTAACCCTTTTGTTATAAACCAGTTTAATCAGATTGTCAACTTATTCTGATACAACTCTCAACCCATTTGTAAGTAGCCCAATCTGCAATGTATAGGTACACAATTTGTTATTCTGTTTCTTTCTTCTTTTTTAATTATTAAGCCCCTTTTTTTTGGCTTGGGCAATTCTATACTGCCCTATGTTGAGCTTACCAATCATTCTTTTTCTATGGGAAACTCTTCCACTGTCATCAAAATGAAAAAAAAGAGAGAGTAAATTTTAATTGAATTTATTTCTTCTTCTTGTTGATGTGAAATTTTGACTTGGAGAAGTATGATATTGCGTGATGCATCATTAATCTCTTCAAGCAATGTGTCATTTTAGAGCTTACAAAACCCTTACTAATTTGTATCCAAGGGTGCTTGGTTTAAATGGTGGACTTGCAAAATGGGTGAACTGAGTTCGAGTCCCAGTTTGTTTAAAAAGATTCTGGGAAGAGCTATCTTAATCGTAAAGTCTCAATTTAGATTATGGTAATAAAATTGAGAAAAAGTGTCAGACAAAGACAACCCAAATGGTTTTATAAAAAGGAAAAAAAAAAACTTACTAATTTGTGTGTTGTAGTGAGACTATCAAAATTGTGGGAATCTCAAAACTGGTTGTTGAGGGCGACTCTTCTTGTGTTATCCAAATGCTATTAGAAACTTAGAATGGTGAAAAGGTTAAAAACAAAATACTTTGCTCGTGGTTTAGGAAAACAAATACACTTGAAATTTATAATTATGGGATTAGTTTTGTTTTAAATACCAAAACTACAATATATTATTTTTTTCAATCATATACTTTTTTTAATATCTATATATATATATATATATATATTGATAAAGAGGTTTAAAAAAAAAAAAGCACCCACCTTCTTTATGCTAATTTGTTATTAGAGCAGAGCTACAATTGCACAAATCTTTAATGTAATGCCAAATTTTATAATCTAATCATACATCCTAATAAAACATAAAACCAAATAAAATGTGTGTAAAACAAAGCCTCAAAAATAATATTCAATGCAGTTGGAAAAGCTTTCTTTTTTTTCCGAATCCTAATTGGAAAGAGATCATATTTTGAATTGGAATTAGATTTCTACAACACAAATACTAGCTTTTAGGATCTTATAGTTCAAATGATACCATGTGCCCCCTCCAACACTTATTAAATATGATATTAGTGCACGCAGATGATCAAGATGCATTTGCACCTTAGGAAGTTGGAAGAAATTATAATTTATTTTTGGTAAAGATTCCTTTGATATTTAGAAAAAAAGATAAGAAAATACCACTTAAACTTCAAATTTTCAAATCAGTCTGTTGCCTGCCTACAAGAGTATAGCAATTGATAACTCATTTTTTAGTGAAAAATTACTTAATTGAAATTTTTGACGTTCAAGTAATATTTTTTTTGTCTTTTCCCCCTTAATATTTTAACTTTTAGTGGAACTTCTTTTTGATCACTTAATTTCTTAAAGTGACTTGTAGGGGTGAGGTTGGGGGCTAGTTGCTTTGCATGTCTTCCTAAACTTAGTCAAAAATTTTCCAGCCCAACCTTGAAAAAAGTCGTTCCAAAAAATTTCGAGTGCTTTTGGGCTAGACTAATTATTGGACACGGCCGAGCATCCGAGATTGAGTATTACCTATCCATTTGGCCCTGCCCGACAAATTACATGCTACTTAAAAAAAAAAAAAAAAGGTCAATTGAGTCTCATATTTAAAGTAAGAGGAAATACTCGTACCATTTATTAAATATATTTCTTTTTTGTCGAAATAAATATATACTATTCAATATATATTGTATTATATAAAAGAAATAATATTTGATATGTATTAGTATTATATTTCAAATATTTGTTTTTTTTTATATAGCCAGTGGGGAGAGGGGGAGGCAGGTTCGAACCCTGGACAAGGAGAAAGACCAGCTCCTAAGGTTGGTCCTAATGTCATCGCGCTACAAGGCGCCTAGCTATTTCAAATATATATTATTCATTTACATTTGTGAAACGTGACATATTATTATTATTTAATATTCATCTAAAGTTTTGTTTTTATCTGGATGGATGTTGACTGTAGGCTTTTGAAACTGAAATGAAATTAATTTTTTAAATGAAAATTTACCCCACTACCCTTACGATTTAAACGGATCTGTATTAATATTGAGTTTAAAAATAAAGATAGAATATTATCATTACCAATTTTGGAGATTGTGGAGATTCATTACTTCCTTAATCATACATAGTTATATATATATATATATATATATATATATATATATATATATATATATATATTTCACATAAGTTTATACTTAAATGATAATATTTTCAAAAATAAGGTATATAGCTACTTGTGATTGGATAACTTGAGATAATAGATATAAAAAATTTGACATAAATATTTTTAATATTTATAATAGTCTGCAATATTATCATCGTTTGTGGCCTTTCTTTTTAGGTGTGTCGCATATGAGTATATCCTTAATCGCGCTGAATCAGCTAACTCAAATTTGCATAATCCCATAATAGCACAACTGCATCAAATTGGAATTTGCAAACCTTACCAAATGACCTCACTGCCCCTCACGGCTTCATGTTAAAATTCTATTTGGCAAGAATAAAAGTTATTCTCAAACAAATTGTTTATAATTTATAGTAAGTATGTGTATTTGTTTTGAGTCCAATATGAGATATACGGTTAATAATATATGTAAATAGTGTTATTTTATATTTATATTTTATCATATTAAAATTGAATTGACCGATTCCTTTATTATCCTTGCCACAACATTATAGACTTTATGGTAGTATATTCCTTTTTTTTCCCAGTGGCTAAAGAAAAAGGAGTTAGTGTTCTGTTCTGGGAACAGGACTGATTGGACTTGACTAGGTGTTAAGCCTAGAGCCTACGTATCCAATGAAGTGGACTTTAATTAAGGGATCAAAGTCCACGTAGTTTGCAACACGAGTTGGCGTTAGCCAGAGGGGTGGTGTGTGCTCTGTGTGATAGAAAGTAAAGGAGTTGAGAGTTAGAACGTATGTACCTGGTTTACTATCCTCTGTTCTTATAGAGGTTATTATGGAGGATATCTCAATCCTGTGTGATACTCGGGTGCAAATATCTAGGCGCGAGTATCCTGGACATATCAGATAGATACTCCTCTGTTATCAAGTGATAGGATCTTCCTATAATGTAGGCGAGATCCGTTCATACCTCAGTTGGGCCGTACACCAAATATGGGCCTTATGCAGGTCCGTAACAGGTAGTTATTCTTTTATGGGTTAATGTGCATTTTTGCCCTTAAAGTTTACGCCCAGGAGCAATTTTGCCTCTGAAGTTTTCGGTGTAGCAATATTGCCCCTGAAGTTTAAAAATGGAGCAATGTTGCCCCTCCGTCAAATCCCTAACAATCAACGTTAGTTGACTGTTAGGGTTTTTGACGGAGGGGCAACATTGCTCCGTTTTTAAACTTCAGGGGCAAAATTGCTACTTTTTTGGGAGCAATGTTGCTCCTAAAATTTAAAAACGGAGTAATGTTGCTCCTCTATTAAAAACCTTAACGTTGACCGTTAGTAGGTTTTTAACGGAGGGCAGCATTGCTTCGTTTTTAAACTTAAGGGGCAATATTGTTACGTTGAAAATTTCAGAGTCAAAATTGCTCCTGGGCGCATACTTTAAGGGCAAAAATATATCTTAACCATTCTTTTATTTATTGGTGAATTAATAACTCTAATGTGTTAAAATTGTCCAAAAACAATGCGTTATAAAAAAAAACTCTGTGCGCGTCAAGCGTCGTCGTCTTAATGAACTCGAGAAGAGGGTTTTTTGAATTGTAAATTGTTAATATAGTTAGGGTTTTTTTTCCTCTCTCTGGTTCATCATCCATGGCGATTCCTTCAACTGTCTCGAATTCTATCCCAATGACAAGTAATGAACATGTCAAGGAGGAACACGACCAATTAGCTTTAACTTCAGCTTCTCAGCAATCGATATCATCTCAGCAATTTCCCATGAAGCCTGTCAAAGGAGAGCCAGACGATCTTACAAACGGTCAGCTAGCATTGGTGGTACCGTCAGTTTCATCAGCTCATGGAGATGATAACCGTGCGGCTAGAATTGCGAAATCGGTGAATGAACTCGGAAATCTATCTGTTGCTATAAATGCTTTCATGAGCAGGTATGATGAATTGCAAAAGCATCTGGAATTCATCGACAAAGCCATTGACACGAGGTCCAAAGAGCTTTCTCTGCCCTCCAATGCAACTCCGAATACGGTGACAGTGTCTTCTACTCCTTTGGCAGGAGGGAATGTTCATAGCACGGAACCCGTGAGTGCCCAACCTACTCCGGTGAAAGAGGATGAATTGCATTCAGATCCGAAATTAAACGATGGGCCCCTAAATGAAGTTTTTTCGCTTTGCCGAACGATGTGCAGCCGTGGCCTCCGTAAATATGTAATCTCAAATCTATCACAACCAGAGAAACTCCGTGAGGAAGTTCCGGTGGCTCTCAAGAGTGCCCCGAAACCGTCGAGGCTCGTGTTAGAATGCATTGGGCGGTTTTTTCTCCAGGGAAGCAGAGCCTACATCAGAGACTCCCCCATGATTCCTGCTAGACAAGCTTCAGTTCTTATTTTGGAATATTATCTCTTGTCCGGTTGCGCTGGTGATGAGAAAAACATTTATCCTTCCTCGAAGGAAGAAGCTAGTTTGGCTGCATGTGCCTGGAAGAAAAGACTGATCGTGGAGGGTGGTGTTTCAAAGGCTTGTGAAATTGATGCTAGGGGTTTGATTCTTTTCGTTGGTTGCTTCGGTATTCCAGTTAGTTTCCGACACGAAGAGCTACGGGATTTAATTCGTCTGAGCAATCCTAGGGAAATTATGCCTGCCCTTCGCCAGTCCCCTGGCCTTGTTAAAAGGGTTTCAGGTACTGCTTCTTGTATAATTTCATTGGCGTTATTGCACACGAGGCTCACTGATTATGTATCATGTTGAACAATTTCTAATAATTCTATTACGTAGCTATATAATTCTATAGCTTCCCACTTAGTAGGATTAGAAGGGGGATAAAAGAATAATATTGAGAAGAGAAGGACAAGTTTTCTTGGTTGAGACTAGTTCCAAGACAATAGGATGGAATCTATAGGATACCTATCTGGGCTAACAATTTTGTGTAGGTTTGTGCTACTCTATTAGGATATGAGTCGTAATGTTCCTCGTTGTCAGGTCATGTATAGTTATTGCCATTCAAGTTTTCTGGAGAGGATATGAACAACTATGTTGTTATTGCCCCTCGGAATCAGAATTGTAGTTGCAGAGAAGGGCTCATTTTATTTTGTTGATAGACAGAAATTACTGCTTATGGTTTATGAAACTAAGTCCTCTTGGGTTATCCTTTCCAACTGACCTTTAAAATATGAGTTACCTGTCTTTGGTCCCATTCAGCTCTTCAGGATTATTCATCGTAAGTTTTAAGGATAGCTCATAGCAGAAGAAATTAAGTTATAATTCTGTGTATTTTATGCTGTTGGAAGTTTGTGCAATGCATTCATTAAAATATTTACCATTCTGTATGACTTGTGGACTACTTCATCTTATTTTAGCGGCTAAAAGCCTTATTGTGTTAATTAGTACTTTCCATGCCTTATATAAGTAATGAGAGGTGTCAATCGGATTTATGGTTCTTGAGACAACTAGGCCTACTCTTCTAAGTTAGCATCTTTATTTTTATGATTTCTGTTACCTTCTTGTTCAATATCCACTTTTTACAAAATAGGCTTTTCTCCTAATCATTGTATTTTATTAATTTTTGTTTTCCTTCTTGAAATATGGAGACTATTCCCAGTTATTTTGGATGCTAAATTGGTTGTGACAATTGGTGTCTTGTGGTTTTACTATCTGATCGATCAATTTATTTTTCTGGAATGATGATGAATGAGCAAGGTGTTGTTTTTAATGTTCTGAAGCCTTAATCTGATATAACCATGCTATTTATAACTGCCACAGATATAACTGATGGATTGATGAAAAAGGGCAATGTTGTTGAAGCTGTTGACTTGGCATATATATTTGGATTTGAAGAAAAACTTTCCCCTCAGACAAATTTGACTTCATATCTGCAGAAGTCTGAAGATTCTTGGAAGAAAACTAAACAAGATACTCGTGGCCCAGCTACTGCATTGGTATGGGCTAAGTGCATTGGCATTATTTATTGGTTGCATTGTTCTATTGTGAATATTAACTATGCTGATACATATTGATCTTTCACAGAAGCAAGCTGATGAAAAATACTTGGCTGCTCTGAGGTCTGCACTAAATTGCTTGGAAGTTCACAAAATTGATCACACACAATTTCTTCCTGGGTCAAAACTAAAGGAGAAGATTAGCAGCCTGGAAAAAGATATTGACGATGCCAACAGAAAAATCCAAGACAAGTTGGCATCAAAGAGAAAAATTGATAAAAATGAATCTTCAAACAAATTCAAGGCTCCCGAGTCAAAGCGACTAAGGTCGAATTTGAAAGATCCATCTCTGGTATCATCTGCGGGGTCCTTCTTGCAAGAGCATAGGATTAGTGGTAATATGGATGGAAATAGCTTGTATGATGGTTTATTGACAACGGATATGCTGAGTAGTAGACCCTCTAGCCTAATAAATAATTACTCTCCTGCATCATCGGTACAACTTGGATCTGCCATTGGGGCTTTGCCAGAAAGTGTCTTCGGAGCTACATTAGCAGCTGGAGGTGGTAAGCTTATAGGTGCCGGAATTGGTGTTACCACGGGTTCATTGTCTGGATATCATGGAGATACAGTAGTAGACCATGTTGGGACAATGCTGAATAACAATGATCATCTTTACAGACGGCTTGGAATTAGGGAATCTGTATCATCTCTCGAGAGGTCAGTTGGACAGCCTGCATCAGCTCGATTAAGCAGTCTGTATGGCGTGTCACCATCTTTAGAGACTTTTGCAGGTTTTCCAGATCATCCTTCTTTGGGTTCTACTAGTCGTATCGCTGGCACTGATCTATATAGCTTTGCTGATTCCATTTACGAACCGGACTCAATTAAGTCCAGTAGTTCTGCTAAGGCCACCAATGGTTCCTCTTCCTCATACATGTATTAGATGATACTCCAGATGCATCTCTTGATCAGGGCAAACTGGAAGCCTGTGCCATTCACTAAACTTCTGTTCTGGGAAAATTAGCCTTGGCAGCTTGCTGAGGTTGATATTTGTGCACGCGGACCCATTAACTGCAGGGTTGGTTATTTTAGTTCAACATACCCTTGTTGAAACTAAATTTGCCGCAAGATGTCTGTGGATATTTTGCTGAGCTGGTCTTCAGTCTTTATTTTTACCTATGTAGGAACAAAGCTGTAGATGATTAAAATATGAATCTTATTCCTCAAAAGTTATCTATTTTAGGGTATTTTGGTGTTACTGGGTAGTGCAGGTTTTCTAATATTTTGGCGTTACTGGGCAGTGCAGGCTTTCAAGCCTTATACCGCCAGATTATATGTAAAATGAGATCTGAATTCCCCATAGCAGCCAGACCTGTGGGTGACTCCGCTATTTTGATAATTTGGTCCCGCTTGATGTTTGTAATTCCGACCCTCTTGATCCACATAATGCAAATTTACAGTTAAAAAGATGTTTAACATTACTCAAATAACACAAATTTACAATTGAAACAGTGAGTATCTACCATTAATGGCCCTTAGAAATTAAAGATTTGTGAATTTAGTCCTTAGGCACAATCTTCTCTTGGTGCAATCAAAACTCCATCCAGTTATATCTACTAATTTTAGATCAGATGAAGTATGAAATCTTAAAATTATTTAATATTGTTATATGTGAAGTTAATTTCTTTCATTTTTTCACGCACTCTATTTTTCTTCCTATGATTACTTATTGCATAAATGCAGCGGTTGCTGCCATAAAATTCAAACTAATCAAAATTAGCAAAATTTACAATTCTCTAGATATCGTAATTACTATATCATTTTCCATTATATATATATATTTTTTTTTTTCCCTCCTCAATCTAATTGTAGTAATATTACATTAGACAAGCATTTATGACTATCAGATTAAGTTTTACAAACGAAATGAACACTAACTCCTAAACCTCGTCGCACACTGATTTGTAAAGGTAGGTTCCCTTGAACTTCCTGTGTAACCTTTTTGGCGGTTATGATGAGTTTTAAATAACAATTCATTATATCAATAACTTCCCCAGAAAAAGCTCAAAATAGAGCATGAGAAGTGGCAAGATAACGTGATCAAACATGACATTTATCCAAGCTGTTTCTTGTTTTAGAAGTAACTAAAAAGCGTCACATCTTCCGTTAGTTCCTCCTCCTTAGGATAAAAAGAGAACTGCTTTCAACTCTGGAAAGTGTGGGAAGAAGAAGAAGAAGAAGCAAACATAGAAAATGTATATGCCGTTTTGGAGCCTCCTTTTGATATTTGTGAGTCGAAATGTTGTGTTGGGGGCTTCTCCTTCTCCTCCACTTTTCCCGGCAATGTTTGTGTTTGGAGATTCTCTTGTTGATAATGGAAATAACAACTACCTCAATTCTCTAGCAAAAGCCAACTACGTTCCTTATGGCGTCGACTTCCCAAGTGGTCCAACCGGCAGATTCAGTAATGGCAAAACACTGATAGATGTTCTAGGTACAAGAAATACCAAACCAAAAAAAAAAGGAACTTGGCTTCTCTTTGTTTCTTCTTTTGATTATCTTTATTCTGGTTTTTAGGGGAATTGGTGGGTCTTCCTTATCTTCCGGCTTTTGCAAATACTCTCTCACAAGGAAGCAATGTTTCTGCTGGTGTAAACTATGCTTCAGCAGCTGCTGGGTTTCTCGATGAGACAGGATACAATCTGGTAATCTCTGCAAAATTCTCACATTTGCGCTACATAGTAAATCCTATATTAAGGACAGAATTATTTTTGCAGGGAGATCGTGTTACCATTGGCCAACAGGTCCGGAATTTTGAGACAACCTTGAAACAGTTGAAAAACCAAATGGTGGATGACGCCGGTCTAAGTCAGCATTTAGCAAAGTCATTGGTTGTTGTCCACTTTGGAAGCAATGATTACATAAATAACTATCTCTTACCAGAATTTTATGGAACAAGCTTGATCTATAACCCTCCAGACTATGCTGATCTCCTCATAGGCATTTACAAGAAGTTACTTCTGGTACAGAGACTAATAACAACAATACCAAGATTTTTCCATTTTTTCCTTACATTGACAGTACACAGATATAATGCTATTATCAGTCATTCCTTTTTTTTTTTTTCCTTTTTCAGGACTTGCATAGTTTGGGACTAACAAAATTCTTGTTGGGAGCTATTGGACCACTTGGCTGCATACCAAATCAACTAGCAACAGGCTTGATACCACCAGGACAATGCAACTCTGGGGTGAATGAAGTAGTTTCTATGTTCAATGATAGATTGAAATCTTTGGTCATGCAGCTCAATTCAGATCACCCTGGGTCCATTTTTGTATATGGCAACTCTTATGGAGCTTTCAGTGACATCATAAATTCCCCAAACACATATGGTAAGAAATGTCCCTTATTTCTTGCTTGTAAAATTTTAATAGATATAATTGATGAAAAGTCTCTATTGCAAGCTTTATTACCCAACGGTATTGAACTATTGTGATTGAGTTTGCGCAACTCATTTTCAACTGTATGTAACATATTTTTGACTTACACAAATATCTTCTGTTTTATATATAGTTGAAGATAAGTTGCATACAACTGAAGAAGTATTACATATGCTAAGAAATGTCCCTCATTGTTTGCTTGTAAACAATCATATATAGGTATGTATGTTAAAAGTAGTAGTTCGTGCCGGTTTGGATTAGCCGTGGAGAATTGATTTTGCATCGTACTAATTAAATGTGCCAGAGAGTTTATCTCAAAATATAGAAGTGATTATGGGGCATCCAAACGGGCGCTAGAAAAATGTATTTCTCATGCATGCTCATGTTTTCTATACACTCCAAAATAGGAATCATGCAAGGCTTTATTTTTTAAAATTCTATTCCTTTTTTTGTTCTTGTAACCAAACGGAGGCTAAATATGATGAGACTTGTTTGGACAGGACTTAGTGTGGTTGATAGAGCATGTTGTGGAGTTGGAATGAACCAAGGACAAATAACATGCCTGCCTCTATCAGTTCCGTGCCCAAACAGAGACCAATTTGTGTTTTGGGATGCCTTTCATCCTTCTCAAGCTGTTCAGCAAGTTCTTGCTCAAAGGGCCTTCTCTGGACCCCAGTCTGATTGCTATCCTGTTAATGTCCAGCAAATGGCTTACATGTAGTAAAGATTGTGTCAATGTATTGGTCTAATCAAAGATTTAGTAGTATGATTTATGATAATTCATTAAAGAAACTTCAATATTTATTTCACCATATGCTCTAATATTTTACTAATGCCTGTATTCTCCTATAAATAATCTTTTAAATTGAGCCTCAATGAAAAAAATATATATTTTACTATAAATGTGTTTATAGATATAAATAAAATAATAGACACAAATATGGGGTAACAAAATGAGATCTTTTATTTCTTTACTCTAGGAAGGAGTAAGGCTTGTTTGAAATGTGAATTGTAAACTCAAAAATAGTTTTTCAATTGTGATTTACAATATATAAGTTAAATACGTAAAATAAGTTTTTTCTCAACTTATGTAAATATCCGTATGAAGCTAAGATAAGCCGCTCCAAACAAGAGAAGGGATATGATATTGTCCTTATTACTTTTTTACCGTTAGATTAGAATCTCAATATGAGAAAGAAAAGATAAAGGGAGATGAGATGTTGTCCTTTTTGTCCCTTAAAAAGAATTGAAAATAATGTCTCGATCATTTATAGAAAGCATCCCATTATCAAGTTGGCTTGTTTATCTTGTTTCTTTTTCTTTTGAGCACATCGTTTTCTTTTTACCATTTCATCAAGATTTTTCGAACTCGTCCTTCCCGTTCAGGAAGAGACACAAGTTAGAAATTCCATCTTGTTCCTTTTTTTTTTTTTTTTTATACAAGGCGATGGGGGAGGGGGGATCGAACTCAGGACCGTGAGGGGGGAAATGAATCCCAATACCACTGTACTACTAGTAATGCTGGTTCTTGTTCCTTTTAAAATGTCAAGACTTGGCAAAATCTATTCAAATCCCATCTAGTCTGAGAAAATATTACACATGTTAGGCGACCTCTCTTAAAATACTTTATATATATGGAAATTGATCGATGTAAATATTTTAAAATATTTTATTTAATTTTTTTAATCTTCATAAATTAGTTAATTGTGTTTTGATACCAAAGATTGTACTACGTCAAATCCTTTTTATAAAAATTCAAAAATTCATTTGTCTTAGTCATTTTTATAAGAGGATGACAAGAGTTTTTTGAGTATTTCATTATTTTTATTTTTATTTTTGCTCCTCATTAATTATAGATATTGTATTAATTAAAAAGTGAGTAATACTTATATTTATTCTATTTCTATCTCTTATTTACCCATAATAATAAAGAGATACTCGAAAATTTTTTTATTGATTTAAGATATACTTCTTATTTTTAACTAATTTTAATATTTTTTATAAATCACATAATTCGATTATTAGGTGTTGAATTTAGAGGGATAAAGCATATTCTATTCATTAGTAAATAAAAGAGAGTACATGCAAACCTAGAGCTAACCCTAGAATCTAATTTAATCTAATTAATCAAAATAAATCAAATCAAAATGATTAAGATATAATATATCCATATCTAATCATAAGATATAATAAATATCAAACCTAATAATAAGATAATGATTTAAGGGAAAAGTATTTTTCCAGTCATTGGAGATAGAGTTATCTTCAATGATCCCAAAACTACATCATTTTGAATTAATGAAGGGTTTGTTAGTAATTTTAAGTGAATTAATGAAGGGTGTTTCGGTAAAATTTATATGATTAAAAAAATAAAAAAAATTACAAAAACACCCTTCATTAATTCAAAATGACGTAGTTTTGGGCTCCTTGCAGATAACTCTATCTCCAGTGACTAGAGAAATTCTTTACCCATTATTTAATCTAAATAATCCATAATATTTTAAAATTAGGAAAATAAGACAAAAGGGAGTAGATAAGAAGGAGAGCAGGCTCTTTCCTTTTCAAGTAGCGGTGTAGTACTGCTATTTTACATGTGTCTTTATAGGAAGAAAAAGATAGAAAACACCTAAATTGCTGTAAAATAAAAATGATGGAAAACGATTTTCAAACTTAGTTATAAGAAATTCAAGCTCACCTCCCTCAAAATTCTATAGATCAATGTGAATTTTTATTATTCGGAGAAGCAACCATGACAAAATTTGATGAGAAAATACTAGCTAATATTAGTCTTTGTAAAAAAAAAAAAAAAAAAACTCTCAACCGCATACTTGAAAATAGATAAATAATACTAGCACTAACATGTAATACGTTTTTATTTTGATTTAGATTGGGATATATATATATATATATATATATATATATATATATGGGAAAAACACTTTTCATGTTGTAGGAGAAGTGTTTTCTCATATCATATACATAAAATGGTGGGACCCATATATATATATATATATGGGTTCCAATATCTCTTGTGTGTGTAGGAATCTTCTTCTTCTCATGCAACATGAGAAGTTTAAACCCCGATATATATTCTTCTTTTTCTCATGCAACATGAGAAGTTTAAACCCCTATATATATAGGTTTTTTTTTTTTGCCAATATATATAGGGGTTTAAATTTCTCATGTTGCATGAGAAGAGGAAGATTCCTACACACATGAAATGGGGGGACCTACATATATATATGTGGGTCCCACCATTTCATGTGTGTGTGACATGAGAATACACTTTTTCTACAACATGAGAAGTGTTTTACCCTTATATATATATGGGATTGGTTATTCTGCCTACTCTTATTTTACCTACTTTTACCTACCCCTCTCAATATCTTTAGATTATAATCTCATCCAACGGCCGAGATTTGAGGGATAAAATAAACCCTTTTACTCTTTCCTTTTTCCTTTCCCTCTCCTCCGATCTCTTCTGCTCCAAACTGCCTCATTGTTTCGCTCGTCCCTTACCCCAGCCACATCTCATCCCTGCATCGCTGGTTTTATTGTGATAGTCCTGAATAATTTCCAAGATTAATTGTTATTCTACGTCACCCCTACTGATGCTCATGAAAAATTCTCTTCGAAACCATCGAAAAATAAGTTTTGCTTGGGTGGATTGGTCCTTGAAGGCAGCATATCCCGAAATGGAATTTGTGGTCACCGATTTGATCACTAATATTTTAGTTCGATACTAGGGCTCTTTGCCAGATTTGTTCAGAGAGGGGCACTCCATGGTGGTTGAAGGATTTGTAAAGCCCTTTACAGAAGAAGTCAAGAACGAGGTTTCGGCTGGAAGTGTGTCGACAAAGGTGAGGAGTGGAGAGTAAACAAAAATTGAGAGCAATCCATGCACTGTGATTGAAATAGCAATACGATCCACTGATTTTTTTCCCAAAAAAATAAAGTTCATTGCTTAATTCCATTAATTTGACTATCCAATTACCTGATCACATATAATGAACGAGTTGAAAATCAAGGGAGCGTGAATGGTTGCCGACAGAGGAGAGAGAGAGAGAGAGGGTGGGAGGCAGAGAGAGGAATGGGTGAAAGAGTTTATTTTATCCCTCAAATCTTTACCGTTGGATGAGATTATAATCTAATGGTATTGAGAGAGGTAGGCAAAGGTAGGTAGAATAAGAGTAGGCAGAATAACCTATCCCTATATATATATATATGTGGGTCCCACTATTTCATGTGTGTATGAATCTTTTTTTCTCATGCAATATGAGAAATTTAAACCCCTATATATAATACTAATTATATATATATATGTGCGTCCCATCATTTCATGTGTGTTATATGAGTATACACCTAATGTGAGAAGCGTTTTTCCCATATAAATCCCAATCTAAATCAAAACAAAAACGTATTACTATATATATATATATATATATATATATTTATTTATTTATTTATTTGGTCAATGCCTCTTGGTATATTGCCTCCGTTTTTCTCTCATAAAATGTTTATCCATAAAATAAATTAACTGAAGTTTAGAAAACAAAATTATAAATTTGAATTTTTTGAAACTTATCAACTCTATATAAAAAAGGTAAAGGATTTCTTGAGTCACTAGAGATAAAGTTATCTTCAGTGACCCCAAAACTACGTCGTTTTTTTTAAATTAATAAAGGGTGCTTCTGTAATTTTGTTTAGGGAAAAACACTTCTCATGTTGTAAGAAAAGTGTATTCTCATGTCACACACACATGAAATGATGGGACTCACACATATATGTAATTAGCATTATATATATATATGTGAGTCCCACAATTTCATATGTGTAGGAATCTTCTTCTTCTCATGCAACATGAGAAGTTTAAACCCCTTTTGTTTATTTTTTAATCACATACATTTTACCAAAACACCCTTCATTACTTCACCTGAAATTACTAAGTGACTGGAGAAATACTTTTGCTTATAAATTTTTTTTAAATTGTATCCATATCAAATATATTTTTATTTTTTTACATTAACATTAAATGAGATAAAAAATTATTATAATTAATGTGATACTTCATATTTTTTAAAAAAATTTATCCATATTAGTTATACTTTTAATTTCTTTCTTTTTTAAAATTAACTTAAATAGTGATAAAAAAAATTATAATAATCAACGTGATGCTGCATGAAAATAGCCATGAAATCCCTCCTCGCCTTTTAAATTAAATTGCAACCAGGGTAGTAGCATATATTGTTATAACTTATACTAATTATAATGATAAATTAAATTAATAGTAGTTACTGTTATTAGGATCGTTGTTATGATGATGATGGAATCCCGCGTGGCCACCCAATCAATTATATAAAGAGCATATTACTCTAATGGTCCTTTTATTTTATCTTAATTATACAAATTTTCCTTCTATTTTAAAAACATACATTTAAGTCTAAATAGTAAACTCTGTTAAGAAAATTTTAAAAATAAATTTTTCATCAAAATTTATATAAAATTAAAATTTATTTACTAATTTACTCTTAATACTAAATGTGAAATTTTAATTGACATCTTATAAATATCACAAACTTTTAAAAATTTGAGTAAGTTGTTTAAATGTTTGTAGGAAAATATGAAGTTATAAATTTAAATGACTTATACAATTTCTTAAAATTATATAATTTATTATATTTGATAGGAAAAGAATGTATTTAAGATATATTGTTAGTCATTTAAGAAACTAAATATAAATAAATTTCAAAAAATATAATAAGAAATTAAAATTATAAATTTTTTAATCTCAAAATTAACAAATTTTTAACATATTAGAAAGTAAACAAATCTAATAAAATTAAAATTTAGTGGTTTAATTTGTTTTTGGCCCATACATACATAGACATAGGGATTAAGATTTCTCCAGTTATCGGAGATAAGTTATCTCTGGTGACCCTCAAAATTACGTCGTTTTGGATTAATAAAGGGTATGTTTGTAATTTTAGGTGAATTAATAAGGATGCAAAATTATAGAAACACCTTTTATTAATCTAAAACGACGTAGTTTTGGGGGTCACTAAAGATAACTTATCTCCAATCACCCCAAAACTACATCGTTTTGAATTAATGAAGGGTGTGTTTGTAATTTTAGGTGAATTAATGAAGGTACAAAATTATGAAAACACTCTCCATTGATTCAAAACGAAGTAGTTTTTACGGAAGATAACTTATCTCTGGTGACTGAAAAAATCCTTCACCCATATATATCATATAAATTATTTTAATGTTAAGGAGGGGCATTTTAGTATAACAAAAATTTAAAACTTAAACTTAACCGTCAATTAATAATTTAGTGGATCGAAACAAAATATCAAAATATAAGAGGATTTGTGTAGCATAGATTTTAATTTTAAAGGACGTATATATAAGTTTTCGAATAGAGGGGGAGTTCTGAATTATTAAGATAAAATAGAGGATTATTAGGGTATTTTACTCTTATAAAAAGCTTACCGCCGCACTGATTTTGTTTACGTTTTTCAATTTTTCATGTTCTCTTTATTCTCCAAAAATATCTCTTCTGCATATTGCTCCTTTCCCTTCCGTTTGGCCTCGGCAATAAGGCACATAATACTTCGATTCCATCACCCACGATTCACACCGTCTCTCTGTACCTCGGGCACCGCACCGGAGAGGGATCAACTCTCCGACGATGGCGCCGCCGACAAACGCTGCAGTAGATGGAGCTCAACAGCCCCAGGGAAGACAACAGCAACAACAAGGTGGCTTCAGTCTCTCCGGAATTATTCGGATGGCTGTCTTTTGGTATTTCGCTTCCAAATTCTTCTCTCCCAAGAGACCACCTACCGAACCTGGTGTTCTCATGTCTAATCTCGTTCAGAAAGGCCAGCCGTTGGTACACTTTCTCCCCTCACTCTACGTGTTTAGTTACTTGCTCTTTTATGATCTGATAGATTGATGCTGCTTCTAGATTTAGAATGATCCGTACTGCGTAGGAATTAAGTCGTACGTGTATACACTTTAGGTTATGCTATGCTACTTTGCAATCATTTTATTTTTCATTCCAATAATTTTAAATTAGCCCCTTTCTTCCTAATTAACAACTGACTCTGTTGTGAAGTTTTACGGTTATAGTAAAATGCATACAGCTTGATGAGGCTCTTACTGATTCAGTTGTACGTGAACTAAAATCTCAATCCTCATATACTAAGTTTGTATAAGATTTTGCGACTTTAACCTAATCCCTTTCTTTCTTTAGAGTTTAACCCCTCAACTGTCTTCTTGAAAATCTTAGATTCTTTGGATATTCTGCAACTCTGGGCTTCATAGCCATTGAATGAACGAAGATGGTTATTACTGTCAAATAACCACATAAAACTGTCTTAAAGTTTGCTACTTTCTAACCAACACCTTTGATTTATAGACCTCTGCCATCTAATATGGTCCACGCCTTAAGCCAACAGTTTACGTTTCTGAAAGCACGCTGTTTTTGCTGTTGTAGTAAAAATTTAATTGTTTTGTTTACATCCTATGCAACTTCCTTTGGTTTCTTGTCATTTAAATTAAGATTTTTGATCATATGCTATTTACAGGCTTGAGTCTTAAAAGTCTTAACTTGACAGATACTTTTAATATTAAATTGTATAGGAAAAAATAATGTTTCTTTACAGTGTCACAACCTATTGTAAGTGTGGTTCTTTCATAGTGTACATAAATGGATGTCTTCAATCATGTTGCCTTTTGTTTTCATACTCAAGTTCTTTTCTATTGCTACTCTGTTCAGGATATGTGGCTATACCTCTCAGAGCATGAGAAGTTCGATGACTTTGGCAGTGAAAGCGCTCTTGTGTGGCATGAAACCAATATACCATATGCTGTTTGGGGCCCTGAGAGTACCCGAACTCTTTCTTTGAAGTATCACCCCTCTGAGGTATAACTGATTGGAAATGCTGCTTGCCATATTAATCTTGGATTATGAGAAATTGATGAGTGTTTCAAGTAACTCCCTTGTCATGGTAGATTTTTTTGATTAGGTATTCATTTTTCAGGCTCTGAAGCATAATGGAAGTCTATATGCTCATGTTTTCTTTGCACTTTCTGGATATTCACCTGACCCAAATGACCCAGAATACCAGCCTCAATCAGCATTTGGAAGGACACATGGTTAGATCTTTGGCTCCCCACTACTTGAAGTCACTTAATATATAAGTTTAAATTGATTTGTAAAGGCTCTCTCATATCATGGATTTCAGCTGTTGTGATATACTTGCCCAAGTCAAAAGCAGATAAAAGAAAGAGTCTCTTGGGGAATTCAGAAGATTCTAGTGAGGGTCAAGTGGCATCTGAGGTTGATGACACTGAAGAAAATTCAAAGGACGATGGCCCTGTGGAGTGGGCTTCTTATTGGAAACCAAATATTACAATAAACTTGGTTGATGATTTCACACGGTATGCTTCTTGCTGTTGTTTGACACTTTAACTATTTGTGAAATCTGACCAGTAATCACTATTCTAGAGGAATTATTTAGCACCAGATGATCAACATAGGATTCTGTAAAAAGAAAGGCCTTCTTTAAATGAGAGTTGAAGTATTGAATATTTTTTGGCCTTTGGTCTTGTATGGCCCACTATTATCATTAAAGTTTGATTTATTTAGAAATACCTCATTTGTTACCTTTTGCATATGCATGGTCCTCCTTTGTTAAGATTCATGTTAAATGATCTCGAATTCGTTATTGGCCACTGAAAATGTAATGTTATTTGAGGCCATTTTATGGATTCCTACATGAGGGATACATTCTTTTGGTCTTAGAATTGGCACAGTTAAGAGCATGAAGTTGTTAGTTTTCAATATTAAGTTGACATTTCTATCATTGAAATCATGCTCGTAGTCCTAGTTCTTAGTCCAGTCTATTTTATTGATTGTACACGAGTTGGTCAGAGGGCCTTATAAGTGTACTGTGTGATTTATTTTGGCTGTTAAAAGGTTCTAGTATGAATCAGGGGAAAAAACTACTAGCAAAGTTAGATCAGATTTGTTTGTTGCTGCTTTTGTCAATGTTAATAGCAGTGTCAAAAGGTGCCCGCCTTAGCACCTGAGATAAAGCACCGCACAGCCTTAGCCCATCTGATACCATGATATAGGCACTAGCTTTATTCATGGATAAGAGGTGCTCATGTTTCGGTTACTTGGGAACCTTTCAATGGGTATTGGAGGAGTGCCTTCGGCACCCCACTGATTCTGTCAATTGAATATGTTTTCTTTTGAGAAACATTGCAGCTAGACAGCATCGCTGCATTAAATCAGGTGAACACCCCTGCTGTGCAGTGGGCACTACTAGATGATTCTGTCATTGAGAATAAGAGAGCTATTGTGGTCTCTTGTTTATAGCTTGTTGGGGATAATGCTTTCGCATGTTTATACTGTCAATGGTGTATTAGCTTTAGGTGTTTAATTATTAGAAAGTTGGAATGGGAGAGTTTTATAACAAAAAGTAGGGGAGTTTTAGATTTAATATATTTGATAAGATAGAAAAGTTATATATTTAAAACATTATACAAGTTGATAGCAATTAGCAATGCACAAAAATATTTAGTTAGGAGCAACTAGCAAGCACAAGCAGATGCAAACAGGTCTTACTTCACTCAGCTGAGAAACTTCAAGCATTTTACAGGTCTGATGCCTCGAGGGTGGCTTTTGCCAGACTCTAACATTGATTTTTATTCAACCAAGTTATGCTTTGGAGAAAACATTAATCCTGACTCTGGACCTTCGTCTGCCCTTATATGTTTTACTAAAGAAGAAATGTGCTAGTCATTTTTGGATGAATAGTTAAAGTTGACCTGCATGATTCCTTCTTATTGCTGGTCCATTGATTCTATTTTCTTGATTTCCTACCCTCTCAAGGTGTTTGACTGGCCTGCAAAAGAATCAACTCCCACGATTATATGCCGTCTTTAAATGTAATAATTTTCCTCGTTTGCAGGTACCCAAAAAATGGCGTCCCACCAAATATTGCTGCACGTATCCTTTTGACATTTCCATCTTTTTTATGTATATTTATTTTGTTAATTTTGGGCTTTTTTTTTTTTGTATTTAAAATAATGCTATTCATATGATCTAATATTAGTATAATTAATATTTATTAATAAAAAAGTTGCAGATAGTACATTTTCTTTTTTTATTTTTCAATTTTAAGATCCCGTAACTGACAATTTCAACATGCTGAGATATTTTCATGTGGATGCTAGTCTTTTCTTTTCATATAATCTTTTGACCATATTAGAACTGAATTTCCTTAATTTTTCATGTCCAGACTTGAACATTGATCCTATTACTGAGAACTACTTTCCAACTGTATTTTTCAATGAATTCTGGTTACTCAGGAATAAGTTGATACCTGTAAATGAGACGGTAACTGAGTTACCTCTTCATTTGGAGGTAGGCCCCATTAGCATGACTAAGTGGCAATTATTCCAGCAGATTGATCAGTCCTTCCAGATTCATCGTAGTTATGGTAGCATGCTTGAAGGCGAGGGTGATGAGCTGAAGGTGTGCATTTGAGAAAATTTACAGTGATGTCTCAAACTTCATACCCTGGATGTTCTCTGTCTTTTCATCTTGTTATTTCTTTTTCAGGCTTTGCCTGCTGTTGCACATAGTTTCTTTTGATCGGATATATATCCTTTCCTTCCCAAAAAGAAATAAGCGTCATACTCTTGGTTTCTGCCTTCTGGATGTATTATAAATTTATTTGTTCCTTTTAATATTTCTGCATCATGGCATGTACATCTTTGTTTGTGATATTCCTGAAACCATCAAAGGCATTTTTCCCTTGCCTTTCTATGGTAGCTATAGCCCCATTTCAGCATATTGTCCTCATGGACCTTAAAATGCTTATCTCTGTTTTTCTTTACCTTGGTTGGTCCATTTAACAGCTCAGCACTCATACCATAAGGCATTATTTTTGTAACAGATAATGGTTTTTAGATGAAGTTTCTAGTGGCTTAAAAGCAACTTTTCTGTTGGTTGTGTATCTGTCTTCTGTGCATTGATGAGTTTATTTCATTAATTACTGATTTTGTTTTTTCCCCAATCAGAGAGTATTCTTGGAAGGAAATCCTTACCTTCTGGCAGTTACCATGGTTGTTTCTCTTCTACATTCAGTTTTCGACTTTTTGGCTTTCAAGAATGGTAAGTTATTTTGTATGACAAATTAACTCTCTTAATGTAAGCAACAACAATGAGGATACTCTGAATCTCTGATAGATAACATGGCTTACTTTTAACAACTCTTGCCTTCTTCTACAGACATCCAATTTTGGAACAAAAATAAGTCTATGGAAGGACTCTCCGCAAAATCTGTTGTTGTTAGCTTTATTTCTCAGCTTATTGTCTTCCTTTATCTGCTTGACAATGACACTTCGTGGATGATACTTGCAAGTTCTGGCGTTGGCTGCATAATTGAGTTCTGGAAAATTGGGAAAGCTATGCATATTGAGGTATCTCCTATAGTCTTCACTCTTCACATTGTATTTTCTGTACGTGAGCATATTTGATCATTGTGTGCTGATGCAGAGAACATAAAAGTGACACATGGTTCATGACATGTACACTGTATGGTCTCTTACTGACCAGTGCTTGATGTAGTTTGTGGCATTATGATGTTTTTCACAAGTCATTTTCTGGAACAATAGAAAACCTCTGATTGGCTCTTGCTTTTAGGGCTATGTTTTGACATTAAAATGACACGTTTCATGACATGTTCACTGTATATTCTCTTACTGACCAGTGTTGGTTTGTGGCATTATGATGTTTTTCACATTATTTTTTGTGGAACAATAGAAAACCTCTGATTGGCTCTTGCTTTTAGGGCTATATTTTCACATTGAAATGACACGTGGTTCATGACATGCAGGCTGTATAGTCTCTCACTGACCAGTGCTTGATATTGTCTGTCGCATTATGTGTTTCACAGTATTTTTCTTGAATAACGGAAAAACCTTTGATTGGCTCCTGCTTTTAGGGCTAAGTTTTGACATTTTTTTTCTATCTACGTAATCCTATGGTCAAGATCTGTTGCGTTTCTATATTGGATGTCTGCAACCAGCAATATATATATATTCTTGTCACCAGGTTGATAGGACAGGGAGGATACCAATGTTGAAGTTCCGAGATCGAGAATCATATGCAGGGAATAAGACAAAGGAATATGATGATATTGCAATGAAGTATTTGTCCTATGTCATGTTATTCCTTGCTGCATGCTTCTCTGTTTACTCATTGAAGTATGAACGCCACAAAAGCTGGTATTCTTGGATTCTGTCTTCACTCACAAGCTGTGTATACATGTTTGGTAAGTACTCTTTCATCTGTATTGATCTTTCATTTAGGAGTGGCAAATGGCTTAGACGGGAAGTCATAAGTTCGTTGCACCCTGCAACTGAGCAGTTTGGCTACAGATCATTAACCCATTGAATATGTATTAAAAAAGGTGGCCCATTGAATATGTATTAAAAGAATTTCTTAAAAAATATATTAAAATAAAGAGCTCAAACGAGCCATCACCCGTCTACATGGGTGTGTCCTATCAAGTTAATCAACCCATTGAATTAAGACAAGGTAGAAGCAAGTATAACTAAGTAAATTAGGTCAATGATGAAGTTGGACATAAGTTCTTTTGTTTCACTTTAATGACTAAATGGGTTCTACTTTAATCCTCAGTCGTTGCAGTTCATGCATCCTAATTGGGGATGTCCTAAAATTGAGATGAATTCTTTTGCCAAGGGAGCTTGTGACCTTTTCTTATCCTCATGGGTTCCCAAAGATGGTTTTAACTGTGCCTCGCAGAGCAGAATCTAGCAAATGAATTGAGTTGAAGTTGTTTGGTCAGGGTTTTCTAAAGATTTGTTTTACTTTGTGTTTCTTCTTCTCTAGAGTATAATTTGCATGGTGTGCATCTGTAGTCTTCTATTGTGAAGACTAAACCAATCCTAATTTAGGCAGTATTATTTCTCCTTAGTCTTTACAGAGAAATATGTTGGAATAAATCTGTATAAAGTTTGCTGTTGCTTCCTTTTCGTATGTTTGGACCAAAATAAATTAAAAAGTAAGCTGATACCCTTCGACGGTGAAATCTTGTTTCCTTACTCACCAGAGTTCCAAGGAGGACATCCTCATGTCCATGGTCATTAAGCCTCTTGGTTTGCAACATTTTGTGATATATGCACTTAACGACGAAAATTTGCTGCAGGTTTTATCATGATGTGTCCTCAGTTGTTCATCAACTACAAGCTTAAATCTGTTGCTCATCTTCCTTGGAGGCAGATGACTTACAAGTTTCTCAACACAATCATTGACGATCTTTTTGCCTTTGTCATTAAAATGCCGACATTACACCGGCTGTCTGTTTTCCGTGATGGTAAGATTGGTTTCTTATCACTCTATGCAATCAGAATTTTGTCTTTCATGTGCTAGGGTCTAGCCTGAGGAAACTGCTAATGTTAATGGCTCACCTCTTGTTGAACTTAATATGTTCTGCAACTTATGAGAAATGAGATATCTTAGCAGCATCACTTTAGTTTCTTTTTCTGATACTCAATAGCCTATTGAATTTAGTTTTGGCCGAGAACTGTTAAATGTCAACACTATAACCTTTTTTAAGATGTAGATGAATATTATGTTTTGTTATTGTGATGGGAAAAGCACATCCCATGAGACATGTGACTCTACATGTGACTCTGTTTACTTTTTAAAATGAGTGTTTTTGAAAACTGATAGGACAAACCAATCAACTGGGTGCATCTATATTATGGTCTATATTTCCTTGGCCATCTCTAACCAACTCCTCTAGTTGCCACTTAGCTGAAAGGTTCATCATCTTAATTATTGACTTTACTACTGGACATTTGTTCTTTTTGTATTACAATTTAAAATGAGTCACTTTCTGGAATTAATCTTTAAAAGGTGATATATTGTTTGGGATATATGTAATTTGAGTTTCCTCTGAAGGATCTGCACTGTGCAAGTGAATTTGTTTATGGTCTGGCCTCTTTCACTGTATTAACTAGTTTTACTCTTTCTTGCAGATATCATCTTTCTCATATATTTATACCAAAGGTGGGTTTATCCAGTGGACAAGAAGCGTATTAATGAATTTGGTTTTGGAGGTGAGGATGATCAGGCTGCAGATGCTGTTGCAGCAGTAGATGCTGCAAAGGAGGAGGAGGAGAAGAAAACTAACTGAGAAAGTTTTCTATCAAATCACAACAGAAAATTTCACAGTAGATGGTGTAGAATGTTTTGGGGAATTAACTAGTTTTTCACCTCTCCTTTTGGTTTGCTGTTTTGTTTTTTGATTTCCTAGTGTTTGCTAGGACAGAAGGTTAAGGGTGTGTTGGAAGTAGCTCTTTATGCCCAAATATTCTTATGGGTGATTTTGGCTTTTTAAAGATGTTTGGTATGACTTTCTCTCTCTCTCTCTCTCTCTCTTTTTTTAAATTGGGCTTTTGTAAAAAAGCACAGCTTAAGCCATGAGTCAAAATTTGTTGTTTTTGGTTTTTCTGCCATGGAGAGAGTAGTTTATGAAAGAAAAATGCTGGGTCTCATTTTTTAATAAAATTGAAATATTATTATGGTCCAAATCGTTATAGTTGAAAATTTTTATCCTAAATATAAATTTATTTAAAAGTTAATATTCATATGGTACAATTTAGGTTTATAAGAAATTTAATTGGTGAGAATTACTTGGTAACTTTTTATATAAAAATTATGGGAATACTTTGATATAGATCCTCACCAATTAAATTTTCAATGAAATTTTCCCTAATTTTCTTTAAAAAAATTGAGAAGAAGTTTAGTATTGTCATTTTTTTAAAAAAATAATACATTACCTACTTTTATTTTTTATAAAATTTATGCCTTCTTTAGTCTTTTATCTTAAACTTACTTTTCCATTAATCATTAAAACAAGTTTATTTATGTTTCATAACACACACATACATATACTAATATATTTAAAATTCATGTTTTTTTCAGTAATTTTTCATTTAAACTTGTTTTTTTAAAATAATCTTCTAAACAAGTTTTATTTTTTAAAAAGTCACTAATGTTATTGTTAATTTAAACATAAATCGAATTATACAATCTGACTTTTACTTAATCTTAAATTTGTAAAAGTAAATTTGTAAAAAAAATCATTTTTGCTATCTCTACTCTAAACACACACAAATCATATTGATTTGGGGGTCGTGATTTTGGATTTTGATGGCAATAGCTCAGGTTTTTCAGTTTTGGTGTTAATTACAGCATGTTATAACTTACAAGGCCTTAGTCATTTTTATTGTTTATGAAAGGCATCATTATTATTATCATTAATTAATCTCTGAATGGGAGGAAAAAAGTGGTAAAAGTTTTCTTTTAGAATAGATTCTAAACCCGAATAGATTTTGTGAAAAAGGTGATTTTGATAAAATGATAGTGTTTAGATATTATTATTCTGATAGCTTTTTTGTGCTCAAATTTGTGATAATTGCATATGAAGAATAAGATTTTATTTTAAATATTTTTAACATTAAATTTCATAATAAATATCAAATTTAAATAAATTTGTGTACAAAATTAAGATTATAACATTAGTCAATTATGTAACATGATAAAAAATAGATTAAATATATATGTATTAATAAATTGTTTAGACAAAAATTCTTCATAAATAAGACAAAGCTGAAATTTTTAAAATAGATCAAGTTTTAAATATTTTTAACATTAATATTGTTGTAAATCTTTCAAAAATTCGATTAAATAAGACAAAAAATACCCAAGATCATGAGGTCAACCAAGATACTGAAGAGAGATGTATGGTGAAGAGAGAGAAAAAGCTGAAAGATGTGACTTCTTTTTCCACTATTTATCACTTTTTAAATAATTAATTACCATTTTGTCACTGTTTTCAAAATATTTCCCAATATGCCACATTTAATCGACTAAACCAATATTTAGTCGACTGAATCGCGGGAGGTTGATTTTTTTTAAATGCCCCCAATATTTAGTCGACTAACTCAAGTGAGTTAGTCGACTAAATATCGATCAGGGTTTTTTTTTAAAAAAAAAACCTTGACATTGGGGGGTTTTTTAAAAACCCCTCTACCGGTTAGTCGACTAAATGTCAGGGTTTTTTTTTTAAAAAAAACCTGGTCGACATTTAGTCGACTAACTCACTTGGATTAGTCGACTAAATGTCTGGGACATTCAAAAAATAAAAAGTTGCCCGATTTTTAGTCGACTAAACTAAGGTTTAGTTGACTAGATGTGGCACATTGGGAAATATTTTGAAAAGAGTGACAAAATAGTAATTAATTATTTAAGAAGTGGAAAATAGGGGGGGGGGGGGAAAAGCCGAAAGATGTAGTTGTTTTACAAAACCATGGTTTTGACTTAAAATGCAATTTCAGCAATTTTAGAGTTTTTGGCAAAAAAATTTAAAACCATGGTTTTGCTTTCATTGGCAGTTTTTTTAAAGTATCCAAACACACATCATGAAAGAATCTTGTTCTTGTATCATAAACTTTCTTTTTAAGGAGTATAATTTATTTATTTATTTAGTTATTGTTAAAAAAGAGAGAACATGAGATTTCCCTCTGGCTGGATAGAAGGTTTATATCCGAGGAGTTTTAATTAATATTAATATACACTTTGAATTCAAATTGTGGATATTTTGTTTTTGTTTTTGTTTTTGTTTTTAATTATGATAAACAAAATTCCATAGGTTATTGGTTTTATACATACAAAAGGAGAGGTTTGATTTTCTCATGTTGCATAAGAAAAAAAAGATTCATATACACACATAAAATGGTGGGACCCACATATATATATATGTGTGTGTGTGGGTCCCACCATTTTATGTATGCTCATTATATATGTGTGTGTGTGTGTGTGGGTCTCACCATTTTATGTATGTATAACATGAGAAAACATTTCTCCCATAACATGAGAAATGTTTTTCCTATAAAAGGAAATTTAGGGTGTGATCGGAATAGAGGTCAAAATTATTATTATTTTTATCCTAGAATCAATTAGCTAAACACTCATTAAAGCTCAAAATAATGGTTTCAATAGTCCAGCTTTTAACAGAATCTATTTTCAAAATTTTCTAAATCCATCTATACTATAAAACTCAATTGATAAATTTATGGATATTAAGCAAATTAAATAAATTACTTGACATTATTTATATTTAATACTTTTCTCCTAACTGATTTTCCTAATTTATTATTTTTTCTAAGTTGGTCAACCGAGTCTTATATTTAAGAAATAGACATAATAAGATCTAATTGACTTTTTTTTAAAAATTAAGCTAAATAAGTTACTTAATCATTTATATATTGTGCATTATTAGATTATGTATCAATTTTAAAGTTATACAAAATAATTTAGAGAAAAAAATGATAAATATAAATATTTTAAAATAATTTAATTAATTTTTTTAATATCTCAGAAAATGTCAAAGAACATTTATTTAGAATTGAAGGTAACATTTTATTTTCTAAAATAATTAAAATGGCATTTTATATTAACAACGGGATGTAGTAGGTTCTCTACCAAAAAAAAAAAAAATTAACACAAACGCACCATGATAAACATGTAAAATGAGTGTAAAATGAGTTTGACATGCGCAAAAGTACTTTGAACTAGGGCGGCCGAAAACTGTATTAATTTTTTTAAAGAAAATAAAAATGACAAATAAGGTCAAATGACCAAACTACATCCTTGATGATTGATTTCTACGTTGAAAGAATAAAATCAGTCAATGGATGGATGGTGAGGATTGAAACCAAAAGACGCCGAAATTCTACGCAGAATTTAGAGCGAGAGAAGAGTCGGAGCAGAGAAAAATGAGTGAGGATTTGGAATCTGCGAGGAAATACATAGAGAAAAGAAGCGAAAACGCTTCACATGCTGATGGATTGCCTACCAGATTCTGGGAACCCTTGATCATGAGCGGCATCAAGGTCGATTTAATCGAACCTGGCCGTGTCATCTGCTCCATGAAGATACCCCAACGTTTAATTGTACTATCACTACGCACGCTTTTTCTCATCCCTGCACTCTTTTCATTACTATGTAGTTTTGATGGCTGAATTTTGCATCGCTTCTTCTTGTTCCGTCTTTAGAATGCTGGTACTTCCTTGCATGGCGGTGTGACGGCAACGTTGGTGGATTTGGTCGGCACAGCTGCAATTCGTAGTTCGGGAGCTCCGCAGTTAGGAGTTTCGGTGGAGATCAATGTTTCATACTTAGATGCTGCCTATGTCGATGTGAGTATCTTTTCTAATTTTATTGTGTTATTCGATTGTTTCGTAATAGTTGCTTTGTTGCTGATATGAATATGAATTGGGATGTTTATCTATGAGGCTTTAGTGGGACAATGGTTTGGGAATGTGGCCTAATGGTTTGAGCTTGATACTTAAAAGGTAAAGAGTGATGATTCAAACCATCCCAATCTATTCTACTCTCAAGTTTGGAAATCACTCCAAATTTGATGGTTCTGGCCAATCTGAATTGTTACTAGTTTCTTCTTCACTTCATCTTTTAAACCCACTCACTATTGTAATATTTAGTTAGTGGTGATTGAAATGCCATCATCTTTTTTAATTAACTTCCAATGAATGAAGATTTGGTCTCCCAGCGTATCCCACATCACTCCTGCACATCCCATTATTCACACCTCACTCCACTCCCTTCTAAATTCCCCCAAGTTGTAAAGTAAGGGCCCGTTTGGTACGCTGATTTATGCTGAGGGAAAGGGAAAATGAGAGGCTTCCCACGGATGAAAACTGTTTGGCGCGTCGTGTCCCAGAAAATTGATTTCCTGCCAACCTCCATCTTCCCACAATGGTGGGAAAGTTCACTCCCTCCAAAAATGGCAGGATAGCATTTTTGTTCCTGGGAGAGTGAATGGTGGAGGTGTTTATTACAAAAGAGCATCGACCCTGCAGATCGACGAAGCTAAAATTGAAGATAGGAGTTGAATGAAGGACTCTCACCTGAAATCAACGACGGACAGTTGGAGACGCAACACAAGGTCAACACAGGTTTGAAAGTCTCCATCAGTACACAAAGATAAAAGGAAGTGAAGGAAGAAGGAAGAAGAGAAGGAGGTGGAAGAAGAAGAAGAAGAAAATGGAGTGTACATTGAAAGAATTGAAAATCGACACCAATTCTTGAGAATTGAAAACCAATTCTCAAGAATTGGAGAATTGGTGAGAGAATGTTCCAATTCTCTCGCCAATTCTGGAGAATTGGTTTTTAATTCTCGAAAATGGGTGTCGGTTTTCAATTCTTTTAGTGTGCACTCCATTTTCGTCTTCTTCTTCTACCTCCTTCTCTTCTTCCTTCTTCCTTCATTTCACGCTGCTTCTTCCTTCACACCCGCGCGCCCGCTGTCTTCTTTTTCCAATCTCTCAACGCGCGATTGTCTTTTTTTTTTTTTTCTTTTTTCTTTTTCACCAGTGCGCGGAGTCGACGATGTTGACAACCAAGGGTCAAGATGGAGGAGCCTGAGATTTAGGAGCATTTTTGGTATTCCACCTCACATTCTCACTTAACTAACATTCAATTCTTCATACCAAACAATTCATTTTCCATCAACTGAAGTTCCTTTTCCATGTGTACCAAATAGCTCAACTTTTTAATTTCCCTTACAATCTTCCCTTTCATTCCTTTTCCTCTTTAAATCTTCCCCATACCAAACGAACCCTAAGAAGATAACCCTTTTCTTTGGCAAGAAGAAATCGGTGGTTAGAGTCCCGGTTGGCAAGAAGAAATCGGTGGTTAGAGTCCCAAATGCATCATTGCGCACAATATTGGGTATGAAGAAAGATAGGCCGCTGAATAGTTCCGTTCTTACTTTACTGTCACATATTGGTAATTCCTAACAGAAATGCTAATTCACATACAGCATGCCAGGGTAAAAATTCCTTGGTTTCAGTGGAAATTCCCATCTTGATTGGCTCGTAACAGTACCCCTTTTTCTCTAGAAATCATTGATACCGAGGTTTGGACAAGGTCTTGTACTTCATCCTGGATTAAGTGCCATTTTTCTTTATTGCTTAGGGTCCATTTTAAGTGTTTTTTATCTGTTTATTAAAAGAAACATATTACTATATCAAATTACTTCAGAAAGTGCATCTTCAGATTACTTCATTGGGTTCTTCCAGCGTGGTGCTTGTGTCTTCTGTTCTTGTCTCACCCATGAAGTCAGAACTTTACTGACTTGAAGCTTTGTTAGGCTAGAAAAAATTAAGGAATCTCTCTGAGCGGAACCGTATTTCTGTTATGAGTTCTGCATCGAGAAGATTTATAAGTATAATTTGGTTTATAAGTTAATTAAGGGACTCTCCCTCCTAAATCCTAATAAGCTAGTCTTTTGGGATGAACTCTCCGTTTGAGCTTGTGATCATCACATTGGTGGTTTCGTTGAAAGCCCGATATTCATGGAAAGGGCTATCTACCGGTGAAGTACAATGGTGTGGAGCCACTGGAGATGTCGGCTCTAAAAAGAGGTAACGAAGTTATGAGTCCCACATCGGAAAGCCTCACAAGTGGAGTGTAGTTTATAAGTCAAGGGCTCTTCCTTCTAATAGGCTAGTCTTTTAGAATGAACTCTCCCTTTAAACTTGTGATCATCACGATTTCTTCTAAACGTAAAGTATTTCATGACAAGTATACTAGCATCCGGACAAAGTAACCATGAAAGATGTAGATTGAGTCTGAGAGATTGAACTGTAGTAATTTCAAAACTAGTTTGTTGCTGAAGTTGGTTCTAAATACCATTTTCTATTTTGAAACCTCTGCTCAATGGCCAATGCATAGTGTACTTTGAGGATTAGATTATCGCAAATTCGTGGCTGTGTTGCATGCAATGCATTAACCCGTCGGTTTGGTATCCAGTTTGGGATTAACATGATATTAATGAATGATGATTTTCGCTGATGTGATATTAGGAGGAAATTGAGATCGAGGCCAGGACTCTGCGCGTTGGAAAAGCTGTTGGGGTTGTCAGCGTTGAGTTAAGGAAGAAGAAGACCGGTAAAATTATTGCTCAGGGGCGTCATACCATGTATCTTGCTGTTTCTAGTAAAATGTGAAATTCTGCCAACACAGATTAACAAGTGTTTAAATGTTTCCATAGTTGCCCCACGTGGGCTGTGTCCCCACTGAATCTTCCTTCAGAAGCATGATCATGTCCAAGTAAATAGACGCAGCATTCAGTTTCAAATCCTCCTAATGTAATAACTTCATATGTGAGTGTGTGTTCTACTTTATGCATACTGAATGAGTCCTTAATGGTACTGTATATGATTTATTTTATTAACTAGGCATCAAAACAATATTGATTTTCCCAACTGATCGACACATTTAAATAACTTGGACTTCCAGAGGGTGATTAACCCTCTGGTAGAATGAACTGTGGAATGAGAGAGAGATTATTACATCCAAAATGTTTGTTATACACCAGTACATAGTCCTTGATATATAAGCCCTGAGTTGACGTTGGTTTATCAAATTTTTTCCTTCATAATAATCAAGTTCATAATAATCAAGTAGGAGAGAAAGTAACTAACGTAACTAAATTCTTATATACTGAAAATACTTAATTAGATTTTACGTTAGGGAGCGTTGGAGTATTATTTTAATTCTACCTAACAAGAATATATATTTTTTTTTTAAAAAAAAAAATTGCTTTAACAAAATGAGAGAAAATATTTATGATTTAAGTAAATAAACTTATTTAATCCCAACTTACTATTACATGGCACCGGCTAAAGGCTAAAAGGAGTTTGTATTGAAAAAAGGTACTTTATTGCCCGTGCTTTAGTAGCGCAGTGGCATGGGAGCCAGTATTAATTGGCCTCTCTCTCCCATGTCCAGGATTCGAACCCTGCCCCTCTCCCCTACCATGATGTATAAAAAAAAAACGGTACCTCATTAATTCTCATTGAATCACCTGGTTTTTTTTAACATAATCTACTTAGGCATAATGATACTTATGTTTGGAAAACACATAAAACAAAAGAATTAAAAAAATGATTGTTTATTCTTCATGTCCTATATTACGTTCTGGATCATTATATAGGAATCTGAAGATAAAAAGAGAAACAAAGAATATCACTACTGTGTAAACAAACAATACACATGAGAGGATTCACACTTCATTAATCCAAAGATGAAAAGAGAAACAAAGAATATCACTACTGTGTAAACAAACAATACACATGAGAGGATTCACACTTCATTAGATAGGAATCCGAAGATGAAAAGAGAAACAAAGAATATCACTACTGTGTAAACAAACAATACACATGAGAGGATTCACACTGTAAAATTTATCTGATCTTATAAATCAAGACTATTAAAATGTTTGAATCTTCAAATAAATTCTAAATTTTTCTAGGACAGTATTAGTCAAATTAACGATCTTATCGAAAACTTATAGCAGCTTGCCAAATAAAGCCTAAGAGAAAAAAGAGTATAGAACATAATTAAGTTAATATTATTAAGTATTAAGATTCAGCTTATATTTTAAGTTTATATTATTAATAATAATAATAATAAAATAATGATTTTTTATTTAATTAATATTTAAATTTTTTATTTAATTAATATTAATAAGAAATCAAAATAATAATTAAAAAACGAAAAAAAAAACACTTGGTGTTGGATATTATTTTGACCAAACCACATGTGTATTTTTGTGCCTTGAAAGCATGTCATTGTCCAATCAGCAAAAAAATTCAAACTTAACGATCAAATGATATTTTTGCATCTAATTTGTAACCATGTAGTCACTTTTGCACCTCAAAAAAGCATTTACTGTTGGACACTCCTCTGATCAAAGTATATATGTATTTTTATACCTTAACCTTAATTAATATGATATTAGTGTTTTGTGCAATTAATAGGAGTAATGTTGAAAATTACTTAAATTATAGGATAACTTTATTAACTTTAACAGTTTTTATTAGTTTGTGAAAAAAGGTTAGTTAGTGCCTTATAATAAAAACTAAAGAAAGTACAAGTTAAATTTGTAAGAAGAATTTTATCTCGACTCACACAAACACGTCCTTCCCAACCCCAATGATGCCTACTACTGATAAAGCATTTTTTGTTTGCCCATTAGCCTCGGAGTGCCAAGAAATTGTCTAACGTATTTAACCAACAACCGAGGGAGAAAAAAAGGAAAGCAAAATAGAATCTGATGGCCGTCCACGACGACTTATTCAAACCTACTCATGTGGACCTCATCAACGGGAAGATGTCAACAAATAACGAGTCAAATATATTAATTGAGAAAATTTTGGTCAGAAAGCTACATCGTTGAAATTTACTGCCTTTTTATCGTCTTTTTTACCCCTTCAAGTTGCTTCATTAAAAATGAATACTAAAGCTGAGAATAATTGGAACCATTGCCTATCAATCCAAAAGCATCCCTGAAATTCAAAGTCTTCCTCATTGTTCGCCTTCCAACCCCTCCATTTCCCTTTCTCATCATCGCTGCAAATTCCCCATAATCTATTTGCCCATCCTGCAACACAAACCAAACCTCTAATTACATCATATTCCCAACCAACACATCTTCTGCTAAATGAGCTTCACATCTAAGCACCCGGATCATAGAAGATCTAAGCTAGAATTCGGGTCCATAGATGTAATTTTGCCAGGTTCTAGGTTCACAATGGCAAATGTGCTTTGGTCCCTATTATAGGGCACCTTCTAGAAAACATTCTTGATCCTTTGTACAAGACATTTGCTAGTTTCAAGGAGTATTAAATAATTTTTCTATATATGCTAGAAATTAATATGATAGAGTTTAATGTACTTAATAAGGGTAATTTTAGAAATCACTTGAATTTTATGACAACCCTAATGACGCTTCTAACTGTTTTTAGGGGTACGTGTGAATTAGTTAGAAGCAAACTTTATTTGGGACTAGAAGGACTAATCTAGAAAGATTAGTGGTAGTGAACAAGGAAACTTATGATAGCAAGGAATTAGGAGTTACTCACATTGTCTTGATCAATTTCCTTGATCAATTCATCAATATGGAAATCTTTGAGACCAAACTCTTTACAAGCCTGTTGAATCTCATCAACAGTAATGTAGCCACTTCCATCTTTGTCAAAGTAGGAGAAAGCTGATATCAGATTCTCTTCCCTCTCCAGCTTATTCAAGTGTATTGTAGCAGCAATGAATTCACCATAACTAATGGTCCCACTATTATCAATATCAGCCTACCATATTGCAAAATCACGATGCTGTAGTAGAATCACAAAGAGCCAAAAGGGATTAAACTAAAAAGGAAATAAACAAAATATATCTTACTGCATCCATAAGATCCTTGATTTCTGACTCCATAAGGTCGGATCCTACTCGCTTTAAACCATCTTTCAGCTCGTCAAATGTTATGGTCCCGCTGTTGTCTGTGTCGATCATTTTGAATAACTCCCTCAGGCCACCTATTTCTTCCTCAGAGAGCCTTTCAGCTATAACCTGGGATTAGTATGAACCATAATAAACGGTATGGTGCTAGGGTTTCACAAGCTAGAGATTATATGACAGGAAAAACTTCCACATGCATTTGAATTCATAGGGCTAATTCTGATTTCATCTTTTCCTCACAACAAAGCCATTAATTTATCTAAATATACTGCTGATGTAAATGATAAAAATATCCATGCTTTATGATGCTCCCATTGAAATATTGATTTAAAGTTTTGGGATCCAGACCTCCAGTGAACACAACAGGGCTGCAGAAGTGCAATCAGTACACATAGGGATAGAGACAAAAATTATCACATCCCTTAAATTTCAGCCTGCACAGAGGATAACCGTCCTCTTGGGAATCTAAAGATGCCAGTTTATAGAATTAAGAAATTCCTTAACCAAGCAGGGCAACTAGCTATGTCACATCCACCAAAATCCATATTACAGAATGATAACTGATAAGGGGTCTTAAAGCATTAGCTCTTTTTTTCTGGCAAAAGCATCTTTGGCATCCTCAAAGTTTGAAGTCAATATCCATTTCATCCCAAATGTTTCATCCTGCATGCTTGCCAAAATTTCTCTCTGTCATGCTAAATGCTAATACCATCAATTATATTATTTGAAAACGAGGGCATGTTGTCACTTGTTACCCATGGAATGTCAATCATCACAACAAGCTGAAGTGGTTTATATATTCATGCATGGATTCTACACTATCTGATCTCATAACTCTGTTCCCTAGATTAAACAACACTTTCTAATTTTCTATCACTAACTCTAATATGGAACAAACACTCCTGTACTGTAGGCTGAGAACAAGAAATGGAAATATCACAATGTGAAGTACCTTCAGTAACCATCAGAATCAATTATTACAAAATGATGAATAACGCCATTACAGCCAACATATTTCAGGGTAGAGAATAACAATGAAGTACTCAAGAAACCATCTTTTTGAGTAAAAATATATAAAGAAGCCTTACTTGCAAAGCCATCTTTTTGAGCTTATTCATTGCAGAGAACTGCTTCAAGCGTGACAAAACAGCAGAATCAAGAGGCTTATCTGGTGCAATGTTGTCATCAACGATCCATGGGTGACCTGACACAAAATCAAATTAGCGCCACCACAGCCTTGTAAAAATTTAGAAGTTGCCAATCCCACTTTAAAAATCTTGTAGGGCTCAAAGCATTATTACTACAAAACCCGCATTGTCAACACAAAGTGTAATAGGCTTACGGAGAACTTCATGGGCTGTAAGCCTGTTTTTGGGACTTTGATCAAGCATTTTTCGAATTAGGTCCTTTGCACTGTCTGAAATGCTAGGCCATGGTTCAGACTGAAAATCAATCTTTCCTTCCAAAATCTGTCGGAAGATCCCTGTTTCAGTTTCTGTAGGTGACAGAATTTAGGTTACCGTACTAGCAACAAGGAACAGATGAAATTTAAGAACCAAAAACAAAAGTAAATTTATGCACCTAAACTACAATTTAACATATCGAAGACAGATACCTACCGGCCCAAAATGGTGGCACCCCACTAAGTAAAATGTACAAAATAACCCCTGCACTCCACACATCTGATTCAGGTCCGTAAAGTTTGCGCAACACCTCTGGTGCAACATAATAAGGGCTTCCAACAACATCAGAAAATGTTTCACCTGGATATCATATCACTTTGTTAGGCATGCACAGCATGAAGGGGCTCCCAGTTGATTTAGCAATGGTTGAAATTAAGTACAGTAAGGAATTTTCAAATAGTAACTATAATAAATGCTGCTAAGTTCACATTTAACTTTTAATGGCTAAATACATTTTGCTCTAATCTGAATTGATAATCCATGCAATGACTATAATTTCAGAGCACCAACTCGCAACACTGAATGTACTGTTCAAAAATACACCTCATGTCAACCAACCACAAAGATGCAAACAAATAGCTCTTTATATTCATCTTTTCTAAGAAATTTTGCAGGAGAAAATAATTAACAAAGAACATGTTTCACATTCACAGAGCGCCTATATAGTCATTTTCAAGTGTCCATAGCTCTAAGATTCTAGGGAACAAGTACAGCACATGCCCAATGACAAGCCCAGACCAAAGGCCCCATCTCAATCAGATTAATAAGCATTTGCTAAATCTGAAATAAACAAGAAAATCGGGCATGAAGGATTCGAGGTCATTGGATAAATTTGCATATGAACATCTTTCACAGTACTGGAATGATAAATCTAACAAGGATCTATCCACAATGATACAAACACAAAAAGCCAATACATTTCAGTATCACCCAAGATGTGCAAGTACCAGACTAGATCGAAGAGAAAGAAATAAACCAAGAAGATACCTGGCTTGTAAAAAACAGACAACCCGAAATCAGTTGCCTTAAGTTTGGCATCCTCTTCAACGCTATCGAATAAGAAGTTCTCTGGTTTGAGGTCTCTGTGCATAACCCCAAGAGAATGACAAGCTTCCACAACCTCAACAATGGTTTGAATTATCTTGGCCGCTTGCCTCTCACTGTAATGCCCTTTCTGGACAATCCTATCGAACAACTCTCCACCTTCGCAAAGCTCCATCACCAAGTGAACAGAAACATAGTCCTCATAGGTACCATGAATTCTTACCACATGAGCGTGCTCAGACAAGTGGTGCATTATCTGAATCTCCCTCCAAACATCATCATAGTCCTCTTTGCAGAGGAGCTTGCGCTTAGGAATTGACTTGCAGGCATATCTGCGACCCGTGGACTTCTCTGTACAAAGGTAAGTAGTACCAAATTGACCTTGACCCAATTTTCTGCCCAATGTGTAAAGCTCCGTGAGGATTTGGGTCCGATGGGGAAGAACCCAGGTGGGTTTTGAAGGTAAAGAAGATGTGCTCGATTTCTTCATTCCTGTTTCTTGCAAAGCTTCAATCTTTGTCAAGGGAAATACAGAGAGGGGATGAACGGAAATGACAGAAACCTAAAAACGCTGACCCAGTCTTCCTTCTTGAGAGACTCACACACTCAACGATCTTAATGCATCCTATATTCTCTCAAACGAGTATATGTGTGTGGGTGTTTTTCTTTCCTGCTTCAGATATTTGTGTGCCTGCTGCGTCTTTAAAAGATCTCCGCTTTCATGTCCTGCGTTTGATACGGCTTTTTAATTTATCTTTCCTATGGGCTCCAATCCAACTCTGAGCTGCACTGTTTGAAGTTTCTTTTCTTTTACCTGCGGCTTTCTGCTTCTTTTTTCTCTGTTTTTGTTTTTTTATTCAACGGGAGTGATAAGCACGTCCTTTCCTCTCATGGCCTCATGATCCGGTGTTCCCTGATTCACGTTTTCATTTTTTAGTTTTTTTTTTTTTAGGCTATGAATGGAATGTTTGAAGCTTTGTCTTCTTTTTTTTTTCCCCCTTTTTCGGCCAACGCTGTCTTAATTGAAGAAAACTTTGCTTTTACCGTAATACATCACTTTTATGTTTTGAAAAAAATTTGAGACAGCGTATATAAATTCTAAAATAAATCAGATATGAAAATTTAACCGAGCCAAAAAAAATAAAAAACCCCACTAAATATGAACCTTAAAAAAGTTGATCATAAAATTTGAGAAATTTGTTTTTTGTTTTTAAATATCAAGAGATTGAAAGGTAATCAATATTCAAATAAAATGGAGTCAATTTAAGGGAAGTGTGCAGGGTAGTAATTGGCAAACATTAATTTTCAACAATTTAAGGGGGGAAATTGAGATACAAATGACCCTTTTATAAAATATGAGTCACATATATAGTTTTTTTAGTCAGCATGAGTCACATATTCACTTATTGATCTAAAATTATATTCCATCTTATTCTTAATATAAGATATAGTAAATTGAGTATAAAAGCGTCATTTTTATTCCGATTTATTCATTCTCTCTCCTACTCATTGATTATTGTTGAAAATAAAAAAAAAATTGACAAATATAAACGATAAGTAATACATTCATGACGAAGACCAATTTCCAATTTCCTACGTAATATAATGATCGCTTTGTGTCGTTATCCAGGAATCATGATAATATTCTTAAAGTCCAGATAGCTCTCCACTTGAACCACAATTTTATAATTCCTAGGAATCATAGAAAAATAGAATATGTCGAGTTGTTAATTAAAAATACTCAGATCCAGTCTTTAACTAGGTAGAATTATCTGTTTCCAATACTTGATTACGGGTCAAGATTACTCATGTTTTTTTTTAAAATATATATATAAACTAAAATTGACCTAGTCTAGTCTATTATAAATCATTCTCTATATATGTTTAACTCGAATAAAAATAATTTTTCTAGGAAAATTTAAGCAGAACCAAGTTTTAATCTACTAAATATCTATTGCTTGCTCTGTTTGTTTATCAGTTTTCTCTCTTTCATTAGGAGAAGTTGGGAGGAGATTCTCCCATAATCTTTTTTCTCATAAATTCATCTGGATCATCGATTGGAAAAACTAGAGAAAATTTAAAGTATTATTGTATTGATTGGATATATATGATTTAAAGATTATAAGGGATAATGAGAAAAAGATGAGGATAGAAATCCAACCCGAAAAAGTTACATTAGAAAAAGAGTAAAGTACATCTATCTCTCATCTATATTACTTTAATTACAAAAAAAAAAAAAAATCATTTCTATCTTAAAAGCCTATGTGAACTCTCTAAAATAATATACCACGTGACTCATTATTTCCTCTTAATTTTAAGATTCAATTTTTATCCATCTAATATTTAGGTAGCATTTATTGACATTTTTAAATTCCAAAATACCTCTGTTAGCTATCATTTGAACACTTATTATAGCCAAAAATCAAATAAACTAAAAGAAAATAGGGGATAAATCCCTATTTAAGAAATTAATGGGGGAATAGGACCTAGAAAAAAGTAAAGTCTTGATGTTCTTTAAGAGAAATAAGTAACCAATTGAAAGACCACTCTACCCCTAATGAAATCATGATATATCATTTCACTTTTTCCACCTATTAATTCCCTCAGTATACTATCCACTCCCTTATGGTCTCCTTTATCTTTCCAACTTCACCCCTTCACAAACTCCATATCCCCTCAAACAAACTCTAGCAATGAACAATGATGATTCTAGCAACCAATGACGACAACTTCTATCTTGTAACACCACATCAAATCTAGTGACCTTGTCTGCTGCCGCTGTACCTGCCTTCTTCACTACCCCATTTCTTTGATCTTTGCTACCACTCCCTCCCTCCTCTGCTTTCTTGTGTAGTGGCAAGCCATCACAAATTTGATAATGGAGGGAGATGACGAAGGAGATGAAAGTGATCATGACAGATCGGTAGAATAGGAGATGAACCATGAATTGCAATTGACTTCTATGAATTGCAAATGATCTTCTACAAATTATAACTAAGCTTCTGTAATGTGTATATTAAGTTGAAATGTAAGTGGACTTCCACAAATTGCAAATTATCTTTCGTGGTGTGAAAATTAACTTAAAGTGCAAATACAAATGACCTTCCATAAATTGCAATTGAACTTCCAGGAATTACAACTGAATTTCCATAGTGTGCAAATTACGTTAAAATGCAAATGACATTCCCTCAAATGCAAATGCAAGTGACCTTTTACGAATTTTTTTTTGGTCAACAAGGAACATATATATATTAATACTAATGTGACCTTTTACGAATTGCCAAATGACTTTTTCAATGGATTGCAAATGACATTTCGTAGTGTGAACATTAAGTCAGAGTGCAAATATAAATTAATCTTCTATAAATTGCAATTAACCTTCCATGAAATGAAACTGAGATTCCAAAATGTCATTTGCAATTGCCAATTAATTTTCCAATCAGGAACTTTTAGCCAATTTTCCCATAAACTTAATACATATATTTTTAAATTTTTCGTAAAAATATTTTTATTGCATACTTTTTTTTCTTTTTCTTTTTACCGTTAACCGTAGTCCTCGTGGCTTGAGTTTTTAGGTCTTAGAGGACCCAAGTTCGATTACGGGTAGCACCTCCAAAGATTAATTTTTGAAATATATATTATAATATATGGAATGAATAATTTTATAATTCTAATTCTTAAAAAAATAATTATTAAATTTGTTTGGTTGGTGATATATTCAACTCAAATATTGGCTGAAATTTTTTTCAAGCACATAAACTTCTAAAAAGTAATATAAAAATTAGAAGTAAATGAAAATATTATAGAGAAGTGAGATATATAATAATTTAGAGATGAGGGCAAAATGATTTTGTTTAGGAAAACAAATCTGAGATTCCAAGTGCAATGAATTTTTGTCACTGTTGGGGAATAGTACAATGTTTTGTCCCTTTAACTAAAGAAAACGAAAGTTTGAGTCAGACAATTCTATTTTAAAATTATTAGTTTCAGTTTTCCTAAAAGGAATTATTGGTTTTGCCGACTGTATCACATGACTTTTATTTTTTTTATATCATTTTTTTTTTAGCCCTGAAATTTATTTAACATTATCGTCATTCATAATCATAACTTTCTTCCAAAGTGACGATGGGACCATTATAATATTCTCGTCCACTTGCATTAGTTTAGTAAACATGTAACTTGATCTATAGTACTCGTACTTATATTTTAAACTTGCTCAGTTATTGTATGGCCTATTTTGGAGTTATTTATGTTCTATATTTATTTGTAAATTATAGACTTCGTTAATTATTGAAATATCGTTTTACCTTTTTATAAAAAATAATTTCTAAACAATATACAAGATATTCTACTTAAATAATACTCTCTTTCTCTTTCGTTAATATTTTTCATATTGAGAGAGTTGATTTTAATTATAAATATAAGACATATTTTTCATATTTATCAATATTTTCATTTATGGTCTCTTAACAGAAAAGAGTAGAAAGAATGACATATTAAGGAAGATAACTATAGTGTTTGTAAAAAAACATATTGTATCAATTAATTTAATTAACTTTCTTAATCTAATCAAATTAAGTAAATAGATTTTATATAAAGACTAGAGGGAGCACAACAAGCAGCTTTGTTACATTAGTTGGAATCAGCTATGTTGTGTTATTTTACTCCATCAACAATTAAATCTTTAAATAAAGGAGATGCTTGAGAAAGCCGTAGGATTAGAAAAAACCACTTTTCGCCAAGCGCCTCGTAGCGCGATGGTACTAAGGTCAGCCTTAGGAGCTGGCCTTCCCCCATGTTCAGGGTTCGAGCCCTGCCTCCCCCTCCCCCACTAGCTGTATCAAAAAAAGGAAAAAAAAAAACCCACTTTTCTACAATAGAAAGCTTGCTTTTGGTTTATCTTGGTTTTTCATATGTTTGGGTTCATGGTAAAACATGATGTGTTTATCGCTCAAAAGTTCATTTATGTCCTTATCAATAAGCCACAATTTCTTACTTCAAGGGTCACGTTGAAGCGTGATGGAAAATGTAGATGTATAAATGATGTGAGTCTCATAGATTTCATCTTGTCAGTTCCTCTCAACCCTTTTTATCTTGGATTTGGCTTATATCTTTTACCCATTCTGTTCGCTGCTGCCCAAACGACATCGTTTTTTTGTTTTTTCCAACAAAACACACACCAGTTGTGTTATGAAAAGGAACAGATGTGTGTGTTTTGCTGGAAAAAACAAAAAAACGATGTCGTTTGGGCAGCAGCGGACGGAATGAATAAAGGATATAAGCCAAACCCTTTTATCTTTTTCTTCTCAATCCCTCAATTCTTGTTTGATGCTCTCAACATTATCATCCCTTTCTATTCTTCCGTGAATAATTCTCATTTTCAAATATATATTTTTATCTATTAAAAATTGAACATTCTAATAATCAATAATTTATATATTTATCTATTAAACATATTTAATTGCGCTTAGTATTCATAAATATATTAAATTAAGTCGTGTGTCATGTGTTTGGATTTGTGTAAGAAATAATAGGGAAAACACAAATGACATTAATTAGGAAAAAATCCTATATGTATTATTTTATAAAATTCATGTCATTTTCCATTTAAACTTATTTTTTAAAAAATTATCTCAAAAAGTTTCATTTTGGAAAAAAGTGACTTCTATAATTGTCAATCCAAATATAAATCACATTACACTATCTAACTTTTATTTTATCTTAAGTTTCCAAAAGTTAAATTAAAAAAAAAAATCACATCTACCATCGCTAATCCAAATAGGCACAAAATGTTAATAAGTACCGCTCAATAATTCTTTGAGTGTTCTCTTGGTTCCATAGATCAACCATCCATACTTACTTATTCAGTGACATTCTTTACATATATTAGAATCGTCTCAAACGCTTTTCTACCAATTTTTTTCAATAAATGCTACTCCAATTATTGAAATTTGAAGGATTATGCAGGGGAATAAGAACTTTTGAAATATTATTATGAATCCTTTGAATAAAAGAGATTATATATGAACCTTTATATAGGTACACTTAGAATATAATTTAATCTAATCAAATAAAAAATTAAATCAAAATAACTAAGATATAATATCCTAATATATAATATCCATATCAAATCCTAAAATATACTAAATATTAAATAATAAATCCAAACTTAATAATAAAATAATAATCAATCTAAATCTCTAAATATTATCTAACACCAACTGTTTCCTGTATATCTCATTACGAGTGATATTTTCTTTCTTGTATAACTATCCATCCATTTTAACTTCAACATCTTCTTTTTTTTTTTTGATAAGAACTTCCCCATCTGAACCACTCTCCACTTCATCCTCTTGCTGTCCATGGAAAGTCCAACACTGATAATATATATGACTCATAGGCTTTATCCCCTGTAACTTGCACAATTATGAATATCCCAAGATATTCTACTTAAATAATAAAGATATAATCTACACGTGCTTGTCTTTTTTTAATTGGTTCTGAGTCGCTAATTGGAATCTCCAGCCACGAACTTTAGTTTTTATACTGTAGGGACATGGAGTATCACTTTCTTCAATGCTGCAGTTGCTGTATAAACCTTTTTTTTAACCAACATATAAACGTTTTGTTTGGCTATAAGGGATACAATTCCTTTGGATGAGACAGTATCTTGAACGGATGGTGTGTAACGGCTTCCTTTTTCTTTTTCTTTTTTTTTTAAAAAAAACTCAGAAGATCCCCAGTCATTTTAGACTTAAGCCTAGCCTCTATCAGATCAAGAATGTTAAGGTTATGGTCCTCCCAACAAGTATGTTTCACATGTGTGTTCTTTTTTATAGAGATGAGATCACTTACCACCTCAATCAACAACTTGTTGGTGGGCTGAGTTTCTCTCATCATATCTCGTAATCTTTAAATCATGTCCGTTTAATTACTACAATATTACTTTAACTTTTCTTTCATTTTTGTAATCAATACCCCAAATGGGTTAATGAGAGAAGATGAGAAAAAAGATAAGGGAGGAATTCTTTTTAATTAAAAGGCATCAAGGATTTTAGATGTATTGAATAAAAAGGATTTTTAGATTCTCCATGTTAAAATTTAGAAAATGAATTGTAAATCTATATTTCAGTGTCAAAACTTGAAAAGTAACTGAAACCATACGTCGGAGCTTGTTGGCTATCCCAGTCTTTTTCCCTCTTTAAAAAATAAAAATAAAAAATAAAAATCATCCAGTGTCAAAATTCAGAACACGAGTTTTGTAAGAACAAGTCCCCAATTGCAATCTTTCAATCTTTTTATTCCTAAATTTCACTTTTTCAATCTTTTTTATTGGTCTCAAAATGTCTCACCCATTATTTTATACTTACCAACCAAACACACCAATTATCTTGACTAAATTAATCTTCTGTATAATCTTCCAAATCCAAACGTTAAAATAATCCATTGGAGTTCTAAAACAGCCTCGCCATTGCATAATAAATCATGAAATAGTTTCACAAAAGATTCTTGGCGCCCACGAGAAGAAACGTACAAAAACTATATAGAAATAAAAGTAAACCAAAACGTGCGATTCTCTATAGAGATGCGTCAACAAGATCTGACGAACCATCCTGAAGAAATTCTATTATATACTCAAATATATCAGCTTTTGTCTCTCAAAATAGGGCTAGATACAGAATTCAAAAGGTTACTCTAACTAATGCTTTTAATGGTAAGCTTCCTATTTCCGAAAGACCTATCTCAAGGCAACAAATCTTTCCAGAGGAAGTCAAGAAACCCATATCCTCAGGAACATGCACCTTAAATCAAACTTCACTGTACCAGGCCAGTCAAACTCAAAAGCATATGAACAATTCGCGGCTCGTTACACGGATCAGACTCAAATTTCTATGAACTATCAGTCAGATTGTCAATTCTATACACTATCTAAAACCTAAGGGAATACCAGTAGTTTAGTTACTATTCCTATCCTACTTCCTACCTTTGATGCGTCAGGCTGTACCATACTTCATCTTCAGCATGTGTACAGAATTTGATGCCTCTAAAAGCTGCTGCTCCATTTTATCTTTCCATTTAAACAACTCCATCAACATCCCCTGCAAAAAGAATGTATTGAAGATATTTAGCCGTAAGAAATTAACTTATAGTAAAAACAGTCATATACATACATGCACATAATGTCAATATCACCTGAAACACTATGAATGTGTTGTTGTCTAGATCTGATTTTGGACTAGGAGTCATAGAAGAACAAGGAGTCACGTCAGGTTGATCTTCCTGTTGTCTCTCAGTAGTGATCTCCAGCAAATTGCTAATATCATGAGGTAAAAAGAGAAGGCATGCTTAAAGAATAGAAGCGCCATTATTTTTCATGTTTTATCTGTTATACAATTTTTATTCCCTGAAGAAAGCAAAGCCTGGGGGGAGGGGGTGTCAAGTTAAAAGAGCGACTCCAAATGTATTACCTCTTTGCATCTTTCGGTTCTTTATAGCATGGTGGAGACGGTAACGGTAAGATAGGATCATGGTGTACAACCTCTTGCTTAACATCTAGCATTTCTGTACCATCTAACCAAGCCACAAGTCCATCTCCTGGAATGTTGTCTAGGTTGAAGTTTTCTAGCCAACCTTCCCATTCTTCTGGGGGCAAACCCGTATTAGTTTGTTCCTGAGGTGACTGAAGATCGTTCAATTTATTGGCTATTTCTGCAAGCTGTTGATCAACTTTAGTTTTCCAAGTGACCAATTCATCATACATGCCCTGAGGAAGTAAAAAAGCATTACAATAGAGTTATAATACATTAATAGACATACAACCAAGAAAAAACCTTCTATTCCTTCCTGCAATTACCAAAAAAACCATCCAACAAATCATGAATCCCATCAAATTCTCAAAAAGGTGAAGGAGTGGTTGCTGTGTATTGCGTAGCTACCTGCATACCCTTCAAAGAAGTACTCATCACAGATAAGCACTCCTCAGTCATAGCTTTGAACTTCACCAATTCCTTCTGTGTCACCTGAAAATAAGAATTTATAAGAGATATCATCAAGTGTTGCAGGCATCAAGCCATTGGTATCAAATAATACAGCACTCACTTCCATCAGACTATGTTCATTTTTCTCTTGCTTCTTATATATCAGTTCCTGCATATCTCTGGCAATGAAAATGAAAATTATAAAAGAAGCATATATAATGGCAGCCAACACAAGATCAATTTTGAAAATCAAGTTTTGACATTCAATACCTCTTCATTTTGGCCATTTCTATCTGTAGCAACTTCAGTTCACAAGAAGAATCAGTATTCTGAGAGGGGGCATTGCCTGCACTAAAATTAGAAGGTGGCCGCCAATAAGGATCCTGCACCCCAGCCTCCTGACGGGCTTTATCTAGGTGAGAACTCTCCAACCAATACTTCATAATTCCTTGGGGGTTGTAACACCGTCGAAACCGTTCTGTCCCTCCAGGTGCTATTTTACCATCAATTTGCTTCAGTAAGTGATCTAAAAGTCCAGTATCACCAATGTGCTGACGGGCAGCCTTTCTCAAAGCATGTCGCGAAATTGGGTTTGCAAAATTTGCTCCTGCAGCCTTCAATAGCTCCCACATTCTTTGCTCAGCCTGCTGATACCTATATCACAAAATTGCTTCAACTTACTATAAGGTGCTAGCAAAGAAGACAGCAGTAACAAAAGAAATATGATTTACATTCTTTACCTTTCATCTGACCACCTATTGCAACTCCGATGCGTCTTTGTCTTACGCTTGCTAATACCTTGCCCTTGTTCTCCATCTAACAGTTCTTCTTTCATCTCTCCAAGCTGATTACAGCTGGGCTGCTTTCTTTTCTTAGATTTTGGTATGAAGATAGTTTTAACTTTAAAATCTTCATTTTCCAAATCCTCTTCCTCATCTTTAGGAATTCTTGATGAGAGTTTGCTTTTGTATCCCTCAAGCTGATCAATGAAAGCACCACACTCTTCCATACTAGCACTCTTCCCTGTCAAAACTCATATACCTTGAATCAATATTATGTGCCATTAAAGTCTCCTATGAAGTAACGGAGAAAGGAAGAAAACAATAATATGTGCAGCAAGTAACTATGTAAGATCTAGTACAAGTTGTCCAGGAGGAATATCAAACATGGTTTTAATAAACAAGCATTAACTGGGCCAAAAACATAAGAATGTTAAAAAAGTGATCATCAGTATTGCATACTAGTTTATTTTCAAGATATTTTTGGTGAAAGTTCCCCTACAAATGAGATTTATGATTTCCTAACAAATATCATGGGTCAAGGATAAAAGATAGACACCAATAAACACAGGTAATAAGACAACCACACTGTTTCTTGACACACACGGTGTGCCTAATAAGGCTCTTTAACTCAAAGAGGAACAATCAAACTTCGTTGGAACACGCTGGGTTATATGACGCAACTAAAAAGCAGAACAATCATACACTGTAATTAAAAATCTATCTTTGCCATCCTTACACAAGATGGCTCAAACCCCAAAAAAAAAAAAATCAAAGGAAAACGAGGTTTAGCAGAAAGAGAGCAGTAAGCAAATTAGCATGAACCCAAAACCCAAAACCGTACGAAACTTAAAGCAAAATCAGAAAGGACAATTACTCCATAGACAATGTACTGAACTGAACCGACAATTAACAAAGCTAAAACCCTGAACAAAAAATAAAATAAAATAAGAATGACAAAACGAAATACCTAGGTAACAAGTATGAACAATAGCATTGAAAGGGACAAAAATAAAAGATGGTGGAGGAAGAAGAGACAAAGGTTTAACACACCAATGAGGTGATTAGCGGAAGGTTGCGCCGCGAGGGTGGTATGAGAACGTAGGAGAGGGTGGCCGTGGCCGACACAGTCGCAGGGATCTGTGAAATAGCGTTTAAGATTGGCCCAAAAAATAACATTCTGATTGGACAAAAATTGAGGGGAGAAAAATATCATTAAAATTAGTAAAAGATAAATAAATATTTTAAATTTCAATAATTCTAAAAGCACTGATTTAAAATTTTTGAGAAATTATCTAATTACCTTTAGGTTTTTTTAAATAAAAAATCTCCAACCCCCTGCCAGTTGTTGAAGCTGTGGCACCAATGACCGCTTGTGGTGGTTGTCACCAAAGCTCTGACGGCGGCCATCGGTGACAGGAGCTCTGACGGCGGCCATCGGTGACAGGAGCTCTGACGGCTTAATATTTTTTTTTTTGAATTTCTTAAGTAAAAGTTGTCAATTTGAATACTTGAGTTGTTAATAGCTATACTGAAATTGTAAATGGAAGCCTAATATATATTTTTTTAATTTCCCAGGAAAAAGTTATCATTATAAACCTAAGTTATTAGTAGGGGTGTATGGTGCCTAGATGCCCTATATGTCCGCCCAAACCCAGTAAAAAATTGCCCTGCCTTGCCCTAAAAAGGTAGCCCAAAAAAAATTGGACAGTTTTGGGCTGGGCCAATAATTGGCAGGGCCGGGAATCGGGCAGGGGGTCCTGCCCTGCCCAAAAAATTAAATATATTTAAATAAATATTATTCTTTATATATTATTTTATTTAAAATATATTATATTATTATGTTTAAATATATTATATTATATTTCAGATATCTCTAAAGCTTTAAAATTGTGTAAAGTATAAACTAGAATCTTCATGGAGTATGGTAGGGCGCCACTACTAGGGCAAGGGAAGCTTGCCCTGCCCAACCCATGTTTGCTCAGCCCAAAAATGATTAAGGCTTTTATCGGGTAGGGCTGGGCATCGAGCTGCAAAATGCAGCCCGTTTATTCTTCGGGCTGGGCTTCGGGCAAAAGTCTCGTCCTACCCATGCTCACCCCTAGTTATTAGTAGCGATAGCGGATAACGGATAACGGGTTATCGCTATTAACAACTTAGGTATCTATGTTTACAACTTTAAAGTTATTAGGAAATATTCAACAAATATATCATTTGCAACTTTATCGCTATTAAAAACTCAAGTATTAATATTCATGATTTTTGCCTGAGAAATTAAAAATATATATTAGGCCGATGTTTACAACTTTAGTATTGTTATTAATAATTTTAGTATCTAGATTGACATTTTTTTATGGAGATATTCAACAATATATATATATATATGGCCGTTGTCGCCGACAAGGTCATCGGAGCTTCAGCGCCACCGGTCACCGGTGTAAGAGCTTCAGCCACCAACAAGAGCATTGAGGGTTTTTTATTAAAAAAAACTATGGATAATTATGTAATGTCTCAAATTTTGCAACATTTCAAAATTCTAAATTAATCTTTTTGTAATTATTAAAAATTAACATACGTATTTGTCTTTTACCAGTTTTGATGATATTTTTATGTCTTTTGCCCCAAATTTAAGGTAAAACCCAATCTCCTAAACTTTTTCTTTTCCTAAAAAATTATATCAAAGAATTATTTTATATAATAAATTAAAAATTTAGAATCGTTCATTTATTATATAATCAATACCAATATATAAAAATTACACTCTTCAATTGTGAAATCAAAAAATATGGCAAAAAAAATTGTGAAATAAAAAAAGGTAAGCTCATGATACAAGTAAAACCTATGTTAAACTCTGTTTTTTTTTTAAAAAAAAAAAAACCTGAATATGTTAAACTCTTTGGAACTACGCGAACAAAAAATGCCTTTTAAAATATATAAAACCAAGCATCTAAGTTATTTTTCATGATAATTTTTTATCTGTGAATTTGGTAAACTTGTTCCACTTAACATTTGTAGAACTTTTAAAATCATCAATTAAAAAATGCCATTTTCTCATGCGTACCCTAATAGCCACAGCGCCAAACGAAATCAACTGATATAGTATTAATTATATAAATCTACTTTGTATAAATCAATTATCATTATTTAAAATCAGAGGTAACAGCACTATTTCTTAATTATAAAAGCGCGCTCACATAGAAAACAACATAAAAAGGAATTTTGGACTTTAGATATAAAATTCAAAAACAAAATTTCAACTCAAAAAAATATAAAAAGCCCTTGGTAAAATAAAAATATGATTACTAATATATCACTGTAATTGAGTTAATATTAATAAGCCTTGTAAAAACTTGTGGGGAAAAAACACACACACTAGACAAGTTGTGAATTCCATGGTTTGATTCACAAATACTCGAGAGTTTGCAAATCACTAATTTTTTAAGATTTCATTCAAATTATTCAAAAATAATTTACCTTTTGGAGAGTGATAGAAGGAAAAGTATAAGTGTAATTATAAAATATGTATATCATATACCTCTCACTTTTCATGTGCCATTGTTTCTCTCAGATATACATAAATCTATAGACAGAAAGAAAACGATCTAAGTTTTTTTTTTTTTAAGATATAAGTATCCTCTAGGTAATCCTATTCAAGGCACTGATAGGGTCCTAAATGTAGACACTTCTACCAGCAGGATCTTAAACCCTGATTCGTCACATTATAAAAAAGTTGTCCATTATGCTAAACTCAACCCTTGGATAAGTTTGTCTCCAATAGGAGAATATATGTCCCTAGCAAAAATATCTTATTTGGGATGTTGTTATATATTACCTCTGGTTATCCATATAAGAGTTCATGGATTAATTCGATAGATTAAGGGAGTTAATTATACTAATTATTTGTAACAAATATATGTTGATTTTCCTAAAATGTTACTCCCTCCGGTTCTAATTATAAGACCAAGTTGACTACTTTGAAGAGATTAAGGAGCTAATTAAATTACTTTAGAGTATTTTTATTTTATTTTTTTATGCAAACTAATTCATATTTGCACATGTCTACCATTTTAGTTCAACTTTCATAATAAAAACAGTTTCAGAAACCTATTGCAATGCGAGGGTGTGAAGTTGTAAGCTAAGATATTTTTTAAAGGGGGTAAGCAGATTAGTTAGGGGCTATTGTGCAGCTTTCATTTTTCCTAATATGGTAATTACATGCACTCATTTCCAATATGATGGAAACTTTGAAGTATTGATTGATAATTAGGTGGAGTCTAAAAGACGATTGGGTTAATAAGCAGACTACATACAGGGCCTTCAAGTGTCAAGTCCCATCAGTATTTTTTTGATACCACAAGTGCATATTAATATGAACATTATCAAAGAGAGTGAAAACACATCCAAAATAACCATACATATTAATTATATAAATATTGCAACCTTCTTTGATTTGCGTAACACAGTAGGATACGTGTGTTGCTCTTCCTCCTGATTGAGTTTCAGCCGAAAATTTGGACGGTTCAAAGTCTTTTTTTTTTTTTTTTAAATTTTTGTTTTCGTTTAAAAATTTATTTTAATGTATACATAATTTAAAATAATACTAATAACCTTTTGACTAATAGTTTTTTAAAAGAATTATTTAAAATTATTAGCTAAATTCTTAAATCTTAAACGTTGAAATTGTATCTAGACAATACAGATCTCTCACCACAACAATGAGCACTGAAACTGATTGCATTTGTCTCTTATGTTCTCAACAGTTTTCTTGGGTGGAAAAAGACAAAAATGTTTGAATTATATATAAGGATGGTGTTGGTGGGTGTGGTGTATTGTGATGTTTTGGAATCAAAATGAGTGAGAATGAGAATGGTAGAGAGGGGAGAAGGAGAACACCAAAAGGTCATTTTGTTGTTTATGTGGGCAAGGAACAGAGAAGATGTGAGTTACCAGTGAGTTACTTGAAGGATTTGGAGTTGCAGAAACTAATGGAGGAAGCAGCAAAAGAGTATGGGTATAAGAGCCAGAGGATAGTGTTGCCATGTGAAGAATCAACCTTCAAGAAGATTATTGATCAGATTAAGTTTAATTATAATGGTGGCAAGTTCTGCTAAGTGCATTTCTGAGGAAGAATGCTTAGTCATTTCTGTTGTTTAAATAGGAACAATTAAAATTAAATAACTATTTTGGTTGTTCTTCAGTGTCTTCTCCATGTATTATCCATTAGGATTGATTCTGCATCAGCTTAGTTCTACTTTCCTTCTCAACAAGGTAATGGCTATCATTTCTATCTATACCCATGTATTTTATTTTTCCAAATACAATCATCTAATATTGGATCCTAGTTTGAAAATAACCCTGCAAGCATTATTCTTTTTTTCTCATTTGGAATCTATTTCATAGAAAATAAAATATTAATATTATTGTTGGTCCTTACAATTTCATCAACCAACGATTCTAAACTATAATGACCAAAACCAACATCCAATCAAATTATAAGGACTAACAATAACTTTAACCCTAAATAAATTAGATTTACCAGAGTTCTTGTTATGCTAATTCCTAAAATTTAGAGGATGAAGGAAAAGCTGTTTCGTGTACAGCAATTGCATGCCAGAAGAAGATAACAGAGTAACTTCTGAATACTTCCATCGTATCTGCAGTATAGTGTGTCAGATATTGAAAAATGAGAAATAGGGGTACTACTTGACAAATATCAAAAAAGAAGGCACTGAAAAATATCTCTAACTTCTGAAGAGGGGGGCCAGTGTCCTAAAATCCATACCTGGCACCCAAGAATAACTTAACATTTTAACATTAGACAAAAATTCTCTAATTTATAAAATGACAAGAGAGAAACCTGAAACATATAGCTATAACAAAATTCATCATGATATTTCCTCCTGCTGCTAAATGGTTCCGCCAGTAACACCTTTAGTTTTTAGTCATGTGAAAGCATTGCCTAAGGTAAAATCTCTGTTTCTCATATTTTCATTAACCTACTCAGACCTGTTTCTTCTTTTCAAAGCTAGACGCGGCAAGGCGTTGACGCTTCTTCCAAGCCGGAATTTTACCGGGGAAAGCCCACCTTAATAGTCTCTCCCATGAATAGCAGGCCAAGAACATAAGAGCAGCCCAAATCAGCAGTTTATCCCTTAATCCCTCTGGCAGTGGCACCAGCTTCAACCAGTCATTCAAGGTTCTGAAGAGATCCGACGTGATCACCGTGAAGAAGATGATGGCGGCGACAAGGGCGTACCGGAATGGTTTGTTTTCAGAGATGCTCTGGTTGAAAGGATGACCCATATAGTTCACAGCAAAAGTGGCCACCTGAAGCATCATGCTCACCATGTAGGAAACAGTATTCACCAGGTTGGGATGAAATTCAGAATCTACTTCGATGCATTCCTCGGGCATGTGCTTCTCGGCCTCTTTTACCGAAGAAATCAGAAAAAACAGGTGAATTGCAAATTGTCCCAAGAGAGAAAGAAGGAGATAAGCAGAGAAGACATTGGGGTGAGGACGTTCAGCTGAAAGTGTGGAAAGAGGGCGAGCATGTGAGATGAAAAGGAAGAAGGAGGCAGTAAACACCCCGCTAATCGTGGCTTGCACATCTCCAAGCTTGACTCCATCCAGGTACATGACACTCAACACATATGCAGTAGCGAGGCAGTTGAGGCCAAGAATTTTGAACATCTGCAGGGTAGTCACTAGAGTACTGCGACCTTGACGAATTATGTCAATGGTGGGAGCAACAGATGCGTGCTTTGCAGTGAAAGGGGAAGCCATTGAGGCATCACCAAGCTTCACCACCGGAGTAGAGCGACCATCTCCTTCCTCATTAAGCTCATCCATCATTTTCTTAAGCTTTTGTCTTTGCATTTCTGCTGCTGTCAGATGACGGTTACTTGGGTTGGTAATGGAATCTGATCGTTTGGATTTTGAAGTGCCTTCTCCGCTAGAGCCAGCAGGTTTTCCAGATGAATCAAGCGCAGACTTAGATTTCTTTGGCTTGCCAGACTTTGTACCATCTTCCTTAGATGAGTCAGAAGAGGAGCTTCCACTTTGAGGTGGAGGCATCGCATTCAGAAGAGCAACTCCTACATGGGCCTGAAACAAAGAAGTTAGCTTCTTACCCGTCGTTATTGCCTTAATATGGTAAAAGATCCACGATGGCAAAAACCTTAACCACCATACCAAGTGAAGAAGCAAGACTTAAACAAGGGTCTAAACGTATAATAATATCAACAATAGCATATCAGTAACAATTGAAGTTGCAAGGCTAACCAAGGGCCTAAATGGTTAATATTACCAACAACTGTTATGATTAGAAAATTGGAAGATCCAATTGATCCTGGAAAAACATGGCCGTATTTAAGTTGTTACCAATAGCTTGCCATCTATGTCACTAATAAAATTCATTCTCCTTCAGACTTCAGCAAATAAATGTACCAAAACTTTCATCATAGTAAGTACGAAGGTTATGACATGTCATAACAGATTGAAATAAAAAATTCAATTAAGCAAGCTCAATATTCATGAAATATAGGAGAGTTTTTGAGTATATTATTATCAAACACAAGATTACCTGCTTCAAAGCTCCTACATCATTTGTTCCATCTCCACACATCAAAGTTACCCTTCCTACTTTTTTGAAAGTGGTCATGATAAGTTCTTTCTGTTCAGGAGCCACTCTAGCAAACACCTTCACGTATGGAATGACCAGTAGAGTAGCAGAAGTTTGTTGCAACATCTCAATGCAATCACCTCCAATGCAGAGATCATGAGTCTCTGATAAAGATTCAAACTCTTTCACACTGAAATCAATTATATATGTTAACCAGCCTAGAAATTTAACTAGAATAAGAACAATAACACAAATAATAGCAGAATAGGAAACAAGGAAAGAATACCAAAGTATGCATAGAACACAGAATTTGAAGTTACCTGTAGGGGACTATTTCAGACTCATCAGGAGACATCCATTTATACCCTTCACCATTACTTGCTGGACTAAGAATTAATGTCGGTTTTGATATTATATGCACTTGACTAGCAACATGGCAAGCTGTTAAAGCTTGATCACCAGTAATCATAACCTATAAAAGTTCAGAAGAAATTCTTCTAAATTGATAATTACTAATTAAGAAGAGTTTATCCCCCCCCCCCCCCAAACACACAAAAAAAGGAAAAGAAAAGAAATAAGTAAAATAAAAACAAATAAAAAATCTTGATCTTGTAACACTGATCAAATCAGATGGAGCAAAAATGTTTACCGAAATGCTCCTTCCTTGCAAATATTTTTTTGGGATAACATTTAGTTTTAAACTCCAAAGAAAGAGGCAAAAAAGTCAGAAAAAAATTTTCATCCTAGAAGCTGACACTAACATCTTTCTTGCAACAGAGGGGAAGAACATTCTTTTTTTTTTGGGCCACAGAAGTTCATACAAATGAGCATGCTTACCAGGTCATGTGATGATCCTTTCAACTCAGATAAAATTGAGGCTGAATCCGATCTAATAGGACAATTGAATACCTGAAAATAAGTCATGCCAACATTAACCACCATGCCTCAATGAAAAGGGAAACTCTCAAAATTAACTTTAAAACATCGTATGGATAAGGTAATTCATTGCTTACCACAAATCCCGCAAAAGTAAGCCCACTCTCCACTATATCCCTATCCAAGCCTCTAGCTTCACTGACCTTCATGCATTCAGCGAATTACAAGAACCAATTGAAAAATGCATGCATATGTTGAATCACAGGGGAAAATAGCAAAGATGGTAAATGTTAATCAAGGAAACAATCAGAGGCAGGGATTCAAAAGACAAAGCAGAAGCCTCCATTTAACTGCCCCCCCCCCCCCCAAAAAAAAAAACAAAAAACAAAAAAGGGGTTAGGATTGAACTTAAAGAGTTGAGATCCTTTTTTTCTCCTTTTCGATAGTTAAGAAAGAACTTTGATCGCCATTCTTGTTCCACTTAGCATTATCATGTGGGATGGAGGAAGGCAGGGGTAAACAATAAATGCCAGCCAAGAGGATTCTTACTGTCATGTCAGGAAGAGACTTATAAGCAAGGGCAAGTACACGAGATCCCTGACGTGTATATCTTTTGTAGGTTTCAACATATGATGGTGGTATATCAGTAAGCCTATCTTGAATAATTTCTGGGGCACCCTGAAACCATTAACAAAAGAATTGGTTAGTTATAGAGGAAAGAGGAAGTTTCAACTGGATGAAAAGACCAGCATTAAGAACCTCCAAGATGCGTATATATAAGTTTTAACTTCTTATCAACAATTCCAAAAGAGAAAAGGCCAGAACCACATAAAATGAATCAAGAAGTAAGCAACTGATTTTGAATGTAGACAAGATATTAGTCAATCATAAACATTTGTAGGAAGTTTTCACAACAAAAAGCGGTCAGGCAAAATCATTTGAACCAACTACAATTTCCAGGTTCCCCAAAAATAAGTTAAGAGAATAAAAATCCCATGGCAACGGTAACAAAGTCTAGTCAACATATGGAGGTGTGGTATAGTGCGTCTGTCAAAAACAGCACAGAAATTTATAAATAAGTACAACCAATCATAACACGTAATGCAGGATAAGAAAATAACGATATTGATTATTAACATATTTTATTACGCAGGATAAACATGGGCTTGCTATTAATTATATTGGGGTTATGGAGGTGCGGTATGGTGCGTCTGTCAAAAACAGCATAGCAAATTATCGCGCCCTGAAAACTAAGGGATGACCAACACGGAATATGTGTAGACACACATTCCTTAAGCCTTAAACTTATATACAGATGTTAAATAATACTCATAATACCATTAACAAAATCATAACCAGAACATTAATCCTAAGCATGCTTAAACCATTTTAAATTCATATATAAAAACATACCTCATATAAAATCAGTGCTCCAATTCTAAAATCTCATTTTCAGTAAAATGGGACAGCACCTCTTTTAATGTACGGAAATTTGTCTAACTTTATAAACATCTATTGAATCATTGTTTTAGATGTTATAAATAAGCACAACCAATCATAACACGTAATGCAGGATAAGAAAATAAAGATATTGATTATTAACATATTTTATTAGGCCGGATAAATATGGATTTGTTCTTAATTATATTGGGGTTATTTAACAATAGTTTAATGTCATCAGCTTTGATGTTTGGGCCAACACATCCATCATAAATATTTTCCTACGAAATAACAAAAAAGAAGCAATGTGAATATGCGAAAATACAATACCTATGTAACCCAAAATACACACACACGCACATAATACCTCATATGATGAGCACGGATTAAGCTTGTCAAGGTATTATACCAAGAAGGACATAACTGAGTAAAACGCATAAATTGAAAATTTTGAATTTCAAAATTCATTACTTAGCAATAAACCAACCTTCACAAAGGCCAAAAACTCCTCTTGAATGCGAACAACTACTGCCATTCGTTTTAAGTGAGATGCAAAATGGTGTCGCTGAACAATTTGGACAGGATTTCCATTTCCCCTGAAATTAAGGTGATGGGTGATGGAGGAAAGGAAAATATAATATAATATAATATAAAATGTTATAGAAATAAGTACCCATCCTTTTGCCTTAACAAGTGCACTATCCTTCAATGTTATAGAAACAGGACCCATGATATATACGTATTAGCAGACTGATAACGGCAATATTCAAATTAAATAAATGAGTCCAATACTGGTTCAATATTACACCAAACTTCACATATATTAGCCAGCAAAAGAAAATTATCCATTGAAACAATACAGAGGAGGGGTAAAGCTAAAATTTATATTGGCAGAAACATTTCACTTACTTTTTTGGAACAGCCTTCTCGTCAGATTTATAACTCCAATCTATTCCCTTTAGTGCTGCCTTCTCAAGAGGATCACCAACCTAAACATTATATATTTTATGAGAATATAGTGTGAACCAAATAATGGAAGACAGCATAAAGGTAGTGGAATGAATGTCCTTCTGATTCTCTAGAAAGGTTTCTGAAGTTTACTTGTGCATGTTAATAATCAAGTAGAGTATGTCAGCTAGAATCATATGAAAAAGAGATATGAAAAGCTTCCATCGCCAATTTGTTTCTCCAAAAATGGCTACTTTGATCTAAGATATATGGTTAGTATAACATTCAAGAAACTATATCCAAATCAATTATCCAGATGTCACTGAAGGGAAAAGGAAATAATAATGAAAGTACAAAGACTTGGCTTTCAGAAACACCGGCATACCAGCTTATTATCAACAAACACTAATGCATGACAAGAAGCCAGAATTTCTACGGTACGTGCAGGCACTTTATTCACATCAGATTCCAGTTCTGTAGACCCTGCCACACCAACAACTCCAGAAAACTCCTATAGTATAGCAGAGAAACAGTTAATGAGCAAAACAAGGTCTCAAAAGAAAATCAATTTCCATGAAGAGATGCAGTTACCATGTCATCAGAGGTAAGTGTTCCAGTCTTGTCAAAACAACATATGTCAACCTAGGATAAAAGATGTACAATAAGTTCAAACAGACAGTGTCAAGGTATAATCTGTGTAATGAAGTTAGTGATGTAAGAACAGAAGCATGGTGGTAGCACTCCTCGTCTAGGTACCTTCCCAGCAAATGGTATTCTGAAAGGTTCTGTACAAAATATTCCACGCCGAGCCAGTGCAATTAGGGAAGTATTAACTGCTATTGACAATTCCATGGGTAATTCAGGAGGTATCACAGAAGTGATGATAAGTGAACAGCTTAGTATAAGCTTATACTTGCTCCTTGTGGGATCTTCCAGCCCCTGTAATATACCACATACCAACCATATCACAGTTTTTGACAAAGACAAATTCGTATCACAATTTATAATTCATCTGTAAGGAAGCATTACCTTAACAAGTACATAACCAGCAGCTACTAAAGCAAACACAACCAAGAATAAAATGAACAGCCCACTTTCCCAGCTATTGGCAGTCACCTATAATATATGCATTCAGAAGAAAGGAAACAAACTCAATAGACATAAAGTAATAAATCATAAAAGCATAAAATACTTAGGCTTACTAAGGTCTATATAAATTTACCCTTTCGGTAGAGAATAAGATTGTCCGCATCAGCTTTCCTTGACTAGTTTCAAATCCCGTTCTTAGAACAACAGCCAAGCAGCCGCCATCAGGTGTTTTCAGTGGAAAAGTCTGACACCAACAAGAATGTCAATAGCATATTATTGACAATCAAAGCATGGGCAACACCTCAACATCAAAAAAAAATACATAAACATCATAGTCTTGAATCACCTTGTCAGGAGTGTGCTGCAAAATTTTAGTCCCGCCAAATAAGACATGGCTTTTATCTCGCCTTGCAGACAACTTCTCCTCGATGCCTTTACCAGCAATTGAAACCTAAAAGGATGGTCATTTCTAAATGAAAATCATGCAAGGGGAACCCCAAAACATAAAAGTTCCAGCACTGAAGGCCAATTAGAGATGCCTTGAAATGGAGTGGTTAACTTGAAGGATGTAATGATTTTCATTTATGATGTTATTATCACCTAATATATATTTTTTCACAGTAAAAATGTTTGCAAAAATCACATTATCAGACATCAGATACATGCACAAACCCAAGAATTGAATTTTGGGGAAAAATAAACTACCATGACTATCTATATTTTTAGACAGACAATCTTTCCAATGAAAATACTAACAGCTAACAACAATTAACATGGCCATAGCAAAAAAGAATAACAGTCAGTCTATAGCCAAACAACCCCCAAAAAAACTCATACAATTCATATTCATTAAATTCAGTTTGCAGGTCCCTGATAAAAAAAGGAGAAAGATACATTACTTTAGCCTTTAAGATATGTGACCAGCATAAAAGCATTTCAGAACCCTAAAAACTAACAAAAGAAACTACTGCGAAAACCCATGCACCAGCACACAAATAGAAAGCAAATCCAGCAATGAGACATAAAATGATTGCGTCAAAGTGTTAAACAAATAACAATCCCCACAAAACTAAGCATACACTTAAAAGTCTTAACATATATCCATTAGATAATCATGTGAGAGAAAGTATTTCAGAACAGAGAAACACCTTCCATTGAGGAGTAGACTCGCCAGTGAGAATTGCTTCATTTACAATTGCACTTCCAGCCAATATTAGCATGTCTGCAGGTACAGACTTCTCTTCACCATTCTGACCTGAAGAGCGTCCAATAGATACAACATCCCCAGGCAAGAGATCAGTGCCAGAGAGTTTTACCCATCTATAATTCAGAACAAAATACAAGAATATAAGCAGCTTCATAGACCATTCTAATAAAACCCAGTATCAGCTTATTTAGGATGCAACAACATACTTGCCACAGCGATGTACCATTAAGTTCTGACTATCAACACTAACACGTCTCAACTCAGTTAAAGTCTTCAGCCGGCTTTTTGCCATAGTCGACTCAAACATAAACAGCATAAATAGAGTAAACAAACTGTAATACCAATATTCATCCAAGCACCAGAGACCCACACAGAAAACCTGTCCGCATTTAGAAGATCAAAACCAATCAAGAGCTGCATGAAGATTAAGAACTAAAGAAAAACTTTATAACACTGACAGGAGAAAGAATACCTGAAAGACAAAAAAAGGTTCCATGCAGTTCTCTTTCAACAATTTCTGAAATGTAGGTTGAGGATAATCAAATCTAGAAGACCAACAAGCATTATGTTAAGACTTAGAATCAAACAGGATGACACAAGATATGTATAACCATTCAAATGGGGAAAAACAGCCAATAAAAATATGAAAGAAAAAGTTAGGCGGAAGGATTATGGGTTAGCAGTCATTAAATAAAAACAGCATGCACACAGGCATGAAAATTCAACTGTAAACACACACCTGCAAATTTAGCATCCAGCATTAAGGGTTCCAGAGTCAAATGAAATTTACAAAAATGTAAACAGCAAAAATAAGAACCTACATGTTGCGGCCCCATTTCTCAGTGGCAGCAAGAACTTTAGCTTCAGTGCCATGGCCAGTACTTTTGAGATAATATCCAAATGTTTCCTTGGTAGGGTAAGAAAGCTTGCAAAATGTTCCATTCTCCTTTGAATAGACAAAATGTTGTTTTCTGAAGTCAAAGTAGATCTCTTCTGAATCCACCTGCGATGAAGAAACTCCAGCCTGCACACAAAACATGGGTCATAAAAAGAACCAAGAAAAAGAGAAATGCTGTGGTCAAAATGTATTCTGTAAAGCCCAAAACAGGCAATGTCAATAACAAGGAAACTTGATTATTCGATTGCCCATTTCAAAATTAGTTGGTTGTATTTGCAGCAATCAGAAATATAGTTGAAAGTATGTAGTAACTTAACAAGACAAGTAATGAACATTGCAAATAAGGCAGCACAATTGTGCATGAGGTGCATAAGCAAATGTGAATATGTAATGAAAACATATGTTTAACTGAGTCCACATAAATGAACAGAGATTCGCACCTAGCAGAGAAATTTGACTTGAACCTTAGCCAATCTTATACATTAATGACACACAAGACATCTACTTTTTCTTCCCACCCCACAATCCTTTCAGCAAGTCATCTACCCAAGTCAAATACAAGGAAAATGATATGTAAAGGTAATAATATGCATTTAGGGACCTAAGTGTAATATAAACCTAGGGACCTAAGTGTAAACTAGATAAGTAGTTGGGTAATTAGTCATTAACCCATTAGTTAGGACTTGAGGGAGGCTATAGGTTATAAATAGCCTACTCCTCCATAATTGTAAGAGAGATCAGTTTTGCTATGCATAGGAATACATTGTGAGAGAGCCATAGGAGCTCTCTTCTTCTCTTCTAATCCCTTTCTTGTGTCTTTCTACTCCTATTCTTGTGTTTTTCTGTCCTAATCTCAATTCTCTATCAATATTCTATAACAGTGGTATCAGAGCAGTCCTTCCTTGGCTGTTTCTTCGTTGTTTCTGTTCTTATCTTCTCTGTTCTGACTTTAAAAAAACGAAAGAAAAAGAATTCTGGGTTTTATTCTGCCGGCTCTGTTCTACTCTGTCCGATCGAAGAAGAAGCTAATAAAGAACTTAGCTGTACATCACTACTGAGGCTACAGTCAGTCCTCATCGTCTCTGGCTGAAGCGAACAGCAGTGGGTAATCGGCATTCATCAAGAATCTATCAAGAAACCATCAAGATTGGTGGTGGATGGTACATCCTCAGGTTCTTCCTTTCTGATTTTCGTTTCTGGGATTGTTCTACATTTTTGGTTTTGTCCCTTCTGATTTTGGAGTCTGCCATCTGCGATTCTTGTATTCTGGTTCTGCCAGCCATTAAAACAACAAGAAACCATCAAGAACTCATCAAGACACCACCAACAAATTCTGGGTTTCTGTTTTTTGGGTCCAGAAGCGTTTGGGGCACCAAGAACTCATCAAGAAACCATCAAGAATTTATCAAGAAACCTTCAAGAACTTGTTCTTGAATTTCTGGTTCTCCTCCTCTTCTGTTTCTTCATTTTTGGGTCTGTTTCTTCTATTTTCTGGTTCTGTTTTCTGGGATAGCTCTGTTTTTTATCGGTCTTGGCAACATGGAATGGTCCAAACCCGATCAGCATTAGCAAAAACAATGGAAGCACGAGTCTCGGCCATTGAAGAGCAGCTTCGGCGGCTTGACAAAATTGCTGATATGGAAGAAAAAAAGGGGAAACTTGATCAATTGCAAGAACAAATCAGAACCTTGCTTCAAACAATACAGGGCCAGAATGATGACCAGCAGCGCCAACGACGTGGGAATGGACTGGGCAATGGTCCTAACCATGGTGAAACACATCACAGACCTACCCATTTCACCAAAATGGAATTTCCACGCTTCTATGGCAGAGAGGTCGACAACTGGATATCAAAATGTGAGTGTTTCTTCCATCTTGATGGTACCCCAGAAGCAGAGAAGGTGACAATGGCCTCTATGGGTCTTGATAACGCTAGTTTCGTGTGGCATGTGGCGTCAGAACGTAGGTGGAGACGACCAATGGGCTGGAACGAGTATGTCGTCCTACTCCGAGACACCTATGGTCTGCCCATTGACAAGACGATGGGTGAAACACGTAGGCTAGGTCGCCTTCAGGAAATCGCGATAAACCGAAGGGAATCGAAGGCTATAAGTGATCGTTCGAGTCGCTACACGTTGAATTCTTCTTCTGGATTGGCTTCGAACGTGTCCTCGGTGTCGTCTCAAGCTACTGCCACGACAGATGCGTCACTAGTTCAAGAGGATTGCCATGGTGATTTAACGGATTGCAGTTCATCTTCCCACCCGAAGACCCGGCGTGTTTCGAAGTCGTTGGTCAACCACACAACAACTGATGAACATCAAGAAGAAGGCTCGCATGCACCAGACACGAGGGAAATGACGGCGATGATGCCTGGAAGTGTTTGCGTCAGTTCGTTCATGGATTGTAGCATTTTGGAGGATTACACGCGTGTTTCAAGGAGTGTTGAGCTGGTTATGGTGTGTACGTGCATGCAAAAGAAGCAATTTGAAAAGTCAAATTTTCCTTTACAGCTGGATGTCACTCTTTTTCAACAGCAACAAAATATTAATGGGACAATGGATTTAATAGCTTCTGATACGTTGTTGGGCTTGGATGATAACAGCAAATAAAAGAGGTTAAAGAGCCCAATAACTCAGCGTTTGGGTTTCATTATTCCTACAAGAATTCTGATTCTTGTTTGGTTCAAAGGAGAGTTAGTCAAGATGCTTCTTAGTGCTGGTTTTCTTGGGTCTTACAAGTTGAGCAAAAATTGCGTTTAACAGGGTCTGAATATAGAAGGACAGGCTGCAAAGTTGGCACTGGTTTCAAGACAGGGAACTCTAAACTGTCAAAGTTTTTCAGAATTTTAAAGTCTCTATTTTGTTGATTTCAGTTTGTATGTTTTGTTGTAGTCAATCATCCTTGAGGGCAAGGATGTTTTTGGGGAGGGGGTATTGATATGTAAAGATAATAATATGCATTTAGGGACCTAAGTGTAATATAAACCTAGGGACCTAAGTGTAAACTAGATAAGTAGTTGGGTAATTAGTCATTAACCCATTAGTTAGGACTTGAGGGAGGCTATAGGTTATAAATAGCCTACTCCTCCATAATTGTAAGAGAGATCAGTTTTGCTATGCATATGAATACATTGTGAGAGAGCCATAGGAGCTCTCTTCTTCTCTTCTAATCCCTTTCTTGTGTCTTTCTACTCCTATTCTTGTGTTTTTATGTCCTAATCTCAATTCTCTATCAATATTCTATAACAGAAAACATGGGAGAAAATCCAATAGGCGAACACCCATAGACCACCCCTCAAGCACATAAAATGTGTTATATAAATGGGTATAAATATCTACAGAGAGAGAAAGAGAGAAAGTAAACTAGAATTCTAGAAATAAAATCAAATTAAGTACTAACCGTTTCAAATAGGGAAAAGCAGATTTTATCCCTATGAACGATGATCTAATTACAAAATTGTAAGTAATGTTTGGTATTTGAGAGGGTTTTTGTTACTCGTAGTATGGCTAGCCTACTTCAATCTGTGTTTGCTATATATATATATATATATATACATATATATATAGTGGTCTATTCAATCCATATATCTGTGTGCATATGCATTTGAAAGGGGAAAGTTCATTGATCCCCCATAATCTATTGATCACAAAAGTAGTACAAGAACATCAAATTGTAACAAAACACCAACCTCCAAAATGAAAATAGTGTTTGGCGTTTGAGAGGGTGTTTGTTAGCATTTTAAAGTTCATAAGGTATATCATATTGTTTTGATTTGATGTTCATGTACCAATCTTATAATTAGGGCATAGTTTATAGAAGTAAAATGCAATTGCCCCATTCTAAAATTATATAGGAGCAGATATAAGGATTGAAATAGGTCACTGGTATAAATAGAAATAATCATAAGGAAAAAAATATAGGACCGCAAACTAACAGCTGAGAGTAGAATCATGTAACTCGTTCCTCTTTCCATTCTGCAATCAGCACAACTTCCAAACTCAACATTTCCCATGTTCTTGTAACCCCTCTCTATTTATCTACCTAGCTATCTATTCTATCAGTTATCATTTAACTGAGCTGTAACCCTAAGAAACAGCCCACCCCATCTCAGGCCGAAATAGAAGAGTTTACTGTTAAGTGTTTTTCGTTATTATAATATTATACAAGTGAGAAATGAATTCTAACTTCCCATGCAATAGAAATGACAATCAATCGTTTAAAATCTGATACTTACTGTTTTTCGAAATTTAAGTGGAACCACTTCTTTAGAACCTGAAAACTGAGCTGGTGTTATTTTGCATGCATCTGCATCGTGAATATTTTTAACCTGCAGACCCAGAGAAGGATAAATGATAATGCCTTGCAATTTTGTCTCCATCAGAATCTAAAATATTGGACTTGGCGTGTGAAACCACCATACCTTGCTGTAGTGGGCAAAAGATTTGAAATCAACCGACCAAACCGTGAACAACCAAAACAGAATGTGAAGAGCTACCAGGCCACCCAATACAATGGCAGCATCCACAAAGTCAAGGCTGGGAAGAATAGTTGTTGGCCACAGGGCATATGTAATAACGAAAGGCCAAACGTCCAAGCGCCATGGCCAATGCCTCTTCCTCAATAACTCAACTTTATCCACCACTTTGCCACCTACTTTAAAACTTGACATTGCACCACCACCCGATGAACTTCTCTAATCTTTAATATCTGTACTCAGTTTCTTCTGCTCAACAGAAACCCCAAATACATAAAAAATTCATGAAACGACAATATTGCACGCAGTGATTACAAAGGGCACAGTAAATTAACGAAAACATTAAGATAACTATGTATAAAGCAGTAGACAAATAGGCACATCTTTGTAACAACTAGGGTTTGAGTAAAGGCAAGCTTCTGAGATCACAGATTGGTACCCAGATCCGATCAAAATCTTGCCTTTCCTACTTCTGAAGATACATGATGATACTAACTATAGAATTAAATAAAATTGCTTTGTTCGCAATTGAATTCCACTATGTTCGACGACAGTGTTAAATGTAGGAGAATAGACGAAGGAAGATACTGCACCTGGATCAGAGACGGTGGACAGAGCAAGTCGCTTGGATTTGGGTTCCGATACTCGCAGCCTTCAATACAACCCCCACAAAAAGCTAAGCTTGCAGGCAAGTAGCCCTTTTTTTTCAAATGAAACCAACATCTCAATTAACTAAGATAAAAATAAGAAAATTATCATAATTTATTAATAATAACAGATCTTTCACTTTTTAATTACTGTTATTTCTCTTATCTTTCTTTCTTTTCTTTTTTTTTTTTTGCCAAATATTTCTCTTATCATTAATAAGTTGCTTTGCTGATATTATTTCCCTTATCTAAAATATTAGTTTACATTTGGTATTTTCTAAAAAATTAAGGTATACTTTTAGTTCTTTAAGTTTTATATAAGATATACTTTTGACCCCTTAACTTCATAAAATATACTTTTGGTCCTAAAATTCTAACACCGTTAATGTTGCTAATGGAAAACGCTGATGCAGCAAACTCAAGTGATGACTAATAGCACTTAATTACACAAATTTTACATATTCTCCAATATACCCATATTTTAAATTTAAGCTTAATAGTATTTAATTATAAAATATCCCTTAAATTTACACTGTTTGCATTTTCCGTTAGCAAATTTAACGGTGTTAAAATCTTAGGACCAAAAATATACTTTATGAAGTTAAAGGACTAAAAATATACTTCATGTAAACTTAAAGGACTAAAAGTATACTTTAATCTTTCTAAAAAAAAATGAGTTGTGAATTATTTATCAAGTTTCGTCATTCCATTATCAACTTTGATAATAATTTTGATTTAAGATTTTACAATTTCAAAATTCTTTTTTATCCCTTTCCTATTTTTTAATGTCGCCAGATATTAATTTATTTGCATTGTTTCTCTCATCAAATTAGAAATCAATTCCGATTTCCGATCGTGAGTGGAGTATTTTCCAAAGCATTGAACCCACTTTAAAACAAAATAAGAACAAATTAATGTGAAGTATTTGATAGATAAATACTTACATGAGAACCGAGACAATAGATCAGGCTTCTAAATTTACCCCTCAAATTACATTACAATCAGGTCTAAGAGGGACTGCCCTAATGGGGCGAGGGCTTAAAAAGGTCCACGCATTTAGGCCTTTTTATTTTTATTTTCAAAATTGTTTATATAATACTAGAATTTTTATATTATTAATTAATAATATTGCAAATATTTGGTTCTTATTATCCTTTTTAAAATTTGAATTTTATTAAATGGTTTGATTTATTTTGTTTTCCATAATGGTTTATTCACTTAAAATGTTAAAAAAAAATAGTCTAATTTAGACATTAGATAATGATTTTCACTATAAATTTATTTATGAGTTTTAAAAATAATGTATCTCAATTTAAAGTAAAATAATAACTAGATTCCAAAACTTAAATGAGCTTGTACTATAAATACAAATTGTCAAAAAAAGAGTTAAGCTTTGCTCAAATTATTACATTTTAGATTCGCTCATCATGTAGAATAAATTCTTAGTATAGATACCTACAAATGATTGTTTTTCGTAAGACAGATATAAGACTACTGTCATGAAGCTACGAGTAGGGCTGAGCAAAACACCTGCAACCCGTGGATCCGCTCGCGCCCCGTAGCTTTTTGGCCCGTTTAAGCCCACCCAGATTAGACCCGTAACGGGTACAGGCTGCCCCGTACTTGTATATGTTAAACGGGGTGGGGAACGGGTTAGGGCGCGGGCTACCCGTTCCCGCCCGTATGTATTTATAATTTTTAAATATGCTTTTTACACTATAATATAGGAAGTTTTAAACATTTATTGCAATAGTTGCACTTGGTTGCGTGTAACGTCCACAATGTCAGTGAATCGATTCCTGGAGCCTCACGCCTGGCACCTTTTTCACTTTTATATATTTTAAAATTTTAAAGGTTAAAGTACCCGTTTGGTCCTTTATGTTTGCTTTAAGTATCCATTTAGTCCCTTAAGTTTGTAAAGTGCTCGTTTGGTCCTTGAAAGTTAACATCGTTAAGCAGACTTAACGGAAAATACCAACTCAGCAATTTTAAACGATGACTATGCACTTAAATGCTGACAAAGTAAGCTAACATATTATTTTTTTTAATAAATTAATATTTTAAATCCTGTAAATTGAAATTTATTCAAGCAAACTTTGGGTATGTGTTTTTTCTGTCTGAAGCATTTAAGTGCACAGTCATCGTTTAAAATTTCAATTTACAGCATTTAAAATATTAATTTATTAAAAAAGTAACAAGTGAACTTGTTTTATCAGCATTTAAGTGCACAGTCATCGTTTAAAATTGCTGAGTTAGTATTTTCTGTTAAGTCTACTTAACGGTGTTAACTTTTAAGGATCAAACAAACACTTTACAAATTTAAGGGACTAAATGGATACCTGAAGTAAACATAAAGGACCAAATGGGTACTTTAGCTAATTTTAAATCTCAAAAAGTTAAAACACCCTAACCTAAATTGACGTGACACTTTTTAAATTTTATATATTCAAAAATTTTAAATCTCAAAAGTACAAAGACCCTAATCTAACTTGACACCTTTTTTTTTTAAATTTTATATTTTAAATCTAAAAAGTAACCTGACACCTTTCTTTAATTTTATATATATAAAAATTTAAATATCAAATTTACTCTAATTTCCTCTTCCCTCAGTCTCATACTCTCAGTCTCAGACTCAGTATACGATCTCGCACAGTCACACCTCCCCCTCCCCCTTCTCTTTTCTCTCTCCTCTCACAATCTTCACTCAGTCTTGTGTTGCAGCCAACTGTCCATGAACTTCATTTTTTTCCCTCCTCACTCGGCAGTTCCATTTACAGCAATGACGTCGTCGATCTCTGCAATAGTTGGCATCTCGCCATTGAGGATCAGAGATCCATTTTTTCTTTCATATCGTCATCCCATCTCTGATCTGTTCGATTTCTTTGTCATTTCTTTGGTAGGTTCTGTTTTTTTTTTAGAAAAAATAACTTGAAGGTAGAAACGGGGGACCTGGAACCCGTTGAAACCCGCCCGTATTAACTCATACTCGTGATGACCCGTCCCCGTGATGCCCGTCCCCGTACCCGTGATGCCCCGTCCCCATGAAATTTAAATGGGCGGGTCGCGCGTTACCCCCGGGGCAGCCCCGCTCGCCCGTTGCTCACCCCTAGCTACGAGTAACATTTGTCATATGTAATAGTGTAAGCATATATGTGTAAAGTATTGAAATATTCATGCACGGTGCCTTGGTATTTTAACTTTATTTCCTTATAATTTTGATAATATTTATATCTTAAATTAGGGATTTATTGTTGACCAAGAAAATTAGGGATTTATTGTTTCAAATTTATTTCTCTAAAAAGTTTTTTAAATAGTGTTTTTTGTTAAATGAGCCTAAAGTTTGCAGGTCCGACCCTAGCGCAATAGTACAAGAGCTAGCCTTTTTGAAAATTGAGGATTTTACAAAAGCCGAGCATAAACGGGTTGGCTCATTTAAGCCCGAGCTCGTGAAGGGCTGACCCTTATTCACAGCTCTACTTACATACTCCAAAAGTGTCACATCATATGAATCATTTCCAATGAAAACACAATAAGGTCAAATCATTTTAATCCTACTTGGGGGTCTCTTTTGAAACAATTCACATTTTATTTTGCTTTAAAGAAAAATATTCACTTATCTTTTTTTTTTATAATTTTAATTTCTCTTAAACACAAAATAAAATATGAATTGTTTCAGATGAGTCACCAACCAATTAGATTAGAATAATCTGAGTTGTTATGTTTTCATTAAACATAATTCATATGATGTAATACTCTTAGAATATGTAAGCATTTCTCGTATTTAATGTAAGGTAAATATGCAAATTTAGCAACAAATTACTTCCCTTTAGGCACCGAACACAATTAACTATTTTGAGGTGTAAAAGTAAATATAGTCAATTTTTTGGTAGCATATATAGCAATGGGTCAACTTTCGTTACTTGTTGCATTGTGGGTCCCACCTATCTTCTCACTTTCTATTATTTTAGTATATTTTTACAAGGACAAATGTCCAAATTCAGCATTAAACTATTTTGCTATGAGCACCTAACATAATTATCTTTAATTGGGTCTAAAAGTTAACATAAATGTGTATTTTCTTATAAATACTCATATTTATCTTGTAATAACCATATTTGTAAATGGATCTAAAAGAATCCAGGCACATTAAAATTTTGAGTAAAATACTCTGACTACCCTTCTGTTTTGCCTTAATTACATAGACCTCCCCTCTATTTTGAAAACCCATAGAAACCTCCCTTAAAATTAAAGTAAAATACTCTGACCACCCTCCTATTTGTCTTAATTACACAGACATCCCCTCTATTTTGAAAACCCATAGGAACTTCCTTTAGAATTAAAATTTATGTTACACAAACCTCCCTTATATTTTAAGATTATATTTCCATCCATCCAAACCGTTAGTTAACCGTTAAGTTTGACTTTTGAACTTTTTTTTTTACCAAAATGTCCTTCTTCAATATTAGAATTATTTAAGTGTATAAAACCAAATTTATACAACCGAAAATGTATTCTAATAAATTTTCTAACTTTCTAATTTGTTAAAAAAATTTATTAGTTTTGATTTTATAAATTAATTTTAACTTAAAAATATAAACTAAACACATATTTTTTTATCAAATATAATAAACTATATATATAAGTTTGAGATTTCCTGTGTCATTTAAATTTATAATTTAATAATTTTTCACAAATATTTATAGACACATTTGATCAAGCACATGTTTATTTAAAAACTTATTTGAATATTTAACATTCTGTGATATTTACATTAACCAATGCTAAAATAATTAAAGAGATAACTATTTGTAAAGATAAAAAAACTCTTAAATTATTTAAAACAATATTAGTCAAAATATAAAAGTAAAACTAGGGATTAAGTCCGATATTAAAGGTAAAATAATATATAAATTTTATTTTTATATAAACTTTAATTAAAAAAAATACTATATTTTTGGAATCTTTTTAGAATATTTTTAATTAACAAAGTTAATTATTTGGACTTAAGTGTATATTTTCAAAATAGAAGGGAAGTCTGTGTAATAAAGACAAAATAGGAGGGTGATCAGAGTATTTTACTCATATAAGGGAGGTTTGTGTAACATACATTTTAATTTAAGGGAGGTTTCTATGGGTTTTCAAAATAAAGGGGAGGTTTGTGTAATTAAGGCAAAACAGGAGGGTGATTAAAGTATTTTATTTTAAAATTTTTTATCATTTACATATTTGTCTTATAAATACTCATATTTATTTTGTAAAAAACATTTCTTGGCATATTGTCTTTTCACTGACAAAATTTTATTTTATTTTAACCAAGGGGATGCAGTGAAATTTCGTAATCTTTTTCAGGTTGACTAATTAAAGTAAAATTACTTCTCTGGGGTCTAAATGATATTCCCCATTGAAAAAAGGCACATATTTATATAAATATAATAAAATAATAGAGAGTGAGAAGACCAATGGGATTTACAATGTAAAAAATAACAAAAGTTAATTAGGGTTAACGTCATTTATATATGCTATTAAAAAGAAATTTGATTATGTCTATTTCTATACTCAAAATAGTTAATTGTATTGGGTAGTTCCAAATAAATATTTCATAACCCTCTATGTATTTCACCTTTCTCCCTGTTGTGAGGGAATACACTTCACGTTAAAATACAAACAACGACTGTTTCTTTTCTTTTTATTCTTTCACATATTAGTTTTCAAATCTCACAATTTCTACAAATCATAATCTTGGATGAATTCAGTCATCATTAAATATAGTGTTATGTCAGCCTTTCGCTTGTAATTTTTTCTCACCGTAGTAGGGTAAATGCTCACTAGTTGCTGGTTTGTTTGTTGACTACAATAAGAAGTACTATATTTTTTATTGGGAAAATTATGTGCAGGTCCCAAAGACCAAAAATAAATACAATATAATCCCTTGAAATCATCAAATTACACAGAAGTTTTTAGGGACTTTTTTAATATTATTTGTATTAACAAGAAGAAGTGTCATATTTACAATAAAAAATGCGATATTCACAACAAAATTTAAAAACCTGACTATTTACAACAGAAAAAACTGTATTTACAATAGAAAGTAATATATTTACAACAACATTTAAGCACCTGGATTTTGTTTCAAACTCAAGTCTTTAAACGCACATAAGTCATTTACAACAGAAAAATGCTAGATTTACAACAAGAAATGCTATATTTACAACAAAATTTAAAATCTGACCATTTACAACAGAAAAAGTCATATTTACAACAGAAAGTGTCATATTTACAACAAAATTTAAAAACCTAGATTTTGTTTCCATACAAATGAATTTCTATTGGGACTTTTTTGCTATTTTTTATAGATTAGCGATTACAGGGGCGGAACTGTTTGACAACCAGCGGGGCCAAAGCCCCAGCTAGTCTTCTAAAATTTGTTAAAATATATGTACTTATTATATAATATTTTATTTTGGCCACTTATTTCGCCCCAGCTAGCCTTCTAAATTTTTTTAATATATATATATATATATATTATATAATAATTTATTATGGCCAATAATTTGCCCTAATTAATCTTTTATCTTCTTTATAATTTCACTATCTCTCTCTGTTCTATTTTGTTCTTTTCTTTTTCTTTTTCCTTTTACATTTTCCCCTCAAACTTCCTCCACACGCCACACGTCCTTCTCCCTCCACGTCTCCACTCTGCCCTCCACTCTGCTCTAACTCTAAATGCGCTGAATGTAACACCTCAATTTCAATACTAAAAAACTTGGCCAAAATATTTGTAATACCTCCAACAGAGTTTATCAATATCCAAATCATCGGATTACATTACCATTTCAAATAAAGTTCATAATACATAATCAGAATAAATTTCAGAAAAATATTTCAGAGTTCAATACAAAGCGGAAGTCTTAGGTTCATGGCAAATAAAATAACATAACATAAACTATAGGAGTACAAAAGAGCCTCCAAAGCTCACTCTATAGGTGCCTTCCCTTACTCTCTACTAGGATATTCACCTGAAAAATGTTAATATGGGATGAGATTTCACGTCTCAGTAACTACTGAAAGTTTCTACCGTACATAAGCAAATTATATATGACAAAAAGCAGGGGTTGATTTCAAATATATATATTTGTATATACCATAATTTCTCATACAAAATTATTTGCAAAAGTAATCATCATTATGCCGAATTGTGAACTATACAAATATACAATGCAATATGCAACCTCCCTTATATCATCGTCCTCCCTTGTACCGCTGACTGGAGCCATAGGCTAACATATAGTCAAATAGAAACTCATTCATTTGACTGGATGGTTCCAAGCTCACCAAAATTTAAGATACACCCGGCCAAAGGTATAGAGCTTAAATCTGAACTATGGCTCCCCTCCTTAAAAATAACAACTAAGGAGATGTCACATGTCCCACAACTCCAATGCAATCCCGGCCAGAGAAAAACATGGAAGATGGGGCCCTGAAAAGTACCATCCACTGTGCACCGAGTGGTGATATAAACAAATCTTATCATTCAAGCTCCTCCTTTCTCCAACCCGTCACACTTACAGCCGCCATGATAATTATGCTCAACAAAATAAAGTGTATTAAAATATACTTCCATAAATATATATATATATATATATATATATATATATATATATATATATATATATAATCATCACAAAGTAATCCAAACCTCATCGGACCAATCTGTCATTTTTTAATTTTGAGGGACTAAACTGTCATCTTCGGAAATTAAAGGGGCAAGATCGTAATTTTTGCTGGGCATAAAATTGTAATTTTCTTGGGCACAAAACTGTAATTTTTCATGGGTACAAAATCGTAATTTTTGTTGGGTGCAAAATTGTAATTTTTGTGGGTACACAACTGTAATTTTGTGGGTACAAAACCGTAATATTCATCTTTTATTAAAATAATATTATAATACATATATACATAATTCAGTCTATAAAAATAATATTATTTACAATCATACATAATTCACAAGTATATGGAAGAATATTCAGAGTTACCTGTTACTTGCTAATTCCTAAATAATCACAAAAAAGCTATTATAAGGCTCCCAAATAATTACCACCTTACTCTCCTTCTCTCTTTTCTTTCTCTCACGCTCTCCTCTGCGTATGATGAAAGTGTGTGTGTGTTTGTGTATTGGGGTGGGGGTATTTATAGGAAAATTCCCCACCCCTTTTTTAATGGGCGGCAACGGTACGCCCACAAATTATGGCACCGTTGCCTCCCCCCTCAATTTTTTTCAAAGGTAGGCACCCCCTCAATTTTCAAAAGGGGTGGGCCCCACACTTTTTTTTTCTTCTTCCTTTTCTCTTTCCGATTCCTTCCTCCGTCACCTTTTATCTTTCTTCATTCCTACTATATATATAATATATTACTATACAATATATTTATTATATTATTAAAATATAATGTTTATATATATAAAAATTTAAATTCTAACCTTAGAAAATTTACTCATACTAAATACTTGTAAAATCAATTATCATTAATCTATCCTATAGTATTATAATTCCAAAATAAAAAATTCAAGATGTTACACTGAATCTCTCCACGACTCCACCGTTCGCCCTCAGTCTCCCTCTTCTATTGAGTCAGCGAGTCTCCAATCGTCCAACGCCAACCTAAGTGCTCTCCATCCTTATTCTCCCTCTTCCTTCGACTCTGAGTCTCTGACGTGCGTGGTGACGTCTAACCAGCAACTAGCCGACCTCCATTCATCTCACAACTACCTGACCAGCGGCTGACCACCATTCAACCAGGTATTTTTTTCCCTCTCTATTCCTCCTCAATCGTATCAAATGTCTGACCCTATTATCAAAAGTCGCACCTCTTCAATTGTATCACCGTCCGATTAGCGAGCGACCACCTCTTCAATATGTTTATTTTTTGACCCGAGCTAAAAGAATTTCCTGGTTATGCCACTCCTAGTGAACCTATAAGTACTAAGTTGTGATGAATCAAACTATAAAAATTGAATTGCAAACTCGGCAAAACCATAAGAATTAAATAATTAATATTTCCACTATTAAATATTCTTGTGTGATTCATTTTTTTTGGTTACATATACTGGTGTTATCCTCTTTCTTTTTTTTTTTTTTGATAGAAAGGATGGCTAAAAGCCTACATTAACATAAAAGTTACATAATAGAGGAATTTACTCCCAAACACTCACGATCAACCCAATTCCTTAAAAAGGAAGGGCACTCACTGAAAAGCTCAGAAGAGGAGAGGCCTCTCTTAGCTAAAGCGTCTGCAATACAATTAAAATCTCTAGGAATGACTCGAACGTCAACCTGCCAATCTAAGCCTAACAAATCCCTAGCCTTCAAAACTAGATTGCTACAAGAAATGCAAGCATGGTTGAGGATCACATTAATAATATCATCAGCATCGGACTCTAAGATGATTTTCTTAAAACCCAAGTCCCAAGCCATCTGTAAACCTTCAATCACAGCCCACTCCTCAGCAGCATTAGACGGGTAGTCACCAATACTTCTAGCAAATCCCATGACCCAATTGCCCAAAAAGTCCCGGATGACACCCCCACAACCAGCCGTGTAAGAAAGCAAGGAACTAGCACCATCAACATTCAATTTGACCCATTCACAAGGTGGTTTCTCCCACCCCACCATCAGATTTGAAACCAGCTGTCCTGGTGGAGTCGCATCCTCATCAATAAACACATACCTAGTCCATATTGAAGAAATGGCAACACCTAGACTGGAGGGCTTAACAAAATTGCTTTCGAAGAGACATTGGTTCCTCTAAACCCAAAGCTTCCATATAGCAACTCCAAAAAAACGGCCCCAATGGCCTTCCCATTTAGAACCAACTTGGGTATTTAAATTAAAACTCAACCATTGCCTCAAACCTAACGTAAAGAAGGAGGAAACATACCTTGGATGAATCAAATCCAGTCACATCATCCTGGCATAACCACAATCTCTCAGAATGTGCAGAATATCCTCTATCTCCGTGTTGCAAGCCCCACATAAAGCTGAAGAATGGAGCCAGGAGCTTCTCCATAGATTAGTAGGTAATTTGTTTAAGGAGGCTTTCCACATAAAAACACGAATTCTCTCAGCTCCTCCCCACTTCCAAATATCCTTATAAAGTTTGTCCCACAATGAATGCAAATTGGGTTCAATAAGAAAGTAGGCACTCTTAATAGAGAACAACCCATCGCTGGAAGCACCCCAAACTAAACCATCAGGTTCGGCATCTGGTCTTGGGGGTAGCACCGCAACAACTCTTCTAATTCCGGCAGAGCTAATAATGGAAGAAAGACTATGGATATCCCAAACTCCGGCCACTACCCAGTCCGCCACCACAGTATTTTCCTCCTCCTCCGTCAAAGATCTTAGACAAAAATCAATCAGTCTAATGCCATTCCCAATCCAACAATCGTGAAAGAAATTCGCAACCTGACCATTTTGAACTTGCCACTTAGAGCCTTGGTCAACCAGATCACTGTGGTCGCAGATAAATTTCCATAGCTTAGAATCTCCAGGCCTGTAGTTCAAAAGTGATTCACCGTCCCTCACCATGTAACGATGAAAGAGAATCTCCGCCCACAATCCCTTCGCTCCAGAAACCAATTTCCATGCCAGCTTCGCATTACAGGCTTTATTAACAGAACAAAGTCTTCGCAGCCCCAGACCTCCATACTCTTTAGGTCGAGTGATTTGATCCCAACCAATGGAATGGAATCGTCTACTATCACCATCATGCCCCCATATAAAGTTCCTTTGCAAGTGCTCAACTTCGAGGCAAACACTTGTTGGCAATCTAGCCACAAGCATAGGATAAAAGGGAATAGTACTTAAAACTGACTGAGCTAAAGTAATTCTGCCAGCCATGGAGAGACTATTGGCTTTCCAAACACTCAACTTGGACTTAACACGGTCAATCACATAATGAAATATCTCCTTCGACTTCCTGTCACGAGTTAGAGGGAAGCCCAAGTATCTACCAATTTCATTAGAAATATGCATATGGGTCATACTCTTAATTCTCAACTTCATCTGCAAAGGAACTTTAGGCGAGAAGAATATAGAGGATTTAGCAACATTGACTTTTCCCCCAGAGGCTTTCATGAACTCCTCAATACAATTCATCATACACAAGGTTTGGGCTTCCGAAGCAATACCAAACAATAGGAGATCATCCGCAAACATCAAATGAGACACACTTGGACCCCCATTAGTAACCTGGATAGGTTTCCACCTACCATCCTCCACCGCATCACAGATTAAGTGAGATAGTTTATCCATACATAATACAAATAGAAGGGGAGAGAGGGGATCACCTTGTCTAATTCCTCTACTTGGACAGAAGAAACCAGTTTTGGCACCGTTCCAAAGGACATTGTACAACACCGAGGACACACAGTCAATAATGAACTCAACAAAGCTTCCATCAAGGCCAACCTCCAGTAACACTTGTTTCAAGAACATCCAATTAATCTGGTCATACGCCTTCTCAAGGTCAATTTTAATCGCCATCAACCCTCTCTTGTTACGGTTCTTCCCCATAATATGGAGGATTTCTTGGCCAACGATGATGTTGTCCTGTATACATCTCCCTTTAATGAAGATTGATTGAAAAGGCGAAACAAGGTCCTTCATCACTTCCCTCAAGCGCATAGCTATCAAATTGGTGATGCATTTATAATGCACCATACATAAGGAGATAGGGCGAAAGTGAGACACCAATTGAACATTATCTCTCTTTGGAATCAAGGAGATAAGTGTCTCATTGGCCTTAGAAAGGGAGATTTCCCTTCTAAAGGCTTTCTTGACGAACTCACAAAGGCTCGAGCCCACCGTACTCCAATTAGACTTATAGAAGAGGGGAGGAAAACCATCCACCCCCGGAGCCTTATAACTCCCCATAGAGAAAAGAGTCTCCCTAATCTCCTCATCACAAGGAACAGTTGCAAGGTTAGAGAGAATCAGTGGGTTTATAGTCGGAAAGCAAGCTCTCGTAGTCAACTCACTATATTGCTGCGTGACAAGGCAATAAAGAGATTTGAAATGATTAATGACCAGAGCTTTGAGGTCTTCCTCATCATCGATCCAATTCCCAAGGTCGTCCTTCAGCATCACAATTTTATTCCTTCCATTGCGCATCTTAGCCTTCAAGTGATAGTATTTGGTGTTCCTATCTCCCTTGGTAATCCACTCACCCCTGGATTTCTGGAACCATTTAATCTCTTCAAGCTTCAAAAGTCTCTCCAAATCCTCCTGAAGATTAAGCTCCAGCTTACAAAGAAACTCAGAATTGGGATACCCACTGGCCTTCTGAATACCGTTGAGTCTATTAAGAATAGAACGTTTTTTCTGCTCTATCATTCCAAAGACCTCCTTATTCCATACACTCAGAAGTGGTTGTAGAGAATCAAAGGAGTGATTAATATTACCAGTAGAAACCCCGGAATTCTTCAAAAACTCCAAGTAACTGTCATGTTGGATCCACATAGCCTCAAATCTGAAAGGACGGTCCCTAACAGGAGCAGGAGAGCATGCTACACATTTCAAACAAATAGGGTTATGATCAGAGAAACGGGTTCGAGTTAATACCTGCACCGAACACTCAGGAAAAACCGAAAGAAACGCTTCATTGGCAAGCACGCTATCCAATCTTTCATAAAGACGTGAACCACCTCTAAGCTTGGGACCCTTCCAAGTGAATTTGGGTCCAAAGGCACCCAAATCAAGCAAATGGCATCTCTGAATATGATCAGAGAACTCAGAAAATCTTGCTTCGTGATATCCATATCCCCCCGTTCTCTCCGAAGGAGAAACAATGTCATTAAAGTCTCCCAAAACAGTCCAGGGATCGGTCATTGAGGATGATATCCCTCTCAGATCATTCCATAGTCTTTACTTATGCACGCTATCAGGGACGGCATAGATAGCAGAAACAAAGAAAAAACTGCCACTAGAATACCGACACCTGAGGTGAATCAATTGACGCTCCAAGCGGATGACAGTAACGTCAACCACATCTGACTTCCACGCCGCAAGAATGCCTCTAGACCTGCCAATACTGGGAACAAAAGTTAAACCATCGAAACCCAACTTGCTTACAGCACGAAGTTGATCAATTGTTTCGCATTTAGTCTCGGCAAGGAAGAGCAGAGCCAGGCGTTTCTGCAGGCATGCAATACAAATATGCTGAGGTAAATTCTTCCCACAAGCACCCCTTACGTTCCAATAAATAATATTATTGTCAACCATAAAAACACAATATAATAAAATAAAAAACCAATAAAAAAACCCCCCATAAAACCGTTAAGCTTGAGCCACTGGTCCACTATCGGCCTCCACAACATCATCTATAGTCTCTGCTACGACTTCATCATCAGGATCCAAAGAGCCCATAGTCTCAAGAGAATTGTCGTCTTTAGGGTCCAAAGAGGAAGATTGGGCCCAAAACCGACCCACCAAAGGAGGAGTAGACCCACCAGCGTCCAGACCGAGAGGAACCAGAAGAGGATCTAGGCTAGCGACTTGTAGGTCCATCTGGACTGCAGGTCCAATTATCGCTACCTCATGACCGGTCCCCATCACCACGTCTTCCCCTTCTTTGACAATTTTGGCCTCTTGAAAAACGTGAGAAGCCTTTTCTCCCTCTTCTCTCTGCGCTCTGTCTCGCCCTCTTTTTTGTTTTCCTTTCTCCCGTCGACCTACCGCCTTCTTGTCACTGTCACCTGCCACCAATTTCCCCTTCGCCTAATTCTTCCTCGTCACCCCAGACTTCTCGTTGCTTTTTTGCACTAAAATAGCTCCCCTCGGTTCCTCCACAGCTTTTGCATTGAAAATAGTCACAACCGCCGCTTTGGTCGTCGACCCAGTCTGCGCCTCAACGTCACTCGTCTTCCTCGAATCATCTGCCAACACGTTGAATCTCGAGCCACTAGTCTGTTGAGGATTGGTGGCCTGTTTCTTTTTGTTACCCTTCTTAAGGCGATTAGGTTTCTGCACCACACGCCAGGAATCTTGCTCATTCTGGCTAGTCTCCTCCATACGAGCCTCCTCTGAATCACTCCCTTTCGGACCCCCAGCATTCACCCCTGCTTTGACTGATTTGTCTCCAGATTTGCAATCTCTGAGTGATGTCCATAAACACACAATTTGTGCATAGCCAGTGGAGACCCTCATACTCCTTCCCGTCCAGCGTAAACCCAGACATTAATTGTTTACTCAGGTCAACAAGAACACAAATCCAAGCAAAATGGCCTCGGAGTTGATTAGAGGTATGGATGTCTATTTTAACAATCTCTCCAATTCTATTACCAATCCAAGTCAAGGCTTCTCGATCATAATACTCAAGTGAAACATTGGGCATTCTAACCCAGACTGCCACTTTGTTAATGGATGCAGTCATCGGCTGGAATTGGGGCTCCCAAGGTCTCACGGTGAGATAATGGTCAAACAGCATCTAGGGACCTCCGGTTAGAGCATGGAGATAATCTTGTTTGTTGGTAAGTTTCACAACAAAGAATCCATTTCCAATATTGATTAAGCTGATCACCCCTCTTTTAGCCCATAGTTTCTGGAGAATTGATAGTAGAATCTTGTAACCAATGCTCCTGCCAAGAAGTTTCACAATCACCGACTGTTTCCATGGTTTGTATAAACGCTTTTTCATTTTCTCAGAAAAGGCAAATGTTGGGAAGTTCCTGTTTTTCTCTTCTGAGATTAAGCACAAAGGCCCGGAATCCTCTTTGTCTGATTCAATAGGATCATCATCTGAAATAGCTCCATTGGTCACCAAGCCACCTTCCCCCTGGATTTCAGAACTAGCCTCATTTTGTATAATGCCCTGAAGCTTCTCAGCAAAGCTTGTCCCTGGAACCCCCTTCTCCCATTGTTTTTGATCACCCGAGCACAAACTAGGCCATTCCTCTTCGTTACGTAACGTTTCGTTTTTAAGTTTCTTGGAGCTCCTACCAAGGAGATCATCTTCTTCCGACGTTATTGAAACCGAAGCAGAGTTTTTCTTACAGAGAACCAGCGCCATTTCCTTCTCTTACTTCAAGGATGTGTATATTGGATTGTTTCTAAACACGCACTTAAAGTTCAATCCGTTGCACTGGGCAGCCCATGAGACAGTGCATATGGCTTATGGCACACCAAGGTGACAGGCCTCCCCATTATTCTGGTGTTATCCTGGTAAGTGGTAACTCATGAAAAGCGAGGTTGAAGTAATCCAATGGGCTTTTAGGGACATTCAGATCAGTGGGCTTTCATACCCTAAACTCCGGCTGACGAGCTTAATCCAAGCAACGACTCTCTTTCTTCTTCTTCTTCTTCTTTTTTTTTTTTGCCACAAAAGATAAGGGCAAATTAAAAAAAAAAACCATTACATTAGGGAAAAAATTTGAAATTAAAATCACTTTTGTAAATGTTTATCCAAACAACAGGAAGCTAGTGTGCAAATTATGAGCACTAATCTAAACTTCTTGCAACGCAAGGGATCACAGATCACGTTTCAAGCTGAAAAAAAGGATTCAAATCACCCGAAAAAATATTTAGTGTTCAACCATATTACCTACAATACCTACAATAGAGAGAATATTTATGTTTATTAAATAAATAAAATAGGATAATGACCTCTAATGCCTTATATTAATATCTCTCATGTTGTTCTTTCATGTTTCTCTTTTGTCTTTGGCTTTTAAGCAAAACAGGATACATTATGATATCTTGCGGGCATGAAATGATATAGTTTTATATATTTTTCAAGAAATAAAAATTGCACAACTTTATAATATTTTTCTATTAAAAAGTAAAAATTGCACAACCATATAATAATTTTTCTATTGTCTACTAAAAAAATATAATTTTATATAGTTGAACAATACCCTAGTATCTTTCACTTTATGGAAAAACTAATAATTTAAATTAAAAAAATTAGAAAATAAATCATAATAATTATAATGAAGGTGAGAAGGGTGAGATTTTAGAGGCCATGATATATATATGTTACCCTTCAGATCCTAAATATATAACATAGTTTATAGTGTAATTTATACTACGAATTGCATTATAAACTATGTTCTATACTTAGAATTGAAAGTAGTATTGTTTATCTCACAATCAAGGTAATTGATGTATTTAAATATCTAAAGTCATGTTTAGACGGTAAGAATCAAATTCATATACAGTGGCAAACAAACATAATTGTATCATTTTTTAATTAATTAAAGAACCTGCACTAACGACAAATATTACATAACTTTCTTTATGGAACTTTTGCCTATATTGTATCATTTGTTCTAAGTATTGAACTGATAACATTACACGAAAGATTTTTTTGGCTCTCTCTTTAACCTTATGTCTCTTATGTCTCTTTGGGGTGGATGGCAGGGAGTCCTATATTTCTTAGTTTCAATAGGACTCGAATCTTGGTTTCAATAGAACTCGAGGGAATTCTCATACGGTTTATAAGTCTATTTTGATCAAAATATTTAGTCCTATTTATAAGTACAGTTTTATATAATAAATAAGATTATGACAATTTTACCCATATTAATTATACCCATGAAAATATAGAAAGAAAAAATCATTTTAAAATACCCAATTAGAATTGAGGCCAAAGTTGAAATTTTATCCCCATAATCATCGAGTTAAATATCTTCTTAGTAGGTAAGATTTGGTCAAAATGGACTTATAAATAGGACCAGAGTGATAAGTGTTTTACTCCTCAATAAATTACAAATATCTATTACTCCAGTTTCCACACATTATTTTCATGACAAATATCACTCCATTTTCCACGCATTATTTTTATGACAAACATCACTCTTTGATAAATTACAAATATCAAAGCAGTTTCCACACATTATTTTGATGACAAATATCACTCCTGGTTAAATTACAAAAATCACCCCAATTTCAATTCGGCTCCTTGATAATTACAAATATCACTCCAGTTTCCACGCATTATTTTCATGACAATCCCATTTATAAGTCTTAAAACTTCAGTTTAAATGGAGTACTTCATGACAATCCCATTTATAAGTCTTAAAACTTCAGTTTAAATGGAGTACTTCTTTTTTTTTTGGGGTAAACGAAAAGGCTAAACGCCCAAAGAAATAATAGGAACAAACTAGGAATAAACTAGGCTACGAACAGGAAAGAGCTAAAATGCGCTCCCTGCTAACTGCTGCGAGGTCCGCCTAATAAAGCAAACTAATTCCTCCTGGGGCTCCTCAAAAAAGATCTTGTTGGTTTGAATGTTTGGACCCAATATTCCGCGCACATATTACCTTCTCTGTAGGTATGTTGTAGTTGCACCTCCCATTCTCTGTTCTTTGGTGAGCACAGTGATCGCCGTTAACGAGTCACTTTCCAGAATCATCTTTCTGTGCTCGGCGTTCCAAGCTACCTCTAATCCATACAAAATCCCCCAAAGTTCAGCTCTAAATGTTGACCATGTCTCCAGCCGATATGCAAAGCCTCCCATCCAGCATCCTTACGAGTTTCTAATCATTATGCCACATGCTGCAATGCCTGGATTACCTCTCGCTGCTCCATCCGTAATGGGGTTTTTTCAATCAGGACACAACCTCATGGATGGTACATAATTTCAGGGTGGCTGATAACTGTTTTGTTCTGGAAGGGTGGTTAAGGACGTTTCTTTTGACGTGCTGGAAAATATGGTCCCGGAGGAACACGATTAATTAGGTGAAGAGGTGCCACCCCTTGAGGTAAAAATGGAGTTGATAAGGAGACTGACACAGGAAGTGACAGAGGCGGAAGGGCTCAACGGGTCGCGGCCTAATGCCGGATTCAGCCAGCCAAATCAACATTGCTTGGCAATTCCCTGATGAGGACTACATAAAGATCAATATGGAGTACTTCATTTATTAAATAGCTAATGGCTACAAGTTTTTCATATTTAGGAGTACCACCTATACATTTAATTTATTTTGAATACTCAATAAATAAATAGACATATCCATTACTCTTGATTTTTTTACTTAATCAATACTCTTGATCTAGTCCTTATAGCTTTTGGTTCTTGCTTTTCTCCTACTGTATAGTTAACCATTTTACAAGTTGCAGCCTGTATTTTGCAAACTATGTTATTTTCACAAAACAAAAAAGGAAAAAAGAAAAAACTTTGAGAATAATAATAATTAGATATTGATTTTTTATAATTTAATATACTAATTGATCAACAAAAATTAAGTAATTGGTCATCCTATTTTTATAGTTTTGTTCAGAAAATATTCTATTTTCACATAGTCTTCCATACCACGTTTGAGGGGAAAGGAATTTTTATCAGAGAAGAAACAATATCTAGGGTGTGCATGGCAACTATTCTGTTGCCCAACACTGGAAGAGCTCTGAGAATCAGAATTACGTTTGATAACCCATTTTATTCTTACTCTAAGAATTAGAATTACGTTTGGTAACACATTTTTTTCTCCCCTTGTTTGGGAGTTAAAAAAAATAGCAAGGGAGGAAGATGAAGGATTAATGAGTTATTTTTACCATTTTGTCCTTTTCTTTAATAATTAATATAATTATTATACTTTACCAATAAACTTAAATTTAAATTTCCTAAAAAAATTATTTATGTAATTTTTATATTCAAAAAATTATTTATGTGGCGGCGGCGATGGTGGTGGTGGTGGTGGTGGCAGTTTGAGGGGTGGTGGCAGTGGCGGTGGTGGGGGGCAGTGGCGGCGGTGGCGGCGAGGCGGTGGTGGTGGCGGCAGCGGCGAGGCGGTGGTGGTGGCAGCGGTAGGGGTGGTGGGGGTGGGGTGGTGGTGGTGGTGGTGGTGGGGCGGTGGCGGTGGGGGTGGGGGTAGGGCGGTGGCTGTGGCGGTGGTGCGGTGGTAGTGATGGTGGTGGGGCAGTGGCAGTGGTGGTGGCGGCAGTGGCGCTGGTGGCGGCGGCGACGATGGTGGTGGCGGCTGTGGTGGTGGTGGCGGTGGTGGTGGTGGTGAGGTGGCGGTGGTGTTGGGGGTGGTAACGGCAGTGGTGGTGGGGCAGTGGTGGTGGTGAACGAGGATAAATTTATGCTTCGATTGTAGGAAAAATAAATTCTGATTTTTTTCCTTGGAATAGAGAAGTCAAAATTTTTAGCTTCTATTTTTTTACTCCCCGGCACAAAAAATAAACCGATTCGTCCTAGGAACAAAAAAAAACGGATTTACCAAACACAATTCCCATCCATTTTTGTTCCGGGGCACAGAAATTAAAAAAAAAAAAGTCATTCTGGGAGTGTTACCATGCACATCCTTATTGTTCTCTTTCGTCAAGGTGGAGTTTAGCTGAATCCGACTCGGCCTACCCCTTTCATCTTCAGATTTATCTCCATAACATCAAGCTTTTGATTTTTCACCTTCGGCAATTCGGTTCTTATTGGTGGTCTCATGACTAATATTTCGAAAGAATGTTTCTGACAACAAGAAAAACTCGATTAGTCCCTTCGGGGACATCCGATAAAATTGGAACGATACAGAGAAGATTAGCATGGCCCCTGCGCAAGGATGACACGCACAAATCGAGAAAAAACTCGATTAACAATATGTATGTGACTATCCCTAGATGAAGCTTTCACCATTAATCATCAATATCGCCTTTTTTATATTTAAGTTTAGACTTTTTTTTGTGATTCCTTCAAAAAAAAAATTAGAAGTGTCTGCTCATACTTCATCATATCACTGATACATGCTTACAACTGTAAAAATATATGTTTTGGCTTAGTAAATGTTAAATTTAAACTTTTTAATTTTTGTTTTCGGATTAATATAAACCAATTATGACAGAACCCTATTCTAAGGGGTTCAGCTACCGTCCTCTGCAGAGGACGATTCGCTGCTTAAAACCAAAGGAATTATTACCGCATGCGGTAAATTCTGAAAAACAATATGAGCCGTTCAGATTTTCATCCGACGGCCTAGATCAAGAAGAGGATGGAAGAGGATGGGAGTGGAAGAAGATATTAGCCAAACCCTATTCTAAGATATGCGAATGAAGAGTTCTTCTCTTTAAACTCTATCACACATATATAAACTTAAGAAGAAAAGCAAGAAAGGTTCGTGCAATATAGTATCAAGATTTAGTATAATCTTTGAGAAAATAAAAAAATAAACTGATCAAGATACATTTACAGGAAAATTATATTGATCAATTTGCAGATCAATGTCCTGGGATAAACTGATAAGATACATTCACAGGCAAAATTATATTGATTATTTTGCAGAAAAACTGATCAAGATACTAAGAATAAACTGATCAAGATACATTCACACACAAAATTATACTGATCAGTTTGCAGATAAACTGAACAAGATTCATTTAAAGGAAAAATTATGTTGATTGGTTTGTAGAAAAGTTGATCAAGGCATTAAAAAAAACTGTCAATTACTGGTGGTTAAGAGAAACTGCTACAAATATGATATTTTGTAGCAGTTTATTCCAAACCCACTACCAATTTGCAACAACAATGCTCACACTAAAATGTGCTATCGTTGGTAACGAACTTTGTAGCGGTTCTAAGAAATAAACAACTACAAAATTGGTGCCAGCTAGGAGCGTAATGGCACGAAGGTTGTGACGGTTCTATTTGTTGTAGTTTTAGGACAAAAACTGCTATAGAAATTGAAGAGTCACAATATTTGTCGTGGTTTGAAATCAAAAACCGCTACAAAAGGTTATCTTGTCGCAGTTAGAAGCAAAAACTTCTACAAACATTCTCTATTTTTAGTCGGTATTTTTAAAACCGCTACATACTTTAAAGCTATGTAAACCCCTCGGCCCCCAAATCCTTTTGCGAAGATTTTGCAGCATGTAGCGAAACATTAGTTACAACGTAACTGCCTCTCTCAATGAAAAAAAAAAAAGTCAGTGGCTTTTTCATCAAAGATTGGCATCTACCTTATATAGACCAATATTTCGTTGTATGTTGCACTATCTTCATTAATCACGAAAACTTGTAGCAGCATCAATGTTCCATTAGACTATAAAGAGGCTTGCACATTTGTAGTGATGGAGACAAAGAATGATTGAAGTTTAATTTTTGTTCCCCATCTTTTCACCCTTAAACTCGCAACTAACAATTTCTCTCCATCTATTTTGTAGTGATGGAGACAAAGAATGATTAAAACAAATGCTTATCTTACAATAATCTATCTATATTTTCTCTATAAAAAAGAAAAAATCAACAGTGCCTCTTGTACTATTATCAAACCATTACAAATAAACAAAAACCGCTTCAAACACCACTCTTCAACCGTTACAAAACTGACGTGGAAATCATTATAAATACCACCGCCACACCTCATTTCACACACTTCTTCAATTCTTCTTTCCCTAATTCTCTCTCATTTTATTTTTCCAATCAATGATTTCCGGAGAGATATCAAGTATAGTAAATATTTTTTTTCATATGTTTGATTTTTAATTGCTTAATAATCTGTAATTTGACAAGTTCTTGATTTCTTATTATTCTTTAAGTATTTTTATTTTCCAGAACGACATTCCCTCAATATTCCTCTATGACGATTAACATTCATTTCATAAACAAATATCATTTAGTGAATAACATAATAATTCTCAGTATTATACTTTTATAATATTGATAATTAAATATCATCTGAGCGTATTATTTCTTAAGGCTACTAAAATTATTATATAAGTAACTAAAATGACAAAGTAATAAATAAAAAACACCATAATTACTGATTTTTTTAAAAAAATTCTAATGTTATTTGTAGCAGTTATATAACCGCTACATAATTTGTTAAAAAAAAATCGTGAAACTGACGGCAAACCTTTGTAGCGGTTTATGAAACCACTACAATAAATTCAAACTTTTTTGTGCCATTTCTAAAATTTCGTTCCAACTTTTTTGTAGCGGTTAAGGAACCGTTACAATTATTTGCCACCAATATTTAAAAATATTTCGCCGCCCCTCAATCGTTTCTTGCCAAATTGTTAAATTTCTTAGACATAATTAGTAGCTGTTAATTGACTACTACAAAAATTTCAATTTCATCTTGTAGCGATTTATTCATTGCTACAACAAGTATTTTCAATATGGTGTCTCGATGTCATGTAGTAGCAGTTAATCTTTGACCACTATAGTGTCAGTAGCAGTGAGTATATTTGAGTAATGGTTTATTGTAACTACTACAAAAGAGCTTGCCACGGTGTATTTTATAGCAGTTTCTTGGACCACTACTCATGTCGTTAGTAGCGGTCATAACCGCTACCAAAACGTTGTTTTGACCGTTACAAAATGTCTTCTTTTTTTTTTTGGTAGTGAAGTTCTGGGAATAAACTCATCAAGATTTATTCCCAAGAAAATTTAAAATGCCACAACAGGAAGAAAATGCAAACTCACTGATAGGGCAAAACTTTTTAGCCTAAAAACTCCGCAAGTGCACGGGCCGTATCAAGTAATAAAGTGATAAGAAAAGTATCGTTCCCACGAGGACTTGGTATCACAAACTTCAGTTAAGCATTGATTTCACAATTTCATCTAAGTTGAGAAAACCAAATTAAATTTAATTAAGATAAAAGAAATTAAAACTAAAATAAAAATAAGAAAACTACTACGATACTCAAATGAGCAACCTAGAGTCACTAATCCCTTATTTGATTCTTAGATTTTATCTCCACTAAATTAACTTTGACTTAATCTAATCAGCTAATCTAGAGTATTAATATTTATAAGTGTATGTCGGTCCACTTATACACCTACCTCAAATAATTATGCAATGCCTCACATAATTAATTAAGATGCAATTCAAATCGGGCTCACTCTAATGTGATTATGCGGAGCTTCTAGGTATATGTCTATCCTAGACGCAAATTAGATTAAAACCTAACTTCACATTACCTTCTGTCCTTCTGTGGAGATGATGAAGAGAACTGAAACGCTCAGCCTCTACTCCTCTGCTCCTTCGTTCCTTATCGTTCTGTGCCTCCCGATCTTTCTTCGTCTTCCGTCCTCCTTTTTCTTGTCTCTGCCTCCCTATTTATAATAATTTAGGTCTTGGGTCATTGATTCTCCTTTTCTTATTATAAAGATATCTCATATCTTGTAATTTACTCCATCAGATCACGCAATTGATTTTGTTTCTATTTTTCTTACGTGAGACCACTGAATTTGACTGATTGCATATCCTCTTAATTGCTTTTTCTACTTCATTCCAAATCAGCTAATATTTAATGCACAATAAAAATAGAATATGAGTAGATTTTATGTTGATTTATTCTTTGATCTCAAGTTTCATTCAATTATGGAAACATTCATAAAAGATAATTAAATAGGTATATAATATCAATAATTCTAATTAAATCTCATAAAATATACACCTATTTAATCATAAAATATATACTCATCACTCACCAAACCGAAAACTGGAAGACCGAGTCGATTGTTGAGAGACTTGCAGATACCAAGAAAACACACTGAGTCTCTGCAACGATAAACAAACACAATGTTCCCGTTTGGGTTAGCTAAGGGAGAAGTAACTTATTTTCATCTGAAGAATTAAGATAAGAGAAAAGTATTGTAAATGTGATTTGTTTTTGGATGGCAGGGACAAAAGTGGCTTTTTTCCAAAATAAAACGTGTTTAGATTATTATTATGTGAAAAGTCAATTTAGATTTAAAATGACTAAAAAAGGGAATAAATTTTATCGAATACTACATATATTATTTACTTGTCCATATTTGATAATTGAAGATAAAAAGTTAAATTTAAATTTGGAAAAAAGTTAAATTATTGTTAAAAAAATTAATAAATAATAAAGTCCTTAATTAAATATATTTAATGGATAAAATTCTATTTAATTAGAATGTATACAAATTTTTGTGTTGGTCTCTGATTCTATCACGAATATGATTTATTTTTCTGTTGAAGATAATGTAGGAATACTTAATAAGAATACTACATCAAGTGGATTATTATTATCTTAATCACTTATATTTCCTCGTTCCTCTGAAAAAAAAATCCACATCAGTATGGGAAATTGTAATTTAATTAAAAAATAAAAAATGATAACGAGGCAAAATACAGAAGCCCAAATTCCTTCTATTAGTATTTCCTCTTCTTCTCTACTCTTGTGTTCTTCTTCGAGTCCGACTTTGAAGCCTAGCCAGCGCAACCCATTGCTACCCTCCATTCGTCCACCGAGTCCGACTACGATCATGAAGCACATAGGATAGAGGAAGGCCGATAGTGAATGGTGGTTCGACAAAGGAGACCCCAGCAGTGGTGAGTGAATAGAGGAAGGGTCGACAGAGGTGTGGCGGTTTGATGGTAAGGTTAATCTAAAACTTGAGCTCTCAAGCTTGAGATTGTCAATCTAGAAGTCTAGATCAAATCTAAAAGCTTCTGCCATCAATAAGCTCATCCAAAAGAAAACAACGGTGTCGCTGGCGAGGAAGAAGGTGAAGGACCAGGGGCGGAGTCAGGATTTCAAATTAGGAGGGGCAAAAATTACATAATAGAATTTAGTGGAGTTAGTATTTGAAATTAGGGGCAAAAATTACAGAATTAGACCCAAAATTTTAGGAAATTATGCTTTAGCCTCATAAATATTTCAATATTTTCATTTCAGTCCCTCTATGAGACTTTTTAATAAGGGACTAAAGTGAAAATTTTGAAACTTTTATGGGCTAAATCACAATTTCTTAAATTTTTGGGTCAAGTGCTGTAATTTTAGGGGGGCAGGGGCCACCCCTAGCCCCCCTCTGATTCCGCCCTTCTGAAGGACGATGGTTTGGTCTCTATCTTTGGTTTGGTTTATCGTGGTGCTCTCCGTTTTGTGATTTCTCGCTCAAACTCACAACTGTTGTGTTTGATGTTGCAGAAGCTCGAAATTGGGTTCAAGAAGGTCATTGGCAACAATGGATATAAGAGTGAAGGTCGCCTGTGACCAAGGATGAAAAAGCGAAGCTGAAAGGGACGAGAGAGAAGGAGTTTTTTTTTAAAGTTACTTTTGGAGAATGACTTTTGGGATTTACGAGGTAAAAATGACTTTTAGAGAATAAATTTTGGGATTTACAAAGTAAAAATAATTTTTGGAAAATAACTTTTAGATAAGAATGAGTGTTTGAATAACTTCAAAACCTACGTTTTGACAAAAGTTTGCCAAACACCCTAAAATTGTCCAGAAGCTATTGTACATCAAACCTAGGTTTTGCAAAAGTTTTCCAAACATTCCAAAATTATCCAGAAGCTATTCTGCATCAAACCTAGGTTTTGCAAAAATTTGCCAAACACCCCTATTTTTTCTAGGTATCAAAACTCACGTTTTGTCATAACCTTACCAAACACTCTTATTTTTTCCAAAAGCTATTCTTCACCAAAATTGTAATACCCCAGATTTTTATTAATAGTAATAGCCCATTTTATTTTATTTTATTTTATATAACCTTGGTGGGTCAAATACTCCTAGTCCTAATTGTCTTAGGAATTTTCAGCTCATGCACCAAAAAATAGGTTTTAGGTAATAATTCCGTTACTTGTCAACCAAGCCATATTAAATTCACATCATGGTTGATTAATTTAATTTAATATACCATATTAATGAGTTGACAAGAGTAAAAGAGCCCAAAGCTAAACTCTAATTCTAAGTTATAAATAGAAGTCTAGCCTAACCCTAAATATTCTCATTCTCTTCCCTATTCTCTTCTACTACTTCCTTTATTCTTTCTCAGTGTCAATTATTCTTCTAAGAGGCTAGTAAAACGAAGACCAGGTAATCCTAATCCCTAAAACAACCATGCATCTCGTGCTTATTCTTTTTCTCTACATCCTATTTTGCTAATCCTAATTCCCATGAGTCTTGGGTTAGTTTTATATAAGTTTTGATAGGGTTGTTATATATGAAATATATTATATGTAATCCTAATCCTCAGAACAATAGGAGTCAATTGTTGCATGTCGATCTTGATCTTTGTGAAAAACCCTTAAATGTGTTGCTGCATTTGTATATGTATATATATGTTTTTCTTTTTGGTTAGCGTGGATCACTTTATAAAAGCAAAACTCCTCACCTCCTTGTATACATATATTTCTCCTTCTTAATTTGCATTTAACTTTTTTAAAACCCTTTTGTCATTGAATATACATGTACACTTTGGATGCCTCAATTTTCGTGATTGAAATTTATAAATGCTTTCATACATATACATACATACATACATACATACATATATATATATATTAAGAAATCCATTTGTTATGTGAGTGTATTTAAAATAACTTAATCGTGGGAGGATAGCTTTGGGATGGTACCTCCTAAAGTGATTAACACAATCTTTGGGCTTTATGCCTCCGATATATTATTTGATGTGAACCAAGTTCTTTTCAAAGTGGTATCTGGCAGGGTAACTCGGGATACTAGTAGCAACTTTGGGAAGAGGTGTGCACATTAGGACGAAATGTTTTATGGCCAATTTGATATTTGACGATTTGTGACTGGCAAGTTTCCGAGTCACAGGGTAGACTGGCAGGTTGGTTTTTGGGTCTATATGAATTTAATAAGATAATGAATAATATTTGATTCGATGAGAATATATAGATATGATTAGTATTAAAGTTGATATTTTAGATTATATATATGTATATGATATTTTTTTTAATCATCATGTAAATTATTATTATTATTATTATTTCTATATTATCTTTGTTTATTAAGATTACTAGCTTTTGCTGATGTTTGTGTCTTGGGCTGCGACCATCCTTTGGGGAGATTTTCAGTGAAACAGGTTTCAAAGTTGGACTGTTGGGGCTAACAGTGAGAAGTGAGGAAGAACAATGAGCAATTCTAGCTAGTTTTTTTTATTATTTTATTTTACTCTTTGAATAAGACTTTTATTTAAGTGTGGGTTTACCTTATTGTAATAAGGTAGCCTTGCACTTGTCCCGATATAAGTGCAGCGGTAACACTTCCCAAATTTTGGTTATTTTGAATTTCAGTATTTATTCATAAAAATTATAGCAAATTTTATGTTATTATAATTGTTAGAAATTTGGGGTGTTACAAAAATCTAGATTTTTTGAAAAACTATTTTTTAGCTTTTTCTCTCTCCTCTGCCATCATCAGTATTTTTTCAGTGTCAGTCAGTATCCTTAAAATATTTTTTAATACCTTTCTTTACCTTAAAATATTTTTTCAAGATTAGTCATTACCCTGAATTTTTGTTTTCAATATCCCAAATCTTTTTTTTTAAAGATTAGGAAATATTTTTCAATATATTTTTAGTACCCGTTAGTACCATGAATTTTTTTTGGGGTAAAGGAACAATTTTACACATGTGTTTTCCCCCAGGAGCGCCCAGCACCACGTGATTTTTTTTGAACAAAAAATACACATGTAATTATGTTTTGTTTTGAGAGCGTCCAGTACCACGGCCGTTAGTTGACCGTTTGGTCAACGGTTAACTTGGATGGAAATGAACCGTAACGTGGCAAAAATTACACTTTTGCCCTTAGTTTTTGGTGAAATTACACTTTTACCCTTAGTTTTAAATATTAATTACACTTTTGCCTTTATTTTTAAATATTAAAACAAAACTAAAATACCCCCTGCCGGTGGTGGCGGCCGGCGGTGGTGGCCAGCGGTAGTGGCCAATAGTGGCGGCTAGTGGTGGTGGTGGCGGCCGGCGGTGGTGGTAGCTGGTAGTGGGTCCCACCGACGGGGTATTTTAGTTTTTTTTTTAATATTTAAAACTATAGGCAAAAGTGTAATTAATATTTAAAACTAAGGGCAAAAGTGTAATTTTAGTTGCGTTACTGTTCATTTCCATCCAAGTTAACTGTTGACCAAACGGTCAACTAACGGTCGTGGTGCTAGGCGCTCCCAAAACGTAATCACATGTGTATTTTTGGTTCAGAAAAAATCACGTGGTGCTGGGCGCCTCTGAAGGAAAAACACACGTGTAAATTGCTCCTTTACCTTTTTTTTTTTTCAAAATTGTCAATATCCTGAAATATTTTTTCAAGATCAATTGTTACCCTGAAATATGTTTTCAATATCCTAAACTAAATTTTTAAGACTATGAGAAGTATAGTATATTTTCAGTACTAGTATTTTGTATTAATGAGTATCTTTTTAGTATCCGTCAGTACCTTAAAATATTTTTTCAGGATCAGTTGTTACCCTGAAATACTTTTTCAATATCCTAAAATAAATTGTTAAGACCATGAGAAGTATCTTTTTGGTACCAATCAGTATTAATATGTATCTTTTTAATTCCCGTCAGAACCCTAAAATATTTTTTTCAGATTGGTATTTTAAAAATGATTTTTTTTTGCTTCTTCCTTTCTTCATATATATAACCTAAATATAATTTAGGCCGCAAGTCACTGCTCCTCCTTTTCTTATTAAAAATATATGTTGTAACTTGTAATCAACTTCATCAGATCACGCAATTGATTTTGTTTCTATTTTTCTTGCGTGAGATCACTGAGTTTGGCTGATAGCATATCCTCTTAATTGCTTTTTCTACTTTCTTCCAAATCAGCTAATATTTCCTACACAATAAAAATAAGATATGGGTAGATTTTATATCGATTTATTCTTTGATTCTAAGTTTGATTCAATGACAGAAAAGTCAATAAAAGATAATTAAATAGGTATATAATATCAATAATTTCAATTAATTCTTATAAAATATACACCTATTTAATCATAAAATATATACTCATCACCATCCTCTTCTTCATTTCAACCGTTAGATTGAAATCTCAACGGTTCAGATCTAATGATTTATAAAAATATTTTTTATAAATCATTAGATCTGAACCGTTTAGATTTCAATCCAATGGTTGAGATGAAGAAGAGAACGGAAAGAGGATAGTAAGAGAAGTGGACCATAACCAAACCCGATTTTTTTCCTACCAATCCATCTTTGACTTTGCTTTTAAAGTCTTTAATTTCATTGAAGCTGGAATTGGGCATGGGGCAACCTTTTTTAAAAGGGTGTAACGAGCTGCAAAATTATGCAAGCCCGATGCCCAACCTCTAGCACAAGTTGAACCAGCAGAGGGCACGTCCAATGTTGCCCCCAGCTCCTCTCTCCCCCTTTTTTTTGGTAAATGAATTATATTGTCACGTGCAAGAGTGCAAGTGTGGATTATCTTTTATTAAATGGGAATATGATGTTTAAGGTTTTTTTTTACCAAAAAAAATTTAAGTTAATTTTTCGGCCACCTTTACCCTTTAATAATTATTTTAAACACATCTTTTTGTTAATTCTTATTTACTTTTCACTGCACAAACTCATTTACTTTATAATTTAACGTTATTTTGAGTTAAAGATTGAAAAATTATTTATGTTGAACTCCCATTTAATATATGTAATTAAGTGTATTTTAGTATTTAAAATTTTTAATAATACAATAAATATTTTTGATTTCATCATTTTAATTGCAATAGTAAAGTTTTTGAATTATATATATTTGTGTGTGTGTCAAACTCATGTCATTTTCAATTATTTTATATTTAGCTTTTTTTTTTTTAGATTAGATCAAGGTTTCCCCTCAAAACTTAAAAGATAAAAAATTCTTACATCTCTTAGCAAGTATATTTCTTAGTATTCGAACTCATATTCTCTTTCTTATAAGATGAGGCTCCTTACCACCTCATCTAATATATCTATCCTTGCTTTTAAATCATATCCTCCAACTAAGTTTTAATTTGTTAAACTAACTTTTTGCTGATCAAAGTACAATGGGTATTACAAAAAGTCAAAAACCCACAGGCCAGTTATGGCCTAAGTGCAGATGAGATCACCTATACAGGCCTAAACAAAGCCATATCTGGGCTTCAAATTATCAAATGAACTCAACCTTTTTAAGTCCACATTCTACGATCAAAGGTTAAAAGATAGTGAAAATGATCAAAAAGGGGGAAAAAAAACATCAATTAAATTTTAAAATCCTATTGATAATTACAGTAATGCGATTAACCCAAAAAAAAAAGCATCTAACAATTTGTTTTGATGAGAAATCATATATTTTGGATTTTGAAATTCAAGTGATATTTTTTCGACATTTTCCCTAAAAAAAGAGTGCTCCATGAGGGCAAATATATTACTACCTCTGGTTCTAATTATAAGAGCTAGTTGACTTTCTTTAGAGAGATTAAGGAAGCTAAATAAGTTACTTAATCATTTCATATGTTAAATATTCTTAGATTATATATTAGTTAAACTAATTAGTTTGAAGAAAAAAATAAAAATACTCTAAAGTAATTTAATTAACTTCCTGAATCTCTCAAAAAAATCAACTAGCTCTTATAATTAGGATCGGAGGGAGTATCATTTTTTTGAATCTAAACAATTATTACTGTGTACTCCTCCAAACTTAAATATAGGACATAATTTGTAGTATAAATTTCATTATAATTATATCTTATAATTAAGATTGGAGATAGTATTATGCAATTTTTTCCCGAAATATATTTATAATTTAGTTTATAATTTCTTGGCCGGAATTACATCCACCTTTTAGAATCGAGTTTTGCAGAACTTGCAACTTGGCGAATGAAATTCCTAGAAATATCTGAATTCGCTTACCAGCTTGACTAGACGTACATAAGTAGTTAATTAACATACAAAATTCAATATCCTTTACCAAAAAGTTGGTAAACATATAAGCATATTGGATTTTTCTCCATATTACCACTTTAGCTAAGCAAAACCGATAATTTTATTTTTGGTGTTGTTAAATTCAAATGACTTTTAACGATTTTAACATGGGGTTAAAAACAAATAAAAATTTGTATCAAAAAAAAAAACAAAGAAAATGTTGAGATGTTACAATTGGAAGTTAGCAACAAATATAGCTACAGGGCACCAAACCTTTTGCTTTCAATATATATATATAAGGCGACATTATGATTATTGAATGGAAATCATTGTTTCTCTTTTCCTTTTTTGTCATTGATATCTAGAACTTGATCATCATTTAAAGATTGTGAGAATTATGAGGGTTAGTGCAGGTTTTTACCTAAAAGTCAACCTCCACTCACTCCCCTTTTTCAGCACAGTTACCATACATGAAATTCTCTGGTGCAAGACTTAAAATATGATGAATCTTTTATAATTTTTTTCAAAGATTTTAAGGAGATTAATTAAATTATTTTAAAATATTTATATTTTAAATTTTTTTTCTCCAAATTAGTTTTTCTGACTTATAAACTGATATGTAATATAAAGATGCACAACATATGATATGAATAAGTAATTTATTTAACTTTCTTAATCTTCCCAACAAAATCAACTAGGTCTTATATATTCAGAACAGTAAATAGTATACACTACATTATTTACATATAATTTAAAGTAAGCATTTTTGTATATGTTATATTATAGATAGATATTTTCACTTCAAAATTAATTAGGTTAAAGTATATTTTTAATCCTTTAAGTTTACATGAGATATACTTTTAGTCCCTTAATTTTATAAAGTATATTTTTAGTCCTATAATTCTAACACCATTAATTTTGTTAACAGAAAATGCAAACTTAAGCGATAACGGTGTAAACTTAAGTGATGCCTGTGTAATTAAATGTTATTAAGTTTAAATTTAAAATATAAGTAAATTGAAAAATATATAAAATTTGTGTAATTAAATGCTATTAGTCATTATTTGAGTTTGCTGTGTCAGCGTTTTCCGTTAGCAATATTAACGATGTTAGAATTTTAGGACTAAACGTATACTTTATAAAGTTAAAGGATCAAAAATATGCTTTATGTAAAATTTAGAGGACTAAAAATATACTTTAGCCAAATTAATATCAATTTTAAAAGGTTAATATATCAATTAATCTTTCAAAGTTCTTGACAGTCCATCGTTTGTTAGAATATATATTGGATCTGCTAGCTGCTTCATTACACGATCTAAAATAAAAACTCAAAAGAAAATATAAAGATTTAGCAATAATGTCTATGAGTGATTGAAGATGTCAATTCCTGATGCCCTAGAAAATAGAATACAACATCTATACAACTATGTTCAAACACCTTCAGTACAATCAGGGACACAGGACATATCTATGAGGACGTAACAATAATGTCAACAAGTTCACAGTCAAATTCAAAACCACACGTTTTCATCCATATCTATATTAAAAAAATAATAATAAAAATTTATTATTGATGTCACTTTTTTATACTATATAATGCACCAAAAAATAAAAGATCCATATTAATTTTGAAACAATTTAATCCCTCCTGCACGGATAGATTCGGCTCTAGTTACAACAGTATCTTCTCCATGGCATGTGATACTTTCTTTCATATTAAATGTTTATACATTGATCACTATATATTTTATGATTAAATAAGTGTATATTTTATGAGATTTAATTAGAATTATTGATATTATATACCTATTTAATTATCTTTTATGAACTTTTCCATAATTGAATGAAACTTGAGATCAAAGAATAAATCGACATAAAATCTACTCATATTCTATTTTTATTGTGCAGGAAATATTAACTGATTTGGAATGAAGAAAAGGCAATAAGAAGATATGCAATCAGCTAAACTTGATTTTTCCCCGCAAGAAAATAGAAACAAAATCAATTGCTTGATCTGATGGAGTAAATTACAAGATATGAGATATCTTTTTAATAAGAAAAGGAGAATCAATGACCCAAGATCTAAATTATTACAAATAAGGAAGCAGAGACAAGAAAAAAGAGGACGAAGGCAGATCAGAGAGACACAGAACGAGAAGGAACAAAGAAGCAGAGGAGTAGAGGCTGAGCGTTTCAGTTCTATTCATCATCTCCACGGAAGGACGGAAGGACTGTGGAGGCGACAGAGAATCTTTCTTTCCTCTCTCTCCTTCTTCTTTGAACCTGAATTTTCATCTTTTTTTATGGATTTGAATAAAGCCATGTGTGGCTAGTTGGTTTTTCAATCTAAAGTATTATGAACTTGTTTGAGGCTTAGAAATTGTTCCCACTCATTAGTTTTGCTTAATTTTAATCAGTTTATTTAATCTTGTTTTTATTATTTATTACTTAGTGATTGGCCACCGTTAAGCATGTTTTAGGGATTTAGGATTGCACTTGACGAATGGAATCTTAAATTGACCTTGGGATTAAATAATGTGGAATTAGATTTAAATTTAATGTGAAGTTAGGTTTTAATCTAATTTGCGTTTAGGATAAACATATACCTAGAAGCTCCGCATAATCAAATTAGAGTGAGCCCAATTTGCATTGCATCTTAATTAATTATGTGAGACATTGCATAATTATTTGAGGTAGGTGTATAAGTGGACCGACAGACACTTATAAACATTAATACTTTAGATTAGCTGATCAAGTTAAGTCAAAGTTAATTTAGTGGGGATAAAATCTAGGAATTAAATAAGGGATTAGTGACTTTAGGTTGCTTATTTGATTATTGTCGTAGTTAGTTTATTTTAATTTTAGATTTTATTTTCTTGTCTCTTAATTAAATTCAATCTGATTTGCTCAACTTAAACGAAATTGTAAAATCAATATTCAACTGAAGTTTGTGATACTAAGTCTTCGTGGGAATGATACTTTTCTTATCACTTTATTACTTGATACGGCCCGTGCACTTGTGGAGTTTTTAGGCTATAAAGTTTTGCCCTATCATACATTAACATTAACACACACCATACAAAATCTATAGATTTCTAATGTAGTGTATGCATGCTTGAAAAGTTTTATAGTAGTAATTTATTGTACGAGTATTTTTTAGAAAATCTTATTTATAAGGCATTTCATTAAAATTTTAAAATAAATATATAATTTAACCCTTTATCTATTATTGTGTTGACTTTATTTTAATCTATATTTTTTATATTAAATAAAGGTAGAATTGAAAAGTTAGTAAATTATATAGTGGAGTTAATGAAATTTAAAGTTTTTATTTATATTTGTAAAAAATGTTGAAAGTGTCCTATAAATAAAACTAGAGGAGTATTTCTAACTATATATATATATATATTTGTACTAGCATTCTAAAAACTAATTATATATAACATCACTCGAATAGATAGACTTCAAAATTTTTTAAAAAAAAAATCATGAAAATTATTCAACTACATAGATCTTGTTCACACTTGAAAAACGAAACCTTCCTTTTAAAAACTTTTCATTTTATGACGGAAGTGGCCAGAGAGGCTTTAGTTGAACTTGAAGCGAAAGTGTATTGGAGTGTGGTGGTGGTGTTTGGTTTTTATTTGAAGGGACAAAGAGGATGAACAGAGAAACACAACAGGAAGAGAAGCAGTGGGTTTGTGCGAGAAACGATGCACATGAAACCAATTCGTACGTTCACAGATGTGGTAGCAGCCCGAATCACGCTTTCTTCTTCTTCTTCCTCTTCCTCTCAGTTCATCAGGTACAGACAACTCTCTCTCATCATTCCTCTATCTCTCTCAACAAACTAGAGACACACAAACAAATCTCCCACGTTCGTATTTCTCGAAACTGTTCAGATGTCACGCAGACCATCATTTGTTCCTCGGAAAAGAGCGAGCCTCTCCCTCTCTCTCTCAAAATCAATCTTCTTCTACGTTTTGGTTTTGATCCCGTAAAAGCTTAATAGAAAATAATATAAACCTTTTTTCTATTTTCTTCCTTTTTTTGTTTTTGTTTTTTTTAATCGAGGGTATGTTACATGTCTTTCTTACTTTCTCAGGGAAGGGAAAGAAAAAAGATTTTTTTCCCCCTGATGACGATGGGTATGTGTTGGAAAAAGCATACTCTTCCTTAAAAGAGCCAAACCAAACCCTACCCTCATTTCTCTTTTATCAAACGCATTACTTGAAAAAGATACAAGTTGCGTTAGCTTATCATATAACACACACATTACTCATAATGGCCTCTTCTTCTTCTCGCTCTATCATCAACCACAACCAATTCCTCAATTACATCGATGAAGAAAAAGGACCAAAAGTTGCAGAACAAGAGATTGAAGAAGAAGACGATGGTGATAACTTAGAAGAAGAAGAAGAAAGTGACTTGCTGCAGCTAAAATTGGGGTTAGGATCTGATGCAACCTTGGGCAGGAAAACAGTGGGTAATGATAATAATGGTGAAGAATCAAACCCAGTAGCTTCAAGATGTGGGTCATCACTAGGTTTAGGGTTAGGGTTAAAATTATGGCCAAACATGGGGGAGCGACAAGAGGGTTCAGAAATGGTGGGTGTGGAATTATCAGCAACAAGAAGATTTATTGGGAGGTTACCATCATGCCAAATGGATTCATCACAAGATTGGTATAATCCTGCTCATCATTCTCATCATTACTCTCACTCTGGTTTGTGGTTTACGCTACACTCTTCTACCAACCAGTAAGCAAAAAGTTTTCTCATTTTCTTCATCATTATATTGAAGCACTTAACTTTCAAGCATATGGTATTCAACATTACCTACTTGAACATAATGATCTAAAAAAAGTAAGTTTTTTGAAATGGAAAAAACTTGCTTTACTTACATTTTGGGTTTAATAATCATTGTTGCTTGCTTGCTCCGGTAATAATAAGTGTTCTTCACCTCTCTGTTCTCTTATGGTCATCATTACAAGAGTACAACACAAGCAACCTGAGTTTTGGATATCACGTTTTAGTTTTTCAGTTTTCTTTAATTTCTCTTGTCAGTATATATGTAGTTAATTAGTATATCTGTACTGTCGGCTGTTTTTTATCTTTTTGTTTCTGTGTGAGCTGGGAGTTTGGTTAGCTAGATGTAATTAATGATGTTTTTCTAAATTTGGTTTCTTGGATGACAGAAGAGGAGAAGCTTTACCTCAGGTGCCAAAGGCGTACATTAGAGTGAAGTAAGTGGTGCAAGTTAGCATTTGCATGCCGGATCATTTTTTTTTTTCCACTTTCTTAATGATGATTTTATTGAAATGAGTGAAAAAGCTGGCGCTTGCTTTTCTTTTTGCCTTTTCTGTGATGCCCTTTTTCTTCTCCTCCTCCTAACTTTCTTTTCAATGTTTTTTTTTCCTCATGTCCTTTATATATATATATATATATATATATATTTGGGAAAAAGGAACGAAGACATGACGATCTTCATGGTTAAGAAGTATCTGGTTACAAAACTCGGTCTCTTCAACGAAAATGAGGTAAGGAACTAAGTAATATCTGATTTGATCTCGTCATGTTTCTTGTTTGGTTTCTGTACTTTTTTATTGAATCGATGAATAATGGTTACATCAAAAGCATGCATGCATATTTGGGCATCAAAATGAAATGACAAGCTCTCATTACGTGGGTCATGTTATATGTGAATGATATATGTATATGTGGGTGTGTGTTTCTTTCTTCTGCAACTGCCATGCATTTTTGACAGAGAGTTGAAAGCTCTAGCTAGGAGTGTGTTTTAGGGTTTACAACTTTAGAGGGTACTCACTATAGTCTGAAGGGTAGAAGTAGACCATTAATGATGAACCATAACTGTCAACAAGTTTTCATCATCATCACCTTTTGTATCAACCTCTCTGAAGTGTTAAACAAATCTTTAATTATATTCTGTTAAGAATTTTCGAAGTGCATTTTAGGAAAAGTGCCGTGCATTCCATAAAGTTTACAGGAAGGAGTGAAGAACTAAGGAACCTTAACTTGGAAAAAAATTGTAAGAAAGCTTTGCTGATTTTGATCTTGTGAAGCTTGCTAATTTTGAACTTTAAAATAGCTGATATTGAATGTTTTACTGTAAATTTTGTTTAAGTTAGAAGTTTGCTGATTATGATTTTGAGAAGCTTTTAATTTTTTAATCTTTAAAAAATCTGATGGCGAAAAATAATTTACTACATACCAGTAGTATTTTGTTAAGTTAAAGTCTGATAAGTAGACATAATTAATTTTCTCTACTAATTAATTTAATGTCAATATAATTAATTTATCATCACACTACAAATAAATCACGATATCTTATGTAGGAAATTAATCCTATATAAACATTAATTGGACCAGGATTTTTCTTTCCAAACATACGTCAAAATTTCAGGAATCAGATGAATTTTTGACCCAAGGGTATCAGGGATAATGCGACCAAATAATTTTTATTAAGGTAAAATTGTAACTAAATATAGGCATTACTCATTAGGCACTGCATGTGTACGTAATGGTTTTTAATTTGGACATAACTATTTTGATAAATTCCCATTGACTCCGTCAATTGCTTCATTGAATGATACATCACAATAATTGTTTAGAAGCCTTTGGAAATCTTCTAACTTTGAACACCTACTGCTTTTGACTTTGGTTCTGGGGACACAAATTCTCTGCTGTTTGTAGACTTGATTTTTTTTTATTTTTTTTGTTACCTCTACGATCGATCTGCCCATTTCATCTATAAGATCCTGAGGATTTTATTAGTGCATGAAACTATGATGTTAATTATGAGGTTCTTTACAATTAAAATGCCTGATATTTCATTATTGATACAATTAGTCTACTTAATCATTAAATAGCAGAAGGATCGATGAATAATATATTAAATATGTTTGGGAATGTAAAACTGATAAAAATAATATATTAGAGAAAGATTGAGGCTTTGATGTGAGAAACATCATGCATTTTGCCAATTACTCGTTATCACCAGAAACTCACATTACAGTAAAGATAAATTGGATTATCTTCCTACATTTATAAACTCCCAATATAGTTAAATGTGAGAAACATCAAGCATTTTCACATTCAAGAGATTGTTCAAGTTTTTACACCATGAACTAAATATCATGCTGAAAGTATTCTTCTTCTCTCTCACATTTTCTTCAATATGTAAGCCAAGTCTGCAGAGAGCTAGCTAGCCTGATAATTATTATCCTTGTAACTTCGATGCTCTTGCAAGGGATTAGAAATTAAAGCAATTTTTGTGTAATATATAAACTATCCTACATACTTAACAGAGATGCTGCGATATTTATACTGTATGACACTTAAAGTTCATGCTTGGAAATAAGCAAAAAAGCCGAACTCATGATGATAACATATACTCTGTTCAGTTCTTAATATAAAATAGGGTTGATTTTAATATTTAATATAAGACATATTTTTCACACTTATTATTATTTTTTTAATTTACCTCTATTAATGCTCCTTTAACGATAATCAAGGAAGAGGGAGAATGAGAGAATTAAGGAAGATGACTTGGATGTTTTAGAAAATATAACCATATTAACGTAACTTAACTAACTTTGTTAATTTAATTAAATTAGGTAAATATGTCTTATATTAAGGATCAGAGCGAGTACTACCTCTCGTCTTTAGAATAAAATCTCGCCATTCGTAGTGCAATTTGTATTTTAAACAGATATTATACTAAGAACTGGAAGTTGTGTGGGTGTTAGTGTTAAGAGACATATACACTTATACAGGTTGAGAACGTGAACATTTTATTATGTGCTGGTGCAGGTAGAGATATTATGCATGGGACAGAGATTGATGAATGTTCAAAGCTTGAAGGTGGTGAGGGACAGCATTTGGATACCTGCACTTGTTCATTCTTTAAACTCATCATTGGCAGATTCCCGTGGCATGAATATGACTGCCCCAAATTTAATGCCTTTACTTTATCAAAAATATGTCATCTCAAATCATCACTCATCAAATTATTTCTAGTTGTTAGGTCTAATTATATATTTTTGTCTCTTTCGATCTCAATCCTATTTTATTTATATATGGAACTCCATATATATGTTTTAGATATTTCTTGATCTTCATGTGATGTAAAAGTAGTGATCTCTCACTATATATGTTTTTGTGAGCATTTTCCTGACTCTCTGACAGACTGTATGCTATTGAAGGATCATTAATACAAGTTGGTTATAATTATTTTAGCATAAGACAGAGTTGGGACTTCTCATTATACTTAATTTAGTATGCTCTAATTCTTAGTAAGAAATCACATGATACATATTTATGTAATTTAATAACAAAGCTAGAAAATCATTGCTATCCATCTCTTCGACCATAACACACTAAACAATATGAAGCCAAAATTTTGTTACTCTTTCTGTTTTTTGTTTTGTTTGCTTTTGTGTTCAATATTTGTGACTTATTAGGACACGGCTTTTCTCCTTTTCCCTTAGCGTTTATTGCCCTCCTTTTTCATAAAATTGCTCGGTTTTGGCACAAAACAATGAAGCTGGTGCCCTTTTTTTGTTTTTTAAAAAATATTTTAGGGTATTAATTGATACTAAAAAAAATACTTCAGGATACTGGAAAATATTTCATGCTCTTGAAAAATATTATGAAGTATATTTTTAGTACCAGTTAGTATCATGAAGTATCTTTTTAGTATCAGTCAATACCTAAAATATTTTTTCAATATCCTAAAATAATTTTTTAAGATCATAAACAGTATTAGTTAGCATTTTAAGTATATTTTTAGTATCATTCCGTATTTTGAAATATTTTTTCAAAATCCTAATATGTTTTTTCTATATCAATTAGTATCCTTAAATATTAAAAAAAGGCATCAACTTCACTTATTTTACACCAAAACGGCGTAATTTGGTGTAAAATGAGGGTTGTGGGATGTTAAGGAAAAAGAAAAAAGGCCGTGTCAAAGCTATTAAAAAGGTCGGTCTTAAAATTTAGTTCAATACGTTGAATCAACCCCTTTTGAATTGCCAATATCTTTAAATTAATTCAAAGGATTGTATAGAAACATCAAATTTTTGTATAAAAAAAAAATAAAAGAAACATCAAATTTTGATTAGTTCGGTCCTTCACAATAAGTTGCAAAGTAAGAAAAACAAATTAAAAATATATATATATTGGGCAATAAATTTTGTGGGGGAAAGTTTTAGCAATTTTTTCATAGATTTTTTTTTTTTAATTGTGTTGACAGAGAAAAAAGTTTTGAAATTAAAATGGCACCACACAATGGCATATCATGAAAGGATAAATCATTATGGATGGCTTCATGGTAGGTAAGACAATGTCACCTTTAAGTAATATGTTGATGAGGTTACTTATATCCATTTGTTGATAATTACATTCTGCTGTATATTGCACGTAAACATGAATTATGTATTCATCAGGAAAATCATTTACATTAACTTTCCTCTTTCCACAAGTTATGAGTTTTTTTTTTTGGGGGGGGGGGGGGGGAATTCTAAAGGGTTTCTTTGATCAATTAATCAAAGGGATAAGATATTGTTACTACCACTTTTCCACCGTTAGATCAGAATCTTAATAGGACAGAGAAATTATAAAGGTAGATGAGATTTTGATCTAACAGTGGAAAAGTGGTAGTAACAAAAAATGGTAATAAAACAACAAATTTTAGAAAATTAGTTAAATATAAAATTCTATCCTCCTTTTAAAATTACCTTTAATTTACAATATTTATAAATAAGGTCATGAAACTTCTTGTCATGGTAAAACATAAGGACGTTCTTAAAAAAGGAGCATCAATGTTTCATTAAATTTTATAAAAAATTTTGTAAACAGTTATATTATATACACATTTCAATTTCAATGCCTTATGACTTAATCTGTAATTGGGAGAAAAGAAGAAATATAAAAAAATTATGTATATCGCAAAAGTGATTTAATACATTTTTTAAAAAATAGAATATCTGTTTACCAACAAATTGCTTGCTGGTTAATAAAGAGAAAATACAAATTTGAATTCCGAAACATACTTATTGAGAGATGTGAGAACTTTTTACTCTATATGCCATAAGAAAAAACCCTTGATCATATAAAAACAAATATAATCTCAATTTAAAATGGAAATATTTTTCATGTATTTTATATTTATTCCATATAAAAATCCATTTTAAACAAAACCAAAAGGACAAAAAGTAGATGTTTAGCCAGCGGGGATTTTGGAGTTCACTTTTATGATTTTGACAGCGTCTTGACTTTTTCCTCAAACATTGTTACGAGCCTCATCCAACACCGGACAGCCCATGGGCCCCCATTTATACAATTAACCAAAAACTATGTTATTGATGCTCATGTTAAAGTAAATGGTATATTACTCCTTATCTTTGGGTTCAACTAGTGTAGGGGTCGGTCTTCTTCACCTTAAGGGAGGGGGTTCAATCTCTGTGTTGGTCAAGGTACTGGGGAAGGCATCCTAGGGGTCTAGGAAGCAGTGGTAGCGTTGGTAGAGGTCGAGACATGTATACTCTCTGGCCAGTATTTTCAGTGGACTGGGCTTCAAGCGCCCTACCCTTGGACTGTGGGTGAGCCTAATCCCTTTCCTAAAATTTCTACAGCAAAAAAAAATTTAATGGTGTATTGTCCAAAAAAAAAAAATTTAATGATGTTATGGTGCAAAGCCTTACTTTATCTCTTTGAGTAAGAGACACTTGTATTTAAAAGGGCAGAAACCCTGGATGATAATATTAAAAAATAAATGTTAAATAGCTTACTATATTTAATTATTTATAAAATTAAAAATTACCAACAAGAGATTGCCTGAAGTGATAAGGAGGGAACACAAATTTGAATTTTGAGAAATGCATTTATTGGGAGAGAATATGAAAACCCCCTATGCTCTATGTTTTGATGCAGAAGCCCTTGAACAAACCCCAAAAAAATAAAAATTATTAATTCAGCATATAATTGAGATATTGAAATGATTTCAAAGTTTATGTTTTTTTTTAATAAACACTGTAAGTTTAAAGAAAAAGAATTTGAAATTGTAAAATAAGCTATTTCTCATCAAATGAGTTTTGAATTGCTTATCAAATATTATAATTATTTAATTAATTCTTGGGAAAAATACATTTTAGGGTCCTTTTTGAGGAAAAAATATAAAAAAGGGTTCTAAGATTCTGAAAATTCCAAAAAGGGCCTTTTTTGGGATTTTCAGAATCCACATGCGTTGTTAATGGGGCGTTAACCGGGGCTGATATTGTTGTTAAAATATTGTTGTTAATGCGACTGATTTAGTTGTTAACGCGTATTTATTTTGTTGTTAATTTGACTGATTTAGTTGTTAAATTTTAATGAATTTATCTCAAAAAGGGTCATTGGGCTCTCTTTGAAATTTTCAGAATCTTAGGGCCCTTTTTGGGATTTTTTTTCCAAAAAGGGCCCCATATAGATTTTCCCTTAATTCTTGGTAACAAGCTTGATACATTTTGTAAATTTAAAGTTGTTTTTTCTGTTCTTCAAATTCGAAGTGTTAAATTGCTAATGACATACCACTTTGGTCCTATTTATAAATATTTTTTTAACTGAATCACACATACTAAGAAAAGATAATTAGCTCAATGATTATAAGATAAATTTTCAATTTTACTCTCATTTCTGAATGAGTATTTTTCAACTCTTTATTTTCTTTCTATTTTTATTAATATAAACAAAATTATCACAATCTAATTTATTTCTTGAAAGATAAATTTATAATAGAACCAAATTTTTTAATAAAAAAATATTTATAAATAAAATCAGAATGGTATTTTTTTTTTCTAGGCAAATATTTCCCCCGGCTTAAGACATTAGGCAAATATTATGGATATAAATATGTTTTTTATTTTTCAAACTTTCACTCATAAGTCACAGTCACAGGCCAACTAATTCGGTCAATATAAAATTCAGGCGAAAGTGTAACCGATGACTCCAAACTAAATTATTGAACCCACTCCCACGCTCTCTGGGCCTGCGTGGAAACACCGAGACACAGCCACTCACTCCCATTCAGTTTTATATTTCTTTTCTTTTTCTTTTTCTCTCTTTACAAATAAAAGTACTCCGTATGTGGTTAGTTTAATTTTCCAAAATTCATTTTATCTAAAGGAGGAGCTCATGTTCGCCAGAGAGTAATAAAGAAACAGATTCAATTGTTGGATGCAAGAAACATTGAATAAGATTATTGAGAATAAGGCCATTAGAAACCCTCCATGACCAAACCTAATAACATCATTAGAAACCCTCCATGACCAAAGGCGAACCTAGGTAGTGAGTTTTTTTTTGGGGGAGGAGGGGGGGGGGGGAGTGCCCCCAATTATTTGGAATGTTTTTTCTCAAAAAAAAAAAAATTAATACATGTTTGAATGATTATCTACCCTTAAATTAGGTGTTCACCCTTAATATATCAAGACTACACTTCGTAATGGGTTGAGGGGTGAATGGTTGAATGATTGTTTAGTGCCTTATATTGAGAAAGGATGTATTTAATAGCATTGATAATAAAGCAATTATGATGAACTTTCAAAAAATAAGGCCTAAAAGAATGACATTATAATTATTTTTACTGTAATATACTTTTTTTTATTCAAATATATGTACTTGAACTTATTGAGTATTCACCCTTCATTATAATTTATGTAGCTACATTTATTTTTAACGGTACTTAGCCTTGCTTTTCTAAATAACAAGTTTATAAAACAATTGCCTTTTTTTATTACATCATCAGTATTCACTTGATTTCATAAATATTTTTTTGTTTTTTAATGCATTTAAAACTTTTCTTAAAAAAAAAAAATCGGGGGCCTTGCCCCCAAACAAAAATTCCCCCCCAATTGTGCCCCTTCTATAATTTCCTAGGTCCGCCCGTGTCCATGACCAAACCTAATAACATCAAGATTGACAGACAAATACCTCTTCAATTTACTCTTCAACTCACAAGTTGCTTTTATCTCTTCGATTTTCTCAAATCCTTCAGACATTATGCATTTTTTTTAAACTTTTTCCCTTATTTATAAATTTAACTTTGAAATAAAGGAAGTGGATGACACATAGATATTCTAGATAAGCATATTTTGCTAACCATCAGATAAACTTAACTTTAATAAGTGAAATTGCTATTATTTAGAAACTTAAGAGGTAACATTGCTTTTAAGTGAAAACTTTCGGGATAAATTTGCACCTAAACCCAAAATAAAAATGATGTGAATAAGATGTAAGCTGTCAACTCAGCATATTAGATTAATTAATGATGAAACTTAACATAAATAATGCCTAGGGCTAAAGTGCTTGGATTTAGAATCTTACAAGGTGACATTGTTGCAAAATAAAACTTTTGAGGTAACATTTGTGACAATTTTTGGGAGAAAATTGGATGTTAACAAAATAATAATAATAATTGCATACCTCATCTAATCCTTAATATAAGACATATTTGCCTAAGGTTAAGAAAATTAGATAAATTAGTTAATATAATATATGTTTTCTAAAACACCGTATCACTCTGTTCATTTTTATAAGTCACTTGTACCCAAAAAATTTATTTCAAAATATAAGTCACTTATAGGGTAATAAATGAGCTTTTGACAATTTGATCCTTTATTAATTATAATGGGAGAGAGATGTAAATGTAGAGAGATAAAAGGAAGTGAGAGAAGATTTGCTTCATTCATAAATCAGGGCAAATATAGAAATATTTACCTATTTAATGCTTTTCTTATTTTGCGAGAATATGATAAGAGTCACTTATAAAAAAAGACAAAGTGGTACTCAACTTCTTTGATTTTCTCATTTTTTCTCCTACTTAATTGTTATTAAGAGAAAATTAATAATAATAAATTATAAAAATATTAATAAGTATAAAAAATATATTTTATATGTAAGATCTAAATTAACTTGTCAAATATGTCATGACAATATAAAGCCCTGTTTGTTGCAAAGAAGATTTTGGGAAGGAAAGGAATGGGAGATTATGAGGGAATTTTAAAAATGTGAGCCGTTTGGTACACTAGGGAAAGGAAGTTAGTTGAAGGAAAATGATATGTTTGATATGAAGAATTGGGTGTTTGTTAAGTGGGAAGACTGGGTGAATTTCTGAAAATGCCCTTTACAATAAAGGAAAAAAAGTTGAATTTGGTTTGAACAATGCGAACACATCGATCCCTAACCCAGATCGCGAATACGGTGAGATGAAAAATTGAAGTTGCAGTGTATGGGATATGAAATTGCAATTATGACTGGCATCTAGAGGCGAAAAGTTTGACAAAAGCTCTGATATTTTAGAAGAAGGTGTCAATCGATCAGAGGATGGCGAAGGAGTTTGTGCGTAAGGTGAGAGACTGGATGGAAAAAATGATCGCTTCATGTAATAAATTAACGACAACAAACTAGCAGCGATTTGATTAAAATGAAAGTGAGCTCAGTTAAAATGGTGACACTGCTGAAACCGACTGTTCGATCTAGATCAATTCGTTCAAACGAAAACACTACTGAAACCTCTTCCCATGGATAAACTGTTGTCTTGTAAATTTTGAACTAAATGGTTTCGTTCGAACTAAAGACATTGAAGTAATTGCGCGTTCGAACGAAAACTTTGACAATGGGTACATCAGTTGAAGCTGTCAGTGCAACATATTGATACGTGTACATGGTCCCCCCAGCTCGAATGAACAGGCTTTCCCAGGTCTCCTAACCTACCAGTAAATCGCAGAAGATTATTTTCTTTCGAATGTATACTGACCTCCAAATGCATTTCTGTTCCCTGGGATAAACTTTTCCTTCGCCGAAAACGCCCACTGTTTTTCCAAGGTTCTTCACCGACAGCTTCGCCTAGCTCTAGCTCGTGCTTTCCTCCTGCTTTTTGACAAATAGGCATAGTGTTTTTCCAGGCTTCTTCACCGACAGCTTTTTCGTTTAGCTCCAGCTCGCGCCTTCGTCGTTCTTTTTGATAAATAGGTACAGTATATTCAAGGGGTCTTTTTGTCCGACAATTTCACTCTCCCGATAGCATTTTAACATTCCCGCCTCTTTTTAAGGGAAAGGACATTCCAGCGAATGAGGAAAAATTCCAACTGGTGGGAATGGTTCTCGATGGAAGATGGGACAACCAAACGTGTTTTTTTTTTTGTGGAAAATGTCTTATCTTCCCTTTCCACCGCCTTCTTTCAGCAAAACAAACGGATCCTAATTTGTAAAGGCACGAGGGAACAAGTGAGAGAGCCACGCGCTAGAATATCAGAGCGTGGGTACAGAAATTCTGATACATCCATTTCAGTGGGGCCAACCGCCATAAGGCCTATCGCAATGGGGTCCGTCAGACAGAGGTCATTGGGTTTTCTCCCAGCTTTTTTTAGAGCTTCGCATCTTGTCGTTGCTTGCTGCTTCTCTTCGCTTTTGCTTTGCTTCTCTTCTCACTCACTCTTCCTTCAAAATCATTCCTCTCCTTTCATTTTCTCTTCTCTCATTCTCTTCCTGTTCCATAACCATTTCATCTTTCATCATCGGAATCACACTGACCAGTAACTCATTTTCTTTCCCATTTGCCAGAATCGCCCAGAGAAAAAAAAAATGCCCTCTTCGTTTTTCTCCACCATTGTCTTAAGATCTTCCGCTTTCTTCACGTCCCCTTCCGCACAAGTCCCACGTTTTCCTTCTGATTCTGCTTTCAATGCTTGTCATTGTCATCTTCCAGACCCATTGCGACGCATGGGTTAAAGAATGTGGGTTTCGTGGTTTTGGGAAATATTTCAATAGAAACCTACCAAGTTTTCAGCATTTCTGGGTTTTGTTCAGTATCCTTTCGCTGGTCGCAATGCAATTAGGTGGATTCACTTTTGACCTGTTCTTTTGTTTATAGGAATTAGTTAATGGTTTTTTGGGGAATGGTGTTTAGCATTATATTATTTATGGCGTGTTTTGGTTGTCTGTCCTTTCCTAAATGGGATTCCATTTAGATAAACTATTATATGGAAAGTTGGGAATCGGGTAGATAGACATTTTGTCTCAATCAATGTAGCTGTATATTCCTCTTCTTTTCAGTTGTCTCAGGCTCTCAGCAATTAGATCGGATTAAGCAAATTAATTCTAGTGATTTTTGTGATGTATTTCAATTCTATTAAATACAGGGATGATACATTTTATTGTTCTTTCCTAATTCTATATTTATTCAGCCTCTTGATGAGGAAGGCGCAATGTAGCACTCTACTACTCTGTGCTTTCCTAAAGTTTTGTTTCTTGGTAGTACTTCCACTGCAACATCGGTATTCAACATTTCGATTTGCTTCATAATGAAGGTTTTAGATGGTTCAGATCTGACCTGTATTAAAATCTGATGCTCTTTGTTGCTGAAGTGCCTTTTGTGTTATATGCCTTGATAGATACCATATTTTTTCAAGATACAGATTTTCTTACTTTCAATGAATTCGGAGTACTTCATTTGATTAAGAGATAATTGTATAATTGTTAATTAGATTTATATGGTGCATGACATTATTGATTATGTACATCAGGTTTTCCGCAAAATGATTTGGACTTATCTCCTGGGAAAAGCTTGGATGGAAGTTTCAGGAAGTCTAGTTCTGGTTTGCATCAATGACTCTTCTCATGCTTAGATTATTCCCCCTACATGAAGTTTGGAATATTTTCTGCGTTCTCACGTGTAAATTGCAGTGTTTTCATTTTCGCATTCTCTTATAAAAATTAGAAAGTGGTCCGTTATTGTATGAGAATATTGACAGGCGGATATTTCTGCCTTAATTGTTCCTTATTCTAATAAGGAAACAAACATATTGCTGAGGAATCTTAATATTTGTCCATTGAAAGAAGTTTTGCTGCTAAACTAGCTTGTACTACTCAATGCACATCCACAAGTTCTCCTTGTTGAGTTTGTAAACTTGTGCATCATGCTTCATTATCTTAGTATTTTTACAGAATTTAACAGCTGTATCATTCGAATCACCCTAGGAATTATCTTTTTTGGGTTCTAACTAGTTGCTGCTTTATATACTCTATTATTGATGAGTAGTGAAATGGTTTTCTATATTGCAGTTATCTCCGCTGCTCATAGTGTCTCTGGAACCTCAGGAACTAGCCAGTTTTTTCCTATTTCCAGAAGAGTGTACAGGGGGCTCAAGGACTGTGGAAGAAAACTTGTTGACCTGGAGATTTTCACACAGAATCTTGAGGATTGGGTTTTGGAGAATCTACATGCTGATTCAGAGGAAAGGCAGCAATATTTCAGTTCTCCCTTTACAACTAATGAGTTGCGAAAGCTTGATTTGGCATTGGAGGGGGTCCCATTTCAACAACTAGTACGAATGCCAAACTACTCTGAAGTTTCGGATGATTTAATTGAAGACCATCTCATTGAAGATCAGTATCTAGCCGTTGAAGATTTCCTTCATGCCATTATCATTGGCCTTTGGCGTACATTCTGGCATAAAAGCGGGCCATTGCCACTGTTTGTGTCTTGTCCCTCTCATCCTGGTTCCAAGTTCTACAGTGTTGAAAAGGCAATTTCAAGGGGAAGACTTAAGGAACTTCCTGGTTTAGCTCTGATGGCAAAAACTGGGTGTGATTTGAAAGTTAGATGGGATCAAGTGGTGTCATTTGCATTGTTTAGGTCAGAAGTAATCTCAGAAAATGAGTTGAGAATTTCTTCTCGCACCATCTGTGAAGCTCTATTTTATGGTTTCCATGTTCTTGTTAATCGTAGTTTGAGCAAAGTTAATTCTGTCAATAGTGATTCTGTCTTCCTTCTAGTTCTAGATTCCAAACATGGAGGGGTGGTGAAGTTAAGTGGTGACCTAGGCAAACTTGATTTATTAAACTCAAGCAATCCGTACCAATCTGTGGCTGAATGGTTCAAAGCCTGTGCTGAAGTTGGTGTCACCCGAGCAGAACCGATATGGAACCGCCTAGGAAATGCAAGCTGGGGGGATATGGGAACCTTGCAGGTATTGTTGGCAACTTTCTATTCTATTGCCCAATGGAAGGGGCCACCAAGAAAGTCAGTAGCTTCACTAATCTCAGATCATGGCCTTCGCCTTCAAAAGCGCAGGAACGAGTGCTGCATTATTGAGAGTGAAAATGCTCTGATTCCTTACCAAGGATCAGCTAACTATGAAACTGGAGAGATTCTTGAACTCGACCAGAATGATTTCTTTCTCAGGAAGCAAGCATCTCGCCTGAAGCTCAAGCAAGGTGATGTATTGCTCTTGGATGATCCGCAACAAGGTCAGAGAAGTTTCCAAATTCAGGAGTCGGTTGTAGGTGGGAATTGTTTTCTATATAGTGCTGTTTCTCTTGATCATCCCTCAGAGTTATTGAATTTATACGTGGGCGCCCATCCCTCTAGACTTGAGCCTTCTTGGGAGGACATGAGTCTCTGGTACCAGGTACAACGTCAAACAAAAGTACTAAACATTTTGAGGAATCAAGGAATCGTAAGCAAATATCTGCCAGAAATCATAGCCTCTGGCCGGATTTTGCATTCTGGTCCCTGCAAGAAGGAGAGTCCTGGAGGAAGATGTGACCACCCGTGGTGTGGAACCCCGATACTTGTGACATTTCCAGTAGGGAAGCCACTCTCATCTGTAATGACATTTCCAGTAGGGAAGCCACTCTCATCTGTAATTGCTTATGAAGGACAGTTCTCGGCTGATGAAGCAATTCGCTGCTGCCAGGACTGCTTAGCTGCTCTAAGAAGTGCATCCAAGGCCAATGTCCTACATGGTGACATTTGTCCAGAAAACATCATACAAGTTGTTGAAGGACATGGTTTCAAAAGCCGATATGTCCCCATATCTTGGGGTCGAGCTGTGTTGGAAGACAGGGATAGCCCTGCCATAAACCTGCAGTTCTCATCATCCCATGCTCTTCAACATGGGAAGCTGTGTCCGTCATCTGATGCAGAAAGCATTGTCTATGTCCTCTATTTTATTTGCGGAGGCATGATGCAGCAACAAGACTCCATAGAATCTGCTCTTCAATGGAGGGAGAGAAGCTGGTCGAAGCGAACGATCCAGCAATATCTTGGGCAGGTTTCTGCAGTTTTGAAGGCGTTTGCTGATTATGTGGATAGCCTTTGTGGGACTCCGTACCCAGTTGACTATGATATATGGCTAAAGAGGTTGAATAGAACTGTGGAAGGATCATCATCAGATAGAGGTAAAATGATTGAAGAAGTGGCCACAACATTGAGATTAGAGGATGCTGCAGAGTCTTCTGGAGCTTCTGGGCCTTGATATGATTGCCTAGAAGGGCTTATTTTGATGGTTTGTTTTTGATTTTTTGTAAATTGCAAATTGGAGATTCAAATGCTTTTTATTAGATTGCCATATTGTGTAGGACTTGTTTAGATAGTCAAGTATCATTTTGGCAGAATTTGAAAGGAACAAAGGTATTTCTTGGGAGTGATTACTGTTTTTGTCTGATGGAGAGTTAACAACAAAATTCAAGTGTGTGAATAGATGAGTGTATGCTAAAATTCCACAATCAATTTAAATACATGTTTGCTTCTTATTTGGAAGCATGTGGAGGGTTCTGAAATGGACGAAGTTAAAGCGAATGTGACTGTGTATGCTCTAATTTTTATTTTGCTTTACTTTTTGGGAACTAAACCGACCTCTTTCTTTTTCTCTGTTTTGTTTTGGGATAAGACAACCTCTTCGGCTCTATCTATCTGTCGGGAAGTGTGGCGACCCTTTCTTTTTGTAGTTTTGTTTCGTCTTCAAACTCAAGTTTTTATCTTTGGTCAAAACGCAACTTATATTTTGGAAAGAAACGTTTTTCACAAATGTCTGGATATTTAATCCTGAGGTATTTATTCACTATGTAGGGGACCATGACTAAATTATTGTTTTTTTTTTTTTAAAAAAATCCCACCTGGTTTATCAAAACCGAACCTTCGATTCTGATTAATCCGGATTCGAGTTCTGCAGTAGTAAGGACAATCTTTCCAACAGTGGTAGCCCCATACAATGCCGATTACAAGTGCGTTAGCGCAGTTCAAACCCTAAACAGAGAATCCAACGCCATATTCCGTTGGACTAACCACCTATTTATAACCGGGTGTTAATTAATTTGATAGATGCTTGCTTTTTTCCTTGAAACACAAAAAGCTCCTTTTCCAGCTCACTATATTAATTAACCATTATATCCTCATATTTTTTTTGTTTTTTGTTTTTCTTAAAACCCTTTATTTTCTCTCCCCTTCAATTGATTTTAGTCATTTTCTTTGAAACTAGAAATTTCCCCACCATTTTTGGGCAAACCCTTTGTTGATCATTTAAAATAATTGTGATTATGATTTCATGATCATTCATATTAACAAATCTTAGTATATCCAGACCATTTATAGGAAAATTTCCTTCTGCTAATTAATGCGTAACAGAATTTCTTAAAATTTTACTCTAGGCAACTTAAGCTCTCTATTATTTAACCAATTAAAATATCAGTCTCTATATTTTAAAAAATAAAAAATTTTGTTTTATGAAATTTAGTATTAAAGTTTTTTTTTTCTTAAAAAAATTATTATCATCGGGTATCTAGTTTAGGATCCGTAGTTGCCCCTCTTACTACATATGTCTCCTTTGGACTTGAATTCCAGAGTTAAAAAGATTTAGTGGAGCTTTACACCCTTAGACTAATTTTGTGTTGGTTAGTGTAGTATTAAAATTTTAAATGATTAAAATTATAAGAATTGAGTTAAGGTACATTAAAGTTTATGAATCAATTTTTAACTAAATCAAAATTATTGGAATTGAGTTGCATAACTTCTAAATCAAAACTATAAAAATGATTAATATCATTGTTAGTCCGTATAATTTAATTGAATTTTGATTTTGATCCCTTATTTTTTAAATAATTGGTTTTTGTTTTTATAGTTTTATAAAAAAAATTGGCTTAAGTTAATAATTGATCCTATACTTTAACGAGTTCTAGTTTTAGTCATATACTTTTTTTTTTGTTCAAAGTTTTAGTTATATACTTAAACTTAGACTAAGTTTTTATGAAATATAAAAAACTAAAAAAAAAAAATTGAGACTATAGGAATTTAAACCAAAATTAGATCATATGTAAGGACTAAATACTAATAACCAAACGTTAACACCAGTATTTTTAGTATTTAAATAATAAATAATTTTCTGACATGATGAACCCTTGCCATGGAGATGGAATTTCTTCCATGGCACGCCTTTGGATTTTGGACTTTTGGTATGTTTTACCCTAACTAATCTGAATCCGATTTGGATCATGCAACTGGTGGGTGAGTCTTCAACTTGGCTTTTCTACATTTACAAAGAGCAAATTCAAAATTTTACTTGTGCCCACAAGCCACTTACTACTTATACCAACCGATCTGTAGTTTGGACCGCTTTTAAAGAGTGCGTCGCTTCTTCTTTCCTGTTTTTTGGTTCCCTCGTTTGATGTAGCCTGTTTGGGTTTCCGTTGAGTCAGCGTTCGAGAGAGCGGTTGTCATCTGAGGTGCTGGGCGCTGCCTTATTTGATCCAGAAACTAGTGCTGATGGGGGAAGAGGGAGAATGCTCGAGAGCAAAATCCTCAGATGAAATTTGGGCTAAACTTGGTAACCATACAATCTGAGTTTCTTCTTGGGTAGTTTACACAATGCATGCAAAAATCAGACTCAGACATGCTACTTCGAAATTTCAAACTGGTTACTCTATATTCTTGCATTTTTTCTTGCTAGGGATTCGTCTTTCCCATTACCTGAATTGGATTTTCTTGAAACGCTTTAAAAAATACAAGGACCGGAGGGGAATTGGAAAAATAATGTCTTTTCTCTATTTAACAGCTTCAATGGCACAGACTCTTTTTTCTTTCTCAGAGTAGCTTTAAAACTTATAAGTGATTCCCATAATGTCCACTACTTCGGTACTCGACCATGGAGTTTAGGCTATAACGTGGCCGTCTATTGTAGCTATGTTCGGAATGTTTCTCTGATATCAATTTTTGGCCAGTGATACGGTCGTTTGTTTTATTGAACCATTATACTTGGCGCGCATTTGTGAGGATGTTTCGCGTCGTGAACCAAATGCTAGTTTACAAGCATACTATTTTATATTAACAAATGAAGTGACTGATTTATTTCAAAGTTTTAAACTTTTTTAAGGTGCTAATTTCAGTCAAACTCTCGCCTTTTTTGCAGTTCCATCAGACTCAAGATACTCAGGTGTAGAGATAAGGTCAGATGAGAAAGTAATATGCTCCGAGATCACGTCTTCTGGTGATAAACAAAATTGGTGCAAAATAATAAGGAACTCTGATTTATGTTCTGCCACAATTGAAAACAATAGGTACTCATGCAACTACGTTATATAGTTTAGTAGTGAGTTAGTCCTGCTCCTGATATTCTATGATATCTGTTGTGATTTTCTAAAAGGAGAAAACCTAAGTTTGCTTTCCTAGATGTTTTCTAATTAGGATATTTAATAAGAGTTCCTCTGCATGTTATAGTTTGATTGAAAAACTCGATATCAAACACCTTACAAATTGCACTAAAGTTCAATCCTTATTTAAAATGCTTTATTGGTAAGGCCTAGGAACCATGGCGTTTAGAACTTGAAGATGCAATGGATGTGGCTTTCAGCCTCGTTTGTACATGGTAATAGACAGATGTCATTTAAAACTGTCTTTGAAGCAGATAAATGTTATGTTGTATGGATGTCTAAAAGTAAAACCTTTCAAGTGATGCTTGATATTAGGAATAGTATAACACTTTCTCTCTTTGCATGAATTGAAATCACTATAACTTGTTTCAGCTATATGGAAGGGGTGCAGCACGGCGGTGTGAATAATCCTTACATAGCTTAAGGAATAAATGATAATTTATGGTTTTACATTCCTTTTTCCTGTCTCTTTCTTGAAGCATTGACAATTTGGAAAATTTCCTCTACCTTTTGTTTTTCTGTGCTCTCCTTATTTTTGGCTGTAACTTGCTGTAGTCAAAATACTATACTAGTTGATGGGGCTGAGGTCCACAATGAAGACTCCATTCTTATCAAGGATGGAAGTGAAATCATTTCAGGTCCTGATAGAGAAGGTGCGAGTTATTCTTTCTAAGACCTTTGCTAGTGTAGCAATTCCTTTTCATATTTTCTGGACTAAATCATGTTTAGTTTCATCAAGAAGCAAAGACACAAGGCTAAGTCTATTTGTCAATTCTTGTTGAACAAGGTTGTCTATAAAGCTTTGAAATTGGGTCAACTGACATGTTATGTTTATTTTATTATAGCATTGAAAATTGATTTGACAAATTTGGGCCATATTGATTTTTCATTGTTAATAGCTCTCAAAGTGTTGTCCTTTCGTGAGTAAAGTGAATTAATGAAGAGTTTCTTTTGTATATCAATTTAAAAATTCATGTCATTGGCCATTACATTCTTTTCCGAGTGTACAGAAGCATAATTTTTAGCTAATGAATTGTTGCAATCTTAACCCTAAATGAGATTGCATGTAAACATAGAAAAAGTTGATCACACATCTCTACAATGATCTTTCTTTAAGATGAAAATAAATTGTAATTGGCACCATCAAATACTAAACTTGGGTTTAACTAAAGGCATTTGGTTCTTTTGATCTAAAAGAAAATTTGTTTGCGTTTACTGTAGAGTTGGATAAGTTTCTTAATTTAATCATTCAGTCTCTGATGCCATTTTTTTTCAAAATGTCTAGACTGGTTTTTGGTTACATCTCTTTCTCTTAATGCCATTAGGTTTTGTCAGCTATAAATTTAATATCACGTCTAGCCCAGAAAGCAGCGAGAGGCAGCTAAAGGTTGATAATTGCTAATTTTTCCCCTGCTTTCAATGCATTCGTCATTACCATTCCCATCTACAGCAAAGCAATGTTAATGACCATGTTTGTTTTTGCAGATACATGTGGATGTTGACAATGCAAAATGCAGCATCTGTTTAAACATATGGCATGATGTAGTTACTGTTGCTCCATGCCTCCATAATTTTTGGTGTGCTTCTTATCCTGTACATATTTTTAGATCCCCCCTTTCATTTCATTGGCTTCTGCTTGAACTGCAATGTGGCATTTCAGCAACGGTTGCTTCTCAGAGTGGTTAAGAAGGTCGCAAGAAAACCATTCAACTGTACTCTGTCCTCATTGCAGAGCAGTTGTACAATTTGTTGGCAAAAACCATTTTCTACGAAACATTGCTGAGGTAATTTTATGCAGTAGTGTCAGATGAAAACTAACTTATCTAGACCTGATATAATTAAACAAGCATGAGTTGTCTACAAGAATATCTGCAAAACAGGGACCAAATGGTGATATTGAGTGTGGATGGGAGGGGACATTGGTTCAGACTGTGACGGATAAACTTAGGTCTAATTTCTCAAAATAAATGGGCCTAGTTGTCTATTTGTTTATGTTGACCAAATGCAGAATTCCTACTTGGAGTGAAGTTGACATTGGAGATGAGCCATTGTAATGCCTAAAAGCTTCAACCTATATTGATTGCTCTATACTGGCTTTGCTTCTATTCCTGAATTTTTAGGCGATGCTGTCATTGTGCCGTCTCCTAGATTGAGATTTGATATACTTGTACAAGAGCATAATTTCTTGTCCTAACAAATTCTTAATAAAACCTGATCTAATTTTACTGAGTAAAGTTGACATTGGAGATGATATGATGGGCAATGGGCATGATAGATAAAATTTGACTACTTCCTCACTGTGCAGGCATATGCTACATCCAGCTATTTTGTTCATGTTCTTGTTCATTTTAATTATGTCTTTTATATCATTGTGTGTTGGCCCTCTTAGATTGATCTATCCCTTTTCTTCTCTCCTTTTTTTGTCGTTTTTCCCCTTTTGGATAGGATATACTAAGCGCTGATTCTTCCCTTAGACGCTCAGATGAAGAAGTTGCAGTTTTAGACTCATATTCATTAATACGATCAAACCTTGTGAGTAAGATGATTTGCTGTCCTTTTATTTTGAATGTATGCCTTCAAGCGAAGTACTAGTATTGACCTTACATGGCAAGGACTCTGGTATCTTGTATTGGAGAAGTGTGCTGCCTATTTGAAAGGGAAAGATGCTATTAACAGTTTATTTGTCTCATTGGACATGCCATGTTAAATAAATATTTTAATTCCTTCCTAGTGCATAAGGTGATTGACATTTGACAAAGCAGAATTGTCATCCTGCTCTTGCTTTTTGCATTGCTTGTCTAGCCATACTTGGTCTTTAAAACGAGAATGAACTTGAAATCTTGCTTTTGTTCTTGTGTCAAGTTGTATAATATCATGCCCGTGCCATGCAATCTTTTCTTTTCTTTTTTTGCCAAGAGTTTAATTTTAAGTGATGTTAGTATTGGCCATTGGCCAAAAAGAAAATGTTAGCCAGATAATGGACCTTGCCCTTGCTCGAGCCTCAAGCTAAAATCAATAAAGCCCCTTTCAGTTTTCAAAAATTGTTTGCCACCATGAATTTAATTGGATTTCATGATCTTTCATTGATGATTAATCATTTGAAATTGTATTTGGTTAGGTCATTGGATCTCGAAATAAAAGTCGAAAGAGGGCCTACTCTCCATTGAACGAGCAGAGTGATGACACAAACCTTCGATGCCCACAGTGTGGTAATATAACCGTCATGTAATATCACATATGGAATACCCCAGGACAACACAACTTGTGCAGCATGATATTTTTTGCCCCCTGGATACTTTTCCCTCCACTCCCTGTCATTTCCTTATCCCTTTTGTTCCATTAGGGAAGAATTTTTCATTCATTCCGTACCTATTTGTCTAAATTTGTGATCATTATTCTGACTTTCTTGGTCAATTTCATAATTTAACAAGAGGAGAGGAAATTTTCCTATTTTTTGATCATTTTCATTTCATTTCTGAAGCTTATTGAGTTTATTATGATATTCAGTTGCTCGAGCTGGTGAGTTTCAATGCAACCGAAATACTGTTCATCTTCAATGTCAAGCATGTGGAGGAATGATGCCTTGCCGTAATGGTTTTGGTGTTGCTCAATATTGTGAGTTCTAATTTGTTGTGACTTAAATATGGTGCAGGAAATTGTTTATTTGTTTATTTTCGTGGTTTTCATAGTATTGATTTGAAATTGGGGCGATGAAACATTTCTGTTTGTAACACTAGCTTTTAGACTTTGTACTAGGCTCATTAAAGCAGTGCTTAGTGATTTATTGGATATAGAGATGAACTAGAAGTCAGTGCATTGCGTTTGGATAATAATAAGTAAACAGAGCGGACCTATATTTTCTATTTTGTTTGGTCCTTTTGTAATGAGGTCCAATTTCTCAAAGATTTGACTTGCTAAAGGTTTTTAATTTTCTTTACTTGCAGGTTCAGGGTGTGACAGAGCATTTTGTGGACCATACTGGCACTCTTTAGGAATAACCAGGAGTGACTCTTATCCTGTTTGCAGCCAGGATACTTTAAAACCTGTATGGATTACTTTGAACCATTTGTTGTGCATAGTCATATATATATATATATATATACACGACCAAAAGTGCATAGTCGTATCTGAAAGAGCATAGTTTTTGATCTTTTCGTAAGTAATGCCTCCACTGGGTGGATTTATTTCCATCTTACACCATCCATCTAGTGGGGCAATACAATATTCTTCTTGCTTGATTGTTATTGATGTCTAGGAACTGAGGCTATGGAACTGATATGGTCGCTGAATCTAGAATATAATGTACATGTTTTTTGCTTTGCAGATCGCAGAACATAATATCTCAAGAATCCCTGTTACAGCACATGAAAAGAATTTACATGAACAAAATGTATGCATTTAATGGTCCCAAATGTTGATTGTTCTCAGCTTCAGTCTTTGAACCGATGATGTTTTAATGTGATTTTTATCTCTGTGGTTTGCTAGATCACAGAGAGTTGTATTAGACAAATGGGAAGGACATTTCAGGATGTTATTGCCGAGTGGATAGTAAAGCTGAACAACAGAGAAATAGGTAGAGTGATATAATGGACCGATAACAGTTTATCAGATGTGCATTTTGGTGTTTCAAACGCTCCTGTTTAAATTATTATGCCCACTCGTGCCCTTCATCCTCCTTTCTTCCCTTTACCGTTCCCTGTCGTTCCTTCTCTCTTTCTCGTCTGGCTTGGTCTGGTGGTTCGCCTATAACTTCTTTCCCTTCATATTTTCTTGTTGGTAGCTGGTTGGTTCTTTTCTTCTGCACACTAGTTTATTCACATGTAGAGTCATCTAAATTAGGGATAATATTTTGTTCTTGTCAGATAGAACAAGGTTGCCGTTGAATCACTCTGAGATGATAACTTCTAGGACACTTGTTTGCCGGTAAGCTTCATACTCAATCCAAAGTGGATTTTTGTATATATTTATCAGGTCAAGCCCTATCATTTTGAACCATTTTAAGAGCATATTCTAAACCAGTCTATGTAACTAAATGTTGCATTGCATAACATGTGAGGAGCTTCTGATGTACTGTTTTGAGCTGCTTCTGCCTATTTATATTTTGCATGATTCAGAGTAAAAAAGTAACAGGTATTCTCAACGGTGTTTGGATTAGGTTAAGGTATTAATTTTTTATTGCCTACTTCCCTTCACTAGCAGTGAAAGCTCTAAACTTGAGTTTTTGCAAGTTCATGAAATAATACCTTTTAAGATTTTTTTTTTTTTTTTTTTAGGGGGGGGGGGGGGGCGGTGTTTGGATTCTTTTAGAAGTATGGAAGCATGTGCTTTTGTTTATTCAAGAATCTAGAAACCATGTGGACAATTTTAGAAACCTGTGTGAGGCCATGAACTCATTTGGTACTTTGACATGTCTTAACAATCATTGCTCAATAATTTTTGGCTCCCTTGGTTACCCCAATATTCACACAACCGTGTTGTGATTGTGCAGTGAGTGTTACGAGAAGTTGTTATCGTTCCTTTTGTACTGGTTTCGGGTTTCTCTGCCAAAACATGTAAGTATCACTGTCATCAACTCAAGTATATAATGCTAAATCAGCAGAGTGTGAATCTGGTAGCATTATTATGGATTAAAATGAAGGCGCCATCTTTGTTCTTGTCAAGAAATTTAAAACTGACAGATGATTGATTTATCATGTTGACAGTTAATGCCAGCAGAAGCAGCAAGAAGGGAAGATTGCTGGTATGGATATGCATGTCGAACTCAGCACCACAGCGAAGAGCATGCTCGCAAACGAAATCACGTGTGTCGGCCCTCAAGAGGTTCTCATCCGTAAAATGTAAATATGTTTGTTTGTTTCCTTTCCTTGCTACATTTCTGCCTCTTTCCTTCTTATTCAGAAAATCATGTCCCTATGGTTGACCCGAGGATATTGCCGGCTTTGGTTGGTTTATACGAGTATTGCCGGTGCTTCTTGGGGATGGTCGAACATAATGCTTCAATCACTCATGTTTCTATGGATGTGTTTTGAAAATTAGTCCTAAATATAAATATAGGAGTTAGAAAATTATTGTTTCAACTTCAGATATTAAATTATTAACTAAAAGTTGGTCGATTTTTCAATTTACGAATAAAACAAATATTATAATTTGGAATTAATAATTATTATAATATTATAGTATAAATTTTATTTCAGGGCAGCTGACTGTTATTTTTTTAGAATGTTTGAAAACGTATTGATTGAAATTTATCGGGATTGTCTTGACTCTTGAGTTTAATCACAAAAAACCATCGCTATATTATTCTTCATATTATATAAATACGCACCTAAATATTTTCTTAGTTTTTCTTAGCATTTATTGTAATTAGTACAATGACAGCATATATAAATACGCACCTAAAAGGGTCTTTTATTTATTTATTTTTTTTTGGGGGACCTTCTATGTGTGAAGGCGAAGCTCAGCTTCAGCCCTTTATGGCTTATCAAGCTCAATTTGAGGGTGTCTTTCCCGAAATGATTTTTTTTTAAATGGTAAATTCAATTAGGCAAGTATGAGGAAAAATCAACAAAAAAATATCTCTGAATTTCTAAAAACCCAAAAAATCACTTGATTATACAAAAAAACATTACCAAGATGGTAGAAATGAGATTTTAAAGTGTTGGGATTCCTGCAAAATTGCCCTTCACTGTACTTATTGAAAGTAGTAGTAAATGACAATATTAAAATAGTAGTAAATACTTTTATAAAAATGTTGTCATTCACGTTAGAAGTATAATTAATGATTAAATGTCACTGTTTATAAGTAAGAATGCAATGTTTCGATACTAACTATACTTATAACTATTTCAATAGCAATATCTTTTTTTTTTTTTAATATGAAAATTTTAGGAAAGGGGTTTGGTTCACCCACGATCCAAGAGCAGGGTGAAATCTTCCTTCCACCTAGGTCAATAACAATATTTACTATGTAGTTAGTGAGGCTCAATTTTGTAAAAGCACCAACACTTCAAAATCTTTTATTTTTATTTGCATAACTTTTGAGGATTTTGAAGTTCATGAGGTATTTTCTTGAAGTATAATGGCTTGATTTTTCTGTTTTGAGAAGCATAATTTGGATTGTTAGAAAAGTTGATTTAAACTATTTTGAAAATATCAGTAAATATTAAAAAATTAAAAAAATTAAATGACTCATAATCATTATGTTAATGTAAAATATGACATTTATAGAAACTCAATCTAACGCTTATTTCACAAAATCGGTTGAATTGATTGCATTTAATCTTGGGAAAATCTACCTTGGGCACATATTAGCAAAAAAATGTCAAAAAAGGCCCAAAAAAAAGTCACATGTCAAAAAAGGCCCTAGGGCCTTTTCTGATATTATTTCATAACCGTTAACAACTAAATTAGTACTCGTTAATAACTAAATCAGTAGCATTAACAACAATATCTTAACAACTAAATCAGTTCCATTAACAATTAAATCAGTATCCGTTAACAACTATATCAGTAGACGGTAACAATTAACGTTTTACGAAATAATATCAGAAAAGGCCTTGGGGCATTTTTTAACATGTGACTTTTTCTTAGGTTTTTTTTTTTTTTTTGCTAATATGGGCTCTAAGATGGATTTTCCCTTTAATCTTGATCAAAATTGGAATTGAACAAGTGAAGAATGCATGTAATTTTAATGAGCATCACATGATTATCCCTTAGCATCGTTGGTTTTAGGAGATCAACAGAAAGAAAGGGTTGGTGTTTAATACTTGCAAGCATCTGATTCACCTCCTTTTCCAAAATGCCTTATGGTGCATCATATTCCTTGAATTTATCAAAAAAATATAAATTTTAAAAATACCACTTGATTTTCAAAATTTTAAATAGGTGATTTAACAATAAAACGAGTTGTCAATTGCTTTACTGTTTTTGTCAATAGGATTTTAAAATTTAAGTGATATTTTTTTTTCATTTTCTTAAAAATAAACAAATTTAATCCCAAGAGTCCGGGTCAAAACGTCATCATTAACGTTGGCAATAGGTGGAAGTAAACTATTAAAACCAAACCAATTATTGAACCTGTTGGTTTAATCTGGGTCAAATCAGTCATGATTAAAATAATAGTATAATTTAATTAAATATAAACATTTAATTTAATTCAAAACAACATCATTTTAAGCACATTATAGATAAAATTTTGTATACGTTATATCTCAATTAATTTGTCCAACCCACCAAATTGACCATGCTATATCGTTAGTCCCGTATCAACTAGGTTGATCCTAGGTCATTCCTTTTTTGGTTAAGTACCATTTTTGCCTCGGAAGTATACGCCGATGATCAATTTTGCCCTAGAAGTTTTCTTGGGAGCAATGTTGTCCCGGAAGTATAAAAACGGAGCAATGTTGTCCCTCTGTTAACGGCGTTAACGGTCAACGTTAGTTGACTTCGTTATGTTGACATGGATTATCTACGTGGCATCTCTATCACTTTTTTTATTTTTATTTTTTATGGGTTAAGTAGCAATTTTACTCCGGAAGTAGACTCCTAGGAGCAATGTTGCCCTGAAAGTTTCTTTTTGGCTCAATGTTGCCTTAGAAGAATAAAAAGTAGCAATATTGCCCCTCCATTAACAGCCCTAATGGTCAAACGTTAGTTCCCCCGCAATGGATTGTGCCATTAAGAATGTGTCTATAAATCTACTTCCTTTCCTCATTTTTTATTTGCAATTTTCCTTGTTCTGCAGCAAATTTGCCTTTGAGACTTAAAGGTAGAGAACACCTTAGCTGAGCTCCACGTCTGAAATTTTGTGATGAATTCTAGGTGATTCAAATAATTAATTGTATTTGACACTTTTTGTTATTTTTATTCTCTCAATCATCTCTTTTTACATTGCACCAGAGGTTCGTTAGTCGTTCGCCTAGATAATTCTACAGGCAAGTGATTATTGTTTGGAAAAATGCGTTTGAAGTGCCTGCGACGTACTCATTTTATCTTCTGTTCAGACAAATTTGTTCTTATTTTTTTGTTTGATTTGTTCGAAACATTTTTTTCTGGACAAATTTCGCAGGCGAGTGATTATTGTTTGATTGGGGAATGTCTGCGATGGAGGACGCTATGGGGAAGAAGAAGTAGGTTATGTTTACTTTTTTTAAAATAAAAATTAATTGCCACCCCTACTCCCCCTCGTCATAATTATAATTATAAGATCGGGTTGACTCTCTTTTTTTTGGAAATATTAAGAAAACTAAATAAGTTACTTAATCATAGTACATCCGTTCCTAATTATAAGACCAGATTGACGTTTGACCATTAGGGTTGTTAATAGAGGGGCAACATTGCTACCTTTTTATACTTCCAGGGCAACATTGAGCTAAAAAAAAAAACTTCCACAGCAAAATTGCTCCTGAGAGTCTACTTCCGGGGCAAAATTGCTACTTAACCCATAAAAAAAGTGATAGAGATGCCACATAGACAATCCACGTCAGTATAACAAAGTCAACTAACGTTGATCGTTAACGCCGTTAGCGGAACCCTAACAGAGGGGCAACATTATTCTGTTTTTATACTTCTGAGGCAACATTGCTTTCAAGAAAACTTCCAGGGCAAAATTAATGCTCGGGGTATACTTTTAGGACAAAAATGGTACTTAACCCTTCCTTTTTCAGGTTAATTGATTACTCAGACTACTCAAATTAATCCGGTTGTTAGTCCGGCGGCCGGACCGGCCTAGGTTTAATAACATGATTGGAACATGTGTGTGCGTTAAGAATATGCTGGGTCCCTACTTATCACGCAGGTTTATTTTTTGTATAAACAAAAGCAATGGTCCACTTTGAGGAAGAATTTGGTGCCTTTCTTTGTTTCAATTCCCCTTTTTAATTGGATATTATTATTATCCCATATTTTTATATATATGATCATGTTCGATCGGTCGGTTAGTGACACATGTTCATTAGGTTAGGTGCGCGAATGTGTCATGAAGAGGACTGGGATAATCAAGGATCAACGGTTTGACTCATAGGTGTGATTATTAATAGTATGCCACTTTTGATTGCCTTTGAAATCATGCATGTTGGGAATTAATCTTCATTTTCTTAAATATTGAATATAATTATACGATAATATATTCTTAGTTCTTTAAATCTCTCTCTCTTTTCATATTTTATATATGATTAATTTAAAAGTAAATCATTTGCACCACCAACTTTCGGCCAATGGAAATATATATTAGATATAGCTAGTTATTATACATTCGAGATTTCTTCCAAATTTAACAGCCTGATCAATTACCTATTGTCCTTTGATTTTTTCTTTGGTTTATTATATATTGTACTTATCTTATAAATCATAAAAGTTATTCTTAAAAATCTAATCCAAACACACACTATACGATTTTACTGGTTGTTAGTCGTTGAGATTTTGAGGAGGTAAGTGGTCTTACTTCTGTAGAAAAGAGAATATGAGTTCAAGCCCTGAAAAACGTATTCATTGAGAGAGACAAAAGCCCTTTGAGTTTTGAATTTCGAAAGCAATTATACCCTTGAGCTAGCAAATAAAGAAAAATATATTACAATTTTGGCATACACGTAAATTAAGAATAGTAATTATATATCTCCCTCATGTTTCATATATAAAGCATATTTTAAAAGGTGTTCTTGGTTCTTCCATTTTATAAAACATTTGATAGTCTTAAGAAGTAGAATTTTTTTAAAAAATATATATGTGCTCATATATAATAAAAAGGTAGTGTTTGAGAGAGAGAGAGAGAGAGAGAGTAAAGGAGCATGATTTTGGATTTAGTATATTTAACATTGGAAATCACTTGACAAATTGTGTGTTGTAAACTGATTATATATATTGTTATGAGAAACAATTGGAAATGACGTGTGTATGTGAGACTGTGTGTGTGTGGAAGTTTTAAACTGAGAGATGCATATTGAGTATGTGAGGACACTCAGGGACGGAACATAGATATGACTAGAGGGGGCCATGGCCCCCCCAAAAAAAAAATATTTAAAAATTTTTAGTGCAACTTTTTTTTTTAAAAAAAGTATTAATGTAATAATACAACTTTGGCCCCTTCAAAGTAGTAAAATTAAATTTTGGCCCTCCAACTTCTTCTTCTTTTTCACATTTTCCCCTCTTTTTATATCTTTAGGCTTATAATTCAATCTTTGTTTCATGTAGGGTCTTATATGATTTATGTTAATTTTGTCATTCTTTTCTATATTTCATTTTAATTACCTAAAATTTTTAGCTTATCAATGAAATTTACTTTTGTGGTGTATCTCTTACTATACTTTTACCCATTCTACACTACACTTATAGATGAAGTTAATTGACTTAATTTTATGAATATATATATTTTTTATTCTTTTCATTTTTAATGCATTTAAAACTTTCCTTAAAAAATTTTTTCGGAACCCCCAAATCCCTACACTACTATTTGGCCCCTCCAAATTTTTCCTCCAAGTTCCATCACTAAGGACACTTGAAAGGAAAGAAAGGCATAAAATGAAAAGATGGAGCAAGAATAATTTACATGTGTTGCAAAGAGTGGTGCTCATCATTCATTAGCTTCAGGCGTCGGTGAAGAAAAATGATGAGAGAGCGAGAGATTGTAAGTTTCAAAGAGACTCAAAAAAGCATTAATAAGAAATCAACAAGTATTTCTAGATATATCACTCAATAGAATTAACACAATACGGTTCATAGGAAGATAAATAAATAGAGCAAATTGATCACTTATGCCACCCCACTAAAGAAAATGAAAAATTATATATTTTTTCATATTGCTCTAAATTAAATTATAGAAGAGATTGTGTGTGTGTAACATATAAATATACATATATTTACAGATTCTATTGAGTTTAATTAATATATATATATATATATTGAAAAACAAAAACATTAATTAGGTGTTATACTATTTTGGTATACTTAGTGAATCTCCTTATAACAAATTAACGTGTGAGTAAATTGAAGAAGAGTAATTAGAGTTTGGAGGTGTATAGTAGTCGAGGATATATATAGAATTAATTATATACATATGACAGCTACTAACTACAAGACGACCAAATTATATATGCAGAGAGAGAAGCAACATACTTCAATATGGTAGAGAGAGAGAGAGAGAGAGAGAGAGATGACGAAAATGACGATAAGAGGGATTAGGTAGGGAAGCAAGTAATAAAGTAAAGAGTGCGTTTCATTTCATTTCATCATAACCTTCTAGATCATACTACTATACATTTGTTTACCTTTACTCTCATTTTCATCACTTCCCTCCTTCCACCACATGCATGTTACCTACTCCTTCTAGATCATCTATATAAGTATCACGCACATGATTAAATAAATATTTTAATTCCTGCCTACTGCATAAGGTGATTGACATTTGACAAAGCAGAACTGTCATCCGGCTCTTGTTTTTTGCATTGCTTATTGTCTAGCCATCTTTAAAACGAGAATGAACTTGAAATCTTGCTTTTGTTCTTCTTGTGTCAAGTTGTATAATATCATGCCCATGCCATGCAATCTTTTCTTTTCTTTTTTTTCCCCGGGAGTTTAATTCTAAGTGTTTTTTTTTTAATTTTTTATTTATATTAAAAAGCTTGGGGGGTAAAAACCGGTATCCCACTAGGACCAGTTTAAGTGATATTAGTATTGGCCATTGGCCAAAAAGAAAATGTTAGCCACCAAATACAATTTCAAATGATTAATCATCAATGAAAGATCATGAAATCCAACTAAATGCATGCATGGTGGCTAACATTGAAACCAACAATTTGGGTAACATTTGTGATCATTACCTATTATCTATTTGTCTACATTTGTGATCATTATTCTGACTTTCTTGGTCAAATTCATAATTTAACAATAGGAGAGGAAATGTTCCTAATTTTTGATCATTTTTATTTCATTTCTGAAGCTTATTGAGTTTATTATAATATTCAGTCGCTCAAGTTGGTGAGTTTCAATGCAATCGAAATACTGTTCATCTTCAATGTCAAGCAAGTGGAGGAATGATGCCTTGCCGTAATGGTTTTGGTGTTGCTCAATATTGTGAGTTCTAATTTGTTGTGACTTAAATATGGTGCAGGAAATTGTTTATTTGTTTATTTTCCAGGTTTTCATAGTATTGATTTTAAATTGGGGTGATGAAACATTTCTGTTTGTAACACTAGCTTTTAGACTTTGTACTAGGCTCACTAAAGCAGTGCTTAGTGATTTATTGGATATAGAGATGAACTAGAAGTCAGTGCATTGCATTTGGATAATAATAAGTAAACAGAGCGGACCTATATTTTCTATTTTGTTTGGTCCTTTGTAATGAGGTCCAATTTCTCAAAGATTTGACTTGCGAAAGGTTTTTACTTTTCTTTACTTGCAGGTTCAGGGTTTGACAGAGCATTTTGTGGAGCATACTGGCACACTTTAGGAATAACCAGGAGTGACTCTTATCCTGTTTGCAGCCAGGATACTTTAAAACCTGTATGGATTACTTTGAACCATTTGTTGAGCATAGTCATATATAGATATACAACCAAAAATGCATAGTCGTATCTGAAAGAGCATAGTTTTCCAAAAGTGCATAGTCGTATCTGAAAGAGCATAGTTTTTTATCTCTTCGTAAGTAATGCCTTCACTGGGTGGATTTATTTCCATCTCACACCATCCGTCTAGTGGGGCAATATACAATATTTTTCTTGCTTGGTTGTTATTGATGTCTAGGAACTGAGGCTATGGAACTGATATGGTCGCTGAATCTAGAATATAATGTACATGTTTTTTGCTTTGCAGATCGCAGAACATAATATCTTAGGAATCCCTGTTACAGCACATGAAAAGAATTTACATGAACAGCATGTATGCATTTCATGGTCCCAAATGTTGATTGTTGTCAGCTTCAGTCTTTTAACCGATGATGTTTTAATGTGATTGTTATCTCTCTGGTTTGCTAGATCACAGAGAGTTGTATTAGACAAATGGGAAGGACATTTCAGGATGTTATTGCCGAGTGGATAGTAAAGCTGAACAACAGAGAAATGGGTAGAGTGATATAATGGACCGATAACAGTTTATCAGATGTGCATTTTGGTGTTTTAAACGCTCCTGTTTAAATTATTATGCCCACTCTTATAACTTCTTTCCCTTCGTATTTTCTTGTTGGTAGCTGCTTGGTTCTTTTCTTCTGCACACTAGTTTATTCACGTGTAGAGTCATCTAAATTAGGGATAATACTTTGTTCTTGTCAGATAGAACAAGGTTGCCGCTGAACCACTCCGAGATGATAACTTTTAGGACACTTGTATGCCGGTAAGCTTCATACTCAATCTAAAGTGGATTTATGTATATATTTATCAGGTCAAGCACTATCATTGTGAACCATTTTAAGAGCATATTTTAAACCAGTCTACGTAACTAAATGTTGCATTACATAACATGTGAGGAGCTTCTGATGTACTGTTTTGTGCTGCTTCTGCCTATTTATATTTTGCAAGATTTAGAGTAAAAAAGTAACAGATATTTGCAATGGTGTTTGGATTAGGTCAAGGTATTAGTATTTTATTGCCCCTTCACTAGTGGTGAAAGCTCTAAACTTGAGTTTTCGCAAGTTCATGAAATAATACCTTTTTCAGTTTTTTTTTTTTTTTTGGGGGGGGGGGGGGGGGGGGTTTGGATGCTTTTAGAAGTGTGGAAGCAGCACTCGAGAGTTATTTGTGCTTTTGTTTATTCAAGAATCAAGAAACCATGTAGACAATTTTAGAAACCTGTGTGAGGCCATGAACTCATTTGGTATTTGACATGTCTTAACAATCATTGCTCAATAATTTTTGGCTCCCTTGGTTACTCCAATATTCACATAACGGTTTTGTGATTGTGCAGTGAGTGATACGAGAAGTTGTTATCGTTCCTTTTGTATTGGTTTCGGGTTTCTCTGCCAAAACATGTAAGTACTAAGTATCACTGTCATCAACTCGAGTATATCATGCTAAATCAGCTGTATGTGTGAATTAATCTGGTAGCATCGTTATGGATTAAAATGACAGCGCCATCTTTGTTCTTGTCCAGAAATTTAAAACTGACAGATGATTGATTTATCATGTCGACAGTTAATGCCAGCTGAAGCAGAAAGAAGGGAAGATTGCTGGTATGGATATGCATGTGGAACTCAGCACCACAGCCACTACAAGAAAATGTGAAAATTGTGACGAAATTTGCGAGGGAAAATTTTTCCCTCGCAAAATTCAGCTAATTTGCGAGGGAAAATGGGATTCCCTCGCAAAATTCAGTCAATTTGCGAGGGAAATTTCCCTCACAAAATTAAGTCAATTTGTGAGGGAAAAATTTTTCCTCGCAAAATGGAAAAATTAAGTCATTTTGCGAGGGAATCCCATTTTCCCTCGCAAAATGGAAAATTAAGTCATTTTGCGAGGGAAACCGACGTTCCCTCGCAAAATTACTTAAGTTTGCGGGGGAAAATATTTTTCTCTCGCAGAAAGGACTTTATTTTGCCATTAAAATTTTGTTCACCAAGTTGTGATTTCTCAACCCCTGGTACGCCTCCGCCACTTTCTCTCCTTTGGTCTGCCTCTTTCTCTCCTTGGTACGCCTCAAATCCACCGTCGATCTTGCGCTTCTTCTCCCTCAGGCCGCCGCGAGTCCGTTCCTCAACAGCTGCTGTCGATCGTGCTGATATTTGCAAAATAACTCGGTCCCTCGGTTGCTGTTGCATACTCTTGTCACCGTGTTTAGGGTTTAGGACTGACGGGTAGCACTCTGGTTGTCAGTGGCGGAGTTGAAGTCAAATCACACTCCTGTTCTTACTGATGCTGCACCCATGACGAAATCGAGATTGGGTGTGAATTCGAGTCATTTGCCTTATTCTCCTACAGGGGCAGTTTTTCGGACTGGCCCTCTTCTGACAATACCCAGTAAGAAGACTGGAATTCTTGATGATGTTCGTTGTAGTAGTTGGCTGAATGCCATGAAATCATCTTCTCCTACAGCCAAGAAGATAACAAAGGATATTAATCATGGTTTTGCATCATCTGATGTTGATAGTGCTTATAGTACCTGGCTGGTATTACATACTTTCTGCAGCTCATTGTGTTTGATTTTAGTTTCCATTTTTATAATTCGGGATAGGTTGTTTATTGTATTTCATTTTCCATTCTTTTTCAATATCACAGCTAAAGTATCCATCAGCACTCGCATCTTTTGAGCAAATCGCAAACCATGCAAAAGGCAAGAGAATGGCATTGTTTTTGGATTATGATGGAACTCTTTCACCAATTGTGGATAATCCTGACAGTGCTTTCATGTCTGACAATGTAAGTAATCTTCTCCAGATTTTGGGTTCAGTATTTTAATTGGGAGCTACTCTTTAATGGTTCTTATTTTTCCTGATTTTGATTTGGTAACTTTTCTAGATGTGTGCTGCTGTTAAGAAAGTGGCAGAGCTTTTTCCCACTGCAATAATTAGTGAAAGAGCATTCGAACCTTCAGACCCAATTTGCTTGGCTTCTCTTGAACAGTTTATTGCAATTTTCTCTTGAACAGTTTATTGCAATTTTCTTTCTCTTTTTGTTGTTCTGTATCTATATGCACGTTTGTTCTCGTGCAGAGCATTCGAACCTTCAGACCCAATTTGCTCAGGTACATGAATTTGTAGGACTAACTGAACTCTATTATGCTGGTAGCCATGGGATGGACATCATTGGTCCTGTGAGACAATCTGTATCTAATGACCATCCTAATTGCATTAGGTCTACTGACAATTAGGTACTAGGGTACAACCAAAGTTTAGATCCGATATTAGCTTTTATGTCTGTTTCTCTCATCTTCTCAAAAGGGGCCTCTTTTAAGATCTTTGAAAATGAACACAGGGAAAGGAAGTTAATTTATTCCAACCCGCTGCTGAATTCTTGCCCAGGATTGATAAGTTGGGTATATTTGAAAAATCCTACTGTGAATCAGATTCTGATCTTTTTCTCTATTGGACTATGGCATTCTGACATACTTATGTTTGAGCAGGTGCTTGATTCCCTCATTGAATGTACAAAAGACATTAAAGGAGCAAAAGTTGAGAACAATAAATTTTGTGTCTCTGTCCATTATCGCAATGTAGAGAAGGTAAATGATTGTGTTCTTATACTTAGTATTTTGCTTAGCTGCCTATTACTTTTTATTAAAGATTAATTGTTCTTAATTAAAATGCAGAATTGGAAAATAGTGGGCCAAAGGGTCCTTGATATTCTGAAGGACTATCCACGTTTGCGATTGACCCATGGGCGCAAGGTACTAAATCAAACTATTGAATTATGACTAATCACATTGACCTTGAATGCTAGATTTTAGAAAAATTAGACCACAAAAATTAAATGAGCAAGTATTTGGTATTCTCTTTTCTTTTGGAAATAAATTGTATTCTAAAACATAGTAGTAGAGTTCAAATTGGTGACAAGTTAACTTGAAAGTTACGAGCGTAATAGTTGTGATGGAAAATTTTTAATTCAGTTGTGGAATTTTGTGGAAATCGTTGACAATACACAATATATAGCTAACCTAAAGCAACCTATCCTGTATAAGATTATTTAATAACCTGTGTTCATTACTTTTCAGGTTTTAGAGGTCCGCCCAGTGATTGATTGGGATAAGGGGAAAGCCGTCACATTTTTACTTGAGTCTCTTGGTGAGTTAATTTGCTATTTATTTACTTCTTGGTTACTTTATGGAATGTTATAGTTATCTTTGTTTTGCAGCAAGTGACATTAGAAATGTATTTACAGGGCTTAGCAACTGTGATATGTGCTGCCTATATATGTTGGAGATGATCGGACAGATGAAGATGCTTTTAAGGTGTGACACTTGACATGCACTAATTTATAATGGCCCCAAAATTATTTTCTTTCACCATTTTTTTTCTTCTTCTCTCAATTTCCCTGATCAACTGAATTCAACAGGTTTTGAGGGAGGGAAATAAAGGTTATGGCATAGAAGTCGATATGGTGGGGATTTTTTTCTCCAGGTTTGTTTTCCAATTTTAATCTTATTGTTAACACATAGAAGTCTTAAATTACACAATTATCTACAAGATTTATAAATCCCAAAAGATGATATGATCATTATCATATAAATCTACTAGAATCTTGTATTCACAGTATGTGGCCTTTAACTTATCCGTTGATGTTTATATTTGCAGGTTATGGAATCACTAAGGGTGAGATCACAAAAAACTGCTCAGTATCAACTATCAAGGCGAGGTTTCCCTACGAGTATGCTTTCATCTTATTGAACTGCTCCTTTCAACAGGATTTCCTATGGATTTTGGGATATTATAAATTAGGGCTCTGAGATTTTACATGTTTTCCCTGATTCATTCTTTCCATCTTAAATATGCGCAAGTATGGATATGTTGCTCCATATGATGTGCCTGTATTGCTTCAACAACATATTGTAAGAGGGGAGATTCTAGACTCACTGTGGAGGTAATAATTCTTTATAATGTTTTGTTATGCAGCTTATGTGGATTTGGTTCTTTCAGTTATAGTGCATGATGTAGAGGACAATAGTTTTGGAGCTGTCTCTGGTGGGGATTCTTATTTGGGGTAGAACATTTAAGGCTGATTTTGTACTAGGTTTGGTTATCTTGGTTGATGAGGTAATTGGATTTTTGTTTTGGGAATTTCATACACTATTAAAAGTGCATGACACATTCATTGAAACCTCTATCATTTTGCAGGTGTATCAAGAAAATATTTATGATATATAAGGCTTTTATTTTCTAATTTTTTATATTTTTATCTAATTTTTTTTCTGATTTTTTAAATTTTTTTTAAAAAATAAATTGAATTTTGCGAGGGAAAATTATTTCCCTCGCAAATTATAATTTTTTAATTTTTTTTAAAAAATAAATTAAATTTTGCAAGGGAAAAGTTTTTCCCTCACAAATTTCAGTATTTTGCGAGGAAAATTTTTTCCCTCGCAAAATTCAGAATTTTGCGAGGGAAACTTTTTCCCTTGCAAATTTCAACTTTTGCGAGGGAAAATTATTCCCTCGCAAAATTCTGAATTTGCGACGGAAAATGGTATTTTTGCGACGGAAAATTATTTTGTGATGGCGATTTTTGCGACGGAACTTTTTCCGTCGCAAATTCCACCGCAAATCAGTTTTGCGACGGAAAATGGCTTTTTTGCGAGAGAATTTTTCCGCCGCAAAAAACTATTTTTTTTGTAGTGAGCGAAGAGCATGCTCGCAAACGAAATCATGTGTGTCGGCCCTCAAGAGGTTCTCATACGTAAAATGTAAATATGTTTGTTTGTTTCCTTTCCTTGTTACATTTCTTGCTCTTTCTTTCTTATTCAGAAAATCATGTCCCTACCGGAGGATATTGCCGGCTTTGGTTGGTTTAGACGAGTATTGCCGGTGCTTCGTGGGGATGGTAGGACATAATGCCTCAATGAATCATATTTCTATGGATGTGTTTTGAAAAATAGTCCTGGAGTCAGATAAAGGGTTTCCTCTGATTGTAAATATAAAACCTCAATCTATTTTGTCTTCCAAATCTAATTTTCTTTCATACAATATGCTCATTCATTGCGCATATGAGGATTTTTTTTTAATTTTAATTAAGACTAGTTACAAATGCACATGATTAGAAAGTTTTTTTTAAGGCAAACCAACACATATATAAGCTATTAATGACTAACTTATTTAATATCCACAAATTTAGACTGAGGGGAGTATCACTACAAAAAAACGTTGGATTATCGACGGAAGTTATTGATGGAATTTTGTCAGTAATTGGATCTCTGACGGAAAACATCTGTCGCACAGAAAAAACCGTGACAAAAGACCTTATCAACTTAATTACTAATGGAATTTCGTTGGTAATTTCTTAATTTCTTGGGTCGGTAATTCCGTTCTTAATTTAAAGTTTTTTTTTGTAGTTATAATTATTAACATATGGTACCGATTATATGTGGAGGAAGTTTTGTTAGTAGAGGCTCTCTTCTCAAGAGAGAGATTAATCTTTGTTGATGATGGATAATACTTCCTATCCCACAAGAAGAAGAAAAATCAAGCTTTGCTTCTCAAGGGATGCACAAGGTTATCAAGAATGACATTCAAGGACCAATACAAAAGGTCACCTTATGGGAGAATTTTGATTCATGTGATTGGTAAATTGATGTTTTATTATTGTTTCAACTTCAGTAATTTAAGATATTAAATTATTAACTAAAAGCTGGTCGATTTTTCAATTTACAAATAAAACAAATATTATAATTTGGAATTAATAATTAATTATAATATTATAGTATAAATTTTATTTCAGGGCTGATTGCTTTTTTCAGAATGTTTGGGAATGCATTAAAATTTATCGGGATTGTCTTGAGTTTAACCACAAAAACCATCACTATATCATTCTTATTTATATTATATAAATACGCCCCCTATATATTTTCTTAGTTTTTCTTAGCATTTATTGTAATTAGAGTTGAGAATTAGGGTTGGTTTTTGACAAACTTGAGCCCAAAAGGGCCTTTTATTTTATTTTTATTTTTTGGACCTTCAGCCCTTTAGGGCTTATCAAGCTCAATTTGAGGGTGTCTTTCCCAAAATGATTTTTTTTTTAAAAAAAAAGTATGAAGAAAAATCAACAAAAAATATCTCTGAATTTATAAAATCCCAAAAAATCACTTGAATATATTACCAAGATGGTAGAAATATGAGATTTTAAAGTGTTGGGATTCTTGTAAACTTGCCTTCACTTATTGCACTTGTTGAAAGTAGTATAGTAGTAGTAAACGACGTTATTAAAATAGTAAATATTTTTATACATGTTATAAGTATAATTAATGATTAAATGTCACTGTTTACAAGTAGGAATGCAATGTTTCAATTACTAACTATACTTGTAACTATTTTAATAACAATATTTATTATGTAGTTAGTGAGGGGTAATTTTGTAAAAGCACCAACCCTTCAAAATCTCTTATTCTTACCCTTTTCCACATTTGTCCTTTTATTTATTTGCATAACATTTTGAGGATTTTGAAGTTCGTGTGGTATTTTTATGAGATTTTTTAGAAGTGTAACGACTTTTTTTTTTTTTTTGGAGAAGCATAAGTTGTATTGTTATAAAAATTCATTTAAACAATTAAACTATTTTGAAAATATCAGTAAATATTGAAAAATTCAAAAAAATAAATAAATGACTCATAATCATCATGTTAATGTCAAATATGACATTTATGGCTGGCAACTCAATTTAACGCTTATTTCCCAAAATCGGTCGAATTAATTGCATTTAATCTTGGTCAAAATTGGAATCGAACAAGTGAAGAATACATGTAAGTTTAAGGAGCATCACATGATTACCCCTTAGCGTCGTTGGTTTTAGGAGATCAGCAGAAAGAAAGGGTTGGAGTTTAATACTTGCAAGCATCTGATTCACCTCCTTTTCCAAAATGCCTTATGGTGCATCATATTCCTTGAATTTATTAAGAAAATATAAATTTTAAAAATACCACTTGATCTTCAAAACTATAAATAAGTGATTCAAAAATAAAACGAGTTGTCAATTGTTTTACTGTTTTTGTTAATTCCATTACTTTTTTTATCAACAGGATTTTTAAATTCAAGTAATATTTTTCTATTATTCTCTAAAAAGTAAACAAATTTAATCTCAAGAGTCAGGATCAAAATATCATCAATAACGTCGGCAATAGGTGGAAGCAAACCATTAAAACCAGACCAATTATTGAACTCGTCAGTTTAATCCGGGTCAAATCAGTCATGATTAAAATAATAGTATAATTTAATTAAATATAAAAGTTTAGTTTAATTCAAAACAATGTCATTTTAAGCACATTAAAGATAATTTGTATACGTTATATCTCAATTAATTTGTCCAATGCACTAAATTGACCATGCTATATCGTTAGTCCCGTATCAACTAGGTTGATCCTAGGTCATTCCTTTTCCAAGTTAATTGATTACTCAGACTACTCAAATTAGTCGGGTTGTTACTCCGGCCGGCCAGACCGGTCTAGGTTTAATAACATGAGTGGAAAATGTGTGTGTTTTAAGAATATGCCGGGTCCCTACTTATCACGCAGGTTTCTTTTTTGTATAAACAAAAGCAATGGTCCACTTTGAGGAAGAATTTGGTGCCTTTCTTTGTTTCAATTCCCCTTTTTAATTGGATATTATTATTATCCCATATTTTCATATATATGATAATATTCGATCGGTGGGTTAGCGACACATGTTCATTAGGTTAGGTGCGCGAATATGTCATGAAGAGGACTGGGATAATCAAGGGTCAACGGTTTGACTCATATAGGTGTGATTATTAATAGTATGCCACTTTTGATTGCCTATGAAATCATGCATGTTGGGAATTAATCTTCATTTTCTTAAATATTGAATATAATTATACCATAATATATTCTTAGTTCTTTAAATCTCTCTTTCTTTTCCTATTTTATATATTATTAATTTAAAATTGAATCATCAATTGCACCACCAACTTTCGGCCAATGGAAATATATATTAGATATAGCTAGTTATTATATATTCGAGATTTCTGCCAAATTTATCAGCCTGATCAATTACCTATTGTCCTTTGATTTATTATATATTATACTTATCTTATAAATCGTAAAAATTATTTTTTAAAAACTAATCCAAACACACACTATATGTTACGATTTGACTTGTTGTTAGTTGAGATCTTAAGGAGATAAGTAGTCTCACTTACGTAGAAAAGAGAATATAAGTTCGAGTCCTGAAAACCACATTCATTAACAGAGACAAAAACTCTTTGAGTTTTGAATTTTGAAAGCAATTATACCCTTGACCTAGCAAATAAAGAAAAATATATTACAATCAGTAATTAAGAATAGTAATTATATATACTCCCCCATGTTTCATATATAATGCATCTTTTAAAAGGAGTTATTGGTTCTTCCATTTTATAAAACATTCGATAGTCTTAAGAAGTAGTTTTATATATATATATGTGTGTGTGCTCTCATATTTAATAAAAAGGTAGTGTTTGAGAGAGAGAGTAAAGGATCATGATTTTGGATTTAGTATAGTTGAATATTGGAAATCACTTGACAAATTGTTTGTTGTAAACTGATTTTTATTGTTGTGAGAAACAATCACTACAAAAATTTTCGGATTTTGCTACGGAAAAATTCCGTAGCAAATTCCGTAGCAAAATCATTTTGCTACGGAAAAATATGGATTTTCCGTAGCAAAATGATTTTGCTACGGAATTTGCTACGGAATTTTTCCGTAGCAAAATCCTTCGTCGCAAATTGCGACGGACAAGGAAAATCCGTCGCAAATTGCGACGGATTTTCCTTTCCGTCGCAAATTTACTACGGAAAAAAATTCCGTAGCAAATTTGCTACGGAAAATTTTCCGTAGCAAATTGCTACGGAATTAATTCCGTAGCAAATTTGAATTTTGCTACGGAATATTTTCCGTAGCAAATTTGCTACGGAATTTTTTTCCGTAGCAAATTCTTTTTTTTTTTAATTTTTTCTAATTTATTTTTTTTATTTTTATATTTTTTAATTTTTATTAAAAAATTATTAAAAATTACATAAAAAATTATTTAAAAATATTAAAATTACATAAAAATTATGGAAAAAATTGTATATTATTATTATTATTATTTATATATATATATATATCATGAATCATATATTTATGAGAAAGCTAATTGGGAAACGTAATTATATAATAAGATATAAATAACCTACAAGCAATAAACTACTATTAGCAACAGGGATACAACTTTTCAAGAATAGCACAACGCTATTAGATATACATAGAGAAACAAAATATTCCCAGCGTTTTAAACATCCGAAAAAGAAAAAGTACATAGTAAAATGAAGACAACATTGACGCTATGAATCCTATTTTTGAACCTAAGACAGAGAAGTTCCCTTCCCCTTCTTAGCCCCTCCAATCTCAAAATGCTGCACCTATGCAAAAACAAACAATTGAATTATCAGTCAAGTGTGATACAATATGCCAAAAAAAAAAACATAACACATGTAAAGCACGCCATGATTGATATACCAACCTTAATAAGGTGTTGGGATACATGTTTACTACTTAATCAAAATACGACACCAACAATATGAAATTGTTTTCATGAGTAATGTGCTGGTACAACCATTATGAAGATTTTTTTTAACACCTTAATGAGTAGTAGTTATCCCCTACGCAAGGAATTGTTTAGACTGTCATGTTAAACACTGCCAAGACATTCATAAACAAGAAATGATTTCAGAAAATTTTCCTCCCATCTGGTGTCTTATTTTTCACATTACATAGCTTCAGGCTTATGGAAACTCAATTTCAGACAAGTCACTAACTGAAACGAGAGACATAGCAAAATACAGATGCTCACCTATGTTCTCTTCTATGCGAAGAACAAAATGTCTGCAGAACGCAAGTATAACTGCTTAGGAATCATTGAGAACAAAATTACAAACTGGGGACTAGAAAGTCATCATTAATCTCACAAGACCTCCTGCTGCTGTCAATAGCTGGTTCCACAGGATGTGCCTCTCCATGTCTTAAGAAAGCCCGAGCAAACAATTCACCTAGTTAAATATTTCCTTTATTGCGGTAATAACTTTTTATTTAAAAGAAGTAAACTGGATAATCCTATCAGAGAAGCTCTTATATGCTCTTATCTTACCTGTTTTCTTACCTTCAAGCCTTATAATGCATTCCGCTCCCTTGCTAATAACTTTCAATACTCCATCCCATGCCCATTTGTTGGCATCCCATTCATCAACCCTAAAACAAACTCCAAACGTGTAAAATGTTCGGTAATTACAGGAATAGCACTTAATAATCAGAGGGTTATCAAAGAGTAGGAAATCAAAAAAAAGGTTTGCAATCTGGAAATTTCGGGTCTTACAAGCAAGATGTAGAAACCTAACCATGGTAAAGATGCATTAAACAAATCATACGCATGTCAGACAAGGAGTAAAGATTTGAGGTTGATCAGAAACATGTAAGAAGCTGCACTCTTCCTTGGGGGTATCTGCACAAATAGTGGGACACATTAGCTTGACACCAGAATTTCTAAATTCCAGCTGGTCATTTTTTCCATTAAGTGACATTATTCAAATATTAAAAAAAATCAAACGTGATCCTTCTAACTTCAACTCTCCTGTGATTAGCAAATTGAACCTTCATCAATCTATTGCAATCTTCTAGTTAAACCAATTGCTGGGGAAATAAACATATGTACCCTAAAGCCCAAATTGCAAAATCAATAAACTAGCAACACACATTCAATTTTTTCTTTAGTTCTTTTCAATGAAAGACCTCGGAAACATAGCTAAAGCTTTTTTAACATATAAACCTAGCATTCAGAAACTTGAAAGAGAATGAGTTCCAACCCGCTTCAGTATCTTGGGACTCGTCCACGCTTTATTGAGCGACGTCGTCTTTCTTGTCCTCCGCTTGCATTGCAACTTCAATGCCAAAGAAATGAGAGGAGAAGAAGAAGGAACCGGATATTGGAGAATTCTGGGCTCGCAGTTTCAGAGACACAGTGAACGCAGGGGAAGAAGAGACGGGAATGTCCGTCTCGTTTTCATTCTCAAAGGAGTGACGAACAAGCAGCCATAAAAGGTTGAATTGGTGAAAAGCACCAAAATATTAATTTTTAAATATTTTTTACCTAAATATGCTGAACCACCACAAGCGGCCGCGACTAAGATTTCGAGAGGCTGAGAGTATGAAATCGACGAGGGTGAGTGAGAATGTGAGATTGACGAGGCTGAGAGAGTGAGATCGAAATCTGAGAGGGGCTGAACACTGAACCAAAACCCTAAAAAAACCACAACCAAAATCAAAAGACCAGATTCACAAAATGAAACCATAATAATAAAAACCTCAAAACAGAGTCGATTCATTACGAGAAATCAAGAACTAGAGGTCGAGACTGAGATTCGAACGTTGAACCAACAGAAGCCGCCGAGATTGAGATCTAAGAGTGAGAGGCCGAGACTAAAATCTGAACATTGAACCAGAAGAAGCGGCCGAGAGGTTGAGCCTGAGGGCGACGATGAGCTGTGATCTGAGAGTGAGAGCGCCGACGAGCTGAGATCTGAGAGAGATAGCGAGACGAGCGAGATTTGAGAGTGAGCCACAGACTTCACGATAGAACGAGAAGGAAGGAAGGTTTGAGACTTAGGTTATTTTTAAGCAAGGGTTACAATCAAAGAGGAAATTTGCTACGGATTTGAAATTCCGTAGCAAAATTTGCTACAGAATTCCAAATCCGTAGCAAAAATTTGCTACGGAATTTTTTTCCGTAGCAAAATTTTGCGACGGAAAAATAAATCCGTAGCAAATTTTGCTACGGAATTGCAATTCCGTAGCAAATTTTGCTACGGATTTCAAATTCCGTAGCAAAATTTTGCGACGGAAAAATAAATCCGTCGCAATTTGCTACGGAATTGTAATTCCGTAGCAAATTGCGACGGATTTGAATTCCGTAGCAAAATTTGCTACGGAATTGAAAATCCGTAGCAATTTGCTACGGAATTTTTTCCGTAGCAAAATTCCGTAGCAAAATCCAGTTTTTCTTGTAGTGAATTGGAAATGACTTGTACATTTGAGACATGTGACAGTGTGAGAGAGTGTGTGTGAGTTTTAAACTGAGAGATGCAAATGGTGTATGTGAGGGCACTTGAAACGAAAGAAAGGCATAAAATGAAAAGATGAAGCAAGAATAATTTACATGTGTTGCAAAGAGTGGTGCTCATTCATTAGCTTCAGGCGATGGTGAAGAAAAATGATGAGAGAGAGAGATTGTAAGTTTCAAACAGTGTTAATAGAAAATCAACAGGTATTTCCAAATATATTACACAAAAGAATTGACACAATACCCTTAATCGATTGGAATAGAGAAAATTCTATCCTTGTTGCAAACATAGGACACTGTTATAAAATATGGATACTACTTAAGGTTCTGAAAACCGGACCGGTGACTGAACTGGTGGGAGTACTAAGTCAAGGATCAGTGGGTCAGACCGATCAGACCAGTATTAATTAAAAAAATATAATTTAATTAAAAATATTTTGTTAAACAATAAAAAATATTCATATTTTAAACAATATATTTTGTTAATCATTTTTTATTGACTACTTTTAAACAGCTGTAAATGTATGGAATATTATATTTATTTATTTTTTTGAAAAAAAAAAACACACAGAGATCAGTTTTTCACCGGCTTCCTTCCTTCCATTAGTTTCTTCTTCTTCTTTTTTTTTTCAAACCTTGATGTACTTTCTGACTAATGTGAACTATTGCTTCTCTTTTTTTTTTTTTTTTTTTTGGGTTGAAAAACGAGATCAGTCACGTCTACGAGTAGGTATGAAATTATTAATTGTAGCTTTACCCTTCCTTCCCTCTTTCATCTTTTTACTCTTCCTCCCCTTTTTCTTTTTTTCGCTGGAAGTCTTCTTCCCTCTTTCATTGGTGAGGCACCATCATCACGGAGTTGGCTTCCATCCTCTTCCTTTTTCATCCTCTTCCCATCATCTTCTTCAACTCAACCCTTAGATTGAAATATCAACGGTTCATATTTAATCTGTTATAAAAAAAATTAATAAAAAATTAAATTTTTAATAAAATATTTAAAATAATATTTTTATAAAAGATTAAATCTGAACGGTTGAGATTTCGATCCAATAGTTGAAATGAAGAAGAGGATGGGAAGAGGACAGGAAGGGAAGAGGATGGAAACCAAGTCCCCACCGTCACCTTCAGCAAACAAATATGAGACACCGCCATTGACGAAGATGAGGTCTCTCCAGTCTGATTGATGGTTTATTTCGTTCGAGTCTATGGTTTTTGTTTCCGTTTTTCTCAGTTTACTGCTTCTCTCTCTGTAAATCTCATGGCAGCGGCAGCGGCCACCGCCACCACCACCACCAAGGCCTTCAATGTTGAGAAATCGACTCCATCAAACTTGATTTGTTCAAACAATCGGTAGCATGATCAGATCTCTCTCTCCTCCTTTCTCTTTCTCTTTTCTTGCTGCCTTCAGTTTAGGCGACATTTTGGGGGGGAAAAAATCAGAACGTTGTGGTTCGGTCAACTCGGGACCCCGGTTCTACCCCTAGCTCGGACCGGTTTTCCGGTCGGTTCGCCGGTTTCCGGTCCAAACCGGCCTGTTCGGTCCGGGTTTGAAAACATTGATACTACTACTCTAAAAGAAGTCATTTTTTTAAAAAAGGAAGTAAAAAATGAAGGTGGTAGTATTGTTGTAATTATTTACTTGAGTTCGAGACTTTAGATGTCTAAATGTATATTTAGGACACCAAATAATGACTTTTGGCATCCGGAATCTATATTCAAGACGCCAAAAATCAGCACTAATTAGGCTGTTTTGTGATTTTTGGCGTCCTAAATAAATTTTAGGACACCTTACATAAGGCGTCTTGAATCAATTTTAAGACGTCTTAAGTATGAATTTTTTTATGTTCTGTGAGACGTCCCTCTAAATGAGATGTTAATTAGGTCTTATTTCAGATGTTAAATAGGTATTTTGTAGTAGTGCGATTCAGAGAGATAAATAAATAGATAAAATTGATCACTTATGTGTCACCTCATAGATGCAAATATATATATATATATATTTCATATTGCTCTAAATTATAGAAGAGATTGTATGTATGTGTGTGTATATTGAAATATATTTAAAAACAACAAAAACATTAACTAGGCCGTATACTATTTTGATATACTTAATAAATCTCTTTATAAGAACATATGCATTATGTTATCATTTTCATAGACAAATTAATGTGTGAGTAACTTGAAGAAGAGTAATTAGAGTATGGAGGTGTATAGTGGTCGAGGATGTAGAATTATATACATACGACAGCTACTAACTACAAGACGACCAAATTATATATGCAGAGAGAGAAGCAAGGTACTTCAATAATGGTAGAGAGAGAGAGAGAGAGAGAGAGATAATGACATGATGATAAGAGGGATTAGGTAAGGAAGCAAGTAATAAAGTAAAGAGTGCGTTTCATTTCATCATAACCTTCTAGATCATATATAGTACTATACATATATTTATTTACCTATACTCTCATTTTCATCACTTCCCTCTTTCCACCACATACATGTTACCTACTCCTTCTAGATCATCTATACAAGTACGTACTATATCACGCACATGATTATATAATATTTCAATGACAAATTCTAACTCAAGTTTTTTTTAAAAAAGGGAAAATCCCAAGAAAATATTACCGTCTTTGGTTTTTATTATAAGACATCAACTTCTAATTCTCACAAATCAATAAAATTAGTTAAAAGCATTAAAGTTGTCTTAAAATTCAAGTGATTTTCAATTGCCCATACTAACTACTCTAAATTCAAATATCGTACAAATTAGTGTTATCCACACTACCCTTATTAAATAAGGATAAATATAAAAAAATAAATTAAATGCACTTTGGAAACTTGTAAATAATCTATAAAAAAGGTTAAGAATACTTGTTAGTTGGTGTCTTATAATACAGATCAAAGCAGTAGTTGAATTTTAAAATGTTGAATAAGTAATTTTTCAATAAAACAAGTTATCAATTGCTTTATTATATTGTTTTGCTTGTTAGTCTTATTATTGTTGTTATTAATAGGATTTTAAAATTTAAGTATGATTTTTTAGTTATTTTCTTTAAGAAAAAATCATGAGAACAAATTTTCTAAAAATGGAAGGAAAAATGGGTAGGTGGGTTGTGACGTCACGGCTTTATATCTACCAACCCCAACCCAATTGATATTACATTCACTCATTCTATGCTCTTCCTCATCTCATCCTTACGTTAGGAATAGCAAAGTAGGCCCCACTTCTCCCCCCACCAAACCGCCCTCTCAATCACACAAGCTTGTGCCTTTTGCTATCCCCCTCTCAATTTTTTAATACAAAAGATTTGGTGGTTTGAGTATCGTACGTTCATTTGAGTTAGGATATGCCTTCGGATTTTTTTTAAAAAAGTACACTTAAAAAAAGATAATTATAAATCACCTATCAATAAAATCTATACAAAGATAGTGAAATTAAAACTCATAATATTGTCGTTTATATGAGTCCTGCTCTTAATTACCGATTGGATCAATCTTTATTTGTCTCTTTCTCTCTGTTTTTTTCTTTGTTTAGTTATAATTTGGATTATTCTGTTTATCCGTTAGTTTACCTTTTCTCCTCTTAATAATCTTTATTCTCACCCACAAAATTCTGATCCAGTGGTTCATAACAACTTGCCACCTCTCTACCATTGAATTTCTTGAAAAAGCTCTTCTCTCTTTATCCTCCATCTTTATCTCTCATATATATTCAGATTTCCTGATCCTATATCTTTGATTTCATACTTTACCTGCTATATGCTATATATTATTCCCTCTTATATTATCATAAAGCCCTTCTCTAAATGATCCTTAATTAATATAAAATCCTTTACGTACGTAAACCTTTGCTTTTAATCTGCATTTTCTAATTAATTAATTAAAGAATATAATCTCTTAGACCAACGTACGTAACTAAACAATAATATTCTCCAATTCATGAATACTTTTAATAATCTTAAATCATTAACTAATTAATTTTAACAGAATTTCTTGCTATACAAAGTTGTTTGAAGAATGATCAAACTGCTAAGGTTGTTGTTATCAATATCCTTCTTTAATACTTTTAGATGACGATGATGAGAAAACATCAAAACCCTCACGCTTCTTCTTCTCTTACATATCTTGCGACTTTCTTTGTGTTTCTCTGTTGGGTCTTTTTCTCGTTTCTTTTTTCCTCTCCTCACACTTTGATTTTTTCCGCTTCTAGTAACCTCACTGACGTTATATTTACTGTATTTAGTTTACTAGCCGTTGACCTCCCAAAATTGAATTCCTTCACAATTGATCAAGAATGTTCCGTTATCCATATTGTTAAGAGACACTAAGGTGATATAAAGATGATATAAATTGATTAGTTAGTCAGGGTTCCAGTCTATATAAAGGGTTTTAGCTTATATGGTTTTGTGTGTTAGGGAGTGAGATCCATACCATGTTCATCTCTCTAAAGGAAAATCCCTCTTAGTCTCCAAGTGGGGTTTTGATTATCTCCCTCAATTGAGGGTAATTTATCAGAGATAATTCAAGTAGATTATTGTTTGTATGAGCATGTTGTTCTTATATGGCTAGTACAAGATTCTTTATCTTCTTCATTATATTCTTCTGATTACTATTGTTAACATGATATCGGAGCCAGGTTGCGATCTAGGACCTATGGGTTATATTGGATAGTGAGATCCACACCATGTCTTCTAGAGAGAGCTTGATAATTTGAGTCTTTCTCTAAAAGGAAGTCCCTTTTAATTAGTGCCCAAGTGAGGTTTGGTTATCTCTTTCAAGTAAAGATAGATTAGAGATAATCCAAATGGATTATAGTTTGTATGAATGTGTTGCTCTTATATATGGTTAATACATTCTTTATCTTCTTCATTATATTCCTCTAATTACTATTGTGAACACACATATCAAATTCTAGCATTCCATACCAACTTCAAAGTTCAACTACAAATTAAAATTAGCAAAATATTATTTCCCATATTATTAATTAGGAATGAATTGCGACTAGTCTACAAATCCCTCTCCATAATATTTAATATATATTCTCCAAAATATATAAATTAACACCGTGTTTATGTTTCACCTTTGGTGTTTTCCTTTGACTGCAGTTAATATTATACTCGTACTACAATATAATAACGTGTGATCACCGGAACGGTGAAGAAAAAAGAGTTTAACCTCCGTAGAAAAAGCAAACGAAAAATTAGTCAATATTGGATCCATGCGAAACCTTTTCAAAATGTAATGTCATGTCAAGAAAATTGTGTGTGTGTGTGTGTGACTGTTCAATAGCAACATATATACATCTTTGAAGGCAGAGACACTTTTATTTGAATTGAATATTTTATAATTACATATTTTTAAAAAATACAATTAAAAAACTAAAGAATTTATGATTGATTTACTTTTGTTTGTTGGTGATGAGAATTAATTATTGGTATAATTTCAAAATGTTGACGCATTATCATGAAGTCCATACATAGAGCAGGTAAATTTGTAATAACAAGAAGAAAGGGCAGAGAGTTGGTGGACAGACGCTGATTTTAAATGGTGAAAGGTCATTCACCATCTTTCCCTTGTGCATATATCAGCATTTTTCACTTGTCTTCTTCCCCTGACAAGACATGGTAGGTTTCTGCATTTAAATTCTTGTCATAAAATTGAAGTATATAAAGCATCCCCTCCGATCTTAATTAGAGGACTAAGTCAGAGGTAGTATTTACTTAAAAATTTAGATAACTAATTTATAGAAATCAATAAAATTATTTAATTTAATTATTTGTAAAAGATGTGTGCCCTAACTCCTTTACCCTAAGTCGATCGGTGTAATTATAATTTATAGAGGACAATTTGAAAAAAAAAGATGTAAAAGATGATTAACTCTTAGTGCTCATCGTTATGATGAGCTGATGAACACTGAAACTGCTTCGTTATCTCTTACATTTTATTAGGTCAGGAGGGGAGTATATGTATAGCATCTCAAACTTATTAAAATTATTCTCTGATAAATACTACCCGGCCGTTATGAAAAAGTTCAATTTTTTACAAATCACATATCAACATATGTTCATATATTTAACAAAAGAGAGTATATTAACATATGTTCATATATTTAACAAAAGAGAGTATATTAACTTGCTAGAAGTAGGATACGTAGAAAAAGGAAAAGCAGGTAGAGAGATCATGGGAAGATTGAAATTAAATATTCTCTTCAAAATATTACCAGTATATATTGAAATAAAAAGAGGGGCAAAAAGAAAGCATAAAGATGGACAAAATCACAACTAAGTTAGGAAGAGAAGAGAGAGATCAGTGCATGGCAGGGCTATTTCCATTATACTGTATAATTTCTAACAAAACATATATAACGCGTTTGGAAGTAATTAACTCTACTACAATTAGACTAGCAGTGTAGTACGTCTAAGAATTTAAGGGAGTGAAAAAACTGCAAACGTTAATGTCTGAAGAAGCAGCAGGAGCAGGAGAAGAAGTAGGTGCAGTAGTAATAACTGAACAAGTATTTCTGATCATGGCCTTGCACCTACATGCTTGATTATTACCAACGACGCTCTGAAACCCTAAACTGCAACACAGACACACTTCTTTATTATCATCACGTCGTTGTCGATTTAATAACTTGTCGTCTGAGACTGCATCAGAGGGGTGAACGACGAGGGTTTTACTGTCGTTGGAGGAAGCAGGGAGACCTATGGAGAGCTCCAAGTTGATGAGTTGGTGATGATTATCATTATTATTATTATCAGAATTGGCTGATTCGTCTGTGGTAATCCCGCTGCTGCTGTTGCTATTTGAATCCCCTGATGATGAGACTGGCTTGAGTTTAGGGTTATTATTTTGGTTGTTACTGGTTCTTCTCTTGATAGTACCGCTGGTGGTCGCCGGAGTGGTGATGGCTACGGAGGCGGCGGAGGGGAGTGGACGGTGGGTTTGAGGGTCGATTCCGAGGCTGTAGAGTTTGCGCTTAACGTGGGTGTTCCAATAGTTCTTGATCTCATTATCGGTTCGACCCGGTAACCTAGCCGCGATTAAAGACCACCTATAAATTGGCAACAACAGCGACAAGATTAAACGTTAAAAAAGAAAGGAAACAAAGAAAGAACAAGATGCCCATATATCTAAGTTTGAAAAAAAACATCACTTTTTATGTCATCACTTGAAAAAGCAGGCAAAAAGATTGATGATCAAAGATTAGATATATTCGCAGTATCAGATTCTGGGTTTTTGATCGAAAATCGAAGGAAACCAAACAAACAGGATTAAGAGTATATACTTGTTGCCGAGTAAGCTGTGAAGGTTGATAATAAGATCATCTTCCTCCTGAGTGAAATTGCCTCTCTTAAGATCAGGCCTCAGATAGTTAATCCATCTCAGCCTGCAACTTTTCCCACATCTCATCAAACCTACACACATATATCTATGTATCAGGAACGAACAAACATCTTAATTACACCCACACAGAGAATACTATTTAAAAAAAAAAAAACAGTGAACTAGCAACGAAATTTAGCAATTCCATCGAGTCAATAATAAAGTGTTTTTTTGTATACCGGCGGCTTTGGGGAGGGAACGCCAGGAGCCTTGGCCGTGGAGGGAGATGTAATTAATGAGGCGTTGGTCTTCGTCTTTGGTCCAAGCACCTTTGTTAGTGTGTTGTTTCTCGCAGCAAGGAGATCGGCCCATGGTGGGTGGAGAGAGAGAGAGAGAGAGAAAGAGAGTAGATTGTAGAGAGAGAAAGTGAGGACAAGAGAAGGGAAGGAGGACGAGGGGGAATATAAATAAATGGTTGTGGGAATGAATGGAAGGGGAGGAGAGGGAGGAAGAGGGGCAATTGACTCGGGGTCACTTTTCTTTTCTTCTTCTGAGTTTGACCGAGTTGATGAGATAGACGAGCGGTTACAATTTGGAGTTTTTATGCGCCGGATTTGGTAGGTAGCTCTACTTTTTTACCCCACTTTCTCCTCCACCTTTTTTTTTTGTCATTGATCATTAATATTTTTTGTATTCTTTTTCTTAAATTAGTAGTAATGATTTTTTTTATATGATTGTAGAGTTTATTATTAGTTAAGGTTAAGTGTTGAGATTAATTAATTATAATTGTAAATTAAATATTTTTTTTATAGGCATATATATACACATATATGATAATTTTGTTTGAGACACTGTTAGATATTCAATATAGACATCTTTGCCATTATGAATTTTTTTTTGGATCAAACATTATGAATTCAAACTTAGAAAGAGACTAATATCTTCTTAGACTTAATAGTTAACCTCATTGGTTTAAATTAAACATTATTTATATTTGCCTTCGAATTGTTAAAAAAGAAGAAAATAATTCGTCTTGAATATTAAACAATTGACACCAACCATTGGAAAAAATTGTTGCGCTTTGATTACTTTTAAGGCAAATTTGTCACTATAAAAAAGAAAAACAAATGTTTTATATAGCAATTAAAATTGAATAATTGTAACGGTTTTAACCACTACAAAAGATAGTAGTTACGATTCAAAGAACCGCTATAAAAACTTTTGAAATATCCAACACTCATGAGTGATTATTCCCCACCTTGTTTATATTTTCCGTTCTGTTTAAAGGCTAATTGGTACTCATAATAGTACTGGTTTTTTTATCTGTCTCAATCTTTCCGAGTTTCTTCTAAAATTTTCAATTTTATTATTCAAATCCATCTTTTTTTTTTTTTTGGTGGGATAAACTTGCATTTTGACTTCTACAAATCTACAGCCTTATATATAAGTGAGACATTTTCTCCTTCACATATTTTTCGAGAACCTTTGCATGGTAAGTAGAGCACCACAAATTAATATACATAATATCAATGACATCGATCGTATTAAATGTGATAGGGTCAAATCTAGATACTGGTAGTGACTAAAATAGGAAATTCAAATCAAGGGTAACCAAACCACTTTTAATTATTATCATCCACAAGTTTTTTTTTAAACATTAATAGCTGAAATAGAAATTGAGAAAAAAAAATCAGAGGACAACAGCAAGGAGATTATGAAATCCATCAAAGGATTTTTTTTTTTTTTTATTGACACCAAATAAGTTTGTTTGGACTTTGGAAGGTTCTAAAAAATTCACCCACTCTTATTATTACCTTCATTTGTTAATTCCTCTTTTGAATTTTCTTTGAATGTGAATGGTCTTCCAGCTTTCAAGTACTTTATTTCTAATTCACCTATATTTTCAATTTTCGTTTTTTAATAATTAATAGGCAAGAATTCTAGAAGCTTTTTCTTTCTCAACTTACCACCACTCCACTTACTATACCCTTGTGGGTCCATCTCATTAACTAACTTCCCTCTAGCTACCTTCCACGATTGAGATTTATTTTAACCTTTTCATTAAATTAAATAACACCACCCTGAATTTAAGGACAAATCTTGCCAACTAAATTACTATTTGATTGAAATAGATTTTTTTTTAAAAAAATTGCTGTCACTATTGTTTCTTGATTTGTGATTAATAAAGGTCAAATTAATAAGGATGTGGTTACTAACTTATTGTCATAAGTGAACGTATGGACTATACATACATTCCCTCGAAGAATAAATATGGATTTATCATAATTGAGAAAAATCTAAAATCCTATTAATTCCGTCTTCAAATTTAATAATTTTTTATTTAACAAAATATATAAGTGAGGCTGAAAAGTTTAAGAACAATAACTTATGAGTGAAATTGGACATCCATATATAAATTTTATTAGGGAAGTAACATGAAGCATGAAAAAATAATCTCTCTCCTTCAAGTGAAGTTAGGAATACACGCACACATATATATTTAGATATACTCCCTCTTGTCTTAAATATAAGACAGAATTAACTTTTGTGTGTGAAAAGATTAAAAAAATTAAATAAGTTATTTAATTACGGAAAAATATTTCTCCTGTCACTGGAGATAGAGTTATCTCCAGTGATTCTAAAACTACGTCATTTTGAATTAATGAAGGGTGTGTTTATAATTTCAAGTGAATTAATAAAGGGTGTTTCTGTATTTGCACTTTTCATTAATTCACCTGAAATTATAAATACACCCTTCATTAATTCACCTGAAATTACAAATATACCCTTCATTAATTCAAAACGACGTAGTTTTAGGGTCACTGGAGATGACAGGAGAAATCCTTTACCAATTTAATTATATCATATGTTATGAATCCAGTAGTTTATTAGTCAAATTAATTAGTTCAAAAAAAATATTTTAAAGTAATTTAATTAGCTTACTTTATATTTTAAAAAAACTAATTTTTTCGTACGAAAAAATATATAAAAAAGAAAATATTTAAGATGGGGATTTGGAGCCGGCTTTGATGAAGAGGTTGGTAAGGTTGAAAGGGGCTTCTAGAAGCACGGGAACGAAATAATAGAAATTAATAAAAATGTGGAGGAATCTTTTTGGGGTTGGTTACCGACCTCACTTTTTCTACGGTTTTCCCACCTCATCCATCGGAGCTGGTGGGCCATATTTATGTCACCTAACAAATTGGTAAAATCTAACTAAAAGAAAAGTAATTAAGAATATAGTACTCGAAATAAAAATAAATAAATTGTATATGTTCTTCATTCCACTTGGATTCATTTCAGTTTTAATAATATTTTTATTTTGTCTCGTCTTTAATATAAAATCATTCCTCGAGGTATTTACCACTTAAATAAGAATTTTATCTAGAAAATAATGTTTAAAATCATAAAAAATAATCAAAGTAACATGGGCTTGTCTTTAGTTAAAAAGACTTTAATTAATTATTTAGTCATAAGCTCTCGAGTTTAAACCCATATGAGTGTAGAAAGCATTTTTTTTTTAATTATAGAGGCACCCTCAATTGTACTCGGCGTCAATATTTAAATTTAACTCAGTCAAATAATTATATCAAAATTATAAAGAATGGTCACCCGAGGCTAACCCAAATGGTAAATGTGACATGGGGTGTAAGTTTGTGTTTAGACACTCCCAATGCATCCAAAAAATCATTTACAATGATTTTAAAATTTTAACTACGTTAACTAATAATTATTTTTAACAATTTTTTAATTTTAAAAATTATTAAGGAGATCATTTATATGGAGGAGGATATATCAATTATAAAATTTTTTAGCCAAAAAATATAATGATTTTCCTATAATATTTATTTAATTACAATTTAATCCTTTGAATTTAATTTGTCCAATTTAAAGTGTTAGCAGTTATTCCTAGCACTTTCCAAAAATTATGTAGTCTTCTAGAAGAACGAGTGGGAAACTAGTCATAAAGTATAAAAAAAAGTCAATTAAGCCAATGAAACTTGAGAAATGGTGTTATACAAAGTTAAATTTCTGAGTTAATTAAAAACGATTACCTTTTTCCAAATTCAAATCATGAGAAAATTCAAAGGAACGTGAAGCTTTTCCCTCATGGTCATGCTTTGAAACATGATTTTTGTTTAAATAATTACTAATAATCAATATTGGTAAGGAGAAAAAAAGAAACTAATAATCAATAAATGAGCGTGTCTAATTTGTTAGGTGGCATGGCATGGTATGCAAAAGTTTGACTAGGAGCAGGGAGTCTAAATAATTGTGTGCGACCATCACGAGTTAGGGGATTTTTTGCAATGGGGTCCACCTGACAACGTTCAACAAGAAATAGGAAGGCTCTCAAAATAGGAGCCATAATAATCAACGACAACTAACACCACCACTGAGATTATCAGCATCGAGCAGTAAAATTTTTAAGTAGATCCATGGTTTGACACTGTGAATAGAGTGTATGACATTTGTAGTTCTTCTCTTCCATCAAGGAACTGAGACGAATCTAGATTAGTCGGGTCTTGATAAATTCGTTGAGATAAAAAAGATAGGTTAAGATATCAGATACTTATAAAAAAAGAAAAAAAGAAAATCTACCTTAAGGCACAAAGTAACCCAAAAAAAAAAATGTTAAAAAAGACAAAAAAAAAAAGTCATATGTTAAAAAAGGCCCCAGAGTCTTTTATGATATTATTTTATAAACGTTAACAACTAAATCAGTATTCGTTAATAACTAAATCAGTATCATTAACAACTACACCAGTTTCCGTTTACAACTAACGTTTTATGACATAATACTAGAAAAGGCCCTATGATCTTTCTTGACATATGACTTTTTCTAATATTTTTTATTAGTTGGGCTTTTTGACCAAAATAAGAACCCCAAATTTTTTTTTACTAGATTAAAGCAGTTGGGAAACATTTTACTAAAGTAATGCAGTTGGTGGCGTGAGGACAGAGTGCGCCGTCAGTGGCGTGAAACAGGTTCACGCCACTGACAAATTTTTTATTTTTTTTTAAAAAGAGACTGAATCAGAGCTCCTGATTGATACACGCTACTAGGTGGCGTGGACCTTGTTAACGCCACTGATGTGGCGTGGGGCCCTCCTGCACCACCAGTGGCGTGAACCTTACTTTAGTAAATAATTTTAACTGTGCATTAATCTGTATTTTTTTTTGTTCTTATTTTAGTAAAAAAAAACCTTATTAGTTTGTGTCCTGAAATGGATTTTTCCAAAAGAAAATCAACGACACGCCACACACTTTATGACTTACTACTATTCAAGGCCATGTGGCGTGTAAATAATAATAATAATAATAATATTCCATAATTACCTAAATCATTAAAACGGCATCTTTTTCTTTTTTTCTTACACACGTTCTTGTTCCTTCATTTCCAACCCTACCTTCTCTGCCATCATTGATCTTTTTTTCTTGCCCCCTCTTTTCATCGTCCTTTTAGGCTTTTACCAACCCCTCTCACATTTCCCGAATCCGATCCCTTTTTTCTTCTAAAAAATCATTATTATTGTTTTGGTAGGTAATCCAAGTCACTCTTAAGAGACTTTGAAAATCTTTATACAAGCGAACTGTAGAATAATTAATGTTAAATTGTGAATTTGCACAACCTTATGGTTTATGTCTAAATATAATCCTTATAATTTCCTCCTTCAGTACCTAGTTTAATCCATGTAAAGTTGGATTTTTATTAATTTTAGATAGATTTGATAAGTTAATGGGAAATTCCTACAAAAAAAAACTTTTTTTTTTTAAAAAAAGAAAGAACAAAATGGAGAGATGTCATAATTTGTCTTTTAGAAATTAAAATGAAATGACACAAATATTTTTATATATAATTTTTTTTTAAAAAAAATTACCCCACCGGCCATCGTAGCTGGAGCTCTTTAGTGGCCGATCATGGACCATCCCTTGCTAGCGGAAGGGATATTCCGTCATGAAGAAATATTCCTGTTATGATATGATTAGTTAGATCCATATTTGTAGGATAGTTAGATACACATTTGTAGGGATTACTGTCAATCTCTCTCTTATATATATCCATGTACTTACCTTAATTAAATTAAGACTTTACGATTCTCTGATTACATGGTACCAGAGGTAGGTTAGGTTACAATTTTTTTTTTCCTATCAATTTTTCTTTTTGGAGCTCATGTTCGACAGTCACCTGGAAAGCGAGGCGTAACCAGTTCGAACGGGTTTCTTCTCTTCTCCAGCGTTGAGCGAGCCACTTTGTGGATTTGGAATTCACTCTTGGTCCTATTTGGCTTTTTCCTTCTGCTTTGTGAATCTTTGAATTCACTTTGGTTTTATTTGGCATTTGGAGTATCGGGTATGAATGTTTGTGGAATTTGCCTTCTTTTCTAGTGTGTGGTCATCACATTTGGTATTGTTTGCAAGTCTACCTTTGCGTGGTCATTGTTCCTGGCTTGGTGTTTCCGGTCGATGTCTCTGATTTGGTTGCTTGAAGGTCTGGTTTGGGGTTTGGCCTTTTGTGCTTGGTATTTTCCATCGGTGGGTACTGTTTTTGGCCGTTTGTGGAGTCTCTTACACTTCGTTTGTGTGTCCATTTCGTTTGGTACGGTTTGGGTGTTTGAGGTTTTTTTTTTTTTTTTTTTAATTGTGGCACAGTACAGTATTTTTTCGGTCCTTATTAACTATATTTGTTGGTTCCTCTCTTGATCGTCCGAATTGCCTTGTTATTGTGAGTCATTGATTAATTCTTCATGGCCGAATCCAAGACATTCGAGATGTTGCCTATGTCTGCTAAAATTACTGATTCCAAATTAAATTGGACCAATTATTCTGATTGGACCAAGACTGTTCGGGCTTACCTTTTGGGTGTTGAGAAGGAAGCTCATTTAACTAAGGATCCATCGTCCGGTGATACTGATGCCAGTTTGGCTTGGTCTAGAGCGGATGCTCGTCTCTTCTTTCAAATTCGAAACTCTATTGAACCACGGATTTTGGCTTCCGTCAGTCATTGCAACACAGTGAAGGAAATTATGGATTATCTTGACTTTCTGTTCTCTGGTAAAGGGAATTTTACTCTGATTCACGAAGTATGTAAAGGATTCTATCGCTCCCAGCAGCAGGGTCGTCCCTTGAAGGATTTCTTCATAGACTTCAAGAAGTTGTATGAAGAGATGAAGGTACTTATGTCTCCTCAGGCTGATCTTCAGACCCGTATCAAGAATTTGGAGGTTCAAGCTATCATTAGTTTCCTTGAAGCTCTTGACCCATCTTATGAGACCATCCGCTCTCAGATTTTTTCCAGTCAAGAGCTTCCATCTCTTGACGATGTGTTCTCCCGCGTTCTTCGGGCTGATAGTTTGGTTCGTCCCTCTGTTGATCCTAATGCCAGTGCTTTGGCTGGGCGTGGTCCCTTTGAGAACAAGAATTATGGATTAAAACAAAACACCAGTGCTCCACCCCTGACTTCTGGCAGTATTATCTGCAACTATTGCAAGGAATCTGGTCATATTAAGAAAAATTGTCGTAAATTGCAGACTAAACGTCAGCGTGATCAGCAACGTGGCCTTGCTCATATTGCCCAGACACCTGATTAGTCTGATTCTGGTCCATCATTGGTCGAGGCGCTTGCTACAGGTACTTTGTCTTCTGCTCTTGCTACTACTTCCACAAAGTGCGTCATTGATTCAGGTGCCACCGACCACATGACAGGTAACCATCATTTATTTTCATCGTATGCCCCCTATGCTAACCCATCCTCCATATTTTTCGCCAATGGTTCCTCAATCCGTGTTCTTGGATCAGGCACTGTTATGCCCACTCCATCCCTTTCACTCTCTTCAGTCCTTAATGTGCCTGATCTTACCTTTAATCTTTTGTCGCCAAGTAAACTGACTCGTCATTTGAACTGTTTTATCTCATTATACCTTGACCACTGTTTGATTCAGGATCTTACGACGAAACAGATTATTGGTAGAGGCTACGAATCCGGTGGACATTACATCCTTGATAATCAAGTGCCGCGTTCTGTTGCTTGTTCTGATGGGCCGTCTCCCTTTGAAGTCCATTGTCGTCTTAGTCATGTGTCCCTTTCGTCCCTTAAGAGGTTGTATCCTCAGTTTTCGTCTGTGTCTTCTTTGAATTGTGAGTCGTGTCAGTTTGCCAAACACCATCGTGTTCATTTGGCACCTCGAGTTAATAAAAGGGCTGCGTCCCCCTTTGAGTTAGTTCATTCTGATGTTTGGGGTCCTTGCTCAGTTTTATCTCAAACTGGTTATCGATATTTTGTCACTTTTGTTGATGATTTTTCCCGAACTACTTGGCTTTACTTAATGAAACACTGTTTCGAACTGTTTACTCACTTTTGTCATTTCTGTGCTGAAATTAAAACTCAGTTTAACACACCTGTGAAAATCCTTTGAAGTGATAATGCGAAAGAATATTTTTCCGCTCCCTTCACCGAGTATATGCATAATCATGGCCTCCTTCACCAATCCTCGTGTGTTGATACCCCTGCTCAAAATGGTGTCGCTGAAAGAAAAAATCGCCACCTTTTAGAAACTGCCCGTGCCCTGATGTTTCACTCCGATGTTCCAAAATCTTTTTGGGCTGATGCCGTGTCTACTGCTTGTTTCCTTATCAATCGCATGCCTTCAGCTGTCCTTAATGGTGAAATTCCCTATTCCATTTTGTTTCCCACCACTAAACTGTTTCCTGTCATTCCTAAAATTTTTGGTTGTGTCTGCTTTGTCCGTGATGTCCGTCCAAATGTGAGTAAACTCGATCCAAAGTCCTTGCGGTGTGTCTTTCTTGGTTACTCTCGGGTTCAGAAAGGTTATCGGTGTTACTCCCCTGATCTTTGTCGTTATCTTGTGTCCACAGATGTAACTTTTCATGAGTCTTCTCCTTTCTTCTCGTCTTCGATATTATCCGAGTCTTCTTCTGTGGTTTCTGAGTCTGATGATATCCTAGTTTATCGTGTTCCTATCTCACCAGTACAGGTTGCAGTTTCGGAACCTGAGCTCGTCAATGATGCTGATGTTGCAAATATTATGCCTTCGCCAGTACCTGCTTTGCCGTCGGATTCCGTTCCTGCCTCCTTCGTTCCTAATCCTACTTCCCCAGGTCCTGCGTCTACTGTTCCAGACCCGGTTGTACCTGATTCTCCTATTGACCCATCTCATGACTTGCTTATTGCACTCCGAAAAGGTACCCGTCCACATCGTCCTCCCCAGAGATATGCTGATTGTGTTTATCCTATCTCATCGTTTGTCTCCTACCAGCGTTTGTCCCCTGTTTCCTCTTCCCTTGTAGCCACCCTTGAATCCATCTCTCTCCCTACCAACCTTCACCAAGCCTTGACTCACCCTGGTTGGCGTGCAACGATGGAAGACGAAATGATGGCCCTTGAAAAGGCTAGTACTTGGACTCTTGTTGATCTCCCTTCTGGCAAGAAGGCTATTGGGTGTAAATGGGTGTTTGCTGTTAAGACGAAGGCTGATGGCTCCTTGGAACGGTTGAAAGCTCGACTTGTTGCTAAAGGGTATGCTCAAACCTATGGCATTAATTATTCTGAGACTTTCTCCCCTGTGGCTAAGCTTACTTCTGTTCGTCTTCTTATTTCTCTGGCTGCCACTTATCATTGGGATTTGCATCAATTGGATGTCAAGAATGCTTTTTTGCATGGTGATCTTCTTGAGGAGGTTTATATGGAGCAACCACCTGGGTTCGTTGCTCAGGGGGAGTCTAGGAAAGTGTGTTATCTCCAAAAGTCATTGTATGGTCTGAAGCAAAGTCCTCGTGCCTGGTTTGATCGGTTTTATGGTGTGGTGAAGAAGTTTGGGTTAAGCCAAAGTAAGTGTGATCACTCTGTGTTTTACCAACATTCCGGTGGAGGTATGATTCTTCTAGTAGTGTATGTTGATGATATTGTGATTACTGAGAGTAAAATATCTGGAATCTCAGATCTTAAAATCTTCCTTAACTCCCAGTTCCAAACAAAAGACTTAGGTCCATTGAAGTACTTCCTTGGCATTGAGGTATTGAGAAGCAAGAAAGGAATCTTTTTATCCCAAAGGAAATATGTTCTCGATTTGTTAAAGGAAACTGGAAAACTTGACGCTACACCGAGTACCATTCCCATGATTTCAAATCCATTCCTGGATCTTAATGATAGCATGTTTGCTGAACTTCCCAATGACTTGAAGAAGAAGATTGATCCAGAGAAATTGAAGCCATTTGCATCACCTGATCGATATAGGAGACTCATTGGGAAACTAAATTATCTGACAGTGACTTGTCCTGATATAACCTTCTCAGTCAGTCTTCTCAGTCAATTCATGGAAGCTCCAACAGTCGCTCAGTGGGAAGCCTTAGAGCATATCTTGCATTATTTGAAAGGCTCTCCAGGTCGTGGTATTCTCTATACAAATTATGGGCACACTAAAGTTGAGTGCTTCTGTGATGTGGATCATGCAGGGTCTAAAGCTACAAGACGGTCCACTACAGGTTATTGTGTGTTTGTTGGTGGAAACTTGATATCTTGGAGAAGTAAGAAGCAAGGTGTTGTGTCAAAATCAAGTGCAGAAGCAGAATACAAAGCCATGTCACAATCAACACAAGAAATTGTGTGGGTATTTCAACTTATGAAGGAAATTGGCATCATCATGACGTTACCTGCGAAATTATGGTGTGACAATAAAGCAGCACTCCATATAGCATCAAATTCTGTGTTCCATGAGCATACAAAACATATAGAAATCGATTGCCACTTTATTCGTGATAAGATCAAAGAGAATGTCATATCTACAGGGCACGTGCGATCAGACGACCAGCTAGCAGATCTTTTAACAAAAGCCTTAAATAGCACACGTGTTGATTATCTTTGTAACAAGTTGGGCATGGTCAATATATATGCTCCAACTTGAAGGGGAGTGTTATGATATGATTAGTTAGATCCATATTTGTAGGATAGTTAGATACATATTTGTAGGGATTACTGTTAGTCTCTCTCTTATATATATCAATGTACTTACCTTAATTAAATTAAGACTTTACGATTCTCTGATTACCATTCCCAAAGTGGTGCAAACCCCCACCACTTAGTTTGCCTATAAGGTTGGTGAGTTGGTGGCCATCAATGGCTTTCAAGACATAATGTGTGTGTGTGTAAGCTTTTGATCTTTAACTCAAATCTATTCACAAATTTTATTACGACATTTAATTAGATGTTAATAAATTTTATTTATTAAGTGAAAAATTCACGCTATCAAGTCATTCACAAGTTTTTTTAAGAAATTCATAACATTTTATTAGGTTTTAACAACTTTCGTTTATCAAGTAAAAAATTCACAATATTGTATTATTTACAAGTTTTGTTGAGAAATTAATGACATTTCATTAGATTTTAACTACTTTTATTCACCAAGTAAAATATTCACACTATCAGGTTATTCACAAATTTTGTTATAAAATTTAGGACATTTAATTAGGTTTTAAGAACCTTTTTTACTAAGTAAAGAATCCATATTATTTGATGATTCAGAAGTTTTATTTAGGAAATTATCATAATTCATTAGGTTTTAACAGTTTTCATTTTCTCATAAAAAATTACTAGTTGTTAAAATATGATAGTGTGATTTTTTTTTTTAAAAATAAAAGTTGTTAAAATCTAATCAAATGTCGTGAATTTGTGAACAAAATTAGTGAATGATATGATAGTGTGACTTTTTTACTTAATGAATGAAAATTGTTAAAACTTATTGAAATTTTGTGAATTTCTTAATAAAACTTGAAAATAACTACAATGTCTGAATTTTTTATTGGGTGAACAAAATTTGTCAAAATCTAATGAAATATTATAAATTTCTCAACAAAATTTTTAACGAGTTGATAATGCCAACTTTTTTTACTGATTAAACAAAAAATTATTAAAGTTTAATGAAGTGTTGTGAATTCGTCAACAAAATCTGTGAAGGAGCTTGAGTCAAATTTTTTTTTTAAAAAAGCTTATATATATATATATATATATATATATATATATATATTTTACAATATATATTGGGAAAAAAACAAGTGGTGGGGTTAAAATCTCACCATACCACTTTTGAAATACTTATTCACGACATAAAATTCCTTTATGTTAGAGGCTGGCCACCGGAACTTCGACAGCCGGTAAGGGTGGTCAACAGTGAGGTATTTTTTTTTAAAAAATATAAAGGTATGAGTAAATACCCTATTTGGTCCCTGAAAAAAAAACATGGACCCCATTTTAGTCCTTCAAATAACGAAACCCCTTTTTAGTCCTTGAAAATGATGAATTTCTAAAAAAGGACCCTATTTTGGTCCGTAAAAAATTTCTAAAAACTCCTTTTTAGTTCATAAAAATGTCCCATTTTAGTCACTGGGGATGAAAAAGGAGTCTGTATTCTTTTTCAGGGACTAAATAAAGTATTTACTCTAAAGGTATTTATATCATTTCTTTTAAATTTCAAAAAAGGACAAATTTGGTCTAAGACATTTTTCACTTCTTTAAATAGAGTATTTCACTTCTTTAAAATTATGAATAGAGTATTTCACTTCTTTTTCAGGGACTAAATAGAGTATTTCACTTCTTTAAAATTATGAATATCTAAGACATTTTTTTATCTTTTAGAATTTTCAAAGTTATTTTATTAAAATTTTCCCTAAGTTAATTGTCATTTCTTAATTTTGTAAATTAGTTACAAATGACGTGAACTAGTATATTATGGATAGGAGGAATTATATATTATTTAACATTTCCTTTGATCTTAAATATAAGGTGGAATAACTAAATGTAGGACGTAGGATGAATTTTAATTTAGTTTTAAATGTAATATTATATATATATACATATATATATATATATATATAATTTTATTATTTTATGTTTATTTTATTATTTCAAACGAATTTGTCTAAACTTGTAAATTGATAATTAATCTAATGTTACAGCAAAATATTTTAGAGAAATCATATCACAAATTGTATAACTAAGTAATTTACTTTTCTTCCTCAATCTCCTCAAATAAAATAAATATGTCTGAATGTGCTAAAAAATAAAAGTATCTTACATTAAATATAATAAGCGTAGTTAATTTAGACATCTTTAGGAATTGTCATAGTTACTGTAAAATATTATTTTAATCATTATCTCATGAATGAAAAAATTCCATTAATATATACAATTAATAAAGATGATTTAGAAAAAATATAAATATGAAGGACAAAATAAATTAAAATCTTATATTTAAAATTTTAAAAAATTAAAATAACCTCTCATACAGCTACATCAAAATTTCTGAATTATGTCTTTTTCTTATTTGTTTAATTCCTAAATTTTGCTTCTTCTTCTTCTTCTTCCCAATAAGCCGCGTATGTTTTGCTTTATTTTTAAATAATGGGAGCATATATGATATACTATTAAAATGGAGAATAAGGTTGAGGTAGGGCCTTATCCCATAGAAGAACACAAACTTAAATCTCAGAATGACACTTGTTGGTAAAGATGATAAGCCTCGAAGGAAAACCCTTCCATCATATAAATAAATAAATTCAGACACAACTATTTTTTTTTTTTTTTGGGTACAAGGCGAGGGGAGGGGAGATTCAAACACAGGACCTGAAGAGAGATATAAAGCATCTCAATACCACCAGCTATGCCACTACACTGCTGTCTACGGTAGTTCAGACACAACTTGTGTACTTGACAAAGATGTGAAAGCACAAAATTGGACATAAAATAAATAAATTCAGACACAACCTTTTTTTTTTTGGGTGCACTGGACAAATATGTGAAAGCAAAAAAATTGGGCCTACATAACTCTTAGGCCCATACCCAAATACACAAAGTATAATAATCGATGGATATGCAGCGATCACGTTCACCTCGTGAGCTAATTTTTTTTGGTGAGCCAGGTGTATTTTCATGTTGGAAGCAATCACGATTCATCATATTTGGTACTTCGTGAACTGATTTAAAATTGACAAATGACAACAGATAAATACATATGTAACCTAGGCCCAAAAAAAGATATGTAACTCTAGTAAAAAGGCATGTAACTCTAGGTTTGAATCGCACATGTATATATGCCCAACAATCACTCGAATAAGATTAATTATGTCTAATAAAAGGGTATTTATACTTAACATGCCCCAAAAAAAAAAAAACTACTATCACGGAAAGAAAAATGCAATGTTATCATTTTTTATTATTTTAATTTTTTGATTAAAGTCAAAATGATATTATATATGGGTAAATGACCTGTCAACCCTAAAACTACGTCGTTTTGAATTAATGAAGGGTATATTTGTAATTTCAGGTGAATTAATGAAGGGTGGGTTACTGGAGATAACTCTATCTCCAGTGACAAGAGAAATATTTTCCCCATTATATATTAGAGAATAAGCTTATATATATAGTCTCTTTATAATCGATACATAATTATAATAAGAACTGAATGAAAAAGGGATGGAGGGGCTAAAGAATAAAAAAGAAATATTACAAAAGTTTGACAACATTCTTGAAAAATCTTGTGTATGAACGATGACGATGATGATGGAAAGATAGATTTCTTGTTGTCTAATGACAAAAATACCCTTAATTCTAACACAATATTATTTTATTTATATGAAAGATTACATTATTAGGATGAGGAAATTAAAACAAGAGCAAAGACAGAACACACAGTCGTACATGTATAACAAATACCCTAAGACACACACAGACACACATTATAGTTGGGCATGCAGATGGACGAACGAGAAGCTAACTAGGTACTGTATTTGCCGGCGGTGACAGACGGTGATGCTAGGGGAAATCTCAGCAGGGGACAGAACAAAGGCAGCGGCGGCGGAGGCCTTCACACTCACCGGTGGGGCGACCTTCGGATTGGCAGACGCCGGCGCAGTGGTGGTCGCTCATGCATATGCCACTGAACCTTTTGCTGGGAGCCTGGCATGGATGTCGAAAGATGGCCTGGGTTTCCGTCGCCATCCCTTCTGCATTATATACATACATAATTCATTCATCAACATATGTACATATATATCAACCATGAGTGAAATGATGATGCAATGTCGTACCAGAAGCCAAAAGAAGAATCAAGACGAAGAAAACTGGGAAGCCAACGCGAGTCCCCTTCATAGCTCTTGGTTTTGGTGTGTGTATAGAGTATAAGTGCAGCTTTTATCAGTAACAGGATATAGATGGAGATGGTACTGATATAGAATAATGGTTGATGTATTTATATATCTATATATATATAGGCGTATGTGAATTGTCTAGGTTGTTCTCATCATAGGTTGTTTGGTGGCAGTCACATGACCTGGCCAAGTGGAAATTCCAACACTCACAAACCAGGTGGCTCAGGGCCTCCCCGACATGTAACTTCGCCGTGCATGCATGCATGTACATTTGTTGCAACCTAACATCTTTCAATGCCACTCCTACTCTTCGGATAATTATTAGGCGAGCTAGTTACGATGTTGGTCTTTATCTAAATATAAGATTGCCATCGATTTTCTACCTAATTTATCATTTTTTTAATTAATTTACTTAACTGGTAAATTGATATATAACCGAATATTTGTATACATGTATTTTATTGAGATTAAGTCATATTTATTATAATTAAACATTTACCCAGTTTCCTTGATCTACTTAATTAAATTAATTAAGTAGCTGTATTATTAGGCATGAGAAGAGCATGAATTATTTATAATTAATTTAAATTTTGGCTTAAATAATCACTTTCCATAAGCCTCCCTAGTAGTGCAACTTTATCAATCAAATTAAATATTAATCTGGAAGTTATAATTTTTATTTTTTATATTTAACTAATTTTAACTACCTTAATCTCATTAAAGTAGCTAATAGGCCTTACCCTTCATGGGCTTGTTTGTAAGACTTTACCTTAATGAAAAATTTGTGTTTCATTTTTTTAAAACGTCATTGTCTATTTCACTATTAGTTTAAATAATGACCTTTCCACCTCTCATTGCTCTATGACCAATGCCCCGATGTTCCAACAAAATAAAATTTTGGAATTATAAAAAATGTTGACATTTAAATAATTTAACTAATTTTTTCACTCCTCATTAAAATAGTTAACCTGGCTTTATAATAAGGAGATGACAGGGTGATAATTTAAAATAATTAATCCAAACATATTTATATTGATTGGAAAATTCAAAATACTAGATGTCAAGTGTTACAGTTTTTCTCTTCTTTCTAAAGTATTAAGTCTCAGAGTTATCCATATGTTCTGTATTCTTGTGAATTAGTTATTATTTAACTCCTACATTTAGAATTATAGAAACATATTATAATAAAACGTATATTTCATCGAATCAAAACTAACATATATCATACTCAATATATATAGTTAGAGTTAACGTGTAAATCCACATAAGAAGTATTCCAAAAAATCTTAATGTTGTCCTGGAAATTTTTTTTGGGTTACCTCAATGTCATCCCAGAAGTTTAAAAAGGTATTATTGGATTTGAATCCTAGCTTAGCACTCTCTATTGTTATTGTTAGGGGGATAGAACAAAGTTAATTTTGAGAGTTGGCTCTTTAGTTTGATTGAAATAATACAGACAACACTCTTATTTGGCACTCATTAGTCATTACAACACCCCCACCATATTTTGTTCTAAGTGCCATAATGAGGGTTAGGTAAGAGCGTCATGTGCATTATGTCAATCAAACTAAAGAGTTAACAACCAAAATTAACTTTGATAACGGTTAAGGAAAATAGTGCTATATTTTTAAACTTCTAAAGCGACATTAAAACAAAAAAACCTTGTGGAGCAACAATGAATTTTTTTGAATATTTTTGGGTGGATTTACACCATACTCCTGTATGACTATATACAGTATATTTGATACTCGACGGAGGAAACTATAGGAAAATGCCTTTATTAGAAAAAGCCCTCTTCTTTATTGAGAAAATGAATTTCGTCTAGATTACATAGGAACGTAAATTAAATTGTGTCAACATTTTGGGGAGATGTTATAAATTGATGTTATAAATTTAGGAATATTTGAGGTGTTATGTTAGCCATGATGATGACTTGTGGAACGAATATTGCTTGGGAAAGGGTGCAGCCTTTGGGTGGTGTATATATAGAAAATCTCAAACTTTAAAACATAAACAATCTAATTTAAATTTCCATGATTTAGCAGTACAATATTTATTGATTAAATAAATGAAATTTCTTTCTTAAACTAGAGCCACTTTCTCTTTTCTTGATTTGTAAGACAATTTTTGATCAAACATATACATCAGAAACATAGTACTTGTATAACAAATAGGCACAAAATTATGGTGATGTATATATTTATATGAAGAGAAATGTGACGTCTTGGTGCTCATCACGGTAATGAGTATCATTGTTGTGTTGACAAATGACGACACATAAAAATGAGTAACTCTACGTTACTATACTAGAAAGAAAATGAAATCGCACCATACACTATTCTGTTTTTCAAATTAAAAGGGCCCGGCCTTGGGTAGAGAATAAAACAGATTTCTTGTTTGTCTAATGACAAGAACACACTTAATTCTAACTTCAAATTTAAATATTACAAATTCTTCTAATTTTTAATGAAACATCTAATTGACTAGTTTGATTAGTTAAGTTAATTAATATAGGGGTTTACTATTCTCATGTTGCATGAGAGAAAGAAGATTCCTACACACACATAAAATAGTGGGACCCACATATATATATAATGCTAATTATATATATATGCGGGTCTCACATTTTTATGTATGTGTGGCATGAGAAAACATTTCTCCTACAACATGAGAAATGTTTTTCCTATTAATATAACATGTTTTTTTCTCAAAAACACTAGTTTAATTATCTTTCTCAATTCCCTACACTACTATAGATTTAAATATTTATAATGTCTAATACATAATAGTTATAGTTAATAAATGTCATGTATGTCGAGACGGAAATCATACAAAGATGTATAATACTTAAATATAATGGTTAATTATATGCATCGTCATGTATTGCGAGGGGGAACTTACTGTAGAAGAAACAAGAAATGTCAAATTTTTAAATCTGATAAGTTCACAATTTATCCTTTCTTATTTTACCTCAAAGTAAGTTTCCTCTAATCTCTCATAATTTGCTTTGGATCTCCTTCATGACAATTAGACCCTTCTCTAGTACTCTTTTCTCTTGTGCCATTTCGTCATTTGGCACAATAGATGAATTAACAGAGGGGACGATGTGGTTAGGATCCTCTATACTTGACATACATAATGATTATGAAGTAAAATTCGTTACTTAATAGAAGTCCAAGAAAAAAAAATAACAGTGACAATAAGTAGCAAACATATTTTGTCTCACGAGAACGTCAGTTATTAAGGCAAAATCGTTATGAAACAACAAATGCCATGATGGTTCGAGACTTTTTCCCCTTCCACACATTGATGATAATACTCTGACTCGGCCTTCACCTCTGTCCTCCAATGATGAGAATGGGGAAGAGGGTGAGGAAGAGGATGAACAAGAATTTCTTGAACTTTGGTTTGCTTTTTTGATTTGCACATTTTCTTTTTTAAACTCTTTCCGAACCCAAAAATAGTTGAAAAGGGAAGAAGATATGCTGAAATATTATATATTTCTAAGAGTTAGCACTAGGTCGCATTCCTTTGGTGCTCTGTTCTCCTGATTTGATTGAGGTGCCTTTATAAAGTCACAACATGATAAAGCATTCAATGCGATGTTAACTTGCTTTTATGAAGTTATGTATTTTCGGCAAACCTATTATTTCTCTGATCAAAGGTCTATTGCCGGTTACATCCAGGAACTTGTCAACCATTGCTTTGACTAGAGGGTTTTACTTTATTGATCTTTTTTGAAGTGACTTCTGGAGATATGATCCCTAAGCAAAATAAGTCTCTTTTTTGTGTGTGAAAGTATCCATATCTTCGAAAGGTATTTCAAAAAGTTTCAATAGGTGTAATGAATAAACTAGTTCATGTATATCGATGAGAGTCATACATGAACAAGCTTTGTGAATAAACTAGTTCAGATCTACTGAGAGTTATACACGAACAAGCTCTATAAATAAACTAGTTTAAATGACATATTGATATACAAATTTATTGTTATGAAGTTATGCTTTTTTTGGACATCCCATTATTGCTTTGACTAAAAGTTTGTCTCATGTCTCTCTATTGAGCAGGTGGCACCAATTAAACATTATGAAATTCTATACTGTGATCAGTCATAGACTTTTCAGTGTGAAAGTTTATGAGCTATTTAGTCTCGTCTCTCTCTATATATAATAGAGTATGTAGTACATCTCACATCGAGTAGCAATGCAATTTATTTGGATGGATCAAGATTTTTTTTTGGCCTTTATGGCTATGGCTAGAATCAATCACACTCATGATCTATATATATAATAATATAAGTAATCATTTATATCTTGTGTTTTTTGAGCAATTAAGCCTGAAAGGTAAAGGAAGATGGGGTAAAAAACAAATACCCCTATCAGAAAGAGCGCAAGGGTTATGTAAACCCTTAGTGTTTGGATATCCTCTCTTCTGCCCTTTTTGATAGGAGCATTTGTTTTTTCCCTAGAGTCCTTTGCTTTAATGGGTTAATTCATGTTAAGAGATAGTCAACAGTTATAGTGTCACTTATATACATTAAAATTGCCATCCTTATAAAGCCTTAAATGTCTTAATCCAACTCAAATTGTATAGAAACTCAATGTAGAAGGTACTGCTATTCTATTACATATATAGAGGAGGTCAACTAGCTCAAAACTCTCACTTAAGGAGTTTAAAATCCATATATCATGGTTATTATATAAAAACAGTCATATATTATAGGGATAAATACCAATTTTGCCACGAAAGTTTTGGTTTTGGAGCACCTAGAACCTGAAAGTTTTTTTTGTGTTATTTTTGTCTCGAAAGTTTACAAACACATCAATCTTGCCTATCGGTTGATCTTAACTGTTGGATTAATCATTTTTGCTATCATTTTCGTCCCGGAAGTTTACAAAAATTTGCTCGTAAAAAAAAAATTCAGGGCAAATTTGTTCCTAAAAAAATTCTGGGGCATATTTGCTCCTTTTTGTAAACTTCTAAGACAAAAATGATACCAAAAAAGCTTTCGGGTGCTGAATGCCTCCAGCCAATACTTCTGTGGCAAAAATAGTATTTAACCCTATATTATAAATATTCACAGTGATTATTTATTAACCGTTATTTATATGTGCTTAATACATAATAGTTGTCTATATGAGACTATTATTAAATTTTATTAAAAGTCATGGTTTTTAATTATATACAAACTGTTATTTAAATTACTGGATAAATAATGATTGTAAAATGAGATCGTTATGTATCATGCAAGCATATTTTATATATATATATATATATATATATATATATATATATATATATATATATATATATATAAATAATGTTTGTTTATGTATGGCCGTTAATTATTATCACAATAATGGATAGATTATGGCCTTACCAAACTCATTACATAAGATTGTTATTTTATAACCATTATATAGGTCTGGCATAAATCACGTTTCAAAACCGTAATATATCTGTGCTGAACTTTTTACAGCATCGCATAGACGATGGTCTAGAACCATTATATATCACAGTTAATAACCATCATACATCATGATTTTTGTAATAGTGTTACCTACTTCTCTTTTGTTTGAGAATATCAATAGGATTAATTTTATAAAAAAATTGAAAAATATGAAATATGTTAAATAAGTTTTATGTTTAGCACCAATATCAACACCTCAATTCTACTTAAGAACGCGAGGGAGTAACTTATTTACTTAAAGGATTACATTATATTAGGCCGAGGAAAGCAAGAACAAGACAGAAACAAAATATGTATATATAACAAATATCCCAAGACACATATAGTTTATGATAAGTTGGACATGGAGGTAGCAAAGTAGTAGCTGGAGAACGGCGGTGATGATGGGGGAAATCAGCAGGGGACAGAACAAAGGCAGCGGCGGCGCAAGCCTTGGCACTCACCGTTAGGGTGACCTTCACTTTGGCAGACGCCGGCGCAGTGGTGGTCGCTGAAGCATATGCCTACGAACCTTTGGCTCGGAACCTGGCATGGGTGTCTCCAGCTCTGCGTGGTTTCCCTCCCCATCCCTTCTGCATTATATATATATATATTATTCATTCATCAACACATACATATTAATCATATATTAGTGAAACGATGATGTAATGTACTAATAGTACCTGAAGCTAAAATGAGAAGGAAGACGAAGAAAACTGGAAAGCCAACGCGAGTCATCTTCATATATATCTCTTGGTTTTGGTGTAGAAAATATATGGGACTGACATAGAACAATGGTTGATGATGTGGGCATATATAGAGAGGGAGACGTTTGTGAATTATCTAGGTACTTGTTCTCGTAGGTTGTTCGGTGGCGGTCACATGACCCACGTGGCAATTAATTCTAATACAACAAATTAAACCAGGTGGCTCTAGGCCTCTACGACATGTATCTTCACCAGATGCCATGCATGCGCATTGGTCCCAATTTACATCTTTCAATACCCCCTCTACTCCTCCAAGGGTAACTAGCTAGTGACTACTCTCACTTCTTTTTAGATAGAATTTCAACATTAATGCCAGTGTCCTTAGTAGCGCAGTGGTATGGGAATTTGACTTTCCTCCCTCATGTCCAGGGTTTGAACCCTGCCCTCCTTCCCCTACTATGTGTATCAAAAAAAGAATTTCAACATTAGTACCCCATATCTTGAGATACTAGTTAAACTCACATGATCTTCTCCACCTTTATCCATTTTGTTTATGCTCTTCTTTTGGTCGTGAATATATAACCCACTTTGTAATTCAAATTGAGTAATAAAGTGAGTTTTATATGAACTACAAAGTAAGTCTTATGTTTAGGATTGAAGGGAGTAACATTTTATCATTTTTTCTATACTAATTTACTTAATTTATAATTTAATGTATGATCTAATGTCATGTTGTGTTTGGTATAGTTAAGTAATTGATTTAACTTTATTAACCTAGCCAAATTAATTAATAAGTATATCATGCATTGAGGAGATGAGAGGCAGCTTTAAACATAAAACATTTTATGAAATTTAAACAAATATTTGTAATTAATTTAACAAACAAATTTTATTTCTTTTATTTTTTAGCTTAAATAATGACTTTTCCATCAATGCCCCTAATAAAACCTTGGGAAAATGATTAAAAAAAATTTGAAATTATAAAATCCTAAATCAGATTTATTACCAAGAATTGATAAACTAATGATAGATATGATAAGTAATTCACAACCCATTTTATGAAAAATACTTGATTTAAGATTTAACAATTTCAAAGTTCTTTTTCCATCATTTTCTTTAAAACCTTTTATACTTGACTAATTTTAACTAACTTCTTTAATTTTATTACAGGGTTAAGTAGCAATTTTGTCTCGAAAGTACACCCTAAGAACAATGTTTCCCTGGAAGTTTTCTTGGGCTCAATTTTGCCCTAAAAGTAAAAATATAGTAATATTGCTCTCCACTAACGGCCAGACTAACGAAGTTAGCACACTCGAGTGTGCACATTGAAAAAAAAAAGGCACACTCGAGTGTCCTAACTTAGTTAGTCTCTGACCGTTAGTGGAAGGTAATATTGTTACATTTTTAGACTTTTAGAGCAAAATTGAATCCAAAAATCTTTTAAGATAATATTGCTTTTGGGGGTGTACATTTAGGACAAAATTACTAGCTAACCCTTTTTTTTTTATACAACCAGTGGGGGAGGGAGAGGCAGGGCTCAAACCCTGGATAAGGGGGAAAGCCAGCTCCTAACGCTGGCCCTAGTGCCAGGCGCTTGGCACTAGCTAACCCTTTATTATATGTAATTTTGTCATAGTTGAGTTTCAGTTCGGAGCCTAGCTTCTATGGGCTTATATGCTTCGTGTCTTTCGGATACACGGGGGGATTGGGCCTTTAGTGCCCATATGGTCATAAGTCACTCAAATCACAAAGATTTCTTGATTTCTATGGGCTTATTATGTATACTTATTTTTTTTTAAAAAAAGTAGATTATGTATATTTCCCCCCTCCGGTATAAGGAAATGATAGGTGAACTGTATATAACAAGACCAAGAAAATATAGGAATTCAACATCAAAAATTATAAAGGATCTTGTCTCTAGATTATTAATTACAAAAAGCTCCATAAGAGGTAATCATACTCTAGCATAATGCAAACTCACAATTAACTTTACTCGCAAAAGTATTTTAGGATATTGAGGATAATTAAGATGTCATCTAAAAATAAATGAGTACAAAGTGACCTTAAATAGATAAAAATTTTAACCCTAGCCTCAATTTTTTTTTTTTAAAAAAAAGATATTCTAAGATATCGGAGATAAGATACCATCTAAAAATAATCCTATTTGTCAACTCACATATCTATAATAATATTCTAAAAAGAAAACTATGGATAAATATAAGAGATTCTTAGGATGATTCAAAATATCTAAAAGATATATCAAATATTTGTAATAATTTAGGAAATACAAAAATGACTCTTTTAAATAATATATAAAACATAAATTTACTTAAAAACTAATTAGTCTTCTTCTTGGTTCTTAGTAGGTTCCCTTTAATCATTAGATCTCTATCAGAAAATATTTGAGAAATTAAACTTAATCCTAAATATGAGATATAATTTTCATCTTTATCACTCTTTTGTCCTAATTTACTCCTATTGATACTCTCTCAACCGTACTAAAGGAAGAGATGAAATGAGAGAATTAAATGAGATGACTAAGAAGTTTTATAAAATATATGTCATATTAACTAGCTCAATTAACTTTCTTAATTTAATCAAATTAGATAAATGTGTCTTATATTAAAAATCATACAGTAACTTATAAGAATAAAAACAAGGTTTCTGTAGTACCTGATTTTCTCAGATCAAAGATACTCTTTCATGTCCTTAATATAATATCTATGTCCTCAATGTAATATCTAGTTTATAACTTAATTAGTTAAATTCTGGAAAAGCCCTCTTCCCTATTAACACATGGAATTTCGCCAGTTGTGCTATGAAGAAGGCTCCAAATTCATGATAACTAGATTATATAATTAACAACTTATAATTGTATCAACATTTTGGGAAGGAACCTTTGGGTGGTGTATATAAAAAATTACAAATTTAAAATACAAAGGGAAAATCGGTAGAAGGATTTGTTTGAAAATTGGAAAAATTAAACTTCTAGTCCATGTAGTTTTGATTGGGTTATAACTCAGTCCTTACACTTTGACTCAGTGTAAGTCAGTTTCTATAGTTTTGACTCGGTTGCAATTCAGTCCCTAAACTTTAACGAGAAAGATCTAAATTCAACGATTAGTATATTTTATATAAAATCTTGTATATTAATACTCTTTTGTGTATAAGGACCAACAAAATTTTTCAAATATAAATGTGAGTTAAATTTACATGATTTTGGTGTCATCTCAAAACATCTTCAATTCCCTTTTCTTGGAAAAGTACACTATTTTTTTCATGAAATAAATTATCATTTGTTTTTTCTTTATTGCTGTAACGCACCCTGGACAAAAATATGTTGATCAATAATCATTTTGTCATTTCATGCTGATAACCATTCGAAGTATCACTTTCAGCTTTTGTTGTCCCCTCTTTAACCAGCGCTTGTCTTTCTCTTTTCTCTGTAAGAGAATCTTTCATCAAACGTGTCCTTATTCATTTCATAAAGCATCACTACAGCCTTAACCTCGTCCGACCATTCCATGCCCCACTTTCTCTGCCTTAAAAGCCCCAAAAGCCTCTCAAAAATCCAAATATATATAGTATACTTAAAAGCCCCAAAAGACACATGAAATTAATCATCCATGGCTACACCAAAATACATCTGAAGAAGGCAAATAATAACAAAGCAGAGTTACAGTACAACACTTTAGATCATGTATCTCCCTTTTCTCTTTTAGTGGGGTCATGACAGTTCAAAATTATGCAGTATCAAAAAGATATGATTCCCCACAACATATTCCTCAAATTTGTACACATACATAACCAAAGCAATGTGTCCTCCATATAAGAGCAATAATTCGACAGACTTACATATTGAATTATGACTAGGATCTTCAATCAGAAGAAGGCTGGATCTTCAAACGGTACAGTAGCTTCTTCTTCTTGGAGCTTGGGTTATCAATGGTGACAACAACTTTGCCTGGTTCACTAGTTTTGAAACTGTCACACACCACTGGTTCTTCTGATGAAGCAATCTTTCTGGTCTTGTGGATGATCACTGTGTAGTTTCTTCCTTCTGAACTTGGCTCAAATTCTGCCCCATATCTTACTTCCCACCCTATTACTCTCACCTCCCAACTCAGATGGCATTTCTGTATAATTCCCAACAAACTTCAATCATCAATAACCAAACCCATAAGAGAAATTTACAACAGAGGAATCCTAAGAAAGATTCCTTAGTATATATTACTTCCGGTCCAAAATATAAGATCAATTGACTTTTTTGAAGAAATTAAAGAAGTAAATAAATTATTGTCAAGTATTTATACTCATCATTTTTCTTCAAACTAATTTGCTCTGATATATAATTTAATGATATATAATATATCATTGTGTATCATACATTAAGGACACGAGGGAGTATGATGAAAGTGATGAATAGGAAAAACCCACCTCAGTAACTGGGAATTCCACAGTATGTTTTGATGCTGGCCGTACAGTAACTTCTGTGACAGCATTGGTATTTCCGAATTCACCATCTTTATTTAGTCCTCCATACTTGACAGGAAGTTGTTCAGCTGCTATGTATCTGAAATCCACAGGCCACACGACAAACTTGAAGTTTCTTCAAGCTGATGAAAGTGAAAAAGAAAGATTAGAAATTTGAACTTTTTGATTTTTATTACCTTAAAAGGATCTCGGCAGATTTGGAAGGCCCAGAAAACATAAATTTGCTCTTTGTTCTCTGGGTCAGAAAAGGGCTTATCATCCGATTCACTGCCAGGTACCACCATGGCACGTTGATGAACACCTACATTTAAAAAAAAAAAAAAACACCAAACCTTAACTGATTTACTCTGGATATTACTCCCCCATATCCTTAATATGAGACAACATATTTAGAGAATTGATTTTAATCCTAAATATAAGTCATGGTTTTCATCTTAATCCTAAATATAACATGGTTTTTCTAGTCTATCCTTATGAATGCTCCCTCAATAATAATCAAGGAGAAGAGGGAAAGATGTAATTAAAGAAGATAATTAAGGTATTTAAAAAGATACATGTTATATTAATTAACTTTCCTAATCAAATCAAATTAGATAAATATATAGTATATCAAAAGGTGTATTTGTGTGTGTGTGTGTGTGAAATTTACATAGAGGTACCTGTTTGGCTACAAATTCAGGATAGTTGTTTTGAAGCAATTGAAGGGCCTGTTTGGTAGCATGCCTAAGCTCCCACTTACTAGGTCCAGGAGAATCTTTGAGGTCATTGACCTGAACAATGGTGGAGATTCCACCTGGGTTGAAATCCAATTTCCTGATACTCTTTTCCAGGAACTGAATCCTCCATCTAAGGAACTTGTCTCTCTTTTCCTCATCAGAAAATGTCTTCTTGTAAAGTTCCTTGTTCTGGAATTCTCCATAGATGTTATAACAGACTGGGTGTCCAACCTTGTCAAAGCCATGCATGTACACCGCCTTCTCTAAATCATCACCCAAGTTCTTCTCATTCACGAGTTCCTCTATTCCAAACTCTTTTCGCCATTGGATTGTGTTCTTGATCATGTTATATGCTTCCTTCGCTTTCATGTCTCTGGCTCGGAGAAATTTCAGCAGAATCACATCGCTCCTTTCATCAGCAAGCAATGGAATCCCCCAGATGGAGACCTGTTCTTCCCCTGCTTTTGAAACAGAGGAAGAGACAGGTTTTGTTTTGTCTGTTTCCTCTTCCTCTGTTTTCGTGGGTTCATCAGTTGACTCTGTTTTCTCGTCCTTGGTGTTTTCAGCAGAGAAGAGATGGTTTTCGAGTGCTTGTTGGACGAGGAGCTTGAGATCTTGGAGGGCCTTCTTCTCATTATCTGGAAGATCAGAAACTTTGGTGCTCTCTTCCTTGAAAAAATCAGACTCATGAGTTTTCTGATCAGTGTCATTCTTTGATTGTGGTTGAGATTTTAGAGACTCTGAAACATCATCAAGCACCGCTTGTTCCAGTGTAGTTGTCTTTGAAGCCTCCTCGGCGGCCATGGCTGTTTCTGGACTAGTATGAAGTTTTACAGTGGAGAGAGAGAGGAGAGAAACAAGAAATAGAGGTGATGAAGAAGAGGAAAAATGGAGATGGTTATAAAGATAGAGAGATGCTACTGTAGGAAGGATGAATCATGAGGGAAACTGTGGTAAAGTGGAGTAATTATAGAAGCCAAATTGCATTTAAGCTGTGAGGACAAAGAATCCTAAGACCGATCGCATGTTTGATCATCTTTTTAATTTTTGATTAAAGGGATATGGTTACAAACATGGGATCCAATTCACTACTTCCTACTTGTAAGGGATTTTTTACATTTGATTCAAGTAATCTAATGCAACTTTGGATCTGTCATTAATTCATTTTGAGGTCGAAAAATAATTTTCACTTCTCTTAACAAATCTTTACAGAATTTAAATTTGTTCTCTTTTCCTTATAAAAGTGATGGCACTTACTAGTTACCAACCCAATCAACAATTTATTGGTTACTTATAAGAAGTTTTCATGACACTAGACCTGTACCTTTTCTTTTCCAGAGGGGAGAGTTATTTTTTTATTTGATTCAAAGTCATCTATTTCTAATGTCATGCCACTTTAGATTTGAAATTCATACCTTTAGAGTCTTAGAGTAAAAAATGTTTTTACCTCTTCCAACAGTTTCGAAGATTTGAACTTGCTTTCTTTTCTTTACAAAGGTTTACAGAGGTGAGATCATATATTATTTCACCCAATATGTTGTTGTTCACTTATAAGGAGCTTTCAGATGATCTATGATGTTGCATTTTTTTGTCCAACGGGGGAAAGTTTCAAAGGTGTCTGTTGAAACGGACAAAAGATTGCATAACGTGGGGCCAAATCATCACCACTGATTCTGATTCATTGGCCGTTCGATTTGATCATGACAGATCATGACCTGCACGGATTGCAACCACTCTCTCACCATCGTTTTCGTTTTTTTTATCTTTCCTTTCCAACGTTTAAGAAAAGAGATTCACATTTTCTTTTTTCAAGCTTGGCCTGTTGGGCGGTCGAAAGCGTTATAAATTTAGATGACCGTTGATACAACCTTGGATGCTTTTCGCTGTTTCTTTTGAAATATGGGATTCTCATTATCTTGTGATAATTAATATTCTATGTATATTGAGGTCGACTCTTGCTTGAAATCATGGGATCGACCTGTCAATTACGGTTCTTACCCCTGGATTTTGTCCTATTTACAAGTCTTCGGCCTGAATCTCCCCCTAGAGATGGCTAAGTGTGTGGAAATTTTGAATGGGGGTATTATAGGTTAAGAACAAAACCTAGGAACCTCTTGTGGATTTTCTCTACAGAAACCTGCGACATCAAAGAAAAATTTTAACAGAAAACCATTGAACTAATAGTTTTGATTTATCAAGCTCCTACTCTTTTGTTATTCAATATATGTAAATATATAGAGTCTTTCGAAGATCAAGACTCATTTAAACTTAACTATAGAGATTTGATTTGTGTACTTTATTATATGTCTTATACAAAATATATGATAATTTCGTAGGAGTTAAACACAAAAACGATCTCTTAGAACAACGTGTTTGAGTTCAACTCAAGATTCACAAATTGAATGAGGAGGATCAAGATCCTTGTTTTGCCAATTGATGAGAGGAAAAAGGTGGTAGACGTTGTGATGGTATGTATTATAAAGACCAGGGAAACTTTGAAGCATCAATGCATCAACGATTGGTTCTGGTATGGGTTAAGATGGTTAGTCGTATATATATTCAAGTCTAGTATTAAAGTAAGGGTTAAGGAGTAAATTTGCTAATGAACTATTAGGTTGAAAGCATCTGGCACAAAAAAGTTTTAAGGAGACCAAAACTACTAAACAACAATAAAAAAATGGAAAAAAATACAACACCGTTGGTTTAAGTAATGGACGTTTAAAAGAAACTAGGAAAAGAGTTTGACTGAAATTGCTGATGTGACTCAAAGGAAAGGAGCATGTGGTGTTTACACGTCAAGAAAATGCAACAAGGACTGTGAATCTGAGTCACTAAGAAAATCCCAACTTCCGATAAGCCCATCACCAGCGTCCGATCCAAGAACACAATCGTCTCCGCCAAACCTCCCATCTTTGCTGAACTTCCTTCCCAAAATAACCACTTGAGCAGGAAAGTTCCTGTCCTCCTCTACATCCACGGTGGCGCGTAATGCATGCAATCTGCCTTCTCTAGCAAGTACCACTCATTTACAAGTGAACTGGTCTTTGACGCGATCGAATGAATAGAAAGAATTGTAGAGGAAGAACAAAAAGAAGACTTATTACAACGATCATGAGACTGAGTAGACACAGATGAATCACGACTCAAGTGATCAGACGAAGCCGATCGCTCAAACTCTCCATTGCCCATTTCTCTAAGATCAGCGGCGGAGGCAGGCTTTCCCCAAGACAATGATGGGTCACTGCTGAGGCCCATCACGTGGAGGAGACGGGTCCAGCATGCCAAAATCGAGGAGGGTTCGGAGATCCATATATCAAACTTAGACATGGCGACTGGGAATTTGGGGATATGGAAGGGCTCGTTGGAATCATAATTGGGAGAGTTGGAATTGGAGTCGTTATCGTCGTCGGAGTTAGAAGTGGAACACGAACAAGATGAGGAAACTAGGCGGTCGTGGGACTCGTAGAAGCACTCATCTTCCTCTTCTTCGTCCCCGGCTCTACTCTTCGTTTGTTGGGCATTCCCATTTGAATGAAAATGCCCAAAAATCGATCAGATCAAAATGTGATTTCAACCGAGTAGGTATCTATGAAGAAAGTGATATATATGGTATTTGGGTCTGGATCTGCAACGCTATTGGTTGCGCCGAAGAGGAAGAGTAAATTCACATTGTCGATGTGTTTAGATCTAGAAATATTCAGATGTGCAAATTTCTTTCCACTTGACACTGTTACTAGCCACTTGGACATCTTTATTTACCAAGCAACGTCTATTAGATAACACACTAACGGTGTTGTGTTTTTTATTTTTTTCCATTTTTTAATTGTTGTTTGGTAGTTTTGGTCTCCTTAAAACTTTTTTGTGCCAAATACTCTCAGCCTAATAGTTCATTGGCCAAATTATGTACATGAACCTGCTCTTGCCAAAATCGCTTTATAGAATAGAAAGAAGACTAAAAACTTTATAACCTAGTGGCATGAATGTTTCCATATAAAGGGGATATCACAAGTTTGATTTCACCTGTAACTCAAACCATTAGTAACTATCTTGTAATTTAAAAAAGATAAGAAATGTATAATTACATTTTGATTTGCACTTGCACGTACTACTACTAGCTAGTCTACTACATTGTCATTCGAAACTAGCTATATAGGTAGCCCTTTATGAGATCTAAAATCAACAAACCCAGAAAAAGCAAGTAGAAGAATCAAGTATCTGCATGGCACCGACAATATCTAATTTCTTCAGAAGTCCATCCTCCCTGTTAATTGCATAATGTCTGTGATTTCTCTAAGAAAAAGAATTTTGATAGAGAAACACCCTCCTTCGTCAACAACCGCGTAAACTTCATTTGATCTCATGGCGGATTCTTTTTGTTTTAATTTCTGAGTAAAGATCATTCATATTATTATATAACTCTGGTTCTATTTATAAGTTCAGTTTGACCAAATCTCACATACCAAATAGAGGTAAATATCTCAATGATTATGAAACAAACTTCCAACTTTGCCTTCATTTATGATGGGTACCTTTTAAAATTTATTGTCAGATCTCTCTCATTTTTTTCTCTTTCCAACATGGCTAGTCAATTTCTCTCATCATCATTACTAAGAGAAAATTGTCATAATCTCATCTATTTGGTCAAAATAAACTTATAAAAAGGACCAAATTTTTTAGTTAAAGTGGACTTATAAATAGATCTGAGTGGTATACTAATAATCATGATGCTAGGTTATTGATTATTCCGAGGGTAGACGATTTATATCTTTAGTAAGTTGGGAGGGGACAAAATTATTAATGGGACCCACAAAAATCAGATTATCAGTTCAAAATGTTTCTTTTTATTTATAAAGTTTGTTTTATTTTCTTGTTTATATAGATATTAGTTGAGGTTTACACAAGGAATCATATTCTTATTACATTGATATCCCTAATATTTTATTTTTTAACCAAAATATCCAATTTTTTATTAAATATTTAAATAGCGCCTTTTATATATAGATTTAGTTATATAAAAATATATTATCATGTTAGTTAATACAAAATATTTAATATTAAAGATATTAATTAGTTATATGAGGGTTCTTATCAGGTTCAAGTTTGAATTATTAATACTTTTTTTAATTTTTGATCATGCTTTCGGTGAAAAAATTATAAAAGATGATGTTACATATTTGTATTGTATATTTTCAATCATCTAGGTCTAACATCCAATGTATATCCATACATTTTTAGTTATTTTCTAATTCTAAATGTGAAATATAAAGTAGGAGGCTAAGTTCTGGTGAATTTAGTATTTTTAAATTTATATTTTCTATTTTTTCTTTAAATAATTACAATATTGGAAAATTATAATAAAAGACCTAAGGAAAATAATATTTATTAAGAAGGACCATAAAAATGATAATTATTTTAAAGGATAAAAAATTAAGAAATTAAAATAGAAAGATCAAATTATTCTTAACCAGATTTTCTATATTCTTTATATTAAATCAGAATATGGAGTGATTGATGGATAATGATAAATAGAGACAAAAATCTGCTAAATTAGCATTTCTACTGCAACGAAATCGCCTCCCAATCACCATTAAAGTGACTTCCTTTTCTGTCTCTCTTTTTAGAATATGTATTCATTAGAAATTTTATCTTTTCTTATGCTCACACAATTATCTCAACATCCAACGAGTTATAGTTACAGTGACAACAAATTTAAAAACAAAGACAAACAATTAGGGAAAATATAAGAAATCTGTTTAAGGAATCCAATCATTCTAGATTCTGATTTAATTAGAGAGAATATAAGAAATCTATTTAAGAGCAATTTAATCTTTCTATTTTAATGTTTTAATTTTTGGTTCTTCAAAATAATTACTATTTTTATGGTCTTTCTTAATAAATATTATTTTCTTTAGATCCTCTATTATAATTTTACTTACAATATTTATGGTCATGTGCAATAAATATTGTTTTCTCGATCTAGGTTCTTAATTATTTTAATTTTTCCTTTTAATTTTAACTTCAAAATCTAGCGGATTTTTTTTAATTGCTTTTTCCCATCATACTTTATCCAAATAATTTAAATAAATGATAAAAATAATAAAAATTAAAAATAACGCTTGAATATAAATATGGATATTAAAGTGATTAAAGAAAAGAGGAGAGGGTCAAAATATCTAACGGGATCTTCCAATTTTAAGTATCTTCTCAATTTCTTAAAAAAATTATAATATCTAAAAATGTTTCGATAAACTTTCTAAATCTCTTATCCTACTACAAATAAAAAAGAAGTTCTAAATCATCTTTAAATGGGGTCAAGGAAGCACAAGATTGAGAGATCTTAAACGGCGCCAAGAAATCGAAAGGGCCGAAGAAAATTGTGATTGAAAAGGTATGAGTCTTCTTCTTTCTTTGCAATTCAGACTTTCTTCTTCTTCTTTCTTGCTTAGATTCATACTAGTATATTTTTCCTTGTTGATTTTGCATACTGTCATACATTCGTTTTCTTTTCTTCGGGTTTTGTTGTTTTGGTGTACGTTCGTTTTACTCTTTGCTTTGGAATTAGCTTTATTCAACACTATAATATAATTTGAATACGTCTGTGTATCTTCTTCTTTATTTGTAATTTAGACTTTCCTCTTCTTCTTTCTTGCTTAGATTCATACTAGTATATTCTTCTTTCTTGTTGATTTTGCATGCTTTCATACATTCGTTTTCTTTTCTTAGGGTTTTGTTGTTTTGGTGTACGTTCGTTTTACTCTTTGCTTTGTAATTAGCTTTATTCAACACTTTAATATAATATAAATACGTCTGTGTATGTAAAACACACACATATTCTTTTTATTTTCTTTAGTTTTCCTATGGTCATCATCTTCCAATTTACTGTTGAATGTTTGTTTTTTTTATTATTTCCCTCGAATTGAAAAATACTAAAACTTTGATTATAAGAAAATGACTAAGTATACTTTTAGTCATTTAAGTTTTACATAAGACATACTTTTGGTCGGTTAACTTTATAAAGTATACTTTTAGTCTTATAATTATAACACCTTTAATTTTATTAACGGAAAATGTATACTCAAATGATAACGATGTAAATTTAAGTGATGACCACTACAAAAAAGTCATTTTTTGCCACAGAAATAGGAATTCTGTCGCAAAAAATAGTGTTGCAATTGTGACGGAAAACATGAATTCCGTCGCAAATTTCAAAATTTGTGCCAAAGCAAATTGAATTAGTTGATTGCGCTAAAATTGGATGAACTCTTTTAAATCCTTCAAGAATAGCTGAGTTAGTTGTCTTCTCTCAATTAGATAATTGTACATCAGACTCCTATCACAATTGCCTTCCATACTTAATCAACCCAACCCTACACAAATATATGCAGTGGGGACAAACCCAAGTTCACAAAACGACATGTCACAAGTATAAGTGGCCAATACAACTGGCCACTTATGCCAACCAACTGCTACTTAATCAAAAAAGTGAGAAACAAACACATGCATTGGATTAAAAATAGATCCCAGCAAGCAATCAAAGAATGAGGATAGTACACCAGAAGATGGGGATATGCATGTAGAGGGGCCAAACAAAAAATATGAAACTACACATTGAATTAGGGAATGAGCAAACCATTGGCATTTTCAACATTATCACTTGCTACAATTTGATGTAATAATTTCTGGGACATATAAATATTTGTGGAGTTTATGAGGGTCATATTAAAGGCTAATGCAATGTTATAACATGGCATACGATGAATTGGAGGTTTCTAATTGTTCTGTCCTAAGAACACAGAGATTGGACTTGACTAGGTTGTCAAGCCTAGAGCCTACGTACCCTTTGAAGGGATCAAAGTCCACGTAGTTCGTGATATACTGGAAGGCACGTAGCCAGGGGAGTGGGGTGTGTGCTCTGTGTAACGGAAGGTAAATAGAGCATAAGATAGAACGTGTGCACCTGTTTAAGGTTCCCTTCTATTTATAGAGGAGACTGGTGCGAGAATCCTTGCCTTAATGAGCGATATCTGGGATTGAGCCGTTAGGTGCTGATTTGTTGGTGCCGCGATTGTAGGAGATCCCCTATTAATGAGATCCCTCGTTAGTGGGATCTCCTATTGTTGCCCATTATAGTGCAGATTTAGTTCTAGGCATGGTTGGGCCGAGGTCCGGTTATGGGCCTATTGGGCAAGTCCGTAACAGTTGCCCCCCAGCTTGGTCGTTCAGGCTTCTGGACGGCCGAGGTGCTTATTGCCCCCCGTCCTTTGTATGGCCGAAGTCCTTCGTTTGGACTGGATCGGCTCTTGGCTGCCGTGACCATCAGTCCGATTCGGATCAGTGGTCGGCTTGTAATACCCCCGTCCTGCCTAGAACGCCGAGTTTGTCTTGTCCGGACGGTTGTTCGCCCTTCCCGAGTTCCTAGTGCCCAGCGGTAGCCTTGGTTTCACGCCTATTGCCTTTTGGGATTCTCCGGATGCTTTGGGATTTGCTCCTGTTGCGCCATCATTGTGGACTTACAGCTGTCAGGCTTCCATTGGGTGCGTTCTGCAATCGTCGCGCCTTTCCGCTTTTTGAGGCCTATGCGCATTTACTGCGCCGGCGTCGTGCTGTTCCAATCCCGTCACGTCTGTACAGGAATAGACTGTTGTACCCTTGCATTTGGTTTCAAATAGCCCTCTTTCTTATTTTTTCTACTTTTCCCGCTATTCGTCTTCTTCACGGATACCTCTGACTTCCTGTTCTAGAGTTCAGAGGGATTTCTTCCTTGTGCGAAACTTTCGCCGTTTCCCAGCGTTCCAGTTTTCTTCATCTACTAAGTACAGGTATTCTGTCTACTCTCTACCCTTTTTGTTTGGTATTTTCTTTTGTTTTACCGTTTATTTCTAGAAATGTTGCCTGTATCATCGTTCTCCAAGAATTCTGGGTTTTTCTGGGTTTCTGTTAGTGTCACCGTACCCAAAATTCATCCCAAAATTCCCTTAAACATCGGTTTCTAGAACTGTAGGCTTTTGATTATGGTTAGAGATGGAAATGCTCCGCGACCGAGGGCGTTGCTAACGCCGGAGGAGGAAGTGCTCCTTCGTGCCTGTCTCCCACGGATGACTTACTGGGTTTTTAGGGGTGAGCCACCTGCCATGAGGATTTTGGATCCTTTGCGCCGAGGTGGCGACGTTCGTCCGGGGCGAGCTGGGGCTCATCCGACTTCGGCCAGGGTTTCAGTTTCAATTCCTAGTCGTCCTTTTCGGCCACTTGCATGCGCTCTTCCTTTTGACTTACCCGATGGGGCCGGGGTAGGCTCCTCATCCTGGTCCAGACCTCCGGTGCTGATGGCTCAACCCCTCAACTTCTATGAGGGCCCTTCTGCTGTGCGTCGGACGTCCGCCTCGGAAGGGTATCATGGCCCTTGCTGGGACTGCCTGGCGGAGGCTTCTTTGTTGATGGCTTGCGCGGGAGACACCGAGGCTTCTTCTGTACTTGGTTCTTGTTGGCATTGGTCCGCCCCGGCTGTCCCTTCTCGCGCTTCCGTTCGTCCGAGTCCGCAGCCTTCTCTGTCTGCTACTATGTCTGTACCAGGTATTTCTGCTCTTTACTAATACCAGCTTTGTTTATCTCCGTATAGGTTTATTAATGGCTCCCAAGTCTTGGCCTTCTAAGTCACGCTCTGAGCCAGAGGATTTGAGCTCCTCTAGCCCGCCGGAGGCTTTGCGCCGGCGGTTCGACTGGGTTTCCTTTGAGACGTTGACGACCCGGTCTCTTATGTCCGAGGTCGATGTTGCCCGACTCCAGTTGCCAAAGCTAGATGGTTGTGTGTGAAGAGGGGACGTCGAACTTCGAGGGGACGTCGAACTTCTTTTATTTCTACCGGGACGTGTACACCCGGATTGAAGTCCGTTTTCCATTTACTGTGTTCCAGATGTCGGCCCTAGCCTACCTCAATCTTGCGCCATCACAGCTTCATCCGAATGGATGGGCCTACTTAGTGGCCTTCGAGAAGTTATGTGGCTCCTTCCCGATCCCCATTCCTTGCACTGCCAACCTCTTTTTTTATTACTTCAGCCCTTTTACTCCCAGTCTGCCCAGGGAGGGCGACAAGCTCAAGGGGCTGGTTTTGCTTAGGAATGTGTCAGATAGGAAGCTGATGGGGGCCTTTTTGGACTCCTTCAAGCGTTTCAAGAACGTCTTTTTCAAGGTGGTAGCCGTGCCTGGCCAGCAGCCCTGGTTTCTGAATGGGGCTGAGGGTCCGGACGTGGAGGGGCGGTTCCCCCTTTATTGGGATAAGGGGCATTACAAGAAGTCGCCGACGTCTTATTTGGTGGACGACGACCATCCATTGCCTGAGAACGTCCCCCATATCCCCAGGCTATCCGCCTTTGTGAAGAAGTATAGGGTCCAGACTGCGGCCTGCTTTATTTCGGGGCCGGGCTTTGAGCCGTTGCCCCCCACCTGTAGGTCTCAGAGTTTTTGCGTTTAAGTTTGAATTCTTCTTTCTGAATTGTTGACTTACTCCGTCTTTCTTTGTTTTTAGCTAGGACCATGGACGCCCTTCCGATGTACGCCCGCCTGGCGAGGGCCGCTGCTGCGTCGCCTAGTCGTTCAAAGAAGCGGGCGGCTTCTATTGATGCTGGTGCTCCTGCTGTCCCAGCTCCAAAGAAGGCAAAGGGCTTCGTCGGCATGGGTTCTTCATCCGCCACGGTTTCCCAGTCCGTCCCAGTGGTGGAGACCCCGGCTCTGGAGAGTCGGGAGGCTGTTGCTACTGTCGGGCCCTCCCTTGCCGTTGAGTCCCCGGCTCTGAGGGGGACGGACGTCGTCATTTCGGATGATGACGTTGAGGTGACGTTTTCTCCTGCTGGCTCGCCGTCGCCTTCGTCTTCCCCAGCGCATTTTCCCCTTCCTCCACCTCCGCCGACGGGTCCCTCTTCGGTTTTCGCCCGCTGCTTTTTGTGGGAGAATGGGGTGGTTCCTGAGGTGGATGTGGCATTTCTCCCGTCCCAGCATTTTCTGGAGGGCAGTCGTCCCTTGTCCCCCCCGGCCGTGGACCAACTGCAAGTGGCTCAAACCGAGCTGATTCGGTTGGTGGGGTATCTTCAGGCGCTGAGGATGGTCCGGGATCATTACGCTCGAGTTGAGGCCGAGTGTGTTAGGCTGAGGAAGGTGGAAGCCGAGCTGAAGTCTAAGGCCGCTTCCGTAGAGGGATTGGGAGTTGAGTCGGCTGAGGCCAGGGCAAGGACCAGGTCTGCCGAGGAGGAACTTGTTTCAGCTTAGGCGGAGCGTGATGCGGTCCGGGCCGAGCGGGATGCGGTCAAGACTGAGCTCGGTGAGGCCTTGACTGAGCGGGATGCGGCTAGGGCGGAGCGGGACGCCGCCAAGGCTGCAACAGTGAAGGTTGACTAGGAGCTCCAGCTGTCTCGAGCGCATGCTGACAAGGTGGCCGAGGAGTGCGCTCGGGCTCAAAAGGGGATGTCCGAGAGCCTGGCTGCAGCTAAGGTCCTGCAACAGCAGCGGGCTACTCTGGCTACTGAGAAGGAGGCAGTGGAGAAGGCTCTTTCTGAAGAGAAGGTGGCCCACCAGGAGGTGTCCAATGCTCTACTGCAGACCGCAGAAGAATGCTTCAAGCAGGCCTTGGCGTAGATACGGCACTTCAATCCTGGGATCGAGCTAAACGTGGCCGGGTATGATTACCGTGCCTTTGTTTAAGAGGATGGGACGCTTGTCCCTTATGAGTCGCCTGCCGCTGCCAGTCCTGCCGCCGAGGGTCCCGTTGATGCTGAGGCCAATCATCCCGAGGCTGAAGATTCAGAGGCTGGGCCTTCTAGTTAGTTTTAGTTTTTTGTCTAGCTTTTTTGATTTCGGGGCGTTGGTGCCCTTGTAACTTTGTTGAAACAATTCTGGCCTTGTGCCATTGTATATAACCTCTTTGAGTGATGAATGGCCCTTTTATTATTCTTTTACTGTAATTTCTCACTTGGTTAGGTACCTTAGGCAATGAATGGTTTACTTTGTGCTGTCATCCTTTTGCCTCGGTTGGGGTCTGCGTCGGCTGCATGGGTGCAAGCCGTTTAGCTGCTCTAGACAATGGATGACTTACAATTCTGTTATCCTTTTGTCTGAGCATGAGTGTTGGTCGGCCGTATGAGTACCGGCCATTTGGGCAAACTAGACAATGAATGATTTCATCCTTTTGTCTGAGTCTTAGTGTTTATCGGCCGCGAGTGTACAGGCCGTTAGTACTCTACCACATTTAGTGTGTGGGAGGTTGGGGCAGGGTTGTCTTGTCTCAGCCTCGTCAGGCATGACTAACCGCACTGCCTCGGCCCGGCTTTCTAATAGTCGGGCTCCAACTTTCATTTAGTTGGATAAAATTTTACTGAAGTAAGGGCAGGACTATCACGTGTCTAACCGAGGTTTCATTTACCTCAAGTCGGACATTTTGACCTGATCAGGGTCGGCATGGTAGGCTACTTGCTTATCCGGGCGAGCGTTGACACGTCAATTTCACAAAGGGTCACGTATGGCGCCTTCGCCGAGCTCTAACCAGTGCCTGTGGGAGTACAACGGCTGGTTTTCGTACATCTAGATGTTTTTTGGTTGTTTTGGCTGGGTACATGACCTCAGGGCCTTTTACCGGTGCCGGGCTTAAAGGCCTCGGCTTTCGGTTTCTTGGCCGGGCTTCTTTGCCTCGGTCTTATCGTTTTTGGCTGAGCTTCAGGGCTTTGGCTTCATGCTTAAGCAGATTCTGTGCACATTTGTAAATCTCCTCAATGGGATCCTTTATTGATAAGAAATAGCCCTAAGGGGCCTTACATAGCAACAAGATTAGAAATGACATGACTTGGACTTGAAATGAAAAGAACAATTTGAAAGCAACCGTAATGAAACAATCATGAAAGCAAACAAATACTGCCGAAAAAGGGGTCTAGCTATAGTAGATCTTCAGCTTATCGGCATTCCATGTTCTTTTAATTGACTTTCGTGCCAAAGTCTCGAGGATGTATGCTCCTCCGTCGAGCTTCTCTTTAATCCGGTAGGGGCTTTCCCAGTTTGCCGCCAGCTTCCCGTCTTTGGCATTCTTGTTTTCTATGTCGGCCTGTCGGAGTACTAGGTTGCCTCGGTTAAAAGACCTGGGTCGGACCTTTCTATTGTACTTAGCCGCGAGTAGCTGCTTGGCGGCCAGTTCCCGGCAGTGCGCCGCAACCCGGATTTCGTCGATCAGATCCAAGTCCGTCCTTAAGGCGTCGTCGTTCTACTCCTGCCCTTCCTGTCTGGCTCTGACCTTTCTCCAGGATGGCTGTCCAATTTCAACCGGGATCATTACCGCGACTATGAGCCATCTGCATTGCCCCTGTGCCAGCCGGAATGGTCCGAGGATGTCCATACCCCATTTGTAGAAGGGCCAGGGGGCTGGCATTCCTTTCAACTCTGAGGGCGGCGGCCATATGATCCTGGCATGTTTTTGGCAACTGTCGCATGTCTTTGCTTTCTCCATGGCGTCATGCTTCATGGTGGGCCAGTAGTATCCGGCGCGCAGTGCCTTTCTGGCGAGGGCCTTGCCCCCCATGTGGTGGCCGTTGCTTCCTTCGTGTAACTCGGCCAGCACGTACTTTGTCTCGGATTCGCCGAGACATCGCATCATTGGGCAGTGGAGTCCTTTTCTATATAGTTGGTCATCGACCATCGCGTAGAGAGCGGCTTCTCAGATCAGCTTCTTGGCCTCGGTCGAATCGATAGGGATGATCCCCCTTTCGAGGTAGTTTTCTATTGGCTTCATCCAGTCGAGGCCGGCTGAGATGGCCATAATGCAGCTCGGCTCGGTCAGATTTTGTTGGATCACGGTCCTGTGATTGTCTGGCCCCTTAGTACTCGACAACTTGGAGAGGATGTCGGCTCTGGCGTTCTCCTCTCTTGGGATATGGGAGACCGTTACCTCCTCGAATTCGGCCACGAGCTCTTTGGCACGGTTCAGGTACTTTGCCATAAGAGGGCCTTTTGCTTGATAGGAGCCGTCAATCTGGGTAGCGACGAGCTGCGAGTCGGTTAAAACCTTTATTCGTTGGGCGCCATTGTCCTTTGCTTGAAGCAGCCCAGCCAGCAGGGCCTCGTATTCGGCCTGATTATTGGAGGTCTGGAACTTTAATTGAAGAGAGTGCTCGGTGGCTACCCCCTGTGGGCTTTCGACGATGACTCCTGCACCGCTGCCCTTTGCGTTGGATGATCCATCCACGTAGACCTTCCAAATCCCGTCATTGATAGTGGCCAGGGTGAGTTCCCTGACGAAGTCGGCCAGTGCCTGGGACTTGATTGCCTACCGGGCCTCGAAGGCAATGTCAAACACAGACAGTTCTATGGCCCAGTTGGTCATTCTTCCTGCCAGGTCAGGTTTGTGGAGGATCTGGCGGATCAGCTGGCTGGTTCGTACCACAATCCGATGTCCTTGGAAGTAAGGCTGGAGCCTTCTGGCAGCTGTGAGTAGGGCGAAGGCCACTTTCTCCAGTTTCTGGTACCGGAGTTCCGAGCTTTGCAGGGCCTTGCTGATGAAGTATATTGGTTTCTGTCCGGCCTCGGTTTCTCTCACCAGAGCGGCGCTAACGGCTTCATTGCCGATCGACAAATAAAGGAACAGGGTTTCTCCTTGATCCGGCTTAGTTAGTACCAGAGGGGTTGCCAGACACCGTTTGACTTCTGTGAAGGCGGCATCGCACTCGGGATTCCACCCGCCCCGGATTTCCTTCTTCAATAGTTTGAATAGAGGCAAGGCTTTCTCGGTTGACTTCGGGAGAAACCTTGTTAGGGCGGCCAGTCGGCCGGTTAGCTGTTGTACCTCTTTCTTAGTCCTTGGGGGCTGCATGTCGAGCACGGCCTTGCACTTATCCGGGTTGGCTTCGATTCCTCGGTTGGTCAACATGAAGCCTAAGAACTTCCCAGCCGGAACTCCAAAAGCACATTTGGCCGAGTTCAACCTGATTCGATGTTTTCTTAGTTTCGCAAACATCTGTTCAAGGTCCCGGATGTGGTCTTCTGGAAGCTTTGACTTGACGATCATGTCGTCGATGTAGACCTCGATGTTGCGCCCGATCTGATCTTCGAAAGCCCTGTTCATCATCCTTTGGTAGGTAGCCCCGGCATTCTTCAATCCGAATGGCATGACGTTGTAGCAGTAGTTAGCTTTATCCGTCATGAAGGCGGTCTTCTCTTGGTCTTTCGGATGCATTGCGATCTGGTTGTATCCGGAGTAGGCGTCCATGAAGGAGAGGACCCGGTACCCGGCCGAGTTGTCTACAAGCTTGTCAATACTTGGCATCGGGTAGGAATCCTTTGGGCAGGCCTTGTTGAGGTTCGTGTAGTCGACGCACACTCTCCATTTGCCGCTGGGTTTGAGGACCATCACTATGTTGGAGAGCCAGGTGGTGTACTGCACCTCTCGGATGAAACCGGCCGCTAGGAGCTCCTCGATATGGTCCTCAAGCGCCTTCTGCCTGTTGTCCGCAATGTTCTTCTTCTTCTGTGCCACAGGTCTTGACCCTGGCCATATGCCGAGCTTGTGGCAGCAGAAGTGGGGGTCGATGCCAGGTACTTCGGCTGAGGTCCAAGCGAAGACGTCTTGGTTCTCCTTCAGGAAGCGGGTCATAAGAGCTTTGAGGTTGTCCTCCATGTTTCGGCCGATCTTGGCGGTCTTGGACGGGTCTGACCCCAACATTATCTCCTTCAGCTCTCCTTCCGGCTCGGGCCTCGGATTATCTTGCTCTCGGAGGTCGAGCTCTACCATGTGGACTTGCTGCCGCAGGCACTTGCTGGAGTCGGCTTCGGCTACTTGCTCATTGGATCCGACCGAGGTGGGGACGAGGGTCCTCCTTCCTCGACCCGGAGAGCTTCAAAGTAGCATTGCCTCGACTCTTTCTGGTCTCCGGATACCACAACTATCTAGTTTTTGTCGTTAACCATCTTTAGCTTCTGGTGCTTGGTGGATACCAGTATGTCCTAGTTGTGGATTGTTGGTCTGCCCAGGATGATGTTGTAGGGGGACCGAAAGTTTGCCACTATGAATTTTACGCGTTCAGACTTGAAAGCTTCCTTGGTCCCAAGGGTCAGCTTGAGGTCGATGTAACCTTTGGGAAAGGACTGCTCGCCGTTGAAACCGATCAGGGTGGTTTTGCACGGCTTGAGATCCTCTTTGTCGAGGTGCATCCTTTTGTAGGCGTCCCAACTTATGATATCGGCCGAGCTCCCTGCATCAACAAAAATCCTTTTAACTTGGCAATTGACCAGGGTTCCAGTGATTACTAGTCCATCCAGATGGCCGGGTATGACGTCGTTCAGCTCTTCGTCAGTGAAGGTCAGAGTGGGCAGCCTCGGCTTCTTGGGATCCTCTTTGAACTTTGGGAGGTCTCGGACGGTCAACACTTCGCGGAGGTACTTCTTCCGTTGGCTTACGGTGTCTCCGCCACCTCCAAACCCTCCGCTGACAACGTTACACTGGAAATCTACATCGGGGAATTCGTCGTCCGAGGCCGTCTTCTGCTTCTTCCCCTGCTTCCTTGTCTCCTTGGGCGGACTCCTGGTGAGGGCACGGTCATTACGCTTGCCGTTCGTCCTTCCCTGGGTCTTAACGTACTGACGTAGCTTCCCATCCCTCACGAATTTTTCAATGGCATCGCGGAGGTCATAGCATTCGTCAGTAGTGTGTCCGTGGCAGTCATGGAATGTGCAGAATTTGGTACGGTCCGTGTTGGAGCGTCCTCTGATCGTCCTGGGCTTGTCGGCCCTTTTCATCTCGATCTGGGCTACCTCTTTCCATACCTGAGACCTAGGGACATTCAATGGGATATAGCTATCGTATTTGGCCTTTTGTTCGGCTCAGTCAGGCTTGGCTCGGCTCTCACGGTTCCATCTTCTGGGATCGGCCTTTGTCCCTCTTGGCCGTTCTTCATCGCTGGGCGGACTTTTCCTAATCCGTTCGGGTTCATCGGCATTGGCCGCCTCCATCTGCTCCACTTCCAGGTATTTCTTCGCCTCAATGTAGAACTCAGTCAAGGTGTACACTGGGTTCTTACATAGGTGTCAGGCCAGCCGGGATGACGAGTCTAGTCCGTTGACCAGGCAGTGTACGTGAACCTCCTCGGGCAGCGACTGCACCTGCATGGCTACATCGCGGAACCGATCCAGGTACTTCTGTAGGGCCTCGCCTTTCCTCTGCCGTACCTTGCTTAGTGTTAATGTGGTCTTTGGCTGTTTCTTGCTAGTGGCGAAATGCAACTCGAACTTGCGTCCGAGGTCTTCACAGCTCTGGACCGAGTTATCCGGGAGGGAGCTCAGCCATCTGTGTGTGGGTCCGTTCAGAGTGGCCGTGAAGAGACGTTGGACGACTGGACCGCTAATCTGTCGCACCCACATGAGCTTTTCGAACACGTCAAGGTGGTTGCGTGGATCTTGGGTTCCGTCGTATTTCGGAAGGTCGGCCAGATCGAAATGTTTTGGATAACTGGCCTTGGCCGCCTCCCTGGAGAATGGGGATCTGCCGAAGTTCGACAGGTACGTCACTCGATATTCCCGGGGGGATCCCTGGCGATGTGATCTATGAGTCCGGGGAGTTCTGTCCTCCACACGGCATTCTTCTTGGTCCTGACCTTCTCTGGCCGCCCGATCAGTGCGGTTAGGACCGTCACTGCGGTTCCCTTCATTCTCCTGAGACCGTGATCGGCCTCTCTCGGCGCGTGTCCTCCGCTCCGGCTCGCCGTTACCGCGGCGTGTGCTCCTCGGCTTTGGGCTGCTCGAGGAACTGCTGTCATCCACAGGAGCCCTCCTTCCTCTTCTGTGATTCCTCCGGCGGTTTCCTCGTCGGCGATCATTCTCGAGTGCCTCCTGGATCATCCGGCCAAAGGCCTCGAAGTTGGCCTGCCTCTGTAGGTCATCTCGTTTTTCCTTGTTTTCAAATCTCTGGAGGAATGACTCCTGTGTCCTCCGTAATATGCGGACGTCGGCTTCGACCGCCTGGACGTCTCGTACCGGGGGTTCTGTGCGCGCTTCTTGCAGTGGCTGCTCTTCCGAGGAAGGGGAGGTTGCCGTGTCAGTGACATGCCCTTCTGGGGTGTTTTCTTGCCGCGGTTGCTCCGGGGGCTGATCTGGTGGAGGCCGGCTTGGCTGGGGGTCCCCACCCACCGGCGGGGGATTTCTGCTGTGGCTTCTGGTGTTTGCCATCAGTGGTCACGGGGATAGAAGTTTATAGATCCCCACGGACGGCGCCAATGTTCTGTCCTAAGAACACAGAGATTGGACTTGACTAGGTTGTCAAGCCTAGAGCCTACGTACCCTTTGAAGGGATCAAAGTCCACGTAGTTCGTGATATACTGGAAGGCACGTAGCCAGGGGAGTGGGGTGTGTGCTCTGTGTAACGGAAGGTAAATAGAGCATAAGATAGAACGTGTGCACTTGTTTAAGGTTCCCTTCTATTTATAGAGGAGACTGGTGCGAGAATCCTTGCCTTAATGAGCAATATCTGGGATTGAGCCGTTAGGGGCTGATTTGTTGGTGCCGCGATTGTAGGAGATCCCCTATTAATAAGATCCCTCGTTAGTGGGATCTCCTATTGTTGCCCATTATAGTGCAGATTCAGTTCTAGGCATGGTTGGGCCGAGGTCCGGTTATGGGCCTATTGGGCCGGTCCGTAACACTAATATATATGGAGCAAATCTATGTGATTATTTAAGACAATACTATGTAAGACTTAATCAAGTTTATATAATATACAAAATTAACTTTATCTTTTGTATTTATAATTACCTTTTAATCTAAACGTAATTATAATTTGTTTTTTCGAATTATCCATGTTTCAAATAAGAAATCTAAATGAGATATTTTATAAAAAAAATTAACACTCATTATAATAAGAGACTATCTCAATTAGCTAATTTCACTAATTTTTATAATACATACAAATTTCTTTATGCCTTAAACTCACATCATCCTCATACTATACATTAATTAATTAATTCTCTTATCCTAAACATCACATTTCAACACTTCACTAATCTCATTTCAACACCACCCTATTTATAGATTTATGTATCATTACCAACTAATACAATATCATAACAATTATTATAAGATCTAAATAAACTAATCACTAAGGTTATAAAATCAATATTACCGAAAATTGTTCAATTAGTTCTTATTGTAGATATTAATAACAACATCTCTCAACCGTATTGGAGTTCTTAATAGGGGCAAAAAGCTACATCTAATGCAAAAAAAAAAAAAGGTAGACACTTACCAGATGACACCAATAGAGAGGAGCCTAACGTGAGAGGAGAGGAGGCCAACGGTGAGAGAGGAGGAGGCCGATGCCGGCGGTGATAAAAGAGGAGGCCGGAAAAAGGAGGAGGAGGCTGGAACCAGAGGGAGAGGAGGTTGGAAGGAGGCTGTATGACGGTTTGAAGGCTGGCGGGACGGAGGGATTGTGAGAGTAGGGCAGAGGAGGGAGAGGATATTGAAAAAATGGGGAAGGGGAGGAACTTAAGCCCGATTTCGGGCTTAAGTTTTGCTATGGATCCCCAGATCCGTCGCAAACTGTCGGTGGTTCGTCGCAAACCTTGCCACAGAACTCTGTTGCAAGTAGGGGCCACCTTTTTGCAACGAAACTAGGTTCAGTCACAAATCCCCTTTCGGATTTACGACGAAACCTCTATTCCGTCGCAAAGTGGCGACCAACCGTGGGACCAAAGGCTGCCGGTTTGCGACGGAACTGTAAATCCACTAAGGTTTGTGACGAAACTAGGTTCCATCGCAAACTTGAGAAGCCAGTTTGCAACATATGTATTTTTTCGTCGCAAACCGACCCTTTTTGGCAGTAGGAGTGAACATGTCACAAAAAGTTTATAAAAATTTCTTTTCCCTCCCCTTAAATCAAAATACCCTTAGGGCAACGTGTCCCTTAGTTAAGGACAATGTCCTTTCTGTTGCCGAAGATGGTGTTTGGCATAGGTCTTGTATAGATAAGGAATTGTCTAGTCTAAAACTATTATTTCCTTATTTAATTTGAGGGGATAAAGAATAGCCATAGATAATTATTTCTATTCTCTAATCAAGATTTGCCGAATTACTTTTCCTCATACAATTATTTATAAAATTTTAATAAATTATCTTCAAATAGGATGAAGCAAGGTACAAAGAAGACAAAAAGTTCTGTTCTTTCTCGTGCCGATTCGAACTCGCGACTTAGCAGTGAGGGAGCGAACGCCCAAACCAGTAAGCCACGAGTCTGCAAGTCAAAGAAGACAAAAAGTTCGAGAGTCAAGAAGAAACATTGTGAAGAGGAAATTGTCCGTAGGCCCATTGGTAATATTAACACTTTGACGCTTTCTTCTCTTTAATTCTACCCGGTCTCATTGTTTACAATTTGGATATGTAATTTGGCTCTAAACTCATTTATTGTTCTTAGAATAGCTTCTGTGCCGTATGAAATAAATATATGATAAAAGTTTTGTCATGTGATATGATGTTTAACATGCTATAAAAAAAACCAAAATTTCCTGTTAATGTGTGCTTTTTATTATGGTTTACATGTGGTTGGTCACATAATGGACTCTGTATTACAGAATACTTATTCAATTTAAATTTGACTTTTATGATATCAGCTAAGATTGCTATGTATTTTATTTTATTTACTATCTTGACTCTTTGGTTTTAAATCCTAATTAACATAGACTATAAAATTTTGAATTTCTAGAGATGGTTATAAAGGAGCCCATTCAATGGGAACAAGGATGGGGTCTAATGCAGGAAGCTATCACAAAGCTGAAGAATATTCTAGAAGGCTTAACAGATGAGAAATCTTTCACTTCAGAGGAGTACATGAACCAATACACTACAATCTACGACATGTGTACTCAAAAGTTGCCATGTGAATTCAATAAAGAGCTTTATGACAAATACAAAGAGATTTTTGATGAATACCTCAACTCTAGTGTGTGGCCTTCTTTAAGAGACAAGCACCATGAGTTCTTACTCAGAGAGCTTCTCAGAAGATGGAACAGCCACAAAGTTATGACTCGATGGCTCTCACGCTTCTTCCGATATCTTGAGTGCTACTATATTGAGAGACGCACGCTGCCTTCGCTCAATACTGTTGCATTGTCTTGTTTCCGTGATTTGACCTTTGACAAGGTAAAAGCTATGGCTACAGACGCTATAATCTCTTTAATCCATAAAGAACGTGAGGGCGAGCAGATTGATCCGTCGTTGTTGAAGAATGTTGTTCATATATACGTTGAGATTGGTGTGTATGAGCAGGATTTTGAAGTTGCTATGATTGCTGATGCTTCTACTTACTATGCAAGAAAGGCAACAAACTGGATTGAGGTTGACTCTTTCGCGGATTATATGCTCAAGGCTGAGGAATCCTTGAAGCGGGAAAGGTATAGAGTTAGAGAGGCTGGTTACTTACATTCTAGTACAGAAAATAAATTAGTAGAAACGGTTCAACATGAGTTGCTTGTCACCCACGCAACTCGATTACTTGAAAATGATAACTCTGGTTGTGGCGTTTTGCTCAGAGATGATAAGGTCGAAGATCTATCTAGAATCTACAGATTATACCATGAAATACCTAAAGGTTTGGAGCTTGTTGCTAATACATTCAAGAAGCATGTTACGAGTGAGGGTGCAAGATTAATCCAACAGGTTGAAGAAGCTTCTAATAGTCAGACAATAAATAGCTCATCCGGTGTTCAAGAACATTCCATTGTTAGCAAATTCATTGAGCTTCACGACAGGTTCATGGCATACGTTAAAGGTTGCTTTATGAATAACAATATCTTCCACAAGGCATTGAAAGAGGCTTTTGAAGTATTTTGTAATAAAAATGTTGCTGGCATTCCAAGTGTAGAACTTGTGGCAGCATTTTGTGACAATATGCTTAAGAAGGGTGGTGGAAGTGAGAAGCTGAGTGATGAGGCAATAGACGAAACTCAAGAGAAGGTGGTCTACCTTCTTGTGTATAACACTGATAAAGATTTGTTTGCTGAGTTTTACCGGAAAAAGCTAGCTCGTCGGTTACTTTCCGATCGGAGTGCCAATGAGGATCATGAAAAAAGTTTTCTGTGCAAACTGAAGCGACAATTTGGTGGACATTACACTTCAAAGATGGAGGGAATGATGACAGACTTGGTCATAGCTAAGGATTGTCAAAGAAGTTATGAGCAATATCTTCATATTAATCAACACGTAAACCCCGGGATTGACTTATCAGTTACTGTTCTTACCACTGGAACTTGGCCTAGTTACAAGTCCTGTAGCCTGAATCTTCCATCAGAGATGGTCAAGTGTGTGGAAGCTTTCAATGAGTATTATACATCAAAAGCAAAGCACAAGAAGCTGTCATGGGCTTTCTCTATGGGAGCTTGCAACATCCATGGAAAATTTCAAAAGAAAACCATTGAACTGATAGTTTCAACTTATCAAGCTGCCACTCTTCTATTATTCAACAACGCAGATAAATTGAGTTTTTTAGAAATTAAAACTCAACTAGGCTTAGACTATGAAGATTTGGTTCGTGTGCTTCATTCCTTGTCCTGTGTGAAATATAAGATACTTTGTAAGGAGCCAAACACAAAAACCATCTCTCAAAATGACATATTTGAGTTTAACTCAGGATTTACGGATCGAGTGAGAAGGATCAAGGTCCCTCTTCCACCAATTGATGAGAGGAAAAAGGTGGTAAAAGATGTTGACAAAGACCGGAAATATGCTATTGATGCTGCAATTGTGAGGATTATGAAGAGCAGAAAAACTTTGGGGCATCAACAGTTAGTTTTGGAATGTATTGAGATGATGAGTTGTATGTTCAAGCCTGATGTTAAAGTAATCAAGAAGCGAATTGAAAATCTCATTGGTCAAGACTATCTGGAAAGGGATCCAAATGATGCTAATGCTTATAGATATCTGGCGTGATCGATCAACACCACATCTGATATTTTTATAACTTTTGAAATTTAAATATCATTGTACTTAATTGGATATTTTTTCTTAATAAAGATTTTAGTATTGTTCTCGTTTTTCCTTATAAATATTTTCTTGCACTCTCCCTTTCCTACTTCCTAGTGCGTCTCACATCACATATATTCATACCAACGATCCAGTTAAAAAATTATGCATAGTTTAGAAAGTTTTACCTGAAAACAATTAATCATGGACTTGAAAAGTCTTGTCAAGTTGCTGTGAATAAGTGCACCTCATGTCCACAATGGGAAAATGAGTGTCTCCACTGACCACTCTCTCTACTTCCTCTTTATTTAATTTCTCTATTATTGGATTGATTTCTAATGGTTGAGATTTAATCTATATTCAAAATATTATTGTAATATTAAATTATAAATGATAATAATATTTATGTAGAATAAATCGCAACCATTGCTCCAACAGAATAAATTGCAACCATTTCCAATCCAATGGTAAAGAAATTAAGTGGAGGGAGGGGATTAGTGAAGACACTCTTTTTTGGCAAGAATACTCCTCGTTCGGTAACACTAAGACCTTTTTTTTTTTTTTTTTTTAACGAACCTGTATGTCCTTTATAACTTATACTCGCTCCAGTCCTAATTATAAGATTAAGTTATTTTTTTTGGAGAAATTAAGGAAGCTAATTAAATTATTTTAGCGTATTTTTATTTTTTTTCCTCCAAACTAATTAGTTTGACTAATTAACTAATATATAATCTAAGGATACATAACATATGATATAATTAATTAACTTATTTAGCTCCCTTAATCTCTCTAAAAAAAAAGTCAACCCGTCTTATAATTAGGACCAAAGGCAGTAACATTTATGGAGATTTTCTGTTATAGATGAATTCATCACGCTGCCTTCTTTTTTTTTCCAATTTAGTAATTTTCTCTTATAAAAGGCGGGCACAGTTTGAATAGGGTGGGCTGGTGTAGCCCACACCTTGACGGATTTAAATTTAGCTAAACCCAAACCTGCCACTTTTATTAGGCCTAAGAATGCATGTTGATAATAGGACTACCGTACAACTTTTACCTTTCATACTTTGAAAGAGATTAGTTTCCATTATCAACTGTTAGGAACATATATTAATATTGTTAGTATTAATGTATATAGTTGAGATCATGGGATTATAATCATATCTTAATCAGATCCCATATAATTAAGGATTACAACATTATGAGCCATTATGTGTAGAGGCTCCTCCCTCTTGTATAAATATCAATATGTTTATCATGAATATGATATCTTTCTGATTCTTGTCACTACATGGTATCAGAGCTTAGGGATTGTTCTGGGTTAATTTGAGTTTTTCTTTTGGTGGCCATTGTTACTCTAACTTGAATAGTACAGTGGCATGAACAATGATAGTGGCCAGTCTCCAACGTGTGAGCTCGTGTCATTTTAGTTTCTGTTGATTTTCTGGTTGAGTGTGGTACTGTTCCATGAACAGTGACTTATCACTGTTCACAGTGAGAGAGAAAGTGTGTGCCTCGTCGTTTGGTTGTTTTGCTATCCTCATCCTTTAGTTGTTCTATTGTCTCTGGTTTTAAGACAGCAACCTCGGTGGCTGTCGGAGCTTGTCTGGGGTTGTCTTCTCCATCTTATTGGTTACTACCTCAGTGGTCGTTTCATTATCAGTCATCGCATTTGTTGTTTTGTTGTCAAAGATCACGTCGCCTTCGTCAATACCACCACTGTCGGTCTTATTTTGTTATTTCTTGTGAGATTCTTTGATTTCCCGTTTCCGGCGAAAATCCCAGATTTTGGTGAACTTTTTTCCAAATTCAGTAGACTTTATTCAGGCAACGCTTTCTTTTTCTTGCTAGTTTCCGGAGAGTGCTTTGCCTTTTCTGGCGAAGCTTTGCCTTTTCTGGAAAAGTTGTGAATTTCTAGATTCTGGCTAGTGCTTTGGGTTTTTTGGCCAGTGTTTTCCAGATTCCGGTGAGCTCTTTGCTGTGTTTTGTTTGTTATCACTTGCCTTGTGCATTTATTTCGGCTGTTGGGATTGTGTTTTATAGCCTAAGTATTGTTTGGTTGCTGCCCTTATTTTCTAGTTGTGCTTCGTTCTCTGACGTCGAGCCTTTATTCCCATCGTGTGTAGGCTGGTTCTTTGCTTCGAAGTTGTGTTGTGAGACTAAGTTCAGTTGTTTCTACTATGTCAACATAGTTAGCGTTTCATTTGTGCATGTTCACTTGTTTCTAGTGGTTGGTTTCTTCTTTCATTACATTTTCTAGCACGTTCGTGAAGTGTTGGGTGTTGACCTTGTGGTTTGCTTTTGTAGTTCTGCTTGATTCTATTTGGGTTTTAGGGTCTAGGTTCATCATTCTAGATTGTGAGTTTGGTTCTTCTTGATTCAGGTTGGTTACTTTTGTGTGTTGGCATTTGCTGAGCTTTGCAACTTTCGTTGTTCTGGGCAATTATTTGTTGTTTGGTGGTCCTTGTGAGACCCGTTTGTTCTCTGTCTCCGGTGACATGTTTCTTTGGTGTTTGTCTCTGTTAAGATGTTTAGAGTATTGTTTGGTCCTTGGTGAGACCATTTGGTGTTTGTCCTTGATGAGACGTTCATTGTTGCTTTGTCTCTGGTGAGACGTTTAGAGTATTATTTGGTCCCTTGTGAGACCGTTTGTTTCAGCTCCTACTTTGATTTGCTACTCTTTGTTATTCGGGCTCCTCGTGAAGTAGGTGAAGTTGTTGGATCGTTTCTTTTGAATGTGTGAGATTTGGTTGAATTATTTTTGAATGTGCCTAAATTTGCTAGTTGATTCAAGATCTCATAAAGAAGAAAATTATTTTGTTTGGATTTATTTATATTATGTTTTCTTGTAACAAGTTGAGCATAATTAATATATATGCTCAAACTTAAGGGGGAGTATTAAGAAAATATATTGGTATTATTAGTATTAATGTATATAGCTAAGATAATGGGATTGTAATCATATCTCAATCAGATCCTATATAATCAGCAGGGATTACAACATTATGAGCTATTATGTGTAGAGGCTCCTCCCTCTTATAAAAATATTAATACATTTATCATGAATTTGATATCTTTCTGATTCATGTCACTACATTAACAAAGGATACTTTCAATCTCTTTTTTTATAGATTGGAAACCATTAAAAAATAAAAAGGGTTAATGTGCGATTTGGCCAATAAATTATTGGCTCAGGAGCGTCTAACACAATTAACTATTAATTGGACTTAAAATACCAACAAACTATTTAAAATGTTAAATTACCACAAAAACGTTAATCTCTCCGTGAAGTCCGTTATCCATTCTTCAATGGCTTCTGCTCTCTGGGCACTATCTCTCTCTCATTTTGGCCTCACTCTCCCCTGCCGCCCTCGTCGGTGTCCCTAGGAGGCCCGTTGATGTACCCTTTGGTTGGAACTACTACCCCACCTGGGCTTTTGATCACATCAAGTACCTCGATGGAGGTTCTGAGGTTCAACTTTATCTAGATAAATACACTGGTACTTTCCTGCTCATCTTCATGATTCATTTCTTTCTTTGTCCGACGAACTTATTCATCATTGAGCTACCATTTTGAACAGGCACTGGCTTCCAGTCCAAAGGTTCCTACTTGTTTGGACACTTCAGCATGTACATCAAGATGGTTCCTGGGGATTCTGCCGGCACTGTCACTGCTTTCTATGTAATAAACTCTTCAAGTTTCAAATTTTTTACACGCTAATCTAGTTCAAGTGCTTTGTTTTTCTTCCTAGTTCAGGATATGTTTGTGCGACTCTTTGTTGTGAATGGAACTGTGCAGCTTTCTTCCCTAACCTCGGAGCACGACGATGAAATAGACTTTGAGTTCTTGGGGAACAGAACAGGGCAGCCGTACATTTTGCAAACCAATGTCTTCACCGGAGACAAGGGTAACAGAAAACAGAGAATCTATCTCTGGTTTGATCCTTCGAAAGAATACCATAGTACAGATACTCTGTTCTCTGGAACATGTATCAGATAGTGTGAGTACTCCACTTATACACCCTTTTCCCCCAAAAAATATGGAATAATAGAGATGAAAATGGTGGTGCAGGTTCTACGTAGATGATGTTTCGATCAGGGTATTCAAGAACAAAGCAGTGACTTGGGAGTGAAATACCCATTTAACCAGCCCATGAAGATATACAACAACTTGTGGAATGCCGACGATTGGGCCACAGGGGGTGGGTTGGAGAAGACCGATCGGTCCAAAGCTCCATTCATAGCCACCTACAGGGGCTTCCACATCGACGGTTGTGAGGCCTCCGTGGAGGTCAAGTTCTGTGCCACTCAGGGCAAGTGATGGTGGGACCAGGCTGAATTCCGTGACCTCGACACCGCCCAATGGCAACGCCTCCGGTGGGTTCGCAACAAGTACACCATTTACAACTATTGCACCAATCGTATAAATATAAAATCATGAAGTGATTAACAGACTTCACTGAGGGCGATAGAGGAGAGTGAGGCCAAAATGAGAGAGAGAGATTAACGTTTTAATTTAACATTTTAAATAGTTTGTTAGTATTTTAGGTTCAATTAATAGTTAAGTGTGTTAGATGTTCCTAAACCAATAATTTATTGGCTAAATTACACCTTAACCCAAATAAAAATAAAGATAGAATAAAACAAATACATTGAAAAGAAACTAAGTAATCCTGCTTACATCTAGAAGAAGTTCAACACGTACGGTAGATTCTTTCGATAAGACTTACAATCGAAGTCCAACGCTTAAAACAATTTTTTTTTTGTTAAGACGTCTGCTATTTAATTTTCAGCGCGGTTGATATCCCGCTCTTGTTTATGTATGTGTAAATTATGGAGTAACCAATATAATTAACATTAAATATAATGACACGATTATAATATTAGTCCGCACTATATTTAAGATTGAAAAAACTATAAGTTTTATATTTATGCCTTCCTATATTTACTATCTGATGCATACATTGAGTGAGCCATTTCCTTTATGTTGATTTTTTATGTTGAATTAAATAGTTTTGTGTGCCTATGATTCACGATATATAAGCTATCAAAATAATCACAATTTAACTTAAATCCAAGTCTCAACCTTAGCTTGTCTGATTCAGAAAATATATTATTCTACAACTTGCTAAAGTCTAAAATACCCCAGGCAACTATTTCAACTTTGAGGTGTTGGGCTGTAGGATGTTAATCCTTGTAGAGCTCAAGTTCTAATTCATTAATGTAAAAGAGGGCTTTAAGATCGAACGAATGAGGTATCGTAAGATCAGATCTGTGACCGGTAAAAATTTAGATATATCAAACTTTTGAAATATTCGGTCTTAAAAGTGTTTCAAAATAATTTTTTTAAAAAATCAAATGAAACAATCGATCAACATTTTGAATGTCCCTCCGTCATCAACGACAGAGAATCAAGAGAAGGTTGAAAGCAACACCAACAAGAAAAACAAAAAAGAAGAGAAGATTGGAAGAAACACCAATAAGAAAAACAAAAAAGATGAATACAAAGTTCAGAAATAAGAAAACATAACAAGAAATAGAAATCATTTACCATGAAAATCGAATTTGAATTAATATAAAATCATAGGTGGAATTGAAGTCCAGATCTACAAAAAAAATCACAAGCTTAAAGCAACCAAATTTGAGCCGGATCCTCTTGTTGACGCTGGCAAAGCTTTAAGCAACCAAAATCAAAGTCTAAGCAGGAGCGGTCAAGGTAGGAGCAAACAGACTCAAGCAAGAAGAGATTTGGGTTTGATTTTAAGCCGGATCTGTGCGAAGGTGGTGTGGGAGGAGCCATAGATCGAAGAGGAAGGAGCTGCCGTCGTTCAGAATCCTTGAAGTAGTACGCTTGCACCGTTGCTGAGGATTGGAGTTGAAGCCATTGCAAAACCCTCGAAGCATCTCACTGCCAACATTGTCAAGGATTTGATTGTGTGGCTCTCAGGATGACTTATGAAGATTGCGAGTAGGTTAGAGGAAAAGGACGTCGTTCTTGCTGAGGATTTGACCCGTGAGGCTCTTGAGACACTCGTTGAATCTATAACTAAGCAAATGTTATATCACCCAGAAGACAAGCACGCTTACGGACTTAACGAGTTTAACGAATTTAGTTTTTCTTTTAACACTTTTAAGACCGGATGTTTGTAAAAACATGTCTTAAAAGTATATTTTTAAGACCGGATCCTTTATAATCCGATCTTAAAAGTGTTTTATATATTTACGAAATTGCAAACGGTCATACTTTTAAGACCGGGTTATAAAGGATCCGGTCTTAAAAATATACTTTTAAGACCTATTTTTACAAACATTCGATCTTAAAAGTGTTTTATATATTTGTTTGTGTAATATCCCAGATTTTTATTAATTATTATTAACATGTGAATTTTGTTTTAGTTTCGAGGACAAAACTTATTTTAAGGAGGGTAGAATGTAATATCCCTAATTATTATTAATATTGATGATATTATTATTAGTAGTAATTACCCATTTATTTTAGATAGCCTTGGTGGGCCAAATATTCCTAGTCTTAATTGCCGTAGGAATTTTCTGCTTATACTCTAAGAAAGAGATTTAGGTAATAAGTCCTCTACTTGTTAACTAAGTCACATTAATTTACACCATTTTAGGTAATACGTCCTCTACTTGTCAACTAAGTCACATTAATTTACACCATGATTGATTGACCGAACGTAATGTGAACCATGATTGGTTGATTTTTTTTTCTATTTTAATATGCCCTATTGATGATATTAAATTCACATCATGGCTGATTGGTTTTTAATTTAATATACCTTATTAATGATATTAAATTTGTATCATTGTTGATTGATTTTTTTTATTTTATGTACCCCATTAATGAGTTGGCAATGGTAAAAGAGCCGAAGCTAAACCCTAAAATTTTGTTATAAATATGAGCCTAGCCTAACCCTGAATACTCCCCTTCTCTTCTCATATTCTCTTCTACTACTTTCGCTATTCTTTCTCTATTCTTCTAATTCCTCTATTCTTTCTCTATTCTTCTAAAAGCTAGCAAAACGGAGACCAGGTAATCCTAATCTCATGAGTCTTAGTGTAATTTTATATTTCGATAGGTAATCCTAATTCCCAGAACAACCTTGCATCTTGTGCTTCTTCTTCTTCTTCTTCTCTACATCCTATTTTACTAATCGTAATTCCATAAGTCTTAGCGTAATTTTATATCCTATGCTTCTTCTTCTTCTTCTCTACATCATATTTTGCTAATCCTAATCCCCATGAATCTTAGGTTATTTTTATACTTTTATATAAATTTTGATAAAATTGTTATATATAAAATATAGTATATGTAATCATAATCCTTAGAACAATTCTCTTTTTAAATGATTTTACCTTGGGTTTTCATAATTAACAAATAGCAGTTTATATACTCGGTTTGGTTTTCGTAAATTTGAGAAATCTATTTGGTGTGATTGAAATTTATAAATGTTTTCATATACATACATACATACATACATATATATATATATATATATTTTGTTGAGAAATCCATTTATTATGTGACTGTATTTAAAATACTTTAAATCGTGGGAGGATAGCTTTGGGATGGTACCTCCTAAAGTGATGAACACAACCCTTAGGCTTTATGCCTCGATATATTATTTGATGTGAACCGATTATATCCGTTCTTTCCAAAGTGGTGTCTGGCAGGGGCTCCCGGGACACTAGTAGCAACTTTGGGAAGAGGTGTGCACATTAGGACGAATGTTTTTGGCCAATTTGATATTTGATGATTCGTGACTGGCAGGGGCTCCCGGGTCACAGGGTAGATTGGCAGGGGCTCCCGGATCTACCATGGTTCTCTTCCCACTAAACTAAATAAGACTGGCAGGGTCTCCCGGGTCTAAATAAATTTAAAAAGATAATGAACAATATTGGATTTGATATGAATATGTAGATGTGATGAGTATTAAAATCGATACTTTAGATTATATATATGTATATGATATTTTTCTTTCATCCTATGAATATTTTATTATTATTATTATTATTCTATTTTTGTTCATTAGGATTACCAGCTTTTGCTGATGTTTGTGTTCTGGGCTGCGACGATCCTTCGGGGGAGCAGAATTTCAGTGAAACAGGTTTCAAAGTTGGGGCTGTTGGGGCTAGCAGTGAGAAGTGAGGAAGACCAATGAACAATTCTAGCTAGTTTTATTTTATTTTTATGCTTTGAATAAAACACTTATATTTGAGTTTGGATTTTCGTTAATGTAATAAGACAGCCTTGCACTTGTCCCGATACAAGTGCGGCGGTAACACTTCCCAAATTTGGTTATTTTGAATTCCAGTGTTTATTTATAAAAATTACTGCAATTTTATGTCATTAAAATTGTTAAAAATTCGGGGGTGTTACAGTTTGAAATTCAGATTTAATTAGTTAGTATATACGATTATATTGTGCAATTATCTTAATTAAGTTGTTAGAGAGATTTTAGGAATTAAGTTAGCAGATCGTGGTTTTTTGAATTTCGTAATTATATTTCTGATTGTAATCATCTTAATTAAGTTGTTAGGGAGATTTTAGGAATTAAGTTAGTAGATCATGATTTTTTGAATTTCATAATTATATTCCTGATTGTAATCCCTAGATTATAGGAACTGCTCAGGTCAGGAGATTATTTATTTATTAGCATCTGTATATAATTCCAATTAAGCGGAGGAATAAATCATCGCATTCTCGGACTCATCTCTGATTGGCGTCTTTTCTCACAATATTTACGAAATTGCCACTAATCATACTTTTAAGACCAGATGTTTTATAATCCGGTTTTAAAAGTATTCTATATATTTACGAAATTGTCATCGGTCATACTTTGAAAATCAGATCTTTTATAATCCGGTCTTAAAAGTGTTCTATATATTTACGAAAGTGCCACCGGTTATATTTTTAAGACCGAATCTTTTATAATCTGGTTCAAAAAGTTCTTTATATTTACGAAACTGCCACCGGTCTACTTTTAAGACCTGATTCTTTATAATCGGTCTAAATGAGGCGGTCTTAAAGCTCTTTTTTACACTAGTGGCTATTCAATTTTATTTATTTTCTATTTTATGTATTTCCTATTTTGTGTGTTTCCTATTTTATGAAAAGAGAAAATAAGAAAAGAAAAAAAAAAGGAAAGAAATAAAGAGATAACTCTTTTAAGGGAGAGTAGCTGCAAGTTTGTGTGTGCGGGGGAAAAAGGAAGTTTATATATAACTTTTACGAGAGAAAATATTTTTCAGTAGCTTTTTAGCCTGAGAAATTTTGATCTAGCTGGCGATCGGAAGATGATTTCTTGTCGGATTGATTTAAAAGTTTTCGTGGAGGTTCTAGATACATGGATATTAATTCTGGACAGTCAGATCATCCATTAGAGTCTTCTATTTTTTCCAATATCTTTCGTGAACATCCATTCACGTTTCCTGTAGATTTTTTTGATTTAGTTGATGATCGAACTATGATTTTTGATCTGATTGCCGTATGAAACTTGGTGGAGATATTGGAGACATATATATATCTTTAATCTTAACAGTGGATCCTGGATTGGACTTTCCTACGTTCTCCATATGTTGTGTGAACATTGGTATACGTTTAGAGTCTTCTATTTTTTCCCATATCTTTTGTGAACATCCATTCACGTCTGCTGTAGATTTTTCTTAGCGAATTTGATTAAGTTGATGATCCAACTGTGATTTTTGATCTGATTACCGTGAAACTTGGTGGAGGTATTGGAGACATATATATCTTGAATCTTAACAGTGGATCATGGATTGGACTTTCCAACCTTCTCCATATGTTGTGTGAATGTTGGTATACGTTTTGTGATTGCAGCTTTTGCGTTTGGGGATTTCTAGCAAACGCAGATTGTATCTGTGCCCAGGAGATATGTATTTTATTACTCTATTTACTCTCCTATTTTATTAATATAATTATTGGTGATTTTTGTAGATGAGGTGAATTTGTTGCCATCCTATATAATTGAGCTTTGTATTGGAGAATTGAACATTACATTCTTTTTGAAGATAGTGGAACCTTTTGTCTTTGGGTTGTGGTCGTTTGCTCTCACTTAGATTGAGGGGGAGATTTTCCTCCCTTAAATTCTTGTGTCTATCTATTATTATGTTGCTCATTTTATTTTCTACTTTAATTCACTGACGATCATTGTTTATTAGGAAGATTTAATATCTACTACGCTCCTCTTAACATGAGGGATGGGGAAAACTACTTACTGTTCAGATTCAAGTCAAACCTCTAAAGCTTCACGATTCGAACCACCATAATTATGAGAGAGAGAAAAATATATATCTAGAAAACTCAATGGCTGGAATGAGGAATAAGTGAGGGCCCCTATATATAGGGTCAGGCAAACCGATATTTAGGATATTTAGGAATGTGTGTTATCTCCAATTGCTGGGTGATTCTTTTCTTACCCTTGAATTAACAATAAGGAAATTAATTGCTAGGCGCTAGCTAATTCCCTGCTCAGTATGTTACTTGTTTCTCGATTCTCTTTTAGTATTTTTTTTTTATAACAAAAATTTTAGAAAGGGGATTGAGTTTACCCATAATCTAGGGGCAAGGTAAAATCTCTCTTTCTTCTAGGTGATACCGATGTTGGACAGGGCAAGCCATCTATTATCCTCAGGCGTTTACCTAAGCACTTAGGAACTAAAATGCCTCTTTCAACGCTTTGACCAACTCTAGGATTGAATCCATTCCCTTTAATAAGAGTGTCCGACCCCTTTACCAGTTGAGCCCAAGTACGTTAATGTTGATTTAATTTATCTCTTTACTTTGGTAAGCTCATTCATTTTCCAATCAAGTAGGTCAGCCCATTACGGGTGGACTTAGATCCTATGTCCAACAAACTTAAATCATAAGGTCATTTGGTTCGTTGCAAATGAGGGGAAGGAAATGGAAAATTGGATTTTCTAGCCCGTGGTGTTTGGTTCACCATTTTTTCGGGAAAATATTTTCCGTCGGCAAGCAATTTTCCTTCATCTAAGTGAATATCTTGGGTTGGGTTTCTCTCCTCATCATTTTCTCATCATCCCTCATAATCTCTTTAAATCACATCCATCCAATCAATACAATTCTACTTTTACTTTTCTCTCACTTTCCAAATGAACGGTCTAGATTTGGCAGATGAGAGAGCATATAAAGAGAAGATCTCCTTCCAAATATCTTTTACTTCTATTATTGGTGTGAACCCATTTTCCAACATTGGTTATTTCTCAAATAACCCCTCCTTTTCTTCTTCAAAGGATGTCACTGTCTCCTCATGTGTAGATCAGTCAGTGATTGTGAAGGAAGAAGAAGTCGATGGTAGCCTCTTTGTCGTCGTCGCTGCTGCCTCCTACTTCAATCACTACAAATTTGTCAATGACGAAGGAGAAGGAGGAGGAGGAGGAAGAATTTGTGATCATGGTAGTGAAAACGTAGATTTTACCTGAAAACGGAAGGAGAATGAAAAATCATAAAACGTAAAATTGTAACATAGTAAAATCGTAAAAACTTAAAAGCGTTTGAAAAATAAGTAAAATCGTTTTAATGAAAAAAATCGTAAAAACGTAAAATCGCAGTGATAAAACGAGTTTTTAACTATCATGGTTGCGATGGTGATAATGGCAGAGAGAGAAGATGATGGTGGAGAAGGAAAAAGACTCAGTCTATCGGTGAGGATAAGAGGAGGAGACACTAATGCCTTTCTACAACCAGCGGTCCCTTTCGTGCTAGAAATACAATAGGAAGACGAAGCTAGTCAGAGAAAAAACACCACAACAAAGATTCATATTTCCCTATGTTTTTTTTACGATGGTTCGTCATTTGATTTGTATTCATATATTATTTTTAATACAGGAGAAAAATGGTCTTTTGGTTTATTTTCCTATCTCATTTTCTTCCAACCAATTTTTTTTCATATCAATTCATTTTCTTTTCTAGTGCCAACTAAACAATTTAGTGGCAAAATATTTTTCATTCTTTTCCTTTCCATTACATTCCTTTTCAACTCTTTCTTTGATCCAAATGGGCCCCAAGTGTATATTACTATGGAAGTTCCAAAGAAAGAATGTAAAGTATAAAAAGATCCAATAAAAAGTGGGTATGATAAACTCATTGACATTCGTACACCAAAACATGTAATTGCATACAATTTATTTATTATAAGACATCATTTTTAGTGGTTGTGATTATATTTATTTCCTCTAAGCAAAAAAAAAAGTGATTATATTTATTTCCTACAGTATCAAAATTATTCTCTCAAAATAAATAAGAAGGCGGGTCCATTTCTCATAATGTGGGTCCCACAAAGGGCACCCTTGTTGCCCTAAGAGCTATTTTCCCTACTCATCCTTTGGATGAGCACGGAGAACTCGTTTATACGGAGGAGCTTTGAATCATTTAAATGAGATTTGGACAGTCTAGAATTTATTATTATTATTTTTAAATGAAAATTCCATTTATTAAAAAAAAGCATGAGTTTAAAGATTATTTTTATTTTAGATTCTCTACCCATTAAAATTATTTTTTATAAAAAATAAAAAATAATAAAAAAATCAAATATAAACTATCGGGATGATCCAGAACTCATCCACATGGACAAGGTCCTTGATCGTCCTATCCGTGTCCTGTTGCACTATCACTTTTATTTATTAGGTGAAGTGATTGAAATCTTTCAACTCACGCGATAGAAACATTCAAGAGTGCATCGATTGGTTGAAAACAGATTAAAAGCAGAGCAATTTTATTCACACAAAACGACGAATCACAATTAATTAAATCTACGCAATCAATTGAGTTCAAGACCAAAGCTATTAGATTAAACACAGCGATAAAAATATTCATATTATTAATAAATAAAAACAAGTTAAACCACAAAAGCAAAAACCAAAATACAAGTTAAATTAAAGCATCAAGAAATTAATTTGAAACTTATTCACAAAGAATCACACTGTGTAGGAAGGAAGGAAATGGTCTCCTTTTGAACATCATAATTCACCACCACATTTTGCTGTTGAATATTCCCAAATATAGATAACCCACTTGAAGCTCCCATGGCTAAACAAGCCACATTGGAGCTAGAATCAGCCACCATGTAGTTCTCAGTAGGAAGCTCCAAATCTGCTCCTTTGAAATGAAACACCAACTTACTGGGAACCTTAACTTCTGATGATGAATCTGAAGGCAAAGAGAAGCAAAGATCGAGCCCGGTCGAATTCGATGTGTCCACTGGTAGATTTGTTTGAGATATGAACTCTTTCTTTAGTGCTTCATAAGCTTCCTGTTCTAAATATGTAATGGTGGTACCAGAGTCTATGATCACACCTCCACTTCCATCTTCTTTGATATCAAATATAGATTTATCGATGTCCAATCGGTTTTCGCCGACTGAGATTCCTTCAAGAGGAAGGTAATAGAAAGATGAAAGTGTTGGGTTTGTGAGAAGAGAAGTAGCAGCAGCTAGTGTTTCTTCTTTTGAGCTAGGAAATGATCCCAGAAAAAGCTTACCTGTCGCAGAAGAATCATCCATGGAGGTTAAACAATAGGAGAATCTTGGTTCGTCAAGTTGTGAGATCAGAGACAAAGGACCACGGCCCAGGCCCACCAGTCCCGAGGCCTGATCAAGCCCGTCTCCTTCATTATCTTCACCACAACCAAACCCTACATTATTAACCGAAACTTGATCCTTTTTGTTCTCTCCGAAAGTGAAAGTCTCCGAGGCTAAAAAACCCTTGGTGAATGAATTGTCACCATAGGAATAGAGATAGTTGCAGGTATTTTTGTCACAAGAAGATGAAGGTAACACAGAGCAGAGATTACTTGAACAAGAGAGTTTAGAAAAAGAAGAAGAGTGTTTCGGATCGAAGATCGGAGTGGGTTGGTCATAACAGTGAGAACAAGGCTTACACTGAGTCCAGATTAGATCACTTCCAGTGTCTAAAACAGCAGGATAAGATTTTGGTGGGGTCCCTATAGAAAGTGTTAAGAGATAAGCACCTCTTCCGGCATAAACAGGAGCTTCCAAGTGATCAGAATTTTCTGAGGTTGAAGAAGAAGATTGAGAAGAAGCCGCGAGGATCATGGAATTGAATCTCTGCAACCTGGCCTGGCCACGCTTGATCCCATGTTGAAGACGCTCAAGTTTTGTGAGGTTTTTTGCTGAATCGACGTGGTGGAGATTGAGCCTAATGGGTTTGATATCACTGGTGGTGATCAGAGAACGTGATCTGGAGGTAGAAGATGAAAGATGAACCAGGAAAAGAAGAAGCAAGAAGAAGAGAGATATAGAAGCCATGGTAGGTGTTAATGGAGGAGGGAGAAGTGAAAGAGAGGATTTTTATGTTAGAGAAATAGGTTAAGAGTCAAGAAAGGTAATGCATCAGTGAGATAAAGAGTTAATATCAAGAGAGAAAGAGAGAGGGAGAGATATGAGTGAAACAAATTAATTAATTATAGGCTTATACTTAAGCAAACGAAAAATCTCACACGCTTTCACTTCCTACAAGATTGTTAGGTTTTCCATATAGATCGTGGCAAGCTTTTAATACAATCTGTTTCTTCTTAGTGCTAATATTTATACTATACGTTCATCGGTCTTCATCGTTGATAAAGTCATCAAAAGGGTATGTTTGACGCAACTATAATGTTCCTTTGTGTATACATATTCTTAGTATTATCTTCGTTTCTTAATATAAGACATATTTAGAAAGTATACCTTGCTCTTAAATATAAGACATTTTTCATATTTGTCAACATAATTTTCCTAATTTACTATATTAATGCTTCCTAAAAAATAATCAAGAAGAAAAGAAAACGAGAGAATTAAGAAAGATGATTAGCTGAGATAGATATTTTAAAAATAATATGTCATATTAACTAACTTTACTAATTTCCTTAATCTAATTAAAATATGTAAATACGTTTAATATGAATGACCGAAGGGAGTACTTTAATGTCACTACATCTGCTTTTTTTTGACATTTTATCCGAATTAAATCTTCCAAAACATGATTGTGGCTTGGGATGTTCATGTCATATATATGAGTGTTTGGGTAACTCCAAAATAGTGGTTTCAGAAGAAGATTTTTTTCATAAATCGAGACAAAACTTCTCTCATATGCTTATTTTGTAAATCATAAAATTTAAACTATTCTCTAAAAGTTAATCCAAATATACATGTTTGTGAGTGTAAATTCAGTTGACTAACATTCTTTTCACTAAGCATATAAAAACTCAGCTCAAAATTCATCTATATATAATATACCAGTTAATTAATGTAATAATACAAGAACAATCATTAGATGTGTGTTAGTACTACTACAAAAAATGAATCTTACTTTCTTAAAAAATGTCTTTTCTTCAAAAAGGAAAGTAAAAAATAAAAATGGTAATATTTTTACAATTATGTGTGACAATTTTGATATAAAGGACGCTAAAAATACATTTTTGGCTTCCCTTTTCAAAATTGGGAAGTCAAAAACTGTACTTTTGGCGTCAATTTAAAAAGGGACGCCAAAAGCTGTTTGATTAAATTAAACCTTCTCTTTCCCTTAGCTCACTCCTCACTCCTCACTTCCACTCAATCATTGTCCTTATGCCTTTGCCTTTCCTCCTTCTCCTTTGAAGCAAAAGATCACCATCGCCATGATCTACGAGAATATCCGTCAACTGTTGCGTTGTAGTGTCTCCCTCCTGGATCGACTACTCTCTCCCAGAAGAGTAGAGCTCGCATTGTATTCAACATCGTTCAAAGAAACGTCATCCATAGAGATGAATCATCAATATCTTCAACAAGTGCAGGATGGCTGGAGGGGTCAGATCCACTGGCCTTGTCGATGTGAAACAAATCTTGATGTCTCTTGTTAGACATTTAATTTTAGATTATCTGAAGATCCAAGAAACTGGAATCAGGAACTGTAGCTAGGGTTCGTCAAAAGATCAGAATCAAAAGCCTCAAATACTGAAGCCGAAAATTGATTGAGAGGGGGAAAACCAAAGGGGGATTTGGGAAAGAAAAAATGACACGTTTTAGATCCAGATGAGCAACGCCCAAACCTAGGTCAACGCCATCATGACCGATGCTCCAAGCACAAGCTCGCTCACACTTTAAATTTCACAACAAAATCCCTTCCTTCTACCTCCATGGATGAAATCCTAACCACAACACCAGAAACTTCTGAAGCGCCAGTTTTTAATGTTGTTGCTGTGGATGAAGAGAAAAACAATAGTGAAGACGAGCCCATGCGTGATGCATATGAAAACTCCAATAATTTGGATTTGGATTCTGACGCTGACTCCTCTGATTCTCAATCTAATTCTAATGACGAAGCTCAGCAGAACCTTCAACTCTAGACCGTCGAGGCTGAGCTCGCTACTAAGCCCTCTAGAACACCGTTGCTCCTCCCGAACATTGCAGGTTTGGGTTTTTTTTTTTTTTAAAAATCCTTATGGCATCTTTTTTTCAATAGATGTTGTTCCCAGACTTTACTACGTCGCTCATATAGGCGTCTCCTTAGAAAAGAACGTAGAAAGGGCACAAAAATGGAAGTTAAAAGTGCTTTCTGTTGTATTGGTGTGTGCATAGTCTTTCTTTGATAGAGATTAATTGTTTGAATTATACGCATGGAAAATAGCAAGTAGGTTAGTGATCCTTTTTTTGGTTAGGTAAGAAAAGGTGCAGACAAAGATAATGTCGTTATCTCTGTTTATTCTTAATATAGTCCTTTATTTTCACAATCTATATATGTAGCATTAGTCAAAATTGTCATTATTACTTAATTCTATGCCTTAATGTAATGAAGATGCATGACCTTAATTCTCCTTTATTATATAGTAAAGCATCATATACTTGTTTGATCCAAATAAGAAAAAGTAAACCAAGCTTTATACTCTTTTTTGCCAATCATATCTCGTTACAGCATTCAATAAACATTAAAGATGGTGTGGGGGGAAAATCATCTTCTCTGATACAACAGAAATGTGAAATGTCAATATTTACAGATCAGCTCACATTCATTAGTTATTGGTAAAATAATATTTAAAGACTTATGAAATAAATTAATAAATTTTCACTAATACAAAAATGTGCTCTAGTAAGCACATGTTTGGTAATGCTAAAATAAAATAAAGGTTAAAATATACTTTTAATCCTTTAAGTTTTATATGTGATATACTTTTAGTCTCTTAACTTTATAAAGTATATTTTTTGTCTTATATTTTTAACACCGTTAGTATTGGTAATGAAAAATGTTGACGAAACAAACTCAAATAATGGTTGTGCAGTTGATAAAATATTTTTGATTTTTTTAATACAACATATCTAGATTATAAAACTAAAATAACTCGACAAATCACTGCAAATGAAATTGAGAGGTTCCGATGTTTAGATTATTAAACATTTTTTTAATACGACCAAGCTTTTGATATTGATGTTTCATTAAGTTTTAATATATTTTTCAATTAAATTGTATTTTAAATTTAAGATTAATAGCATTTAATTACATAATCATTACTTAAGTTTGCACAATCATCACTTAAGTTTTTTGCATCAGTGTTTTTGGTTAAGAACATTAACTGTGTTAGAGTTATAAGATTAAATATATGCTTTATAAAATTAAGTGACTAAAAATACATTTAATATAAACCTAAAGGACTAAAAATATACTTTATCCTAAAAAAGTATAGTGAAAGGTAGCATTTGATAAAAGAATGCTACTTCTTATATCTATTTTTTATTTTTAAATTATTTTTTAAGAGATGGTAGCGTTTTGGGCATGAAGCACTACCGCTTAGTTTTTTTAAAAAAACAAATATTATCTATTTATCAACTATCAAGGTTATCATTAAAACTAGGGGCTTCTCCCCGTGCGATGCAAAGGTCGGTGTATATTGTATGGTGTAAACTTCAAGATACGATATTGATATTGATATTGCAGAAGTACTATTTATGTATTTATTCATTATGTGAACAATTGGCATTGTTTTGGGTTTTCTATATTTTACACTGACCCGACGATGACAATTTGGTTTGGTTTTTCGTTCTTCATATCATATATGCATATTGGTGATGAGTACACTGGAGCACATCAATCATGTGGCAATAAGCTTCCCATAAAATGATATTTTTGTATATGTATATTGGTCTAAGATTCTCTTTAATTTGTTGATCTTCCCAATATCCAAAAGCTTGAAGGAACCCTATGACATCTGAAAATTGGTTAGCTATAATTTTAAACTCGACAGCTCAAAAAAATGACAATTAATAGCTGTCAGAGATATAAATTATACAAAAGATCTTACTGAGAAGCCCTAACCAATTAGCTCGTCATTCTCTGTTGTATAATCTGTAATGTTTTGAATGGGGACAAAGTTGAATGTGTTAGTAGGAATCTGCAAATCGAATTCTTGAAAAAATGTCGTGTTGTAGAATCTGTTCCTCTATGAGTGTGGATACACTTTATAGTTGTCATTATTGTCAAACACCTCGAAGTTTTGAAAGTGATAAACCTCACCATTCTGGAGCTCCTTCATGTAACGTTCCCCCAATCGCTTATGAGTGACAGAAATTTCAATGGTGGTTCTCTAGATATTTTACACAAAGCTATGCTTTTATATCTGACAATAACTTATTCGATTTCACATCAACCTTGCCAAAAAAGAGTTTGCTTAGTTTTTGTGGGGGTGGTTTGAAAAATGGTACAACAACCATTCCGATGAGTCAAGCATGCAGGTATATATATTCAGAAACTGAAGGCCTCTTTAGCTTCTTATTACACCATAAAGTGCCACAATATTGGCCCTCACAAATGTTTATAGTAATCCATCAGTGTCTTCCACCGTAACATCCTTGTCATATATATTAGAATTTTCTCTTGCTTCATTATCATTTTGCAACATTAACAATTACAATTTCGAAGGTGTTATGCAAGTGAAGAAAATAAAGGATATTTTCATACCGATTTACCATCCTCAACAGTTATTGATGATGAAATGGCGCGCAAATTTGAAGAAACCATTATAATCTCCTTCCATTCGATGTAACCAAAAAAGCAACGTAATTATTATTGCATTTTCAATTATTATTGAATGCCCTCTCTAGCTATGTGTATTTATATATTGTCATAAATATATGGAATTATTTCATTTATTAAATGATATTACTTTTATCCATTAGAAATTACTCTTCTAATCTTATTTATATGACACTTCTAAGTATATTTCTATTTCAGAAAAACCTAGAGCTCCATTAACCCTAAAGTTAATAGAGTTCCAACTTGGTGTTGGGGCACTGTAGTACCCAATTTCACTACTACAAGAAACATTTATGGCATCCTTCTTTTAGCCCATTTTACATCCTATTTATGGGGATGCCTATTTGGGAGGCATAGAAAGTGAGAAGTTACGGCGTCCTAAATTTTTTGGGAAGCCATATTGTTTAAAAAAAAAAAACCCTCCCCACGCCGGTAAGCAGAATCTTGAAGATCACAGTATAGATTGAGTAAAATTCAAACCTGTATAGATCAACTAAAAACCTAAAGATCACATTACAAATGGACTAAAATTTGAACCTGTAAAAGATCAACTATAAACTTGAAGATCACATTACAAATTAACTAAAATTAGTCAAATAGATCCAAAATTTCAGATCTAACAATCAGAGGAAAAGCAAAAACAAAATCCACATATCATAGTACATATCAATGGCAAGATGAAACTTGAAGATCGACAGTGTTGCTACTAGATTGACGGACTCGATTGAGTCGTGACAGATCTCTATCGCGAGGCTGTAGATCTACGTCACCAATGCCTCGTTGGTGGTCGAACTTGGATGGAGCCGCCATTGTCCAGAATCCTCGAAGCACCTAGATACCGCTGTCGTTGAGAACTGGAGTCGACGACATCGCAGAATCCTTGAGGGAGGCAACGACATGTTGAGAGAGAGTGAACGACGAATAAGGGTTAAGCGAGGTAGATCAAGTTGAAATGAGGACGCTGATGAGGATGAGGGCAGAGCATGCGGACGCTGGAACAAAAAGGTTAGAAGGTACAAAGGTGATGGTTGATGGAGAATGGAGGATGGTGCAGGAGGTTTGATAGCAGAGGAAGGGTGACAGCGCAGGAGGGAGCGTTGGAAGGTATAGAGGAGAGAAGAAGAGAAGTCTCTAAAATTAAATGAAAATGAAGTGAGGCAAGGTACCGAGGATAGGTGTGCAGAAGAGGAAAGGCCATGTTGGAAGGCGTGAAAGAGTCTCTTTTGACGTCCTTTATGGTTTTTAGGACACCAAAAATACTTTTTTTGGCGTCCTAACACTACTACAAAAAAATGGATATTACTATTTTTCTAAATGATATCCTTATTTTTTAAAAGGAAAGTAAAAAGTGTAGGCGGTGGCATTTTTGTAATTATTTATCTGAATTCCGAGACTTAGATGTCTTAAAAATAATTTTAGGACGCCTATAATTTTAGACGTCCAAAAATATATTTAGGATGCCTAAAATTAATTATTTAGTGCATTTTGAGACATTTTGATAAATATTTTTGTGCAAAGAAATTTTTTGACATCTTAAAATAAATATTTGGGACTCTTTAGATATAATTTTTGTTATCCCAAAATAAGGTTTACGCCAAAAAAATCTTTTTAAGGTGTCCCAAAAGAATTTGGGACGCCAAACTCAGCACCAAAAGACGTAAAGCCGGGCCAAGACTCACGCTCATTCAGTTCACTTTCACTGACCCTGCCTCAAACCCAGATCTGTTTCTCACAGCCTCTTCCCCGCCATCTCCTTTCAACTTTTTCTCCGATTTTGGCCTCTTCTCCGAGCATTGATAATGCAACCGCTGGCGTCAAGCACATCCCATCCTCAGCACATATCGCATCCGGCAGCACTACTCACGGCGCGACCTCCTTGCTATTTTCATCAGATCTGGCTCTCTTGAGCCTCTTTACTCTAGCCAGTGGCGGAACCACACTTGCGCCGATGTCTGATCTGCACGTGCAGAGACAAACCAAAGATTCATCGTGGAGATTTAAATGCGCACACACACATAGATGGCCTCCATGGTCCTTGGACTCGCCACCTTTAATCCGCTGGGGTACAAGCAGAACTTGCTTCGCTCCATCATTTCCAAGTATTTGAGATCTACAGAAGTTGTTCATATACTTGGAGCTGTTCGTCTTTACCCTTCCAGGTGTTGATTAGGGTTTTTCTGATGCTTCCGTGGATCCCGCTAGCGAAGAAAGCGAGGATGAAGCGATTCTTTGGGTGTTGGCTGTAGCGAGGATAGCTGGATTCACTGAGTCGCAAGTTGATTTCAGGTATGCATATATCTTTTGAGGGATTGAACCCTTCTGATTTGTCGGCGTTCCAAAATGGTCTCGTTATGTGCTTGTACAATTGCTTATCTGGGTTCTCCTTTGAGATATCTGGTGCCTGCAACAAGTTAAATGTGGAGCTAATTAAGCCATTAATACTTTTTTTTGCCACATTAACTTATACATTAATACTGATTTTTGTGTTTCTCTGTGTGGTGAAGTTGTACTATTCTTATTTGTTTGAAGTTGCATTCTGTAGAAACCATAGGTTTTGTGCGCCTCTGTTTTTCAACTTAATTTCTTGAACAACATGTATACATTTAGGTAATAGAAAAACCCTAATTCTCCAAGGACACAATCTTTAGATTTAATTTCTAATTCTAATAACCTAGGAGACACATTTTTCATAAAATAAAGGGTCAAGGTACCATGAGCTTTAGTCCAGCACTACATGCTTTTCATATATCCAAAAATACCCTTAACATTCAAAAAGGGAGCAAAAATTAACTTAAAATTGTTATATAACACCATTACATATATCAGAATGAATTGTACCGAACAGGAAATAACACAATCTTGTTTGTTTGATGCACTTTGGTAAAAACTCATATTTTTGCACCTTAATCTAGAATGATATATCAGAATGAATTGTACCAAATAGGAAATGAGTTTCTGATGTAAGTCTATAAAAGGGATTAAGTTATTTACCCAGTCATGACAAGAGAGGAGCAAATGGTCAGCCCCATTGGTTCTATTACAGAATGGGTGTTTATGTGCTCTAAGGAGTGTATAATTATTGATAGGATACTGAAGATGGGAGTTCTTCTGGCTGAGGTAAAGCTTTGTTCAATTGATTTTGGTTTCTTTTAATTGTATGTAGCAGAGTTGAAAGACTATTGAAAACTTGGTTGATGTAGTTCTTCCTTTTTCTCCTATTTCTTTGTATTATGATCTTATTCTTCATCTTTCTATCCAATTTTCCCATTACTAGCCTTGTTTCCCCTTGGCAGTCTCTGTTTCCTAATTCTCCTCTTAAAATTTGTACAGAATTTATTGGCTCATAATTACAGTAGAAACCTGTTCCATGTTCAGGTCTTGTCACTTGTAAATGCTAATATACCTTTTGAACTGGCAGACATTGATGTCTCCGTTTTAACTGAATCTATCTGAATACTAGCATTGACTATGAGCATGCATGCATGTGTTTATATAATAGGAGTTTGCATATACATGTGACAACTAACAACCTAATCCAACTTGTCATATTTTATTGCTACTTTAATGAGGGAGCATACAGGGTAGTTTTGAAGTTGGATTTAAAACCAGACTCTGATTAATATTTTTAATATGGGTTCATGTATATTTAGCTTTTAAAAAATAAGTTTCTTCATTTTTCGTCTTGATTTAGGTATAAAGCATGGGGTGCCCTTTTGGGATTGCAATTGGCAGAAAGAAACATCATGGTGGCATCATTGATTACAGGCAAGTGGACTCATTTGATCCTAATGTGCCATGCAAGAATGACACTTCATTTACCTATAATCAGACTTGATATGTTTTCTTCTGATAAAAAAAATATTGCAATAGTCTGTAGTATATTTTTAAGGCATTTGTGTTCAGGACTTCAGGCTATTCATAACTAGAGGGAAGTTTGCCTCACGCTACGATTTTTGTTTTGTTCCAGATAATGAAACAGATCCATCCTGGGAAAGGTCTCCTGCATTTGTTGCAAACAACACATATACTATAACTAGTTTTGCTCTTGTAAGGAGATAATGAAAGTTCTTTTCAATATTGTTTTTTTGATTTTCCATATAATTTTTTTCAGACCATGATCCTTATTGAGAAGTGACTGAAATTTGGCTTTGCAGGTCCTTGAGTTTAATAAGGGCAGGCTGCAAAACTTATATTGGAACAGAGATGGTTGTGCTAAATGCTCAGGAAACTCTAACTTTGTCTGTCTCAATAGTCCAGACTATGCATTGAAGACCACCAGCTGCAAGGGCCAAGGAGGAACTGTGGATTGTAGTCGGGATACAAACGACATTTTTTGATACAGTTAAGCACCTTTCAGTTCTCAACTCCTAGTATGAAGTAGAGAACCTTCGCCAGTATTCACTTTATGGCCTTTATTCGAATCTAAGGGATTCCCTCACTAGTGAGTATAAGGGCAAGCGGTAGATGTAATTCAAGGGAATTCTTTCTTGTTCAAAACTATTTATCAATGTAGTGACTCTAATAATTGTCTTCCATGTGATTCGACGATTTTGATTAGTTTTGTTTCTGGTCTAAGTTTCCTTGAGGAATCTTTCGTCATTGTTGTTCTTGATCACTGACTGTCATCATTATTAGCCATATGATAGACGCTAGCAAGAAATATATATATATTAAAAAAATTAGACACTTACGGCATCCAAATAAAAATAGGGCAATTGTAAATGGTACTTATGGCATGTCAGATTTTAGTTTGGGACGCGTAAATACAAATTTTGACTTCCCAAAATATAATTTGGGATGCCATAAATACCACTTGCGGCTTCCCCTTTATTTGGAATGTCATAAGTCTGATATCCTTAGAAAAAGAGACGTTAATTGAGTCAAATTTAAAACGTTAAAAACTTTTTTTTTTAATAATGTAAACTCATTTTAGGAAGTCAAAAGTCCCTTATTTTACCAACTCTGGTGCCAGAGTTGGTGCCAGGTCTCACTTTTGGGGTCCTAATTTAAATTTAGGACGCCAAAAGTCCCTTATGTAGACATCTGAATTTTTAATTAGGATGCTAAATGTTACTTTTGGAGTCCTTTTGCTAAATTAAGACACCAAAAGTCACACATAATTATAAAAAAGCCACCGCCTTTATTTTTTTAACTTCCATTTTTTAAAGAAGACTATATTTTAGGGAAATAGTATCTATTTTTTTGTAGTAGTTTCTAAAATTCACTTCTGTACGTAACATCACATTTGCGATCTAATGATAACATAATAAAATACAGCAACCCCAAATTAAAGGTGCTCTCTGTAGATTTGTGGTGAAATTAAATGATTGTTAATTAATGATTAATAACGGATGTGCGTATTTGTGCGAAAATTATTTAATTGTTAATAAATGTTTAATAACGGATTTGCAGATTCAGCCAATGTTGTTAAAACGTAGTGTCAACTTTGAAACGGTAAGGGTGCGCGAAAACGTAAAAACGGAAACGTAAAACGAAACGTAAGAGTTTACTACGTACTTAAAAAAAATAAAATACAACATATAAAACTAAAACACACCAATACATTAAAGTTATCACAAATTTAAGTTCAAAGTTTCAAACACTCAATCATCAATCATTATAAAATACATATTAAAATCAAAACACAAAGACAATAAAATTCTAAAAGAGATCAACATGACAACAGTAAAGGAAGTCAGGAACAACAGATGATACAGAAAAAAAAAAGCCCAGCAACAGAACAGAATAATCGATGCTACAGAAAAAAAAAAGAAAAAAAAAACGCCCAGCAAAGCAACAGAACAGAATAATCGATGCTTGCTACAGAAAAAAAAAAAAAAACGCCCAGCAAGTCGCAACAGAACAGAATAATCGATGCTAGCTACAGAAAAAAAAAAGCAAAAGTAGTAACACCGTCGATGAAGAAGCAGCGTGCGTACGGCGTACCAGACTACCAGCGTCGATCAGAGAAGAAGAAGGCAAGAAGCAGAGATTCAGAGCAGTGGAGTCCGTCGATGAAGAAGCAGCGTACCAGGCACCAGCGGCAGCGTCGATGAAGAAAAGCAAAGCATCGATCGAAGGGTGAATGAGGGCTAGGGTTTAATTTGGGGCAGAAAACTAGATTTTACGAAAAAGCCCTTTCATTCCCTGGAAATCTCAGAACGGCCACCACGCCGTTTCTACGATTCTGGCGTTTCAGCACGGCGTCTCAACCGTGTAGGCGCCATTTCCGTCTTGAGCATCGTTCCGGAACGTTTTCCGGAGGGGAGACGTAAAAACGTCCGTTCCAACGTTTTGGAACGGCGTTTTAACAACATTGGATTCAGCCAAAGAAAAATGGACAATGGTCCTCATGGAATTCACCGTAATGGATTTTTTTTTTTTTTTTCAATAAACGCCATTTTGTTCTTTGAATAAACACGGTTTTTTTTACCTACCTAGATAAAACCGTTACTCCACTGTTTCCACAACATTTCTATTAATATAATAGATAGATAACAGATAGCAGAAAGAAGTAGCATGTCCAGTAGCTTCCAAGGATGTATATTGCCAAGAATATCTTGCTGACAAGTACTAACCAATTAGGTCTTCATTATGTGCGGTGGAATCTGCAACAATGTTTTTAGTAGAGACAAAGTTGAATGCTTCAATCAGAATTTTTAAATCAGATTCTAAGAAAAATGCCATGCTTTGAAATCGGATTATCCTCCACGAGTGCGGACTTACTTTTTATTTGTCATTGTTGTCTAGAACCTCGAAGTTTTGAAAGTGATGAACATCAGCCTCTTGGAGCTCCTTCATGTAACGCTCTCTCAATCGCTTGGAGTGACAAAACCTTCAATCGTGGTTCCCTACATTTTTTCTTAAAACTTTATTATGTAAGTGACTTCGTAGAAGTTGGTGCATAATCAGAAGGACTTAATAATTGACAAACTTGTTCATGCCCACCTTCCAGGCATCATATGGTGGAGTACTTTTCTGTCTGTCGACCTGATTCCTTAATTAGAACATCATGTGCAATGATAACCCTTGTACATATATAATTAAAAAACATGATCTTTAAAAACTTTATGAGGCCCGTTGTTTTAATTTAGCTCAGGCTTTATTAAGGGTTTTCAATGATTGGATGGCTTATTTGGGTTTTGCTCACGTTATTTTTTTCCAATAATTAATGTTGTTGTTTGTCCAAATTCATATTCCTTATTATTTGTATAAAAAAAATAGTTGGATGGATTAACCTGAAGCCACTCGGTTCTAAATCCTATTATATTCAGGCTGAAGCTAGTCCATCTTTGAGCCTGTTTGGGTTAGTGGTAGGAGCGGTGACTTAAAAGCTATCTGATTTTAAAAAAAGTTCGGTAGGAAAAAAGTCAGATTATAGATAATGATTTTATGTTTGGATTGGTGGTAGTAGAAGTGGTGGGGTCCACGTCAAAAAACTGAAAGCATTATAGAAAAAGCTGGATTCTGGAGCTTTTTTCTTAACTGGCTTTTTGAGCTTTTTTTAACTTAAAGTTAAGCCAACGCAATGAGCAATCCAAACAGGCTTTTTTCTCACTGGGTCGGTGGTTTAAAAGCCACCGAAATTTTTACACACCAACACTAAGAGTGTCCACTAATGGAAAAATGAAATCCTAATTTTTTTTTTAAACTCTAATATTTAAATCATAATGTTAAAAACCTAATATAAATAAATTTAATTCCTAATGTTTTAAATCATGATATTACTGGAAGTCGCCTTTTATGGGATTATGATGGGAATCACTTATAAATCCTGATAATAATTAATTTGATTGGTATTATAAATATAACGATATATCTGAGATAAGAGATGAAGAACAAGAACAAGAGAATAGAGAAGAGAGAAAGAGGAGTGTAATTCTTATTCCAGTGTATTCCGATGTATCCTGAATACATAACATATGCCTTCTATTTATAAGCACAACTCTCAAATCTACAATTAATGTGATTCCACAATCATAGTGATTCATGGGCCGAGTGAGAATAGGAAACTATGAGAGAATAGGAAATAATTGGAGATATGGACATCCACAAATATAATATTCATAACACTCCCCCTTGGATGTCCATTATGAATGTGCCTCGTTAAAAACTTTAACTAGGAAAACCCAGTGGGAAAAAAACCTAGCCAAAGAAAAGAGTACATAATCCATTGATACATTTTCTAATGCTGCCTCATTAAAAACCTTTCTAGGAAAACCCAGTGGGACAAAACCTAGATAAGGGAAAAAGAGTACAGCGTGTATCATCTCCCCCTCTTAATTACATCAGATTTGCTCCCCCTGATGACTACATTACTTTCAATGACTTTTGAGCATATCTTCTTCTTGGTCATCAAACATTCTATTGTGTACCTGCAAGAACTAAATATTTCCAGCAAAATCATAATAATACTAACATGATTAGAAATCATGCTTATAGGATATATCTAGATGCATATCAACAGATATTCTTTAAAATGATTATATCATACATGCTCTGATAGCTTTAAGTCATACAAAACTCATTAAGTATTGTTTTCAAGAACTTTGAATTTGATGCTTCTGGCATCTTGAGTCCTTCAGGGACTTGTGCTACTAGCACTCTTGGATCCTTTGAAGATTCTTATGCAATCTTCATAATTTAGTAACCCATATACATATAACATATCTAATGGACGCATAATTTTTCTTTCATAAACTGCCAGATTTATCGTATCCACCGCAAAATCATATATCCCAATTTGGACTTCAGGTCCATAACTATCATAATATGATTATATTTGCGTCATTCTCAATTTCACTTATCCTCTTGGCCAATAATCTTTATATAATATCCTCATTTGATCACGTGATATCATCATCAAAATTGTTGTCGACAACTTTATCTTTTCGGTTCTATTTTTCCAATTCGACATAACAATATCAATATTACTCAGGTACCTGAACCTCTTTTTAGGTTTTGCAATAAGTTATGTCTTGATAATCTTCTGGAGTATCTACCTCCTTAATATAATCATTTTAATTATTACTCCAATTCATCCATAACGTTTATATTTGGAATCGAATACTTACTCATGCTTCAGGCATGTTCCAAATTGGAGTATTTTTAGTTGGAATATGAGATTTAATAAATCTCATTTAGGTCAGTAATTCTATTTGGCAAATATATCATGAATGCATAACCTGATGAACTTCTGGTTCATACTTCTTAATTCGAGGATATATACTTTGCTATAATGCATTCCATTTATTCTCTTTTTCAGCTATTCAATTTCTCCCCCTCATGTTGAGAAAATAATGTCAAATATCAATTGACTAACCATACAGTATAAGTCTTCTTAATCCATTTGTTTCCTTTAGAAACATCATTTTGTTTCATATAGAGACAAACAAGAAGTAGAAGGTCCTTATACAACATCTATCTCAACTTTCTTTTCATATCCATCTGTGTGCATTGTGGTGGATTTATAAGCATTGTACATTCAAACATTTTAAGATGGAATTTGTCTGGCTACTGACCAGGAGCCAATTTTACTAGGAGAATTTTGTTGGCTTGTATAAGTGTTGCAATATGTAAGATCCAACATAAAATTTTTGTTCTCATAAGAATTGATCTAACTATTTATGGAGGCTTTAATTCATGATTTCTTGATCATATAATCTGGAAATTGTGTACTTAATTCATCAAACATTATTGCAAACTTCGAGTTGCAAACATTTTTACAAACTTCAGGTTGTAAGATAATAATCTCGCATGTAACCATCTCATAGATGCATTTTTCAAGTTTATATGGTTTACATGCTATTTCAATGGGCTCATATAATTCTGTTTGATATATTTCCAGAAATACTGAAATCCAGTACTAATCATGATCAATGATAGTCTTGCAAACAATTTGTTTTGAGAACAAGCAGCACGTAATTCATAAATAATATGTTGATTATTCATGAATAATCTTCTGGTTCTTCAATGGATGTCAATACATAATCTTATTTGCATTATATATATGACTTGGATGATCAAACAAGTCATGCCAACAATAAATTTCTTTGAATCAATAAACTCCTAGTATACATATGTCTCAAATAATAAACATTTCAATATTCTGACATCCATTTTGGGAGATCTATTATGCTTTATGTGAGAAGTATATAACTTTTCAAAAATTGACTCATACTTGTATTCGAACTCACACTTGTTTTCTAACAATTTCCCCCTCAAGTGTGAGTCATATAATCATACTTCCTTTATATTTGTATTTCAAAGATAAACCAATATATAATAAGCCAATTAACCTATACATCACCTTAAACTTGATCATATAGTTCTGGTCATATAGTTCCAAAATAAGTCAAAAGTATATAGGTTCTGGCTATATAAAATAACAATGTTAATAATAAAGTACATGTAAATAAATGAATTAAGGCCGGGGGGATTCCACACTGGTAAAAGAAATAAAACCGGGGGGTAATCCATTCCGGGAAAAGAAATAAAAGAAATAAAACCAGGGGTAATCCACTCCGGTAAAAGAAATAAAAGAAATAAAACCGGGGGTAATCCACTCCGGGAAAAGAAATAAAACTAGGGGTAATCCACTCCGATAAAAGAAATAGAAAAGGACCTAAGAATATGATAATGCGAGACATAAAAGAAAAAATATTTCAGCCAGTATAAGTCATAAAAGGAATAATAATAACCTCCGATCTTAACCATGGGACCCAATGTTTAAAACATTGGGTAAAAATATATATTTAATTTCATATAGTGGTTAAGATCATCCCAGATATAGATAAAATGAACATATAATGAGATAAAAAAATGATGCAAAATAATACCTTCACTAGAGCTTTCGTGTTGATAACATATTATAAATATAACGATATATCTGAGATAAGAGATGAAGAACAAGAACAAGAGAATAGAGAAGAGAGAAAGAGGAGTGTAATTCTTATTCTAATGTATTCCAATTATCCTGAATACATAATATATGCCTTCTATTTATAGGCACAACTCTCAAATCTACAATTAATGTGATTCCACAATCATAGTGATTCATGGGTGAGAATAGGAAACTATGAGAGAATAGGAAATAATTGGAGATATGGACATCCATAAATATAATATTCATAACAATTGGATCGCCTTTTGTGGGATTTTGTTGGGAATCGGTTTTATGTTCTTCAGTCCATATTAAAGTCAGTTTCCAGCGGGTGGTAGACAATTGAGCGTTACGGAAAATGGTTTGACGCATTTGGAACTGGTTTATCTTTAATTATCTCACATTTGAAGCAAAATGTGAGATCAGTGGGTGCCGCTAATAGAATTGTCTGAAAGCACTGTTTTGCTCAAAGCACTGTTACTTCAGGCTTTCTAAAGATATAATAGATGTCCTGATAGAACCTGTTTGGATTGCCCATTACGTTGGCTTAACTTTAAGTCAAAAAAGCTCAAAAAATCAGTTGAAGAAAAAGCTCCAAAATCTAGCTTTTTCCAAAAAGCTCTTAGCTTTTTGATGTGGACCCGCCACTTTTACCACCATCAATCCAAACACAAATCATTATCTATAACATGACTTTTTTTCTACCTAGTTTTTTTTAAAGTCAGATAGCTTTTAAGCCACTGCTTCTACTGCCAATCCAAACAGGCCAATTATTACTATGGTTTCTTTCCTGATGTTATAACTTGATGCATGTTTGAGAAATGACAAGAAGCAGTTACGTACAGAGATATAGAAAGACATGATGGAGTGAGCTTAATACGAGAATATCATTATCATTCAAGGACTTTCAATCAACAACCAACATGATGGAGTGAGCTTAATACGAGAATATCATTATCATTCAAGGACTTTCAATCAACAACCAAACAGTTTTGAGAGGATATTTGTGCGTACGTATGTATTTGACACACATAATTATTTGCCCCCTTTGGCTTTAGATGAAAATGCTCATAATCATGTTTATAGTTGGGGAAATTTTAGATAAATACCACTTGAACTTACAAAATCTCCAAAGTTTGTTATCACATGAAAATGATACATAGGACCTTCGGGAGAAATTTGAAATTTTGAAATATTGTACTTTTACCAAAATACCTCTCACTTTTTTAAAGGCAACGTCTCCTCACAAGCCGCCACAACCATGCCGGCAGGCCAGGTGCTGGAGTTTCAATGAAAATTTGAATAATGTTATTAACTACTTGATTATAGAGATTAACAACTTTAGTCGTTAACAAGTTGAATAAAGACAATGACAACTCGCGTGTAACAATTTGAACATATGTATGGTATATACAATGTAAATCTAAAGAGCTTAAGTTACCAATCTCTATACTAAAGTCTAAGTTTTGATTTCCTTTCATCAACAACTTGATGTTTAACATTGCATATGTCTTAATTTATAGGACTGTTACAGTCTTATATGTATATATATATGTTATTCTGCCTACCTCTTTCAATGTCATTAGATTATAATCTCATCCAACGACAGAGATATTTGAGGGATAAAATAAACCCTTTTATTCCTTTTTCTCTCCCACTGCCTCCCACCCTCTCTCTCTCTCTCTCTCCTCCGCTGGCATGTATGAACCATTAGAACATCGGGGCATGTTTTTCAATCGAACCCAATGGCGTTAAACCACTGTAACATTTGGGTGTTTGTGGGAGAAGGAATGTTTAATATAAAGGAAAAAAGCCAAGGGTTAGGTAAATAAAGGAACTGAGAGGATGGTAAGAAAAAAAAGATTGAGTGCAATTGAATCCCTTGCAGTGAAATTGGTTTAGGGAAGCAAGGGATGAGGGTTTTATAAAGTAATCGAAGCATAGGATTCAGATGCAAAGTGCAAAAATTGAATATATGTATTTGTAGAAACTTAATTATCACATTCACGAATCAAGATCTACAAATTAAAAACAAAGATTACGAAATTTTTGTAGTGTTTATATGCTTATTGTTGACACTGTGGCCTGTGAATCTGTGACTGTCGTAACAAGTAGAGTTGAGCCGCCAAGGAGGAGTGGAATCCCTATTGAGGCTATTCCGAACGAGGCTCCCCGTTCAATTTATTAAAAAAGTATTCTTTGGATTAATTGCAGTATCGTAATCTCCTAACAACAATGGACTAATCCAATATACAAAAATATAGACCTACAATAAGAAAGAAATTTTTAAACTGTTCTTCGGGAAGATATTTTCACAAGGGACGAGTTCGTATATGCCAGTGGAGGGGAGAGAGAGGGCATGGGAGGCGGAGGGAGAGAGGAAGGGGTAAAAAGGTTTGTACATGCCAGTGGAGGGGAGAGAGAGAGGGTGGGAGGAAGTGGGAGAGAGTAGGGGTGGGAATAGGCTAGCCCCTATCAGGCAGCCTGCAGCCTGGCCTGTTTAGTTAGGCTTGGCCTATTTGTTAAAAAGGCTAGGTCAAAGTCTATTTAAATGCCTATATGTGTAAATAGGCCAGGCCTATTTTGTTAAGGCCTAGCCTGTTTACAGATTATATATATATATATATATATATATATATATATATATCATATAATAACAAAATATTTATTTATGTATTCTTATATTTGTATAGATTTTGATAGGCTTAAAGTACATGAAGCCTACTTATGGCCTTCAAGGCCTACAATACAAAACCTTTTTAAAGGCCTACATTGTAAATAAGTTTTTAAAAAGGCTTCAAGCTTGACCAGGCCTTATGAAGGCTCAGGCATGAGCCTAAAAAAAGCCTACATTCAGGCTCAGGCAGGCTTAGACCTTTTAACCTCATTACAGGCTCAGGCCTGTTTAACTAAAGCTTGGCCTGACCTATTTCCATGCCTAGGAGAGAGGAAGGGGTAAAAAAAAGTTTGTTTTATCCCTCAAATCTTCATTGTTGGATGAGATTATAAGTAATGGTATTGAAAAATGTAGACAAAGGTAGGCAAAATAACCTGTCATATATATATATATATATATATATATATATATAGGGATATTGTCACTGCCATTTTTTGTTACTACCAATGTCACTACCACTTTTTCAACATTAGATCATAATTTCAATAGGAGAGAGAAATGATAAAGGTAGATGAGATTATGATCTAACAGAGAAAAAGTGGTAGTGACATTGGTAGTAACAAAAAATGGTAATAACAATATCATATCTCATATATATATATATATATATATATATATATATATATATATATATATATATATATATATGCTTGAGCTCTAAAGTCAACAAAAACTGGACACATAAACCTGCCACTGTGTGTGAGAGAGAAAATTATCATAGGCTCTTAGAATATTTAAAATAAGGAGATGTGTTTGTTAGAAAATTATATCCTTATAAATTAAGAAATTTATGTGAAGGGTTATGTAGGGAATTATAACACTACAAGTCACCAAAGTTATGTTCTTTTAGTTTCTAAAGAGTTTTGTGAAAAGATGTGGTAACTACTACCTGGTAAAATGTTGTATTGGTTTTTCAAGAAGAGCCAACATACTATAAAGGTGTAGCTTTTTATGAAAAAGTTATTTTAAATAACTATTGGTTATTTAAGTTATGTTTGTTCATTAGGATTCATGAATATAATATTTAGTTATAACTTTTAACTAAGGAGATGTTGCTTCAAGAAATGCCACTTCAAAACATCACTTTATAGTCTATAAATACCCTACACCATCATTTCATTTGTAGCATACAATCAAACATCAGAAATCACGCAACAACAATAGATCAAATTTATTACCTTTGCCCTTGAGTGCATACAAAGATAAAATTAAATTATCACTTTATAAAAACTATTGTCTTGGCTTTAGTGTTGAGAGTGCAATCTATATTCTAGGGTCTTCATCATTATATCCTGTAGGAAATTCGCTCGTCAATCTAACTTGTACCCTATAAGATAGGTTTAGGTATAGGCAAATTAAGCTTAAAGGAAAATGTAGTCCATGCCTTAAAAACATTATACATTACTTTCTTTTTCATCTTTTCTTCTTATACTTATTACTATATAAAGCACTTTTAATGTCTGTTTTTTTGGCCCTTTCTACATCTCTTTACAAGGGAATGCTTATATGAGCGATGTAGTAAAGTCTAGAAATAATGTTCATTAAAAAGGGACGTGGTAAGAGACTTATGGTGTCCCTTTTATAAAATAGACTTTAAAAAAAAAAATTCATGAACTAGCAAACTAGAAAATTAGAGAATGAACAATGAAGGACTATACAAACCCAAAAATATTCAGATCTACAATTTTTTCAACTTCTTTACTAAAGCATCGAGTCACCAAGGAAAGTGGATGTCCTAAAATTCATATCAGTCACCGCCGGTTTCAATTTTCTTACCATTTCTAAATATTCAAGTACCCAAATCCACCTCCGTCGTAGCTGTAATAGCTTTATTTCTTCATATATGCCGCCATCATCGAAAGGAATACACAAATTTGTTACCGTCATGGCCATAACAGTTCTGTTTCTTCAGATCCACCTCTGTCATGGCAAGGAAAGTGGACGTCGGCGGTGCTCCTTCATATCAGTTGCCATCAGTGGTGGCGCGAGCATTTTGGGGAGAATATCAATTTATCACTATCCCCCACCACCATGATTAAATACATATGAACTGAGGGAGCGGAAAGTCAAACGAACCAACGGAGTAGACACTCAACTTTATATATGTGTGTGTGTGTGTTTTCCAGCGAGTAGAAGGAGAAAGAAACGGAGCAAGAGGGAGAAGCAGCATAGATCTCAGCAAGAGAAGACTATAAAGGTTAATGGATCAAGTGAGTCGTGTTTTCAGGCGAACCAACACCTCATTGCTGCATTTTCAGATCCCTTGAAAATAATATAATTGGTCTTAAAAAGTAACTTTTTAGACCAATTATGCGACTAGTCTAAAAAATGACAAACTTTTTAAATCGGTTGATATAAGACCGAATTCAAAGCCAATCGAAAAAGTTTATTTTAGGGTTAAGTTACAGATTGGCTAATAAAGTATTATGTTAAGAGCATTTAGCACAAAAATGTTTTAATCGTACCTTAATACCAAAAAAAGTTAAAAAGTGGTAACTATATGAAAGACGGAATATCACCAGGGGGTGAATTGGGGATATTAAAATTTTCTTCTTAAAATGCTATGTTTGAAGACAACAAAAACAGGGATGAGTAGAGTAAGGTAGAAGAAGAATGGATACAAGCGATTTATACTGATTCGGTGTAAATTCTTAACCTACGTCCAGTCCCCAGACTCTTCGGGATTTCACTAACTCCAATGATTACACACTCTGTAACTCTTGGAGTAATTCTTTCACTAGAACTTACTCTCCCTTACAAGTTGTAATCAAATAACCCAATCCCAAAATCCCAATACTTTGAGATTCTTACAAAGATTGATAATCAATAAAGAACTCTCTAAAAGAGCAGATTAATAATCACTAAAGATTGATATATCCAAAGATATTAACAGTTAGAGTGGAAACAGTAAATGATCTTAATCGCTAATTGAATGCGCAGAGTTTCGGTAGTTGCAGATTTGAATGCTTCTGGTATTTATAGTTGGTTGCATTTATGACCGTTGTAGAAGCTTAAAGTTATCTGTTGAGACTCTTCAAATTAGCCGTTGAGTGTAATAAATATTTCTGTTGAAAAATGTTCACTCGGACTCCTTCGCATTCTCTGAAGATTCATCGTTGACATTCCTTATTCAAATTGTCCATTGAGACTCAGTAAGAATGTATGAAGGAAATGGTCGTGTGGCTTTATTGTTGTCCAGAAGGTCTTCTTGCCAAAATGGTGAATATTTCTGCTTTGCATTAAATGCCTCTGACACACGGTTGCTTTATTGGAATTTAGTGTTAAACAATATGATAATCTTCTGAAACTCATTAGCAAACTCATTAAACATGATTAGAAATAATAATGAGTGAAGATATAAAACAAGTAAACCATACTGAGAGATTTAACACGGTTTAGAACAATGATTTTTCAAGCTGACACATTTTGGCTAGAGCCAAGATCTCTTGATAGAGCCAAGTTGCTCTATAGAAGTGCTATTGGCTCGAGTCACAATATTATGGCTCAAGTCCGGGCCAAAACTGGAGGTACACTATGTAGCCTTGAGTCAGTTTGTTCTATGGAAGCACACTCTAAGCTTGAGTTAAAAGATTCAGGCTCAAGTTTAGGTGAAAACTGGAGGCACAATGTGTAGGCTAGAGTCAAATTGTTCTATGAGAGCACTCTAGGCTTAAGTTACAAATCTCAGGCTCAAGTCCAAGCTAAAACTCGAGGTGTAGTATGTAGGCTAGAGGTAAAAAGGTATTTGAAAGTAAAGGTCAAAGCTTGGCTAGAGTCAATGCTCTTTGGCTAGAGTCAAATAAAATAATATTTTATGTACCCAGGGCTTAGCTCAAGTCAGCAAAAATTCGCTAGAGTCAAAACTTACATTCTGATAAATCTAAGCAGGATATTGGCTCGAGTCAGATGGAGTTGGCTGGAGCCAATCTGACAGATAAAAATGCAGATTCAATTTTTCACAAGGTAAATGAATTTTGTTGATCAAGTTCATTTTACAAGGGTTAGTTATCATCAAAACAAACACGGGAAGCTAACAACTATCACAATCCCGTTAAAGCTAAAGTAACGCCGTCTACTCTGTTTCTTTCTGATTCGGTTTCTCAATATTAAATGAAGATACTTGTGGGAACTTGGGGACCGTTTTGCTGCAAAACAAAACAAGAATAAAACTTAAAGTAACAATGATTGAAAACTCATGTTTGTTACTAATTGTAAAACTTGTATTAAAAAATGCATAGTTAAGGTTACGATTGCGCTGCCTTGCTTTGATGACTTATTTCCAAAACACACAAGAGGCCAACCTTATGTGCGTATTGATGTCACGGAGAGCATCACCCGATTCGAAAGCTTTTTTTTTTTTTTTTAAAGTCTTCACCCCCTTGCGCATTGTCTCGACAGCTCAAGTCAATTAGGCTCTGTTTCGGTGCATTTGTAAATATGACAGAGACAGACACTTATTCCGTCTGTCCCTAGGGGATGCTTAGAAATGTTTTCTAGAAACCAGTTGGTTTGCTTTTGTTAGTTTTCTGCTAGTATGATGTATTAAGGACTTGATGGTCATGGTCATAGTCCTTCCTCCATCTCCCAAGCTTTAGCTTGCCAGTACTTTTCAAAAAAAAAGAGACAGACACTTATTGATCGGTTTAAGTTGTTTGTTTGTGAGCCTACATTTTACTTGAACTATTTTCATACAATCGTTAAGACCGCTTTCATCAAGGAGATGCATGAAAAAGATGTGGTTATACAGTTGAAATTTGAGAGACATGGTATGGTGTTTGATGTTGATGCATGCATGAATGGTTGAGAAATAAGATGATGAAGAATAGAAGATTTATATATATATATAAATGAAAAGAAGACATTGATAGTATCGTTCGAAGCAGAAAGCAAAGGGAGCAATGGAAAGTGTGGCGAAGATCTAGTGATAAGTGGCAAGGACAATAGGGTTCAGTGGCGGAACCAGAAAATTTTTTTAGCCGGGGCCAAAAAATAAATATATTGAACTACTCTCTTTAATTCTTATTATAAGGTACCAACTAACAAGTATATTTGGTTTTTTTTATAAAACACTTGCTTGTTTCAAAATAGCATTAAATAATTTTTTTCTTCATGTATACCCATAATTAAAAAAGTAGTGAGTGAGAGTAATAATTAATAAAAATTAATTATGGGAAAAGTATTTCTCCAGTCACTGGAGATAAAGTTATCTCCAGTGATTCCAAAACTACGTCGTTTTAGATTAATGAAGGGTGTTTCGGTAAAATTCATATGATAAAAAAATAAACAAAATTACGGAAACATCATTCATTAATCCAAAACGACGTAATTTTAGGGTTACTGGAGATAACTTTATCTCCAGTGACTGGAGAAATCCTTTACCCATTAATTATTACTCTTTTTTCCGAGGAAAAAAGGAGTAATAATTAATAGGGTTAAGGAGCAAAAATACACATGTGTTTTTGTCTGAGGAGCGCCCAGTAGCAAGTGCTTTTTTTAGGTGCAAAAGTGACTATGTGGTTACGAAATAAGAGCAAAAGTCATAGTTGCCTTCTAGGGGATGGACGTTGACCGTTTAGTTGGAAGGTTTGACCTAAATTAATGATGTGGATACGCTGACTGGGTGTCTGTAGCAGATAAGTGGAAACTGAGTAGTGGATGACATGGAAATTGCATGATCTATTTATATGAAAAAAAAAATGTAATTTAAGGTATTTATTCCCAAAAATTGATAAATCCCTAAAATCTAAATAAAAAAGCATCTCAAAATCTAACACATAACAAATATAATCCACTTATTGGGCAAATTGGGGAACGAAGATCTGAAGAAAAGCTAGGGTTCATGCAGCGAAGAGTAAGGAGACGAAAACCTAGGGTTGATGACGCGATCCTATACGTAGAAGAAGAGATTGGGACAAAATTGCTGAGGTAGGGTTTAATTCTTCAATCAGAATAAAAAGAGCAACCCCACAAGGTACAGCCGCCATAGCCATCGATCCTTCGTCCTCTAGCTTCACTGCTAATGGCGCTCGCTACGTACGAAGACAAACTCTTGAGTTCATCGATGTTCGCATAGCTCTTCCTCACCATCAGAATCCTTCCATTACCACCACCCTTCTTCTCCCCTACACTCACCGACTTGCTCCCTCTCGAATTTGACAAAACACCATTATTCCCCTTAGAGAAGCTCTTCGCTGGCGGCGTCATCTCCGACAACGAGGGTAGCATGTTCGTTGGCTTCTGGATCTCTTTCCGCAACGCCGCAGAGAAATCCGGCACCGATTGAGCAAGAACAGAGGACCCCTTTTGTCCCAAGGCCAACTTCGTCTGAAATTTGACCTGTTTTCTTGGCGGGGTTGCTCTTTTTGGTTCTGGTTCTTCGTCTTCTTCAAAGTCTCTTGCATATTTCCTTCGCAGTTTGGCTTCGCTCAGTTCAGCGTAGGATTCGTATCTAGGACCTCGCTCCATGATGAAGCTATTGGTGGTGGTGAGTTTGAGAGGAATAGGTTGATCGGAGTTCGAATTTTGATTGAGGATCAGAGAAATGGGGTCGAGGGCGTGGAATTATCAATTTTGGGGAATAAAAACCCTAAATTACATTTTTTTCAGATAAATAGATGATGCAATTTCCATGTCATCCACTACTTAGGTTCCACTTGTCTGCTATAGACACCCAGTCAGCGTCCACGTTATTAATTTAGATCAAACCTTCCAATTAAACGGTCAATGTCCATCCCCTAAACGGCAACTGTGACTTTTGCTCCTATTTCGTAACCACATAGTTACTTTTGCATATAAAAAAAGCACTTGCTATTGGGAGGTCCTCAGACAAAAGCACATATGTATTTTTGCACCTTAACTCTAATTAATATGATATTAGAGTTTAGTGTAATTAATAGGAATAATATTAAAAATTACTTAAATTTTAGGACAAATTTAATTACTTTAACTGTTTTTATTAACTTGTGAAAATTGTTAATTGGTTCCTTAAATAAAGACTAGAGGGAGTATTTACTAAATAGTATCAAATAACCTGGAAAATACAAACAAATAATAACAGATAATTATAAATTAAAACAATATATAAAATGATACTAATCTTTTCTGTATCTTAAACAAGAATTTTACTTTCCTCTCATAACCTAATAGTAATGAAACAAATATTATCCTTACCGAGAAGATAAGAAATTAGCCGGGGCCAAATTTGTGGCTAAATAAAATATCATATAATAAATACATATATATTCCAACAAATTTTATAAGATCGGTTGGGGCCAGCTGGGACCAAGGCCCTAGCTGGCCATAAAGGCGTTCCGCCACTGATAGGGTTCATGCCAGATTGCATTACAAGCTTTGAAATGATATTCATCCCTACGTACCCCAACTGCAAAAAAGCCATCGCCAGAAATGGAATTAGCCCACTCGTCATCTTCTCGCTCTCTCGATCGTCTTCATCAATTTAAAATTCGACCTCGTCATACTGAAAATCCTTTCTAGTGTAGAACATAGATGTCTAGCCTCAAAGGACTAGTATCATTATATAGGATCAAAGGATTCTCCAAGGTATCTATAAGGAAAACACCGAAAGGAATATCAGATGACTCTTCAAGATATCCATAATGAAGATACCGAAGAGAGCAATGGATCACTGTGCACGTATGACGTTTAGCCAAAAAGGGTGGGGTGTGTGCACAGTGAGGCTGAATAGTAAATAGAATGAATAGAAAATGTATACCTTTTAGGTTAACCTTCTATTTATAGAGATTACCTTTAAGGTTTCAGTCCTTAGGCTTTGTGCACCTCCAGGCCCATGTTTTAGCTAGCCTCACTACCTACACATTCTATGATTATAGCCTTGATTATATGCTAATTTGTATCTGTGATTATAGCCTTGATTATGGAAAGATTCTGGTACAAATTGCCCTTGTTGGGCCGCACAGCAAATGGGCCTCACATATGAGTCCATAACGCTCTACATGCATGTCTCTCTTCAAGTCATGCCCGAAAACATGAGTGTTGGTCTTTCCGTCCCCGGTTTTCTTGCTCCGACCAAGCACAACCACCCTGAAAATGATTTTGGCAAATCAGGAAAAAAACAGAGTAGACAGGGTTACTTGAGGTTTAACAGGGGTGTGATAGTTGCAACTTTTTAATTGTTTTTTGGTACTTAAGGTACCCTTAAAATATTTTTGTGTCGGATACTCTTAATGTAACACTTCATTGGCCAATCAGTACTTTAACCCTTTATGTCAATTGGTTTAAAAGGCCTTTTTTCCTAGCGGTGTACGTTTCAAATTTCTCATGAATGGGTTTAGTTATTGATGATTGAAGTTTATTTGGAGTTAAGAAGAAATGCCAGGTGTGTTGTTGGGTATTTAATTTGCATTTTCTTGGAAAATGAAAATTGTTAATCTTAAATTACAAAAGCTTTATTTAGTCTATTTGTGCTGATAGGAAATATACAAAAATGGACATGTAAACTAGAATAAATGGAAAGAAATGCACAACAGAGAAATAAGAAAGAGATGTGATTACCACTGTTACGCTAAAAAAAAGGGCGATGGTGATGGTGGGTTGGCCAAACTGCACGAGAGAGCGCCAGAGCGACTATGACGGCACAAGAATGGGTTTGATAAATTTCATGAGTTGGATTTCAAAAAATTGGATTAAGGTGTAAAAATACACATGTGCTTTTCTTCGAGAAGCGTCCAGTAGCAAATGCTTTTTTTGGGTGCAAAAGTGCATACGTGGTTACAAATTAGGTGTAAAAGTGCACACGTGGTTACAAATTAGGTGCAAAAATACCATTTGACCGTTAAGTTTGACTTTGACCGATGACGTGGCATTTCAAAGGTGCAAAAATACACATGTGATTTGTCAAGAAAAGCGCCCAACAACAATTTTTTTTAATTTAATAATTTTATTTCAAGATCCTAAAATAATTTTCCAAGATTATGAAATATTTTTTCAGTATCAGTCAGTATCCTTTTAGTACCGGTCAATACTTGAAATATTTTTTCAAGATTCTAAAATAATTTTTCAAGATTATGAAGTATTTTTTCTGACCAGTCAGTAAAAGCACTTTTTAGTACCAGTCAGTACCCTGAAATATTTTTTTCAGTATCAGTCAGTATCCTTTTAGTACCGGTCAATACTTGAAAGATTTTTTCAAGATCCTAAAATAATTTTTCAAGATTATAAAGTATTTTTTCTGTACCAATCAGTATCCTGAAAGTACTTTTTAGTACTAGTCAGTACCCTGAAATATTTTTTTTCGGATACTGACTAGTACAGAAAAAATACTTCATAATCTTGAAAAATTATTTTAGGATCTTGAAAAAATATTTCAAGTATTGACCCGTACCTAAAGGATACTGACTGATACTGAAAAAATACTTCATAATCTTGAAAAATTATTTTAGGATCTCGAAAAAATATTTCAAGTGTTTACCGGTACTAAAAGGATACTGAAAAAAATATTTCAGGGTACTGAATAGTACTAAAAAGTACTTTCAGGATACTGACTGGTACCAAAAAAATACTTCAAAATATCTTTTTAGTACCAGTTAGTATCCTGAAATATTTTTTTCAGATCTAAAAATAATTTTTCAAGATTATGAAGTATTTTTTCAATACAGGTCAGTATTCTAAATATCTTTTTAGCACCTGGTAGTAATTAAAATAAAATTATTAAATTACAAAAAAAATTATTGTTGGGCGCTCTTCTTGATAAATCACATGTGTATTTTTGCACCTTTGAAATGCCACGTCATCGGTCAAAGTCAAACTTAACGGTCAAACGGTATTTTTGCACCTAATTTGTAACCACGTGTGCACTTTTGCACCCAAAAAAAGCATTTGCTACTGGGCGCTCCTCAGAGAAAAGCACATGTATATTTTTGCACCTTAACCCCAAAAAATTCGAAAAAGTTGATTTAAAAATTTTAACTATGAGTTTTTTTAAAAAGGAAAAATTTTAACTATGATATATGATATAAGATAATGGGAAAATTGTAATAAAAGGCTTAAGAAAAATAATATTTATTAAGAAGAATCATAAAAAATGGTAATTATTTTGAAGGATCAGAAATTAAAACATTAAAATAGAAAGAGTAAATTGCCTTTAGTCAGATTTCTAATATTCTCTCTAACTAAATCAAAATTTATTGATGAATAATGATAAATAGGGAGCAATTCAAATAACTTCATTCTTTTTCGATTGCAGTAGAAACTGCAAGCTCTATAGTTTACGGAGTAAGATAGGGACGTATCCTAGCTTCCTGGTTATGATTAGGGCTAAAATATGATTCCAACAAATCAAACAAAATAACATGGAATGGGAAAATAAACCAGATTCCCATTTTACGGGAGTATTAGCATTTAGCATAGTATTATACCATTTAAATATTTCTCCCTGCATGAACAACGGACATAAATTTGACAGAAAAACAGAAATGGGTAGGCAAAGATTGTCATTATCCATCAATCATTTCAGATTCTAATTTAATTAGGGAAAATATAGGATATATCTAGCTAAGGGTAATTTAATCTTTCTATTTTAATGTCATTCAAAATAATTACAATTTTTATGGTCCTTCTTAATAAATATTATTTTTTTTAGGTTTTTTATAATAATTTTCTCTAAGATAAAAGAGTAAGAAAATTAATTAAAAAATTTTAACCCAACTCTTCAATTCTTTTTTTAAAATGCAACTCCAAAATATCAAACTATTAAAAGCACCCAATATATTTTATTAAATATGCCACTTCTTCCCATAGTTATTATAAGACACCAACTAATAAAGGTTATTAAATATTTTTTCTATGTATGTAAATGTAGTGGGAGAAAATTTGGCAAAAAAAATGTGTAGAGGGAGAAAGTGATGATTAATATTTATTTGAAAAAGAGGAGAGTGAGGGGAGAGATTAAAAAAAGGTATTCAAATATTTATAAAGCTAGCCAAGTAACATTATATATAAATCTCAAACTTTAAATAGCGATACCATAAGTAAATACAAAAATATACAGGGTAAAAAAAATAAAATATATAAAAATAGTTGAAAAATGAATGGTGTTGATCAAGCCAAATATCTATAAGTGCTAGAGTTATTTGAATCCCTTTCCAAATAGTCTTGACTAATGAGATTGTCAATTCGCATCTTGATTACTTTAGGGTTAGGCTTGAAAGTACGACTCATTATGTCAACACATTGCGAAACCAGTTGTTGATGCCTTAAAACTTTCCTGCTTTTCATAATCTTCACAATCGCAGCATCAATAGCATATTTTCTATCTCTGTCAACATCTTTTACCACCTTTTTCCTATCATCGGTCGGTGGAAGAGGGATCTTAATCCTCCTCATTCGATCAGTGAATCCAGAGTTGAACTCAAACACGTCATTTTGAGAGATAATTTTTATGTTCGGCTCCTTAGAAAGTATCTTATATTTTGCACAAGACAAAGAATGAAGTATACGAACTAGATCCTCATGGTCTAAGTCTAACTGAGTCATAATCTCTAAGAAACTCAATCTTTCTGAGTTGTTGAATAACAAAAGAATTACAGCTTGATAAGTTGAAACTATTAGTTCAATGGTTTTCTGTTGAAATTTTCCATTGATGTTGCAAGTTCCCAAAGAGAAAACCCATGAGAGCTTCCTATGCTTTGTTTTTGATGTATAATACCCATTGAAAACTTCCACACACTTGACCATCTCTGAAGGGAGTTTAAGAGAACAAGACCTATAGGTAGGCCAAAATCCAGTAGTGAGAACAGATACTGATAACTCAAACCCAGGTTTCAAATGTGGATTTTCATGAAGATACTCCTCAAAGCTTCTATGAGTATCCTTAGCTATGGCCAAGTCTGTCATCATCCCCTCCATTTTTAAAGTGTAATTTGCACCAAATTGCTGCTTTAGTTGGCCCAGAAAATTTTTCTCATGATCCTCATCATTTGCACTCCGGCCATAAAGTAGTCGGCGGGTGAGCTTTTTCCGATAAAACTCAGCAAACAAATCCTTATCACGGCTATACACAAGAAGGTAGACCACCTTCTCTAGGGTTTTGTTTATTGCCTCGTCACTCAGCTTCTCACTACCAGCACCCTTCCTAAGAATATTGTCACAAAATGTCGCAACAAGCTCTGAACTTGAAATGCAAGCAACACTTTTATTACACAGTACTTCAAAAGCTCCTTTCAATGACTTGTGGAGGACATTGTTATTCATAAAGCAATCCTTAACATATCCCATATACTTGTCATGAAGCTCAATGATTTTTCCAACAATAATGGCTTGTTCTTGACCAGCAGATTTATTTGCTGCCTGGCTACTAGAAGCTTCTTCAACTTGCTGGACTAAAGTTGTACCCTCACCTATAACTTGCTTCTTGAATACGTTAGCAACAAGCTGCAAACCTTTTGGTATCTCATGATATAATCTGTACATTCTAGATAGGTCTTCCACCTTATTATTTCTAAGCAAAACTTCACAACCATAGTTCTCTTTCTCAAGTAATTTAGTTGCGTTAGTGACAAGCAACTCATGTTGAACTCTCTCTACTAATTTCTTCAATGTACCATTTGGCAAGTAACCAGCCTCTCCGGCTCTATACCTTTCCCTCTTCAAGGATTCCTCGGCCTTGAGCATATAATTCGGGCAAGAGTCAAACCCAATCCAGCTTGCGGCCTTTCTTCCATAGTAAGTAGAAGTATCATCAAGCATATAAGTTTCAAAATCCTCCTCATACACACCCATCTCAATGTATATATCAATAGCATTCTTCAATAACGATGGATCAATCTCTTCGCCCTCACGTTCTTTATAGATTAGAGAAATTATGGCATTTGTAACCTTAAGACTTACCTTGTTGAAGAACAAGTCTCGGAAACAAGCGAGTGCAACATCATTGAGCAAAGGAAGTGAGTGGTTTTTAATATATCGGCATTCAAGATAATTAAAGAAATGTGAGAGCCAACGAGTCATAACTTTGTGGTTGTTCCATCTTATCTGAAGCTCTCTAAGTAAAAATTCATGGTGCTTGTCTCTTAAAGATGGCCAAACACTAGAGTTGAGGTATTCTTCAAAAGTCTCTTTGAAGACACATGTTGTAGATTGTAGTGTATTGCTTCATGTGCTCTTCGCCAGTGAAAGGTTTCTCATCAGGCAAGCCTTCTAGAATATTCTTCAGCTTCGTGATACCTTCTTGCACTTGGTTCCATCCTTGTGCCAACTCAATGATTGCTTCAGCCATTCCTAATAACCCTACAAAATATTATTGATAATTAATAATAATATTTATTAGAATTTAAAATCAGAGCTAATTAGATAATAAATAAAATGAATCTAACAGACAAACCATTTGTTTGATTCGAGTGATATAGTACGTTAAAATTCATCATAAGTACATAAATGATATTTTGTCAGGAAAATGTTTTTGAAATTTCCGTTTGAATTGTAAGCAGTCAAATTTATTATTTGCAAGAACAGCGTCTTCTAGCCGCAGCTCTCAAAAGAAAGGCGTCTTCTCTTTTTTTTTTTTTTTTTTTCATACCATCTTATTTTTTACAGTGAGAAGCTAAATTGATGAAATAAAACAAATTTTGTTATAAAGAGTAGAGAAGACTGAAGAGAATATTGAAATAAGTTACTAGTTATTTTTTATAATGAAGATAATAGTTTAATTCTTAAGAAAAATATTAGAAACTGGAAGCATATATCCTGCAAAATATTTGATAAATTAAAAAAATCTAGTTTTTATTTCCTTTTTTATGAGTAGATCTAGTTTTTATTTCTATGGGGCCAACAAGTGTAATCTTTATTTCAAGTAACTATTACACCCAAAAAAAAAAATGTTCAACTAGAAATCGAAACTAAAGCGAAAGAAAGAATAAAGGAAATAAAACAAAAAAACAAAAACAAAAATATTCAGCAAGAAACTGGAAATTAGCCATGCATGATAACCACAAAAAACCTAAAGAGAGAGAGGGGGAAAAAAACGAAATCGCAAAAACCCAAACAAACATTATTCAATAAGAAATTGGCGCCGTGAAAAAACTAAAGAGAAACTGTGTTTAGAATAAACAAACCAAAGAAAAACTAAAAAGAAACTGTGTTTCAAATACAGAAAATTTGAAGAGAAATTGAGTTTAGAATTAAGAAGAAGGTAAAGTTTTTGAGAGGACAATCGATCTTACCTCAGAACTTTTTGATATGATGCCTACAATTCGCTCTTCACAACTTTGCTCTTTTGATTTATCTGGGTAACTCGTACCTCTCTAAAGACTACAAACCCTTATTTATAGATAATTTAGAGTTTAGTTTGCAGGGGGAAAGAGATTTAAAAGAAAAAAAAAAAGAGATTATCCAAATCTTTTTAATATTATTATCTTTTTAATATTTTAATAAAATACGGATATCCTGCCATCTTTAATCTTTTTTCTGTCGTTAATTTTTATTCTTATATCTAGATAGGGAATATATATTGGGATAGGAGAGAGAAATTATATAGGTAAATGAGATTCTGATCTAACGGTGGAAAAGTGGTAGTAACATTGGTTGTAACAAAAAAGGTTGTAACAATATCCTATCCCACTATATATATATATATATAAAAGGAGATATGTTAACGTATCTACATATATTTATATTATAAAATTATTTAGCTAAGAATACGCTGTTCACAGTTGCCATCATACTAATTAATATAACTAATTAATGAGCAAAAACGAACCTTAGAGGATCGATAAAGATAGTTTTTAACACAAATGAAAAGTATCTTGAAATAATTTAACAAAAACAAATACGAAAAATTTATATTTAAAAAATAAAATCCAAAACAACTTACGGTGGATCTCTTAAAAAGAGGCATTATTATATTAGGTCTGTTTGAGTTAGCAGTGACTTATTTTTCTATCTAATTTTTGCAGAAGCCCGATAGAAAAAAAGTAAGCTTAAATGTGATTTGTATTTGAATTAATTGTGGTAAAAGTGGTGAGACCCACGTCAAAAAGCTGAGAACTTTTTACTAAAAGCTAACCCATGAAGCTAACCCCGATCCCTCTTTTAAGGTCGCTCCTTGTCCATGGTTGACATTACACCACCACGCCGAGCACAGCATGTTGCCATCGACAACAGCCATTGTCACATTACTCCAAAATCAGATTTTTTTTTTTAAAAAAAAAACTATCGAAACATATTTTTTTCAAAACATATTTTTTAAAACAATATGATAAAAATATTTTGTAAATAAAAAAACATAAAATAGAAACAAACAAGCCCTTAGGTTCTTAGTTATAGATCTTTACCTGAAAGCTATTTACTACTGCTCGGCCAAGTGATACATATTATACACAAAAATAAAATAGTACGTACTATATTAGAACAAATCCATCTAAAAATAGACTTCGCATTGTATCAAAAACAAAACATTTTTTTAAAAAAAAAAAAGTGTTTAAAATAATCAAACTAGGGGATTTTCTTTTTAAAACGACTGACCAATTTATTCTTATAATAATGACTTCGAATCAGCTCTCTTATTTTATAGTAACAGAACAAAATAGAGTGAAAAAGAGGACCTATATATCAGCATACGAATTTATATCACTATTTGACGATAACATTTTCATACATTGTCAGGTCAACCCAGGTTTCTCACGAGTTATTGACCAAAAAAAAAAGCTAGGTTTGTCATGAGTTCAATATAGAGAATTTTTTCTCGTAAGTGTTTTATTTATTCACATGAGTTCAAATTTGAGACTTTATATTTGAAGGGCCAAACCCCTTCTATACACTAAAACTAACATATATAAAAAATGTAGCTTTGGGTTACTTTGAATTCCCATTCATTTACAAGAAAAATAGGGGTAAAACACTCAAGAATATGATATAGTTCCAACAAGGGCTTTGCGATGAGACCCCAAAATTGTGATTACAAACCCTAATTAGAATTCAATTTGAGTATCAGCTTTCTCCTGGATTATTTCTGGGATGAAATTCTTTTCGATCTAGCGCTAGCTCGTCAATCATCTTGTAAATTTCATTTCTCTCTTTCTGAGCTTCTTCCTGTAAGAATATAATATCCCATCATCACCAAAAAAAAATTGTCATTCATTATATAGTCTCAAATGAAATAATCATAAGAAACAATACAAAATTATTAATTGATCACTGTTTACAACTGCATAGTTACACTTACGTTCACCTGATATTTTGCCTTTAGGTTCTTCAAAAAGTTCCAACATTTCCATCATAGTTAGCTCAACTAAAATAACTTTATTTTTCCCCCCTAATAATGTTAAACAAATTGAACCTTATATAGTATGTTTAGCTTAATTATCTGATTTTTCCAATCCACAAAAATGAAACTCATATCAAGTTGCTAGTTATTTATGAACCCCCAGTAATAACTTAGGTGAGAGCAGAAACCAGACTACTTTACTAGAAATTCAGACAAAAGAAGATGTACACATTAATCTTAAATACAACATTATTCATTGTGACAAAATGTCCCAAATGAAGTCTTGAATTTCAGGTTATTTAGTATACGCCACACACAAGATTTATATGGTGTTTAACTTATAGCCTTGTTAACCAAAGGCTTATTACCAGTAATCATAAAGGTCAAAACAGAGGCAACTTATAATCATATTGCAAACAACTTATAATATTATTGCTGACCTTAACAGAAGCACCCGCATGTATATTATACTCCCCTCGGTCCTAATTATAGGAACATTTTTGTAGTGCAATTATACTATAAAAGTGTTCCTATAATTAAAACCGGAGATAGTAATAATTATTGCAAGAAATATAGATTGCATAAACTGTGTTTATGAATTAAGGTTACATAAAAACAGTACTGTGACTCCAAGTTCTCAATGCATGGTTTAATTAGAAAATTTCAAGAAAAGATAATTCAACATATAGAGGGAGATGAGTCTTCGGATCCAGAGCTCTATCCAGAAGATTATGAAACATAACGACCTAAAAAAAATTATAATTGATTATCTTTTTTATAAGTGCGGTTCGATATTCATACTTTGGTTTCAGGATAGATTACATAGGTAATGTGACTATTTTAATCATTGATCTAGCGCAATACAATACGAGTTATATACACATATTCTTGATTTTTTTTTTTTTGAATTTCTACAAAAATATTTTGACTCGAAGTATTTAAGATGCTTACTTGTTTCCTTCTTTTAGCATCAATGGAAGTATCAGTTGATTCCGCTTCATCAAGATCCAATTTCTTCAAGTTCTCAGCCTTGTTCATTATGTCATTTACCTTCTTTAACGCAGAGTTTAGTTCCTCCTTCAATTTTTCTTTTTCTTCTCTTTTTCTTACCGCCTTCTTCGCCAGCGATTCCAGCATTTTCCGTTCTTCCGGCCTGCCGGAAAATCCCAAAGATTCATATTCAAGAAGCTATATATATATATACACACACATATAGATGATCACTATGGTTTTGATTCACCTAGGGTTTGAACGTTACTGAATTTAAGATTCAAATACCAAAACAGAAACAAAATTCAGTTGAGGAATGATCAAATAACAGAATTCTTCAGAAATTAACTTTGTAGTTAGTTATGAGAACACTACGTATCATACGCAAAACTCTCAAGAAAATGATACAAGAATAAATAATCGATAACCTTATTACCCCATATTTTCTTGCTCTGTTAGTTTGTCAGTGGAGATGTATGTTGGCGAAAGGCTCTAAAGTAGATTGTAGCAAAGACCTGAAGATAATGATGAATTGATGATGACGACTCGCCTGAGAAGCAGAAGGATTAATATTGAAATATATATAGACACCTATTCTAATATATATACACACGCGCACACGCACTCATATTTGTCTTAATTGTGACTAAATTTTCTGTTTAATTTATTCATAATTTGAGAAAAATTTGTGTTTATATTTCCCCAAACAAATTGAAAAAATGAATTTTAAATTTTCCAATAAAATTTTATAGGCTGTTTTAATTAAAATCATGGATTTTCACCAATCAAATCTGAATCTCAAATAAAAGTTATGATAGGAATTCCAACCACAGTAATTGATTTGCTGACAAAAATAGTCCTCTATCTGTGTATCATTTATTATTCCTTTTATTGAGAAATTAAATATCGTCAGTAAAATATATCACTATAAAAGTGCACAAATGCGTATTATCCAAAACTCATAAAGTGCGTTGCTTTACACTCTATCATTAAAAGGTTGCTTAATGTTTTAATTATTAATATGTCAAAATGGACATCATTGTAACTATAGCACTTAAAGTGTGATGAAAATGATGTGCGAAAAAAATGTTAGCTTTTGTTCTGTATGAGAACAATAAATGTCTAGTTGTTGGGCTAGTGCGTTAATATTGGATCAAATGGTTCGATTCAAATATCTATGAGGCAGATACCTAAAAGAACGTGAGATCATTGTACACAATAAGGCTTGTGTCAAAGGGGGTGATATGTGTGCACAGTGACGGTAGTATAGTACTGGCGTATCTCCATCCTTGGGTTTTAATCATATACTGGCGTAACTTCCCTTCTCTTACAAATTTCTCTATGGCGTCTCGGAGTTCGTAACACTCGTCGGTAGTGTGCCCCAGTCCATCATGGAATGTATAGAACTTTATTTTGATTAGTCAATTGTGGGCCGGTTTCAGAGAGATCTCGGCTTTCCAACCCTCCTCATCTCAGTCTAGGCCACCTCCTTCCAAAGTTGCGCTCGAGATACTTGAGGGGAGTGTAACTATCATACTTCGTCTTTCCTTCTAATCTTTCCCCTCGAGGTCGGTTATCTCGGTTGCATTTTCGGGAATCCTCTTTTTGTTTGTTGGTGTGGTCTTTGTCGTCTGGGGAGGCGTTCTTCCTCGCCACGGGCTCAATGGTATTAGCCATTTCCATTTGCTCTACGTCCAGACAGGGGCGGACCCAGAAATGTACAAAAGGAGGGGCACAATTAGTAGGGTGGGGGGATTTGCTGCCCCCGAAAATTTTTTTAAAAGGAAAGTTTTAAATACATTAAAAAATAAAAGAATATAAACAAGAAACAAAATTAAAAAAAAACATTTATGAAATCAAGTGAATATTGATGGTGTAACAAAAGAGGTAATTATTTTACAAACCTGTCACTTAGAAAAGCAAGGCTAAATACTGTTAGAAATGCAGCTATATAAATTACAATGAAAGGTGGACACTCAATAAGTTCGAGTACATATATTTTAATAAAAAAAGTATATTACAATAAAAATAATTATAATGTTATCCTTTTAGGTCTTATTTTTTTGAATTCCATCATAATTGTCTTATTATGATTGCTATCAAATACCTCTTTTTTCAATATAAGGCATTAAAAATCATTCAATCATTTATCCACATCCCATTACGAAGTATAGTCTTAATGTATCAAAAGTAGGCACTTAATTTAAAGGTGAGCAACAATCATTTAAACATATATTAATTTTTTAATAATTATTTTAATTTTAACTTTTTTGTTTTTTTTTTTTAAAAACCAATTCAAGGTGGGGCACTTGCCCCGTTTATCTAGCATGTGGGTCCGCCACTGCGTCCAGATACTACTTCGCACGAGTATAGAACTCGGTCAGGGTGTAGACTCGGTTTTTACACACATTTTTAGCCAATCTAGAGGATGGATCCAGGCCATTAACGAGGCAATGCATGTGGACGTCTTCAGGGAGCGATCGTACTTCTAAGGCTTCATCCTTGAACCGGTCTAAATATTTTTGTAGTGTCTCTCCCTTTTTCTGCCTTATTCTACTCAACATGAACTGAGACTTCGGATGTTTTTTGCTAGTTGCAAAGTGTAATTCAAATTTGCGGCCGAGGTCCTCAAAATTGCGTATGGAATTATTCGGCAGAGAATTGAGCCACTTCTGTGCCGGTTCGGTCAACGTTGCCAAGAAAAGCTGCATTATGACCGGTCCCTTAATCGTCCGAACCCACATGAGCATCTCGAACGCCTCGAGGTGACTACGCTGATCCTGAGTCCCATCGTACTTAGGGAGATCGGCCAGATCAAAATTCTTCGGATAGGGTGCCACGACGGTATCTCTCGAGAACGGGGTCCTACCAGATGCTGTCACGTATTTCATTCTGTATTCTCTAGGAGAGTCGCGTGACCGGGGCGGTTTCTCCCGATATTGGTCCTTATCTAGATCCCGGTCATCCTCTGTATCTCGGTCTTCCTCATCCGTAATCCGGGAAATTCGTAGTTCTTTCAAAGCCGAGGCAAATTTGCGCTCTCGCCCAGTGCTCGTCCCTCCCTTCGTCTTGCCGAGGTTCCGGCGCTTTGACTTTGATCTAGGGCTTTGAGACGGACTACTACTGCTGTCGGAAATTACTTTTTCCTTTCTTTTACGGGAGTCTTTTCGGTTTCCGGGTTGAAACAAGTTCTCGAGCTTTTTGTATAGGTCATCCATCATTTGTTCGATAACTCTAAAATCTTCTTGGCGTTGGAGGTAATCCTGCTTTTCCTTGTTCTCGAACCTCTGTAGCATCGACTCCTGTGTTTTTCGCAAAGTGCAGACGTCAGCATCTGGAGCCGGAGTCTCCTTTGCTATTTCCTCCAGTTGTTGATCGGTGGCGGGAGGGGAGGACGCCGTGTCAGAAACGTGGCCCTCCTGAGTATTTTCATGCAGTGGTTGACTCTGAGCGTGATGTTGGCTTGGTCCAGCTTGGGGTTGGCTTGGTTGGTGGCCTGCCTCAGCCTGTGACTGGTTAGGCTGGGGATTCCTGCTGCTACTTCTGGTGTTTGCCATCGGTGGTCACGGGGATCGAAATTTAACGTTCCCCACGGTCGGTGCCAAAGTTCTGTTCTGGGAACAGGACTTATTGGACTTGACTAGGTGTCAAGCCTAGAGCCTACGTACCCGATGAAGGGATCAAAGTCCACGTAGTTCACAACACTGGGTGGCGATAGCCAGAGAGATGGTGTGTGTGCTTTGTGTGGCAGAAAGTAAAGGAGTTGGGAGTTAGAACGTGTACACCTGGTTAATTGTCCTCCGTATTTATACAGGTTATTGTAGAGGATATTTCGATTGTGCATGATATATGGGGCCAATATCTGGGGGAGTATATCACGCAGATATTGGCTGGATACCCCTATAAAATTGATAGGTATGATCCGCTGTAATATAGGATCACCCTATATTATAGGTATGCTGCAATCTGTGATGTGTCCTTGATTGGGCCATTCCTCAGGTATGGGCCTTGGGCTGGTCGGTAATAAGATAATATTTGGATTCTTAGCCAATTTTAAGAAATAATATAAATCTGAATTAATTATAAGATATTGGGCTTAAATTATTAATATTCTGATTAATATCTTGTGATTAAATAATATCTCTTAATATATGATAGATCATGATTTTATTATATTAGAAAATCTTATGGTGCAGAATTCTTCAGGAAGCTAAAAGGAAATCTAATGGTGAAATTTTATTGGGCTTCTTATATTTTAATGGGCTCAAGTTGGTATCCAAAAACTCTCTCTTCATCCTATTAATTAACCTAGCCGCCAATATCAAACTCACACTCTCTTGGAGAGCCGCCAACCATAACACAGACGCTAAGAAAAGATTACGCACGCTGAAGGGAGACGTGGAAGCTGAATTGGTGCTCGGGAAGACGCTGAATTCTCTCACGGCTAGGAAAAGTTGCAGTTCTCTTTCTCCTGGAATAGCAATTATCTCACAAACCCACTTTCTTTTTTTTTTTTAATATAAAAGAAATAGGCTAAAGCCTAAATTACAAGGAAATAAAATTACACAAGGGGGAAATTAATCCCAAACACGGGTAACCCAAGATCTCAAAAAAGTAGGACACTCTTAAAGAACACACAACTTAAAAATCCCTATATATTTTGGCTAAAGCATCTACCACTCTATTAGCATCACGCGGTATAGATCTCCACTTAACATGCCAATCCATATTGGCAAGCTCTCTGATCCTCACTATCATAAGGCTCACCGAATCTATTGACTTCTCCATTCATCAATTTCAATGGACATGAGCTGCTTAATCTTTGGAGAAGGAAACACATTTATGGAAACTTGAACTCTTTTAGGAGGCAACTTGGGAGAAGCCTGGAGAAAGCTAGAGCCTAGGAGCTCACACTTGAAGACCATATGAGAGTGTTTTTCCTTTTATCGGTTTGTTTGAAGACTTTGAAATTATTTAGTTTTAGATAATTTTGAATTGCTTTCTTAAGAACAATTTAGTTTTAGAATGTAAATACATCATTTATTTCGGATTTAATTGATAATTTAGATTTGAACTTTGCTAAGATATTTTCTGGGATTTTGCTTGCAAACATTTGATTGTCAATTATATTAATAATTGAGTTCTCATTATTGATTTAATTGTCAATTTAGGTTTATCCTCTTGGTTGTTTAATTAAGTTGGTTAATTGTCTAGTTGTTTAATTAGGCAATTGTGAACATGATCCCCACAACTATCTTGGAACTATTTTAACTGGTTTTAATGGGTATGAGTTTTCTAGTGGATTAGGCGTTATTAAACTTGAGGGTTTCCCATGTTTCAATTAGTTAATTAAATTCGTTAATTGCAATCTTTCATTAATCCCTTTGGTCTAATTAATTGATTTAAGCTAAGAAAGTTAGCTCTATGTGAATCCTGAGTTATCCCCTTTATCATCACAACTGAACTAGATTTTCGTTGTTTGATTTGCTTTTATTTAATATTCTTCTTAGGATTTTGATTATTTTTCTCACAACAAAAACCCTCCAAAAATTGCATTCAAATTCATCTAGATTAGTTTCATTCTCATATAGGTTTTAGTGTCATTACCATCCTGCATTTAGTTAGTTTAGTTTCATTTCATTGCAATTTTTATCACCTAAATTTAACCTAAAGAAAAACCCACATATTGCTCCTAGGTAGAATAATCTAGGTTGACCCTAAACTACATAATTAATTAGTACCATCAAGAATCTTTTCTCGTAAGTGTTTTATTTATTCACATGAGTTCAAATTTGAGACTTTATATTTGAAGGGCCAAAACTAAAACTAACATATAAAAAAATGTAGCTTTGGGTTACTTTGAATTCCCATTCATTTACAAGAAAAATAGGGGGAAAACACTCAAGAATATGATATATTTCCAACAAGGGCTTTGTGATGAGACCCCAAAATTGTGATTACAAACCCTAATTAGAATTCAATTTGAGTATCAGCTTCCTCCTGGATTTCTGGCCTGGGATGAAATTCTTTTCTTGCAAGCTCGTCAATCATCTTGTACATTTCATTTCTCTCTTTCTGAGCTTCTTCCTGTAAGAATATAATATCCCATCATCACCCAAAAAAAAAATAATAAATAAAATTGTCATTCATTATATAGTCTCAAATGAAATAATCATAAGAAACAATACAAAATTATTAATTGATCACTGTTTACAACTGCATAATTACATTTACGTGCATCTGATATTTTACCTTTAGGCTCTTCCAAAAATTCCAACATTTCCATCATATTTAGCTCAACTAAAATAACTTCAATTTCCCCCCAAATAATGTTAAACAAATTGAACCTTATAGTATGTTTAGCATAATTATCTGATTTTTTCTAGTCTACAAAAATGAAACTCAAATATCAAGTTGCTAGTTATTTATGAACCCCCAGTAATAACTTAGGTGAGAGCAGAAACCAGACTACTTTACTAGAAATTCAGACAAAAGAAGATGTACACATTAATCTTAAATACAACATTATTCATTGTGACAAAATGTCCCAAATGAAGTCTTGAAGTTCAGGTTATATAGCATAAGCCACACACAAGATTTATATGGTGTTTAACTTAAAAGCCTTGTTAACCAAAGGCTTATAACCAGTAATCATAAAGGTCAAAACAGAGGCAACTTATAATCATATTGCAAACAACTTATAATATTATTGCTGGCCTTAACAGAAACACCCGTACGTATATTATACTCCCTCGGTCCTAATTATAGGAACACTTTTGTTCCTATAATTAGGACCGGAGATAGTAATAATTATTGCAAGAAATATAGAATGCATAAACTGTGTTTATGAATTAAGGTTACATAAAAACAGTACTGTGACTCCAAGTTCTCAATGCATGGTTTAATTAGAAAATTTCAAGAAAAGATCATTCAACATATAGAGGGAGATGAGTCTTCGGATCCAGAGCTCTATCCAGAAGATTATGAAACATAACGACCTAAAAAAAATTATAATTGATTAAGATGCTTACTTGAATCCTTCTTTTAGCATCAATGGAAGTATCAGTTGATTCCGCTTCATCAAGATCCAATTTCTTCAAGTTCTCAGCCTTGTTCATTATGTCATTTACCTTCTTTAATGCAGAGTTTAGTTCCTCCTTCAATTTTTCTGCTTCTTCTCTTTTTCTTACCGCCTTCTTCGCCAGCGATTCCAGCATTTTCCGTTCTTCCAGCCTGCCGGAAAATCCCAAAGATTCATATTCAAGAAGCTATATATATACACACACATATAGATGATCACTATGGTTTCGATTCACCTAGGGTTTGAACGTTACTGAATTTAAGATTCAAATACCAAAACAGAAACAAAATTCAGTTGAGGAATGATCAAATAACCGAATTCTTCAGAAATTAACTTTGTAGTTAGTTATGAGAACACTACGAGAATATATCATACCCAAAAATCTCAAGAAAATGACGCAGAATAAATAATCGATAACCTTATTACCCCATATTTTCTTGCTCTGTTAATTTCTCAGTGGAGATGTATGTTGGCGAAAGGCTCTAAGATAATGATGAATTGATGATGACGACTGGCCTGAGAAGCAGAAGGATTAATATTGAAATATATAGACACCTATTCTAATATATATACACACACGCACACGCACTCATATTTGTCTTAATTGTGACTTAATTTTCTGTTTAATTTTTTCATAATTTTTGAATTGATATCACGTGTTTCTTGAATTGATATCACTGCTCTCCAGCAAAATCTCAAGCTCAATTTTCCTTTTCTATCCGTCTGTCTCTATGCCTCTGCGTGGTATATATATAGACTTATTTTGGTTTTCATGCGCATTGGGCCGAGTGCAACAATTAGTTTCAATCACTTGGTGAGCACGTCCTGCACCCTCCTGATTTCACGTCTTTTAATTCCAAAGATATGTTATCTCAAGCAAATAAATTACTCCCTCCGGTCCTAATTATAAGGCATAGTTGACTTTGTTTGAAGAGATTAAGGAAGCTAAATAAGTTACTTAATCATTTTGTATGTTGTATATCTTTATATTATATATTAGTATGTGAGTCAAACTAATTACTTTGAAGAAAAAAATAAAAAGAAAAATATTCTAAGTTAATTTAATTAGCTTCCTTAATTTCTCAAAAAAAGTCAACTATGCCTTATAATTAGGACCGGAGGGAGTATATGACTTCGTCCAGATTGCTTCCTGAAGTAATACGTTTTGATTGGTGGGGCCCAACTCCATTGAATGCAAAAAAAGCACCAAATCATATTAAATATTTGAACATAAAACCTTACTCTCCTGGTCAAAGAAAAAAATATATATATATAGGAGTATGATAATAATAGTAATAACAAAACTGAATTTATTTAAAACTTCCTATTACTATTATTTATTTCCTAAATTCCAAAAACTTGTATTTTAAATTGAAATCTGTTAAATAATGCATTTAAATTGATATCCCTTGAAATCTCAATAAAATCTTTCCAATTTAGTATTGATGACTTCCAAAACATATCAAAATATATCTCAAATTCATTAAAAATTGGAAGTCATCACATCCCCACACTTGTATCAAATCTTGTCCTCAAGATTTTTTTTTTAAATAAAATTCTAAAACAACCAATTTCAAGAAAACCTTGGAAGCAAGATTTTTTAAAGCAAGCACTAAAACACACTTTCTCTAAAATCTTTTCCACCTTTAAAAAATGCAAGTAGCAAGGTAGTTAATTTGGTAAGATAAATCACAATAGAATGTCTCTCACAAGTGAAGTGTATACACTCATCTCTCAAAATATTCAAGGACTTGTGTCTCACTCATTTCCACCTATTGCAACTTATCTACCATAAGCTTGCTCCTCATCTCATTCTCCACTAAATTATTCCCTTACATACACAAATCAGAAGGACTTTAACAATAGATAAATGCTTTAATTAGTGCCAAGTAACTCAATACATAATATGAAGAATGAAGGGATTTTTTTTCCCTTTTTTTCTTTTTTTTTCTTTTTTTTTTATTTTTGAGCCGTTGAAGGTCCCCTTTTGACGTGACCCTGCACATGGGTGATGCAGCACCGGTTATTCAGTTATTCCAACAGGCACCTCAAAGGGCTTTTAGCCTAACTCATAACTCTCTTTGACTTTACCGTTTGACGCTAGTGCCAACATTGGTGATAAAGTGCCTCCGATTACTAAGTAAGGTCTAGAGAAATCATTGGAATTGTGTGCGTGTGTGCATGTGTTTTCCTTTCTTTCTTTCTTTTTTCTTTTTCAACCCCTTCAATCTTCTTCTTCTTCTTCTTCTTTTTCACTTGGCACTCACTAAAGTAACTAATAAAAAAGAATGCCTAAACATCTTTATGTATGTAAAGGATTTTTTTTTAAAAAAAAAAAAAAAAGAGATTCAGAACAAGTTCTAGAGATAAAATCACAATAAGTGTACTCTCTCTTAAAAGGATGTATATTTGGGCTCAAATTCCTTACAGGTTCCTTGACATCCTAAAGTAAATTACCCAAACCAAATCTTTACCTCTTTACTAACATTCAAGGAACATAGAATCAATTCCCAATCAAATTCACTTCTTTCCATGTTCAAATCAACCCAATTGTGGCAATGAAAAAAAATTGAAGACACAGTCACACAACAAGTTAAAATCAAGGATACTCTCATCCCCACACTTAAATGCCACATTGTCCTCAATGTGAACAAGTAATGGAAGTGAAGAGCAACCACATATGAAGTGTAAGGGTAACACTAATTTCAGAGATTTCAGATTTCCACCAGTGGAACAGCTCAAGTGCTAGCAGTCACTCAATAGTTATCACAAACAGTCATCGCATGCATATCCAACTAAGAGTAGCACTCATTCCCAAGCAATATATCGTCAACAATCAAATAAAATAAATCAAAGAAAAGCATAAGGAAACTCCCCTTTTTGTCCTTGATTGCGCTTTCAATCCTTGCTACCAAAGTGGACCACATCATCAAGGGCTATCAACAATCCTACAAAATCAAATAAAGCATCAAATTACACTTTGGGTTGCCTCCCAAGAAGCGCTTGATTTATAGTCTTCAGCCCGACTATGTCAGCAATCTAAGTAGGCGGGGACAAGTAGTGAATTATTGTTTGCCGGTTCACTTCACCACAATGGTAATGCTTCAGTCTTTGTCCATTCACTTTAAAGCAATTTCCTGTTCTCTCATCTTTAACTTCAATTGCACCCTTAGATGACATCGAAACCACTCTGAAAGGACCAGACCACCTTGATTTAAGCTTCCCAGGAAATAAATGCAGTCTTGAATTGAAGAGAAGCACCAACTACCCCAGCTCAAAAGATCGCCTCAAGATATGATTGTCATGTCATTTCTTTGTTTGATCATTAGAAGCTGGAGGTTTCTTCATTGATTGTGAAATCTCAGGTAATTCCTTTCCACTTCTCAATATGAGGGCTTTGCATTCCTCTTTCCTATCTCTACGAGGATTAGGCCCAGTATTACTTGGCAATTCTCTCTGTTGTAAAACATTCACAACATTTGCAAGTTGTCCCATTTGTATCTGAAGATCCTTGATAGATGAGGTTATTCCTGCAACAGTGGCGTGAGTATCTTTGATTGAGGCCATCCTTGCAATAGTGGCGTTAGTAGCAGCTTGATCTTGAGCGCTCTTTAGTTGAAAACTTGCGAGCTGAGATATCACTGCTTGTAGATCAGATTTAGGTTCTTGGGTAGGAATGACTTCCCTTTCTAATTGATGAAAGTCAGGAGGTGACACCTGTTTCGTATCAGAACTTGATGCTTCATTAAGAGTTGCCTCATATTTCCAAGAGAGGTTGGGATTTTTTCGCCACCCAGAATTGTAGGTGTTTGAGTAAGGATTGTTCTGGCTGTTGCCACGGTAGTTACCAGCATAGTTCACTGGTTCCATTTGTTAAGATATGAGGCATTGTCCATTATCATGGCCATCTCCACAGTAATCACAAGGGGCATGAACAGCATTTAACCCCACATGTGTACTATTAGATCGGTTGGCTTGAGCTTCTAAGTGATCAACCTTCTTGTTGATTGTATGTAACATTGCCATCAGCTGTGAAGAAGGGTCCTCAATAACTTTATCAACTAACTTCACCAGCCTTCTGTCATTATTGTTCTGTAAAAAGTCAATGGATAAGTTATCTAGGCATTTCCAGACACAATTTACCGGCTGCTTTGTAATTCCCCCATTAGTGACAGCATTTAATTCTGATTTAGATTCAAGAGTCAACCGAGTACTGAATATTTGAAGCAAGACCCATCTCTCTAGATTATGACCAGGGCTCTGCCTGACAAGCAACTTGAACCTCTCTCAGGCCTCATACAGATGTTCACCAAATTGTTGACAGAAATTAGTAAGAGCGGCCCGTGTGTCCACAATCTTGTTGTAAGGAAAAAATCTTGATCTGAACTTTTCTTCCAGTGTCTCCCACGTGATTATGTTGCCCTGTTCCAAGTTGTTGAGCCATTCTTTGGTTTTCCCTTGTAGAGAGTAAGGAAAAAGCCGAAAGTGAATCACAGCATTAGGAACTCCATCCTACTTGAATGAGTTGCAAACATCAAGAAATTGTATCAGATGTTGAATAGGATCTTCTAAATCATTTCCTGCATACTGACCTTGGAGTTCAATCATCTTAAGCATAGTTTGCTTGATTTCAAAATTGTTAGCTTGAAACTCAGCACTCTGATTCCTAATTGATACCCTCGAGATTGTCTTCCCAGAAAATCATTGATACTACGATCACTTTCATCCTCAGCCATTTCTTCAGTGTCAGTCTGTATTACTTCCTCCTCTTGAATATGAGGTGCTGTAGCTTCCAAAAGCTCTTGGATATTCCTTGTTTTCTGTGGTGTTTTAGTAGCTTTGGGTCTACCAGTCATGTACCAAAGTACCTGAAAAACCAAACAAATCTCAAAGTATCAAACTAACACCAAAAATAATAATAATAAAATAAAAATGATTTTTTTAAAAAAAAACTCAAACTATAACTACTAAAGGATTTCTAATACTAATCACCAATTGCTTTGAGTCCCTGGCAACGGCACCAAAAACTTGATAGGGAAAACTTTAGACTCTGCAAGTGTACGGGCCGTATCAAGTAATAGAGTGATGAGAAAAGTATCGTTCCCACGATGACTCAATCTAACTAGCGAAAATCTCCTTGTCTCGTTTAAGTTGAGCAAGTCAGAATTGTTTTCAAAGAGAAAAAGAATAAGAACTAATAGTACCAAAAGACTTTTCACAAAAGAGCAAATTCCAATATCAAAAAGTACAACCTAGAGTCACTAATCCCTTGTTTGGCTTTTTTAGATTTTATCCCCACTAAAGTAATTTTGACTTGACCTAAACAGCTAATCTTGAGTATTAATGTCTATAAATGCCTTCTGGCCCGTACACTTGCGAGTCTGTTCCTTGAAAGTCTCCCAGTCAAATCCTTCTTTAGCTAAGTAACTCGTCTTCACTATGCACCATCAACTATCTGCCTCCTCCTTCAGTTAAAATGAGCCAATGCTAATCTTCATGTTCTCGGGGCAATTTGTCACTTCATACAACTTTTCCATGTCGCGAATCCAATTTTCAAGAGCAATTGGATCGATAATCCCTTTGTAAGCAGGCGGATGAAGAGACGTCACTCTCTTAAAGATGGTATTCTCAGCATTAGCCTGTTGGACGTTTTGTTGTCCAAGAGTCAAGGTAAGATTTTCAATGGCCCTCAGACGTCAGTCCATTTCCTTAGCAACACTGTTGTTTGGGGCCATTCTTGGGTTACGACGGGTATAGTACCTAATCATAAAGCGTATGTTTTCAAAATCCTATGTGTTTGAGTCAACTCTAACTATCACTTACTACATATATTTATATTATATATCAAAAATCAATCATCAAATAATGCAATATAAATTCAAACTATAAACCAATTCAAACGATAACCAATCATAAATTCAAATAATAATTTTAATATAAATCCAAAGGATAATCTAACATCTTTAAAATTAAATAAACAAAATAAGAGTTAAGTTATTCAAAAGATAACTGCATCTAAAAGGAATCCTTTAGCCTAAAAGAGATTCTACCCATTTGCCCCAATAAAATAAAAGAAAATAAAATTTACAAGTCGATAAAATTCTAAATCACATAATAAGTCACAAAATAGTTTCAAACATACAATTATTTAAAAAAAAATCAAAGAAATAAATCATTTAAAAGATAAGAGAATAACCCTTCACTACCCATCTCTCACATTTAAAAATTTTTTCCTACTTATTTATTTATTTATTCTATTATGATTATTTTTTTTTAACTCTGGGATTTTTGATCCTTGAATTAGTATCAAAAGCGAAACTAAGTAGAAACTTAGGCTCTGATACCATTTTGTAACACCCCAAATTTCTAACAATTATAATAATATAAAATTGCAATAATTTTTACGAATGATTACTGAAATTCAAAATAATCAAATTTAGGAAGTGTTACCGCCGCACTTGTACTGGGACAAGTGCAAGGCTACTTTATTACATTAATGTAAATCCTAACTTAAATAGAAATTTTTTATTCAAAGCATAAAGTGAAATAAAACTAGCTAGAATTAGCTGACTATTCTTCCTCACTTCTCACTGCTAACCCCAATCTTGAAACTTGTTTCACTGAAATTCTGCTCCCCCAAAGGATCATCGCAGCCCATGAACACAAATATCAGCAAAGCTGGTAATCCTAATAAACAAAGAAGATAATAATAATAATAATAATAATAATAATAATAATATTTACATGATGATAAGAAAAATATCATATACATATATATATATATATATATATATATATATATATATAATATAAAATATCAATTTCAATACTCATCATATCTATATATTCTCTTCGAATCAAATATTATTCATTATCTTTTTAAATTTATTTAGACTCGGGAAACCCTGCCAGTCTATTTAGTAGGAAGAGAACCATGGTAGACCCGGAAACCTACCAGTCTACCCTGTGACCCGAAAACCTAACAGTCACAAATCATCAAATTGGCCATAAAACATTTCTTCCTAATGTGCACACCTCTTCCCAAAGTTGTTACTAGTGTCTCGGAAACCTGCCAGACACCACTTTGTGAAGAACAGATATAATCGGTTCACATCAAATAATATATCGGAAGCATAAAGCCTAAGGGTTGTGTTCATCACTTTAGAAGGTACCATCCCAAAGCTATCCTCCCACGATTTAAATTATTTTAAATACACTCACATAATAAATGGATTTCTCAATATATATATATATATATATATGAAAGCATTTATAAGTTTCAATCACAAAGCAAACAATATCGAAAATGAGATGCTGAGATGTACGTTACAATTAGTATCAGGGTCAGGTTCGAGTCAATGTGAGCCAACGTGCCAGCGAGAACACAGGGCCCAAAATTGGGTGGTGTGTTATATTTCACATCGGCTAGGGAGGAAAACAAAGATTCCTTATAAGGGTCTTGATACCTCTCCCTCTCGACACACTTTAAAACCGTGAGGGGTGATGGGTCTAAAGCAGACAATATCAAGGGTGAGAGTTACGATATTACACAATCTAGTTCTCATAATTCAATTAATAATATTGATAAGATTCACATGTTAGTTATAATTATTTTCAAGTGCATTTATATTTTTAGAGTTGTCTGTTGAATGTAGATAAGATAATATAGTTTTAAGAAATAATAATTCAATACGGATTCTGTGAAACCACATAAAACATGTTTTTTCTTCTAAATGAAAAATTGCCACTTTGTAGACAAAGTATCAAATTATCGGATCTAAAAAGTGGACATTTTTTTTTATTATAAACTAATAATTTTTAAGACCAGTCAATCATATAACTGGTCTTAAAAAGTAAATTTTTAGACCGATTGTGGGACCGGTCTAAAAAAGCACAAACTTTTTAAATCGGTTTTATATAAGACCGAATCCAAACCCAATCTAAAAAGTCTATTTCAACTAGTTTAAAGGACCTTTTTTCTAGTAGTGTAGGTTTCAAATTTCTCATGAATGGGTTCAGTTATTGATGATTGAAGTTTGGCTAAAGTATACATTTGGTCCTTTATGTTTGTCTCTAGTATCATTTTAGTCCCTTAAGTTTGTAAAGTGCACGTTTGGTCCCTTAATGCTAACACCGTTAGTCTGACTTAACGGAAAATACCGACTCAACAATTTTAAGCGATAACTATGCAATCAAATACTGACTAAGCATATCTATATGTTAGTATTTTAATAAATTAATATTTTAAATCCTATTAATTGAAAAATATTTAATTTTCTTCAACCAAAAAAAATATTTAATCTTCACAAATTATGAAAAACCACAAAACAGTCTGTAAAGATTAATTTTTTTCAATTAATAGGATTTAAAATATTAATTTGTTAAAATACTAACATATAAGCACGATTGGTTAGCATTTAATTACACAGTCATCGCTTAAAATTGTTGAGTCAGTATTTTCCGTTAAGTCAGACTAATGGTATTAACATTAAGGGACCAAATGTGCACTTTACAAACTTAAGAGACTAAAATGATACCAGAGGCAAACATAAAAGACCAAATGTATACTTTAGCCTTGAAGTTTAGTTGGAATTAAGCAGAAATGCCATGTGTGTTGTTGGGTAATTAATTAGAGCATTTTCTTGGAAAATGAAATTTTGTAATCTTAAATTACAAAAGCTTTATTCGGTCTATTTGTGCGGACAGGAAATATACAAAAATGGATATGTAAACTAGAATAAATGGAAAGAAAATGCAAAACTGAGAAAGAAGAAAGAGATGTGATGACCACTGCTAAAATGAGAAAAATGATGAGGAGAGAATCCTCTTCCTGATGGTGAGTTGGCCAAACTGCGCGAGAGAGTGTTAGAGCGACTATGACGGCACAAGAATGGGTTTGATAAATTTCATGAGTTGGATTTCAAAAAATTAAAGAAGTGGATTTAAAAATTCTAAACTAAGATTTTTTTTTTTTGGTTGGAAAAGGAAAAATTTTAACTATGATATGATATAAAATAAGAGGATAATAAAATTAATTAAAAACTTTTAACCTGGCTCTTTAATTTTTTTAAATGCAACTCAAAAATATCAAACTATTAAAAGCATCCAGTACATGCATTTTATAAATATGTCATTTCCTTTCATATTTATTATAAGACACTAATTAATAAAGGATATTAAATATTTTTTCTATGTGTGTAAATGTAGTGCGAGAAAATTTGGCAAAAAAAATTTGTAGTGGGAGAAAGTGATGATTAATATTTATTTGAAAAAGAGGAGAGAGTGAAGGGAGAGATTAAAAAAAGTATTCAAATATTTGTAAAGCTAGCCAAGTACAATTATATATAAATCTCAAACTTTAAGATAGCGATACCATAAGTAAATACAAAAATATACTAGGTTAAAAAAAAAAGAAATATAAAAATAGTAGAAATATGAAGGGTGTTGATCAAGCCAAATATCTATAAGTGTTAGAGTCATCTGCATCCCTTTCCAAATAGTCTTGACTCATGAGATTGTCAATTCGCATCTTAATTACTTTAGAGTTAGGCTTGAAAGTACGACTACTCAACATCTCAACACATTCCAAAACTAGTTGTTGATGCCCCAAAACCTTCCTGCTCTTCATAATCCTCACAATCGCAGCATCAATAGCATATTTTCTATCTCTGTCAACATCTTTTACCACCTTTTTCCTATCATTGGTGGGTGGAAGAGGGATCTTAATCCTCCTCATTCGATCAGTGAATCCAGAGTTGAACTCAAACACGTCATTTTGAGAGATAGTTTTTGTGTTCGGCTCCTTAGAAAGTATCTTATATTTTGCACAAGACAAAGAATGAAGTATACGAACTAGATCCTCATGGTCTAAGTCTAACTGAGTCATAATCTCTAAAAAACTCAATCTTTCTGAGTTGTTGAATAACAAAAGAGTTGCAGCTTGATAAGTTGAAACTATTAGTTCAATGGTTTTCTGTTGAAATTTTCCATTGATGTTGCAAGTTCCCAAAGAGAAAACCCATGAGAGCTTCCTTTGCTTTGTTTTTGATGTATAATGCCCATTGAAAACTTCCACACACTTGACCATCTCTGAAGGGAGTTTAAGAGAACAAGACCTATAAGTAGGCCAAAATGCAGGGGTGAGAACAGATACTGATAAGTCAATCCCAGGTTTCAAAAGTGGATTTTCATGAAGATACTCCTCAAAGCTTCTTTGAGTATCCTTAGCTATGGCCAAGTCTTTCATCATCCCCTCCATTTTTGAAGTGTAATTTGCACCAAATTGCTGCTTTAGTTTGCCCAAAAAAAATTTCTCATGATCCTCATTTGCACTCCGGTTGTAAAGTAGCCGGCAGGCGAGCCTTTTTCGATAAAACTCAGCAAACAAATCCTTATCATGGATATACACAAGAAGGTAGACTACCTTCTCTAGGGTTTTGTTTATTGCCTCATCACTCAGCTTCTCACTATCACCACCCTTCTTAAGAATATTGTCACAAAATGTCGCAACAAGCTCTGAACTCGGAATGCAAGCAACACTTTTATTACACAGTACTTCAAAAGCTCCTTTCAATGACTTGCGGAGGACGTTGTTATTCATAAAACAATCCTTAACATATCCCATATACTTGTCATGAAGCTCAATGATATTTCCAACAATAATGGCTTGTTCTTGCGCAACAGATTTATTTGCTGCCTGGCTACTAGAAGCTTCTTCAACTTGCTGGACCAAAGCTGTACCCTCACCTATAACGTGTTTCTTGAATACGTTGGCAACAAGCTGCAAAGCTTTAGGTATCTCTTGATATAATCTGTACATTCTAGATAGATCTTCCGCCTTATTATTTCTAAGCAAAACTTCACAACCATAGTTCTCTTTCTCAACTAATTGAGTTGCGTTAGTGACAAGCAACTCATGTTGAACTCTCTCTACTAATTTCTTCAATGTACCATTGTTTAAGTAACCAGTCTCTCCTGCTATATATCTTTCCCTCTTCAAGGATTCCTCAGCCTTGAGCATATAATCCGGGCAAGAGTCGGCCTCAATCCAGTTTGCCGCCTTTCTTCTATAGTAAGTAGAAGTATCATCAAGCATATAAGTTTCAAAATCCTCCTCATACACACCTATCTCAATGTATATATCAATAGCATTCTTCAACAACGATGGGTTAATCTGTTCGCCCTCACGTTCTTTATGGATTAGAGAAATTATGGCATTTTTAACCTTAAGACTTACCTTGTTGAAGGCCAAGTCTCGGAAACAAGCGAGTGCAACATCATTGAGCAAAGGAAGTGAGAAGTGTGTAATATATCCGCGTTCAAGATAATGGAAGAAATGTGAGAGCCAACGAGACATAACTTTGTGGTTGTTCCATCTCATCTGAAGCTCTCTAAGTAAGAATTCATGGTCCTCCTTGTCTTTTAAAGATGGCCACACAGTAGAGTTGAGGTATTCTTCAAAAGTCTCTTTGTATTTTTCATAAAGCTTTTCAGAGTAACCATATGATGGACCTTGGATACACATCTTGTAGATTGTAGTGTATAGCTTCATGTACTCTTGGGAAGTGAAAGGTTTCTCATCAGGCAAGCCTTCTAGAATATTCTTGAGCTTCGTGATACCTTCTTGCACTTGGTCCCATCCTTTTGCCCACTCAATGATTGCTGCAGCCATTCCTAATAACCACAAAAAATCTTATTAATAATTAATAACATAAATATACTATTTATTAGAATTTAAAATCAGAGTTAATTAGATAATAAATAAAATGAATCTAACAGACAAAAAAATTTGTTTGATTCGAGTGATATAGTACGTTAAAATTCATCTGTACATAAATGATATTTTGTCAGGAAAATATTTTGAAATTTCCGATTGAATTGTAAGCGATCAAAGTTATTATTTGCAAGAACGGCGTCTTCTAGGCGCGCGCCTTCTATTTTATTGCTATATCATCTTAGTTTTTACATTAAGAAGCTAATATGATGAAATAAAACAAACTTTGTTATAAAGAGTAGGAGAGAGGATATTGAAATAAGTTCCAAGTTATTTTTTATAATGAAGATAATAATATTTGATCAAAAGATTGTCGCCATAAAAAAACTAAAGAGAAAATGTGTTCAGAATAAAGAAACTGTGTTCAGAATAAAGAAACTAAAGAGAAACTATGTTTAGAATAAACAAACCAAAGAAAAGCTAGAAAGAAACTGTGTTTTAAGATACAGAAAAATTGAAGAGAAATTGTGTTAGAATTAAGAAGAAGATAAAGTTTTTAAGAGGATGATCATAACTCAGAAGTTTTTGATGCCTACAATTCGCTTTTCAGGATAGATTAAATTGGTAATGTGACTATTTTAATCATTGATCTAGCGCTATATATACAACATGAGTTATATACACATATTCTAAATTCTTGTTTGAATTTCTTCAATAATATTTTGACTCGAAGTATTTAAGATGCTTACCTTTTTTACTTCTTTTAGCATCAGGGGAAGTATCATCTGATTCGGCTTCATCAAGATCCAATTTCTTCAAGTTCTCAGCCATGTTCATTATGTCATCTCCCTTCTTTAACGCAGGGTTTAGTTCCTCCTTCAATATTTCTTCTTCTTCTCTTCTTCTTACCGTCTTTTTGGCCGGCGATTCCAGCATTTTCCGTTCTTCTGGCCTGCCAGAAAATCCCAAAGATTCATATTCAAGAAGCTATATATATAGAGATAGAGAGAGATGATCACTATGGTTTTTGATTTGAACATACGCTACTGAATTCAAGATTCAAATACCTAAACAGCAATAAAATTCAGTTGAAGAATGATCAAATAACCGAATTCTTTGGAAATTAACTTTGAAGTTAGTTATGAGATCACTACAAGAATATATCATACCCAAAACTCTCAAGAAAATGATACAAGAATAAATAATCGATAATCTTATTACCTCATTGTCTTGCTCTGTTAGTTTTCTCAGTGGAGATGTATGTTGGCGAAAGGCTTTAAAGTAGATTGCAGCAAAGACCTGAAGATAATGATGAATTGATGACGACGACTGGCCTGAGAAGCAGAAGGATTAATATTGACGTATATAGACACCTATTCTAATATATATAATATATGCACGCATATTTGTCTTAATTGTGACTTAATTTTCTGTTTAATTTATACATACATAATTTGAGAAAAATTGGTGTTTATTTTTTCCCAAAAAAGTTGAAAAAAATGAGTTTTGAATTTTCCAATAAAGGTTGATAGGCTCTTTTAATTAAACTCAAAGTACGTTGCTTTACACTCTATCATTGAAACGTGGACTTAATGTTTTAATTAATATGTCAAATTGGCGAAATTAATGTCAAAATGGGCATCATTGTAACTATGGCACTTAAAGTTTGATGAAAATGATGTGCGAGAAATAAATGTTAGCTTTTGAAAACAAAATAAAATTAAGGGGAAATTAATCTAAAAGTCCTTATTAGGTCCCTATAATTTTTTTCTATTTTATTATATCCTTATATTGTTTGCTCAATTACTAGCTACAGTCCTTGTGTTTATAATTGCGGTTAAGTTCAGTTGACAACGCTGATGCGCCCCTAAATTTTGTTTTAAAAAAACAAAGGAGCTAAATTCAAGCACACTATAAATATAGGGGAAAAAGAGCAGTTTGTAAGAACGTGAAAGACCGTGCATGTTAAATTTGAAACTTCTAAAAGTGCTTATTCATGTAAATTAAGACAAATTATGATTACATGGATGCTGACTTGGCAGATTTTAGAAGAATCTTGGTGAAAATCAAAGGCAGAACAGCACGCCGTGGTTGGCCCTTGTTCCAAAGCCGAAGGGAAACCAAAAACGGAGTTGCAGAAGTTGCGCATGAATCAGAACATCACCAACGGTTCTGCTCTAAATCGCCATCACCAAACCAGCTCCACCACTGTCAGTTTTTCATAACTGGTTCTGAGTTTCAGAGGAGCTGGAGAATGGCGTCTTCTGGTAATCACCATCTTCTTTCATCAGCGAAGTCGAGAATGAGAAGGCTGGAAGTAGGTCTCTCAATCTATTAACCAGGTTCTTAAATTGATATTGGATTTTGAATTCATGTCCCGGCGAAGTATGGCTTGCATCGTCATGGATTGAACCAAGTTATGTTGGTGCATATTGAAAGTAATATTTAATACTATAAATTTTCACCCTTTCTTTTTTACTTCCCATAATATTGTAATTATTTTCCATCGAACACAAATCCCTGTCTCTGAAAAACAAGTATGCTTTTGAAGTCTTAAGCAAGAAGATAGGGAAACAAGAAATGAACTTTTAGGTATGTCCCCTGTCTACTGGGGGCTTAAAACAAGCAAACAGACATATAAAAATTGTTACAACATATATATGAGCCCATCATAATTCTTCCAAAATTCACATTCACATAACAACAAAGTAATTCAATTTCCTAAAAGCAAAGATGAAGATCATACTGTACTATCTCCATTGAGATCAACTAAAACTTCACTGATAAAAGAAGACGATGGTCACCAAAAGACGCCATTCTCCAGCTCCTCTAAAACTCAGAACCCAGTTGCGAAAAACTGACGGTGGTGGTGCTGGTCTGGTGATGGCGATTTAGAGCAGAACCGTTGGTGATGTTCCGATGCACGCAGCAACTCCATTTCTGGTTTCCCTTCAGCTCTGGAACAAAGGTCAACCACGGCGTGCTGTTCTGCCTCTGATTTTCGCCAAAGATGCTTCTAAAATCTGCCAAGTCAGCTTCCATCTCCTCATAATTGGTCAAAAATATTGCATTTAACCATCAACAGTTTACATTTAACAGGAAATATGACTTTTGCACCTATTTTATAACCACATAGTTACTTTTGTACCTAAAAAAAGCACATGGTGTTGAGTGCTCTTGAAGGTAAAGCGCATGTGCATTTTTGCACCTTTACCCTACAATAAAACAATGTTAAAAAAAAAAAATTACTGTAGGGACCTACTTAAAAACTTGGTGAAAGCATAACGACTTCCAGATTAATTTTCCCTGAATTTATCCTCAAAAATGAAAATAATAATAACCATATACAAAAATCTTAAGAAAATATTCAAAAGATGATAATAATGGTTTCAAAAGTAAAAGTTGAGAGATAGCTGGGAACAGTTATTTTAACTGTAAAGTTAATTATGAAAAATTAATATGGCATTAAATTAAATTTGGATAGCCTTGCATATCTAGTATAAGAAAAAAAAATTAATTAATATGAGTTATTGGTGAAATTTATACAATTGCACAAAAATCATACGAAAATTGCAGGAACAACGTTTCTCCTCATATTTCTTAATCGACAATTATTGTTTTTATTACTTTTGGTTCCTGAGCCCCATGCCTAGACAAGGAAAGCCTCTGTAATTTTATTATTTTTGGACCATTAAGTCTTGAAAATGATTATTTTTATCATTTTTTTAAATATTATATTGTTAATGTATCTATATGTGCGACAACAACTGAAAATTAAGATAATATCATTTTAAATATAAATAATCTCTTTAAAAACATTGAATTTTATTAGTATAATCTAAAAATTTGAGATCGAGTAAGAATTTGAGAGAATTCTAAAAAGTACTACTTGAAATTTAAAATGTTAAATAAGTGATTTCAAAAAAATGAGTTGTTAATCCTATTATTATTTTTGTTAATCTTATTACGGTTGTTATCAACATGAATTTAAAATTCAAATGGTATTTTTACTTACATTTTACATGACCGCGCAAAGATTATTAGATTACCTTAAATATGGACTTGGTTTTTACTTGCATGCATGCAATTAGTTTTGTTAAAGCACAAGTCCTATCCAAAATGAAAAAGCCCTCTCTTCAGCCCAATTGTGTGTAATCATCTAGTTTTTGAGTTCGTTGGAATAAAAAAAATGTGTAGTCATTTAGTGATTCTTAAACTCGTTGTAATCATTTAGTTGTCGTCATCAATCTGTTTACATGGTTTTGGTATTCATTTGTTTTACTGACATAGATTATGCTGAACCAGCACTTTGATCTTCAACGTCAGATACTGGTCAAATTCATTTACGCAGGTAGACTTGCTCAAAGTGAACAACAGTCCTTGAGTCAAAGGGTGAAAACTAGGAAACATTTCAAGCTTTGATTTTAAAAAAACAAAAAGAAACAAAAACCTCGTAAATATAATGAATTTGTTTTGTTTTTTGCAGCTAGAGGGAGACCAAATAAATCCACTTTAATAGATGGATCTCACTACTGAAGAAATGGGATATAGGTGACAACCACCACCTCAATGTCAGAATGGAAGCTTCTTGTGTGGTCTAAACTTGCAAATTGGGTAGATACATCCCTAACTAATTTCAACTAACTTTTTGAACAACGCTAATCAGTTAATTCTATCTTATAAAAAGGAATGAAGAGAATATTATTTACATGTATAGTATGGAGAGAAGGTATTTGTTATAAATATTATGTACATTATCAAAAAGCCAGAACTTATCTAATATAATGACGACTCAACTGTGTAATCTTTTTGGTTCTATTGGACATATGAACACTTACTACTATAAGGTCAACCACAGTTTTGTAAGGTAGATAAGCTTTTAATTTGAATCACATTACAAGCTCAAAATTTTGATGAGTAGTGTAAGTAAATAAATGAAAAGGCCTCCTTATCTTGCTGTGGAAAGTTGTATAGCCTCTTGAAGAGTGGATTCATCAGCCCAAGCAAAGTGATGAGAAAGTAATGAGAATTCTTGATTACTGATATCTTCTAATTGCTCCCACTCTGCCCATCTCTCTGCTAAACCCACACCTTGAAGCATATTCACTACCTCTGACATGCTTGGCCTGTCCTCTGGCATGCCTTGTGTGCAAAGCAATGCTACTTGAACTATTGTTTCCACTTCTTTTGGATCATAACTATCCAGATTCCTATCCACTATGTCCTCTAGCCTGTTCTCTCTCAGTAGCTTCTTTATCTGTTCAAAAAGAAATTATGAGAACAAATACAAACAACAACAACAACAACAACAATAACAAAGCATAATCTCATTAGATGGGGCCAGCTACATGGATTGCATGGCACATGCTCTATTAAAAACCAGATGTTTAAGTAAAGGTTGGCTAACAAAGGTTGTTCCAATTGCTAAAAGGGTTGGCTCATAACCATAAGATTGTACGTTCAAATCCTATCAATGTGAGGACCATGTTGGTAGATAATCTATAAATACCTCTGTAAGCACTTCTTGAGTCCTAGTAAGCCCCCGGGACCCAACTCACCTTTATTCTACCAAAAACAAACTAGATCTTTGGATAAATTATTAACAAAAAGATTTCGCTCTATAACCTCATTGACATGTAAGTGAGAGGGAATATAAAACCAATCATAAATAGACATGTGAATGAGGTTAGATAGAAAACCATACATGATCAAGCAAAAGAACATCCTCCTCCTCTTCAAGCCGAGACAAGTCTATGGCACGCTGACCGGTGACAAGTTCAAGGAGAGTTATGCCGTATCCAAAGACATCGGTCTTCTCTGTTGATTTTCCAGTGGAAAGGTATTCAGGGGCAATATGGCCCAATGTGCCTCGCACCTGAGTGGTGACATGGGTCAGCCTTGTGTCAACGAGCTTCGCCAAGCCGAAATCTCCGAGTACAGCTTCAAAGTCATTGTCTAGTAAGATGTTTGCAGCTTTTAGATCGCGGTGTATGATCCTGGGAATACATTGCTCATGGAGGTACTCCAAGCCATGTGCTGTACCAAAAGCCACACGCTTCCTTGTTGGCCAGTCCAAGCCTTTCTCACCAGGTTTTAAATCTGAAGCAGCATTGAGACATATAAATGTTACTCATGATGTTCTATTCATTAGTCACTTCTAACATGTTTCATATGGATCAAGGAAAGCCTTAGACTTTATTAACTCTACCTTAAAATTCTATAACTTTCCATCTTGCTTCATATGATTTGTGAAGCAGGTTTTAAATCTGAAGCAGTATTAATATGATTTGTGGACAAAACAATGGAAGAAAGAAGACAGGCCTAGTATGTACCGCACCTCTCAAGCGATACGCTACGCTTAGATTTTCCATGAAAGGGTATACAAGGATTCTCTCGGTAGAGGTTGTGCAAAATCCGATTAGGCGAAGGAGGTTCCTGTGAACTGCAACACTGATTAGTTGAACTTCTCTGTGGAATGCAGCCTCTCCACCAGGATTATTGTAATCAGCTAGACGTTTTATAGCAACTTTAGTGTCATCTGAAAGTACTCCTTTGTAAACTTTTCCAAAGCCTCCCTGGCCAATCACATTGCTCTCACTGAAATTCTTAGTGGCAAGTTGTAACTCTCTCAAGGAAAATCTTCTCAGTTGTCCCAAGGAAATTTTGCTCTCATCTTCACCTGTAAAGTAAAATTTTTGTGCTTTTTATGTATGTATGACTTTTAAAACATTAGAAACCTAAGAATATGCAGCAAAAATTACCTGAAACATCAAAGAAGACTTCATTTTGTATGTATTGGTATCTATATGCAAAGATAGCCCCAAGACAAAGAAGTGCTAATGCACCACAACTAGCAAAACTCACAGCAACTGCAACTTTTGATTTGTTGGTGGAAGCTGAAGGAAAAGGTCAGGTCATGTATCCTCTTTCTGGCTTAGATTGTAAAGTTATGTGGTGAAAAACAAAACATTATGATATAAAATAAAACCTGGGATCGCAGAATTAGAAACGCAAGGCCGCTCCAAATGATGAGATCCACAATGAAGTTGAGTATTTGAAAAGCTGCGATGATTTCAGTTAAAACAATCCATGAATAAATAGAACTCAATAGTGTTTGTAACTTAATGAATAGATGCGCATGGTTAAACAGAACTCAAACTTTTTGTGCTGGAATTTAATTACTTGAAGCTTGGAACTGAAAAGAGTTGCATTGGGATGTCTCCAGTTAGACCATTAGATGAAAGATCCCTGTGAAAAGGAAAAACTAATCAGAAATAACAAGAACCATGTCTAGAAGATTTCAAGCTGAGAAAAATGCTTTATAACCAGCATAATCATGAAAATAAAAAATACAATTTAAGAAATGAAATTCATACAATTCTGCCAATCCACTAATATTAGCGAGCGTGGGTGGTACAGTTCCAGATAAATCATTCCCTCTTAAGATCCTGAATCACACATACATGATATCATCTCTTTCAATCAAACACCAGTTTTCATGCATATAATAGGGAAAGGAACTAAAAAACAGAAAGTGCAGTCTTACAGGTTCTTTAGATTTTGAAGTTTGCCCCAGCTAGCTGGAACAGAACCACTAAAATGATTGTCTCCAAGATTGAGATATTGAAGTTGTGTCAGATTGGCAATATAATCAGGCAACGGGCCAGAGAATTTGTTGTTCTGCAACTCCCTGTGCAAAGAGAGTGATGGCATATCAATATATACATGTGTATGTATGTATGACAAAAATTTCATGCAATCTTCCAGTTTTGAATGAATGACCATTCAAGTTGATAAGAGGGAATGAGAATCTAAAAGAAAAGTTGTCACTTATGGGTTCTTACTTCTTAATATATTCACAGAAATAATGCCCTTTTAAACTGCCTCTAACCAAATTTCTAATATTTAATTGAATGCACTAGAAATTGGGGGAGGGAAAAAAAGAAGGATATTTAACATGTTTGACACACTACTTCTGATATTCTGCATTAAGATGACAACTTACAAGCTAGACAAATATTTCAATCTGGTTATTGAAGGAGATATTGTTCCAGAAAGTTCATATGTAGCCAGGCTCCTGCAGATTGGTACATAACAGGTTAAAATTACAGCAAACTCCTCGATGAAGAAAAGAAAAGATGCTAGTCATGAACAGTTTATACCATTTATGTGAATGAAACTTACAGGGCTATAACGTGTCCGTTTCTACAAGTGACATGGGACCAACTAACGCATGGAGACACAAAAAAATCATTCCAATCAGCTATTTGATGGAGGGGATCATGGAGAGCCTGCCTAACTTCATATAAAGCTTCACCTAATCATTACCAGACAAGAAAGGTCTGAGAAACAAGTAGAAAAACCAAGAAATTCACTAATGACAAGGAACAATAGAAGATTGTTCAGTGAAGCAACATTAAGTTTCGCGCATAATCTTCAAATATCTCAATCCACAAAGAAATTATACAAGATAAAGTTTAGCCTTTGGCGCACCTTCCACGTCAGGATCTGTGGTTGCAGAACTGAGTCTCAGGACACTGAGGAACAGCAGTAACCTTGTCATTAATTTCAGAGTGTCCCCAATAAATTTTGGGCGAAGCATGTTGTTTTTAGGCTCTTTGATGTCCAAGCAAATTTCAGATGAAGATTTCCTGCTTCCTTGGAGAAAGGGAAAAACAGAGAAACATGTAAATCCAATAGCTCTTGCAGATATGACAAACATAAAGCATACACAAAAGTCTTCATGAAAGGTCCCAATCAACGAAACACGTATCAATCTATGTACTCATTCAAGTCTGAGCATAAGAAGCAATACTTTTTACTTGTGGGAAAACACAGAAACATGTATGATCATAGAGACTTTAAAGTTTTAAACTCCATGTAATCCAATACCGTTATAGCACACCCTTCTAATAATATCTTGCAGACATTATGAAAAACACAAAGCATGCATAACAAAAAGATTCATGAAATCTCACAATCAATCAAAGAAGCAATATCCAATCCTTCTGGGAAAAGGAAAGGGATGAGAGACTTACCTGCTAGCTTGAGGCCTGGACGCTTGAATCCACCATGAAAGCTGGAAGGAGAGAAGGAAACGAAGAACTTTATTGGGGTGATGATGATGAGTATCAAGATTAAAATGAAGTGAGTGATCAAGTTAGTGCAAGGGACCCACAAAGCAATGGGAAACACGATTGAAAAGGGAAAGAAGGGGCAAAATAAAGAAAGGACGGAAAAGGAGAATTTTCCAGAGGAGGACTCTATGTCTATTATGTGTGGCTAGCTTGGGTAAGAATAAGAGCGCTACTTGATGATGGTGGAAGTGGTGGAATAAGAATGAGAATCCCACTAAATTTTGATTTGGGTTTTCATAATTGTCCCTCCCTCACAGCGAAACGGCATATTATATGATATTGAGATCTGTATAGAGATGTTCCTTGGTGTGAAATGAAGGTTCCCTTAAAATGACTTTGGATTATATTCCCCTGTTTATGATAATGCCAATCCAATTTTTGGCAAAGGGAAAAACAAAAACTTTTTTTGGGCCAATAAATATTTAATTTGTTAAGAGAGAGAGAAAAGATTAAGGTGTAAAAACATTCATGAATTTTTTTTTTTAATCAAAATTGCATTAAGTATCATATACTTTTTCAAAAGTACAAAAATACCTATAAACATTCAAGATGAGGACGAAAATGCTAGCACTGTTACATTTAATATAAGGTAATAAGATTTTATTTTTGCTCTCATTTTGAATACTCATAAGTATTTTTACACCTCCGACAATTAAATGGTACTAAACGGATTTTGGGTTAAAGTTCATGGATAACTTTTCACTTTAACCACCCAAAAAAAACAGGGAAAAAAAAATATTCATAGATGTTAAGTAAGATAATTCGATATCTCAAAATAATACTAGTAGGTTTTAAAAGATTTAATATTTATAAATTGAACTTGTAACTAATGTCACTTGATTTATCAATATGAAATTTTGATGGGTAAATATTAATTTTCTTATTGATAAAAAAATATTAATTTTCTTGAAGCCTGTTAATGTTAAATAAAATTCGAAAGACTTACTCGTATTTAATTTGTTTATATAAGTAAGTATTTCAGTATAAAAAAACAATGGTAATAATAGTAAGTTGGAAGAAAACTCGTATTTAATTTGTTTAAAAAAGTAAGTATTTCAATTTTTAAAAAAAACAATGGTAATAATAGTAAGTTGGAAGAAAACTCGTATTTAATTTGTTTATATAAGAAAGTATTTCAATATAAAAAAAGAATGATAATAATAGTAAGTTGGAAGAAACTGGTATTTAATTTGTTTATATAAGTAAGTATTTCAATATAAAAAAACAATGGTAATAATAGTAAGTTGGAAGAAAAACCGTTGAAATAGTGAAAACCCAATGGTAATCGCCTCACAACGTGCAATGATGAGGATAAAGTTGACCCAAGACAAGCATACATTAAAAAAGATAACATGATCATTCAACTCCTTTAATAGGGCAGAGCAATGGGCGGGTTGGGCAACCCGAAACTAAACCTATAGCCCGCCCATTTTATTTTAAGTGGATATGGGCTAGCCCAAACTCGTACCTCAACCCATTTAAACTCGTGTAAATGGGTTAGTACATAAATGGGCGGGCTAACTGGGTTTTGGGTAACCCATTTACATTTGAATTGTTTATTTTTCTTAAAAAATGACATACATAAGCATTAAACATCCATCCAAATTCATCATTCCAATTTCTGAAATTTGAATCTTCAAAGTTCCATAATTACAATTCACACAAAACAATATAAATTCGGACAAGTACCATCATTATATAATCTTAAGAGTTGATGACCATTATGGTTATGGATTAGAGGTGACTGAATACTTGAATAGGAAGGAATTCAGGGAATGCTTTAAGTGAATTACGGAATGTGATGGGTAGTTAATAAAAAAATTACACTAGATGGGCGGGTATGGGCAGCCCATAGGTGTGCCCATAGCCCGCCCATTTAAATTTTAAATGAACGGGTTCTAACCCAACCCATTATAAAATTTTTTTGGGCGAGCTCAATATAGCCCAATTACATTGGGTTTTGGGCTGACTCATGGGTTTTGGGTTTCCTGCTCAGCCCTATCCTTTAATTCACCTACTTTTGTTTTTTTTTTTTAAATTTTATTCCACGTGTCATCAAAAATTAGAGAATTACAAATTGGGTCCCGAAATTATTTTTTCTCAATCCCATTTACAAGTCAAAGATCAAATTTTTGATATAGGTAGCCCTCTTATTTGAATCATTGGTGACTACAGGAACTAAGGGTTAGTTTGGATTGACGGGAGGAGAGCAAAGTTTTGGGTTACTCCCTCTCCCTTCAATCCAAACTAACCCTAAAAATCTATTTTTATGGACATTTAAGAAAAAAAAATTTTTTAATTATTTTTTTAAGCTTTAAAATTAAAGTTTAAAAAAGAAATAGAATTTTAACTTTTTTCGTGAATGTGAATTTTACTTTTTAAAAAAGCTATCATCTAAACATATAAATTAATTTTAAAAAAATATTTTTTAAAAAAAAAGTGCTTTTTTAAAAAAATAATAATAATAATAATTTTAAAAAAAAAAAAAACCTACCCAAACGGGCTTTAATAAGGACAAGAATAATCTCACAATCTACTTATTATTCGCTAAGCTTCGTTTTAGTTCTCCATCTGAATATTTTAGCCTCTGCATGGAAGCCAACACAAAGCTTTATACCTTCATTTTTGTCGACGCCTCTGCAAATAGGTTACAATCTTGCACCGCCGCAAACACTGAGACTCCGTTGCCGCCGACCCAAGATTTCGTCGCCACAGCAAAGACACAGTCTCGTTCGTTGCTGTCGATCTCATCCGCACCTTTACTCTTCTCAATTCAACGGGTTCTTGCTCTTCTTTGATTCGATGTTTATTGAGTTATTCTATAAGGGCAATGTGGTCATTTTACTTGTTATTTTATTTCTCTTAAAGGACCTTGGTACTTTAGGTCCCATTTAACAATTAATTTGTTAAGTAGGGATTTATGGGCAATTTTTCCAAAAAAACAATGACAATAATATTAAGTTGGGAGAAAAACCATCAATCAATCATCATCAATCAACTATCAACGATACTCTTGAAGTCTTCTTATAAAACATATTCAATTAAAAATGGGTCGTAAAGATCAGTTCAGGTCTAACAATTCAATCAGTATTTTTCATTTTTGCCTTAGATTTCCACATTTAATAATAATTAATGAATTGATAAAAAAAGCTGCAGGCTTGCAGCATATACCTAATTAATGGTTATTAAAAATTGTATTTTCAAAATACTTTAATATCATTAATTACATGTTATTAATGATTTGCAATATCTAATCCCATGTATATTTTAATTATAGATTTTGATTGATGGATTGATGAAGACATTTTAAACATTTGTATTCTCATAAAGGATGGATCTTCAATCTCTAATCTCATTTATTTATTTATTTTTTGATACACATAGTAGGGAGAGGGGGGCAGGGTTCGAACCCTGGACATAGGGGAAGGGAGTCAAGCTCTCATGCCACTACGCTACTAAGGCGTTGGCATCTCATTTATATTTTTAATTATTGGTTATTAATGATTTGCAAATAGTAATCCTATTTATATTCAAAAATAAAGTTGACTGATTGCAAATAATAAATAATGTGTAATTAATGAAATTAAAATTAATTTGAGGGATAGATTATTCTGTCTACTTTTAGTATAGGCTTTATTTTTATTGGCACGTTGGTGTATATTTCATCCTTTCTTGTATTATTTTTAGGTGATGAAATTAATGTATATTATTGTTACCCAATTCCTTTTGTTTATTACTTACCTGTGGAGAAGGGTCACTTAATATATGAAGTATATGGTAACTATTTCTCCTATTTTCAAAGATCCGAACATGTTTAAAATCTATAATGTAATATGGTTTTGCAATTTTTTGTTACTTCTTTTCCCTCTCTAATGGTAAAAATGTGGGATTTTTGAAAAATAAAAATCTCTTATTATAATATTACATATCTAAGTTTTTATTTCATGCATACGTAGATAGAGAAATCTTACTGAAAATTGTCAGCAACACATCTCTAGCTTTTTGACCAAAATAAGGAAAAAAAAATTACCAGATTAAAGCAGATTAAAAATATTTTATCAAAGTAATGCAATTGATGGTGCAATGACAGGTCACGCCACTAATGGCGTGAGAGAGATTCATGCCAGTGACACTTCTTGACATATAAGTGTCAGTGTATATGGGATCAGACCCACAATTGTGGATCTGATTTCACACTACCTAGTGGCATGAACAAGGTTCACGCCACTGACACTTTTATGTCAATGACGTAAGCATTACTCTAGTAAAAACTTTTAGATGTACTTTATTTTAGTTTTTTTTTTTAAAAAAAACATTATTTTGGTGCTTTTCCCACACATCTCTCATTTGTAACTTATTACTATATTATTTTCGTTATGTTTGGGATAAGAAGGTTTCTTTCGATATGTCAATCAGTCAATTATATTCGTGTCAACGGAAAGCAAGTAGTTGTGGAAATAGTGAAAAGCCAATGGTAATCATATCACAACGTGCAATGATGAGGATAAAGTTGACCCAAAATAAGCAAACATTAAAAAAGATAACATGATCATTCAACATCTTTAATTCAACAACTTTTGTTTTTATTTTTTTAAAATTTTATTCCTTGTGTCATTAAAAATCAGAGAATTACAATTTAGGTCCCAAATTAAGGAATTATTTTTGCTCAAACCCATTTACAAGTCAAATATCAAATTTTGCATGTTAAACTATAATTTACAAGTGAATGAGATCTATCGCAAGTCGGTAATTAATTTTCTTATTTGTTCGTTATATGTAATTTCCCCTTTAAAAAAATATCTGATCCATATCATATATTCACTGTGTCCTTGGACCTTGATATAAGAACTAAATAAATAATTTTCAATATCAAATTATTTATTTATAATAAATGTATATTATTTTTTAAAAAAATATCATATTTAATCATAGATATTATCAATACCCCTTGGGTAGTTCATGCCTTGCGGATAGGCACCTAGATTCACATTGGCATGTGAACTTGATATTTTGATTTAATAATGATATATCTATGTTGACAAAAATGAATTATAATCAATAGGAGTATTTAAAAAAAGGTATAAATTTGTGAAATAAAGTTGTTTTAGCTCTTATATTGAGGCCTAGGGACTCAATTCAATCTCATTTTTGTATTAAGTGGCAAAACTGTAATGGGTAGGTGAAACCGTGGAACTGTGGAAGTACAAATAAAGGGGAATATAATAGGAAAAGTTACGCTTATGTCTCAAAAGACTGGAAAAAATAACCAAAAAAATCTCATTGTAAATCCATTCCTAAGGACTTTAATGATATAAATTATTGAATGAGAAACTATCTCTTTGCCCTTAATAATTGATATTTAGATATTATATGATATTAAATTATAAAACTAGGTTCAGATACTTATCAATCATGATTATATGACTTGTCAATATAAATACATCCACTTGTTAGTGAGAGCTGTTTTATTTAACATATATGAACTTATCAATGGTTACTCTATAACTTATCAATCTAATCATGGACACTTGCGAACGGGAGTTGTTTTAAATGTACTGGAAAAATTGCAATAGTTAACATAATAGGTTTGTCAATGGTTACTCTTTAACTTATCATTATAAACATATAAACTTGTCAAAATAGGCACATGTACCTGCCAATATGTAACTTGTCATTATAGGTACATAAACTTGTCAAAATAAGCATATAAAATTATCAAAATAGGTACATACATTCGCCAATATATAACTTGTCATCATAGATACATAAACTTGTCAAAATAGGAGTATAAACTTGTTAAAATAAGTACACACTCACCAATGTATAAGTTGTCAAAATAGGCATACACACTCAGCAATTTATAACTTATCATAATAGACACATAAACTTATCAAAATATAACATACACTTACCAATACATAACTTGACAAAATACACACATTGACATGTTGTCAAAACCCTCTTCTCCGACAACGATTTACACAAGGACGAACATGTCAATGTGTATATTTTGAAAAGTTATACATTGGTAAATATATGTGCATATTTTAACAAGTTTATGTGTTTATTTTGACAAGTTTATGTGTCTATAATGACAAGTTATACATTAGTTAGTGTATGTGTCTATTTTGACAAATTTATGTACCTATTTTGACAAGTTTATGTGCATATTTTGATAAATTTTACATTAGCAAGTGTATGTACATATTTTACAAGTTTATATATCTATAATGACAATTATACACTAGCAAACGTATATGTCTATTTTGACAAGTTTATGTGTCTTTAATAACAAGTCAAATAGGGGACATTGACAAGGCCTATTTTTGTTAACTATCATCATTTTCCAATACAATTTAAAACAGTTTTCGTTGACTAGTGAATGTGATTATATTAATAAGTTATAGAGTGATTATTAATATACACATCTATGTTAACTAAAACAGCTTTTGTTGACAATTGGATATGCCTATATTGAAATATTCTAGAGTGGGGTGATTGACAAGTACCCGAGCTTAATCATTTAACTTAATATTATATAATATTTAAATATCAATTACTAAGTGTAAAAAGGTAATTTTACGTTTAGAATTTATACCAGTAAGATCTCTAAAGACTTTTTTTTATAGGAAAATATACAATAAGACTTTTTTGTTATGTTTTCTAGTTCTTTGAACATAAGTGTGATTTTTCCAATATTATAAGAGACCAATCAAAATAAATAAATTCAATTATTTAGTATCCACTATAGTAGTACTTTATGTTGGTGGAGTTGAGGCACGTGGTGTCGGAAAATTAGGCGACAGTTTTATTATCCTATTAGATGGGATAATAAGTTCATCAAAACAATTAAGAGTGTTTGGGAACACTCTTAATTTGATGAACTTCAATGAGCAATGGAGTTGTTTTTTTAAAGCTCTCATTTGTGGCTTATGATCCTATTTACTTGCTTCTCCATCAATTTTTATGTGGGCCCATTTGTTAATTACCATCACACCCTCCCCAGTTCGTTCGTGGCACTCTCTTTTTCTCTTTAGATGGATCTTTATTTGAATTTGGGATTAGATTCTGCAAAGCCTTCAGCTTTTACACCTTTGCTAATCCAAACGTAAAGGAGGGAGAGACGGTGGGAAAAAAAAAAAGAACTTTTGGTTATGACTAAAAAAGAACAAATCTAAGTGAAAACAAAAGGCATATGAAAGGCTTGATTCTCACACTCAGAAGTTTTGCTGCATAATGAGGCAATTTTTTTTTGGGGGGGGGGGGTTTGTTAGGAAGACGGTGGATTTTTTCGATAGGTTTTCTTTTATTTTTTGTTTTTTTGGCTAGCGAGATGATGGCTTTTTTCGTTAATGATTCATAAATTTATCAATATCTGGTATTTAAGTACTTTATTGCGTTGTAATTTATTTAATGGAATTTTACCATTTTATTTAATAAATTTATATTTATTTTTGATTTTTTACCCCAAATTATTATATTTTATACATCACATATGTATGTGTGAATTTGATTCATGCCCTTTTCAGTCATTTTCCATCTCATCTATCTTTTTATAAGCTATAACAAACAAGTTCTCATTACAAACAAAAGCCACTTCTGCTACTGCTATCACAAACACAAATCACATTAGAAAAAAGTCCATCAGAAAAAAGTCCATTAAGAAAAGTTCATCAAAAACAAAAGTCACTTCTCCCACAGCTATCCCGAACAGGCCCATATATGAACTTGATGTGGGATATTTATGCGAAAAATGATGTAAATTAGGGTCATATTTGACTTTTTACCCTAGGGAGAGGAGCTCCCCTCCCTCCCCCCTCAAACCAAACATACCCTGAAGGAGGGGTCGAGGGCATATTAATTAATATCCGGTATACAAAAAATATATATATATAATAGGGCGAAAGGTCAAAAATACACATGACCTTTTACGTCAGGATCGCTCAGCACCACGACCTTTCAACTAGATCAAAAATACACACGACGTTACGTTTTTTAGTTGCCCAGCACGACGGCCGTTAGTCAACCGTTAGTTGACTGTCAACCGTTAGTTGACTGTCAACTTGGATGGAATGCTGACGTGACACTGACAAGATAATTTGGACGCTGACGTAGAATAAAAAAATTAGGAAAAAGTTTAAAAAAAATCATAAATGATTAAAATAAGTAGAAAAAAATTTAAATAATAAAAAAAATGCGAAAAAATTAGGAAAAAATTCAAATAATTAGGAAAAAAAATTGGGAAAAAATTTAAATAATTAGGAAAAAATTTAAATAATTAGGAAAAATTCAAATAATTAGAAAAAAAATTAAAATAATTAGAAAACAATTAGGAAAAAATTCAAATAATTAAAAAAAATTCAAATAATTGGAAAAAATTCAAATAATTATAAAAAAAAAATCAAATAATTGGAAAAAAATTAGGAAAAAATTAAAATAATTAAAATATTTGGAAAAAAATTAGGAAAAATTCAAATAATTGGATAAAAATTCAGGAACCTACCATTCATTTCTTTAATAATTTAGATACGTTCCTGTAAATATTTAAAATATATATATAGTAGAGGGCAAGAATGACGCTTCAATGGCGAACCAAAAGCTCAAAAGGAGCACAAAATTTATGCTTATATGCTTCGAAGGTAAAATTTGGAAGGATTACGAATTTACGCTAGAAAATATCCCAAATGAAGACAGAGAGAGAGTGAAGGTTGCTTCAGAGAGAGATATGGAGCAGAGGAAAAATAATTTACACTAGAAAATATCCTAATTATTCCTAATTATTTAATTTTTTCTATAATTATTTGAATTTTTTCCTAATTTTTTTGAATTTTTTTAATTTTTTTTATAATTATTTGAATTTTTCCTAATTTTTTTGCAATTATTTTATTTTTTTAATAATTATTTGAATTTTTTCCTAATTGTTTTTCCAATTATTTTAATTTTCTTTCTAATTATTTGAATTTTTTCCTAATTTTTTTCCAATTTTTTTCTAATTATTTGAATTTTTGCATATTTTTTCGCATTATTTTTATTTTTTAAATTATTTAACATTTTTCCTATTTTTTTTATTTTTTTTCTTGATTTTTTCCTATTTTTTTTAATTTTTTTTGTTCCACATCGACGTCCAAATCATTTTGTCAGCACCACGTCAGCATTTCATCCAAGTTGACGGTCAACTAACGGTTGACTAACGACCGTGGTGCTGGGCGAGGGCGACCCAAAAACGTAATGTCGTGTGTATTTTTGATCCAGTTGAAAGGTCGTGATGCTGGGCGATCCTGGAGTAAAAGGTCATGTGTATTTTTGACCCTTCACCCTATATAATAACAGGCTTATTGAGAGGCTTAAATCTAGCTTGTTAAGACAAATAAGCCTTAACAGGCCAGCCACAGGCCCCTGACCTATTTCCACCCCTAGGTACCATAATATCACAACTCCATTAATTTCCAACGTGTTCTAGACTCATATGAGGCTCATTTAATGTATGACCTAACAAGGGACAATCTACGTGGCATATATATAATAGTCTAGCACTTGGGCTTGGAGGCACAAAGGCCCATAATTCCAAACCCTTACCCTATAAGTAAATTCTATAAATAAGCGGTAAACCCTGGAGGTATGGACATTCTCTTTTTACATTCATGTGGTAGTTAATGTAACTTCCTTTATCATTAAAATGAAAAATAAGATACTCTTATAAGTATGAGTTCAAATAAAGATAATATTATGATTAAACAAACACAAATCATATGGGGGAAGCGTGTTTTTTGTTTGATGATGGATATGAATGACAGATTAGCAGTTAATGTTTGACAGAATTAACATAATGGGTATGGGAGAAATTGTACAACTGAAAATATTACATGGTGTTGAAGTGGCGAAGGTTGATGAATTGAAGGGCAAAACTTATTTTTAAGTGTTGTAGATGTTGCATCGGCTCACTCAGTGCGAAGAGTTGTTGCTTGTTAATGATAACAGGTGGCACTTTCAAAATGGGAATTATTGAGGCCATGTGTTAAGTACGCTCTTTGCATGACTATGGAGATCACGTGAGGCCAGAGAAAAATAGAGTATTTCAATGACGTCTCACAACTTTCCTCAATTATCCTTCGTATGTTTGATTTTAGAAAAAGAAAATCAATAATCTCAAGAAAAATATGGTCATGCGTTTTCATCTCCACAAAATGCATCCTCAATATATAAAATGTTTTGTTTTTTTGTGAGATTTTCTTCCTGATATTGCTAGCTTGTTATAATTATATTATAACGTATATTCATTAGTATTAGAGGGGAAAATAGCACCATGTTGAGATATTATATATATCACATATAGAACTTCTATCAATCCTAAATTTAAATAAAATTTATAATGCAATTTGTATTACACACCTTATATTATATTTAGAACCAATCAACCAGAGATAATATGAGATATAATATCTCAACATGTTACATATAACCTACATACATAGAGTACATGTAGCATGTATGTGGAGTGATTGTTTTAAACCAAAAATTGAGAGTTATTCGTGATAGATAACGCCACTAGAACTTATGCTCCCTCTTCTTTCCAAAATAATTGTCTAGAGTGGTGCACACATGTTAAGGGAGACATGCATGCATGTAATAAATATATATAACCTAAATTTTAATTATGATAAAAATAAATAATATTTTTCTAAAATATCTTTATTTATTATGTTGTTATAAATCAGTACTTCTCAGGAACTGATTTTGGTGCTTATCCAAAGGATAGGCACCATCAACCTATCTCATCTGAACCATCTAAATGAGATCTGGACGGTCCAAATTTGATATTTTTTAAAATATACTTTTTAAATGAAAAAGTATTAGTTGATAGATTATTTTTATTTTAGATTCTCTATCCATTAAAATAATTTTCTAATAAAAATAAAAACAAAAAAATTTAAATCTGGACCGTTTAAATTTCATCTGGACAGTCCAGATGAGATGGGTTGAGAGTGCCTATTTTGTACTTCTCATCATTCACTGAAGGATAAAATAATAATTAACGATTTGTTGAAAACCTAAAGTAAGAATTATCTCCAACATATTATATACCTTTTGTTGGGATCCGTACGCGGATTAAAATTTCTTATGAATCCCGTCTTGAGGATCACTCAGATGCATTTAAATCAAGACTTAGGAACCGAATTTTACCTTTGGAATTTGTCTCGTTCTTTCTTGAACAGGTGGGCTACCTCCTCGATCAACAGAAGACGACTCTTAGAGTCTTCTTTCTCTACTCGTATCCACACGAACAATCCTCGTTTACGGCAATGGCAGCGTGCTAGCGCCTCTTATGCGTCCCTCTCAATTTTTTTTCTTTAGGGTTTCTTGCGGCTTTCTAATACGCTTGACTAAAAGTCCCGTAGGTTTTTTTTAAACCTGATAGGCATATTATATAATCAAAATTAATCCTCATTAATTTTTGATATTCGAATTTTGAATCTAGATAATATATTAATTAAATCTATCTTATAGATCTAATCTAATATATTAAAAGCCAGATCTGAAATCCGAATTTTGAATTTAGATCAAATCTAAATTAAAAGCCTTTTGATTTAACTTATCTTTATAAATTAAATCTGAGAAATGATATCTATCTATTTAATTAAATCTGAGATACTTTATCTCAATTTAATATTAAACAGATATACGATATCTTTATTCGAAATTAAATGAGATACAATATCTCTATTTGTTTTAGATATTTAATTTATCAAATAAATTAAATACAAAACAAATATTATATATATAATATTATAATCTACATTAATAATATATATATGGGTAAAGGATTTCTCCTGTCACTGGAGATAGAGTTATCTCCAGTAACAGTAAAACTACGTCATTTTGAATTAATGAAGGGTGTATTTGTAATTTCAGGTGAATTAATGAAAAGTGCAAATACAGAAACACCCTTCATTAATTCACCTGAAATTACAAATACACCCTTCATTAATTCAAAACGACGTAGTTTTAGGATCACTGGAGATAACTCTATCTCCAGTGACAGGAGAAATATTTTTCCCTATATATATATATATTAATTTCGAATTATATATATATATATATCCTAGATTAAATTCAGTATTCATTTATTCTCAGATTAATATGAGATTCAATGAATCTGGACACTTTTACCCGTGTTGGATTATTCTTGTGTGCGACCCTGCAGGCCCATATAAGATTGGCAGTGGGCCAAAACTGTATCAGCCCACAAATCGCAAGCGGCCTCTAGCAAGACATTGCGACTATCCAACTCACATGGGGATCGATGACGCGATACTACCTATCATACAACCATGTCACGTCCCTTTTGTCACGCGATAATTTGGTCAAGGATGAGGCATGGATAATGTCAACTTCCTTTTCTTAACCATTACTTTCTCGATTCTCAAGTAGTCTAATAAGTGAAATGGAAACTCTTTTCCATCACAATATGGCCATACATTTCTTAGACTCACTTATCGAGGGGCCCAGCATTATCTCTCTACATATGTGAGGGACAAATCCCATCTTGACCACTCACATTTCTCCGCATGAAAACCACTGATCCCGATCCTAGCCTTTATCATCACCCGGTCAAAGGTGACTTTTGACTAGGTCAAAGACCAGTGACTCATCATGTAGGAATTCATGATGATCTCAAGTCATAGGGCGTCGTGACGCGGTTATACATGAGATAAGCTTATGACTTAATCCATGCAGCTTTCTCATAGTGGGTCGGTCCAGCACCTTATACTCTTACAAGTGCCCATGACTTTGATTCATATCTCCATACCTCATCAAAGTCATACTGGTCTTATTTCATCTTCACTCCCTTGTAGATGACCGACCAGGGACATTTAGGATAATCTATAAGATTATCCAGGGATGCTGTTATCAATATGAACATGCAAACGAAAATGATAACAAAAGAGAATACTTTAAATAACTTAAATATCCAAAGTACAATGAATTGCCCCAAAGACATAATTTCCAACACCTTTTCCATATATATAAATGGTATAAAAGAAACTTATAGAAACTATAAATTATACTTTTTGGTCATAAAAGAAACAAAATTAAAACATCAATATAATATATATACACATGATAGGTCAAGAATAAGAGGATGGAATGGTATCAAAACATGAATAATGCGATTATTGATAAGTATTATCCAGGCAAGTATATAAATGTCAGGTGATAAAACAGTGAGAATAACTACTTTTTTTTAATAAAAATAAGTTATTTTAATTTTGTTGATATTTTTGGGCCATGAATTTTGGGTGGGATTGGAAAAGTAATGAGTAATGGATGGACAGTTTGGGTTGCCTAGAAAAAGGGAGGATGTCGGATGGCCAAAAAGAATGTCTTTATTAATTCCTCTTTTAATTTTTTTCTCAATTAAATGTCTTTACTACTGGATCGAATTTTAATGGTTGTGATTTAATGCTATATAAGAATATTAATATAATATTAAATCTTAATCATTAAAACTTGATTCGGTGATGAGGACATTCAATGGAGAAGAGATAGAGAGAAATCAAAATTAAACAAAATTGTACTTTGGGTCATAAAAGAAATGAAGTTAAACAAAATTTAATCATCAATATAATATATATATACGTATATGATCAAAGAATAAGAGAATGGGATGGTATTAAAACATGAATAATGCGATTATCGATAAGTATTATCCAGGAAAACAATGAGAATAAGGACTTTAAAAAAAAATTATTTCAATTTTGGTGATATTTTTGGGTCATGATTTTTGGGTGGAATTGAAAAGGAACGGATGGATAGTTGGGTTTGCTTGAAAAAAGGGGAGGATGTGGATCGAGGAGGAATTTATTTCTCTCTCTATTAAATGTCTTTACTACACCAACAATCATTCAGAATAAGTGGTAAAGGACTTACTCTTCCTCAATCATGTCCTCATTTTGAGACGTGAGAATAAAAAAAAATGGTGTTGGAAATAAGGTTGTCAAACTCGTGACAGTGACGTAAACTCGTGAACTCGAATCGTAAACTCATAAGAGTTAACTTTTAGTATTACTAGTGAATAACTAAACAATTAAAATATAAAAATGACAACAATTTAATTTAAATATATTTTAAACCTAAATAATTGAAATTAAATCCTTCAACATTCATCATTTATCATCTTTAACAAAAACATTTTTATAAAATTTATATATATAGTTGTTGAGCATGATCAAATAAACGAAGTTAACACAAGTTTTAGAGTAAGTTAACACAATTTTGTAAGTTAGAAACATAAAAACGGTAAGTTAGAAACATAAAAACGGTAAGTTAGAAACATAAAAACGGTAAACTCAGTGTATAAACTCGTCAGTTTAACTGAGTTTACAACTAACACGAGTTTACTAGTGACTCGACTCGTTTTTGTAAGCTATAAATGTAAAAACGGTAAATTCTGAGAATCAAACTCGCGAGTTTGACAACAATGGTTGAGAACTCTTCCTTCATGACCGTAGGCCCGACGCGAGGTGAAGTTCGGATTAGTCGGAATTGAAAGTTTCGGTAAATTGGGTGGGATAAAAAAAAATGTCTTCACTACTAAATTAGATCAAGTTTTAATAATTGAGATTTAATGATATATAAAAATATTAATATAACATTAAATCTCAATCATTGAAAGTTGATATGGAGACATTCAATGAAGAGAGAGATCAATAAAAACATTATTTTCGGATGAGATGGAGGGAGACATGAAAAGTAGCAGCCTGCCTTGAAATGAAGGGACTAAAATCATGGTTATCAAAATTGGACCGGACGGGCCGGTTCGGACCGGAAACCGCCGAACCAGCCATGGAACCGGTCCGGTCAACCATAGAAACCGGGGTTAGAGTCTTCCCCCTCGGGGAAAACGTTGATCGAAGAGTGAAGATGATTATTGAGAAGAGAGATGAAAGAAACATAGACAGATCTGGTGACAACATTAGATCTAGCGAAAATAGAACCGATGTGAGTAGATCCGGTGGGCTGAGATAACACTGAAAGAGGAGAGAGACGGTGACAAACTGAGGAGCAAGGAAACGATCTGAAGATTGTGTGTAACTTCACAGACATCAACGATGTTGTGCAAGGGTGCTTGGGGGCGCTAGACACGGTGAAGAAGAGCACTGGAAGCGATGGAAAGTAGTGACGGCCCAGAAGAAAGAGAGAAGGAAAAAAAAAGAGGAAGAGAGAAAGAGAAAATGGCGATGGGTCTAGAGAAGGAAGAGAAAAGGATTTAGAGAAAGGATGAAGAAAGTGGTGATGGATCAGTTTTCACGAATGAATTCTAATTAATTTTACTTTGGTGTCCAGCGCACTCCACCATCTGAGACTAAGAATAAGATTATAGGGTAGTAGGAGTACAATCACACAGGCTTTGGAATGCGTACAATGTTGGAGATGACAAAATGGTGGGGAAAAAAAATCTAAAATTAAAAAGTGAAATTTAACATAAATTGTTAATACTAATAATTCAGTCAAAATTATTAAAGAGAATTTTTTTTTTATAATTTCAATTAATAATTATGAATTTTCTATTTTCTCACCGGTTTGGCCCCGGTCTGATTCTGGTCTGACCCACCGACCCTTAACCTAGTACCCCAACCGGTTCACTAACCGGCCCGATTTTAATAACCTTGACTAAAATAGAGGCCCGGGCTACAGCATGGAAACGACAAAAGGAATAACAAAACGACGGTTCAGTTTGTGTGTTGCTCTGTTGCGCAGCTTTTCGTTTTCGTTGGTAACATCGCTTCCTAAAAGTCCTCAAGGCAAGCTGGCTTAGCAAAGTGACCATTGCAAGTTGTGAAAAGGAAACTCATTAATTTGAATAATTTCATGCACGCATAGTATACCTAACTATTTTTTTTGGTAAAGTAGTACGCCTAACTTTTTAATAACGAGTGGATGCAATTAAAAACTTACCACCCTGATCTTATTTATAAGTCTAGTTTGATCAAAAAATTTGGTCTTATTTATAAATTCAGTTTTAAACAATAAATAAGATTATGACAATTTTACCTATATTAATTGCACTCATGAGGATGGAGAGAGAAGAAACAGTTTAAAAATACTCAATTATAAATGAGAGCAAAGTTGAAAATTTACTCCATAAGCATTGTGTCAACTAACTTTTCTTGGTACGTGAGATTTAATTTGATCAAACTGGACTTATAAATAAGACCAGAATGGTACTAATTTGCTTCAACATTGGGCTTGGAGAGAGTTTTAAGTAGCTTAAAGCTGGAAAAAAGTAGCAACAAAAAAAAAAGTTAGAAGTTGGGTGTTTAGGTTGAGTTTTAAGTTCATTGGACTTTTTAAAAAAAAGCTCCTAAAAATCATCTAAGGAAAAAGCTCCTAAAAGTCATCTAAGGAAAAAGCTCCATAGGGTAGCTTTTTCCACAAAAAAAAAAAAAAAAACTCAGCTTTTTGACGTAGATCCTGCCACTTCTACTACTATCAATCCAAACATAAATCATATTTACAACCTGATTTTTTCTTACCGGACTTCTAAAAAAGCTAGATAGAAAATAAGCTACTATTTCTACCGCTAACCCAAACTTGTCCATTATAATAGAGTACCTTGTAGAGTACTTGGTTGTGAGATGTGTGAATTTTTAAACAGGCATTGACTTAGCTTTTTTAACAAATAAGTCAGGCCTTAAACATATCAGGCTACGAGTTACTTGATAGGGATATGACTTATTCTCACCCCTTCTACAGAGTACTTGGTTGTAAGATGTGTGAATCCTGTCCTGATGACTATTCTCGATAACATCACTTTTTTTTTTTTTTGGGGGGGGGGGGGGGGCCAAAAACCATGCAAAAAGAAAAACTCTTCATGCTTGCAATGGAGTGTATACGTTGACTTATTCAACCGTTGTGAGATTAGTGATCCATAATTTCTTGCGTCACACAACTAGAGTTAGTGCTTGTTCGGGACAATTGTGGATACGTTATTTTGTATTGTATAAATAAATAAAATATGCAATACAAATTTTATCTCATGGAGTGTAAAAATATTTAATTTGATAATTGATATGATCTAAACAGTGCTTCTAGCTATATTGATAAGTCATTCTCAAACATGTTTCATACAAACTAATAAATTTCATTAGCTTCACCTTAAAATTCAATAACTTTTCAACTTTATTATTATTTTATACTATCTTTAGTCCTAAATATAGGATATAGTTTGAATTGTAATTTGTACTACAAATTATATCCTATATCTAGAACTGGAGGAGTGTATATTATACATAAGAGGACAAAGTCAACACAATAATAAATAAATAATGAATTTATATATTTATATAAAAAATTTAATAATTAAATTATAAATTAGACAAAAAAAATCTGTCTTGTCCTATAAATAATATTTTTTTTTCTTTGTTGATAAAAACCTATAAATAATATAGAAGAGGAGTACTTCTTTCTTTTTTTTTTTTTTTTTGGGGGGGGGGGGGGGTAAAGTAGAAGAGGAGTCCTTAATCTTTGTAAACACAGCACCTCTCTTTACCCTTCCAACCAACAAAGCTTGGAGTGTCCAGTTTTGGGCTTCACTTGCAAGTCCACTAATCAAATGGGCCAATATTTCATTTGAAGATAGCTCTTCTTCTGTTACCCTTTTATCCTTTTGCTTTTCTGTTTTTTAAAGGGTAAGAGTAAGACACACGCTGCCCGATATTACAAACACATTACTCTTCTTGCTTTTCCGAAATAGTCTTTATTCTAGATGGAGAAGATACTCTCCTTATCATTCTTTTCATTTTCTCTTATTGACTCCATCTGGGTCATTGATTGAGAAAATAAGAGAAAAATTAAAATAGTACTATTTTGATTGGACGGATGTGATTTAGAAATTATGAGGGATAATGAGAAAATGATTATGAAAGAAACTCAACTCATACTAACCCCCTCTTTTTTAATCAATAAAATTGACTGTTTTTCCCTTTTTTCAATATATGGGTCATGGGAGTCACAATTTTTCCCTTATATATTTTTTTTAACTCTTAATTTGAGGCTTTTCTAAAAGATAAAGGAAAATTGATAGAAAAATACCATCAAAATTGATATAAAATAAATAAGTATGTTAAATTTCAAAGAAACTTATTTTGAATTTTCAAATGTTGTAAAATTAACCCCTTGCCAGCTGCCAGAGCTCCAGCATCGATGACTAGCAGCAGCGGCGCTCTGGTGACCTATAGCAGGAGACTGATCGCTAGAGCTTTGGCGACCTAATATATATATAAATATAAATCAAGCACAAGGTCGTCAATATAGATATTTAAATTGTTAATAGCGATACTAAAGTTTTAAACATGCTATTTGGTAACAATGATGCTAGTTGTAAACATTAGTCAACAAAGCTCTGGTGAAAATTATTGGAAAATATTCAACAAATACCTTGTTTACAACTTTAATTTCGTTATTAACTATTCAAATATCTATATTAAGAATTTTAGCATGAGAATTTCTTCTTTTTTTTTTTTTTTTTAAAAAAAAGCCTCTGGACCTCTAGTGAAAGTTATTAGAAAAACTCAACCAATTCCCTATTTATAATTTTAACATCGCTATTAACAACTCAAGAATTACTAGAAATGACTCTTTCTTGAGAAACTAAAATATATATATATAAGGTTGTTGTTTACAACTTTAGTATAACTATTAATAACTCAAATATCTATATTGAGAACTTTTGGTTAAAAAAATTTTTTTAAAAAAATATTAGGCCACTAGAGCTTTGGTCATTGGTCTCTAGTGGCTGGTCACTGGAGTTTGGTGACGGCCGTCGAGGTGTATTTTTTTTTAAAATAGGGACAGTTAGATAATTTCTCAAATTTTACAACATTTCAAAATTTCAAATCATTATCTTTGATTTTGAATTATTAAAATTCAACATACTTATTTATCTTTTAGCAATTTTGATGATATTTTCCTATCTATTTTCCCAAAGATAAATTTGTATGATTTTTCATTTTTAAAATAGTCTTTTAAATTAAAATAAAGATGAATATGGAGGCGATATAAATTTTCTTGGCTCCTTCCCTTGAACCTGAAAAAGCGTTGGAAATTTTGAGGGAGTTTCAACTTTCTCTATCTGCTAATGAATATGCCAAGTTGTTACAACAAAACAAAACAAAAAAATTCGACTTTACCTACTGTTCTGTCCTAAGAACACAGAAAGATTAGACTTGACTAGGTTGTCAAGCCTAGAGCCTACGTACCATTTGAAGGGAAGATTGGACTTGATTAGGTTGTCAAGTCTAGAGCCTACGTACCAAGGCGTGAAGCCAGGGGGTGGTGTGTGTGCTCTATGTGACAGGAAGTAAAGAGAGCATAGATTAGAACGTGTGCATCTGTTTAGGGTTTCCCTGTATTTATAGAGGAGTCTGGTACGAGTATCTCTGTATTAATGAGCGATATCCGGGATTGAGAGATCAGGGGCTGATTTGTTGGGATCATGATTGGAGGAGATCCTTGGTTAATGAGATCCTCAATTAGTAGGATCTCATATCCTTGCCCATTATAGCGCCGATTGGACTTTAGGCATGGTTGGGCCGAGGTCCGGGTATGGGTCTTTTGGGCCGGTCCGTAACACCTACATTCAATTAAATTTTGACGGTGAGATTAAAATACAATATAAATATATATATATATATATATATATATATATATATATATATATCATATTTAAATATTAATTAATTATATAGACAAATTTGACAATTACTGATTAAATTAATCTAATCATGCTTCTTTCTAATACGACAAATCTGAATGGTGTCAATATTCAAAGACGCAATGAAGTAGCCGCGGCATCTTATAACACAATGCTATGTTGTCGCTTAGGGCATGACTTTGATTTAAAAGTCAAAATGTTCATCATCATCTTACAACATCATATTTATTTTACCATACATGCAACGTAACTAGGCATGATTTTCCTAGTTTATTCCATTTTGGGTAGTAAAAACCATTCATTGGCTTCATCATAAGATACTATAGCCAACTTTATTATATATGACTGTTGCTTTGCAAATCTAATACAAGGGTATTGTTGTAATTTGATCAAGTCCCAATGGAAACACGAGTAATGATTTGATGCATGTGGAATCAACCACAAAGAAAAAATACCAATGTTCCTTCAAAAGACACACTTACTTCTTTGTACACTTTACAGTAGAATTTGAATAGCGGTTAGTCTAAACGAGTAGCTCATAAATCGGAATTTTTTTTGCAAATGTTATGCTCCTGCAGTACCCCCCATGCCGTTGAAGCAGTCGGCCCAGCCGTTGGCGGTCTCCGGGATTGCATTACCGTCGGGGCGGGGGTTGGCCGAGTTGGCCGAGCGCCAACGAAGTACTAGTAGCACGATTATGATAGCTAAACCTACAACTTCTAAAACAGCAGCAACCGGCATAAGCCAGTACCACTCGGAAGCAAAGCGCAAGCCGAAAAGAAGTGCTACGATACCAAGAAAAGCAAGAAAAAAACTGAATACGCCCACTGTATCAGCTATCGACCAGCCAGCCCCAGCCATGACCTGTGCGTACATTAGTTAAAGGACAGCAATTATCAATCGGCCACAGAACAAAAACAAAAGCAAGATTTAAAATAGAACGCTCCTCCGCAGAAGGCATGCAGATCAGAATCAAACCAGCGTATAATTTCTTTTTAGGCCACCAGCGATAAAAAAAAGTAATGCAGACGACACGAATCGGCCAGTATTAAACAACAAAGAAAACAAAGAATGAACCCAAAACAGAGCCAAGTACTACAATTGGTAATCAAAACTCAATACCAATGAAAAAATAACAGAGAGAAAAGACAGACCCGGGCAGCAACAAGACCTCTGATTTGTATGGAGTTTTGTTTACACTGAACTTTAACTTTTTCAAACTCACAGTGAAAGAGATACAAAAATTAAAAAGGGAATTCAAGTCGCATGTTAGGTTTTTCAAACTCAGAGTGAGAGATACAAAATTAATTAATGAGCAAGAACCACGATTCCGAGAAACCAAGACTCAATCAAACGGAAAAAAGATTGTCCATTTAACAAATCTTTTAACCTTCTATTTCAGAACAAAACCCACCGGCAAGAAAGTAGGAACAACATGATAAATCAGTCCTACCCAGCGTCAAGAAGCATCAAGAAACAGTAAATGAACCAAAAACCGAAATGGGAAAAAGCACAGAGAGCAATAGAAGTACAGAATTCAGAGCACAAGAACCGTCTGGGAGAGCGTCTGGGAGGATTTCGGATTCGATCAACGGAGGCGCAGCGGAGAGAAGGCCCGACGCAATGTGAGGGACTCCTATCGGGAAAGAGGCGGAGAGTGAGAGAACTGTGAGGGATCGAGCAGAGAATTGGCGGTGTGTGGGAGAGCTGTGAGAGATCAAGGAGAGAATTAACGGAGGTTTTTTAAACTTTGGCGTGCTAAATACCATTTTCCGACCTCCGATAAAAACATTTATATAAAAAATTGCGCCAAAAAAAAAGCGCTAAAAAATTCAAAAAAAAAAACTCATCTGCGGTGGCTGGCGGCCCTCCAGCGAGGGTCATTTTTACTTTTATTTTTTAAATTTATTTAAAACTAAAAGTAAAAAGGTAAATTTATCTGAATTTGTAAATCCCAATATAGTCCTTAGTACCTTTAAGTCCTTTAACAAATTCAATAGACATTAGGGGTTTTGTAAATTCAGATGGTATTTATATGGGATTTTCCCAAAATATTTTGGTCTTTTAAAAAAGAAATAACGATATTTACAAAACAAATAAAATGATTTAAAAGAACCTAGAGAATTAAAAACCAAGGTTCTGAAACTCGAACCGGTCACTAGACCGGTCGGGGTACTGTGTCAAGGGTCAGTGGGTTAGATCGGAGCTAAAACGGTGGAAAATGGAAGATTTTAGAGTTATTAGTATGAAATTCTAAAGAAAATTCAAAAAATCCAATTTTTGTATTATTGGGAGGCTTATAAGTATTTATGTATATAAGTCGAAACAACGCTCCTCTTATATATTTACATCGTATTTTGTAAATCATGATTGAAAAACTGTTTTGGAACACTTCAATCAGTGTTCCAAACAAGCCCAAAACATTTTTATTGTAGAATAAAAATTGATAAATACTATCTCTGATCCTTATTATAAGGAATCAACTAATAAATGTGTTTAGTCCTTTTTATAAGGCACTTGTTTATTTTTAAAGTGCATTAAATATATATATATATATATATATATATATATATATATATATATATATATATATTGCATATATGGCCATAATTAATCAGGTAATGGGTAAGAGTAGTAATTAATATGATATTAGAATTTAATGCAATTAGTAAGGGTAATATTGAAAATAACTTAAATTTTAGGACAAATTTAATGATTTTAACTGATTTTATTGGTTTGTGAGAATTGTTAGTTGTTGTTTTATAATAAGAACCAGAGAAAGTATGTGAAACTAATTTTATATTTATTGAGGATATAAGTACCACTTTGGTCCTATTTATAAGTCCATTTTGACTATGGGCCCATTTGGACGGGCTTTTTTTTAGGGAAAAAACACTTTTTTAATGCAAAAAAAAAAAAGCTTTTTTAATTAATTTAGGGTTAAGGTGCATTTTTACCTTTAAAGTATGCACCCAGGAGCAATTTTGCTCCTGAAGTTTCAAGCATAGCAATGTTGCCTCTGAAGTTTCAAAACGGAGCAATGTTGCCTTTCCGTTAAAAACCCTAACGGTCAACTAACAGTCAATGTTAGGGTTTTTAATGGAGGGGCAACATTGCTCCATTTTTAAACTTTAGGGGCAACATTGCTCCCAAAAAAAGTAGCAATTTTGCCCATGAAGTTTCAAAACGGAGCAATGTTGCCCCTCCGTTAAAAACCCTAACGGTCAACGTGACTGTTAGGGTTTTTAATGGAGGGGCAACATTGCTCCGTTTTGAAACTTCCGGGGCAACATTGCTACGCCGAAAACTTTAAGGGGAAAATTGCTCCTGGGCGTATACTTTAAGGACAAAAATGCACATTAACCCATTAATTTATGTGTTTAAATGATATTTTTTTGAAAAAGTAAAAGTCACAAAAAAAAAAGCCAAAGTACTGCTTTTTTTAAAAGCTCCAATTTTGAGCTTAAAAAATAAGCACTTAAAAGAAACACTTTTTTAAAAAGCCTATCCAAATGGACCCTATATCTCATATATCAATGAGAGATAGTTAACTCAATGATTATGGGGTAAATTTTCAACTTTGCCCTCACTTATGACTATGTATTTTTCAACTGTTTCTTCTCTATCTATCTTCATGAGTACAATGAATATGAGTAAAATTATCACAATCTCATTTACTACATGAAACTCGACTTATAAATAGGACTAAATTTTTTGGTTGGAATGGACTTATAAATAAGAGCAGAATTCTAGTAGTAAACATTTTTATTATAGTTCTTGAGTTTCTTAATCTAAACTCAGGCTAGCGAACTCATTCATCTTTTCGCTTAACCATGAGGTTGGACTAGAGTTGACTTGTCAAGTGTATAGAAGTCAACGAAATAGTCGTGCCTGTAAGTGATGGCGGCTTCGAAATATGGGCTCCCCTCATGGGTTGTTCACTTGTTCTTGTTACTCCCTTCCTAATTATAGGAACACTTTTGTAGTATAAAATTGTACTATAAAAGTATTCCTATAATTAGGACTGGACGTATTATCGATGAATAGTGAGCATTTGGTAAGTAGTGAAATTAATAAGGACCCATGAATGACGTGTACATTGTAACGTGAATGCATGTGGGTGAGGTGGTTGTTACAGCGGGAAAGACATGTTGCCAATTGATGCTAATAGGGCTGGTACCTCTACTGTATTCTCTCCTTCTTACTGGAAATCTGTTTGGAGGATTAAGGTTATACCCCAGGTTCAACAATTTATATGGCATATTCTAAATAATGCACTTGCCACTAATGTTGCATTGTATAAAAGGAAGCGTTCCTAGTTTAAGGTCTATCCTATTTGTGAAGCTGCTGAAGAAACAATTGAGCACCTCTTCTGTCTGTGCCCATGGACTCGTGGGACTTGGTTTGGTAGTAGTTTGGGAGGGCGTTTCGCTCTTTCTAATTTGACTAGCTTTAATGCATGGTGGCTCCAGATTTCAGCCTCGAAGCTTCTTAGTCCTTGTGATATTTCATTAATTTGATGGACTCCTTGGTTTTTTGGAAACAAAGGAATGATTTTGTTTTAAATTATCAAATGCCTAATCCTTTTGCTGTTGTTGAATTTGCAAAAAAAAAAAAAGAAGAAGAAGTAATTCTGATTTCTGGGGGGATTTGGATTGTATGCGGGCTGAGGGGATATCCTCAAATGAACCTAAACCACCTTGTGCTGATTGGCTGCCTCCTGAATCTGGTTTGGTCAAAATTAATAGTGATGGTGCATTCTCTTATGAGAAGGTACCGACTGCAATCGGTGTTGTGTGTAGAGATCATTTGGGCTCCTTTCGTTGGGACTATGTAGACAAAGTGAAGTCGATTTCGGCCTTCATGACTAAGGCACTTGCGCTTAAAAGGGCCTTGTTATTGGCTGTTGATATAGGCTTAGATAATGCTATTTTTGAGTCTGATTGTCTTTCTCTTATCTCTTGTATTATTGCTAAATCCCCTGATTTGATTGAATGGAGAAGTAGGAGTATTATTTAGGATATTATTTGTCTCTTTTCTGACAGGGGGGTTTTCTCTATCTTTTATCCCTAGGAGGGCTAATAGAGTTGCTGATTTAATTGCAGCAAATGCTTTTAAGGAGGTGTGTCCGATCGGGTGGGTACAACAACCAACACCTTCTTTGTCGTCTCTTCTAACCTTAGATACTCAGGAGGCTAATATTGCCCAGAATGCTGATCCTTCTTCTGGCTCAGCTTTGGAGGGGATGTAATTTATTTTGTCAGGAGTGTTCCCTTATTTTGTATCTATTTGATTCCCTTAGCCGTGTCTCTGTCGCTTTTAGCTTTTCCGGTTGGAGTGTTATGTTTATTTTCCCTGTATTGCAGTTCCTTTGTAATGTTGACTTTTTACCAATAATATATATGAAGTCCTATTCGAGGGTGAGGTGATTGTTGGTGAGGGATGATTTTAGGGATTCCATTCCATGTTAGGATATGGGCACATCACTCTTACTCTGCCAAGATCCCGTGGAATAATTATTAGAATGAATGCTAGTCACGTGATTACTTCCAAATTTAAAATTAAAACCCAATATTAATGATACAATGGAGATTAATTTCAGATAAAATTTAAAAATCTTCAATAAGATTTTGGTTTAATTGCACTGAATATGTTTCAACCCAAAATAAACAGGACCTATACAAGTTGTATGATACTACCTCAAGTTTTAATAAGATAAAGTTTTTAGTGTAAATTGCATTACAAATTTTATTCTATATTTAGAACCGAATGTTGTAACATTTAAAAGCTGATGATGAATATCTTAAAATCTTAGATTTGTTCAAATAGTTCCTTTTCTATTAAATTTGTTCAAACTTTGCAACATCCAAGATTTCAAATCAGATGCTTTTGAATTACTGAAATTCAACATATTTATTTATCTTATACCAATTTTAATTGTCTTTTTCTGCCTTTTTCCTTATTGTTTAATTATGTGTAACTTATCTTCAACTATATATAAAATGGAAAGTATTTACACTTTGTTGAGAAAATATATTTTATATATTTGAATATGAGCTACACTTGCTAAAAACTTGTGTTGTTAGATATTTTTTAGCAATAAATTTTATGACGCTAAGAAATTTTTAAACAAAATTTTCTTTTATAAATATAAATGTAATTATAGATTTTAGAAGGCCCCCAATGTAATTTTCCCCACGAGCCCTGTGTCTTTCTGGATGTGTGCCACAAGTCCATGCCCAAAAAATAATTAAGGAAATTGTCTGCGCCTGGGATCAAATCGAGGACCTCATGTGAGATTAGTTGGACAACCAACCACACCACCTAAAACAAGATGTCACAAAATTCCTTCAAAATATATATATTCTTATAATTTTGTGTCTGCACTTGCATACATATGCATAAGTGTGGCTCTGCCACTGGCCATATAGAAGTAACGTGAATAAAGTAGAATAATGTGGAAGAAAAGGACGTTGCACCCGAAGTCTACAATTGAAGCTACAAAGAAAGGGTTTACACTTACCTCTAGATCCCACCATCCTTACACTTTCACACTTCTCAGATGCCAAGTTCTCGAGTCATATGAATTTTATAAAAACATTTGGTAATTTAAGGAGGACAGTGAAAAGAAGAAAGGAATAGTAACCCTTACCTCTAATTCATCTTTGATTTGTTGCTTCTTCCCATCATCATATCTCAACACTACCCTTAGAAATCAGAGAGGAAGCCACTGCAAGAATCATCTTCGTTGATACTATCCACAATCCATTCCATCGCTTCAGCCCACAAACCTTCAGATTCTTCTCAGCCCATAAAAACTGGCCAAAAGAAATTCAAAAACCCATTTCACAAAATCGAAAACACGAAATCGAAAAAAAAAAAATCTTGGGTCGACAGAAGAAATCTTACGAGGCGCATTTCCAGATCGAAATCATAATACAGATCATAAAGATTATTATATCGAAGCCCTATTTCATGTGTTGAGCAACACAAGAAAGATGAGTTGATTGCAGAGACAAAGCCCTATTTTCAGATGTTGACTGTAATACAAATCATAAAGATCCAGAACGACGGCATTGATCCGTCTTGTTGATTCCTTGCACTTTCTTCTGCATGATTTTTATGGGCAAGACAAGAAAGATGAGTCGACTGCAAAGAAAATGTACCAGCACAACTTCCTTGCCTTTGCGATATGGAAAAGAGGGAGAAGCGGAGGCATGGGTTATTTGAGGAAGAAAAACGAAACCCAAATAGGTGATATTTTTTGAAAGAACACACCTTATTGTGATGCATGAGGAGCAGTGGCAGAGACACATTAGTGCTTGTGTGGGTAAGTACATACACAAAAATTTGAGAAAATATATATAATTTGAAAGTATTTAGTGACAATATATCTAGGTTGTATAGATGGTTAAAACTCCACACCACCAGCCATCAGGTCATCGGTTTGAATGTCCCCTATTCCTTTGAATTTATTTTTTTCATTTTCCTCGTTCTTTTAGCTCCAAATCTCCCATCTCTCATTTCCCTCCGCATCGTACTCTCCAAATCTCCCAGCTCTCATTTCCCTTTGATCTCATCATTTTCATCGTTCTCTGTCTCCAAACTCTCTAAATCTTTAGCTCATCATTGTTTGTTTGTTTCTTCACTGAATTGTAGAATCCTCTGTACCAAGTTCGAGACTTGATTTTTGTGATTGGTTAAACTGGCAAGGATAGTTTCTTTAGTTCAGAAATCCTTGAGTAGTCCAATTTAATTGATTAGCTTTATTTAAAATTGTAATGAGTTTGGTGGTTGAAACTTTGGTTTTTAAGTAAAATTCTCCTTGTTTTTACGTGTTTGTGCATATGTATGCACTCATGCTGTATTTGTGAACAATAATCTGTGGAGAGGATACAATTGTTGAAAAAAATTGGGGGCTTCTATGTCTTCAGTATGTCCTTTTAATCAGGAGCCCTGCGCCCAAAACAAACCCCCCCTCTTAGTCCCTTCACTAATTATGCACCCACAAATATAAAATCTTAACTCCGTCGTTGGTGAGGAGAAAGAATTAGGAGAAGAAGGGGATAGTCTGAACTCACTAGGGTAAGGTATGTGGTAGGAAGGCAGGGTGAGAGAGAAGAAAAAGAAGCCAACGATTTGAGATTATCATATTGTGAAAATGTGAGAGAAGCCAATGCTAAGCTGTTTTTGAATCGACTTGATATTGATAAGCCCAGGCACATTTGGATTACACAAAATGTAACCCTAATTTCACGCTCCAGAGAGTATCGATCTCACATTCTCATCGAGTCACCGTCCTTACCGTCGCACGTCTCCGTCTCTCAGCTCGTCGAGTTGTCCTTGTCAGTGAGCACAATCACAACTTCTTCTACTCTTGTTTTCTAGTTTTTCCTGCTGTATTTCTGTTTCTGTAGCTCTGTTTATGAGTCTTCTTTCTTCCCCTTACCTTGCTTAGGTACTTTCTAATTTAGGTCTGTATAGGTCTTGTATTGGGGTTGTATGATGTCGTTTCCGCCCTTTCCCCATTTCGTTTCAGAACAAATTAACCGAGTTATGCTAATTGTATTGCAGCTTGCCTTGGGTAATGGTCGATCTTCGTGTTCCTTCAATTTGCTGTGTTGAATTTGTTTGGTTTATTTTGTATAATGACAATGAGATATAAGCTATCTAGATGCGGTAATGGGCGCTTATATGTGTATGTAATCCTTCTGCGAACCAGTTTTCCTATCTATCTTAAGATAGGTAGGAAGAGCTTTTCCAGATCTAGACCGTCCAGATTTAATTCTTTTTAAAACTGTTAATTTTTAAATGAAAAAAAAAACATTTTTTAAAAAATATGTTAGTTGAAAAATTATTTCTATTTTAAATTCTCTACCCATTAAAATAATTATTTTTAAAAAATAAAAAGTAAAAAATAAATAAATCTGGACCATCCAGATGAAAAAAACTCTCCCTACCTATCCTTAAGATGGGTAAGGAAACTGGATCCATCCTTCTACATTCTTATGCGAAACCCCTGTAAGTGAAATGGAATGATTCGGTTTGCTATATTCTTAACACTTCTGACATTCATTTTGGATTAGTACAGATTCACAACTTGATTTTGAATTGACATGTTAGTTCAACTTCTTTGTTCCAAGAAATTGGGCCTCCTAAATCCTAATGTAGGTAGTTGATCTAAGAATATTTACTGGTTCGGTCATGCGGTGAATCAATAAGCACCTTTTGTTTTTTTTCTTTAGAGGAACTACAATGAGGTTTGAAAGAGATTTAATTGTTAAAAAATTCAAAAACAACCTAAAAACATACTATTGAATCAAGGTTTCAACACTCTCTGACTTGTGTGTATTATTCAGTAGAAGGCATTACAATGTATAGTCTTAAGAGTGAGCCATTACATTAGAGCCTCTCTTTCATACTATTGAATCAAGGTTTCAACACTCTCTGACTTCGTGGTCCTCCAATTTGCTGTTTTCTTGTTTGATGCTACTGCTTTATTAAATCACTGATTTTAACTTGGGGGTCTAAAATCCTATATATATATATATATATATATATATATATATATATATGGATTTATCGTTTGTCATATCACTTGACATAAGGTTATGTTAAATCACCTCAAAACTACGCTGTTTTGAGAGTTAGGAGAATTAATAAAAGGTATTTGTTATATTTTTGTTTTTATATTTATTATTTAAATTTTATCAAAAAGATCCTTCATTAATTCCTCTAACTACGTCGTTTTGAGAGTTCATTAATTCCTCTAACCATAAAACTACGTACCTTTGGGGTGACTTGACATAACCTTATATCAAGTGACATGACAAACGATAAATCCTATATATATATATATATATATATAAGATTTTCAACTTATTCTTGAGACCTTGATATCTTCATATTTATTTGTGGAAAGTTGAAAATGCATTCTGAATGACTTTGTTTTATGGGTTCAACTTATATATAGGATTTTCAACTTATTCTTTGATGAAATTATTTATTACTATTCTAATGATCCTGTTGTTTAGCACGCTTCTAAAACTACATTACTTTTTATGATTTCCTCCTTTGATATTATTTTTATCCTTTAAGTTTGTAAAATACACGTTTAGTCCTTTAATGTTAATACCGTTAATATGATTTAACGAAAAATACTGATTCAACAATTTTAAGCGATGACTGTGCAATTAAATGTTGACCAAGTATACTTATACGTTAGTATTTAAATAAATTAATATTTTCCACTAGCATACTTATATGTTAGTATTTTAATAAATTAATATTTTCCACTAGTTTGGCCCCGGTTTAGCTCCAATTTGACCTAGTACCTCGACCGATCTAGTGGCTAATCCGGGTTTCAAAACCTTAGTTTTTAATTCTCTAGGTTCTTTCAAATCATTTTATTTATTTTGTAAATATCGTGATTTTTTTTTGTAAAAGACCAAAATATTTTTAATTATATAGGTTCTTTCAAATTCCTTTATTTATTTTGTAAATGTTTTTATTTATCTTATAAATATTTTTCTAAAAAGGATAAAATACAGGCATCATTGTCTTTTCACCCACAAAAATTAATTTCATTTTAAGCTAACTGAGGTTAAAGTAAAGTTTCAAAAAAATTTAGAAATTGATTAAAATTATATCATATCCTTAAATCGATGAAATCTTCCCAAAATTGTTTTCCGCATTGGTTGTCAATGGACGAGGCTAGAAAATTAACAACCGTCTATGGTTTCATTAATATCCTTATAATTGTAATTAGATACTATGGATTTGGATTCGCCAGGAACTGATCCTCGCGCTCGCTGAATGAGACCCGTTACGTGGCTTCATCAAAACCGTCTATGATTAAATGAATCGCCTCCGTTCTTTTTCTTTATCGTTCTCCCGCGAACCTTGTTCAATCTTGACTCGGAGTTAAAGACAGAAAACGCACTGAATAAGCTCATTCTAGAGCACCTTGGATTCGGAGTTGCTTCCCCCCTTTCTTTCATTTTTCGGCGCCTGTCTGGGATTCGTTTTTCTTGATTTCCCCTGCACTTTTCTGGGTAATTCTTCTCTTCTTTGATTCAACTCCCTTCTGCTTTTGCTCTCTACTCTTCTTTTCTGTCTCCCGGATCTTCAAGGTTTCTTGATATACTATGAACTGAATTTTATTTGCTGCATCTTATTCGTGTAATTAGTAATTCACATTGGGTCTCCATTCCGTGTTCAGTTTCTGAGGTAAGTTTCGGTGAGAGAGGGGGATTAATTTCTGAACCATGTATTTTAGTTAATAACCCTTATGAGTCTCCAATCGAAGCCATGTTTCGGGGGGATCGACCCAACTGTTCGGCTGCATGCCATTGATTTCTGGTCGTTAGGTTCTCTTTCCGAAAATTAAAATGCTCTTTGTTAAAAGCTTGATTCCACAACTGCCAGTCTTGCACAGTTAACGGTTGGCAAAAGTTTACCATCTTTCTGTTTTCTTGATGTGACAGGTTAAACATACGAAGGAATGGCTCAGAACGGCAAAGTTAATCCTGATGGTTCATATGCGGCTAATCCATACCATGAATGCACCGAAACTGGCTTGAGAAAGATCAGGGAGGCCCCGCCACAGAAAAATAAGAAGAGTTCAGGTAAAATCTTACTGTATTTTGGTTGGAATAATATAAAATAAATATGAATTCAACAAGAGCGTCTTATGGCCATTTTCTTTTCGTGAAAAACTTTCACGGGTGTGATAAAGATGATTTGCTATTTTTTCTTGCTCTTTTGATACTGTGTGTGGCCCTCTATCATTACCTGCTTAGAATGACTAGTGGAACCGGAAGTAATTTTAACATGATCAAACATATATGCCTTTTCCTCTTGACCGCAATGTTGTAATTCGACATATTTGGGACTATATAATTCTTAGAGATTCGTTTTAGCTGTCCACCTTCCGACACATGTGAAATCTTTTTCATTTCTGTTCCAATGCAAGGGACAGAATTTTAGTATCTTTATTTCTTTCTTTCTTTATTTTTTGGCAAAACTGTGAAAGAAGGAAACCTGAGAGTTATTTCTGGTTCCACTAATGCATTGATCAAAAAATCTGTACTGCTTCAATTTAAAATGTATGCCAACCTCCTTGATATAAAAGAAAGTATTATGAAACTTACTATGATTGTTTTGAAAGTGGAATCAGGCCGTCTTGGAGATGGGAAAAGATTTGTGGTACCACTAGATATGAATTATCTGTTTGTGCTCAAATGATAAAAACATGATTGACAATCTAATTTTGATTTAAATGTTCCCCGGCTAATAAATGAGTTGTTTTTTGCGAATATTCTACCATCCATCGCATACATTTGAAATATCCTGATGAGGTGTTCAACTTTTTACCTAATTACTGATAGAACAAGTTAATGTTTATGTGTATATAAATTTGGCGTCCATAAACAAACCTCTAGCAGGGTTCTTCTAATATGTTTGACTGGTTTTAATATTTTGCTATATATTCAGATTATGGGTATCCCTCAAAAGTCCGGGCAAGTTCTCGCTCTGAAAAGAAAAAGTTGGAAACAGAAACCAATGAGCAGATGTCTTCTGAGGCAGTTTCTACGGAAAAACATATCCAAGATGTGATGGTAGTGATTTTTCTTTCTCATGTTCTATGAGCACGCCCCTGTGTGTTTATTGAGGTTAATGCAGATACACCCATCTTAGCCTTATATTGATCTTGCAGGATTCTGAAGCTTTCATAGCATGCCTAGGCGACTCCCCCCTTAATACAGTAATCTGTCTGGGCATTGTTATATATCTTGCTGCTACGCAAGAAATTTCTTTACCTGCAGCGGGTTTCTTGATACTCCTATTTTTCATATTCCACATACTGTATGCTCGGCCCGCCGCCATCCCCCGTCCTGACGCCGTAGACACCAATGCCGCCGTCACTGATGCTAGTTTCCAGAATGATAAAGATGATTGTGAACCCTAAAAGGAGTTTTTTTTTTGGGTTTGTGTGATTTGAATTCTTCCTGTTATTTCTTTGTAAAGCTAGATTGGATGATATAGGCTACTTTAGTCTTTCTTTTGAAGCGCAGGCCATGATTTTTGCTAGAGTGCTTCCAAAACTACCATTCATTGCAAAGTAGAGCAACGAGAAATAATCGTAAATCAGAGCAGTTGCCGCTTTCTCCCTATGCCAATGAGAAATAATTGTTAATTTCTCATTAACAATTATAGTAAAAATTTGTTTTCTTTCTAAGATTCCAATTCTCTTGATATAACAAATATTTTCTCTTAACGTCATTAATATATTTTTTTTCCTTAACCTCAAATTATGCACAAGAAAAATCCTAGATTTGGACATTCAAAATGAGTTTTAAAAAAAAAAACTAAAATTCTTATCAGAGTTGAAAGAAAGAAGAATTAGTGCATTTTATTCATTTTGTTAGCATAGCGAGGAAGTTCAAATTTTGATAGGTAAGTTAATTTAATTTCACGCAAGCTTTTCCATTAAGTAAATTAAAGTGTCAGAGGGGAAAATTTTACTATATTTACAAAATTAAAGGATTAATTTTTTAAAAAAATAAAATTGACTCAATTAGAACTTTTACTATTGATAAATAAATTCTAGACTTGTTGCCTGGTATTTGGAGCAACATTTAGCCGTCAAAAACTTATGTTATGAAATTATGACTTTAATGTGCTTTAATGTGACATTCAAAATGAAATATATGAATTTCAAAGTTGGGCAGATAAGAATTATGAGTGAAATATAAATAGAGGGGAATCATTCTAATATGGACATCGCCCAACAGTGAGTGTTGGGTGGATTTGAAAGTCATCGTTATTCACTGAATCCATCCAGTTTATTGAGTTAGTGTTTGTTTGTATTAGCGGCAACAACTAATTTTCCAACGTAATCTGTAGTATATAGGATAAATATGTGAGATGAATTTTGTCTCGATCTAACATAAATGTGTTTTGAGAACGTCAACTAAACAGTTTCTTACGTAGTTGATTATGAAATTTGGGATGACAAGCAATTAGGAAAAGCATTGAATTCCATGTAATCTTATCAATTCAATGCCCCATTGCATGGGATTGGATGTAATCAAGCCAATTTCGTAGGATTATATTCCTTGAGAATTCTGGCAAGAGGATGTAAGTAGATCAGGGACTTCTTTTAAAAAAATTTCATTTATACCCACTTAATTCCTATACACCAAAGCGAGGCATTAGTGCGTTTTCGTAAAAACTAGTTTCTCAAGGCAGGTTTAAATAATTTGGAGAAAGATTTTTTTTAAAAAAAAATTTTTAATGTTAGATTGCGTTTTTATACGCAGGTTGCGTGAAATGGAGAATTAACGTATAATTTCACACAAGCAATATAATTTACCGGCGAATACATGATAATTCTTTCAATAAAATATATTTTTTCAATTCCTATCACATATGTTAAAAATTTCCTAAATGTAAAATCTAATTTATTAATTTGAGTAAATTAAGAAGGGTAAAGGATTTCTCCCGTCGTTGGAGATAAAGTTATCTTCAGTGACGCCAAAATTACATCGTTTTGGATTAATGAAGGGTGTTTCTATAATTTTGCTTATTTTTTAATCATATACATTTTACCAAAACACCCTTCATTAATTCACCTGAAATAACTAACAAATCATTCATTAATTCAAAACGTGTAATTTTGTTTATTTTTTAATCATATACATTTTATCAAAACACCTTTCATTAATTCACCTAAAATTACTAACAAACCCTTCATTAATTCAAAACGACGTAATTTTGAGGTATTGGAGATAACTTTATCTCCAGTGACTGGAGAAATATTTTCCCAACTAAGAATAGTCGTTGAATTAGCCAACATGATGTTTTTTTCTTTCTAAAGTACCATAATTATCTTCTCTAATTTAATCCCTCCCGATAGCATGTCCATTGACTATTGGGAGGCTTATAAGTGTTTATGCACATAAGTCGAGACAACGATTCATTCACATACTTACTCTGTATTTTGTAAATCATAATTGAAAAACTGTTTTTGAACATTTCAGTCGTTGTTCCAAACAAGCCCAAATCATTTTTATTGTAGAATAAAAATTGATAAATTCTCCTTCTGATTCTTATCATAAAACACCAACTAACAAATGTATTTACTCTTTTTTATAAGGCATTTGTTTATTTTCAAAGTGCATTAAATGATTTTTTTCCATGTATGCTCATTATTAATAAGGATAGTGGGTGAGAGTAATAATTAATATGATATTAAATTGTAGTGCAATTAGTAAAGGTAATATTGAAATTACTTAAATTTTAAGACAATTTAACAACTTTAACTGCTTTTATTGGTTTGTGAGAATTGTTAGTTGATGTTTTATAATAAAGAGCAGAGGACATTGTGTACTAAATAATATTGTTAGTTCATTTTAATAAATTTATTAAGATTTTAGTCAATTAAAATAACCTATTTGTGTGTACTATAATAATAATATTTAAAAAATCAATGTTGAACCTTTGATTCAAGAAAAAATATGCATTACTACTAAAGAATTAATGAGGGAAAATGTTATCCTCTAACACAAATGTAATATTTAAACTGTCCAAAGATGATATTTATTTATATATTTTTCAAAATATTATTCTTCTAGTTTTTGACATACAAAATAGCTATTTTAACGGACATATGATTGTAAGAATTTTAAGAAATTTATTAAAATGATAAAAGTAACTACATTGGTTAATACTATAAATAAAAAATTTAAGGGAGTTAAATTTAAATTGTGAAATGTCAAGGATTTTATTTGTAACTAACAAAAGTTCATGACATTATTTGTAACTAATCAAAGTTCAGGGGATATTTATGAAATTAGTAATTTATATAATATGTCATGTGTCATATGCTTATTTGACGTGGCAATTTCAGTTAACAGAATAACAATCAGTTAATAACAATAGGTTAATAAGATAAAAACAAAATGTCAGGAGGTTAAATTTAAATTTTGAAATATCAGGGGTTATATACAGCTGACCCAAAATTAATGAGGGTTTTATATAATTTAGCCTTTTGTTTTCATACAAAGATTTTAGTTTGATTCGGTACCATTAAGGTTTAATTTAGTTTTTATACTTTAAAATAAATATTGCAAATACTTTTCTTTTTTTTTTTACTGAGAAAAACTCGTGCTCAAAGTGGAAAAGATTTTTTGTTTTCATTTTGAGCATTGGTTTTTCTAGTCAAAGTGTATCTTATTTTTACCATGAACTTTTTTTGACATAAACAATTGAAATTAGGGGTGTGCAAATGGGTCCCCCCCCACCCCCGGTTTGGTGTTCGGTTAAAACTGAAATAACCAAACACCAAATTACATGTTTTTTCAACACCAAATCAGGTGATTGAAAAAACAGAATCGAATTTATTTCAATTCGATTTTTGGATTACTTTGGTGCTGGGCTTTTTTATTTTGAGCCTGTTGAATATGAGAATGCATGAAGAATATGAGAATACATGAAGTTTGAACAATTAAGAAACCATAAACAAGTCTGAATCAAACACAACTAGCCACCAACAATTAAACATTATATGATATAAAATAACTACATCTACTCGTCAACTGAACAGAAGCAACAATAATTCTATGTGTACATTGAGCTACATCAGAAACGACATCAACTGGAAATTTTAATTCCATATGTAGTCACAGAGCTACATCGAAAACAACTACAGCTCTAAACCATCACCACATCCAGCTTTACATGATCAAAAACAAGAAAGATATTGAAATCAAGATAATATTAAATTTCCTCCCTAACTTTCTAAGTGCAACCTGCAATTAAAACAGGGAAAAAAATAAAATAAAATGCAAAGAAATAAAATATTACAATAATAAAAATATATTGAAAAATTACTTGCAAATGTCGTGAAAGACCAAACTTTCTATAAAATGTAACAAAAATTTCTATGAAAATAACATCAGAGAACAAAAATTTCAGAAGAAGAAAGAAAGCAAGCAAGCTTTGTTTATAACTAAAATAAACTTCCAAATGAAGTTAAGAGATTCACTCAAGTGAGAGACGTGGCTGAGATCGATGGCTACAGAGGAGTGAAGGCGGCGGCGGCGGCGGCGGCGGTTGCCGATGGCTAATCAACAATGTAGCGAAGTGGGGAGGCAAGACTTGAGAAGTTGATATTGGCAGAGCATAGAGGAGGAAGACGAAGAAAGTGAAAATGAAAGTGACTAGGGTTTTCACTTTGAGTAGGAAGTGAAAAGGAAAATTAGTCAACAAGGTTAAACGTACGTGAAAGTGGCCAGCAGCATTTTTTTTGTTTTTAATAAACAAAGTTTTGAATAGCTGAAAGCCTGAAATGCAAAAAAAAAAAAAATAAATAAAACCACATCATTTAGCCTTAATTCTTGGTTATAACCGAATTAATCTTTACATAATCAAACATCGAAATAAGCTTGTTACGGACCGGCCCAACAGCCCAGATCCAGGCCACGGCCCAACCTTGCCTGGGAGCATAGTTGACAGGATAAGGTGAAGATATGAGATCCCAACAATATAGGATCTATCCTAACCATAATCCCGAGATACCAGCCCCTGATATCTCGGCCCTGGATATTGCTCACCAGGCCGGGATACTCGTACCGGACCCTCTATAAATACAGAGGAACGCTAATCAGGTGCACACGTTCTAATCTATGCTCTCTTTACCTTCTGTCACACAGAGCACACACACCACCCCCTGGCTTCACGCCTCCAAGTTTACTGCGAACTACGTGGACTTTGATCCCTTTAAAGGGTACGTAGGCTCTAGGCTTGACAACCTAGTCAAGTCCAATATATCTGTGTTCTTAGAACAGAACATTGGCGCCGTCCGTGGGGAGCTATAAACTTATATCCCCGTGACCATTGATGGCAAACACCAGAAGCCACAGCAGAAACCCACCGCAACCAGTTGGCGGAGACCCCCAAGCAAGCCAACCGCTGGCTGGACTCAATCAGCCGCAAGAGCAGCCGCGACGGGAAGATACTCCCGAAGGCCACGTGACCGACACGGCAACTTCCCCTCCCACAGACGATCATCCGCTGTTAGAAGCGCGCACGGAGGCTCTAACAAGAAACGTCCAGGCGGTCGAAGCCGACGTCCGAATTTTACGGAGGACACAAGAGTCATTACTTCAAAGGTTTGAGAATAAGGAGAAACGAGACCACCTCCAGCGAGAGGCAGATTTTGAAGCGTTTGGCCGTATGATCCGGGACGAGCTCGAACTCAATCGACGACATGAAAACCGTAGAAGGAATCATAGAAGAGGAAAAAGGGCTCCCGTGGACGATAGCAGTTCGTCGAGTAGCCCAGAACTGAGAGCCATACGCTGCGACAGCGGTGAACCACACGGTAGGACGAGTACAGGACGAGGTCGCCTACCATCTCAAGAAAATCGTGACGACCCAGGAGACCGGGATGACGGTTCTAACCGCAGCAATCGGATCAACAAAGAAGGCAGAGACCAAGAAGAGTGCCGCGTGGAGGACAGAACTCCCCGGACCCATAGATTACCTCGCCATGGATCTCCCTGGGAATATCGAATGAAGTATCTCTCGGAGTTTGGTAGATCCCCGTTCTCTAGGGAGGCGGCGACGGCCCGTTACCCAAAAAACTTCCACCTTGCCGACCTTCCGAAATATGATGGAACTCAAGATCCACAAAACCACCTTGAGGTTTTCGAAACACTCATGTGGGTCCAGTCAATTAATGGACCAGTTACCCAGTGTCTCTTCGCAGCCACTTTGATCGGGTTGGCACAAATGGCTGAGTTCACTCCTGGACAACTCCATCCGGAGTTTTGAAGACCTCGGACGAAAGTTCGAGCTGCATTTCGCCACCAGTAAAAAACAGCCGAAATCCGAATTCACGCTGAGTAAAGTGAGGCAAAAGAAGGGTGAGGCGCTACAAAAATACCTGGACCGGTTCCGCAACGTGGCAATGCAAGTTCGATCGTTATCCGAGGACGTCCACGTACACTACCTGGTCAACGGGCTAGATCCGTTATCAAGATTGGCCCAGAACTTATGCAAAATCTTGGTTTACACATTGACCGAGTTCTACACCCAGGCGAAGAAGTACTTGGAAGTGGAGCAAATGGAAGCGGCCAACGCCGACGAACCCGAACGGACGAGAACTATTTCGCCCGATGCAAGAGAGCGGGAAAACAAACAGAAGACCGAACCCCGAAGGCGAAACAGAGAGCCGGGCCAAACCCGACTGAGCCGACCACAAGGCCAAGTATGACAGCTATACTCCCTTGAACGCCCCTCGGTCGCAGGTGTGGAAAGAAGTAGCCCAGGCCGAGATGAGGCAGGTTGACAAGCCGAGGTCGATCAAAGGCCGCTCCAACACGGACCGAACCAAGTTCTGTACGTTTCACGACTACCACGGACATACCACCGATGAATGCTATGACCTCCGCGACGCCGTTGAAAAATTCATAAGGGAAGGGAAGCTACGTCAATATGTCATCAAGACCCAGGGAAGGACGAGCGGCAAACACAACCACCGCGGCCACACTAGAAGTCCGCCCAAGGAGACACGAAAGCCGGGAAAGAAGCAGAAGACCGCCTCTGACAACGAATTTCCCGACGTTGATTTCCAGTGCAACGTCGTCAGCGGAGGATTTAGAGGAGGCGGGGACACGGTGAGCCAACAGAAGAAATATCTCCACGAGGTCTTAACCGTCAGAGACCTCCCCAAGTTCAAGGACGATCTCGCCAGGCCGAAGCCGCCCACCTTAACTTTCACCAACGAAGAGCTAAGAGACGTCATACCCAGCCACTTGGATGGACTGGTGATCACCGGGACCTTGGTGAATTGCCGTGTCAAGAGGATCTTCGTGGATGCAGGGAGTTCGGCCGACATCATAAGCTGGGACGCCTATAAAAGGATGCACCTCGACAAAGAAGATCTCAAGCCGTGCAAGACCACCCTGATTGGATTCAACGGCGAGCAATCCTTTCCGAAGGGTTATATCGACCTCAGGCTAACCCTCGGGACAAAAGAAGTCTTCAAGTCTGAACGCGTGAGGTTCATAGTCACCGACTTCCGATCCCCGTACAACATCATCCTAGGCCGACCAATAATTCAAAACTGGGACATACTGGTATCTACCAAGCACCAGAAACTGAAGATGGTCAATGACAAAAACCAGCTGGTCGTCGTATCCGGAGACCAAAAGGAATCGCAGCAATGCTACTTCGAAGCCCTCCGGGTCGAGGAAGGAGGACCCTCATCTCCACCTCGGCTCGGATCCAACGAGACGATAACCGAGGTCGACAACAACAGGCACCCCCGACAGCCGGTTAACATGGTAGAGCTCGACCTTCGAGAGCAAGAAAACCCAAGACCCAAGCCGGAAGGAGAACTAAAGGAAGTAGCGCTAGGGACGGACCCATCCAAGACCGCCAAAATTGGTAGAGACATGAGGGACGACCTAAAAACACAGATGATCCACTTCCTCAGACAAAACCAAGATGTCTTCGCCTGGACCTCGGCTGAGATACCCGGCATTGACCCCCACTTCTGCTGCCACAAACTCGGCATATGGCCGGGATCGAGGCCAGTAGCACAGAAGAAGAGGAATATTGCTGACAACAGACAAAAGGCCCTCGAGAGCCACGTTGAAGAGCTCCTTGCGGCCGGCTTCATTCGAGAAGGTCAGTACACTACTTGGCTCTTAAACGTAGTCATGGTACTCAAGCCCAGCGGCAAATGGAGAGTGTGCGTTGACTACATGAATCTGAACAAGGCATGCCCGAAGGACTCCTACCCAATGCCCAACATCGACCAACTCGTGGACAACTCGGCCGGGTACCAGCTTCTCCCCTTCATGGATGCCTACTCCGGATACAATCAGATCGCCATGCATCCGAACGACCAGGAGAAAACCGCTTTCATGACGGACAAGGCAAACTACTTCTATAACGTCATGCCCTTTGGGTTGAAAAATGTCGGGGCCACCTATCAAAGGATGATGAACCAGGTATTCGAAGACCAGATCGGCCGCAACATAGAAGTCTACATAGACGACATGATTGAAAAGTCGAAACTACCAGAAGACCATATCTGGGACCTAGAACAGACGTTTGCAAAGTTAAAAAGACATCGAATCAGGTTGAACCCGGCCAAATGTGCCTTCGGAGTTCCGGCTGGAAAGTTCTTAGGCTTCATGTTGACCAACCAAGGAATTGAGGCCAACCCGGACAAATGCAAGGCCGTCTTGAAAATGCAGCCCCCGAGGAACAAGAAGGAGGTGCAGTAATTAACCGGCCGCCTTGCCGCCCTAACAAGGTTTCTACCGAAGTTGGCTAAGAAAGCACTGCCTTTCTTCAAGTTACTAAAGAAGGAAACCCGAGGCGGCTGGAACCCAGACTGCGATGCGGCCTTCGAAGAAATCAAGCGGTGTCTGGCAACCCCGCCGGTACTTACTAAATCGGATCCAGGGGAGACCTTGTTCCTGTACCTGTCAATCAGTGACGAAGCCGTCAGCGCCGCCTTAGTGAGAGAGGCCGAGACCGGACAAATGCCAATATACTTCATAAGCAAGGCTTTACAAAGCTCTGAACTCCGGTACCAGAAGCTAGAGAAAGTGGCCTTTGCCCTACTCACCGCGGCAAGAAGGCTCCGACCTTATTTTCAAGGACATCGGATAGTGGTGCGCACCAGCCAACCGATTCGGAAGATCCTCCACAAGCCAGACTTAGCGGGAAGAATGACCAACTGGGCCATTGAGCTGTCAGAGTTCGACATATCGTTCGAGGCCTGACAGGCGATCAAGTCACAGGCACTGGCGGACTTCATCAGGGAACTAACTCCGGTAATAACAAGTGACGGAACTTGGAAAGTCTACGTAGACGGATCCTCCAACGCTAAGGGCAGCGGTGCAGGAGTCATCGTCGAAAGCCCCCAAGGGGTCGCCACCGAGCACTCCCTCCAACTGAAGTTCCCGACCTCTAATAACCAAGCCGAGTACGAGGCTCTGTTGGCCGGACTACTCCAAGCAAGAGACAATGGGGCGCATCGAGTAAAGGTTTTAACCGACTCGCAGCTCGTCGCCGCACAAATCGACGGCAGCTACCAAGCGAAGGGCCCTCTAATGGTGAAATACCTGAACCGCGCCAAGGAGCTCATGGCCGAATTCGATGAAGTGACCGTCACCCATATCCTTAGAGAGGAGAATATGAGAGTCAACATCCTCTCCAAACTGGGAAGTACTAAGGGAACGGATAGTCACAGGACCGTGACCCAACAAAACCTGACTGAACCGAGCTGTGTCATGACCATCTCGGCAGGCTTTGACTGGAGGAAGCCGATAGAAGACTACCTCGAGAGGGGAATTATCCCCACTGACCCAACCGAGGCCAAAAATTTGTTCAAGGAGGCCGCTATCTACGCCATGGTCGATGATCAACTCTACAGAAAGGGACTTCATTGCCCGATGATGCGATGTCTAGGCGAACCCGAAGCAAAGTACGTGCTGGCCAAACTACACGAAGGAAGCAACGGCCACCACATGAGGGGCAAGGCTCTCGCCAGAAAGACACTACGTACCGGCTACTATTGGCATACCATGCAGCATGACGCCATGGAAACAGCCAAGAAGTGTGATAGTTGCCAGAAACACGCCAGGATCATATGGCCGCCGCCTACGGAGTTGAAAGGAATGCCAGCCCCCTGGCCCTTTTATAAATGGGGCATGGACATCCTAGGACCATTCAGACCGGCACAAGGGCAATGCAGATGACTCATCGTCGTAGTAGATTACTTCACCAAGTGGATCGAGGTAGAGCCACTGGCCACAATAACCTCGGCCAGGGTAATGAAATTCTTCCGGCACAACATCATCTCACGCTTCGGAATACCTACCGAGGTCGTCACGGGTAATGGGACCCAGTTCATGGACCAAAGGTTCCAAGCGTTAATGTCCAACCTGAACATTAAGCAACATTTCTCATCCGTGGAACACCCACAGTCAAATGGCCAGGCCGAATCCGCCAACAAGATCATCCTTGACGGACTCAAGAGGCACATGCTGCAAGCGGACACCAGCTGGACCGAGCAGCTGCACAGCGTTCTTTGGGGATACCGGACAAGCGTGCAATCTTTGACCAAGGAAACCCCATTCAGGCTAACTTATGGATGTAAAGCAATGATCCCGGTCGAAATCGGGCAGCCATCTTGGAGAAAGGTTAAAGCCAGACAAGAAGGGTAGGAGTCGAACGACGACGCCTTGAAGACCGACTTGGACCTCATAGACGAGATCCGAGTCATGGCTCACTGCCGGGAATTAGCCGCCAAGCAGCTACTCGCGGCTAAGTACAATAGAAAGGTCAGACCGCAGTCATTCAACCGGGGGAACCTCATACTCTGACGGGCCGACATAGGCAATAAGAATGCCAAGGACGGAAAGCTTGCGGCAAACTGGGAGAAATAATGTTTGATTTTTCATCAGATGACAGATAATAATCCCACCATCCTTTAAGTTGTCCAGTAAACCCAGAAACTAAAAGATTAGTTATCTCTGTATCTGAATAGTCACTTGTTGTTTGATAAGCAGTGCTTACCATGGTCATTTGTTGAAGAATTTGAAGGATATTTAACTCACTTTGTCCATCTATGTTCCACTCATAAATGTTGTTAGAATTGAAAGATTTGAAAGTTTGATCTTGACGTTCTTCAGTTAAAATATCTAAGGGACTGGCCCTTGGATAATATAACTTTGAAGATTTTTGAAAAATAGGTGAAGAAGATTTTTTCCAATGCTGATGGTTGATTTTAAAATCAGATTTTGAAGATTCAGTATCAGAAATTTTTTCAAAGTTCATAACTTGTTTTTCAGAAGAAGAAGCAGAAGGTGTGTTAGGAACAACTCTTTGTTTTAATTGAGTGAGAGGAGTTTGAAGATCAGTAGTAACTTGGTTTTGATGTTGCAAACTTTGGCCAATTTGCTTCATAAGATTTGCAGCATTATTTTTCTTTTGCAAACTTGCCTTAATCCTTGGATCAAGTTGGAAAGGTTTGAATAAAGGTTTGATTATGGATAGGGATTGATTTGTGGAAGTAGAAGGAATTTGTTGGGAAGGGGTTCTGGCAATGTGATCTCCAATAATTTGAAGATACTGATTGGTGTAATTGTTTTGTTCCATAAGACTTCTGATGTCTTTTGGACAAACAGGGTCTTCAGAGTTTCTAGTTTTGAAAGGAGAGGCGACGAGAGGATTTTGTTTACTATCCACAATACCAGGAATTTGATATGACCTTTTTGGAGGAACCTCTGAAGAAATAGTTTGTCCTTCAGATGTCTTCCATTCTCTTTTAGTCATATTGATTGTTTGTTTAAATGAATATTCTATTTTTTCTTGCAAAGCATAAGCTTCAAATCAATCAAAAAATGGAATATTCACTTTATACCTTTCAAGGAAACTGTAGAACTTTTCTTGGATTTGCTTTCGCATTAATCCTTTAAAATGTTCTAAAAACCAGTTTCTTTGCAAAGTATTTGATTCTGAGTAAAATTCCTTTTGCAAACTTCTTTATCAATTTGAAATTGTTTTTCAAGAAAACCAATCATTGGAGGTTCACCTTATTCAGTATATGACAGAGAGTCAATAGAATTTTGGTCATCCTCTCTTTGATAGTTTGCATGAGGAATTGTTCCCGAATTATTGATTCCTTGCATTGAGATGTTAGAAGGTAGATTAGAGGATAGTTGTTCATCCTCTGGTGGTGGTGGAGGATTATGTGGTGGAGGAATCTGTTGTTGTGGTAAAGGAGGATTATTAGTTTGTGGTGGAGGCAAATGAATGACCGAAGGAAGGGACCGTTCTGAAGGAAGAGATCGATCAGAGAAACTGGAATTCCTTGGTAATTCAGAATTTGCAGATCTGAAATCGTCATACCTGGAAGGTATGGATGAAGTAGAACTTCTGGGCTTGTCAAAAGCTATTCTAACAGATCCTGATTGAGTTTGAGAAATTCTACTGATTTGGGCTACAGATCTAGGAGCAGCTGGGGCAACCTTTTCCATAACCCAGTCTTCTGGAAGGGTAACTTCATTCCACATGATAGTTTTTGGAACTGTGATGTTTGTATTGGAATAATTAGTAAGAAAAACAACAGTCTGACCGTTGTTAGGAAGATTTTTGACATTTGAAACAGAAGAGTTTGAGACCTTATACTGTATTCTATATATTAGAGTAACAGATATAGATCCAGATTTCATGTTAAAACCATGAAGTTTAAGATTGAGTTTAAGGACATCAAGAATATTCTTGTCTCTTAAATCAACCGTTTGATTTGGGTAATAGTTGAAATAGACAGGTCCATTATGAAGTCCAAACTCGGCAGCAGCAAGAAGGGAATCTGCAAAATCAAAATGTCTTGCATCCCTAAGACAGACCAGACCAGAAGCATTAAGGCCTCGTCTAACAAGAGGTTTGAAAGCAACTTATACACATCCTATGTGTAAAAAGTTGTAGTCTGTTTTGTGTTTATGCATGAATCGTGGAGAGAAGAGGAAAAATTCCTCCTTCTCAGGTTGGATAGCAATGGATTCTTCAACAGTCTTGATCACATAATCAGACTTTTTCAACCATTGCTTTCTGTCAATAAAAACATCTCTGTTATTGATGACCGGAAGAGTCCAATCATCAACAGTTTGATTTATGTTTTTGAAATAAATTTCTTCATCAAAAATATTATTTGTAGAAGAATATGCTTCATCATTGTTTATGGAGGGATTTGAAGAAGAGAAAGAAGATGAGGAAGAAGAGGGACGTCGAGAAAAAGAACGGAAAATAGAAGACATAAAGCAAAATATAAAATAAAAAAGACAATAAAAGGCGCAGGAGAAACAACGAAAATAGTAAATAACAGCAAAAGAAACAATAATCGTAAATCTCCCTTCAATTAGTATCATTACCATTAGATTCCATAAAGGTATATTAATTAAAAATTTACTGAGATTTACCGATCTAAATATTTGGTTGGATATTCAATAGATCCCTTAGATCTGATGCTCCTTAAAGACAGAAAGTAAAAGTGATATAACATGTTAATTTTGAACGTCCGAACCCAGTCAGGTGAAACCTGTCCGTGGTTAAATCTGGACAGATCAAGAAGAACATCGTCGTTAAAGATCCTAAGCCAGCCATAAGGCGGCACTATGTGATGAAATTAACAACTAAATCAGTCCAGTTAACAACTATATCGGTACCCCGCTAATAACTATATCAGCCCCGTTAACAACTCCGTAAATTTTGAAGGACCTTTTCTGGAATTTTCAGGATCTTGGAGCCTTTTCTGGAATTTTTAGAATTTTGGGGCCTTTTCTGGAATTTTTTTTGGTAAAGAGGGCCTTAAAAAGGATTTTCCAAAGAAAAAAAAAGTAATTTATTCATCCAATACCTAGAAATAATGTGATTTTATATACATGTGTGTGTAGAGAGAGAGAATCAATTAGCACATATCAGTTTTTTGTGTGAATATTTTGAAATTCCAGCATTTGGATTATCTGTATTATTAAAAAATGGTGGAGAGATGGATGCTTTGTTCTGTTTATGTGTAATGCTTTTTATATATATATATATATATATACAAAAATTTTAGGAAAGTGTTTGGACTCACCCACAGTCCAAGGGCAGAGCGCTTGGAACACAGTCTACTGGGGATACTGGTCAGAGAATACACATGCCTCTACCTCTACCTAGCGCCTTGACCAACACAGAGATCGAGCCCCCTCCCTTAGAGTGAGGAAATCTGACCCCACGCCAGTTAAACCAAAAAAACGAAGGTTTGTTTATGTGTAATGCTGATGGGACACAACAACCTTTCATGTGCCCAATATCGCCCCTTCATGTAAATTCCATTTCTATTCATGCGCCTTTGTGATGTGAGTGCTCTCTGGCCCTTTCTTTTTTTAAAAAAAAATATATATATATATATATTATTATTATTCCTTCTCTCTTTTTTTGTATATATTATTTGTTTAATTCTTATTGGCTTATTTTTTCAACCCAAAAAGACACAATTCAAAGCAAATCCAATCCAATCTTGAGCTTTTTTCATGTCCTTGGAAATATCATTTCATCTTTAACTTTACGACCTTCCCATCCCATACAACAAAGTAATAGAAGTGGTTGGACAATTTGAACTCCTGCATAAAAGTACCAGAATATCATTCCATTTTTTAGTGAAATTTTTATCTATGACTATGAATTAATATATTTTATGTCAGTAATGGAAAAATGGATTTTCTATTGACTTTTATATTGACATTTTTTCCCTCACATATCAATTAAAAAAAGTTATTTGATGGTGAAATTTTACATCTTATAACTTCTTGATTAAGAGAAGTGAAAAAGAAATTTATAAATATACTAAGGAGATATTAATAAAAATATTGAATAAGTAAGACTTACAAAATAAAATATAATAGGTTATAATCTAAATTTTATCATTTAATAATTGATCAAAAAATTAGTAAATACATTACTACTAGCTAGCATTTTAGAAAGAATTAATTCATTAATCCTTACTGTTTATATCAATAATTCTTAAATGGGTGCTCATAATTTAAATTTGTTTAAAAGATGATAAATTAGGAAGTTTACGAAGTTAGTCCCTAAAAAATCAAACATTTTCTTTCAACCCCACCAGGAGATGTTGAAAGAAATGACAAGGCAAACATTTTAGACGAAGCATGGTGCTCACACACAAGTGAATGAGCATGACACGTGGACACCGTGTGGCCCATTAGGAGCGGCAAAGAATATCTCCATTGTTTATTGTCTCAATTTACTCTCTATTACTTCAAAATGGTGCCGTTTTGATTAGATAGAATCTCAGCCATTGATTCCCCAATATGATCCCACACATTCATTTGTAAACCTAGTCCTAGAGGGAACAGATTTCTTAAGAATCTTTTCTCTCATTTTCTTCTTAGAATCCTATTTCCATCTTTAGATGAAAAAATGGACGGTTCAAATTTGATATTTTCTAAAACAATGATATAGTGTTTTATAAATTAATTTTTTTTATTAATCTTGTTGTATTACAGGTATAAATTGTGTAGATCGTGATTTAATAGTTAAGTTTATTTTTTTATGTTCAAAATAATAGTTTTATAAAATATTAAAGCTGAACCATCTATTTTTTTAAATCTGAAGGTAGAGATTTTTTTTTGCTCAAAAGGAATACTTGCATTACCATACCAAATAACCGAAGTACAACAATCATACTAGGAGTACAAGTAGCAGCTAAAGCAAAGCAAAGACAATAACAGAATAGAAATGAAACAAGTACAACGAAGAACAAACCAAGGAAATAACACAACTACTCCCCAACTACTACATGGTTGGAAGACAGAGTATCATTCATATCACCAAAAGCCTCCTGAACATCCAAAGTTAGCAGAGAAGACAAAGAAAGTGTTGGTTCTGGAACCCACCCCACAGGGTATACCTCCTTAATAGCATTTGCTGCAAGAGAATCAGCAACTCGGTTACCCTTTCGCAAAGTAAAGGATAGAGAGAACCCAACCCTGTCAGCCAAGAGACATATAATATCATGAATAATACCCCTACACCTCCAATCACATAAAGCAGGAGAAATAGACTTAACGCAAGATAGCAAAGAAAGACAATCAGTTTCAAAAATGACTTTATCGTGACCTAAGTCAATTGCTAACAATAGTGCCCTTTTAAGAGCCAAAGCTTCCGTCATAAAGGCCGAGATAGATTTTACTTTGTCCACAAAACCCCACCTAAAGTGGCCCAGGTAATCACGACAGACCACCCCAACCGCAGCAAACTCGCTACCAGTCACAAAGGCCCCATCAGAATTTATTTTCAGGGAGTTAGGCTCAGGTGGAATCCAATGTGAGGGAGCCATAGACGACTCATTTCACAAACTCATCTTCATGTTCGAGCTTTCCAAGCAAGACCAAAAGTCACCATTACTCTTCTTGGCTAGTTCTATGACAACAAAGGGATTTGGATCCATATGATTAAAAACTTTATCATTCCTTTGTTTCCATATAAACCAAAGTATCCAGCAGATAAGGGAGACCTCAAAGGAAGACAGGGTAGACGAGCCAAGGATTAACAGCCACCAGGCATTGAAGTTAGTCACATCGGTCACGTCGAATCTAGCGCCTAATGAGCATCCAAACCATACACAGCGGGTCCAGGGACAATGAAAGAAGAGGTGCTCAAGGGTTTCTTCAGCCTCGTCACAGACCGAGCAGAGATTCACCTGTAACCTTTTCCTATAAAAGAGAGCAGCATTAGTGGGGAGAGCATTATTGAGAATCCGCCAAATGAAGTGCTGAACACGCGGAATAGTTTTAAGTTTCCAAATAGATTTCCAACAATTTTGAGAAACCACTAACGAGGGCCCCGCTCTACCAGAAAGAGGTGGACTTTTGGCCTTCCCAACATGATAACCCATTTTGACCATGTAATCTCCATTCTTCGCCTTGGTCCATATAAGCTTATCCTTCAACCCATTCGTAGGAATAGGAATCTCCCTAATTGCACATTTAACATCATGAGGAAGATATTGAGATATGGGAGAGAGGTCCCACGAACCATCAACAATAAGATCACTGACCCTCCCATGCTTCACAAACCAATCCTCGCTATCCTGGGGTTTTGCAGGGAACGAAACACCCGGAACCCAGTTAACACCCCAAATACTAATATCTTGACCTGTCCCCACATCCCATCGAAGATCGTCCTTAAGAAACTCTCGGCCCATCAGAATACTAGACCAAACCCATGATGCTCTACCACCCTTCTTTGCCTCCGCAAAGCCCATCTCGGGAAAGTAAACACTCTTGAGCACCACAGCCCATAAATCATTGGGTCTAGAGAAAAGTCTCCATGCAGTTTTAGCAAGCATAGCATCGTTCATAATGCTTAAATCACGAAAACCCATACCTCCCTGACTTTTCCCTAGTGTTAACCAGTCTCAAGCCTTCCAATGTGTCTTGCTGCCAAAAGCACTACCATCCCACCAGAAATTTGCAGTAAGGCTATGAATTTCCTTGCAAGTCTTAAGTGGAAATTTGAAAATATTCATCGGGTATATAGGGATCGCTTGGATGACCGCTTTAATCATAACTTCCCGACCTGCAAATGAAAGAAGAGATTGACCCCACCCTTGAAGTTTCTTTGTGACACGTTCCCTGATATAGGCTAGAGCCTGATGTTTGGTCTTCCCCCAAACACTTGGAATGCCAAGGTACTTACCAGGATCCTCGGTGACTGGAATGCCTAGAATACTCCCAACAGTGGCCCTGACACTCACAGGGGTATTAGCAGAGAAGAAGATACTGGATTCATCCAGATTGATTACCTGACTAGAAGCTGCACAATATTGATGCAGGATCGACTTCAACTGAGTACAGTTCTCCCGACTCGCATTCATATAAAAAAGGGCATCATCAGCGAAAAAACTATGAGTAAGAGCCGGGCAGCTATTGCTTAATTTGATCCCTCTAATCAATTTTGCCTCTTGACACGAAGAAACCATAAGGGAAAGAACCTCAGCCACAAGAATAAACAGGTAGGGTGAGAGCAGATCCCCTTGTCGTAATCCACGGCTAGGGGTAAAGGAGCTAACAGATTCTCCAGATAAGCAAATGCTCAATCGCACCAAGCGCACACATTTCATAACCAGGGAGACCCACTACACACAGAATCCAAAGCGAAGAAGCACCTGTTCTAGAAAATTCCATTCAATCCTGTCATAAGCCTTACTCATGTCCACTTTAAGGGAGAATTCAAATTTGTCACTCTCCTTTTTCCTCCGAAGATAGTGGTACACCTCATGAGCAATGATAATATTATCTTGAATACACCGGCCTGGAACAAAAGCACCCTGATTCTAAGAAATACATCCATCCAGCAAGGGCTTCATTCTGTTCGAGAGGAGCTTAGAAATGATCTTGTAAGAGAAATTACATAGTCCTATAGGCCGGAAGTGAGCTACATGCTTAGGCTTGTCAACCTTTGGGATCAAGGTAATGTTCGTCTCATTCAACTGATCTAAGTCAGCTTTCCCTGCAAAAAAGTCCTGTACCAAAGTACAAACAGAGTCACTAATTTCAGACCAAACATTATGATAAAACATACCAGAGAAGCCATCCGGTCCAGGGGCTTTGGAACCCCCCAGGCTGAAAGCTGCTAATTTTATCTCCTCCCTGGTAATAGGCAACATGAGTTTCCGATTCATCTCCGCCGAGATCTTACTATCAACAAAAGCTAGGACAGGATCTAAATCATTGGGATCCGAGGAAGAAAATAGGGTCTGAAAAAAGTTCGAAATATGATCAAAGATGGCATCCCTCTCCATCATCCAATGACCCTCATCATCCCTGAGGCTGAGGATGTTATTACGCTGCCTCCTTTTAATTGTAGACAGATGGAAGAAGCGAGAATTCTTGTCTCCCACAGTAAACCAATTCACTCGGGAACGCTGCCACCAAAATTGTTTCTCTAATGCAAATAAACGATCCAAGGCAATTGTGGCCACAGTAATGGAGCGAGTAGTCTCAGCATTTCGACTCCCTGAGGATAGGAAGGCTATGTGGGCTTTCAGATCTTCAATCTTTTTTGCATTATTTGGGAACTCCTTCTTGCTCCATTTCACCAGATCCTCCTTACACCTTTCTAGGTGACCAACTAAGGCATTAGAGGCAGAGGAGCTCTCCCCAATCACCGACCGCCAACTATCCTTAACAACCTGAAGAAAATTAACATGGGTAGACCAAGCAGCTTCGAAACGAAAAGCCCGCTTCCTGCGTCTATAATCAGGTATACATTGGATAAAAAGCAAATGATGGTCTGAACCTTGAGGATCAATATGAAAAACCTGAATATTAGGGAATTGCTCCCTAAGCAAAGGATTACCAACAGCACGATCAATACGTTCCTTAATCAATTCCCAAGTGAATCGGTACCCATTAAAGCCCAAGTCATCCAAGTTACAATCAGCTAGGAAACATTGAAATTTAACAATCTTCCTCCAAGCCCGGTCCCTCCCACCACTCTTTTCCGATTGAGAGAGAATATCATTGAAGTCCCCCAAGCACGACCAAGATTCCTCAATATTCCTACCTATCCTCCTCACCTCCTGCCAACACAGGGACCTCATCCCCTCATCTGTGGGACCATATATAAAGGTAATATAAGTAGGAGAAGCTAGATCTCCAGCATCAATACGAGTATGCAAAATATTAGAGGTTGAGAAAAGAATATTTACCTTAATTGTGTCAACCCACCAAAGTGCAAGGCCTCCACTCAATCCCACCGGGTCCACCAGCCATTCCTCATTAAAGCCGCAATGTCTTCTTATCTTTCTCATGTATCTAGCCTTTTGCTTTGTCTCCATTAAGAACACTATATGGGGTTTTTTCCGGAAGCATTCATGCTTCAAGTTCTTGGCTGTCAAGGCAACCCAAAGACCTTGACAGTTCCAGGCTAAAATATTCATGGCGCACCGGTGGTTGGTCCCATCCAACCACCGGCTTTTTGAGAGGAAGAAATAGATTGATTCTCATTAATACCATCCCTACCATTGAGCCACTCTACTGGAAAGTCGATTTCCTCACCAATTAAAGCACCGTCCTTTGGCTCTATTTGTAGCACTGGCTGCGAATAGAGGATTTCAACCTTCGAAAATTCTTCCTTTGACCACGCTGCTTCTGCTTAACTGGGGAACAATCAAGTGTTGGAATTATTTGATCTTCAAAAGAGAGCTTCCTTTGTCTTTTAGATCCAGCTGAGCCCTCCAAGTCTTCAATGTGGCGTTTTAAATGGCAGCTGTTGAGGGACTTAGAAATTGCAGAAATGGGAGAAAGCCCAATAAAAGGAATCAAGCTTGTTTGAGTAGTTTCAGGTTCAGAAGGAAATTCTACATGATAGCCCAAGCCCTCTTCAGAACCCGTTGGACTCTCCTTCACTAACTCACCAAAGCCCTCGGTTTGGGCCTTTCCCACCGCCAGCCCATCATGGTTAGAGTCACGCCCACCTTCCATATCCCCTGGACTCTCCACACCATTAGCAACATATGCCATATTTTCAAAAGGAGCCACTAGCAGAACATGTGATGCCATGTCATCATCAGCATTAAATACATTATGGTCAACTGAAGCAACCTTGTCTCCTCCCAAGTCACTATCCGCCGAATTCCCCAGCGCCGAATGATCATCAGAATCCTTGCCCAATTGAAAAAGCTCTTGACATATCAGATCACGAGGATCTGGTTTCATCACCACTGGACTCTCCTCTTCCGGCATCCAGCTCCGTCGCGACATCAGGTTCGGTGACCTGCCTTCCAAGAATTTAGCCTCGCACCACGCTGCATTACAAACCTCCACGGCATCTTCGATAGTACGCAGACCAGCGATACTAAGCCAGCTGCCAAAATCCTTTGCTGCATCTTCACCCGAATTCCTTCTAACAGGGAGTTTACATCCACGGTCTTTGTGTCCAATACAACCACAGTTGTAACAGAAGTCTGGCAACCTCTCGTATTTAACGGTGACCCAAGCAGGGGCCTTCTGAGCACGTGGAACCCAAAATCCTGGGTTCAAAGGTTCCTTCAGATTTAGAAGAGTCCGAACACGGATAATTCCTCTCCCTAACCGCCCCTTAATCCTTGGCTTCTCATACATAACAGATTCACCTATAGCATTGCCAAGAGTTTTTGCATTAGCATCTTCAAAAGCTTCAAGAGGGAGGCCATGGAACTGAACCCAAAAAGGTGCTTCCCCGAAGTTGACATCCTCAAGGACCATAAACTCTTCCCAAACTTGAAGATTGAGAAGGCATCCCTGAATCGACCAAGGCCTCCCCACAAGAACACGAGCATAATCTTTTACATGATGGAATCTAAAAAGAAAGGTGAGTTGGCCACGATCCAAGTCATGTATTTCCATTTCATCATCTAAGTTCCAACTTTTTTTGATCATGGAGATCACAGTTGGGATATTCAAGTTTTTGCTGGATATAATTTTCCCCACAAGAGTGCCTCCACCTTGCTCCGCGCTTCTGTCCAACGTCAAAACCACCTGTTTCCGAGTCATTGAGCCACTACTCTGACCTTCCGCCATACCTCCAGTCACCTCGATGAAACACACACCCCTTTGGACCACACAACACCTTAGAAGAAGAGAAACAAAGACACACACACACAGAGAAAATATCACTCAGAGAGAAGGAAAGAAGATTAAGAAGTCAACGTTCAAATAACAGTGACCAGGGGGTTTCACATAAACCAGCATAACCCTCACAGAGAAGAGAGGAGGCTCTCACAAAGGAGAGAGAAAACCCAAAATATGGAAATATAAGTTCATGGCCAACTTAATATGAGGGTAGAGATCAGATACTAAGAAAAAGGGTTCTGAGAGAATCTAAATCTTCCTAGAGCATATGTGCCTGACTCGAACATGAACCTTGCTTCTCTCCCATATCAGCGTCTCCGGCTTCCTGTACATCTTGTTTTCTGACAAAGGCTGTGGCGCATCTCCAGCTTCATCTCCAAACAATCAGAAGAAGCTTCCAACGATGAATAGTTGAATATTCTTCACAAGAGAACAAAAGGCACACGGCAGCTGACACACATGCTTCTCTCTAGGACTTGGTTTACAAATGAAAGGCCAGGATCATGTTAAAGGATCAATGGTTGATATTCCATTTAATCAAAACGGCATAATTTTAAAGCAATGGAGAGGAAATAGAGACCCTAAACAATGGAGAAATTCAGTGTTCAAAAAAACAAATGGAGAAATTCTTTTCCAAATGAAGAGAAGGAGGCCATTGGCAACAAGTATCAAGCGACTAGCATAGTGCATCTCAAATTTAAAGTGTCAATATAATTTATTTTAAATAATTCTTCGTGATACACAATAAATATGTAGAAGGAATTTATTCTCTTAAAGTTTTTTAAAAAAAAAATCGTTGATTCTAAATTTTCCCAAACACTCATAAAAAAGGATCAAAATAATAGGGCCTTTAGATTTTTTACTTTGTAACTATCGAACATCATATGTTTTTTTTTTAAAAAAAACAATTACAACAATTGTGGGGAAAGTAAAGAAAATAGTAAAAATTAAAATGATTAATTTTTCAAGAAAATACCACTTAAAGGAAACTGGCCTAGAGGTGATGCATATCCAACAACATGGGAAGTTTGTGACTTTGTTTTATTTGCTTGAGTATTGAGGTGGAGGCCCAACGCAAGCAATGGATTTTGAGGAATTTTTTTTATATGGCCCAAAACCACTATTAATGAAAGCCCATATAAAAGCTTTTAGGTATGACCCTTTTTAACCGACAGGAATTGAATTGAGTTTTTTTTTTTGCTCGAGGAATTGAATTGAGTTTACCGAAAGGAACTAATCCGTTAAGAGAGATGCACATATTTAATGTTCTACAATATCATTTTTTGGCTCCAATTATTTCAAACTCCAATTGAACAGAGAAACAAAAACTTAAGAACCAATTAATGTTCACACTTGGCATAATTAGCAAAGTCAATAGTGGTGTGTTAGCCTCGAAGATAGTCACAACAACACACTCTACTATAATAAAACGAGGTCATTAATATTTGAGTGTCTTGTTGATTTTGAGGAAGATGACCCTCTAACACATTTCAACTCTATATGTCATAATGAATCGAAGCCAACCAATGATATAAAATAAAGTGATAGCCGTTGGATTCTTGTTTAAGTGATGAGCAAAATAAGATGAATAAATATTTGAAACATCAGATGCCACGTGGAGCATAGATCCGATTTCCGTGCTCACGAGCAAGGAGAGCTCCTCCCTTAGGGAAATATTTAAACGATCCAGATTTTATTCGTTTTTACTTTTTTATTTCTTATTAAAAAAAATATTTTAATGGGTGAATTAACATTTTTGAAAAAAAAATGATTTTTCTAAAAAAAAAATTTGAAATATGAACTGTTAAGATTTCATCTAGATTGTTCAGATGCGTGGAGCATATCACACGTGGCAGACAAAGGACGGGGAAAGATCAGATGGAGGGACGAGTGAAGGAGATAAATGGCAAATGGCGATGAATAGATGAGTGCCATAACGACGAAGGCAAACGGCAGGGCCTTCCTCTGCCGTCTTATTTGGCCTTCTTTAAATACTTTCTTCCCCTACAATTTGTTTTTCTTTTCTTTTCTTTTCTTTTTTTTTTTTTTTAAAAATCTCTTTCTCCATCATCTCCCATTTTTAGGGTTAATTAATATTACAAGACAAAAATTTTAACAATAGAAAATTGAAGAACCAGCGTGACATCAAGCTGATTAATCATGGATAATTAATTATATAGATAACACGAATGGCACCACTTGGTAATTAACTATAGGAAATTAAATTACTCAAAATAATTTGTCCATTCAAACAACACAGACATATACACGCGACGCCTAAATCCTAATTTACCTTTTTAATATTAAAAAAAAACTTAAACCAACTTGTCACGATCACAATTCAAAAACAACAATAAAGAATGAATCTGTTATGAAAAGTAGGAAAATATAAAAGATGAAGAGGATAAGAGAAAATAAGGAGTTCTCGTTCACTTCATTATCATAAAATGGTGTATACTATCATCTATTTGTAAGACAACAATATTGAAGACTAACCTAAAGAGTTACAAGTATATAAAGCAATATAATATTGCAATGGAAGGTTATAAGGAGAAACTCTTCAATTGGAGAGTTATAGGGTATAATGACACCTTAACCTTATGAGATGGAATCCTGAGAAACATATGACAATGAACATTCACACTTCATAATATTTATAACACTCCCGCTTAAATATTCATAAATAAATATTGTTCCTCATAAAAATTTTATGAGGAAAAATCCAATGGGATAAAACCCTAATAACAAAATCCAATGGGATAAAATTTTACTCCCCACATGGTCTTTACTCCCCCTGATGATAATATCATATTTACTTCCCCTGATAACAATATCAATTTTACGCCTCTGATGACAACATTACTTCCAATGTATTTTTGAGCATATCTTTCTTCTAGCCGTCAAATTATGAATGATGTATTATCACCAAAAGTTCTATTGAAATGTACTCCTTTAACATATCTTTTGGATATGTTAAAATATCAGTACAGTTTGCATTTATATTATTCATTGCGGAAAAAATAAAGGAAAATTATAATGAAAATCACCAAAATATATCTTGTATCCACATATTCAATTGTTCTAAACAAAATAATATCATATAAAATGTTCATAGGACTATTACACCAAATCTCATTTTTGTTTCCAATGTACACTTGCAAGAACTAATTTTTAGAGAAAATTACATTTAAATACCATTTGAATTTGTAAAACCACCAAATGCCTGTTAAATTTGTTAAAGAGCTTAAAAGTACCAAGGACCATATAGGGATTTCCAAATTCGTGTGAATTTACCTTTTTGCCCTTAATTTTTAAATAAATAAATACGAAAATGACCCTCACCGAAGGGTCACCGCGCCGGCCGCCGAAAGACTTCAATGGCATTTACAAGTTTTTCAATGGTAGTTACAATTTTGTTCTTGAGGTTTGCCATTTTTGTCTTCGAGGGAACAACAAATAAAAGTGAATTATTACAAATCTTTCAATGGCATACACAAGTTTCTCAATGGTAGTTACAAGTTTGTTCTTGAGGTTTACTATTTTTATCTCTGAAGGAACAACAGATAAAAATGCAATTATAACAAATCATTCAATGACATTTACAAGTTTTTCAATAGCATTTACGGATTTGTGCTTAAGAGTTACCATTTTTGTCTCTAAGGGAACAACAAATAAAAGTGCAATTATAACAAATCTTTCAATAACAATTACCAATTCTTCAATGACAATTACCAATTCTTCAATGATATTTACAAGTTCAGTAATAAGATTTACAAGAGTGTTTGTTGGTGGAAAAAAAATGTTAAGAAGAATATATATATATATATATATATATATATATATATATATATATTTGTTAATGCATATTAAAGGAATCAAATGGCCCAATAGTTGGGCCACTTGGCCCCTATGAAAGTGGGGTGGGTTCGATTCCCACCTACCTCACTTTCATTGAATCTTTTTTTTTAAAAAAAAAAAACACTACCGGATTTTGGGCTACCGATGGCCAAAGCCTAGGCTTCGGCAGCCGGTGCAGTGGCCCTCCAGAGAGAATCATTTTTTATATATTTATTTAAAAACTAAGGGTAAAAGGGTAAATTCACCCGAATTTGAAAATCTCTATATGGTCCTTGGTACCTTTAAGTCCTTTAACAAATTTAACAAACATTTGGGGGTTTTGCAAATTTAAATGGTATTTAAATGTAATTTTTCCTAATTTTTATCAACAAAATCGTAATATATACAATATTAGCATGATAAATAAATATTCTCATAAAAGATAAGGTCCCTCTTGATCATTAAATTCAATATATCTTTACAAGAAAATTTATCGTGGTAAAAATATAGGATTTTGAAATCATTGATACATTTGATAACTCGATCTATAAGTTAAGTAAAATATAAAATTATTCATTTTCCAATATATTTTTCAATCAATTATATATGATTGAACTATTTTCAAACTCATATAACATTTTTTATATATAATGATTTTCTTGTATATGCTTCTAGAATTTTAAATCCTTCAAGGATTCTTATATAAATTTCACTATTTAATGAGCTATATGAATAGGTTGTGTTACGGACCGGCCCAAAGGCCCAAATCCATAGTGCGGCCCCGGGACGAATAGGTCGGTATCATAACAAACCCGATCTATCAACATCATGAAGAGAATCCAGATCATATCCATATCCCAAGATACTTGCCCCTAATATCTCGCTAGGCCAAGATATTCGCCTCGGACACCTCTATAAATACAAAGGTTACTAACTAGGTGCACACATTCTAATTCACCATATTCCTTCTGTCACACAGAGAGCACACACCACCCCTCTGGCTAACGCCACCGAGTGTATCGAACTACGTGGACTTTAATCCCTTCAAAGGGTACGTAGGCTCTAGGCTTGACACCTAGTCAAGTCCAATCAATCTTGTTCCCAGAACAAAACATTGGCGCCTACGTGGGGACCTTAAACTTCTATCCCCATGACCATCGATGGCGAATACCAGAAGCCACAGCAGAAATCATCAATCCGAGCAACCGCAGAATGAGAGCACTTCGCAGCTTAGTCAACCTCAGGCTTTGTCGAGTCATCCTCCTCACGAAAACACTCCAGAGGGCCACGTAACGGACACGGCGACCTCGTCACCCTCAACTGACCTGCCATTAAGGGACATTGCAAAGGAGGCCCTGACTCCCACCGCCCCAGTACCGGACGGTCAAGCACTAGACGCCGACGCCCATATCATACGGAGAACGCAAGAGTTGATGCTTCAGAGATTTGAAAACAAAGAAAAACGTGACGACCTCCAACGCCGGGAAGATTTTCACGCCATTGAAGAAATGATAGCAGATAAGATCGAAAGCCTGTTGCGAGGTGGAAACCGGAAGAGCTCTCGAAAAGGAAAGGAGATAATAGCCTCGAATAGCAGCAGTCCGCCAAGCAGCCCGGATCTAAAACGTCGGACTCCCCGCAAGACGGAGGAGAAAGCGAGAACTAGGCGAGAACCCCAATCGGCCTCGGCATCAAAGAAAGAACGCTTATCAAAGATTGTAAACAGAGGGGACCGAGGGGATCGAGGCCGCGAAGGTAACCGAGACAGCGACAAAGATCGAGACTCAGACGAGGATCAGAATTCTGATGAACACCGAGAGATAACTAGAACACCTCGGTCACGTGGTTCCCCAAAGGAGTACAGAATGAAGTATTTGGCTGGATCTGGCGGAACCCCATTCTCTAGAGCAACGGCCACGGCCCCCTACCCCAAGAATTTTGATTTGGCCGATCTACCGAAATATGATGGGACCCAGGATCCGCGTAACCACCTTGAGATATTTGAGAAGCTGATGTGGGTTCGGTCAATTGAGGGCCCAGTTATTTTACGACTCTTCTCCGCCACGTTGACCGGACCGGCGCACAAATGGCTGAGTTCTCTACCGGATAATTCCATTCGGAATTTTGAAGACTTGGGGCGTAAATTCGAATTACACTTTGCCACTAACAAAAAACAGCCAAAGTTGCAGTTCGCGTTGAGTAAAGTAAAACAGAAGAAAGGTGAGACGCTGCAAAGGTACCTGGACCGGTTCAGAGACATGGCAATGCAAGTACGCTCATTGTCCGAAGATGTCCATGTACATTGTCTCGTCAACGGTCTCGACCCATCCTCACGCCTGGCAAGAAACCTGTGCAAAAATCGAGTCTACACACTGACTGAGTTCTACACCAAGGCGAAGCAATACCTAGACGTCGAGCAAATGGAGATCGCTGACGCAGACGAACCCGAAAAGGTGAGGAACTTGTCTCCCAACGTAAGGGATCGGACGGACAAGTAGAAGGCGGAGCCCTGACGACGCATCCGAGACAACCGGCCAAGCATAGATTGAATTTCCTATACATGATTTAGTGCATTGCATGTGATCATTGAGCTTACAGGTTGGAAATCGAAATTTTTAAAAGCTGAAAAACAGAACGCAAGCTACTGTTGTCTGAATTTAAGGATAACAGTCAAATGCTATCATAAAAGGGTGCTTAAATCCTATAATCTTCACATTGATAGTAATGTATGTGATTTACGGTTCTGTTTTTGGCCATAATCGAACCTAAGCCCCTGTTTTGTTGAAGTTTATATTAATTTATCCTTTAAAAAAAAAACAAAAGTGCAAGAATAAGGAATAGGTGCATTTCATAGACCCCTGTTCGGCCAGCCCTGTATAAGCATGAAGGAGATGAACTTTTCAAAACTAAAGGTTTCCACTGGACTAAGAATTAACACAGCAACGCAGAAACACAGAAAAACCACAAAATTCATATTGCTCTGTACGTTCTATGAAACGCAGATTAAAGGAACAAAAGGATGAACACAGCAATGAATCGAACATTAATAGAAGCTATCGACCTGACCACACACCTCGGCGTCGCTGCTAATAAGAATGCAGAACAATCTCGGAGCCTCCGTTATCATCGCTTTTAGCCACCGCTATCATCGCTGGGATGAACCCTAGCTCACCATTTCCTACCGAATCGATCGAGCTTCAACCACCGCATGAAGCACTGTAGCTCGCCATTTTCTTCTTCACTCACTCAATTTTCTTCCTCGCTCGATTTACCCGATTTGCTGGCCGATGGCGATAGTGGGTTCACTTTTCTGGTTCTCCTTCTCAATCCCCATCGCAGGTTTCTGTCTTCAGCTTTCAGTGTTTTAATGTGCCTTTTTTTTCTTTTTCATTGTTTCCCTATCAGCATTTATTCACACACGTGGCAAAACTTAATAGCAAGTTAGTGATCAGTTTTTCCCCAAACGGTAAGTGGCACTTTTGCTCCCAAAAACTAACCTTGTGTGTATTTTTGCTCCAATTAAAAGGTTGTGGTGCTGGATGCTCCCTAAGGTAAAGGTTATGTGTAAAAACGCTCCTTTTCCCAAAGATAAATAACAAACAAAATAAACAACATAAAATATAGTGTGGAAATGAGAAAGTTAGAGAGTAGAAGAAATAGAAAACTAGACCATAGGCCTTCTAAGTAGGGATAGAATAGGCCAGATCAGGCTTTGGCTAAACAGGCCTGAGCCTGTAATAGGGGTAGAAGGTCTGAGCTTGGGCCTGAGCCTGAATGTAGGCTTTTTTTAAGACTTAAACCTGAGCCTTTGTAAAGTCTGATCGAGCCTGAAGCCTTTTTAAATGCCTATTTATAATGCAAACCTTTAAAAGGCCTTATATTGTAGGCCTTAGAGGTCATAAATAGGCTTTGTACGCTTTGAGCTTATCAAAAACTATATAAATGTAGGTTTTGAGTAGAATATAAGAATGAAAAACAATAAATATTATATTATTTATATTATATAAATATAATTATATTTATTTGATGTGTAAATAGGCCAGTTCTGAAGGCTTACAGGCCAGACCTTAACTAAATAGGCCTGACTTATTTACACATTTAAGCCTTTAAATAGGCCTTGGTCTAGCCTTTTTAATAAATCGGTGGGCCAAACCAGGTCCTAAACAGGCCAGACTGTAGGCCGCCTGATAGAGGCCTAGGCTATTTCCACCTCTACTTCTAAGTGAACTCATACTGATAATGTGTTATGAAAATCAGAAAAATATAAAAGATGAAGAAGGAGGGAGATGAAGAGGATGAGGGAAAGTTGGAGAGATTGAAAATAAGGAGTTCTCATCCACTTCATTATCATAAATGGTTTATATTATCATCTATTTATAGGACTCCAACATTGAAGACTAACCTAAAGAGTTACAAGTATATAAAGTAACTTCTTCGGTCCTAAACATAAGATATAGTTTATTACAAACGATATCCTATATTTAAGACTGGAGGTAGTATAATTGTACAATGAAGGTTATGGGGAATAAATACAAAAAACTCTTTTAGGATATGATGACACATTAACCTTATAAAATGGAATCCTAAGAGATTGTTTGGCAATCAACATCCACGCTTCATAATATTTATGACAGAATCTGGATTTTGCTTTTGGTACATGAGCTAGGTTTAGACGACTTGAGTGGCACCACTTGATGCCAAAACGGCATTGTGATGAGTAGTATCGTCAGAATATATACTCAACTTCTCTCCATCGCCCCACAACGCATAAGCTTCTTCTCCGTGGACGGCGTCGTCTCCGATCAACAGTTCCTCCTCCGACATCCTCAGAGGAATTATGAACTTTATGAAAACACAGATAATGGATGTCACCACTATGTTCCAACCTACAATGAACAGCCCTCCCGCTATTTGTTTCAGGATCTGGACTCCGCCAGAGCCGCCGTACACGCCTCCTCTTGAGTTGGTTACGGCGAGGAAGAGAGCACTCAGGTGAGGCTCCGCGAAGAGACCAGTGAGGATGCCGCCAAGAAGTCCGGCAACGGCGTGAGTGTGGAAGACGGCGAGGGTGTCGTCGACCATTTGGAATATTTTGAGCTTCTTGCCTAATATCATCATGCTGAACCATGGAACACTGCCTGATAAAACTCCCATCACTATGGCTGCCCATCCTTGTACGAGACCTATAATGCATCACAATCAACAATTCACATAAAATTCCCAGAAGATGAATGTTGTACCTCATTATGCTCCTCTTCCCAATCACCATTGAGGGGTGATTGTTTGTAGTTCTTGTTTTATTTGTGTGTATTCTGTTTTTGTTTGTAATTCCTGGACTTTGTGTTTCAGTTGGTGTTTGTTTCTCCTCTTGTGGTTTGTCCTTTTTTTGTGATGTTGTTTGTAATGTTTTCTTGGAGTATTAATAGAAGTATCCTTTGACAAAAAACAAAAAAAAAAATTTACTAACATGCTCCTTCCCACGCTTCTTAAAAAAAATATCTTGATCCTAACTAAAAGTTATTTATAAGACAATTAATACTTATTTTTTAATTTTATCTTTGTAATTAATATACATTTCCAATTTTACCCACTCAAGAGATTTTCAAACACATTTTTTTAATAAGGGTAAAAGTTTTTTTAAAAAAAAAAATCAATTTAGAACATATGTTATGAGTTAATCAATTTTACCCACTCAAATTTAACGATTTTAGTTGTTTTTTATTGGTGCATTTGAACTTATAAGAAGTGACTTATATTTGAAGTTAAGAGGGTAGTTATCAATGTCCTATATTGATTAAGAATAATAAGATGGCGTATCATTTTGAGCAAAGAATATTTCTTGATTTTTTTTATGACAAATTGAAAAATAATAATTGTATATGAATTGATGTGAATAAACTTACGACATATGGGAATACATATATGAGGAGACAGATGTATAGTGACAAATCAGAAATTTTTTGGTTTAAAAATTTCATACAAGTTGCGTGCAGCATGAAATTGACATTACTTAATTAATACAAAATAATTCCACCTCCGGTCTTAATTATAAGAGTTAGTTGACTTTCTTTGGAGAGATTAAGGAAGCTAAATAAGCTACTTAATCATTTCATATATTAAATATTATTGGATTATATATTAGTTTATTAGTCAAATTAATAAATTTGAAAAAAAAAATAAAAATAAAAATACTTTAAAGTAATTTAATTAGTTTTCTTAATCCCTCCAAAAAAATCAACTAACTCTTATAATTAGGGTCAGAGGGAGTATTTTCTAATGCGAGATGATTAGTTGTAATGAAAATATATCAATGGAAATTGAAAGGGCCTGCGAAAACTGCCAGACAATAATATGAAGGATATAAAAGTCAACCAAGTAAAACAAGAGAATTGAATCCTGATTATAAAATAGGAGGGTCTAGGACAGGCTATATGGTCAAGTGACCCAAATTCCTTAATTATCCCTCTTGTTCTTTTTTATTTTTTGGTCAAAATCCCTCTTGTTTTAATTATATATGAGAATCAGTAAAGAGTTTGTGTCATCTCTTAATTTATCTTGTCGCTTAAATTAATAATTTTTTCTATTAAGTACGTATAGTTAAAACAGTTTTTATGCAAATAATTAAATTAAAAAGTTGTTTTGGGAAAATTAAGGAATATCTTTTATTAATAATTAATTTAACTAACCTTTATAAATTTATTATCTAGATCCTGCTTTCACAAGTCGAATGAATGAGAATACTTTTATCAGCAGTCGTTTGTCCTAATGACGGAGGACTTGAATATTTAGGTAGAGGTTTCAAATTCGAATATACTCTCCGGTCTTAAACAAGAGAAAGTTCATTTTTTAGAAATATTAAGGAACTAATTATATTATTTTAAAATATTTATATTTATTGTTTTTCTCTAAACTATTTTGTCTAACATATAAACTTATGTATAATCTAATAATATGATTAAATAATTTATTTAATTTTTTATTATTTTTAAGAAAAAAAGTGACTATGTCTTTTATTTATAACCAACAAAATTAGAATGTAAAAAACCAGAAAGTGAATTAAAGTCGATTAAGGCCGATATTGTTGGAATATATAATGAACGAAAGTAGTTATAATTTCATACCGGCACCGGGAGTGATGCAAACGAGACCCGTGATCATGCCCTGGACAGCTCCGATGACGGAGGGTTTGTTGAAGAATATGACATCAAGACAGGTCCACACTAACAGACTGGTGGCGGCGCATATGTTGGTATTGAGAACCGCCATGGAAGAGTCAGTGTTGGCCGAGAAGGGATCGCCGCCGTTAAAGCCTGCCCATCCCATCCACAACAGCCCCGCCCCCGCCAGCGTCAGCAACACATTGTTGGGCGGAAACCTCTCTCTATCCTTCTTCAACCTTGGTCCCACCTACGCCATTATATCACACACACACACACACAAACATTCATATAAGCGTCCTGCACTTGGATATTATCAATTCCTCTATACCGACACGCTTTACCCTTCTCTATTATAGCTATAGATACACCCTAGCCACTTCTGTGCCCAGTGTGTGTGTGAGTGGTTAGTTTCCCTGCTTTAATCTCTAGACTCAGTCAAACTCCGTTTGTCACGGGCTTCTTCATGCTTTTCAGTTTTCACATTATCCTTCTTTTCTTTCCTTAATGTCAACCTCATCAACACTTTAGGTCAAACAAACGAAAAAACTCATCATCCCTGTAACCTCAGCACCAGCTGGCAAATACTCTCTAATTTCCACACATTCAGATATAAGATACACTACCTCCGATCCTAATTATAAGAGTTAGTTGACTTTTTTTGGAAAGATTAAGGAAGCTAAATAAGTTAATTATTTATTTCATATGTTAAATATTCTTAGATTATATATTAGTTTATTAGTCAAACTAATAAGTTTGAAGAAAAAAATAAAAATAAAAATACTTTAAAATAATTTAGTTAGCTTCTTTAATCTCTTTAAAAAAGTCAACTAGCTCTTATAATTAGGACCGAAGGGAGTATTTAGCTAATTTAATTACATTAACTCATTTAAAAAATTAATTAATATATTATGTATTTTTTAAAACACTCTAATTTTCTTTCTTAATTTTCTCTTCACTTTTTTTCTTTTAATTATTATTGTCAAATAAGCATCAATAAAATAAAAATAAATTATGAAAATATTAACAAATATAAAATATATGTTTTTTTTTTATTTAGAATCAAAATTAACTCTTTAATGTGTCCAATATTTATGAGAGCAGGGGTACTACCTAGAATAAGGTGTGCTGTACTAGGTCAATATTTATTCTTCAACTGTTATCTCAAATTTAACCCAATAATTTTATTGATCAGATAACACTGATGATGATGGGGCTTTTTGACAAAAATAAAAATAAAAAATAAAAAAGTACTAAACTGTTAGGGGTGACGTCAGTATCCCTGACATGACTAAAAACGTCAGTCAAATCTCCGGGTTTGACTGTCTTATTTTGAGAAATGTTTTCTAGGATTGCATTACTCTGAGAAATATTTTCAAAAGTGCTCCAGTTTAGTACTTTTTTATTTTTTATTTTTATTTTGGTCAAAAAGCCTGATGATAGTACTAACCCAGTAAGCCGCGGTGAAACCAGCAATCCCAGAAGAAAGATGGATGACGTAGCCGCCGGAGTAGTCCATAACACCCCAGTGAAACAAGAACCCACCACCCCACAAGCTGAAAGCTCCAACGGTATACGAAAACGTCAGCCATAACGGTACAAACATCATCCAAGCTTTGAAATTCATCCTCGCCAGCACAGATCCGGCAAGTATAACCACCGCGATGGCGGCGAACACGCACTGAAACCACACCATGGACGCCATCGGGTAGAACGGCTCTGCCTCTGCCGTCTCCAGCATGCCTTTCTGCCCGCCTTTCTTAAAGTAATGAGGCGTCGCCGGCAGCGCCGCCCGACCGAGAAGAAACTTTTGCCCCAACGCCGGCCCGGCCTTGCCCCAGAAGGGCCAAAGCTTCTCACCGAAGGACATCTTGTAGGCCCAAGTGACCCAGCAGATGCAAACGGCGGCGAAGGCATATAGAGCCATGAAAGCAGAGTTGACGGCCCATTTCTTCTTCACAATGCTACCATAGAGAATTACAAGCCCCGGCATGCTCTGTATCCCCACCAGAGTTGCCGAGATCATCTGCCAGGCGTTGTCCCCTTTGTTCAGCCAGTCCGGTACGGCGGGGCTTGTCCATGCCTGGTACGCTACGGGTAAAGAATTCACCGGAACGTAAGCCATAGATCTTCCTCTCTCTCTCTCTCTCTCTCTCTCTAGTTCTCCGTGTCCAAACCAGTCTTGTGTATATATGAAGAGGATTATAGGGCTAAGCAACTCAGCCAAGACTTTGTAGTCTATAGTAGTATAAATGATCCTTTAAATATGAGGTAGCAGGTTGGATCCCACTTATCCGTAATTTATGTGGTTAAAGAAAGAAATCAGCAATATTGAGTATGTTGTGCGAGGACTCTCAGGAATATACAAGTGTGATGATGGAGGCCGTTGACTAGGAAATGGACGGTGGGGATGGGTTTGGCGAGTATAAGAGGAATAGTTAATGAAGATTCCAGATTCTGAAATCTGAAGGAGCGAAGAGAATATGCGCTGGGGCAACTGGATCTGAGCTGTGAGGGGGAAGGTGAATTGGAACTTAAAAGTGGGACCTACGTTTTTGGGGTTTAGTTTTTAAAATGGGGGGATCTTCTGACTTTCCGAGGAATCTTTCTGTTCATATTTTAGTTTGAAAGTTTTATACTTTTATATTCCTTGTGATGCTTATTATAAAACACTAATTGGTAAGTTTATTTAATTATTTTTATAAGGTACTTATTGATTAGTAATGAGTATTAATTATTCTTTTTTATGTATGTCCCTAATAAATAATGGTAGTGTGTGAGAGTAATATTAATATCACTCTGGTCCTATTTATAAGTCTAGTTTGACTAAAAAATTTGGTCCTTTTTACAAGTCCATTTTGACCAAATAAATGAGATTGTGACAGTTTTGCCCATAGTAATGAAGATGAGAGAAATTGGCTAGTCATGTTGGAAAAAGAAAAAGATGAGAGAGATTTGACAATAAATTTTAAAAGGTACTCATTTATAAATGAGGGTAAAGTTAGAAATTTGTTCCATAATCATTGAAATACTTACCTCTCTTTGGTATGTGAGATTTGATCAAACTGAACTTATAAATAGGACCAGAGTGGTATGATAGTATTAGAGTTTAGTACAATTAGTAGAGGTAATATTAGAAGTTACTTTAATTGTTGGCTAATTTTATTAACTTTTTTTTAAGAATGGTTAGTTGGTGCCTTATAATAAAGATCAAAGTGAATACTGAAATATCACTGCTGACAAAACCAGAAATCGAGACGGTGACTTTCGTGAAATAGAGCCTTATGGGTCGGAGCTGGTCCTGCCTTTAATTGCAAAGGTTGAAAAAGTACTGGTATTCAATTTTTTTTTCTTAAAAGTGTTTCAATGCACTCCTCACTCCCTCCCAGATAATTATTACACTCACGGGGATTCAAAATAATAATTAAAAATAATAATAAACATGTAAAATATACCACTTTCTTTCTATATTTATAAGTTTATTTTGACCAAATCTCACACAAAGAGAGGTAGTTAACTGAATGATTGTGAGATAAATTTTATTCTCATTTATGATTGAATATTCTTCAACTATTTCTTCTTTCTTTATCTTTATGAGTACAATTAATATAGATAAAGTTGTTACAATCTCATTTTTTACTTGAAATTAGACTTATAAATAAGACCAATTTTTTTATGTTAAAATAGACTTATAAATAAGATTAAAATAGTATATATTTATTTTTAATTATATCCTTATTTTTAAAGAGATCACATTATATCAGAAATAATAAGTGAAAATGTATTGTAAGAATATGATGATCACATATATTATATTTAATAAGGATCAAAATTAAAAGACTAGTTTAAAATTTTATATAACTAAAATTAAGTATTTAACTAAAATTAATGACTGTGTAAGAAACATATTTTTTTTGTATAAAAAAAATACTCTTATTTTTTAAATATAGAGTACGGATAAGACAAAATTCCTTTAATACGCTTATCTAATATACCGTAAAATCACTTCTCATATTAAAATTTGAGCATGCTATTTAATAAGAATAATTAATTTAAACCAATTTTTTGACCTGCCTAAAAATTTTTATTAGAAAGACTGAAACGACTTCTGTTTTTTTTTTTTTTTTTTTGTGTGCATCCTATACATAAAAATAGCACTAGTAATACAAACTCAATTTTATGTGGGTTGGAAACATCCCAACCATGACAACATAGGTTTCTGGATTACATCGGCCACCTTACTAACCCACACCATTTCTTTGATAAATTTAAATACGTCGTGACCCATAGAATCCATTTTAACCATATATGTGTGTGTAAGGACAGAGCCAGGAATTAAAATCAGAGGGGGCGAAAACTACAGACTAAAATCCAGTGGAGTCCGCATTTAAAATTAGGGGGCATAAATTACAAAATTGGACCCAAAATTTTTGTAAATTATGATTTAGCCTCATAAAATCTCAATGCTTTCAATTTAGTCTCTTTATAAAACTTTTTAATAGGGATTAAAGTGAAAACATTGAAATTTTTGTGAGGCTAAAGCATAATTTCTAAAAATTTTGGGTCCAGTTGTGTAATTTTAGGGGGCAGGGGCCACCCCTAGCCCTTGATTCCGCCCTGTGTGTGTATGGCAAAAAAAAAAAAAAAAGTTTATGTATGCCACTCTGATCTTATTTATAAGTCTATTTTAACCAAATCTCACATACCAATGAGAGATAGTTAACTCAATGATTATGAAATAAATTTTCAACTTTACCTTTATTTATAATTGGATATTTTTCAATTGTTTTCTCTCTCTTTATCTTCATGAGTACTATTAATATGAGTAAAATTGTCACAATTTCATTTATTACATGAAACTGGACTTATAAATAAGATCAAATTTTTTTGTTAAAGTATATAGTAACCACATCCATAATATCTTCTCTGTCTTTTGGTGGTGTGATAAATTATGAAAGAAAAGGGTTATACGAGTTATATATATATATATATATATATATATATATATATATATATATATATATATATAAATTTTAGGAAAGGAATAGAGTTTACCCATAATCTAAGAGCAGGGCTAAATCTCTCTTCCTCCTACGTGATACCGATGTTGGGTAGGGCTAGCCGTCTATTACCTTCAGGCGTTAACCTAGGCACCTAGGAGTTAGGATGCCTCTCTCAACATATTGACCAACTCCAGGATCGAACCCTCTCTCTTTGATGATAATGTCTGACTCCTTTACCAGTTGAGCCCAAAAATAAATTGTGTTACACGAGTACTATACGTGCCAAACTATTGGTCAAAATGAGTTCGGCTTTTGTGAAACCCATGAGTTTATTGGGTTCACATTTAAAAGAAAGACCAATCTAACTTAATCCATATATGGGTTTAGTTCAATGATTTTTTAATTCAAATATGATATAGACATGTTTTATTTTTATTTTTATTTTTTTATATACATTTGAAAGAAATAGACATGTTTAATTTGATATTAATAACGTTTTTGGTTCAATTTTTATCATGAGGGGTTTCAAATGCAGGATTTCAAATTTGAATTACTGAAATCGATTTTGTTTCCGATCCATTCATTTGTTTTTATTTAAAGTTGGAGTAAATCAACATTAACTGCTTTATTTGTCTTTATATCCATGATTATATGAATTAAAACATTGTATTTGCAATTTATTATAATCAAGTTAATATGATGTATATGTGATTATAATATTCCCCTCTGATTATTTCGTATGAGTTGTGAAGTTAAGTTGTTTCATTACCAAAAAACCAGAAGAGAGCTAAAGAAGAAAGAGCAAAGATTTTAGAAGTCACACATGAAATGAGTGCTGCCTTATCAAACTGGCATTAATCTTAGTAGAATGCCCTCTAGCCAGTTAGGCATGGGTTTTGAGTTCAAGTTGGTTCACATGGAAAAAAAAAAAAGAAAAGGTTTTTAGGGAATAGTTAATGGAGATTCCAGATTCTGAAATCTGAAGGAGGGAAGAGAATATGCGCTGGAGCAACTGGGTCTCAGCTGTGAAGGAGGAAGGTGAATATGAACTTAAAAGTGGGATCTACGTTTTTGGGGTTTAGTTTCTAAAATTGGGGGATCTTCTGACTTTCTAAGGAATCTTTGTGCTTGTATTTTAGTTTGAAAGTTTTATATATGAAACTAAATAAATTACTTAATCATATCATATATTATGTATTCTTAGATTATATATTAGTTTATTAGTCAAAATAATTTGTTTATAAAAAAAATATATAAATACTCTAAGGTAATTTAATTAGTTTCTGTAATCTCTCCAAAAAATTTAACTTTGTCTTATATTTAGGATCAGAGAGAGTAATACTTAGATATGACCTAATTATATATATATTAATATTTTTTTAAAAAAAAATAGAGGTAGATTTATGTCATTACAAGAAGCTAAGCAACTTGAAGCCACATACAGCTTCTTTATTTCATTATAAGAAGCAAATGCAAGCAACACCTCTATTTTCGGCCACACCATTAGCATTTAGCACAACTTTTTATACATAATTTGTTGGTATTTATGTTTATGAATGTTATGTAGATGGGTTTTTCGAATTATAAAAATTGAGCTCCTCATCACCTTGAAATTTGATTAATATTGAGTTGGGATGTCATTTTTAATTATAATAATAAGAGCAAGATGTAAAAATGCATATAAACTTTTTTAAAATGAGCTAACACTATAAACAATTTTAAGGTTAAAAAAATACCTTTCTGTTCTTGTTGTTTGGCATCTAAACTTCATTATCTTTCTGTTCTTGTTGTTTGGCATCTAAACTTCGTTATTTTTGTGTGTTTGTCATTTACATATGTACTCATTTTCCTAGAATTCTATGCAGAGTGTAAAACTGTAAAAAGTTCGCAGATTACGGGAATGATTGACATTGTTGCTTACTAAATTTAACCTGAGTCACGGATTTAAACTGAGAATGTCATCATTAGTTGGATTTTGGCGACAGCTTTTCATTAATCAAGGCCTGAGAACTGAAAGCGACGAACTTTTTCGTGCATCCTGGGTAGGGGATTTTAGCTGAATCAGATTGATTGAAGGGAGATAATAGCATAGCTTCTCAAAATTCAGAACTTAGGAATTTGATTTAATTGAGATCTGGCTGCTGATTCGCCACTCCTGGCCACAGCAGTTGATCGCATTATGCTACAGTTTATAGCTTTTAACACTGCTCTGAATTCTTTCTTCTCGTTGATTTCTCGCAGGATATTGAAAAAGCGGCTCCCTAGTACGATTTTTTTAGAAGAAATTCGATTGCGAGCAGAGTTGAAGTTTTGTGGCAATGCATTAATTCTCTAGCTCTGTTCCATCTTGAGTTTGCTTTCCTGATCTCTTGCTTCAACAGACGTTAACTGCATTTTTGAACCCAAAAATTGTGATAAAAATTTCCTGATCTCTTGCTTCAACAGACGTTAACAGGTGCAAAACGAGAAGATAAAAATTGTGGCTGCTGGGATTCGAGCCCAGGTCTCCACGGCCACAACGTGGAATTCTTACCACTAAACTACAGCCACTGAGATGACATTCGGTCCGTACAAGTTTTTTATGAACAGATAGGAACAGGCAGGAAGGGTCGTCACGATTCTAGCAAATGTATCAACAGCAGATTAAATGACAATGTATTTATTTCTTTTATCAAGACATGCGTCAATAACCAATACAGTTGTATCCTAATAATTCCCTTAGACTTAGACTTTATTTGGGAGTTTGGAAGGAAGGGGAAGGAAAAGGGTGCAAGGAGAAAGGAGGGGAGGGGAAGGAGATGAAATGGAGGATATTTTATCCCCTTGTTTGGGAGTTAAAAAAATAGGAAGGAAGAAAAATGGAAGATTAATGAGTTACTTTACCATTTTGTCCTTTTCTTTAATAATTAATATAATTATTATACTTTACAAATAAATTTAAATTTTCTAAAAAAATAGTAAGAGTGGCGGCGGCGGTAGTGGGCTGGTGGTAGTGGTGGTGAATGAGGGTAAAGAAGTAATTAACCTATTTCCCCTCTTAAAAACCCCTCATATTGGGGGAACTCTATTTTTTAAAAGAAGGGTTTTAGGGGATTTGTAAAAACCCCTGATTCCATCCCCTCCTATTTGATAGCGATTTATACATTTGTTTAAAACAATACTATACTCTATCTTTTTGACATTTTAATTGTATTGAAATGGATATAAAAAATAAAAATTACACAGAATCTCATAAATTTCATGAAGAGAGAGGAAACATAACAACCTAAAGTTAGCTTTTAGAGTTAGGAGTGAAATGGAATCTGAATAGAAGTGAAAGGCATGAACCTTAATTTCGTTTTTGTATGAATCAATCTTATGTATTATATTGATTTTTGGCATAGTACTCACACTCAAATTTTATTTTATAAAATTAAATGTTCTTTAGTTTTCCTGTCCCAGTCAAAATACTCCTGGGTATAATCACTTGAATAATTAATACAACATACACAAAAATCTGCTATATATATATATATAGTTTTCTTGGGGAACACAAAATCATAATCACACAAGGAATTAATACAATACAAACAAAAATCAGCATCAGCGTCAGATCTCAGACGTACATCCTTATTTGATCGGAAGCTATAAGTTATTTACATGCAGTTATTACTTGATAGGACCAAAACTGAAAGTAGATTCTCTACTGTGCAGCAGAACTTCACTTAAAAATTAATAAGGAAAGGTACAAGTTCAAACCCAATCTGGTGTGCGCAAATCTGGTCAAGCCATGGGCAACACAGTTGTAGGCTTGTAGCAAAGGCTCTCAACTTACCAAAACCAGAGAAAATTGCCCAATTGAATGATTCTCTGTCCAACAAACCAGTCTGTATTATCAAAATTACACTGACACCCACCATCTGGCCAACCCTAGAACCAGGGAATTCAATTTTCTCCATTGCACATATGTATAAGCATTGGAGAGTGAAACAGAAGTGGTACACAATAATGCAAACAAGAATAAATCAATCCTGAAAGAGCCACCACCCTCTCCTTTATGCCTGCACAAAGCAAGTCTCTTGCTAAACCAAATAGATGAAACATTGTAAAACGGCTCGAACCCCATTGGCGGGATATCACAGGATGGACCAAACTTTAAGCAGTTATAAATCTCTCCCTGTCACTTGAAATGATCTTGCCGTACTATTGTGATTAAGTTAAATGGAGCTCCATCTTCCTCCTTTTGTTTCCAAGGTTCACCATTGCCTTGGATATACCATTTCACTGTTGGAGACAAAGGTGCGTATAAATCTGCATGAAGAAAATAATCAGAAGATGTCCTTACCGAATATAGAAAAATATGCAACTTTTTCATTCCAAGTTCTCTAGAATTTAATATAAATACATAAAAGTATTGAATAAAGGGTATCAATAAAGCAGTAAACAAAAAGATTTACAGAAAGAGCAGTAAAACAGTGAATTATACCAGTCCAACCCCAGTTTTATAACTGATATGCACATTACAATTTACAAAGCAAAAGAGCTGAATAGAGATATGAAAGAGCAATAATTACCTCTGACGCACAAAATTTAAACACAACCAAAGAGCTCAGAGTTAAAAAATAAGAAGTCCATTCTCAGTTATATCGCCACAGTCTGAGCTTTAGTTAATATCATCATAAATAATTTAATCAAGATTACTCCTAACAAGTTACTAAGTATACAATTAATTCCTCACTGTTTGAACCATCCAATGCCCCTCTTTCTGTACCTCCGTGGTAGCTCAAATGGCAGTATGCATTGCCACATTTCTGTTGACAACACAAGTCTACGCACGGAAATTTCTTAATATATTATGTTACTCAGCTAAACTTATTAAGTAGCAATCATCCTTAACACTAAGACAGTGCAGGTATTAAATAAGCAAGGAGTGATTTCAATGAACGTTAATGTTTTTCAAAGTAATCAATTGGAAGTTGTATGATAAACGACTGACTTATATCTCCAAACCCTTCAGGATTGAATAGACCCGAGAATTCCCAACTCCCTTTTAATTTTACTAAGCCTCTAATCTCCTTTCCGCCATTTGACTTCTGTCATCAACAGCTGAGCTTCAATGAAAGAGCAAAACAGAATGGTTACAGTTTGGATTCTATTGGGACAAGCACACATTCTCTGACATACTGCTAAAATCTAGTTATTTCATATCAATGTCTGTGGCCAACAACTGTCTAATGACCCTTTTTATGTAAGTAATATAATTAACGAATTTACTGATTTTATTCTTAACATATTTTAAGGAAAAACTATCAAATATTTGTGGTAATAAGATTATTCGTATATATAGGAACGAAGCAAGTAGTTTACAACAAGGAATTTAAAAGCAACACTTCACATTATTTAAAAAGTTGTTTTAGCCACAGAGGCACCAACAACAAATCATAATCAAACCAACCAATGATGTTAGTAAAATGATAGCTTCCGAATTCTTGTTAATGACACATATGCCTATGAGAAATTAACATTTTCCAAGTCCTCCAAACTAAAAATAAAAGGCATGGGGCATTACCTGTATTGGATGGAGAATCGGGCTCTCTTGTACTGTGCAATACAGCTGTTCCAGATAAAACAGTGATAAAACCACAAAGCTCTGATGCAATAGTGCTTACACTTTGACCGTTATAGTCCTAAATAAGAAGAGTATATATGGAAGGATTATAATTAGATGAATGAACCATAAAATCTGTCATTTCCTACATATTTGTCTGACTAAGTTATGGTAAAATACCAACCTTAAACATGATTGCACTGGCCAATATAGTAAAAGATGTGAACAAGGCATAGTAGGTGGGAGAAACAACTGCTGTGTTAAAACTATCCAGCGCCTGCAACCATGCAAGAGTAGGCCACATCAAATACAAGCAAATGGCAACAGCTGAAGGGCAAGCTTTGGCACTACTAATTTAAATCATAGGTATTCAAATTCCTAATAATCAGTTTCCACATGAAATCAGATTACACATAGCATGGCTTGCTTACAACTCGAAAACCTAGAGTTATGATATGTAAAGATAATAATATGCATTTAGGGACCTAAGTGTAATATAAACCTAGGGACCCAAGTGTAAACTAGATAAGTAGTTGGGTAATTAGTCATTAACCCATTAGTTAGGACTACACCAATGAATGTATCAAAGAACAAGAAGCTTCTGATTGCCCAGAAAAGAGCAAGTCTTGCTCAGCCTCCTCCCAAGAATGTTCCGAAATAAAAGAAACAGAGAGCAAAGTTGCTGTTGGAAACACGGAAGATGCGACAGAGGAGACCAGAAACACAAGGTTGCCGTCGAGTCCTCTTCCTCCTTCTCCGGAAGTGATCGTTCGGGAGGCTTCATTAGAAGTCGCCGTTGTTCCGTCGTCACTGTTCTTGCAAGTTGAGAGCAAAGACTGTGATTCGGCAAGGAAGACGAAAGCAGGAGTTGAGTGGCTGTCTGAATTGGTTATGAGGCAGGCAAAGGAGCTCACGTGGCTTGGTTTAGTGGAGTTTGAAAAGTCAAACCTCCAGCTGTCCTCCATTTGCTCCATGGGACAGAAGCACGTGGCTGGCAATTTCTCTTGGTGGCAGGAGTACTTTGATGACCCACAAGTTTTTCTAATTCCAGATGAGTATATGGGCTAGTGTTTCCAGAAAAAGGCCCAAATCCATTGCAGTGGATTATATCTATGAAGCCTACAACTTTGTCTCTCAACTGGATTTCACCTATGCAATTTTGTCCTCGGCAAAGTCTGCTGTCAGTTTGGTTCAGGGGCAAGTTAATTGAAATGCTTTATGGGAGAATCTGTTCTCTTAATAGAAAGAAAATGCTGAAGGTGTTGCAGAGGTCAAGTCACAGAATTCAAGACTGTTTAGCTGAATATTTTCCAAAAATTAGAAGTTTATGGAGCTTATGTCTTCAGTTTGGTTTCACTTTATTAGATTGTTTTTCCTTAGGTTTCAGGTTTGTGGTTTGTAGTTCAGCATCCTTGAGGGCAAGGATGTTTTGGGGGAGGGGTATTGATATGTAAAGATAATAATATGCATTTAAGGACCTAAGTGTAATATAAACCTAGGAACCTAAGTGTAAACTAGATAAGTAGTTGGGTAATTAGTAATTAACCCATTAGTTAGGACTTGAGGGAGGCTATATGATAGCGTAGTTGTAGAATTTAGCAAAGTAGAAGACAGAACAGAAGTGAGAGGGATTGGGAAGAGAACAAGAGGAAGAGAGGAAAGGATCCAATTGGAATTCCTTTATTCATTCATCATAACAATTCAATAAACATCTCTACAGTAGTCTAAACCTTCTTATTTATAGGCCACTGACTATAGACTCTATAAGCCAATTTCCCAACGGTAACTAACAAGTCATAACAGAAATAACAACCATAACAACTAACTACTAACTAACTCCTTATTAACCAATTCCTAATTCCCTCACTAACTCACTAACTATAATATTTATATTTTCTACACTTTACATATCAATACTCCCTCCCCAAAACATCCTTGCCCTCAAGGATGGCAACAACAAAACACAAAACTAAACCTCAAAAATTACTAAACTAATGTAACAAAAACATAGGCTTGAAACTTCAAAACTTCTGTTGGTTCTGGAAAACTTCTTATTGTAGCAGAAATCTGTGACTTCAAATCTTGTACCCATAAGCTTTTCTTTTTCTTCAGATTGTGTTTTAGCACTGAACCCATTTACATAGCAAAACTGTAGGCTTGATATGAAAGACCCATTGCAGTAAATGACCTTGGGCCATTTTCTTGAAAGTTTAAGCCCATATTCTGATCTGACAAGACCAAACCCAATGTCTCTCAAAATACTTTTGACACAGAAGAAATGCGATCCAGCTGTAACCCATCAAACACTCTTCTGCCCAGAAATAAATTGCAAGCCAGCTGTACCCTTCAAAATACTTCTGACCCTGGAGCAAATAAAGGACAGCTGGAAGTTTGACTTTTCCAACTTAAAATTCCTTAACCACGTGAAATTCAAGTTAGTTTCCAAAAGTTTCTGAGTATGCGACTCAAGTCCTGCCTTCTTCTTCTTCTTTATTCTCAAAGAACAGAATCTCCCACACAGCATTGTGATTAACGCTCCCCTGAACCAAGAGTGCTGAAAACTTTGCGTAGGAGAGAGTTGAACAAGTGAGAGCCATTTTTGTAGCAACCCATTATACCAATGAACCGGACGCTTTAGTTCTCGACGATCGGAGCTGGATGAGACGCTTGTATCGACAAGAACAAAACCAGATGAAGAAGAGAACCTCGTAATAATGTTGCTTCTCCCTCTTGCTCCATCGTGCTCGACTTCTGCTGCCTAAAGCCAAGAATCACGAAATCAAAGGCACTCATATCTGCTGTCGGGTTATCGTTCGTCGTCGCACTCGACTCGTTCTGAGTATAGATCGTTGTTTGCTTGTCCCCAAGAAAACATGCAGAGCTGTTCTTGGAGTTTTCATCGACTCCCAAGGCCTCTTGCCCTCCACCACCTCCTTCTTGGGAAGACCCAGAAATATTCGACATCGTTTTTGCCTCTCTACGTGTTTCGATTACAGAGACCATCACACTCAACGTCGGAAGGCGAACAGCAAACACCCTCAATGTAAGAGTCTTGGCCCTTCTTGTTATCATCCTTGTAACCGTCCAACGAGCCCGTTTGGTATAATCGCTTGACGTCGGCCATTGGAGAGTCATATGGAGAGCCGAATCAAACCCGCAAGGCATGCGTGTATTCCAGCCAAGAGACCACTCGCCCCTGTTTTTCTTCCATAAAGGCTAGGTCCCATATGTAGCCCTTTTCGTCAAGATTCTTGCGAGCCAGCTAGACCCTCTCATTATCGGGTATTCCCTTGAGCTCGAAATAGCGCTCGCATTCTTGAATCCATCCGATGACGTCTGATCGTTGAAAACGAGGGAACTCCATTCGGATGAACCTAGTGGGTGGCTGGTACTCGCCCGCCCATGTTCTTGGCCGGCGATGCTTAGTGTGGTCTTTGTTCCTTTGCCTGGCCAACTCCCTTTCTTGAATGAAAACAGCAACCTTATCAGAGAGTTGTTGAACTAAGGTAGGAAGGCATTTTAATTCCTGCAACTTATCGTCAATCGCCTTAAACCTTGCTCCATATGATCCAGCCATGGTTGCATTGTGATACCCAGAATCAGTCGAATACACAAGAAGTCAAAACCCAGACGAGCAGAACCCAAAAAATCAATACCCAGAACCCGGTTGACACTGTAGTGATTCAAGATTGCAATTATTGAATCTTCTTGGCCGGTCTTGAATATTTTTTTCTTTCTTTTTTTTTCAGTTTTCTAGATGAGTATCTTGAAGGAGAGTCTGAACCATGAGGAGAAAAGAAGGTTCAGGCTTGATTCAAGACTGATCAGAATGGAGCAGAACGTGCCGAGGATGACGGCTCTGATACCACTGATAGCGTAGTTGTAGAATTTAGCAAAGTAGAAGACAGAACAGAAGTGAGAGGGATTGGGAAGAGAACAAGAGGAAGAGAGGAAAGGATCCAATCGGAATTCCTTTATTCATTCATCATAACAATTCAATGAACATCTCTACAGTAGTCTAAACCTTCTTATTTATAGGCCACTGACTATAGACTCTATAAGCCAATTTCCCAACGGTAACTAACAAGTCATAACAGAAATAACAACCATAACAACTAACTACTAACTAACTCCTTATTAACCAATTCCTAATTCCCTCACTAACTCACTAACTATAATATTTATGTTTTCTACACTTTACATATCACTATAGGTTATAAATAGCCTACTCCTCCATAATTGTAAGATAGAGATGAGTTTTGTTATGAATATGAATACATTGTGAGAGAGCCACAGGAGCTCTCTTCTTCTCTTCTAATCCCTTTCTTGTGTCTTTCTACTCCTATTCTTGTGTCTTTCTGTCCTAATCTCAATTCTCTATCAAATTTCTATAACAAGTTACAACCTCTAGAAAAGGTTCCTTCGTTTTATTAGTGACTTAAATTTAAAGACAACAAGGAGTTAAAATAGATGCACAGAAATATGAAAGGGGATATGATAATAGGCAGTGGTCAAGGTACCAAAAAGTGGCAAACAAGCTTATAAGGGTATAATAACAGCCAACAAACCAGATTGCTTCCTCACATCAGTATATCTACACATGATTAGCAATGCAAAAAATCAACACAATAAGCTGGAAACTTTGTACATGAGTGATTATTACAAACTACTTTTTTAATCGCAGGTGCTTAATAAATAACAAGTTACAATTTGGCAGTTTCTTCTTTAGCTTTTTTGTCAATACTTGTACTTCTTTGAGGCTATAGAAAAGAGTTGAGTGCAGTATTAGTACACTCTTCATCTATTTAATTCTGAACCACAATGACCATAATTTTGATGAGTTATTTTGAATTAACTATTTTTGGCCAAAAAAAAAAAGAATTAAACTATTTGACCACAAATGTAAGAAAACCAAAATTTGAGTTAAGTTTGATCTAGGAGGGAGAACAGAACATGAGGGAGGAGAGGCAAGATGAAAGGAGAAAAGGAAGTACATGTATTTACAACAGGGTTTCAAAATCATCGGTATTGGCAAATGAGTTTTGAAATTTTGAAATATTTTTGAAATGTATCAGTGGTGATGTTCTTCTGCCAACTTGAATGAATTGAACGTTACTTTGGAAAGAAAAAAATATTTAAGGACACAAAGTAAGAGATATATTAGCCGGAGAGCAGATAACTAGAGCTGAACTTTGGTAGAGTCGTGATACCCATTCTTTCTTGAATTAATCAAAAAGATATTCTTCATTAAATGTGCAAAGTATCATCCTGTATCATTTGACATGGCTAAGACAAACAATTAACATGCCTTAAGAGATCTTCTACTTCACTGGCATACATTATTAATCTATAATACAGAATGACGCAACAGGTGAACAGGGTGCCAAAAAAGCATGTGAAATATGCAAAATCAATATTCACATAAAAAATCCATCACACTACAAGAAACTGACCATATTAAGATAATTTAATTGAATTATGATGCAGGTAACAGCAACCATTGCAAAAATCCATGTTTGAAAGTATACAGCCTGATTTCTGCCCTCAATTGTAAGTTTGATTGCAGTGCCAATAGCTTTTACACTCATGACCTGTGAAATATGGGATCTCATTAGCAATGTAAATCAAACAATGGCCGTTGGTTTGAGACTGAGACAACATCATAAATTCATAATACACAAATAATTCAAACAATAAAATCATTACATCTTTAACGCTCACGAGATACTTAGAAGAGTCACTTACTGTCAAAGAGCCGATTACAGAGCATATCCCGACATAAACAAAAACATTAGTTTGGCCACATCGGGGGGCACAATATAAGATCAATACTAGTGATACAGCTACAGCTGCAGCAGTATACAAGAGAAAAGCTGTGCGCCACACAGAAAATATTGATTAGGAAAAAACAATCCGTAACTCATGCATCTAGAGACACCATACTCGATAAAAGAATTAAAACTTAGAAGGATACCTGGTTGAGTGGCCAATTCCCATATTTCTAGTACAGAACTAATGTCCTGCTCTTGAGGAGCATGAAGTACAATAATAGTGGATCCAACGATGCACAGAAGGCACCCCAACATACCCATTTTTCGGAGCTTCTCACTCAACAAGAAATGAGCTAAGACAGCACTATCCATATCCATATAGTGTTGATGAAAAAGATTAAACCGGTAAGTAACTCCAATAGGTTATAATAAAGTCAAATGCAATCAAGAAACCAATCATAAATCATCAGAAATAAGTATTACCTGACAATAATACTCAAAGCACCAAGTGGTGTCACAAGCACCGCAGGGGCGTAAATATAAGCCACAAAATTGGCGACCTCTCCGACAATCACTTATGGTAATTACAAAAAAAGAAAACGAGATTCGAAATTACTAACTGGTAGTAAGACATTAATTAGGGTTCTTCACTTGTAATCAATCACAAAATCAAATCAAATACTAATAGCAACTTACTCGTAATCATTCCGATCCACCAGAGAGGCTCGAGCAGATAACCATATCCTCCAACACCTAACATAAATGGAAGAACGAGTAAGGGTAATGCACGGAACATAAAGATCGGCAACATGCACAAAATGCAATTTATAAGTTTCCAAGAGGACTAACCGGCACGAACACCGTTGGCCCCAGCCCGTCGGAGGCCCTTTTTCTTAATAATGAAGCTGGAGCCAATAAAAGCACTGGAAATGAAGGCCAAGACAAACCCCTTCAAATTGCTCGAGAACATCTATGTAGTCTATCTATGGATATAATCACATCCGGCGATAAAAACTAGGACGACGACGACGAAGATAACAGAAGCTCCTCCTCCTTGATTGGTTAAAACTCGTATCAAAATTCACACAATTCGTAACCCTAGAAAACAAGTAGAATCGCATAAACTCCTTGTAGATTCCTTATTGCTGGCCACCAACGAACGCAAGGCGACCCACTGTCCCCTCTTTCACTGTCCGCTGATTATCTTCTTCTTCCTTTTTTTGGTAAAATTGAAATCTGGCGGGTGTTCGTCTTATCTCCGATCGGGTCAGGGTCAATGATTAAGGATCGGAGAAATTGGAAAATGTTGAGGAACAGTAAATCGTGAACAGTGAAAATGCAAGGTCGTTATGAGGGGAACCGGTTTCCCTGCTCGAACGACCAGGCAGCGCTCGTCGATCTGGGCGGTCCAGATCTGGACCGTCCATTTTATGTATTTTTTTATAGTTTTTTTTAATTTAAATTATTTTTTAAGAACCAATTAGTATTCTAAAATATGTTTTTTAGTACCAGTCAATATCCTGAAATATTTTTTTTTATCCTAAAAAATATTTTAAGATCATGAAATTTTTTCCAGTAGCAGTCAATACCAGTTAACTGGTCAGTACCAGTTTCAGGACCAGTTAACTGGTACTACTGAAAAAAATTTCATGTTCTTAAAATATTTTTTAGGATAAAAAAAATATTTCAGGGTATTGAATGGTATTAAAAAAATATTTTAAGATACTAATTGGTTCTTAAAAAATAATTTTAAAAATTAAAAAAACTATAAAAAAATGGACGGTCCAGATCTCTAAAGGAGATCTGGACAGCTCAACGCTCGTCCCAGAGGGATGAGCGCTCCCTGCTCGGCCTTACTGATTTTATGAGGTGAGGTGGTTTTGTTTGCAACGCCACGTCATCTCGTGTCGTTCATCTCTCTCACCTGCCAGTCTTGTTTTTTTTATGAACCCACTTTCTTTTGTTTTTTCCCGGGCCCGGGCCTACTATATGGAGGCCATTTAAATCATGACAAATAGGATAAGGACACGTCACACGTGCCACTTCCTCAAAACGTATGGAATATCCGAGGAACAAAAACCCGGTTGTTTTTCAGGGTTGAAGTCAACTGGTAATAATTAAAATAATTTAATTGAATTTAAATAGTACTCTAGTGGTACAAATTATAAGATTTAGTTGACTTTTCCTTTTAAAGATTAAGAAAACTAATTAAATTACCTTAGAGTATTTTTATTTTTATTTTTTTCTTCAAACAGATTATTTTAACTAATAAACTAATATATAATCTAAAAATACACAATATATGAAATAGTTAAGTATCTTATTTAGCTTTCTTAATCTCTCTAAAAAAATCAACTAGGTCTTATAATTTAGATCGAAGATAGTAAAAAATATTCCTTTGTTATTATAAAAAATAATATTTAATCTTATTTAATATATTTACTAGATTTTTTAAAAGCTGACGTGAACCTTAATTAAACTCTTCCCTATTTTTTTAAATATTATTTTTCTTGTTATTTTTTCCCTCTTCCCTTGATTTATGGGTTTGCTCCATTCATTGCTCATACCATACCATCACATTACATATTTCCTTTCAAACCATTTTAATCAAATATCAATATCATTGGTAAAAATGCAGTCAACTTTTAGATAGGCCTTTCTTTACTTGGAAAGGACCTAAATGGGAGGGTTTGGAGAGGGTTTTTAAAAGATTAGATCGTTGCCTATATAATGTCATGTGGCAGGACTATTTTGTGGAGGCGGAAGTGAGAATTGTACCAAGAATTGGGTCTGACCATCATCCCATTGTGGTGACTTTAGCGGAGGAAAGAAAGGGGTTTCAAGAGAGACTATTCAGATTTCAAGCTGCTTGGCTGATGCATGAATAGTTCCCAGATTTAATGAGGAAGAATTGGGACCTGTCACTGGAAGCCCATAGTAACCTTTCTGATTTACAGCAGAAGTTAATTAGCTGGAACAAGGATGTATTTGGAAGAATTGAGGCAAGGAAAAGACGACTTCTAAACCGACTGAATGGAGTCCAGAAGAGTTTAGAAAAAAGAAGCAATCCTTTTTTAGTGGGGTTGGAGAAGGATCTAGAGGGAGAGCTCTTGCAAACCTTAAGGCAAGAAGAAATTATGTGGTACCAAAAATCAAGGGGGCGGTGGTTGGAGGAGGGAGATCGTAACACAAGGTACTACCATACAAAAACATTAGTAAGAAGGAGGCGTAATAAAATTAGAATGCTTAAGGACACCGCTGGTCAATGGGTGGAAGATGAAGAAGTCATAGGGCATATGTTTCAGCTCTTTTATGAGAATCTGTTCCAAAGTGAAAGAAGAGGAAACGATGGGTGTGAAATAACACAGGGTTGGGGTGTGGTGAGTGCTGAAAAACTAGATATGCTGGGTAATGATGTGAGTAATGAGGAGGTAAAACGTGCGTTTTTCCAAATGGGGAGCTTTAAGGCTCTCGGTAATGATGGGTATCCGGCTGTCTTCTATCAGAGGAATTGGAGTGTGCTGGGAGACTCAGTTTGCAGGTTATTACAGGATTTTTGGAGGCACCCAGAGCGTATTTGTGAAATAAATGACACACTAGTGGTTCTAATACCAAAAGTTGAGCAACCAGAGACGGTAAGTCAATTCCGTCCAATTTCTTTATGTAACGTGTTGTATAAAGGCCTATCGAAGGTGGTGGTTAACCGTCTTAAGCCGCTTATGGACAAGCTTGTGTCACCGTTTCAGACAAGTTTTGTCCCTAAGCACTATATACATGACAACATAATTGTAGCTAAAGAGATAGTACATTCAATGAAGAGGATGCAAGGCAAGAAAGGGTATATGATCCTTAAAATTGACCTTGAAAAGGCATATGACCGGATGGAGTGGAGGTTTATTGGGAGGGTGTTGGAGGAGATAGGGGTCAATGTAAAGATGAGGAATGTCATTGGTAACTGTATGAGCACCTCATCTATGACCTTGCTATGGAATGGAAGTAAGCGCGGAAGACTGAGACCTTCAAGAGGATTGAGGCAAGGGGACCCTCTTTCCCCTTACCTATTTGTCCTAGGAATGGAGAAGCTTACGCATCTTATTTTGGACCGGGTTAGTAATAAGGAATGGAATCCGTTGCGAAAATGGGAAGAAATGGAGCTGATGTAGCACATCTTATGTTCGCAGATGATTTATTATTGATATGCGAAGCTAGCTTAGATCAGATGAGTGTAGTTATGAATGTTCTTGAGGAATTTGGTAAGCAATCAGGACAGAAGGTTAATGTTCAAAAGTCAAGTCTGTACTTTTCTAGCAATGTGAGTAGAGGACTCCAAAACGAGATTTGCAATTTTTCTGGGTACAGACGTATGGAAGACTTAGGAAAATATTTAGGAGCCTTCATGAGCTTCGGATGTGATGGAAAAAGAAGGTTTCAGCATATATTAGATAAAATGCAGGCTAAACTGAGTAGTTGGAAGCAACAATCACTATCTTTGGCTGGACGGCTCACCTTGGTATAGTCAGTAACAAACCAGATGGCGATTTACCACATGCAACACTCTTGTATTCCGGTGGGGGTTCAAAATCAGCTGGAAAAAATTCAGAGGAATTTTATCTGGAGAGATGGAGAGGAGATAAGGAAGTTACATGCTATCAGCTGGGAGGTTTTATGTACTGATAAGAAGTTTGGAGGGTTTGGATTAAAGCGTCTAGACACCATGAATGAAGCACTACTAGGAAGGGTGGCATGGAATATTATATCTAAGCCGACTAGCCTTTGCTCTAGAGTTCTGTGTGGCAAGTATAGTAGAAATAGTGACTTACTGAAGGAGGCCAGCAGTAAAAAATCAGATTTAGAGTTATGGAGAACTATTGTTAAGCTATGGCCTAAAGTGATGAGGAATGTGGGGTGGAGTGTAAGGAATGGAGAAAGGGTTAGATTTTGGACTGACAATTGGCTAGACAAGGGGAAGAGCCTGGCTGAAATATGTGCTAGACAATTAACTGAAGTGGAGGAAAATGTGAGAATAAAGGAAATGGTCAATGAAAGAGGCTAGTGGGATATGGAACGCATTAGCATGATGGTAAATGAAGAAGTAATGAATTGTATATTGGCAGTACCTCCTCCTAGTGTGCATAGAGGAGAGGATTCAGTAAAATGGGGATCAAGCCTAGACAGTAGATATGTAACAGCTGACATGTATATCATGTTGAGTGATCAGAAGGATAGGGGGATGTACAGTGGAGCAGGGTATGGAAATGGAAGGGGCCAAGAAGGATGCAAGTTTTTCTATGGATGGCAATGCAGGGGCGAATCCTAACGAATGAAAGAAAGAGCAGAATTTTGGGTGGAGATCCAAAGTGTAGTAGATGTGTGGATCAGGTAGAGACAGTCATGCACGTGTTGAGAGACTGTGGAATGGCTTTGGGCTTGTGGCATGAGCTACATAATGGTAGAATTGAGAAAGAATTCATGGCTCTAGAAGGTAAGGACTGGTTTATGTGGAATTTAAGCAGGAAAGTACAAGAGTGGGATGTTTTATTTGGGGTGGCCTGCTGGCTGCTTTGGCAGTGGCGGAACCGTGAATTGTTTGAGGAGGATTTTGTGAAGCCAAGGAGTTTGGGGGCTGTTGTGAGAAGGTATGTTAGTGAAATTAGTTCGGCTAAAGTGGACTTTGGAAGAATTACAGGGACTAAAGTTGAGCAGTATATCAGATGGTTGCCTCCAAGGGATGGGTGGGTTAAACTAAATGTAGATGGTGCATCTAGAGGGGAGACACGGCAGGCAGGATGTGGAGGTGTGCTTAGAGGAAGTGATGGTACCTGGCTGGGTGGGTTCTCTCGGAAGCTAGGATTTTGTTCTGCTGTCATAGCAGAATTGTGGGGAGTTCTTTCTGGGCTTGAGCTGGCACATGTACTTCAGTTCCAACAAGTGATGGTGGAGTGTGATTCGATCACGGCAGTATCTTTGATTAATAAAGTGCAGGATGATGACCAAGAGGTGTGTAGCTTACTGACGGACATCTGTCAAATTGTAAAGCAATTCTCTAGAGTGATAGTGAGTCATATATATAGAGAAAGTAACAAGTGTGCTGATGTTTTAGCAAATCTGAGTTTTACACAGAAAGATGTGCATGTAGTTTTTACTGAGCCACCTGTGGATATTCGTAGCTGGTTGTCGAGGGATGTAGTTGGTAGTTCTTATCCACGACTTGTAAAGTTGCAATAATAGAGATTTGATTGGGCTTGGCCCCGTATGAATACCAAAAAAAAAAAATGCAGTCAACTTGGATTTCATTGAGTTGACTGCAACAAATTAGACCGGATTTGGGTCCGGTTCACTGGTTTTCTGGTGTCCGGTCCGATGCTTTTATTCCTTGGGAATATCCAATCCCGGGAACAATTGTTAAATCACGGAAAATCATCAAGTTGAACCACGAGTACTTTAAATAATTAACGTCATACTCATCGTGAGTCGTTGGGATCAGTTCCTTGTTCACGTGCTTCAATTGGAATCCCACAAATAAAAATAAATAGGAGTAGCTTGGTTCCCTTCGTCAAATAATTAATATTCAGTTTTGTCTACCTAATTAATGTTCATTTTTTATCTTACCAATTCATTAGATTTTCAAAAAAAAATTTAATTAGGATAAAAAGTGAAATAATTTTTTATTTTAAAACATATTCAATTAGTTAACTATCGTTTTTTATTTCTTGTAAATTAGTTAAAGTACCTTGCATCATGGATAGGAAGAAGTAACTAAATAATCCCTCCCCGATATATAAGAGCATTTTTTTAATGAGTTTGTTCTTAAATGTAAAATCTTTTTTAAGTTTGTCTCAATAATAATGTTTTTTTTTTTCAGTTTTGCCCTCAAATAATTATTATCCTACATATATTTCTTTTATACACTATGGTCATATTTATAAGTCTATTTCGATTAAAAATTTTGATTCTTATTTTAGGTCTAGTTTCAAAATAATAAATGTATTTATTACATGTGGCATCTATCAATTGCAATAAATAAAAAGAATTTATTTAGAACCAATCAAAGATAATTGCAAAAATTATAAATTTAGTTCATAATCAAAATTACATCTTCTTTAAAGGTAATATGCAAGATTAGATTCGAATTAAATTTGAATCAAAATTACAATAAAGTATTGATACTTTATTGTTATAGCTTGAATTAATTTATAAACAAGTGGAAAATTACAGAAATAGACTTCTCTTTTAAGGGAATCTCCCAATATGATGCTACATATATATATATACACACACACACATATATCGTGTAAATGTCATTCAGAACAATAAGTCTTCTTACAATTTGGTGTAATGTACATCACAACCCGCACCAAGAAAATCAGGTTGTCGCTGTCCTCACAGCTTCTATTACAAAGAATGAAAGATTATTCTGCTCAGGCAACACAGAATGCTGAGAGCGGCTATACTCAGCTTTCTTTTAGCAACACGAGTACCTTTCCATCAATCAGAGAGACATGTACCAAAGAACCCTTTTCCCTCAGCTCTGCTGGTATACTTGTTAATATAGAGTCCTTTTCATCTATTGCTGTCTGAGTAAGGAAGGGCATAATATAAAATAAATGAACTCATTTATAACACAAAAGGTCAGTATTATAGCATACACATCAAATGACTAAAATTATTGTCAGGTCAGAGATATATAACACGAGAAAGATATTGGGAGATGAAGTCAAGAAAAGCAACTTATACTAAGATATTGGGAGATGAATTCAATTAAGGGGGAAGGCAATAATTCATCACTCAGTTTAATATATAATTCTGGATACATGACATGCTAGCAATGAATTAAGCAGAAAAGTTGTCTGCTTAATCTTAGACTAAGTGATCAGCCCCCCATAGAAATATATCATGCATATAGTTCAAAACAGCAAGATATTTCATCCCGTTGAGTCTTAAGAAGCACCAAATTCATAAACTTTGAAACCATGAAAGCCAAAAACACATGAAGAAGAACAACAGCAGAATCTAATAGTTTCCAATAAACAAATGAAAATAAAAGGAAAGGAAAACAAACCAGATATAGCAGCGTGAGGAAGTTGAGAAACGATTATGTGAGACCTGTTCACATCGTCAACAAAATTAATAATTATATGATCGCCTCAATAACCATCTTCACAAACTGAGTTAGCCTATTGATCCATATAAATGGTGATTCAAGCATGTCAAGTAGCTAATGAAATTTCAGATTCTTTAGACCAGCAGCCAAGATGTTAAAAAGTAAGGGAAGAAGACCACAAACAATGGGTATATTTGCTATTCAAATTTTTTTTTTTTTATAACAGATAATAAAGAGGAGACATAATTACAGAAGAGGTTACGAAAAACTTCCCAGTTCAAAAAGCAAAAATAGAAAACCTTATCATAATCGACCAAGAGAAACAGGAAAAAGCAAAAAAAGAAAAAGCACGAGCACGACTTCCTCAGTAAAATGTCAGCATCGATGAACAAATTAAAATTGAAATTCAAAAACCCATTTCACAAAATCCAAAACATGAAATCGAAAAAAATGAAAAAAATTTGGGTCACCAGAAATTCCTTCTGCATTATTTTCAGGGGGCAACACAAGAAAGATGCGCCGACTACAAAGAAAAAGCACCAGCACAACTTCCTTGTTGTTGCTTCTTGGCCGCTGTCGTGGTCACCACGAAACTTCCTCGCCTCTACGATATGGAAAAAAGGGAGAAGCAGAGGCATGGGTTAGTAGAGGAAGAAAGATGAAACGCAAAAAAGAAAATAATGAACAATCATTAAGATTATATTAGCTAGAGGAAAATCCAAACAAAGTCCTCACCCATCAAATCAATGAAGAAAGGAAGTCCAGATCTTAAATAACCCATGGGGTATAAATGAAGGGACGAATGAGCATTATTTCTGCAGGCCACGCAAGGAAGATGAGTTCATATATGAGTAAAGGCCCCACGATTCTCGCCATTGCTGTTTTACCGTCGTTGTCAACAAATCTATATTTGCTTCTCATATCTGCAGATTGCCGATGATAGAGAGTAAGAGAGGGTGGGAGGAGATGGGATTAGATTTGGATGAAAAGAGAGAATTCAAAATTTGAAATTAGAGCGAGAGAGAGAGAGAGATCGAGGAAGAAGAGAAAGAGAGGGAAAGGAAATGGAGAGAGGCAGAGAGCATAGAAAGGTAATGGGGATCGTGTGAGAGAGAGAGGAAGAGTGAATAAGGAGGAACAGGCAGAAGCCACGGGATTGTGCGCAGCCCGATGCAGGAATGAATGGCTTATGAACAGTAATATGTGAGAGAAGCTGGTGATAAGCCTTTTATGAGATGGCTTTAGGGATGTATTATTATATATATATTGATGACTAGAGAAGAGCGATAAACCAAGCTGATCAAAACCAAGCTATTATTCTGATGTATATCTCAAGCGATGATATTTAACCTCAGAGAGTTTAGTTATATTCGATTTTAGGTATCTCAAAATCATTATATTTTAACGCCATGGATTCTGTGCCTCATATTTTTGTTTTCGATTTTTCCATTTTTGTTTGTTGCCATGGATCCTGTGCCTCTAAATTTTTTATTCTAACACCATGGATCCTTGGATCCTGTACGGGTTTTTTTTTTTTTGCTGTGCGGTTTAGGATTTAGGCAGTAGGTGCGTGGCTTGCTGCGAAGATATATTAAGAGGGGAAAAAGAGAAGCAGAAACAGTATAGAATTTGGCTTGCTGCAGAATTATTTTTCAGCTTTAAAAGCAGATATATTAATCCCTTTATATATTGGCGAGATTCAAACTCATACTCTTTCCGAGCAAAAAAAAAAAAAAACTCATACTCTTGAAATCTTGAATTATGATTATAAAACTCGCATGGAGCTTTTTTGATACTTTCGCATGGAGCTAGTTCGAGGCAAACGTGAAACGGACGCTGTCTCTTTTAGCCTGTCAAAGTGGGCCCGTGGTTGGCCCATTTGAATCCGGGCCCAACCATTTAGACGTCGTAGCGTAGCCGGGACGAGGAAGGAAGGAAGGAAGGAAAAAAGAAACAAAATTGACGCTGGCCGGAAGACTGAAGGAGAGAGATGGTTGAGTCCTTTGAATTTTGAATAGTGCGCGAGTCCTGTAGTACACATTGGACAATTGGAAAGAAGAGAGATAGTTTCCACCATCGTTGGCCGAGGAGTCCCAACTCGTCTGACCTTAAAACCCCATCCAGCAATCTTCATCTTCTTCCTACTTTGACATTGTCTTCCTTTGTTCTCTTCTTTATCATTAAAAAAATGATTTCCCTTCTACTCCTTCTTCGGTGTTGTCTTTTTATATTTTCTCGGCGCACAATTGGATGTTTCCTTTGGAGTTTTTCTTCCTCATTTACCAATCCTCAAGCCTTCTCCCACAGGTCTCTTTCTCTCAGTCCTCCTATATTGTTTTGTACCTCAAATCAAACCCAGTATCAAGGAAGACGAATACAGACACATTCCGGGTCTTCTAAATTTATCACCGTAATGGATGACGTCTGTCGAAGTTTAATTGTTGCTCCGGTTATCTGAAGCTATGGGGGCCTTTTGTTCGAGATCAGGTAGTGATGACAAAGCCCAGACGGATGACTTTGATAATAATAAACCAAATAACGATGGTCCTCAGTCGAGCATGCCTAGTGAGCTTGTGACTTCACCTCAGAATGTGGAGAACTTGCAAGAACCTGCCGAAAATAGAGGGATTAATGCAGAGACAAGTACAAATGAATTCTATGATGGAATTCCACGATTTGCTGATTCTTTTCTGCTTAAGTCTTTGTCTGTAAGGTCAATGCAAAAGGTTGGTCTATCCTTGCCAATTTCAAATGTTTTTGTACACTGTTATTAGTTTTAGAACGCTTTCTCGTTGGGTTTAAAACCGGACATGATGATTAAGAGAAATAAGTACCATATACGTATTATTGGTACTGCACTCCGATTATGAGGCAGTCTAAAATATTATATTTTACAGTGCGGGTAAGTATTATGACCTTTCTATTTCAGGTCTCAGAGGTGAGCTCACGTCTTGGCAGGGCTGGTACAATTGGATTTGGGAAGGCAGTGGAGGTCTTGGACAGCCTTGGTAGCAGCGTGACAAGTTTAAATGCAGGCAGTGGATTTGTTTCTGGAGCTTCAACAAAAGGGAATGAAATTGGTATCTTAGCATTTGAGGTTGCAAACACTGTTATGAAGGGTTTTGATCTTATGCAATCACTCTCTGATAAAAATATTAAACATTTGAAAGAAGAGTTGTATCTTTCTAAGGCTGTGAAAGATTTAGTCTCAAAGGATGTGGATGAACTTCTAAAAATTGTTGCAGCAGACAAGAGGCAAGTTTTGGGTTGACTCAGATTTCTGTGAATGACTTCTTGTTCAAACAATTGGGTCACTTCTTATCCTTCTATACGATGACTCTATCTGATGTCAATTTAATTTCTTATTGGATCATCTCTACAGGGAGGAGTTGAAAATTTTTTCTGATGAGGTGGTTCGTTTTGGAAATCGTTCAAAGGATCCTCAGTGGCACAACATGGACCGTTACTTTGAAAAGTAATATGAACTGTTGACTGTACCCTCTTAGTTTAAAGTTCTTTCTTTTTTCACTAGGATCCTGTTCATTGTGCATTCCAGAAATGGCAGAGAACATAATTCCCAAAGACAGTCAAATGATGAGGCAGAATTGATAATGCAGCAATTGATGACTTTGGTTCAATTTACTGCTGTGAGTATTATATTCGTCTACAAAGAAAATGGTTGAATTTTTGAATCTACCATCTGCCTACAATGGATTGAATCATTCTGTTTTTTGTACAATTGCTTTCTGTTGTGGGGATAAACTAAAATATCATAAATTTCCAAATATGTATATATAAAAAATAATTGCAAATGCATTATACTTTGTGGACAATTTCAGAGAAAAATATTATTTTTAATCTATGAATAAAAGAGAGTACATATAGGCCTTTATATAGGAAAACCTAAAACTAACCTTAAAATCTAATTTAATCAAATCAAATCAAAATAAATCGATATAACTGAGATATAATATTCTAAGATATAATATATTAGTCTAAATAATTCAAAATAAATACGCAATATTTCCCCATTCCCCTTCAAGTTGGATTACAAATGTTAATCATGTCCAACTTGCTTATACAACTTTCAAATGCAAGTTTGAGCAATCCTTTTGTCAACACATCCGCAGCTTGAAGATTTGTCGGTAGACAAGTGAGACATACTATGAGTGTCACTTTCATCAAGATAATGGATGCCATCAACCTCTTTCGCACTCCCAATCGCCATCCCTGTCAGCAGATCCTCTTTTGATAATCGTGGCAACAAGTTGTTTTGTATGCTGTTAAAATTTACAAGATTTTGCTTAGTTGATCGCTTTGAGGAGACGAGTCATCACTATTAGATGCCTCAACAACATTGTTCTTTCCTTGCCCTTTCTTTGGTTTCCAATCCGCAGGTTTACCATGTAGATCCCAACTTTATCTTGAGTATGTCTGTGCTTACAATGATCACAAAAAGGTTGGCCTTTGGAATTTTTGGATTCCATGGTGCGAGCAGCAAGGGCCGAGACTTCAGGAGATGCAGGACTTGCAGCGGAAGCATTTTTTAGTATAGATTTGCGCCTGTCTTCTTCATTATGAAGGATAGAGTAAGTTTCACGGCCATAAGGTAAGAGTTCTTGGCTGAGGATACGTGCCTGAGTATCATCATAGATTACATAAAGGCCAGCTAGCAATTCAAAGACTCTTTCTTCTTCTTGGGCCTTGTGATCTTTAGTAGTATCAGCATGACAATGATGGACTTTGTTTTTTATGGCATCCAAGTCTTGCCAGAGAGCAGATTTTTTAAGATAGTAGTCATTGATGGAGTTGTGAACTTGTTTGAGTTGCCACAGTTTTGCCTTAATGTCAAATATGTGGGACTTGTTCCCTATATCACCATATGCTTCTTGAATTGCTTCCCAAATGTCGCGTGTTGAAGGAAGGAACATGAAACTTTTCTTGATTGATGGTGGCATAGCATTGACTAGCCTTGAAGAGACCAAAGCATTTTTAGATTTCCATACTTGCATTGCTTTGGTGTCTAATGATGGAGGCATTTTAATTTCACTAGAGATATACCTGAGCTTGTCCCTTCCATTAATAGCTAGAGACCTGGAGTGAGCCCAGCCCCTATAGTTGTCGCTGGTAAGTTTCTCAGAAACAATTAGAAACATTGAGACATCACTAGGAGCAGACCTTGGCACCGAAGAAGAGACTTCATGATCAAAGGAAGTAGTAGTAGCCATACTGACCAAGTTTTTTTAGTGCGCTGAGACGATAAAAAACTTGACAAGAAATTGACCTTTGTATCGAGGGTGAGAAATTCCGAGAATGTGAGACAATCAGAATCTTGGACGACGAACTGACTTGTGACAGTTGTGGACGTGCAGTCGAATGGGTACCGACGATGAACTGCAAAGAGGCTGACTCGGTGGTCGATGATGCTTAGCAGAACTGGGGATTGCGCCAATTTTGGAAGAGCAACCTGAATGCTAATTCGGAATGACAGTTGGACTTGACAGCGCTGATTGCGGAAGAGCCTCTGATTGTGACTGGCTGTTACTCACCGAGAATACAAGACGGAATTTCTCAGCAGGAATTAGAGGACACAAAGATCACACCTGATTTTCGAGAGATGGAGAACCAGGGGTCGCGGCGTCGAAGGTGTGAGAGCAGCAGACTGAGATCGCCGATAATAATTGGACTGAATAGCTTCGAATTCTACGGTGGAGAGGGAAAAAAGAAGAAGCCCAGATTGAAATTGAGACTCGATTGTCGCCAGGAAGCTTCGAGTAACACCTGGGACCTGACCGTCGATTGCTAGGCAGATTCTTCAAATGAAACCTGGGACTCGACTATGACTAATGATGACTTGAACTGAGTAATGTCACAGGAACGCAAGTCCGATGATGATTGAAACAGAGGAATGCCACAGGAATGCAAGTCCGACCGTGACAAGAATGGACGATGAATGAATGCGATTGTTTCTCCGGAAGCTCTGGACAATTTGAGAGAAAAATATTATTTTGAATCTATAAATGAACCTTTATATATAGGCAAACGTAAAGCTGGCTCTAATTTAATTAAATCAAAATAAATCAGAATAAGTAAGATATAATATATCTATATCTAATCCTAAGATATGTATTAAATATCAAATTTAATAATAAAATAACAACTAATCTAAATAATCCAAAATAAATACACAATATCCCACATACTTTCTTGTTCTTGAATTGATATTTCAATTTTTTAATCTGAAAAGAGGTGGGGGCTGTATTTTGCCCACCTTGTGTGTCTCTGGTAACATTTTTTGGCAAACAGAGAGGACTCAATTTCAGGACACACTAGTTTCTACCAGCGCCATAAGATGTTAAATTAGTTTTGTTGCCACTAATTGCTAAATGCAGATAAACTTTGAAGTGATTGGAGTGTTTTTGTGCATTGTTGTTCGCTATGTTCTGCACACGCTGTTATGTTCCCACTCAATTGCTACAACCTATTGTCAGTTCAAATGTGCTGTAGTTTCTGTCACTTAAAATAGCAGAACTCTTGTTACATCTTGTGTTTTGTTCAAATAAGTCTTATATTTTTCCAATGATAAATTACTGGGAAATTTTGTTTTGCCAAGTTATTTACTAGTTATTTTATTCTAGAAGAATCTGGAAAATAACTTTTTCTAATGGCGTCAGGAATTATACCATGAGTTACTTGCTTTGGAAAGATCTGAGCAAGATAGTCTGCATAAACGTCTAGAGGGGCAAAAATCAAGTGCAACTCAAAGAGGTGATTGCAGAATATTAATGAGCTATATGCAACTCTTGTTTGTGGAGCTCTCTAGGATCTTGCTTGCAAATTGCAAAGATTGACTTTGTTACCGAAAATTATGATAAAAACATATAGGTGATAAGCACGCATCCACGGGAGTAGGACTTAAAAGTCATAAGAAGCAAGTTAAGCATTTGAAGAAAAAATCACTTTGGTCATACAGTTTGGAGGAGGTAACTTTTAGTGTTTGCTTTAGATGAATGTGTAATCTCATATCCTTCTTTGCTCTAAATCTGTACTTATGTCGGTTCAATTCTATTCATAATCTTTTGGATTACAGATAATGGAAAAACTTGTAGACATTGTCCTTTCATTGCATGTGGAGATCAACAATGCCTTTGGCACTGCAGGTTCACCTACTTGCCCTTGAGTTTTATAATGAAAGCCACATTTTTTTTTTGGAAAAATAATTGTAATGGTACTTATCCATGGGCGCTTGCAGATGATCATAAACCAGCAATTGTATATGTACGCAATCGCCAAAGATTAGGCCCTGCTGGCCTTGCTTTGCATTATGCAAATATAGTGCTCCAAATTGATACTCTTGTAAGTGAATTCTTCAGCCAGATGAAAATATAATAGATTTATGTAACCTCTCCTCTCATTGTGTACGAGCATGAAATTCTTTCTTCCTTCCTTCCTTCTTTTCCTCTCCAATACTTGTTCATTTTGTTGCACCGAGAGTTGAAACATGGACAGTTTATCCTGTGCATTAAAGTTTGTGCATGAAAATGGTGCTCTTATTGATTCACGGTAGTTGCTTTTTATCCATTAAGGGATATCTAGACATGGCAGTGGTATATTTATATTTTCATTACTTGGTTTGGTTCCCACCACGTACTTTATGAATATCTTTAACTATAAATACAAGTAAAAAGTAGAGAGCTAATACCCTCTTTATTTGGCTCAAGACTTCTGTTCTAAGCTTCAATAGGTTCTACAGCAGTTTTTGACTGTTTAATTATCACCAGAGGGATGTCATTTACTCAACGCGAAATCCCAGTGTAGCTTCCCGGTCTATCAGGGTTAGTGTTTCAGGCCTTGGAATCAACAAGTGTTCCTTTCCTAAACAATGAGCATGGAAGAAGTGAGTGGCTTCAAACTATCAACCGTGTGCTGGTGGTGAAGACTGTACCTTTTTTCTCTTTGGCAAACCCAGGCATAATGCAAGTAAAACAAATGTGGGGCACATGAAATGTGAAGCAAGAATATATACTTAAGACTACTTTGGTTCATACTTATTCTTTTTTTTTTTTGCCATGAACTTAAAATGGGAGTAGTTGAGATGAGTGTGTATAAGAAAAGATAAGATTTGTGATGACCATATATGCGAATGAATTGGCGTGGCATCTATTAAGGAGAAAATGGTAGAAAACTGTCTGAGGTAGTTTGGACATGTTCAAAGAAGGCCATTGGGTGCGCCAATGGAGAGAGTCGGTAAAGCGCTATGGAGTCTTTTAAAAAAGGGTAGAGGAAGACTGAAAGGGCCCTATTCAATTACCAGACCTAAGCTAGGAATTTAGGAAGACAGATTAGCATCAGCCAAGGACCAACATGCTTTTGAGGGGTACAGGTTGACTTTCCAATTTGGTGTAATACTAGGATCATAGCTAACTAATAGGGTGGCTATTGGGTTCTGTAAAAGTTGTTTTACTTTTGCTATATTAGCCGTTAGAAGCATGAGAGAAGGGCATGGAATATTTTGTGAGAGTTGTAGGAGGAGAGGATTATTCAGGGACGACCTGAACCTTTTCTGGGCTGATAGGGAGTAGTTTTGCTTCTATTAGATTGCCTGTACCCTTTTGTTATCAATATTATCTGTTATATCAGAATCTTTCGCTGGTATTTTGGGTGAGTCCTAACAAAGACAAAAAAGAACACTTAATGAGGTTATAGAGTGGCATATATTGGTTAATAATATATTGAAAGAGCTGGTTTTTGATAGAGCATAATGGCGTTCTGCGATCGATATAGCTAACCCCACCTAGTGGGATAAGGCTTTGTTGTTGTTGTTGTTGTTCATACTTATTCTAATTATTGCCTTTGCTGCCTTGTGTTATTAAGCTTTATAAATAGAGCATTGTACTCAGTCAATGTGGACACTGTCAGGTTGCCAAATCTAGTTGCATGCCTGAAAATACAAGGGACGGATTATACCAGAGCTTGCCTCCTAACATAAAATTAGCTCTGCGTTCCAAATTACCATCTGTTCATGTTTCAGAAGATGTAAGATCTCATCAGCTTCAACTTCATTCCATTATCACAATCAGACATCATAATTACCTGAATGCTAAGTCCTAAAAGTTATTTCTTGTGTTTGTGTTTTTGTTCCGTGGCTGGCTGGCTGGCTGGCTGGCTGTATGCTCTGTTTCCTACAGCTCACTGTAGAAGATATCAAAGAGGAGATTGAGAAAACACTACACTGGCTGGTTCCAGTTGCGACAAACACAGTCAAGTAAGAAACCTGTCTTTTCTTCAAATGACTTTTGAGTGAAGTTTTCTTTAAGCACCGATCTAATTCGCTTCATTTATTTTAATCTTACTCATTTTGTTCATGTTGCTCCAAAATTGAGTCAGGGCACATCATGCTTTTGGTTGGGTTGGGGAGTGGGCTAGCACTGTGTAAGTAAAAAATAACTGCTTGTTCTATTATAAATTTATAATTTGATTAATATAGTATTTGGTCCTTTTATGGTTTCGGTCCTTATAGTTTCAAATCATAGGAAAAGTTTCTTTTCGACTAAAATGTTAACCCTTATATTTTGATAAAAATTTAGACCATCTTGTTACTTGAAGGATCACAACCTACGGTTTGAAACTATAGGGATTAAAACCCAAATAAGAGAAAATTATGAGGACCAAACACTGTATTAACCCTTTATAATAAATCTAAATTTTGCTTGTCTTTCTTTTACCTCTATTTTCCATTTTGTTTTCTCATTTATCAATCTTGCAGCCCTGAGGCAAATTTGAAGACCTCACCCACCAATGTATTGCGCATCGAGACATTCCATCATGCAGACAGGGACAAAGTCGAAAAATATATTCTTGAGCTTCTCTTATGGCTTCAGCGCCTGGCCATTAAAAGTGGAGCCGGCTTTGATGTTGTTGGGGTGAGGTCTACGATGAAGTCTTCTCATCTGGCTCTCCCACAAAAAGCACCAATCACCGACCCGCCATTACAAACAGTCAGTGAGCGAAACATGCTGCAACTTGTAAGCAAGAAGGAATGGATTAAAGGGTTGAGTAAAAGCTGGGACTTTGATAGGATGGAAGTTAAGTTGAGAGAGAATAGCAGACTCACAAAAAGTCGGAGTGATATTTCCTTCAACAGGTTTTCATCTAAGCTTCCTGTGATTGATTTTGGTGTTGACAAAGAGAGAGCGTTGGATGTTATAGACAGAGTAGAGTTTGAGAGGTAGGGAAATAGTTTTCAGGTATTCATGATTTTCTCTGAAACAAAGGAAATGATATAACAAGGAGGCACAAGTGTGTGGCTTCTGGTTCTCTGCCTTAATTATACCATTTTGATGCTGCAAGTGTTTTTGAATGAGAGCCAGTAAGGTTTGGAGGAGAGAAAGTAGAACCCAGTCAGGAAAACTGCATTATTAAGAACTTGTGGATGGTACCATATTTTATATTTCTATAGATTTTGTAATTTACATGGGTGATAATACCACAATCAAGATATACAATAAACGTAACCTCAAAGCCGATGAATACTTGTAAAATTTACGTGTTCGGGTTGAGTATGATGTGAATTTTTATAGATAATCGGAAAAATTAGGTGGCAAATTCTTTTTTTTTTTTTTTTCACTTAATTTTTAATTGCTCCCTATAGCTCCCCCCCCCCCCAAAAAAAAAAAAAATCAGGTTTTTTATAGTTTTACTTGATTTTTAATCAAATACTTGTATTTTTTTTTTTATCATGTTCTTATAGTTTCACCTGATTTTTTTATCAAGTCTTTGTAGTTCCCCCTTTTTTCTTAGTAGGTTCTTATAGTTTCACATGATTTTTAATCAAGCTCCTATAGTTTTTCCTTTTTCACTTTTTACCAATCACTTGAAAATGCTTAGACCGGATTAAAAATCAAGTGCAAGTATAAAGATATGGTAAAACTTTTTTTTTTTAAAAAATCAGGGATCTGATTAAAAATGAAGTCAAACTATGAGGATATTATAAAAGAAAACTAAGACTTAATTAAAAACCAGGTAAAATTTTGGGCCTCACTTGCAAACTAATTTTTTCTTGATAAAAATCCAAGTACAAAAGAGACTGATCATGCAAATTTAGCTAATTTTGGGGGTGGAGGAGGATTAGCCAAGAACAGGTGGAGGAGGGCATCAACAGAGGTGTAGTTGTAGTCAGGATATAGCTGTGAAGCCTCCACATCTTCAGGCCCCAATTCAAACATTGTTTGTGCCCCTTTAACAAATATGTTGTGGAGTATAGCCATTGGTATATTCTTTGGATATTCCAGCGCTGCAACCCCTCAAATCAAATCATTCACTTTCATTAGCATACTTGTGAACAACTCAATCTTAGTTAACATTTTTCCAGCCAAAAAAATAAAAAAAATCTCAGTTAAAATTAGTTATTTATGGCAAAATTTTATAATTTGTCTCAATAGAAGTCGTTAGGAAGAGGAGTTTGTTTAATTAGTTTAGAAGTATTACAGCCAGTTAGGGATATTAAATGGGAAAAAAGAAAAGGAGAAAATGACAGCTACATCCTAAAGACTATAAAAAATTACAAAAAAAAAATCTAACAAAAATTCACATATCAAAAAGTTTCCAGGGACTTTTTTGATATTATTTCTATTAACAACAGGAAGTGTTATATTTACAACAAAATTTTAAAACTTGGTTATTCACAACAGAAAAACAAAATTATATTTATAACAGGAAGTACTATATTCACAACAAAAATTTAAACATTTAGATTTTGTTTCAAACTTAAGTCCCTAAACGTACAAAAGTCATTTATAACAGAAAAAGACTAAATTCACAACAGAAAGTACTATATTCACAACAAAATTTTAAACTTGGCCATTCACAATAGAAAAAGTCATATTCACAATAGGAAGTGCTATATTTACAACAAAATTTAAAAGCTTAGATTTTATTTCAATACAAATAATATCAAAAAAGTCCTTAGGACCTTTTCGATATGTAAATTTCTGTTAGGACTTTTTTATAATAGGAAGTGCTATATTTACAACAAAATTTAAAAGCCTAGATTTTATTTCAATACAAATAATATCAAAAAAAGTCCTTAGGACCTTTTCGATATGTAAATTTCTGTTAGGACTTTTTTATAATTTTTTTATAGTTTTTGGGACTGGCTATAATTTTCCAATAAAAAAAAGGTGCTGTGATGTCCGCTTACTTTCACATAGCTTGAGCATGTCGTTTTCAGGTAAATGTTGTCGTTTAAAGGTCCGATTGGTCTTGTTCTCCCACAAAGATATCAACTCCAACTGGGAGATAATGTTCGGTTGAGGTCTAATGATATAACCACACGGTTTTCTGCTCTCTTATCTGTTGCTGCTTTCACAGTGTAAAATGCCACATCTTCCTCATAATTCAGCACAGCTGCAAATATATATATATATATATATATATATATATATATATATTTCAAGTTTGGTGATTACTTAGGTAGGTATCTGCATGATATATATATACATACATTCATATATACGAATGGTTATTGATTTTACAAACGTACCCTTGGCGTGACCAGTGCCATAAACAAGAATATGTTGTAGGGTTTTGAGGTCATGTGGGTGAAGCAGATAACTGACGAAGTAGGCTGCAAGTGAGTTAGCAGAGATATAAGTGTAGGGGATTCCTGCTTCTTCTGTTGCCCTTCTTATCTTCCTCTTGTTCTCAAGAACAGCCTCGAATGGTGGAAGCCCCTTCACTCTGTCCACCTCATTCCCATATTCTGACGGAACAAATCTCTGTCTCATAACAATAACATGATCATTCTCAACCACACTCGTATATATATACGTTCTTGTCAGATATATGATGTGATGGATATGTATATATATACTCCCTCTCTATACATGACATACTTATAATATTTGTCAATCTTTTTCTAATTTATCTGTATTGATTGTACTCGATAGTAACCAAGGAGGAGTGAGAATGAAGAAATTAAAGAATATGATAAGAATGATTTAGAAAATACACGTAGTAAATAAGATAAAACACACCTTGATATTGCCGGCTAGTTTGATGGCCTTGATTAACTTGAGCTGCTCCAGATACTGAGGAGGGGCGAGTGTGGAAATGACAATATCAGCCTGTTGAAGACAAGACACCAGCTTCTCCTCCTCATCTAACTCCCCCTATATACATGTGTGTGTGTGCATGATCGCAATGAATGAATGAATAAATTTTACAGAGATTCATGTATATACTACCAGATCTCGTTTATAGTGTAAGCACTGGAGGTAGCATATTGATATATATTTCAAAGATTACAAGGGTACGTAAGAGAAGATTAAGGAGAAGGATTTTCATTACTTGGAAGAAGGTGAGGCCGAGAGATTGAAGATGGAGGAGCTTGGAAAAGTGAGAGGAAGTGTGAATGGGACGAACATAAGCAAGAGTAGGATGACCCAAAGAGAGGCTTGCCTTCACCATGTAATCCCCAACATAACCAGTAGCTCCTACTATCAATATTTTGCTCTTCTCTTCATTATTTTTCTCCATTGCATCCCCTCCCCACCCGGGCTCTATATGTCTATCTATACATATAAGCCTTTATCTACCAGATTAGGATTCTCTCATTTACCTTCCCTGCCGCTTATATTTTTTGCCTTAGAACTATGTAGTTAATTTTCGGGTAAAAATAAGCCAGGAAGCCTTTTTTGACCTCTTAATTTCTCCATGTCCCCCCAAAAAAAAAAGCAAAAGATTTTTTAGATATGGATGTTAATAGGGACAAATCTCATCTAATTTTTTTAGATCTAGAAACAATTTGATTTGAAAAAAAGTCATACATAACCGTGGAATAATAAATTTTTTTTTAGTAACATTCAATATCCCAAATTAATTTAGTACACCCACCCTAATATTATTTTTTAGTGGCACCTAGTATTTTAAAGTAATTCTTTATGTGTTTTTTTAGTACTAAGGATACTGTATGCTACTAAGAAAATGTTTCTAACTGAAATCCCTAAATAGCTAGCTAACAAGCTCAAACCTTGAACTATCAACCGATTAATGATGTTGGAAAGTCTTGGAATCAATATCCGATTATTATCTTGTTTATCATAATGGACCCCCAAACTCTCTGACATTAGTGGTTATGTCAGATCGATCTGTTGCTATCAGATTTCAGACCACTCCATATTGTTAACGTACATAGTATTAGAGCCTTGTTTGGCAATCCTCAAAACCTAGGTTTTGGAAACAAAACTTAGGTTTTGTTCAAGTTTTGCCAAACACCTCAAATTTTCTCTAAAATCATTTTCCACTCCAAACCTAGGTTTTGCCAAATCCAACTTCTTTTCACTTTTTAAAACACAGGGAAATTGACTAAAATAAGAACTTTTTTTTTTAAAAAAAGCATCGGATTAGAGCAGTTAGGAAACTAATTCCTAAGCTAATGCAGTCAAAGGCGTCAGTTGACTGACGCCATAAATGACATTAGACGCCTCTCTGCAAATCTGCAGAGTGGCATGCATTAATGCACGCCACCCCCTAGGTGTCCAAAATTGACGCCCAAGGCGTCAATTTTTGACGCTCAAGGCGTCAATTTTTGACGCTTTGGGCGTCAACTTTTTTTAAAAATATAATTATATTTAAAAATATAAAAAATAATTATATATAAAAATTTTAATTAATAATTATAAAAATTAAAATATTCAAAATTTATTATAAATCTTAGGATACAAGACTAATAATTAGTAAATTAATTAATTAGTGAATTTATTATAAACGATGAGATAGATGACTAATTATTTAATATTTTGTATATTAATAATTTGGTATATAAATTGTTAAATATTATTAGCTAAATTTAATTAAAGAAATTTGTAAGAATCATAATTAGTGAATTAATAAAAATATTTTTTTGATATATGTTGTATATTATTTTACCTCAAGATAGATAGGATAAGCTTAGTTAGAGAATAATTAATTAATTAGAGAAAAATCTCTAACTAATTGATAGGATAAGCTTAGTTAGAGAATAATTAATTAATTAGTTAGAGAAAAAAATATCTAACTAATAATTAGTTAGAGAAGTTAGAGATTTTTTTCTCTAATTAATTAATTATTCTCTAACTAAGCTTATTCTATCTATCTTAGGATAAAATAATATATAACATATTTCAAAAAATATTTTTATTAATTCACTAATTATGATTCTCACAACCTTCTTTAATTAAATTTAGCTTATAATATTTAACAATTTATATACCAAATTATTTACAAAATATTAAATAATCAGTCATCTATCTCATGGTTTATAATAAAATTCACTAATTAATTAATTTACTAATTATTAGTCTTGATTTATAATAAATTTTGAATATTTTAATTTTCATAATTATTAATTAAAATTATTATATATAATTATTATTTATATTTTTAAAATAATTATATTTTTTTAAAAAAATTGACGCCCAAAGCGTCAAAAATTGACGTCTTGGGCATCAATTTGGACGCCCAGGTGGGTGGCGTGCATTCTGCAGATTTGCAGAGAGGCATCAGTAGACTGATGTCATTTGTGACGTCAATCAACTGATGTCATTTGTGACGTCAATCAACTGACGCCTTTGACTGCATTAGTTTGGGAATTAGTTTTCTAACTGCTTCAATCCAGTACTTTTTTTAAACAAAGTTCTTATTTTGGTTAATTTCCCTTAAAACCCATTTTGCAGAATTGTGGGGCCCAATATGATTATACTAATACCAAAATACCCTCTATTATACCTTCTCTCTCCTTACACATTTGTACTCCATATCTCTATATCCTTCTTTGTTTTTCTTTTTTCTTTTTTTTTTTCCAGAAATCCTTCTTTGATTTTTTTTTTTTGCCCAGAGATCCTTTTTTTTTTTTTTTTCTGGGAACACTTCTAGTAAAATTTCTTTACTGGAAACACAGCTTACTGTAATATCCTGAATTTTGAATCTAATATCTTGAACATAAACCTATTTTTGGAAGACGGTTAGACTATATTTTTGGAAAGTGACAAATTTGAAAAGCAGTATTTTGTGGGACCCGTGAATAGTATTCACTATTTGTGCATAGTGATTTACTATTCATGCGGGACCCACGACCAAAATAATTCTTCCCCGACAGAAACTCTCGTGAAGTTTGAAAAAATTTCACGCGGGACCCACGTAATAGTAATTTACTATTTAATTTATAATATTATATTATTAAAAATACTATTTGCATAGTATTTTACTATTTAAAATATTAAAATATTATTAAAAATTTTAAAAAAAAACTTCACGGGGCGGCTGAAGTTCACGGGAGGGTTTCTTTTTAATATTTGGGAAAATTACATAAAACGACCCAGAGACGAAAATTACACTTAAAGACCCATTTTCCAACTATAAATAGACCTTCCATTTCATTTCATTCTTCACAACTTCTAAGAGCCATAGAGAGAGGTAGAGAGATAGTAGAGAGATATTTGCTTGAGTCTTATAATAGCTGGTTGGTGATTCGGGTGTTAGCAAGTAACAGGTAACTCTGAATATTCTTCCTTATACTTGTGAATTATGTATGATTATAAATTTGTTTGTTTACTATTTTGGCAAGAATATTTAGAAAATATTTATGGTTTTAAGATCTAGTGTGGGAACTTTGATTTGCAAATCTGCAGGTACTATTTATGCGTACGTTACTATTCACGTATACCGTATTTACTATTCATTTTACTATTCACGTATACCGTATTTACTATTCATTTTACTATTCACGTATACATACCGTATCTGCTATTCACGTATACATACCGTATGTACTATTCAATTTTACTATTCATATATATATACTGTATTTTACTATTCACATATACGCATAGTATTTTACTATTCACAGATACGCATAGTATTTACTATTCATAAATACGCATATCAATATATATAATGGTATAATAATGCATTATTTTTGAGTAAATACATTCATCATGGCGGTTGTATTGTGATGGGTGGAGTAAGGAGGGATTTGAATGATAAGAATTGTTTATGCCACCACTCAGCGCACAGTGGATGGTACTTATTTCAGGGCCCCATCTTCCATGTTCTCCTTTGGCCGGGATTGCATTGGAGATGTGGGACATGTGACACCTCCTTAGTTGTTATTTTAAAGGAGGGGAGCCATAGTCCAGATTTAAGCTCTATACCTTTGGCCGGGTGTATCTTAAGTTTTGGTGAGCTTGAAACCATCCAGTCAAATGAATGAGTTTCTATTGGACTATATGTTAGCCTATGGTTCCAGTCAGCGGTATACGGTTGGAAGGGGATATAAGGGAGGCTGCATACTGCATAGTGCATTTCTGAATTATTCAATAAAGAATGATGAGTATTTTATAAAGATATTTGATGTGAACTACTGTATATCTAAAAAAATATCTGTGTATATTAAATCCACTTTTTTACTATCTACTATTTTTGTCATATGTAATTTGCTCGGGTAAGGTAGAAATATTCAGTAGTTACTGAGACGTGGAATCTCATCCCATATTAACATTTTTCAGGTGATTATCCTAGTAGAGAGCAAGGGAAGGCACATATGGAGTGAGCTCTGGAAGCTCTTTTGATCTCCAATAGATTATGTTATGTTATTTTATTTGCCATGAACCTAAGACTTCCGTTTTGTATTAAACTCTGAAATATTTTCTGGAGTTTATTCTGATTATGTATTACGGGTTTTATTCGAAATGGTAACATTGTAAAATGATTTGGATATTGTTGAACTCTTTTGAAGGAATTTTTAATATTTTGACCGAGTTTTTGGGTATTAAAATTGTGGTGTTACATTTTTGGTATCAGAGCTAAAGGTTCCATGGCAATTTTGTTTATTTTCTAAAGTGATTTCTTAAAAAAAAATTTTTTAAAGTTCGTGGCAAATTAAATATCATAACATGAGCACTTCCCTTTGTTAGATTTAGAATTTATTTAGCTATTTTTATTTGTTTAGTGTCCTTATAGTATTAATCATAGGAGGAGATAATGGCAAGAACCCGAAGAACTAATTCAACCCCTGCTCCATCCCAAGGAGGTCTCCCTCCGCATCAAGATGGTCCCTATCCTCAGGATAACAATGCCCTTTTGGCAGAATTACGAGACGTCATCTTGGAGATGAGAGAGAAAGTGAATAGACACGAGGATGAACTAGCAAAAGGAAGAGGCCAAGGTGGTAAGGAAGGAAAGGAGAAGGCTCTGGAAGTCACACCTTCTGACCATCAATCTAGGGGAGGAAGTCATTCTCGCACTGAAGATGGAGGTAGTAGCGGTTCTTATTCTCAATATCATCCCTTACCTATTACTGAGGTTTGGGAAAAATTTTGGAAGTTTACTCCACCGATGTTCGAGGGGAAGCTAGATCCGATTGCAGCACTGGAGTGGCTGAAGCGTGTAGAAAAGATTTTCAGAGTTATCGAGATTAGCTCACAACAAAAGGTGATGGTTGCTGAACAATTGTTGCAGAAAGCAGCTGAAGAATGGTGGGAAAGCACCAAAACAAAAGGAAATGCTGAGATGACGTGGGAAGAGTTTAAGGAAAAGTTCGAAAATTATTACTTTTCCCCTTCAATCAGAATAGAGAAAGAAACTGAATTCCTCACATTCAGGCAAGGGGAATTACATGAAGACGAATTTATTACTCGCTTTTTAGAGTTGTCTAAATTCTGCGGATATTCACAGAACAACTCTAAATGGTTGAGTGCTCGATTGGTTGAAAAAGCTAGACCAGACCTAAAAACAGCTCTATCACCGTTCCTTGATGAAACAAGGGATTTTGAAGAAATATGCGACAAACTGCGCACGATAGCAAGGAACAAACGAGAAGAGGAAGCTGAGAAGATGAAGGGTTTTCAGGCCAGATCTACACACCTCATGAGACCAACGGGAGGAGTTACTAAGAAGCAGAGTCACAACTTCAGTAATGTGAATACGCGGTTTAGCCAACCATCCAGAAATCACTTTGGTGGACCATCGAGGAGTTATTTTACTGGACCCCAAAGAAGTCATTTCAGCAGACCACCGAGGAGTCAATTCAAAGGACCTCAAAGGAGTCACTTTAGTGGAGGTCAGAGTTCATATAGGGGATCCACAGCTCCTGTTGCAAGCACCGCCAACAATCAGATGTGTGCCAAGTGTGGAAAAATACACCAAGGACCATGTGTGACGTGTTTCAACTGTGGAAAGCCAGGACACATTTCCAGATTTTGTGAGGAGGAGCCTCGAGGGGCCAAGGATGCTGGAACTGCAGTGCCAGGGAAAGTGTTTGCACTATCACATCAGGAGGCAAGTGCTTCACCAAATCTGATTAAAGGTATCCTCAAACTCCAAGGTCTTGAAGTAGAAGCCTTATTTGATTCTGGTGCCACACACTCTTTTATATCATACGACTGTGTGCCTCGATTGAATTTAAGAGTGAGTGAATTGCCTTATTATATGATTATTTCTACACCGGCGGGAGCTTCAGTAAAAACTTCTAGGGCTTGCTTAAATTGTACGATTGAGATTGATAATAGGATCTCAAATATAGACCTTGTTTGTTTACCCACGAAGGGTATCGATGTAATAATAGGAATGGATTGGTTGTCAGCTAATGACATCATCCTTGACTGCAAGAGGAAGACTATCTCTCTTGCGGATGACTCTATGAGTCATAGTAGACCACAATTGTTGTCTATAGTACAAGATGAAAAGCCTGTTCATTATGGTTGTCTTGCGTACATGGTGTTTTTCTCTATTCAAACAGAAGTGGAGGAAGGGATAGAGAACATTGAAGTAGTGAAAGAATTTCCGGAAGTATTTCCGAAAGAAAAGACAGGTTTACCCCCAGAGAGAGAAGTAGAATTTTCTATTGATCTCGTACCTGGAACAGAACCTATATCTAAAGCTCCTTACCGAATGTCTCCATCGGAACTAGCAGAATTGAAGAAGCAGATCGAAGAATTGTTAGACAAGGGTTTCATCAGACCCAGTGTATCTCCTTGGGGATCGCCCGTACTCTTTGTGAAGAAAAAAGATGGGAGCCTGAGACTATGCATTGACTATCGCCAGTTGAATAAAGTGACTATAAAGAATAAATATCCTTTACCCAGGATCGACGATCTACTTGATCAGTTGAAGGGAGCATCCATATTCTCCAAGATCGACCTCAGATCAGGTTATCACCAACTGAGAGTCAAAGCTGAAGATGTCTCAAAAACTGCATTCAGAACTAGATATGGCCATTATGAATTTCTTGTTATGCCATTTGGGCTAACAAATGCTCCAGCAGTATTCATGGATTACATGAATAGAATTTTCCGACCATATCTAGATAAATTTGTAGTGGTTTTCATTGACGACATCCTTATCTACTCTAAGGATGAAGAAGAGCATAAAGAGCACCTTAGAATCGTGCTACAAGTGTTGAAGGAGCACAAGCTCTATGCGAAACTGTCTAAGTGCGAATTTTGGTTGAAGGAAGTAAAATTCCTAGGCCATGTCGTATCGGCTGAAGGTGTTGCAGTGGACCATACTAAAGTTGAAGCAGTTCTTCAATGGGACCGACCAAAGTCCGTGACTGAGATCAGGAGTTTTCTAGGTCTAGCTGGCTATTATAGGAGATTTATCAAGGGCTTTTCGCAAATAGCTATGCCTTTGACTAAGTTAACAAGGAAGGGTCAACCATATGTATGGGACGAAAAGTGTGAAGCAGCTTTCCAAAATTTGAAGACTAAGTTGACTACGGCACCGGTACTTATTGTTCCGGATCCTGCACAGACCTTTACTTTGTACACCGATGCTTCTAAGAAAGGTCTTGGGTGTGTGTTGATGCAAAATGGTAGGGTAGTGGCTTATGCTTCTCGACAGTTAAGGCGACATGAAGGGAATTATCCTACTCACGACTTAGAACTGGCAGCAGTAGTGTTTGCTCTGAAGATTTGGAGGCCCCACCTCTACGGTTCAAAGTTCGAGGTTTATAGTGACCACAAAAGTCTAAAGTACCTGTTCGACCAAAAGGAGCTCAACATGCGACAGAGGAGATGGATGAAGTTTATCAAGGACTACGACTTCGAATTGAAGTATCATCCAGGAAAGGCGAACGTTGTAGCAGATGCCTTAAGTAGAAAGACAATCCATGTAGCCCAGATGATGATCAGAGAACATAAATTGCTCGAGGAGATACCAAGTACATCTATTGATGTAATGTCAGGTTTGGTCGCTACCGTGGAAGCATTAACTATTGAAAGCACAATTTGGAAAGAGATTAAATTCGCTCAGCTCGAAGATGAGTATCTATTAAACGTGAGGGAAGATATTGAAGAAGGAAAAGAATCGAAATTTGGGATCGATAGAGATGGGATATTAAGGTATAAAGGAAAAGTGTGCATACCTAATGATGGAGAAATAAAAAAGCTCATACTAGAGGAGGCACATCGGAGTAAATACACTATCCATCCCGGAGCAACCAAGATGTATCATGATCTCAAGCGGAATTGGTGGTGGCGGGGCATGAAGAAAGATGTGACTGACTTTGTCACTTGTTGTTTGACTTGTCAGAAAGTCAAGATCGAACATCGGAAACCTCCTGGATTATTAAAGAATTTGGATATCCCAGAGTGGAAATGGGACAGCATCTCTATGGATTTCATCATGGGGCTTCCTCTAACGACATCCGGACATAATGCCATTTGGGTAATTGTCGATAGGTTAACTAAGTCAGCTCATTTTCTAGCAATTGCAGCAGAATACTCATTGGAGAGACTAGCAAAGATCTACATGAAGGAGATTGTTAGATTGCATGGGATACCGAATAGCATCGTATCTGATCGTGATCCACGATTCACTTCACGATTTTGGAAAGCATTGCAGAATGCTATGGGAACTCGGATGAGTTATAGTACCGCTTATCATCCTCAAACTGACGGGCAGACTGAAAGGACTATTCAAACTCTGGAAGACATGTTGCGGGCTTGTGCAATCGAACTAAAAGGAAGTTGGGACGATCATCTTCATCTTGCGGAGTTTGCATATAACAATAGTTATCACTCCAGCATTGAGATGGCACCTTATGAGGCTTTGTATGGAAGAAAATGTAGATCTCCTATTTGTTGGACGGAATTGAATGAGCGAATTTTAATAGGTCCAGAACTTGTGGACGAGACGACTCAAAAGATTAAGGTGATTCAACAGAAACTTCTCACTGCTCAGAGTCGACAGAAGAGTTATGCTGACAAGAGAAGACGACCGTTGGAATTCATGGTGGGCGAACATGTATTCTTAAGAGTCACACCAATGACTGGCATTGGTAGAGCAATACGAGCAAAGAAGCTTTCACCTCGTTTTATGGGTCCTTATGAGATTTTGGAGAAAGTTGGACCGGTAGCTTACAGAATTGCATTACCTCCACAGCTTGCGAATCTTCACAATGTCTTTCATGTATCGCAACTGAAGAAATACCAACCGGATCCTTCCCACATTATAGAAGTAGAAGAGGTAGAACTCAAGGATAACATGACGTATAAAGCCGAGCCGGAGCGGATTGTTGATGCAAGGGACAAGAAATTAAGAAACAAGACCATTAGACTTGTAAAGGTCGAGTGGAAAGGAATGGTTCCCGGAGATGCTATTTGGGAAACGGAGGAGAGCATGCGACAAACCTATCCTCATTTATTTAAATAGGTTAGAATTCTTATTATAGCGAAATTTTGAGGACAAAATTTTCTTTTAGGAGGGGAGAAATGTAACATCCTGAATTTTGAATCTAATACCTTGAACATAAACCTATTTTGGAAAGACTAGTAGGCTCTATTTTCAGAAAGTGATAAATTTTAAATCAGTATTTTGCGGGACCCACGGCCAAAAATAATTCTCTGCAAACTTTCTCGTGAAGTTTGAAAAAATTGGCCGCGGGACCCACTCAATAATAATTTATTATTTAAATAATATTATATTATAATAATAAAATAATATATATTATATTATATTATTAAAATATTATTAAATTTTTTTAAAAAGAATCACGGGGCGGCTGAGAGTAGTCACGAGAGGTTTTCTTTTTAATTTTTAGGAAAATTACGTAAAACGACCCAGAGACGAAAATTACACTTAAAGACCCATTTTCCAACTATAAATAGACCTTCCATTTCATTTCATTCTTCACAACTTCTAAGAGCCATAGAGAGAGGTAGAGAGAGAGAGAGTAGAGATATTTGCTTAAGAGTTATAATAGCTGGTTGGTGATTCGGGTATTAGCAAGTAACAGGTAACTCTGAATATTCTTCCTTATACTTGTGAATTATGTATGATTATAAATTTGTTTGTTTACTATTTTGGCAAGAATATTTAGAAAATATTTATGGTTTTAAGATCTGGTGTGGGAACTTTGACTTGCAAATCTGCAGAGGTACTATTTATACGTACGTTACTATTCACATATACCGTATTTACTATTCATTTTTACTATTCACGTATACCGCATTTACTATTCATGTATACCGTATTTACTATTCATGTTACTATTCACGTATACCGTATTTACTATTCATGTATACCGTATTTACTATTCATGTTACTATTCACGTATACCGTATTTACCATTCATGTATACCGTATTTACTATTCATGTTACTATTCACGTATACCGTATTTACTATTCATGTTACTATTCCCATATACCGTATTTACTATTCATGTTACTATTTACGTATACCGTATTTACTACTCATTTTACTATTCATGTATATACCGTATTTTACTATTCACAGATACGCATAGTATTTTACTATTCACAGATACGCATAGTATTTTACTATTCACAGATACGCATAGTATTTTACTATTCATAAATACGCATATCAATATATATAATGGTATAATAATGCATTATTTTTGAGTAAATACATTCATCATGGCGGTTGTATTGTGATGGGTGGAGTAAGGAGGGAATTGAATGATAAGAATTGTTTATGCCACCACTCGGTGCACAGTGGATGGTACTTTTTAGGGCCCCATCTTCCATGTTTTCCTCTGGCCGGGATTTCATTGGAGATGTGGGACATGTGACACCTCCTTAGTTGTTATTTTAAAGGAGGGGAGCCATAGTCCAGATTTAAGCTCTATACCTTTGGCCGGGTGTATCTTAAGTTTTGGTGAGCTTGAAACCATCCAGTCAAATGAATGAGTTTCTATTGGACTATATGTTAGCCTATGGTTCCAGTCAGCGGTATACGGTTGGAAGGGGATATAAGGGAGGCTGCATACTGCATAGTGCATTCTGAATTATTCAATAAAGAATGATGAGTATTTTATAAAGATATTTGATGTGAACTACTGTATATCTAAAAAAATATCTGTGTATATTATATCCATTTTTTTTTTTACTATCTACTATTTATGTCATATGTAATTTGCTCGGGTAAGGTAGAAATATTCAGTAGTTACTGAGACGTGGAATCTCATCCCATATTAACATTTTTCAGGTGATTATACTAGTAGAGAGCAAGGGAAGGCACCTATGGAGTGAGCTCTGGAAGCTCTTTTAATCTCCAATAAATTATGATATGTTATTTTATTTGCCATGAACCTAAGACTTCCGTTTTGTATTAAACTCTGAAATATTTTCTGGAATTTATTCTGATTATGTATTACGGATTTTATTCGAAATGGTAACATTGTAAAAGGATTTGGATATTGTTGAACTCTTTTGAAGGTATTTTCAATATTTTGACCAAGTTTTTGGGTATTAAAATTGTGGTGTTACAACTGGCATTGGTAGAGCAATACGAGCAAAGAAGCTTTCACCTCGTTTTATGGGTCCTTATGAGATTTTGGAGAAAATTGGACCGGTAGCTTACAGAATTGCTTTACCTCCACAGCTTGCGAATCTTCACAATGTCTTTCATGTATCGCAACTGAAGAAATACCAACCGGATCCTTCCCACATTATAGAAGTGGAAGAGGTAGAACTCAAGGATAACATGACGTATGAAGCTGAGCCGGAGCGGATTGTTGATGCAAGGGACAAGAAATTAAGAAACAAGATCATTAGACTTGTAAAGGTCGAGTGGAAAGGAATGGCTCCCGGAGATGCTACTTGGGAAACGGAGGAGAGCATGCGACAAACTTATCCACATTTATTTAAATAGGTTAGAATTCTTACTATAGCTAAATTTTGAGGACAAAATTTTTTTTTAGGAGGGGAGAAATGTAATATCCTGAATTTTGAATCTAATATCTTGAACATAAACCTATTTTTGGAAGACGATTAGACTATATTTTTGGAAAGTGACAAATTTGAAAAGCAGTATTTTGTGGGACCCGTGAATAGTATTCACTATTTGTGCATAGTGATTTACTATTTATGCGGGACCCACGACCAAAATAATTCTTCCCCGACAGAAACTCTCGTGAAGTTTGAAAAAATTTCACGCGGGACCCACGTAATAGTAATTTACTATTTAATTTATAATATTATATTATTAAAAATACTATTTGCATAGTATTTTACTATTTAAAATATTAAAATATTATTAAAAATTTTAAAAAAAAAACTTCACGGGGCGGCTGAAGTTCACGGGAGGGTTTCTTTTTAATATTTGGGAAAATTACATAAAACGACCCAGAGACGAAAATTACACTTAAAGACCCATTTTCCAACTATAAATAGACCTTCCATTTCATTTCATTCTTCACAACTTCTAAGAGCCATAGAGAGAGGTAGAGAGATAGTAGAGAGATATTTGCTTGAGTCTTATAATAGCTGGTTGGTGATTCGGGTGTTAGCAAGTAACAGGTAACTCTGAATATTCTTCCTTATACTTGTGAATTATGTATGATTATAAATTTGTTTGTTTACTATTTTGGCAAGAATATTTAGAAAATATTTATGGTTTTAAGATCTGGTGTGGGAACTTTGATTTGCAAATCTGCAGGTACTATTTATGCGTACGTTACTATTCACGTATACCGTATTTACTATTCATTTTACTATTCACGTATACCGTATTTACTATTCTTTTTTTACTATTCATTTTACTATTCACGTATACATACCGTATCTACTATTCATTTTTACTATTCACGTATACATACCGTATGTACTATTCAATTTTACTATTCATGTATATATACTGTATTTTACTATTCAGTTTTACTATTCACATATACGCATAGTATTTTACTATTCACAGATACGCATAGTATTTACTATTCATAAATACGCATATCAATATATATAATGGTATAATAATGCATTATTTTTGAGTAAATACATTCATCATGGCGGTTGTATTGTGATGGGTGGAGTAAGGAGGGATTTGAATGATAAGAATTGTTTATGCCACCACTCAGCGCACAGTGGATGGTACTTATTTCAGTGCCCCATCTTCCATGTTCTCCTTTGGCCGGGATTGCATTGGAGATGTGGGACATGTGACACCTCCTTAGTTGTTATTTTAAAGGAGGGGAGCCATAGTCCAGATTTAAGCTCTATACCTTTGGCCGGGTGTATCTTAAGTTTTGGTGAGCTTGAAACCATCCAGTCAAATGAATGAGTTTCTATTGGACTATATGTTAGCCTATGGTTCCAGTCAGCGGTATACGGTTGGAAGGGGATATAAGGGAGGCTGCATACTGCATAGTGCATTTCTGAATTATTCAATAAAGAATGATGAGTATTTTATAAAGATATTTGATGTGAACTACTGTATATCTAAAAAAATATCTGTGTATATTAAATCCACTTTTTTACTATCTACTATTTTTGTCATATGTAATTTGCTCGGGTAAGGTAGAAATATTCAGTAGTTACTGAGACGTGGAATCTCATCCCATATTAACATTTTTCAGGTGATTATCCTAGTAGAGAGCAAGGGAAGGCACATATGGAGTGAGCTCTGGAAGCTCTTTTGATCTCCAATAGATTATGTTATGTTATTTTATTTGCCATGAACCTAAGACTTCCGTTTTGTATTAAACTCTGAAATATTTTCTGGAGTTTATTCTGATTATGTATTACGGGTTTTATTCGAAATGGTAACATTGTAAAATGATTTGGATATTGTTGAACTCTTTTGAAGGAATTTTTAATATTTTGACCGAGTTTTTGGGTATTAAAATTGTGGTGTTACACTTACAACCGATCTAATGGCACGCATACAAGAAGTGGAGACAAAATATTTTCAATATAATTCATAAATTCCGAGTTTGATTAGATTAATGAGATCAAATAACTATTTTTTAAAACATAACAATATTAAAATACAACCTTACCCTTTATATTTAACTATACCAAAATATTATGTTACAAATCTTTTTTCTATACAATTTATTAATACATATGTTTGATCTAATTTTTATCATGTTACATAATTTACTAATGGTAGAAATTTATTTTTCTAACAATTTTATGTAATTTTTTGTATTTATTATTGAATATAATGTTTATAATATTTAAAACACCACTTTATCCTTTAAATGCAATTATACAAAAAGCTAATGCCCTTTTTGGTAAATTTGATCCCCCAAAAGCTATTCTGATAAAAAATCCAAACACTATCATTTTTTCCCCAAAATTATTCTCTTAAAGCTATTCTCCAAAACCTAGGTTTTACCTCGTAAATGGTGAAAATCATTTTCCAAAAGCAACCCCCAAACGGGCCCTTAGACTCTAACCATTTTATGTGGGCTAGGGTTGTCTAAAAATCCGATGTCCGGTTGATTTGGTCCGACTCGACCCGGTCTAAGATTTTTTTTAAAAAAGATCTAAGACAATTTGACAGGATCGGACCGAACCAAACTGCTTGGGTTGAACTGGACTTCGGTCTAAGGGCTTAGACCCCCTAAACTGGTCCGGTCTGACCCAAGGTCCTTTTCTCTCTCTCTCTCTCTCTCTTTTTTGGTAAATCATCACTACATTGAGTCACTCATTGGAGTCTGGACATCCTAATGCGCTTTTTAATTTATAGGAATCATTTTTCACTATGTCCTTTTTTATTACTTTGGGAAGTTAGGTGAAATCAGAGCTAAAATATCCCAAGAAGGCAAGAAAAAAAATCTGGAATTTTTTTTATAAAAAAACTAAAAAATATCCGTCGAGGCAGTCCGGTCCGATCCTGTCCAGCCCGAGTTCGGGTTGGTACCAGATCAGACTAAGTATCTATTTGGTCTAGCTTATTTTTAGCTTATCTTATGCTTATAAGTAAAAGTTAAGCCAAACATAATTTAAAATAAGCTCTTATATTATAAGAGCTTATTTTACAATGAAGGAAAAAGCTCTTAAAAAAAAGCTGATGAGAGGAGCTTATTTTAAGCTCTATTTTTTTATGACAGCCCTACCATATCCTTCACCCGTCTCTACTGCGCGACTGTCTCGACTCTCAAGAGCCCATTTGCCCTAGCTTATTTTCAGCTTTTAAGCTATTTTTAAGCAAAAGTTAAAAAAAAAGAGCTTTTTTTAAAAAAACTAAAAGCTGTTTGGTGTTTATATAAATTTTTCAGCTTAAAAGTTACTTAAAAGCTGAAATTAAAAATAAGCTGTTTGACAAAATTTTTGTCATAAACAATTTTTCTAATAAAAATTAACTTAAAAGGTATATTATAAAATAATCTTTAAACTATCAATATATTTACAAAATAAAAATACTATGAGAATAGACTTTCCAATCATGGAATACAATCAAGAAATTATCAGTGCTCTTACAAATTCTCAACTAGTATTTCATTCACCTGAAATCACCTATTTCTATTTTCCATTAATGTTGATGGTATATGAAATCAATCCAACAATTAACATGAAAATAAAAGGTACGAAATCACTCTCGACATATATATGTGTGTGTGCAGGAAAAAGAAGAAGAAGAAGAGGCCATGAAAGCTAAGCATGTAGGGAAGATACACACGCAGACATATAAGAGAGCACGTGCCAAAAGAAAACCACACACACTTCTCTTTCTCTTTACTCTTTCTTATTCTTTCGTCTCGTTCCTCAATCTGAACATCGCCAGACGATGATTGTCTGGTTTTATCACATGCTTGGACACCGAAACATACTGACATTTTAGCACGTGCTCTCTTGTATGTTTGGGTGTCCAAGCATGTGATAAAACCAGACAATCATAGTCTAAAAAGAGCAATAAGAACCAAACAAGCAAGAATACACTCTAAAGGCCTAAGCAACTCTATCCATGTTTCCTTTGGTATTTGCCCATCTTTCTTTTGATTTTTTTTTCCCTCTTTTTTCTTTTCTTTTTTGTTGCTCTAACTTTTGCCTGAGCTACCCTTTCAAGTTGTCAACTTAACAAGCTTTTTGCCATTTCTTCTTTTTCCGTTGTAACTTCTGCCTACTCTGCCCTTATGAGTTTTCAATTTAGCGAACTTCTTTTATTTTCCTTTTTCTCTTGTTCTTTCAATTATTCATTCTTAAACAAGATTCACCATGAAGCCTTAATAATTTTCAGAGTGTACACCTGCTACTTTAATTAGGAAGAGTGAGTCCTCTTAGAAAGCAGAAAGAAACTTGAATAAGAGGTAAGGAACATATTTGTGGTTTCTGCATGCTAAAGGATAGGAAATGAATAACACACAAGCTTAAATGGCTATCATGTAAGGGTGGCTATTTGGCTTTGTTTTTTTTTAAGGTTGAAAAATGAATGTCTTGGTCCTCTCTATATCAAGCAAATGAACATCAAATCTGATCTTAAACAAGATACATGCCAAGTTCTAGATTGGGTAAAGGATAAGTGGTACACACATGAAAATGAAATCATATCAATAGGCTCAAATCCTCACATGGCTTGTGTAATCATCTTCACATTGCACCCAAGTTAAACAATTGACCCTTTAAAACTAGCCTCTTCAAGGTGGAGTCTAGTCATTTTCAAAACTAAGCATCACCAGAGTATGATATCACCTCTATACAAGCAACTTGTACAAAACAAGTTTTTAGACCCTCAACAATTTCCTCTAAGCAAGAATAATGCTCCACAAAAGTGAAAAAAAGAGACAAAAATCTTAGCCTCACATCATGAATAAGGAACAACCATTTATGGGATATATGTAAAGGAGGGATGACATGGATAAGGGTAAATGAAGTCATTTTTAAGGAAAGATATTCTATGCAAGCATTATTAACTGAAGATATGACTGCATTTTTATTTTTTCATTTTTATTTGCATGCTCATTTTTCCCTCTTTTTGACTCCTTATTCAATTATACTTATTATGTCCAAGGCCTATATCAAATGAAGCTGAATGCCAATGAATGATACAAGGATGGCTCATGAGATATAAGAGGGTGTTCACATGTACTTTAAGTTTTTTTTTTTGGTTGCCCACCCTGTTCACCATAGCTTCGCCTCAACTAATCCGGATCCAACTCACGTCGCGCACCTGGCTTTGGTGGGTTTTTTACATCCACAAGGGTCGAACTCAAAACCTTTGTTTAAAGGACACAAACCACTTACCACTTATGTTAACTCTCGTTGATTATACTTTAAGTTTTGATATGGGTGATGGACATTGAAATAAAGAACTCAACCTCCTCGAGAGATCCATTACCTTAGAGAATGAAGTGTCCATTAACCTGTAAACGACTCAAGCCATCACTCGGCTAAAGGTTTTAAAAATCATGATTATGTCCAAAACCCATATCAAATGAAGCTTTTATGGCCTATGAATGATGTAATGATGCCTCATGAGCCCAAGAAGGGTTATCTCTCATTGAGATATTTTCCAACATGATAGATGTAATGAGCTCAAGGTCTTTTAGGGTCATGAACCCTTAGACTAATGTTGGCTATCTAATGCATACATCATCCTTGTGATGTATCTATATGTGGGGTGATACTAGATATATACTTAGGTGAAGGGACAATTAGCCGCTTGATCCTAAGGGTTTCCTTGATTATGCATGGACACAAATAATATGGCCAACAATAAATGAATGGCCTCCAGTGTCCTATTTTAGAAATAACATCTTGTGCTAGCGTTAAGCATGGAGGCAAGCACATTAAGTGAGAAAGCATATTTAAGGTTTTTAAAAACGAGTTTTTACCTGAAAACGGAAAGAGAATAAAAAATCGTAAAATGTAAAATCGTAATATAGTAAAATCGTAAAAACTTAAAAGCATTTGGAAAATTAGTAAAAACATTTTAATGAAAAAAATCGTAAAATTGCAGTGATAAAATGAGTTTTTAAGAATCATGAGCATATCGCATTAATTGTTAGATTAAGAATGAAAAAGTGTACCACTCTTGTTGCGCTCGTAATTCAGAAAATATGGAGCCGCCACCAAAATTTTACAAAAGGATAATTTTGGAAACATTTTTTAAAAAAAATGGAAACCAAATAGGGTTTGGAAGTCGATTATACGTGGGAAAGGTGTTAAGCACCCTACAACACTCATTCATAAGAATGGTTACCCTAACTCAATTATTCAAAAATAAATATGACCTTTAATTTATTATAATTGCCCAAAGGAAAAAAGAAATTAAAAAAATATTTACAAGAAAATAAGAAGTTAACAAAGGAAAAACTGTTTATTTACAAAGTTGGACTAAACCTAGGAAAAGAGCTTAGGGCTGACGTATCCTTTAGATGGATCAAAGCCAAGATAGCTTGGGGTAGAATTGTATGTATATCACTTTGCTGGTGTTTTTTTAGGAAAAATGTTTATTTAATTTGTTTGAGAAAAATATTTTTTCTTTGGTTTTTGTTTTTTATTTTTTTAAAAAATAATTTTCTTATTTTCTCATATAAAACCAAATTTGTTTATTTTAAAAAAGGAACCTTTTTTTTTTTTGAATCTTTTGATTTGCAAAATAAAAAACAAGAGTTTATAAAGCCAAGAAGGACAACCAAGGACATGATCATCATATTAATAAGGAGGTTTAGGATTAAGGTCAAACCTCACATACATACACATCATACAAAATAATTTAAAAAAGTGACAAGCACATACCTTTGTACTCTTGCAAGCTATACAAAAAGGTGAGAAAAAAAATATATGGATAGCATAACACAATCACATGCAATTCATTTAAATATGATGAAATGACAACATATTATTAGAATATCAATTTGAGTCTACTAAGCATAAAGGAGAGAGTAAAAATTAACCATTAGCCATCTAGCAACTTGAATGGAAGAAGATGCATACCTCTTACCTTTTGTTGCTCACATGTCATATGGTTGAGAGACGGATAACAAGGCCAAAGAAAAGAAACAAATAAGATGAGAAGATGATTATATCATGCACGGTGAGGTGAGAGAGAGAGAAAAAAGTCAAACACTATTAAGAATAAAAGAAAATATTTGTATAACAAATTAAAGACATGTAACTGGCACATACCTTTGATGTCCATGTCTCAAGAAGCTTCTTACTGGCTTGCTTGCTCTCCTCAAAATTCTTTTCTCTTTGCTCTCCCGATTTTTTCTGTGCATTGCTTCAACCCTTGTTCTCCTATTTATAGCCTCCAAGTAGGGTTTTCCTCATAAATATTTTTTAATTTTTTGTATTTTCTGTTGATAAAACTTCCTAACTTAATCCAATTACGATCAATGAGAGATTTTGTTTTAAATTTTAGTTTATGTAATTATTTTCCCACAACCAATTTCCTGATTTAAACATATCAACATAATTGAGAGGTATTTTTTAAACTTTTGTTATTTATTTATTTTTTATATTTTCCCTACAAGCAATTTTCTAATTTAAACCTATCAACATAAATGAGAGATTATATATATATATATATATATATATATATATATATATATATATATATATATATATATATATATATATATTTATTTATTTATTTATTTATTTATTTATTTATTTATTTTTTTCTCCTCCACAATGACTTCACAAAAAATTTCCTAATCTTCCCATAACATCAATGAGATGAATTATTTTAAAATTTGTTGTCATTTACTAAAGACAATCTCTGTTAATAATGATCGTTTTTCAAATTTCAATTATAATCATTTTCTTATTAGTTTAGGTGTGTAAGCATTAAGAAGGATTTTTTATTATTATTTGTGTGGGGCCCAGACAAAATAGGGTGTTCACAACTCTAGTCTCTTTTATAAGTCTATTTTGACAAAAAATTATGGTCCCTATTATAAGTCAAGTTTCAAAGTAATAAATGCATGTTTTACTTTTTTGCCCCAATAAATTTCAACAAACAAAATGAATTTATTCACATTAACTTGTAAAACTAATGATAGATAAGGGCAAAATTTAAAATTTAATCCATAATTAATGAGTTAACTAACTCTCATTGATATGTGAGAGTTAGTTAATTTTGACTAAAAAATAAGACCGAGTTGTATTCCACAAATCAATTAACACATTAAATATCAAGGTTAAACATTAAATAGGAATCTTGATTCAAAAACATTTTTTTTTTACTCCCTTGGTCATAAGAATAAGAAAGAGTTATTTTTTTTAGAGAGATTAAGGAAACTAAATAAGTTATTTAATCATATATATATATATTGCACATCAATTTATTTGTCAAACTAAGTATTTTGGAGAAAAAATAAAAATAATCTAAACTATTTTAATTAACTTCTTTAATCTTTTTCAAAAAAAAAGGCAATTTTATCTTATACTCCATTCGATCTTAAATATAAGATAAAATTGACTTTTTTAAAAATATTAAGGAAGCTAATTAAATTACTTTAAAATATTTATATTTATAGTTTTGCCTCCAAACAATTTTTCTATCTTGCTTAACATATAAACTAATATATAATTTAATGATATACATCATATAATATGAGTAAATAACTTATTTAGTTTCTTTAATCTCTCTATAAAAAAAAAAGGAAAAAAGAACAGGAGTATTTAGGAAAGGAGTAAGGGCCCATTTGGTTGAAAGAACTCAGCGGAGGGAAAGGAAACTTAATACAATTCCCACACAAAAACACCGTTTGGTGCGCCCAGCTCCTAACAACTTAGCTTCCCGCCACTGTCGAAGCTCCCATAAACGTGGGAATTTCAGCTCCCTCTATTTGTGGCGGGATCCTGAAAAATGTCCCAGGAGAGTGAATTATTTTGACTGAAAAGGCCCTGCGAAATATAAACCAGAATTGAGTTTCGATCTTCAAGAAGGAGTAGACAAAAGAAGCTTCAAATGATACCAAGCTTTAATCGAACAAGTAGGCAAACGAAGATTGATTGGAGGTAAAAGTAATGGCCTTTCTTGGTTCATTGTGCGTTGTGCGTCGAAAAAAATGGCGATGGGGTTGTGCCATCTAGGAAATGACGAAGTCATGAGTGTATAGTGGCAGAAAATAATTCTTCTTCTTCTTCTATGTAGGAGGTGTAGCTGTTTAATACGTTTGTTACTACGCTAAACTTGCACTTTATTTCAATTCATACCTTGTTTTGATACAGATATGTTATGCTGTTGTCAGATTATGTGTTGTTGTCATGTAATCCGTTCGAACTGCATTCCATTGTTGTGTTTTTACGTTCGAACGTAATCAAAAAGTTCGAACATCTACTCACAATGTTTTGGCCCTGTTTTGTTTATATCACGCATTATTGGAAGTTTTTCTTCGTTGTTATACAGCTTTTCAAAAGGCCAAATGGCACAATTTTAATTGCTTTCACTCTATTGTGCATCAGTTCTGTTTTTATATCACAAATTATTGCTTTTCCCTCTCACAATCAGTCCTGTTCGTTTCACTTGCCAACTCTTTTTTTTCTTTCCCGTAGCGACTACATACTCCAAACGATTTACCTTTTCTTTCCCATAGCGACTGCATACTCCAAACGGTTTACCACTGCTTATTATCACCATTATTGGTTTCTCTATCAATTTAGCTTTTGGTAATGTTCCACGATTTTCTTCCACGTACATCTTGGTTAGGGTTTGTTTCTGGGTATTGCAATTTGCATCTGAACCACGCCGCAATTTGGTTAGGGTTCGTTTTTGTCCGATGACTAAAAAAAAATTCAGTCCAGTTTCTTTTTCTGGGTTTTTTATTTTTAGGGGCAATATGGAAATTGTGTCTCATCTTCCCACTTAACCCACACTCAATTCTTCATACCAAACATTTTATTTTTTTTCAACTTCAGTTCCATTCCCATTCTACCAAACAATTTTAACATTTTAAGTTCCCTCTCAATTTTCCCTTCTATTCTTTTCCCTCTTATAAGTTTCTTTTCCTCCTTAAATGTTCCTTGTACCAAACGGGCCATAAGTACTTTCTAACTTTCTTGGAAATTGAAAAGCTAGTTCTCATGGAAAAAGGCTTTTCTGTTAGCCTCATAGATTTCCCCAAAAGTGTGTAATCAAAATTTAGGTTGACTAACTGACCTGAACTTTGTTCTGTAATAAATGAACAGAATTAAAAAGATGAGCATCCCATAATTACACTAAAGAACCCCACAAGATTCCATAGTAAGTTTACAAATAATGGCAATGAAAAATATCAAGCAATAACCTATGATGAACACTAGTAAAAATTTTAAAACATGTACAACGGAATGGAATCAGACCCTTGTAAATACACACACACATAACAACAACAACCATCTGTGTGTCACAGTGTAGAAATTCTCAGAAGCTTGTACCCTCTTCATCAGGTGTGAACACAGTTAAAAGAGAGTACTTCACTTTAAGTGATATTTTGCCATTCTCCATGATCAGCCTCGCCCCAGACACAACCCAGTAGCCTGGTGAGTCCTGTGGCCCTTTAGTTATCTCTGTAGTATCAACAAATTTCAAAAGTTTTGGGGTTTGTGTTGGCACAGGAGGTCCATTGGGATATAAAGCAGAGTTTATGTGGACATCAGCAGGGTTAGGAGGCTGTTTCTGCGCGGCGTTTGAGAAGCGACCGCTGATCAGGGCGGACATCATTCCGGATTTCTGAGTCAAGCTGGGAGAACCGTGCCAGTCAGGAGCTCTGACACGGGTTGCTCCGATGACTTTGGCAAAGGTAAGTCTGAGATATAGAACTTTCTTCAGGCCATGGTCTTTGACCTCAAAGCGTGCACCGGTCACTATGGAGTTATCCTCGTATGAGTCAACTGGGGCCGTGCACACATGAGAGAAGCTCTTCCATTGAACCTTCTCGAAGTACTTGCGTTCCAACGCAGCGTCCGGGACATTCTCGTTCTTATCATTTTCGAGTTGGAATGTCTGAGGCTGTGAGGAAAGATGCTGCAAATGGATTGCCAGGCGATTGCTTTTTTTCCCTTCCAAATATAATCTAAGGCCCGTGACAGGTTTCTCACCCACATCAACCTTTTCAAGTAATTAATCCAAAGTCAGTCTAAATCATAACATTTTACAACATACTACCTCCAATATCCTGTTTGTAGTGCAAATTGCACCAGAAATGAAATCTTATATTAAAGACTGGAGGTAGTATTAAACAAGAAGTATGAGAGAAAGCAAACATTAGAATGACTTTTTTTTTCCCCCCAATGACAAACTCTAGAACCTAATCATATCAATGTAGCCAACAACAACCGGCCAATCATTTTGAGTCTAAATAGTTGAGTAATAATAAGGTGGCATTAATTGTCATTCTTTCATCCATCCCTCTCCCTCCCCCCCCCCCCCCCCCCCCCCCCCCCGAAAAAAAAAAAAACACAATGAAAAATAGGGAGAAACATATTGGATGCCCAAAAATTTGAAACAGACCAAGCCCCCCCCCCCCCCCCCCCCCCCGAAAAAAAAAAACACAATGAAAAATAGGGAGAAACATATTGGATGCCCAAAAATTTGAAACAGACCAAGCATGATAAAAGCAAGATACATGAGGCAGGTCGTTAAAGGTGATACAGTAACACCCTTTAAGTTGTTAGACCTCAAACACATAGGGTTAGGTAACATCAAACACCCTGAAGTATTTTTCAAGTAGCACATGGTACCCTAAACTATTTTTTGGTGTTCCAACTTTCAAGCACCCTAAAGTATTTTTCCACTAGCGCTTAATACCCTAAAGTAATTTTTTATGCATCTAGCATTATAAAATATTTTTCAAAGTAACACTCAATATTCTAAGTTTAGGATGCTTGTTGTTACTAAGAAAAATATTTTTAAGGGAGAAATACAACAGCAACAAAGTTTTATCTGACTAAGTGGGGTCGGCTACATGGATTGCAGGATGAGATTATGCTCTAATTTTTTATGCATCCAGCATTATAAAGTACTTGTCCAATAACACTCAATATTCTAAGTTTAGGATGCTTGTTGTTACTAAGAAAAATACTTTTAAGGGAAAACAACAACAATAACAAAGCCTTATCCTACAAGGTGGGGTTGAGTGGATCGCATGATGCCATTGTGCTCTATCCAAAACTAGCTCTTTAAATAGATTATTAACCAAAAGATCCTATTTTATAACTTCATCAAGTATTCGCTTCAGTCTTCCTCTACCTCTCTTTAAGGGCAAAATAGCACCAAGAAATACTTTAGACTATTGAGTGCTACCGGGAAAATACTTCAAGATATTGGATGGACAAATAATTAGTTTACAATAACAAGTGCTACTGCAAAAATACTTAAAGGTGCTAAATGCTACTTAACCCAACACCATAAGCAAGAGGTGATAAAAAGGTGCATGTCCAAGTGAGGCAAGAATCTAAAGTAACTGATTATTATAGCATGGCTGTGGTCCACTTGTAACTATTAGTTTTTTTGTCTAAGTTGATTAGGCAGCATGATGCATCAAATTACATGAAAAAACATGTGCATACCAAAGATGCAAACTATCATGATCTAACTTTAGGTTGATTCTCTTGAGTGTGGGAAGTTCCAAATTTAAAATTATAGGAAAGAAAGAACTAAACAGCTTCATACCTTCTGAATATGCAAAAATAACAACTCAATTTTTTTAAAAAAGAAAAAAGCAATGAATATATTCATATAGAACCAGGAGCATTACCGGTGTTGTGTTTACATGGAGCTTAGGACCCATCAAACTGAATTGCAGAGATGCCATACTTTGCGGTTTTCTATCAAGACCAAGGGCAAGCTCGCCAAAAATTGGAGCCCATTGTCGTGGAAGCTGGAACTCCAAAAATTGATGCAGTTCTTCAAGCGGGGCTTTATCTGCAGTTGGAAGTTCCAATTAATGAGGGCTCTTTTTACCAGAAGAGAGGAGCCGTGGTGGTGGTCCCTCCCCCCCCCCCCCCCCCCCCTGGGGGGGGGGGACCGCCTGGATCCCACGAGTGAATAGAAAGTTGGATCCATTCAACAGATTAAGAATTATATTATATATGAAATTGATTTCAAACAAGGCCACACGCCTCCATTGACAATGAAAATATAGCTAGATCCGTAACTTACCTATGATCATACTTAATGAGTTTTCACAAAGCTAAATTAGCAAAAAACTTAAATACCAGTATTAATTAATTTTAGCCTCCAACAGTTGGCTTGTTTCCACTATCCCAGTTCCATACCAACCCATGAGGTCAAAATTACGCTTGATTCATTTTTAATTGATTCAATAGTAGAATGACAAAAATCAGTTTTTTTTTTTTAAAGAAAAGAATCATATTATTTTCACTGCAAATAATTTATAAACATGCATAAGGCACACGTGATATTTTCAAGCATTTAAGGACTAGAAAAAGTAAGAGATATTATCATGAACAGAAGAATTACAGATTTCCATGTATTCTGATCATAATCAAATGATCTGAGGATCCTTAACAAAATGTATATTTGTCTGAATGGTGGTAAATCTGAGGATTCTTCTCCATTTCAAGGATAGGTCATTGGTTCAGGTTAGCCACAATGAAACTGATGTTGCTACAACCATGATAAAAACATTTAATGGTCACAGCCATCTCAATGGCAGCAATTTATTCGGGGTGGTAATATAATTATAATTATTTTTTGTTCCACTAATGACATCAATGATAGTATCAAGGTTAAAAAGTCCATTGAAACTACCTTTCTCCCTTCACTCTTGTAAGACCAAACAACCATCTGATCTAAATGCTGATCAGAACTCTAATTCAACGAAAGTTGATTTGATTGCTCTTATAATATTTATACCCAAAGGTTAAGGGTTTCTAACCTACTGACATATATAAAAATCATTTGATATGCTTTAAAGCCAAAAGTGAACAAGGAAATGATAAAGAACATTGTGCTTACAGCGGAGATAGAGGTTTATGGCATGAGTTAAAAATCCACTCCCATTAACTCCACTAAGTAAAGATGTAATGGGTATGAATGACATTGAGATCACATCAGGGTGCGATGGAACAGTTCGGCACCACTCAGTGTGGGACCAATTTTTTTTGTTAATCCCACCTTTCCTTTTGCACATGAACTTAATATCCTGCACCTGTGGAAGGTCGGAAAACAAAACCTAAGTCAGTAGTTAGTATTTCTTCTTGCTATTTTCTGGCTAAACAAGCCAGCCAGAGCAAGCTACGGCAGAGGACACTAGCATGATGCTCTTCTTGGGTTGAATTAGTTCAATGATACATGGATGCAATTGAGTATTCAATCAGAGAACATCAATAGCTTCATTGAAAAAGAAAATCTTCAAAATCAAAGCTTAAGAGATGACACTATTATCAATCAGCATGCCATAAAGCAAATAAATAACCAAAAAATAGTTGGCTAAAGGAATCAATTAGAAATATATGAAACCAAAAACCAATTACAGTAGCTTAAAACTTATGATACAGGCATATCATCCATCAGCATGCCATATAGCAGATAAGTAATTGAAAAGTTGGGTAAATGAGTCAATTAGAAATTGTATGGAGCCAAAAAAATAATTATAGTAAGAATAAACAAAGCCTAAGAGACAAGCATATCATCTATCAGCATTGAGCATGACATAAAACAGATAAATAATTGAAAGGAATCACTTAGAAATGTATGGCGCCAAAAATCAAATACAGTAGGAACAAATATTGTGTTAAAAGCAGCTCTGTTTACCTCAAGAGAGCAGTAGGAACTAGTTCCAACCGTCACGCCTAGCCCAATCTCATTCAAAAACTGTGGACAAAGAAGAAGAGAGTAAGACAAGTTAAACTATCTGCATTATCAATCAAGTCCTTTTCTTAGAAAAGATATGCGTAAAAGCTGTTAAGTGCGTTAGCTTTACCACATATGCATGGCATCTATCCATCTATCTGCCATACAAGTCTTCAATAAAAAAGATCCCTAATCTCATTTGATTTGTGTTCCTATCTTTCACCTTATCATTAAGGGAAAAATGTGTTTTTTTCACAATTATTGCTCTTGATTTTCAATGATTTTAGAGAATGAAAATGAAATTAAGCTCAATCAGTCTGAAAGTATTTCTATGTTCATCTTTTAAGTTCTACCCCTCAATTTCCCTATACCAGACTTTTGGGTTTTATAACCAACTAATTTAACCTATTGAATATGATTGAAGTATTAACATTCTTTTTGGAAGTGCAGAACAAAATAAATAATTCTTCTTTCTTTTCTTTACATAAAGGATCGAGAACCAGGATTCCCTGATTTATGACAAAATATAGAAGGATAGGAGGTGGTAATTCATTACCAATATATTCTGACGTTTTTAATGGAAATTTACAATTCTATTAGTGAAGGATTCAGATATTCTTTTTCATCATTTACCAGAGATTAAAGGCATATGTCTTCCAACTTCCTAATAAATTTTGGATTCAATGATAATGTCTGATTGCAGATTAATAGATCTTTAATTGAGAACTCTCAAAATTCACTTCATGCAGACAGAAAAAATAAATAAATTTTAATCCAAGAGCTTCAGACCTTATCCTTCTGATTAATTTTTTCATCATTTGTGTAATGTCGTCCAGCTCCACTTACAAAGAACCCGTCAGCAATCTCTTTCAATTTTTTCTGTACATCGGTTGGTTGGAGAGAAGATGAGAATTGCTGCTTTGCATATATCATATCAGTTCCCCCAATTTTCACCCCAACTACGACATGCGTTCCAAACTTCTCAATGAACCTGAAATTATAAGATAAAAGGATGACTAGGGTTTTGCAGGTAAAAATTTTAAACGATTGGATTGACTGTAGTGATTATCATAGACATAATATGCATCCATTGAACTTCTTTGGTTATGCAGAAAAAATGCAGTTGAATTAAATCAACCACAACACAAAGTACAAAAATTTAAAGGCTGCAGGCTGATAACCAAGATGCAAGATGAAAAGAAACACATAATAGCATAATTCTGAAGGATAGAGTTAAGCCTGCAAACCTAGAATGCCTGACTCAACTTCCATTTGATACACAGAATAATATACATGTATTGATGATGATCATTCTAATTTATTGAATAATATGTGTGTGCGCAAAAGAAAATAAAAGGAAGTGATTTTGAGAAAGAAAAATATCCTTCTAATTTCTCAAAGTTAAAAAGGTGAGAGTTTATAATGCTATCTCCTGTTATTAATATAAAATCTTGTTCATGGATCTTATATTGAGGATTGAAAGTAGTATGGAATAATGATCATTTAGATATAATGTATGTTATACAAAGAATGTCTTCCCCTATATATCACAAACCAAACCGCACATCCCTATTGTATGAAGCTTTCAGGACACTTGTTGGACACATAGAAGGGACATTATAACTTGAGTGAAGTTTTTGCCAAGGAGCTATGGGTATCCGAAAGTTTTTGTTGGACCAATATTGCCATGGAAGTGTTAAAAAAAGAAGCAACGTGTCCTTGACCATTGAAAATATTAATGGTCAGCGTTATGAGAAAACTTTTGAAGGAAAACTGGACATTAAGCCTAGTAATTTAAGGAAACTAGCAAGGAAGATTATTTTGCTGAACCCTCAAAAGTACCTTGCCAACGCAGCAGGATCCCATGATGAAGGGACAGCTTGTTTGACATGATCACGAAGAAGGACCTGGGTTTTCTCTAATGCAATGTTGTACAAGGTTATGGATACACCATCAAATGCAAGACTTTTCGTATTTGCAGCTTCTCTCTGCCAAGCCTCTGATAATTCAAATGCTGCGTTGAAATACCCCGATGGGATCTTACCAGATAGTGATAGCTCCTGATTGAACTGCTCTGACATCTAGAGCAAAACATACAGTGCTTTGTTACCCATGGAAAAATAAATAAATAAAAAAATAATCTCAAACCTCGACAGAATCGAACTTCAATTATTTATAACAAAGAAAAGAAAAAGAATGGAGAGGGAAAAATCTCCAGTTAGACAGCTTATATATCATCTCCTTTTACAAGGACTTGCAAGTATTTCAGTTCTCGACACGCATAATTTACTTGAAAAAGAAAAGTTCGAACTCAATATTAAAACAACAAAGTTTGCTTTGAGTTAGAATTGAACCCATAAAGCAAAATAAGAACATATTTTCAAGTAGAAAAGGTACCTGCTGAAAGGAGAGGACATCGGAGCATAATCTCATACGCTCGCCTTTATCACATTTAATTGATTTGGAGACATTTGAGACTGAAATTCCATTTGGAAGCTCAATGGTCCGAAGTTGGTCCTTGTCTATAGCAATTAATCTAGGGTCAGGAAAATTTTTCTTGCAGGAATAGAGCTTGAGATCATTTGTGAGATCGTATCCCAGCCCAATGGAATTTATGGCAGTTTCAGCGAATTTCTTCGGGTCCAAGGACTTCGCTGACATTTTTTCCTTACCACACACTCATCACCTTTGATCAAATTCAAAGCAGAGACCTCAGAAACGCAATCTTTCCAGAAAATGTACTAAAAACGAACACGAACAGTGAAGGGTTTTCTCATGGAGATTTGTTGAGAATCTACCAAGTAGTAGAGAAGAAAGGGTCTAGGACGATGAAGGGGAACATATTAAACAAACACGATTCAAATATCGTTTTCCTTTTCGGTGCCCCCAAAGTATGTGCAAGAGATGGCTGGTCAAACTAGTAAAGGTCTCTCAGCTTTGAGCAGAGATATTTTTATTATAGCTTCAGAATGGTTGGTGACGGCTTGTTTCAGGACAAAGTCAACCCTTGAGGGCTGCTAGGGGCAGCTCGCGCCTTGCCATTGAAGGCTTATATAGTACACCTATTGGCTATTAGCAATAAAATTTGGGGTGCGGATTGTTTCAGCGGCGTCACCCCAGAATCCCGCCTCCCACACCATTGATCTCCCCTCGTCAAAACTTAACCGTCCATTTTAATATCTTAAAACAAAATTTGAGCTCCGAAAAATTATTTTATGATCTTAAAAACTATCTTAAAGTATATTTTTAGTACCCATCCGTCCATTAAAATATTTTTTCAATATCTTAAAATAATTTTTCAACGATATCAAAATTATTTTATGATCTTGAAAAAATATTTTAGGCCCCTAACCGGTACTAAAAAAATATTTCATAATCTTAAAAAAATATTTTACAATATTTTATGGTACTGAAGGGTACTAAAAATACATTTTAAGATTTTTTTTAGATCCTGCAATAATTTTTTAGGGCTCTAAACTTGTTTTAAGGTATTAAAATGGACGGTCAAGATTTGATGAGGGGAAATCAATGGTGTGGGAGGTGCTTCTAAGGGATTCTGAGGGGAGGCGCCACTGAGACAATCCACATCCTAAAATTTGTCATCATGAGCGAACCATGTTTGAACCAATTTAACATAATTGCTCAAGGTGTATCATTTTAAAAAGATTGTGCCTAAAGTATATCAACCAACAGGTTGGATTTAACAAAAAGAGCTAGTCCATTATAACGTAGCAAATTAATGTTCGAATACCCGTAGAGAGAAGTGCTCGCATTTAATCCCCCACAATGCCTAGAATATGATTATCTTCGATAGGAGAATACATGTGTCTAGAGAAAAAAAAAAGATTGTATCTTCTTTTATACTTTTTAAAACTTAATTATGAAGGGAAAAAAATGCTATCCCTAATTTTTAATATAAGATCTTTACACTATAAATGAAATCTTGAATTAAGAAAGAAGGGTAATATTTATTTAGGGGAAATCAAAGTGAAACAATTCATACTAAAAAAATGTTATTAAATAGAAGGACCTAAAATAAGACTTAAAATATAGAAACTATGGATACTCAAATTTAGATCCTTCTAATCGATCAATAAAATTTTTAAACAGGAGCTTTTCAACATCTTATCAAAGTTGAATTGGTTAAAAGTTAACCCTTCTATCATATAAAAATATTAAAAATAATATAATAATAACATGCCACAAATGACAATCACGAATCAAATTAGATAGTAAAAATCTTTTTTAACGAAAATAAGACTCACATGTTATATGAAAATCATGCATGCATGAACGTTCTTTTTACAAATACATTGAACATAACAGACATTCTTGGGAGAGAGGTGAATTCTGGCTGCTTAATTGGCGCTTGCTTCTTAGCTACCTCTGGTTGAGTTGGGAAAAATAAAAATAAAGAAGCAAAAAGATGCCAACTTGAAGTTTGGTTTGAATAATAATTCTCATATCATATAAGAGTTAAACAGGTTTATTTTGATTCCATATATAAGAAGCTAGACGTCAATTTATTTTGTTTCTTAAATTTATAATTATTTTTTCCAAAAATGTTTTTATTATTGATAGAATACATAAAAGAAATTAAAGATAATTTTAATTCAAATGATTGAATAAAATATTCTTTAAAAAAACAAGAAATATTTATTATAAATAACTAACTTAAATAATTTGTTTTTAATATTAACAAATTAATTCACTAGTTGTCGTTGTTTAATTGATCCTGGCACTGCAAGAGACTTGGTCTAATGCCGTCTTGAAGCTTTTTTCTTCATTCGAATTAGTCAAGAATCTATCTGGCCCTACCGGACCTACCCGTACTGTTTCCCAATTTAAAGTTTTTTTTTTTTTTTGGGGGTCAAAATTTTAATGTATTTGGAAGCATACGTGTGTGTGTAAATGAGGCCAGACATCAGGTAATTATTATTATTTTTGCTCGCAGGCATCAGGTAATTATAGATCACCACTTTATGGATTATAAGCTAACTTATTATCAACTGGATGAACTTTATCAGCGTGCATGTATTTTTATATAACTTTTTAAATTACAAGTTTAGGAAAGGCTTTGAGTTCACCCATAATCCAAAGATAGGGCGAAATTTTCCTTCCTTCTAAGTGATACCAATATTAGGTAGGATGAGCCGTCTATTACCCTCAGCCGTTAACCTAGGCACCTAGGAGTTAGGACGCCTCCCCCAGTGTCTGAACCAACTCCAGGATCAAAATCTTTTTATAATTGTATGTACATAGATCCAAATCCTACCTCCAATTCTAAATATAAGATTTAGAGTCCGTTTGGATGAGTTTTTTTTTAATAAATTTTTTTTACAAAAGTGTTTTTTTTAATTAATTGATGTATTTAGATGATAGCTTTTGAAAAGAGAAAAAGCCACAAAAAAAAGCTAAAATTCTTTTATTTTTTTAACTTCAATTTAGAAACTTTTTATTTTATATAAGAAATTTTAGGAAAGAAGTTGAGTTCATCCACAATGACGAACCGTCTATTATCCTCAGGCGTTGGCATCTAGGAGCTAGGATGCCTCCCCAGCGCCGACATCTAGGAGCTAGGATGCCTCCCCAGCGCCGGCGTCTAGGAGCTAGGATGCCTCCCCAGCGCCGGCGTCTAAGAGCCTACTTTTGGTGAGAGTGTCCGACCTCTTTACCAGTTGAGCTCAAAGATGAGGGATTAATTTAGAACTTTTTTAAAAAAAAGTAATGCAAAAAAAGAACTTTTTTGAAAAGCCTATCTAAACAGGTTCTTAGTTAATTTATAGGATAGTTATAAGTTCTTTTTTCAAGCAAAAAAAAAAAAAAGTTCTTTTGCGGGCCCTTTTGACTTGTAAATATTACTTGTGATTCTAAATGTAAGTTTTATGTAGAAAACTCTCTTGGGAGAGGTCCCCATGTATGCGCCCGATAGAACCTCGATCCGGACTAGGCAGGGCGAAGCTCTGATAAACCGGGTGCAATAGCAAAAAAATAAATGTAAGTTTTAATTGACTTTTATTTTTGAAGAGATTAAAGAAGTTAATTAATAATATCATATATTACGTAAAATTGAATCATTTATTGATTTATAAATTAAACAAAATAGTTTTAGAAAAAATGATAAATATTAATTTTTTAAAATGATTTAATTAGCATGTTTCTTTTTTTTTTTTTGAAAAAAAAAGAAATCAATTGATTCTTATGCTTAGAATTTGAGCTAGGACTAATAATCAAAATTTTCAAAAATTCCACCCTCAAGATTATTCTCCTGAACTCCTCAAATTTATTACTCCCTCTAATTTTAATTATAAGACATAGTTGACTTTTTTGAAGAAATTAAATAAGTTAATTAAATTACTTTTGAGTATTTTTATTTTTATTTTTTTAAGTAATTAATTTGACTAATAAACTAATATATAATCTAAAGATACACAACATATAAAATGATTAAATAAGTTATTTAGCTTCCTTAATCTCTCTAAATAAAATTAATTAATCTTATAATTAAGACCGTGATAGTAAAAAATTTCATTATTATTAGTAATTCATAACGTCTATGGGCGAGAGTTTTCCACTCGTGAAGCTGTGAAACTAAAGCCATTCCATATTGCCACGCGGAAAATATAATCTGAGTAGGGAGTAAAAGTCAAACTGTTGTCAGGATTGACCTCGAATTTTGACAAATCACTGCTTTCTTAAAAAATAGAAAATAATAATGTTGAGCCGAAAAAAAAAAAAATTCAAAGAAAATCACGTTTGTCCTTTCAATTTTTTTTTTTTGGTCGAATTTGTCCTTTCAAATAGGAAAGAGGAAAAAAAGGAAAAATCTTACAAGATCAGAAAAATATTGAAAAAGTTCTTATAAACTCAGTGATATAGATTTCAATTCTAAACTTATTTTATATATTAATAAGTTATAAAATAAACAAGTCCATATTAGTAAAGTCAATAGGTCTTTATTAACTGGGTAACGTATATTGAGATTTTTTTTTTTTTGGGGGGTTTTGGACCAGAGTTGGATTTTTTTTAAGAAGAAAGTGCTTAGCTGCTTCTTCCTCTTTACTATTGGAACCCAAAATAAACGACATTACTACTTGCTTAATGTTGATTGATGAAACTTAAAAATATCGTTTCAGGACTAAATGTAATGGTTTCTTCTTTTTCCCAAATCATTCTTTCTGGATAAACCTTCAAATTCAGAAATGGCATCGAGGAATTCTCGTCTACGAGCAGCCCAGCAAGCCATTGACTCAATTGGCCAGGGATTTGACATAACCCACGACATATCTTTCAACAGTTGCAAGAGTGGTCCGAGTTTGATCATTATCAATGAAGAACAGTGCCGTAATCTGGAGATTCCAGGTGGGGTTTCAATTCCAAACGTCCCCAATTCTATCAAATGTGTCAGAGGTGAATCTCTAAAAATCCATTCCGATGTTCTTTCATTACATCAGGTATGTTAGTTATAGCTGAACAACTTCATGTTTAGCAAGTCAAACGTGTGTGTGTCTTTGAGGATCAAATTCCTGTATTCTGATTCAGATGTTGGAGCACTTCAACCAAGAAATGTGCTTAGGAGGAAGAACTGCGTCTGGGAATTTCTGTGCTTCATTCGGGATATCCGATCGCTGTATAAAAGTTTTTGACTGCATAAAATCGCTTGCTTTTGATGGATGGTTCATCAAACGCTATACTATTGAACTAGAAAAACATCAAGGAGAACTTGATGATAATGTCAAAGAAGCTGTTCCGTCATCATGGGACCCTGAGGCCTTGGCAAGGTGAGACTATGGAAACTCTGTACATTACAATCACCATTCAACAATGCTAGTTGTATACTTTTGTTTCAATGGAACAAATTTACTAGTTTCTATGATGTTAAAAGCTTCCTTTGTATTTGAACTGAGGAAAGTGTATGCTTGTGTGTGTGGGGGAACATGGTTTATTTGAAGATTATGGAAACTATTAAGAGGCTTCACAATAATAAAGTTGATTTCTGTTAAATCATGCAAGGTTTATAAAGGAGTTTGGAACTCATGTTGTAGTTGGGGTGAGCATGGGAGGAAAGGATGTGTTATATTTGAGGCAATCACATTCATCAAACCTCCAACCCACTGAACTCCAAAAACTTTTGAAGGATAAAGCTGACATGAGGTTTATGGGTTCTGCAGAAAATAGTAGTCTGACTTCAGAAGATATATGTTACAATGAAGAGGTATTGTACATCTATATTTTGTTGGACAAAACTTAGGCCAAGTTGCTTATATACACTTGTAAAGTTTTGTCAACTTGTAAATTCAGCTATGAATACTTGTAAAGTTTTGTATAAACTCTTATAATGTAAATTAGCATTTGTAAATAAATTTTCTTTTATTTTCCCTTTATTAGTTGTTAAAATGCGTATGTGCACTTATAAATTCACCTATGAAATATTGACCTTGTTATTTTGCTATTCCTAGTTCTTAAAATGCATATATGCACTTTTAAATTTACCTATGAACTTGATCTAATGAATATAAGCAACTTGACCTAAGTTTTGTCCTATTTTATTCACCGTTTTTTCAATAATAACTTGAAAGTCTTGCTTGCCCATTTATTTGTTCATCCAGTATAGAAATTTTCTTCTGGACCTTTCTTCAGTACCATAATTTCCTGACAGGAAAGCATGAAGAATTGTTCATGTGTTTGCAGGATGTGGTTGTAATGAGCAGTAGGAGGGGAGGAAGTTCTGAAATGCTAAATCATAAGGAATGGTTTGATACTGTTGACTGGGAACCTGATGTCATCTCCATGTTTCTTGTTCCATTGACATCCCTCTTGAAAAGCATTCGCGGAAGTGGATTCGTGTGCCATGCCATAAATCTATATCTTCAATGTAAGTACTTGTTTGGTTTGTTGCACAAAACTTCAAAAACCTGTGAATTTCAAGAAAGCATATGTAACAACCTCCCTCTGAATCTGAATTAAACTGATTGCTCCTGAAACAGATAAACCTCCGATCGAAGACCTGCATCAGTTTTTTGAGTTTCAGCTTCCAAGACATTGGGCTCCTATTCTTAATGAAATACGGCTTGGTGCTCATTGGAGGAAACAAGTCAACACCTGGTTAAGACTTGGTTTCTTTGGTCCTAAGCTTTACATAGACACAATTCCAGTAAGTTCTTTATCTATTTTTGTGAACACTGAAGATTTCCCATGCTTCCTACAAGCTAGAGAGTAGTGAGCCTAAGAAGATGATGAAGAGCCATAGCTTTGTCTCCTGATATAGCCTTAATGATTACATGAGAAGACATAGTCTTTGCTAGAGGAATAATAATAAAAAACATGATGAAATATGGTACTACCTCGGGTCTTTGCACTACAAACTTTGTCCTATAATTAGGACCGAAGGGAGTATGTGTTAAAAGTTTCTTTGTAGAGTCTACATGAATACTGAAAAATGATGGGGAAAAACATAAATATTAAAAAATAGGAAAAATCTTGATTATAATCATCAACAATGGAACATTCATTATTACTTGGCCAGAGTCATGTATCTATATTACATATCAATTGGTTTCATGAATGTTAGAGGAAAATGAAGAGTTAACGCTGGTTGATGGATTGAGTCATGAAAGGCTTTTGTCCTCTCTTCAACAATGCAAACATTTGAGACTCCATTCATCCCAGATATTAGTCTTAAATGACCGTTTGCCTTGATCATCTTGTTTGAGCATTACAGTTTTTAGGTTATTGTGATCATAGGCAAAGATCCAAATATGAGATTTTCTTACACCTGTTTCCCATCTTTCTTTGATCAATATTGTAAAGGAAATGTGTTTTATGTTTCCCTTATATGAGCGGAATCATATAGTTATAGCAAATTGATGTCCAACTTCCGTTCACTGCATGGCATTAACAAACTGCTCTTCTCGTGTGTCATTTAAATGGGTTGACGTTAGATTTATTAGAACATCGAATACGACGACTACTATGAGAAAATGGCAAGTAAATTGAAAAAATTAAACTGTTGTCAATAATCCTTGTTGTAAATGGCAAGGAACTAGTTTTCTTTTAATTTGAAGTTTTGAGTTCGACCTTTGTAACTGAAGAAAGTTAGTATGGGCAGAGTCCTGTTTCAATCTACCTAAGCTGACAAGGATTAATGATGCAGATTGAGACTCAAAGATTAAGAGACTTAATTTTAAGGGGGGAAAATCCTTTTTTTCATTTGATGGCAGGTTGATGTGGGTAACAGACCAGTAATAGGGTTGAGATTACAGTTAGAAGGGAGAAGAAGCAACCGCTTAGCAATTCACTTGCAGCATCTGGCCTCTCTACCCAAATCCTTCCCACTTTCAGACAATGAAAATTCTTATTTGTCATGTAACTCTTTTAATTGCACATCCCATCAAAAAGTTCGCGGGAATAGCTTTGCATATGTCTGCACTGCACCTGTAGAATCAGATGATGCTCTCTCCATCGTCACTGGAGCTCAGTTACAAGTTGAGAACAAGTGCCTCTTTCTACGCCTGCGCTTCTCCAAAGTACTCGGATCTACTTTGCAGAGTAAACCAGAGTGGGAGCCGAATCTGGATAACTTGCGCCACAGGTCATTGGGATTCTGTGGATTATTCACTAAAGAGAAGCAGAATGGTCATCCAAAGCCAGGAGATGTGACTATTGGGTCAACCACATACTCAGCGGCGCGTCCACTGCCAGTGCACACACCGAAGCTTCTGAGGTTTGTTGACACGACAGAGATGGCAAGAGGACCGGAAGATTCACCTGGGTATTGGGTTGTGTCTGGAGCCAGGCTTGCTGTACAGTATGGGAAAATATATTTGATGGTCAAGTATTCACTCTTGAACCTTGTCATGCAGAGTAGTGAAACAGAAGCCTTGTAGTGTTTGCTTCAGTGAAATTGGTGGATGGTTAGAGGGAGATAAGCATATCATCTGCTGTGGCAAATGTTATATTACGTGTAGATTTCTCAGCTTAATTTTCAATGAAGTCCAGAGTACTAACCAAGAATATGCTTGTAATAGGTACGTAGATGATGGTTTTTATGTCATAATATTCGAAAGTTCTTTCTGAAATATAAAGTATAGAAGAAAACTTGATGTACACGTTAGCAATAGCTTAATGTTGTAAGGCGTGTACTCTGGACGATATTTTATTTCCATTTTGTTCTTAAAAGTCACATAAAATTTCTTATGTGATATAGAAGTTTGAAATAGTTTATTTATTGGTACGAAAAAAAGAAATCAGTCTCTTAAATTTGAATTTAAGCCATCTAATTGTTTTCTCGTTGCTCTATGTGCATTTGAATTTGGATTTTGATTTGGCAAGTTGGGCCCCAAGAACCACGAGTTTTTGTCGTAATGAGGAGGGAGGGGAATAATTAAGGAGGGGAGGAAAATGATTTTGTTGGTCTGACTCTTATTTCTATTTATTAAATGTTATTTCCGGTCTTTAATATAAATATATATAACTCTTTTGAAGAGATTTAAAAACTAAATAAATTACTTTTAAGTATTTATATTAATATTTTTTTATATCAAATTAATTTGTCTAACTTATAAATTGATATATAATCAAATAACTTATTTAGCTTCCTTATTAAAAAATAAAAAGAAATCAATTGGATCTTCTATTAAGGATCAGAGGGAGTATTAAAAAAATTCACAACATTCTCATGCTAAACAAATTCACGAAAGCATCCCTAGTATTCTTTAAATAAATATATTGAACAACACTCAAAACAGAAAATAAGGGGCAAAACATGAATTAAAAAAAAAAATTAATGCATTTGACAAATATGATACCTGAAAAACAGCATTTCCGTGACAACGAAATATGAATCAAGGTATACATATTTCGAGTAATATTTGAGTAATAAAACTTCATTTCCTTGGGGAAAAAAATGAATTGGAAGAAGGAATCAATATTCAAACGGGGCTCACCTTGAGATTTGCTGAAATGGAAAATATGATGTCATTTGAAACTTTTGAGAAATTTGTTCTCAAACAAGGTTTTTTTTTTTTTAGAGCTATCAACCAATACACGGCACCTTTTTTGATACTACTACTAGGTATTCGAACAACAAATTACTCCAGTTTTTGTGTTTTGTGACTACCTTTTCTAATATAATGTTGAGGTTTGTGACCACCCTTTACAACATAGTATCTTCTCTAAGACTCAAACAGAAGAATCTTGCGAGCCTTAAATTTCTAGTCGCTAGAAAGAAGCTTTTGAGGGTGTTGTCTTTACCATATCCAACGCATCATCAAAATTTTAACACCGTAAATAAAAGTATGACATACAAGTGGGGCGAGACAAGTTACATTACAAGTGTGTGATACATTAAAAGACTTCTATTATTGAAAAATATTGCCTCTTATTCTCCTTTCCACTTGCATCCTATTTAGGACCTGTTTGGTATAAAGAATTGATGGGGAGGGAAAGAAACTTAGAGGAGGAAAAGGAAGGGAAAGAAAGATTTGAAAGATGAGGGAAGATGGCTTGAGTTGTTTGGTAGGAAGAAAATGAAGAGGTAGTAGTTGGTAAATAATTAGGAAATGTCTATTTTACCCTCAAAAGAAATTAATTCAAAATAAAAAAGAAAAATATTTTTTTTTTGCTAAAATATATTTTAAAAAAATATATTCTTGTTAAATTCAAACTCGTGAAAAAAAAATCGCCAGATTCGAACTTTCCCGCCAAGTTCGAACTTCCCGTCAAGTTTGAATTTCAGAGGTAAATTTGTCCAGAAAAACACTTTCCTGCGAAGATTGCAGCTTTTCCTCCATTTTCGGATGGAAAGCATCTTCCCTCAAATAAGGGAAGATGAGCACTCACCGGAAGATGCTGGCTGGACTTTCCCTCTATCAAACACCCAAAATCCATGGGAACTTTAGAATCTTCCATTTCCTTCTCTAATCTTCTTTCTACCAAACGGGTCCTTAGTAGGGTAGAGATATCGTTTTACTGGCTCATTTTGAGAAGATGCCAAAGCATTATATGAGCCGAAAGTAAAATGAAATGGAGCATCTTATATTCAACTGGTTGCCCTTGAAAATAAGATAATGCCTTGGCCAAAACAAACAAAACAGATCATGCGCATCATTATTATTCCAAAATAATAATTATGATACACAAAGATTCTGACATATTTTCCCAAGTCAGATTATGTTACAAGCCAAACAAAAGGAATCATATAACCTCCTTTTCTAGTTTCAAAACCGCCATGAAGGCTTCTTGTGGCACATCCACTTTTCCAATCGCTTTCATCCTTTTCTTTCCTTCAGCCTGATTTACACACACTTGGTGGTACACTCAGGTGCAATCCCAGTAAATTTGTAGAATGAAAACTAAAAATCACACTTGTAAATTTATTTGTCTTATTCTCACAAAAAAAAATAATAATAATTGCGCCTCCCCTAAATTGTAATTAATCATTTTCATCTCCAAACACTATTATGTGAACACGAAACTTTCAATTGATCACCTTTTTAACTACAAAACAAGATCTATCAAGGGCCAGAGAGCCACCAACAACCCCCAATACTCCATAAAAGATATTATGACAGTCAACAAAATTTGAGGCGTACCTGTTTTTTTAAGTAATTTCTTTTTTCTTGAAATGTCCCCACCTAGAAGAATGATATCAAAGGAGAAAATATAAATAAAGAGCATTCAGGGTAGTTACAATAGAGTAAGGAACTTAATGGGGAACATAATGATTATGGAAAAGGGAATCTTATTTTCTACATATTTGCGTGGATTCCCCCCAAATGCATACATTAAAGGAATAGGAAAGCCATTAAGAGCCCAAAGTAAAAGTTATCTGACGGGGGAAAAGAATTACAAACCAAAAGCTATGCAATCTTTGTCTTACCGTAGCATTTAGCTAACACGTCCTTCCTTATTGCAGATAAAGCCTCACTAGCAATCACTTTTGAACCTATACAAGACTGATGGAAAAATACATTGTAGTAACTTTTACTAAATATTGTGCCTAGTTAAAGCACATGGAAGGAGTTTTATCGAAGTAGGACAGTCAATGATTAATATCAGGAAACGCCATCAGTGGCATTAAGGGATGTGACGCCATTGGTCGTGACGCCACCAATGGCACCACATGCCATGTGACGCCACTACCCCCCCCCCCTCCTTTTTTTTTTTTTTTTTCCATTCATGCCTTCCCTTCCCTCGTTCACCCCCTCCCTCTCCCTCTCTGCAGCCGTCCTCCTCCATCTTTCACCCTCCTCTATTCTTTTTCACTTTCACCCACATCCTTCCAATCTCCCTCATTCACTCCTTCCCTCTCCCTCTTCCTCTTCCTCTCCCTCTCCCTCTCCAGAAACTCCCTCTGTCCTCCTTCGTCTTTCACCCTCCTCCATTCTTTTTCACTCTCACCCACAGCAGCAACTTGTCACACACACATATACCTCCTCATCCTTCCAATCTCCATCTCATTCCCTCCTTTCTTGAAGCTGAGAAAACGCTGAGAAACTTTGAGATCCAAAGAAGAGAGAATCACTGGAAGGAAGAAGAAGAAAGCATCTTACTCTCTCTTACTCTACACACAATTGCTTTGCCTTCTCTCTACTCACTTCTTGAAGCTGAGAAAACGCTGAGAAACTTTGAGATCCAAAGAAGAGAGAATCACTGGAAGGAAGAAGAAGAAAGCATCTTACTCTCTCTTACTCTACACACAATTGCTTTGCCTTCTCTCTACTCACTCCTGACTTCACATGTGCCCAGGTAACATTTAATTTTTTTTGTTATGTTTACTGTTTAATAATTTGATTTAACTTTTAATTATATACATTTATTTATTATAGATGTTTAATAAATGTATAACTTTAGGATAGATGCTTAGTTACTTACAAATTATTAATAATTATAAATAATAAAAAGAGTAAATAATAATTAAGGGAATCAAAATATTTCAAATTTATTATAAACCTTAGGATACAAGACTAATTAGTAAATTAATTAATTAATTAGTGAATTATATATTTATTTTGTATGCTAATTATAAACCTTAAGATAGATGACTAATTATTTAATATTTTTGTAAATTAATAATTTGATATATGAATTGTAAAATATTATTAGCTAAATTTAATTAAAGAAATTTGTGAGAATGATACTTAGTGAATTAATAAAAAGATTTTGAGAAATATGTTATATATTATTATTTATAGTACCCTGAGGTAGATAATTAATTCATTAATTAATTATTTAGAGAATAATTAATTAGTGGCTTAATAATGTGTTGTCTTATTGTAAATTTTTATTAGTCAAATAGAGAATAATATTGGTGGGGCCTTAAAATTATTATTGCATCAAGTAACCTTAAATTTAATTATGATAAGGCCTTTTCACCGATTGAGAATAATGCTGCTATTTGGATAATCTGCGATAATCATTTCGGTTGCTTTAGATGGGGATATGTGGACAAAATTAAATTAATTGCTTCTTTCATGAATGATGCTTTGGCTTTGAAAATGGCTCTGCTACTAGCTGTGGATCAAGGATATAATAAAGTGATTTTTGAAACTGATTGTCTCTCTTTGCGTACTTTTGTTGATGAAAAGTCATTGGATTTGTTTGACTAACTGAGTAGTAATATTATCTAGAATATCATTTGTCTTCTATCTTCTAAAATTGGGTTCTCCAACTCCTTTACCCCACGATGAGGAAACCGTGCTGTGGATCTTCTTGCAGCTGATGCTTAGAAAGGGGTGTGTCCTATTGGATAGGTTACACAACCAACACTCGCTTTGTTGTCATTTCTAACTTTGGAGGCTCAGTAGACTAGTATAAATGCTGATGATTCTTCATCTACTTGACCTTCAATGGGTGGTGGTTAGTTGTTTGTTTTTATTTTTCTATTTTCTTTCTTTTAGGCTTGTTGCTTCATTTTGTATTCCTTGCTTTTTGTAATGTTATTTTTGGTTTGTTTCCCTCATTATTTTTGTTTCCTCTTTGTATCTGCTATATTTTGTAAAGTTATTAATGCAAGTACCTTTCGAGAAAAAAATATATACGCCAAAGCATACAGTGCTTAGACATGATAGCCAATTGCAGATAAAACTTCATTTTTATACCAAAAGTTCATTCAAAATGAAGTGGGATGACATGGAATCAGCAGAAAGAAATGCCAATTATTAACGCAGTATGCCCTTAAATATCTTCATGGCTTGGTGCTTGAGTATATGAATATCTTTTAGGGAAAATGATATATAAATATCATATAAAATTCTAAAACCCCGAGAAGTCCATTGAACTTGTAAAATAATTGAGAAGGGATAAGGGGCAATCAGAGATATAAAATTTTTGGAGAAAAATTTAAACTTCCCTTTACACTTTTGTGCTTCATGTAATTCTTTCTCATCCTCTCTCTCCATCATTCGATGTTCCTGTAATTCCATGGCTGCTATGTTGCCATGGAGATGTGTTAGTTCTGATTAGTTTTGATGATGTCTTATATTGATGCCATTATCTAGAGCAAAAAGTTTTGTCATATACATTGACTAACTACCTTATTTAATATAGATTAGTTCAAGTTGAATCATGAAGAATAATCCAGAAGAAGAGAAGAGACTAAAGAAGGAATCATGAAGAATAATCCAGAAGAAGAGAAGAGACTAAAGAAGGAAGAACTTGCACAGTATAATGAGAATATCAACACTCAAGTTTTTGTGATATTGGAAGTCTCCATGATCAAGCGGAAGTTGGAGTAGCTTAATTCGGAGTCAGCAAACATCAGTGTGAATAGTAGCGTATCGTGAATAGTACCACGTATACATGAATAGTGCCAATACTGGAAAGTCTACATGATCAAACAGAAGTTCGAAAGGCTTAATTCAGTGCCAAATTAAGCTATTTGGAGCATCATCATGAATAGCAATTTCTTAGCTACAAAACCGCATATATGAATAGTGCTATACGGATCGTATACGTTTGCTGCAATGACTTGTTTGCCTCCAGGCTAGTTGCCTCGAATCAAGAAAATAATTGCTTCAAGTCATTTACATTTATTTCTCCAAATTCATTCAGAATGGCAAAATCGTAATTCTGTAGAACTTCAGCTTCAATGGCAAAATCGTAATTTTGCTGACTTTCCAATATGGCTGCATCGACTCCAGGAACTGTTTCATGCTCTGTTTGCCTCTGGTCTGCGTTTTTCATGGGCGACATTCAATGTTTCGATGATATCTCACAAACTAGACGTTGGATTGAGGTGAAACCAATTTTGGATGAAAGTAGACTCCCAATGCGTCATTTGGAGACCAGATTCAAGTCCAAAGGAGTTCAGATGAAAGAGAAACAAATTGTGGAAGTTGGCAGTGCAATTCACGCCACACAGCAAGGCGAGCTTCAGTATTTTGGGTGTATCTCACAAAATACATATCCAATTGAGCTGAAACCAGTGGCATATGAAACTAGACTCAAAATACGTCACACCACAATTTGACCCACTCAAAACGGAGCTCAGACCAGGGAGATATGGCCTTCGAAAGTTGATACATGTGATTCTGGAATCAACTCAGAATAGCCTCGGTTTTCTGTCTATATCTCACATTATACAGAACCAAATGAAGTGAAACCAATTCCATATGATTCTATACTCAACAAGTGTTTCACAGAATTTGGAAGCAACTAAAAAGAGCTTGAAACCAAGGAGATATGAATTTTGAAATTTCTGGGTTGCTGGAACTCTGTTTTCTGGGCAGATAGTGTTCATCGGATCATAACGGTCAAAATACAAAGTATTTTGAGCTGATTCTTTTTCCATTGGAAAGACGACATCAAGAGCTTTCCAGGGATATATCATTTGCTGATTTTAGAGCTATACACGAAGAGATATAGCTACTGGAAGTTGAGTTATGTGCTGGATCAACTGTCACGAAAATACTGTTCATTATCTTCAACAATCACCGCGTCCGGAAATACTGTTGCGCATGGAAAATGTCCATATGATTACCAAAATCACTTATACTACTTCTTAACATTATTTATATTATTTGTGTATAAGTTTCAGGTGATTAGATCAAAGTTTGAATTCAAAACTGATTGAAACGAAAATCATGTCAACGGACTCAACAGAGAAAGCAACGGACTTGGTTGATGAAGTAAAGAAGAAGCAATAGCCATTTTGATGAAGACAAGAATGGAGTGATTGAATGAAGTGTTTGATGAAATGAGGATGATGAAGAAACGAGAGTTTTCACCAATGGACGAATGATCCAGCAAACGAATGCACAACCAATGCTACAATGGTAATACACATTGATGCTTCAACGGACCAAAACTCGACGGCAATATACTCAAACGGTCAAATGATCTACAACGGTAATATTTTTCAAACGGATCAATGTGCAACGGACGAGCTTCAACGGAAACAATTTTCAAATAGTGCAGTTACTATTCACAACGGTCAATGTTTTTCTCCAACGGTTCACTCTACACGCTTATAAATGGAAGCGGATTCAAAATGGAAAAATACATGAGCTTACACCTTCAAAATGCCTTCTGATGTTTATCTCATATTCTCTCTATTTTCTTAGTGATCATATAATTTATTAAGAGAGTGAGATTATTTGTATTGTACTTCAGTGTTCATCTTATCACTTCTTAAAGAGAAGATTTATTTGTAAACATTTTATCTGAGAGTTACTCAAGATTGGGTGATCTTGAGTGGGAAACTCATTGTGTTGATTACAGCTTGTAAGGGGAGTGAATCCTAGGGAGAGGATTACTTCGAGTACAGAGTGTGTGATCAAGCGGTGTATCCTTACGGTGTGTAAGGGAGAGTATCTCGGTAAGAGATTTGTAAAAGGCTGCACAAGTGCCCGGCTAAACTTGTGGGATTGTAGCGGTTCTCAAGTACCCGATTAAAGCTTGAGTGAGATAGTGGATTGAAATCTCAGGAGGTGCCTGGGGACTGGATGTAGGTCATCGTGGATTGGGCCGAACCAGGATAAATCACAGTTTGCATATTCTCTTCCTTAAACTCTTATATTTCCAGCAAATATTATTTTAACATTTATTTGAATATTCAACTGTTGATTTATGAATAGTTATTTTCATACTCATTACCTTCATTAAGAGTTGAAAAGAATTTTTAAAGTTTCTAAATTTTTATCTGACACCCAATTCACCCCCCCTCTTGGGTGATAGCCAGGTCTAACATTTGGTATCAAAGCGGGGTTCTTGTGTAAAGGACTTAACCGTCTCAAGAGTTACAATGGCTAATTTTGGGTGTTACTTGCTTTCTGAAGGTTTCGATTATACTGTTCCACCATTTTTAAAAGATATTGATTTTTGGTTTTGGAAAGCTAGAATGACTAGTTTTATCAAAGCAACTGATTTTGATATGTGGAATGTTTTTACAAATGTTTTTGATTTCAAACCGAGAAAGGATTGGACGGAAAAAGAAAAGAAAATGTTTTTGTTGAACATTAGAGCAATGAAAATTTTGTATAGTGCTTTAACCGAAAATGATTTTGAGAAAATCAAGTCTTACTCTAATGCTAAAGATATTTGGGATACTCTTGATTCTATCTATACTTCTAATGATTGTGTTGAAGTTGAAAGTGTTGATAGTTCATCAAAGATTTCTAACTGCACATCTATGAGTGATGAACAAATGGAAGAAGGTGAAATTAGAGAATATTTTCATGATCCAGTCAACACAAAAGAACAAGAGAAAGAGGACTACCAAGAAGAGCTCATAGACAATTGTGGTCAATCATTATCTGGAGCTCAAGATGCATATGAGGTAGACAATTCCAATTCTTCTTTTGTAGTTAAGAAAAATGATTTTGAACATTTGCATAAAATTGTTTTTCAACCAATTACTGATTCTATTTTGAAAAACAAAAATGTTTTCAATCTTGCTGGAAAATCATGTCGGAAGAATGAATGTTCAAATGAATATTATTTGAAGTTTTACTCTCATAACCAGTACAATACTTGCAAAAATGTTCATAATAAGCACCATTCTATTATTTGCAATTATTGTAGAAAATCTGGTCATATTTCTCATACATGTTATATTAGAAGAAATTATAATGTGAGAAATATATTTGTTTGGGTTCCTAAAGGACAAGTAAAGTCCAATACTAACGGTCAAGGACCCAAATATAAGTGGGTACCAAAATGTCCATCTAGTGCCTTATGTGTGCAGGATAATTTAAAATTCAATGGACATAAGGGTACTGACGAGACGAAGAACAATCCAAGAGTTTCTCATGAGCGTAAAAGGAAACTTACTTCAAACAGGAAAACTCTCAGAGCACCCATTGCTAGAACTACAAGGTCAAACCATGAAGAGCAATGGATACATACAAGAAGAGTATCTTCTACCTCAAGAATAAATTATCATAGAGTATCCTTCAACTACCTTAAGGAAAATAAGAAGAGGAGAATCTCTGAAATGCCAAATAGAAGACCATTGAAGTACATATCTTCTGAAAGAGCTTTGTCGATACCCATAGGAAGACACATTAAGAATCAATATGACAGAAAAAGACAGTGGGTAAGCAGAGTCAATTCTCCTAGTACCTAAGGCAAAGGCATACAACGGTAAAACCTCCTACTCTGTTATCTGAAATATTTATTGAGGTTTTATATTTTGTAACCTTAAGAATGAGCCTTGCAAACTATTTAAAAAAAATTGATTTTTGTCATCCTAATTTAATTTTTCAAAGTGATTGCAATGTTCAATAATTTAACTCTTTAAGCATACATGATAATTTGAAAAATTTCTTTTATCCATAAATCATGTTTAATTCACTGTGCTTAGTTGTTCTGAATTGAATATATTCATAAGAGCATGTGAATTTAATTTTGGTTCCTACAAGCTAACAATGATTGGATCCAAGTAAGGTTGGATATCAAGAAAGAAAAAGATTTATATGGTTTTGTAGGATCATAGAAAGCTTCTCAAGAATGTAACAAAGAGAAATGATCCAACTTATGAGAAAGCTCAACAAGCTATGCTTATTGTTGATGGTGAACGTCCGAAAAGGAGTTATCTACATCAAAACAATCTTAATCAAGCAAGCTTCTACAAGGATTGGAGGAATTACGGTGATATCTATTTCTTACCCCATATTGTGGTTATATGAAATTCATATTTGGGTAATGAATACTAGTCTATCATTGCATTCCATTAGCAATCAATCATTTATGATTTTCAAAATATTTTCAGATTGCTAAATGGACCATAAGTGAATTTGTGCAAAACATTCTAAGATTATATATATATTTTACACATTTTTTTAAAATTTCAATTCACTCTGTTTCTAGAAAAATGCATACAGATGTTTTGAAAAAATATGCATATTCTGATTGCATTAAAATGATATTTCAAAATTGGAAGTTAAGTCTTTGTATATTGAATGTTAGATATGCTTCGAATCCTACCAGTAGAGTTTTCCCTATCATTCACATATTGATCTTTGATAGTCAATATAATGCTCGAACTCCTCATTCTTTATTTTCAATCAAATTAGATCTTATATCTAACAAGTTGATCATCTATATGGGTTTCAAGCTTATTCAATTTGTGAAAATCTTATAAATTCTTATTGGCCAAGTTATTCCAAAAATTATGAATGTTCATTAATGCATTAAATGTTAGTGTATTAACCATTATAGTGGAAAAACTTACTAGGATAATATTATGGAACTCTAATCATTTGGATTAATAAGTTTGTACTTCATCATCTATGAATCCTAGTACTCCTTGTGTTACTAAAATACATAAGCATTTGTCTACATCCATATTTTGAGTAACTATTTCTATATATTCATATTCTTGCCTTGAATGTTATTATATTTTCAAACTCTACTAAGGCAAGATTATCTCTTAATCAATAGCAAAGTCATTATGCCTATATATTTCTATCATACTTAGCCCTTTTTTGGTTAATTCATTTTTCCTTATGACTTTTGCTTTTGGGAAATTCTTCAACATGTTAACTTCAATGTTCAACATGTTTTCCAAATCTGAAGCATATTGATATATTCATTAAACTTATTGACTTCCACCATATTTAACATGAGCATCAATTTTTCAAGCATGTTTCAAAAATGAATATTTCATTTATGAAAATTTTGATTTTATACTGCATTATTACATTTTTGAAAGGACATTCAAGATTTAAAACGATTTGCATATTTCACTATCATTTTTTTAAAAAATTCTGAACTATAAGTTGATAAATACTTATCTTTATGGATAAGATTTTCTATGCTCTTTGATCAAAACTTCATGCATTTTATCAAAAACATCTCTTCTACGTACATAAAGTGTATTTACAAATTGTCATTGAGAAATCACATTTTTGGTATCATTTAGTTGTTACCCTATTTGATTCATTGGCTTTAATTTATTTGATTGGGTAAAACTATGTTTTGATATTTGATTTTGATATACTCTTTGCTCAAATATCATATGATTTAATTTTATAAGAGCACAAGAGTTTATTATGTTTAATCCTGTGTGGACTCGATATCATTGAGTACCAAAGAACATATATTTTTGCAGGAGATCGATGACTAACTTGGTCTGTTGTTGCATACAAAGAACATAGGCAAACAAAATAGACCATTTCAGTAGCTACGTTTGCAAATTTTGTGACATCACTTCTGTGAATGACAAGATTAGGCAACTTTGTGAATTGATCAACCATAACTTCAAGGTCTTATCTAGCAAGAGGCTTAGATCAAGGTGATACAGGAGTGTACTAGCTTGATAAGAAAAGTCGTTGGCCACAGAAACTTATCCTTATGCATCAAATCTGGGAGTTCCTCAATACTGATCACATCATCAGATAATGGCCAGCCCGTGATGCACCTATGGATTACAAATGATTATGACTCAAGTAATTACGATATTACTTGAGTGAGGTATTGTATTTTGAAATAATGTTCATATATCATAATCATTTCTATGCTCTCGCATTACTCAGCAGGCTAACTTGATTTTGTTCATTCAAATTTTATTTCACAAAGTTTAGCCTGAGAACATTTATTTTCAAAATGATCCTTATGCTTTAATCACTTTTATCATCTTAAAAAGCATAAGTAATTTCTTCATACCAATTTTAATGAACTTGAAAGTTCTTAATTCTGAGGTACCATGTTGTAAGTAAAGATATTTCCAAATCTCATAACATTTGCTGTCACATTATTATTTGGTATCATTAAAAGGAACTTCATGCATTCATTAAGGGGGAGCTTCACGTTCATATGTGTTTTATACTCTATAAGCTCTTCTCATTTATTTGAAGAAAACCCTTTTAAGCATACTCATATACAATTATTATTTGTTATTAGTTTTGATGATGAGTTAATATTATATTTTTCTTTCATTATTATTTGAAAATATGTTTTCGAGAGGAACACTTTGATATCTGGTTGCACTAACAAATCTCTTCAGGAAAGAATATTTTTAATTTGTAGCAGGAGATTTGGTTATGTGTTACAATTTTCCTTAATACACTACAAGGAGAAATTATTAAATTAAGGAAAGATGCTTTGGGGATTAATTATTGAAGATGAGATATGCTCTACAGAAGAGATCTATGAAGGCAAAGGATGGAAGCTAAAGTACTGATCAAATTTATTCAAATGAGAAACAACTCAAGAAGCCAGTACTTTCATCTTATTCGCATCATACAAGATATTCATGATCCTTCGATTGAGCCTCTTTAAAGAACCTCATACAACAAGAAAGAAGCCTATCACTACTTCATCTTAGGGCATGGCGACTCAACCAAATATCTTACAGCAAGCAAATGGACTTCATCGATCATTCAACAATTTGCAGAATCTACATGAGCATTTCTAATCTCTATCTTTTTATATTCAGTAGACATTCTGCACATGTTTGATATGAATTTGTTTTTAACTATGAAAGTTTTAAGTTTCTTGAAAAACCTCTCCAAATTGTATTTCAAACATACCTTCATGAAACATCTTTTCTACTTGCATCAAATATTTTCAAAAGGGGGAGAGAATAGCAATTATTTCTCACGTGTTTTTCATATTTATCTCTCCACAAGTATATCTTCTTTACTTCAACTTTTTGCTAATGACAAATAAGGGGGAGAGAATGGCAAGAAAAATATGTTGCATTTAATATATTCTCATATTCATACATATTTTTCTTAAGGTATTTGCCATCATCAAAAAGGGGGAGAATGTTAGTTCTGATTAGTTTTGATGATGTCTTATATTGATGCCATTATCTAGAGCAAAAAGTTTTGTCATATACATTGACTAACTACCTTATTTAATATAGATTAGTTCAAGTTGAATCATGAAGAATAATCCAGAAGAAGAGAAGAGACTAAAGAAGGAATCATGAAGAATAATCCAGAAGAAGAGAAGAGACTAAAGAAGGAAGAACTTGCACAGTATAATGAGAATATCAACACTCAAGTTTTTGTGATATTGGAAGTCTCCATGATCAAGCGGAAGTTGGAGTAGCTTAATTCGGAGTCAGCAAACATCAGTGTGAATAGTAGCGTATCGTGAATAGTACCACGTATACATGAATAGTGCCAATACTGGAAAGTCTACATGATCAAACAGAAGTTCGAAAGGCTTAATTCAGTGCCAAATTAAGCTATTTGGAGCATCATCATGAATAGCAATTTCTTAGCTACAAAACCGCATATATGAATAGTGCTATACGGATCGTATACGTTTGCTGCAATGACTTGTTTGCCTCCAGGCTAGTTGCCTCGAATCAAGAAAATAATTGCTTCAAGTCATTTACATTTATTTCTCCAAATTCATTCAGAATGGCAAAATCGTAATTCTGTAGAACTTCAGCTTCAATGGCAAAATCGTAATTTTGCTGACTTTCCAATATGGCTGCATCGACTCCAGGAACTGTTTCATGCTCTGTTTGCCTCTGGTCTGCGTTTTTCATGGGCGACATTCAATGTTTCGATGATATCTCACAAACTAGACGTTGGATTGAGGTGAAACCAATTTTGGATGAAAGTAGACTCCCAATGCGTCATTTGGAGACCAGATTCAAGTCCAAAGGAGTTCAGATGAAAGAGAAACAAATTGTGGAAGTTGGCAGTGCAATTCACGCCACACAGCAAGGCGAGCTTCAGTATTTTGGGTGTATCTCACAAAATACATATCCAATTGAGCTGAAACCAGTGGCATATGAAACTAGACTCAAAATACGTCACACCACAATTTGACCCACTCAAAACGGAGCTCAGACCAGGGAGATATGGCCTTCGAAAGTTGATACATGTGATTCTGGAATCAACTCAGAATAGCCTCGGTTTTCTGTCTATATCTCACATTATACAGAACCAAATGAAGTGAAACCAATTCCATATGATTCTATACTCAACAAGTGTTTCACAGAATTTGGAAGCAACTAAAAAGAGCTTGAAACCAAGGAGATATGAATTTTGAAATTTCTGGGTTGCTGGAACTCTGTTTTCTGGGCAGATAGTGTTCATCGGATCATAACGGTCAAAATACAAAGTATTTTGAGCTGATTCTTTTTCCATTGGAAAGACGACATCAAGAGCTTTCCAGGGATATATCATTTGCTGATTTTAGAGCTATACACGAAGAGATATAGCTACTGGAAGTTGAGTTATGTGCTGGATCAACTGTCACGAAAATACTGTTCATTATCTTCAACAATCACCGCGTCCGGAAATACTGTTGCGCATGGAAAATGTCCATATGATTACCAAAATCACTTATACTACTTCTTAACATTATTTATATTATTTGTGTATAAGTTTCAGGTGATTAGATCAAAGTTTGAATTCAAAACTGATTGAAACGAAAATCATGTCAACGGACTCAACAGAGAAAGCAACGGACTTGGTTGATGAAGTAAAGAAGAAGCAATAGCCATTTTGATGAAGACAAGAATGGAGTGATTGAATGAAGTGTTTGATGAAATGAGGATGATGAAGAAACGAGAGTTTTCACCAATGGACGAATGATCCAGCAAACGAATGCACAACCAATGCTACAATGGTAATACACATTGATGCTTCAACGGACCAAAACTCGACGGCAATATACTCAAACGGTCAAATGATCTACAACGGTAATATTTTTCAAACGGATCAATGTGCAACGGACGAGCTTCAACGGAAACAATTTTCAAATAGTGCAGTTACTATTCACAACGGTCAATGTTTTTCTCCAACGGTTCACTCTACACGCTTATAAATGGAAGCGGATTCAAAATGGAAAAATACATGAGCTTACACCTTCAAAATGCCTTCTGATGTTTATCTCATATTCTCTCTATTTTCTTAGTGATCATATAATTTATTAAGAGAGTGAGATTATTTGTATTGTACTTCAGTGTTCATCTTATCACTTCTTAAAGAGAAGATTTATTTGTAAACATTTTATCTGAGAGTTACTCAAGATTGGGTGATCTTGAGTGGGAAACTCATTGTGTTGATTACAGCTTGTAAGGGGAGTGAATCCTAGGGAGAGGATTACTTCGAGTACAGAGTGTGTGATCAAGCGGTGTATCCTTACGGTGTGTAAGGGAGAGTATCTCGGTAAGAGATTTGTAAAAGGCTGCACAAGTGCCCGGCTAAACTTGTGGGATTGTAGCGGTTCTCAAGTACCCGATTAAAGCTTGAGTGAGATAGTGGATTGAAATCTCAGGAGGTGCCTGGGGACTGGATGTAGGTCATCGTGGATTGGGCCGAACCAGGATAAATCACAGTTTGCATATTCTCTTCCTTAAACTCTTATATTTCCAGCAAATATTATTTTAACATTTATTTGAATATTCAACTGTTGATTTATGAATAGTTATTTTCATACTCATTACCTTCATTAAGAGTTGAAAAGAATTTTTAAAGTTTCTAAATTTTTATCTGACACCCAATTCACCCCCCCTCTTGGGTGATAGCCAGGTCTAACAAGATGAAGCCCACCCCACCGCCATCGCTGCATGCCTCCCTTGTTGTCTTCGTTGAAAGCCAGCTCGACCTCCATAGAAGATTGTGAACGAGCTCAACATTTTGATGAAACAAAATCAAGAAAGGTTTTGATTCAACGAAATCAGGTTCTTCAGATTGATGGTGGCAACCACGTTGAGATCGGGCAAATACAAAGCCAACAGAGGTGGGGCTTTGCTTTGATTTTGGGTTGTGCTTCTGGATTTCACTAAAATCCCAAAGCAGTTTGTTTTTGGTTTGATTTTCTGAAATTTTAATAGTTTAGGATGTGATGGTTGTTGGAGCTGAACTCATTGTTAGAAGGGGGATGAAGGAGAGATGAAGAATGTGAATAGTAAAACGAGCTAAAAAAGTTGCGAAGCCCAGTAATAAACAATAAATAAGTTTGAGGAAGAAGAAGGTGAACAGTAAATGTGACATTTAACAAAATTCGTGATGAAATTAACTAGTTCATGAATGAGTTTAACAAGTATTATAATCAATGAGATTAACAAATTCATTCATCACGTGTTATTAGGTGGAAAACATGTTAAACAACGCCTGACAAATGAACTTGTTAATCTCATTACAAGACTTATTAAACTCATTCATGAACTTGTTACACTTATTATAAGAGTTGTTAATAGTAAATAACAAAAGTCCACATTAACACTAAATGTTAATCTCATAAGCTCGCCTTTATCACGTTTAATTGATTTGGAGACATTTGAGATTGAAATTCCATTTGGGAGCTCAATGGTCCGAACTTGGTCCTTGTCTATAGCAATTAATCTAGGGTCAGGAAAATTTTTCTTGCAGGTATAGAGCTTGAGATCATTTGTGCGATCGTATCCCAGCCCAATGGAATTTATGGCAGTTTCAGCGAATTTCTTCGAGTCCAAGCCTTCGCTGACATTTTCTCCTTATCACACACTCATCACCTTTGATCAAATTCAAAACAGAGACCTAAAAAACGCAAGCTTTCCTGAAAAGGTTCCCAAAAAATATACAAGGACCAAGGAGTAATTTGGCCAACGAACAATTACCTTAGGAGTGTCCAATATAAATAACTTTTAAGTGGACTAAAAATACCGAAAAAGCTTTTAAAAATGTGCGGTCAGCACAAAATACTTTTACTTCAAAAATGCTCGGTATAAAAAAGTTTTACTCCAGGAGTGTCCAGCATAAAAAAGTTTTGTTCCATTTTTTGTGTTGATTGCATATTTTTTTAAATTTTTTTGTATTTTTGATTCACTTAAAAGTTATTTGTGCTGGACGCTCCATAAATAATAGTTTGTTGGCTAAATTGCTCCTTAACCCAATATAAAAAAAAAAAGAACACAAACAGTGAAAGGTTGTGTTTGGATTAGTTTTGAAAAATAATTTTTATAAGATAAATATTTGAGGGGGATTTTATCTTCAGAAGCGGAGAAAGAGAAGGGATTCTGAAACCATCGTAGAGTTTCCCAATTCGCTTTTCGGTGCCCCCAAAAATGTCCAATAGATGGCTGGTCAAACTAGTAAAGGCCTCTCAACTTTGAGCAAAGATATTTTTATTATTAATTTCTGTTTCACAATAGTTGGTGATGACTAGAGTTAGATTTTAAAAAAAGAAAGAAACTATGTAGCTGCTTCCTCTTCAATAATGGAACCCAAAATCAACGATATAGCAACTTGCAATGGCTGAATCAAGTTATGGTCAGTTGGCCTTGGCCCCAACTGCCCTTCTTCTATATATATATATATATGGGAAAATCATTTGTCCAATGACTGGACCTAAGCTTCTGTCCTGTGAACCATAAAAACTACACTGTTTGGATTTGTATAGTGATTATACGGCTAAATTGAAAAAAAAAATGAAAAGACCCATGACTCAATTCGAAAATTCTTCGTGAATCTGAAAGAAAGAGGGAGAATCAATATGATGGTGCGCCTTAATTTTTTTTTTTTAAAAAAAAAACATATAACCTATGATCGGATAATTTCTGATCGCGAACCCATGACTCAATTGGAAAATCCAGCGCTATCGTGAATCTGAAAGAGAGAGAGAGAATCAATATGATGACATGCCTTAAATTTTTTTTTAAAAAAAAAACATGTAACCCATGATCAGATGATTTCCGATCGCAAACTATTGTGAAAATCAATAGCAAATTGCGGATCTGAAAACCTCCAGGTAATTTATTAAAAACCTTATAACTAAATTTAGAAATCAAATCGGTACTCGAAGTTAAAAGTCGGCATCAATAAAAGACGCCACAGAGTGAAATCAAATCACAGATAGTTCCTATTTTGAAGTCAAATCACAGACAGTGTAAACCTGAAATCAAACTGGAGAAAAAGACTCGCACGCTATTCCTATTCTTTTTCACGATAGCGCAGGATTTTCTAATTGAGTTATGGGTGTTTTGATATTTTTGTTTTCAATTTAGCCATGGAATCACTATACTAATCCAAACGGTGTAGTTTTTATGGTTCACAGGACAGAAGCTTAGGTCCAGTCATTGGACAAATGATTTTCCCTATATATATATATATATCACATAATATTTTATTTTGGCCAATAATTTGACCCCAAGTAAGTATTTTATTCTTTCTAATGAGGGAAATATTGTGTTGATTAGTGAAAATTTTGGGATTATGATTTTGAGAGAGTCTTGAGTTTTGACAATAAATGACTATATATTTTAATGGCTAATTTTAATCAGTTTGGATTTATTATTTGGTTCTCTTTTGATTTTATTATGAATTTCTCTTTTAAAAATAGATTATAATAGGTTATTTACTTAGCTGAAATTGAATTAGATCTTTATATTTTTTTTTAAAAAAAATGGGGTTCATATTATCTTTCTTTTATTTTCTCCAATTATTTTGTTTTGAGGTCAGTGGAATACAATTTATGTTTTAATTTTATTAAATTTCATTATACATATAATTATTATGATTGTGTTCGTGATATCTTTAGGATAATATTTGGTTCATTACTCATTGAGATGTAAAAGGAAAATAAAATTCTTATTTGAGATACCTACTGAAAATGTTATTATTTTGTATCTTGTTTTGATTTATAATTGTCAGTTATTATTTTTTGTATTTTCAATGTTATGTGATATTATTTAGTAAATAACAAGACTTTTCCCCGTCCGTTGCACGGATATGTAAAAAATGTACATGGGTTAAATTGAAGAACATATGTTACTATGTGATAACAAAACCAATTCATAAGAACATCTTATTTTCAAATCAAGGTTTTGAAAAACTTCTCTATACATAACATTTGTTGTAGTACTATTTAATTTATTGAATTCATCCAATATAAGTATCCTCAAACCCTTGAAACTCTTAACCCTAGATAGTGCAACATATAATTACCCATGTGAAAAGATTGAACTCATAAGGTATAGACCTACATCTGATATTGATTGACCTTGGCTTTTGTTTATCATCATTGCAAATGATATTATGATTGGAAATTGCCTCCTTGTCATATTGAAAGGCAATTCAGATTCAGATAGGTTCATATCCATTATGTGTATCAAAATCTCTTCACCAGCGCTCATGCCTTTCAATGCATTTGCCCTAATGACATTTTTGCCAAGTTGTATTACTTGTAGCCTTGTATCATTGCACAAGCCAGCTGCTTGATCAATATTTCTTATTAACATAACCGATACACCTACTTTCAAAACCAATTTATGATAAGGAATCCCTCAGCTTTTAATTACATTAGATATTTTGTGTCGTATAAATCCTCTAAACTTCTGTTTGCCTAATCTGTACGACTTAGAGTCTAAACTAAAATACTCCACTGGATCACTTGGCAACAAAGAACAAATGTATTCATTCAATGTGTCAACATTATCAGTTAAAGGAGTTAGAATGGTCTTACTATTGAGGTAATCTACGTCAACAACATGTTCTACTAAATTTGGGTAGATGGATTGAACGATTGACCTAATTGGATTACAATTATCATGTAGCAACAACTCATAGGGTATTGAAATGTTTGTAATACCATCGTGTGGTAATCCAATGTCTCCGTCTCCAACTTGTAGCAACCATTCTGAAAATGTTTTAATTTTTTCTTATTCAACTGGATCACTTGAAGATTTAAGCTTCATATTCTTGGTTGGACGAAGTAATCTACATTCTTTCTAAAGATGAGAAGCATTGATAGCTGCATCAACGATTTTAGCATGACCACTTTTTGGTATAACCGGTAGGATTTGCCTAAAATCACCACCCATCACGATACATTTTCCCCCAAATATCAAATTGCACTTCATTAAATCCCTCAATGTTCGATCAAAAGCATCAATACAATGTCTCTTAATCATTGATATTTCATCCCAAATAATGAGATCAGTAGCATTCATTAAGTTTGCAATTGGTGAATTATGAGTAATTGAATATATATAATCTTCATTTACATCAAAAGGAATACAGAACCTTGAATGTGCAATTCTACCTGATGGTAGTAGAGTTACTGTTATCCCACTGGATGCTACATTAAGGATGATTCCACTGTTTTCCCCTACGAAAGTTGTCAATGCATTCCATATAAAAGGCAGGTGAATTTTGGAAAAACTGGAAAAACAAAACAAAACGATACCTTATAAAAACTAAAAAAAAAAAAGGTTCAAACAATTGAAATACATCAAATTAAATTCAAAATGCATTGAAGATAAACTAAACCAGTATTCCTTCTGTACATTGTAGCTTCAGACTATTATTGCTAAGTTGTTGGAGAATCAGGGCTATCACCTAGCTCATCAACAACCTTACGGTTAAGTTTAAAATGAAAATCAACAACCTCATGATGATGGTAGTTGAAAATAGCCTAAGGTAAATCACAATGGCTAGCAAAGAGTATGTCCCCATCTACAATAAATTCATAAATGTCTTAGATATAGATGTTTCAAAAAAAAAAAAGATAAAAAGAAAAGTTTGACAAACCACCCATTCTCTTCATCTTGACCCACAACAATGCCACAATAACGTCATCTTTGTCTAATAACCTCAAATAGCTAATCGAGGCCCAAAATGCTAAAGATCCTCTAAAACAGCAATGGAAGGGATTTCCACTAGCAAAACATGACATAATGGTAAGAGAAAAATCAAGCAAAAATATATACATATTCTTTGCTCTATCCCCAATACACACCTCTCATCCATAATTTAGCTAATGGGATATGAAAAAGAGTCTAACCTTCATTGCTCTACGTAAATGAATGACACATGTAGAATCATTTATAGTTGGGAATGATTTACAATAGTGCCGCCATTGTGTAAACATTTCTGAAACAAAGCAAATATGGTCACAATATTAATAATGCAGCAGGTTGGTCTCCTGATTCGGTGGTGTTGAAAATCCTTCTGCTATAGAGAACGAAAAAATACTTGTGTGCATTTAGTCGTTGTTTCCTACTTTTAGAAAGTAACTATAACGTCTCAAATTTAACAACCGAAAATTTGGCCAAAATATTTGAAATACTTTCAACAGGGATATTCAATATCCAAATCATTAAATTACATAACCATTTAAAATAAAATTCATAATATATAATTAAAATAATTTTCAGAAAATGTTTCAGAGTTTAATACAAGCGGAAGTCTTAGGTTCATGGCAAGTAAAAATAACATAATATAAACTATAGGAGTACAAAAGAACCTTCAAAGCTCACTCCATTGGTACATTCCCTTGCTCTCTACTAAGATGTTCACCTAAAAAAATGTTAATATGAGATGAGATTTCACGTTTCAGTAACTATTGAAAGTTTCTACCGTACACAAGCAAATTACATATGACAAAAAGCAAGGGCTGATTTCAGATATATTTGTATATACCATAACTTCTCATACAAATTTTTTTTTTTGGCTAAAGTAATCATCATTATGTCAAATTGTGAACTATACAATTATACAATATGCAATTATGCAGTCTCCCTTATATCACCGTGGAGCCGTAGGCTAACACATAGTCCAATAGAAACTCATTCATTTGATTGGATGGTTTCAAGCTCACCAAAACTTAAGATACATCTAGCCAAAAGTATAGAGCTTAAGTCTGAACTATGGCTCCCCTCCTTAAAAATAACAACTAAGGAGGTGTCATATGTCCCACAACTCCAATATAATCCCAACCAGAGAAAAACATGGAAGATGGGGTCCTGAAAAGTACCTTTCACTGTGCACCGTGTAACATCCTGAATTTTGGACCTGAAGTCTTGAGAATAAGTCTATTTTTGGAAGACTACTAGGCTCTATTTTCGGAAAGTGATAAATTTGAAATCAGTATTTTGTGGGACCCATGAATAGTATTTACTATTCATGTATACGTTTTTACTATTTACAAATACGTATTTTAAAAAAATATATATATGTTATTCGCAAATACGTATTTAATACTTGAAATTTGTGAAATATGAATAGTGTTCACTATTCACAAATACGTATTTACTATTTAAAAATACGGTATTTACTATTCCTAAATACGTATTTACTATTCATGCGGGACCCACGGCCAAAATAATTCTCTGCAAACTTTCCCGTGAGTGACAAACTTTCTCGTGAACTTTGAAAAATTTGGCCGCGGGACCCACTTAATATTAATTATAATAATATTATATTATTATTATTTTATTTTATTATTTAAAATATTAAAATATTATTAAAATTCTTTTTAAAAGGTTCACGGGGCGGCTACTGAGTCACGGGAAGATTTCTTTTTATAATTTCGGGAAAATTACGTAAAACGACCCAGAGACGAAAATTACATTTAAAGACCCATTTTCTAACTATAAATAGACCTTCCATTTCATTTCATTCTTCACAACTTCTAAGAGCCATAGAGAGAGGTAGAGAGAGAGGTAGAGAGAGTAGAGAGATATTTGCTTGAGAGTTATAATAGCTGGTTGGTGATTCGGGTATTAGCAAGTAACAGGTAACTCTGAATATTCTTCCTTATACTTGTGAATTATGTATGATTATAAATTTGTTTGTTTACTATTTTGGCAAGAATATTTAGAAAATATTTATGGTTTTAAGATCTGGTGTGGGAACTTTGATTTGCAAATCTGCAGAGGTACTATTTATACGTACGTACTATTCACATATACCGTATTTACTATTCATTTTTACTATTCACATTTACTATTCACGTATGCCGTATTTACTATTCATTTTACTATTCACGTATACCGTATTTACTATTCATTTTACTATTCACGTATACCGTATTTACTATTCATAATACTATTCACGTATACATACCGTATGTACTCTTCATTTTTACTATTCATGTATATATACCGTGTTTTACTATTCACATATACACATAGTATTTTACTATTCACAGATACGCATAGTATTTACTATTCATAAATACGCATATTGATGTATAAAACTTTATGGTATAATAATGCATTATTTTGAGTGAACATATTCATCATGGCGGTTGTATTATGATGGGTGGAGTAAGGAGGGATTTGAATGATAAGAATGATTTATGCCACCACTCGGTGCACAGTGGATGGTACTTGTTTCAGGGCCCCATCTTCCATGTTTTCCTCTGGCCGGGATTTCATTGGAGTTGTGGGACATGTGACACCTCCTTAGTTATTTTAAAGGAGGGGAGCCATAGTCCAGATTTAAGCTATATACCTTTGGCCGGGTGTATCTTAAGTTTTGGTGAGCTTGGAACAATTCAGTCAAATGAATGAGTTTCTATTGGACTATGTGTTAGCCTATGGCTCCAGTCAGCGGTATATGGTTGGAAGGTGATATAAGGGAGGGTGCATACTGCATAATGCATTTCTGAACAGTTCAAGAATTTGATATAATGATGAATATTCTGTAAAGACATGAGATGAGAACTTTTGAGATATATATGTTTTATTACCTTCTATATTGATGACTATTAGTATAAATTATTTTGTATGAGAAATTATGGAATCTACATATATATTTGAAATCAGCCCATACCTTTTTGTCATATATTATTTGCTCGTGTACGGTAGAAATATTCAGTAGTTACTGAGACGTGGAATCTCATCCCATATTAACATTTTTCAGGTGAATATCCTAGTAGAGAGCAAGGGAAGGCACCTATGGAGTGAGCTATGGAGGCTCTTTTGTACTCCTATAGTTTATGTTATGTTATTTTATTTGCCATGAACCTAAGACTTCCGCTTTGTATTGAACTCTGAAATAATTTTCTGAAATTTATTTTGATTATGGATTAAACTTTATTTGAAACGGTAATGTAATCCAATGATTTGGATAATGATACACCCTATTGGAGGAATTACAAATATTTTGGCCAAGTTTTTGGGTGATGAAAATGAGGTGTTACATTTTTGGTATCAGAGCTAAAAGGTTCTGGCTAATTTGTTGATTTCCTAACAGTTTTCTAAAATTGAGGTCGTGGCAAATTAAATATCATAACATGAGCACTTCCCTTTGTTAGATTTAGAATTTATTTAGCTATTTTTATTTGTTTAGTGTCCTTATAGTATTAATCATAGGAGGAGATAATGGCAAGAACCCGAAGAACTAATTCAACCCCTGCCTCATCCCAAAGAGATCTCCCTCCGCATCAAGATGGTCCCCATCCTCAGGATAACAATGCCCTTTTGGCAGAATTACGAGACGTCATCTTGGAGATGAGAGAGAAAGTGAATAGACACGAGGATGAACTAGCAAAAGGAAGAGGCCAAGGTGGTAAGGAAGGAAAGGAGAAGGCTCTGGAAGTCACACCTTCTGACCATCAATCTAGGGGAGGAAGTCATTCTCGCACTGAAGATGGAGGTAGTAGCGGTTCTTATTCTCAGTATCATCCCTTACCTATTACTGAGGTTTGGGAAAAATTTCGGAAGTTTACTCCACCGATGTTCGAGGGGAAGCTAGATCCGATTGCAGCACTGGAGTGGCTGAAGCATGTAGAAAAGATTTTCAGAGTTATCGAGATTAGCTCACAACAAAAGGTGATGGTTGCTGAACAATTGTTGCAGAAAGCAGCTGAAGAATGGTGGGAAAGCACCAAAACAAAAGGAAATGCTGAGATGACGTGGGAAGAGTTTAAGGAAAAGTTCGAAAATTATTACTTTTCCCCTTCAATCAGAATAGAGAAAGAAATTGAATTCCTCACATTCAGGCAAGGGGAATTACATGAAGACGAATTTATTACTCGCTTTTTAGAGTTGTCTAAATTCTGCGGATATTCACAGAACAACTCTAAATGGTTGAGTGCTCGATTGGTTGAAAAAGCTAGACCAGACCTAAAAACAGCTCTATCACCGTTCCTTGATGAAACAAGGGATTTTGAAGAAATATGCGACAAACTGCGCACGATAGCAAGGAACAAACGAGAAGAGGAAGCTGAGAAGATGAAGGGTTTTCAGGCCAGATCTACACACCTCATGAGACCAACGGGAGGAGTTACTAAGAAGCAGAGTCACAACTTCAGTAATGTGAATACGCGGTTTAGCCAACCATCCAGAAATCACTTTGGTGGACCATCGAGGAGTTATTTTACTGGACCCCAAAGAAGTCATTTCAGCAGACCACCGAGGAGTCAATTCAAAGGACCTCAAAGGAGTCACTTCAGTGGAGGTCAGAGTTCATATAGGGGATCCACAGCTCCTGCTGCAAGCACCGCCAACAATCAGATGTGTGCCAAGTGTGGAAAAATACACCAAGGACCATGTGTGACGTGTTTCAACTGTGGAAAGCCAGGACACATTTCCAGATTTTGTGAGGAGGAGCCTCGAGGGGCCAAGGATGCTAGAACTGCAGTGCCAGGGAAAGTGTTTGCACTATCACATCAGGAGGCAGGTGCTTCACCAAATCTGATTAAAGGTATCCTCAAACTCCAAGGTCTTGAAGTAGAAGCCTTATTTGATTCTGGTGCCACACACTCTTTTATATCATACGACTGTGTGCCTCGATTGAATTTAAGAGTGAGTGAATTGCCTTATTATATGATTATTTCTACACCGGCGGGAGCTTCAGTAAAAACTTCTAGGGCTTGCTTAAATTGTACGATTGAGATTGATAATAGGATCTCAAATATAGACCTTGTTTGTTTACCCACGAAGGGTATCGATGTAATAATAGGAATGGATTGGTTGTCAGCTAATGACATCATCCTTGACTGCAAGAGGAAGACTATCTCTCTTGCGGATGACTCTATGAGTCATAGTAGACCACAATTGTTGTCTATAGTACAAGATGAAAAGCCTGTTCATCATGGTTGTCTTGCGTACATGGTGTTTTTCTCCATTCAAACAGAAGTGGAGGAAAGGATAGAGAACATTGAAGTGGTGAAAGAATTTCCGGAAGTATTTCCGAAAGAAATGACAGGTTTACCCCCAGAGAGAGAAGTAGAATTTTCTATTGATCTCGTACCTGGAACAGAACCTATATCTAAAGCTCCTTACCGAATGTCTCCATCGGAACTAGCAGAATTGAAGAGGCAGATCGAGGAATTGTTAGAAAAGGGTTTTATCAGACCCAGTGTATCTCCTTGGGGATCGCCCGTACTCTTTGTGAAGAAGAAAGATGGGAGCCTGAGACTATGCATTGACTATCGCCAGTTGAATAAAGTGACTATAAAGAATAAATATCCTTTACCCAGGATCGACGATCTACTTGATCAGTTGAAGGGAGCATCCATATTCTCCAAGATCGACCTCAGATCAGGTTATCACCAACTGAGAGTCAAAGCTGAAGATGTCCCAAAAACTGCTTTCAGAACTAGATATGGCCATTATGAATTTCTTGTTATGCCATTTGGGCTAACAAATGCTCCAGCAGTATTCATGGATTACATGAATAGAATTTTCCGACCATATCTAGATAAATTTGTAGTGGTTTTCATTGACGACATCCTTATCTACTCTAAGGAGGAAGAAGAACATAAAGAGCACCTTAGAATCGTGCTACAAGTGTTGAAGGAGCACAAGCTCTATGCGAAACTGTCTAAGTGCGAATTTTGGTTAAAGAAAGTAAAATTCCTAGGCCATGTCGTATCAGCTAAAGGTGTTGCAGTGGACCCTACTAAGGTCGATGCAGTTCTTCAATGGGAACGACCAAAGTCCGTGACTGAGATCAGGAGTTTTCTAGGTTTAGCTGGCTATTATAGGAGATTCATCAAGGGCTTTTCGCGGATAGCTATGCCCCTGACTAAGTTAACAAGGAAGGGTCAACCATATGTATGGGACGAAAAGTGTGAAGCAGCTTTCCAAAATTTGAAGACTAAGTTGACTACGGCACCGGTACTTATTGTTCCGGATCCTGCACAGACCTTTACTTTGTACACCGATGCTTCTAAGAAAGGTCTTGGGTGTGTGTTGATGCAAAATGGTAGGGTAGTGGCTTATGCTTCTCGACAGTTAAGGCGACATGAAGGGAATTATCCTACTCACGACTTAGAACTGGCAGCAGTAGTGTTTGCTCTGAAGATTTGGAGGCACCACCTCTACGGTTCAAAGTTCGAGGTTTATAGTGACCACAAAAGTCTAAAGTACCTGTTCGACCAAAAGGAGCTCAACATGCGACAGAGGAGATGGATGGAGTTTATCAAGGACTACGACTTCGAATTGAAGTATCATCCAGGAAAGGCGAACGTTGTAGCAGATGCCTTAAGTAGAAAGACAATCCATGTAGCCCAGATGATGATCAGAGAACATAAATTGCTCGAGGAGATACCAAGTACATCTATTGATGTAATGTCAGGTTTGGTCGCTACCATGGAAGCATTAACTATTGAAAGCACAATTTGGAAAGAGATTAAATTCGCTCAGCTCGAAGATGAGTATCTATTAAACGTGAGGGAAGATATTGAAGAAGGAAAAGAATCGAAATTTGGGATCGATAGAGATGGGATATTAAGGTATAAAGGAAAAGTGTGCATACCTAATGATGGAGAAATAAAAAAGCTCATACTAGAGGAGGCACATCGGAGTAAATACACTATCCATCCCGGAGCAACCAAGATGTATCATGATCTCAAGCGGAGTTGGTGGTGGCGGGGCATGAAGAAAGATGTGACTGACTTTGTCACTTGTTGTTTGACTTGTCAGAAAGTCAAGATCGAACATCGGAAACCTCCTGGATTATTAAAGAATTTGGATATCCCAGAGTGGAAATGGGACAGCATCTCTATGGATTTCATCATGGGACTTCCTTTAACAACCTCTGGACATAATGCGATTTGGGTAATTGTCGATAGGTTAACTAAGTCAGCTCATTTTCTAGCAATTGCAGCAGAATACTCTCTGGAGAGACTAGCAAAAATCTACATGAAGGAGATTATCAGATTGCATGGGATACCAAATAGCATCGTATCTGATCGTGATCCACGATTCACTTCACGATTTTGGAAAGCATTACAGGATGCTATGGGAACACGGATGAGGTACAGTACCGCTTATCATCCTCAAACTGACGGGCAGACTGAGAGGACTATACAGACTCTGGAAGACATGTTGCGGGCTTGTGCAATCGAACTAAAAGGAAGTTGGGATAATCATCTTCATCTTGCAGAGTTTGCATATAACAATAGTTATCATTCCAGCATTGAGATGGCACCTTATGAGGCTTTGTATGGAAGAAAATGTAGATCTCCTATTTGCTGGACGGAATTGAATGAGCGAAGTTTAATAGGTCCAGAACTTGTAGACGAGACGACTCAAAAGATTAAGGTGATCCAACAGAAACTCCTCACTGCTCAAAGTCGACAGAAGAGTTATGCTGACAAGAGAAGACGACCATTGGAGTTCATGGTAGGCGAACACGTGTTCTTAAAAGTCACACCAATGACTGGCATTGGTAGAGCAATACGAGCAAAGAAGCTTTCACCTCGTTTTATGGGTCCTTATGAGATTTTGGAGAAAGTTGGACCGGTAGCTTACAGAATTGCATTACCTCCACAGCTTGCGAACCTTCACGATGTCTTTCATGTATCGCAACTGAAGAAATACCAACCGGATCCTTTCCACATTATAGAGGTGGAAGAGGTAGAACTCAAAGATAACATGACATATAAAGCTGAGCCGGAGCGGATCGTTGATGCAAGGGACAAGAAATTAAGAAACAAGACCCTTAGACTTGTAAAGGTCGAATGGAAAGGTATGGCTCCCGGAGACGCTACTTGGGAAACAGAGGAGAGCATGCGACAAGCTTATCCACATTTATTTAAATAGGTTAGAATTCTTACCATATTACAAAATTTTGGGGACAAAATTTTTTTTAGGAGGGGAGAAATGTAACATCCTGAATTTTGGACCTGAAGTCTTGAGAATAAGTCTATTTTTGGAAGACTACTAGGCTCTATTTTCGGAAAGTGATAAATTTGAAATCAGTATTTTGTGGGACCCATGAATAGTATTTACTATTCATGTATACGTTTTTACTATTTACAAATACGTATTTTAAAAAAGAATATATATGTTACTCGCAAATACGTATTTAATACTTGAAATTTGTGAAATATGAATAGTGTTCACTATTCACAAATACGTATTTATTATTTAAAAATACGGTATTTACTATTCCTAAATACGTATTTACTATTCATGCGGGACCCACGGCCAAAATAATTCTCTGCAAACTTTCCCGTGAGTGACAAACTTTCTCGTGAACTTTGAAAAATTTGGCCGCGGGACCCACTTAATATTAATTATAATAATATTATTTTATTTTATTATTTAAAATATTAAAATATTATTAAAATTCTTTTTAAAAGGTTCACGGGGCGGCTACTGAGTCACGGGAAGATTTCTTTTTATAATTTCAGGAAAATTACGTAAAACGACCCAGAGACGAAAATTACATTTAAAGACCCATTTTCCAACTATAAATAGACCTTCCATTTCATTTCATTCTTCACAACTTCTAAGAGCCATAGAGAGAGGTAGAGAGAGTAGAGAGATATTTGCTTGAGAGTTATAATAGCTGGTTGGTGATTCGGGTATTAGCAAGTAACAGGTAACTCTGAATATTCTTCCTTATACTTGTGAATTATGTATGATTATAAATTTGTTTGTTTACTATTTTGGCAAGAATATTTAGAAAATATTTATGGTTTTACATTTACTATTCACGTATACCGTATTTACTATTCATTTTACTATTCACGTATACCGTATTTACTATTCATTTTACTATTCACGTATACCGTATTTACTATTCATAATACTATTCACGTATACATACCGTATGTACTCTTCATTTTTACTATTCATGTATATATACCGTGTTTTACTATTCACATATACACATAGTATTTTACTATTCACAAATACGCATAGTATTTACTATTCATAAATACGCATATTGATGTATAAAACTTTATGGTATAATAATGCATTATTTTGAGTGAACATATTCATCATGGCGGTTGTATTATGATGGGTGGAGTAAGGAGGGATTTGAATGATAAGAATGATTTATGCCACCACTCGGTGCACAGTGGATGGTACTTGTTTCAGGGCCCCATCTTCCATGTTTTCCTCTGGCCGGGATTTCATTGGAGTTGTGGGACATGTGACACCTCCTTAGTTATTTTAAAGGAGGGGAGCCATAGTCCAGATTTAAGCTATATACCTTTGGCCGGGTGTATCTTAAGTTTTGGTGAGCTTGGAACAATTCAGTCAAATGAATGAGTTTCTATTGGACTATGTGTTAGCCTATGGCTCCAGTCAGCGGTATATGGTTGGAAGGTGATATAAGGGAGGGTGCATACTGCATAATGCATTTCTGAACAGTTCAAGAATTTGATATAATGATGAATATTCTGTAAAGACATGAGATGAGAACTTTTGAGATATATATGTTTTATTACCTTCTATATTGATGACTATTAGTATAAATTATTTTGTATGAGAAATTATGGAATCTACATATATATTTGAAATCAGCCCATACCTTTTTGTCATATATTATTTGCTCGTGTACGGTAGAAATATTCAGTAGTTACTGAGACGTGGAATCTCATCCCATATTAACATTTTTCAGGTGAATATCCTAGTAGAGAGCAAGGGAAGGCACCTATGGAGTGAGCTATGGAGGCTCTTTTGTACTCCTATAGTTTATGTTATGTTATTTTATTTGCCATGAACCTAAGACTTCCGCTTTGTATTGAACTCTGAAATAATTTTCTGAAATTTATTTTGATTATGGATTAAACTTTATTTGAAACGGTAATGTAATCCAATGATTTGGATAATGATACACCCTATTGGAGGAATTACAAATATTTTGGCCAAGTTTTTGGGTGATGAAAATGAGGTGTTACACACCGAGTGGTGGTATAGACAAATCTTATCATTCAAGTTCCTCCTTACTCCAACCCACATACACACTGTCGCCATGATAATTATATAAATAAAATAAAGTATATTAAAGGGATAAGGGTCTTAAATGCCATGAAAGTTTTCGCTCAGGAGCACTGGTAAGACGAAAGTTTTTTTTGGATCGAAAATGCCAGGGAAATTCATAGGAAGTATCAATTTTGCCACGGAAGTTTTCGCTGAGGAGCAATTTTGCCCCGGAAGTTTACAAAACCTAGCAATTTTGCCCTTCTGTCCCAAAATATTAAATTTGACTACTAAATCAGTCAAAGACCACACATGTCATACCTTGAAAAGGTCGAACTTGGAGTCAAAGAAGGAGATCCTTCACAAGTTGATCTCAAGGCGGCCAGAATTTGTGAAGCCGAACTGGTCAAAGGGATTGAAAGGTCTGTCACAAAATACAAATGAAATGCAAAACGAGAAATGAATTGTTTCAAAAATTGGTTCAGTAAAACAAATCAATAGTGATAATATTTATGTTTGTATAAACTGATCATTTGCTTAGATCATAAGTGATACTTCCTTTAGATTTTGTGACAGTCGACCTTTCAGTCCCTTTAACCAGTTCGGCTTCACAAATTCTGGCTGCCTTGAGCTCAACATCTCAAGGATCTCTTTCTCTGGCTCCAAGTTTGACCTTTTCAAGGCATAACATGTGTGGTCTTTGACTGATTTAATAGTCAAATTTAATATTTGAGGACAGAAGGGCAAAATTGCTCCTTAGTGAAAACTTCCAAGGCAAAATTGCTCCTTAGTGAAAACTTCCAAGGCAATTGCTCTTCAGCGAAAACTTCCGTGGCATTTTTGGTCAAAAAAAAACTTCCGTCTTACCAGTGCTCCTAAACGAAAACTTCCATGGCATTTAAGACCCTTATCCCTATATTAAATCAAGCTTTCATTTATATAAAATATCATCACAAGGTAAACCAAACATCTCATAAAACTCATCAGTTCAATTTTTCGTTTTTGAAATTCGAAGGACTAAATTGTCATGTTAAAATTCGGGACTAAACTGTCATTTTTGAAATTTGGGATTAAAATGTCATTTTCTGAAATTTGAGGGCAAAACCGTATTTTTTGCTGGCCCCGAAACTATAATTTTCATGGGCAAAAAACTGTAATTTTTTGTGGGTACAAAACTGTAATTTTCTGGGTACAAAACTGTAATATTTAGCTTTTATTGAAATAATATTATAATACATATACACATAATTCAGTCTATAAAAATAATATAATTTACAATCATACACAATTCACAAGTATATGGAAGAATATTCAGAGTTATTACCTGTTACTCGCTAATTCCCAAATAATCACCAAAAAACTACTACAAAGCTCCCAAATAATTATCACCTTACTCTCCCTCTCTCTCTTCTCTCTCACGATCTTCTCTGCGAATGATGAGAGTGAGTGTGTGTGTTTGTGTAGGTGGTGCCTGGTGGGGGGTATTTATAGGAAAAATCCCCCTCCCGCCGATTAATTAAGGGGGTAACGACACCCCTTTTTGTTGAATTAATTGGGGCGTTAATCGCGGCACTGCACTCCACCAATTTCAAAGGTAAGCACGCACTTGCCTAACTTTTTTTTTTTTTTGGGGTCAAAAAGTAGTAGGGCCTGACACTTTTATAATTAATATATTTTTTTTTTTGATACATCATGGTAGGGGTTCGAATCCTGGACATAGGGGAGGGAGGCCAATTAATACTAGCTCCCATGCCACTGCGCTACTAAGGCGTTGGCATTTTTTCTTTCTTTCTTCTTTTCCTGCTTTCTTCCTTCCGTCACCTTTTCTCTTTCTCCATTTCTATAATATATTATTATACAATATATTTATTATATTAAAATATAATATTTATGTATATTTAAATTCCAACCTTAGAAAATTTACTCATACGAAACACCTGATAAATCAATTATCATAAATTAATCTAACCTATAATATTATAGTTTCAAATAAAAATTCAAGATGTTACATTTCTCCTCTCCTAAAAAGGAATTTTGTCCTCAAAATCCAATATAGTAAGAACTCTACTTACCTAATTAACTAAATGAGGATAGGATTGTCGCATACTCTCTTCCGTTTCCCAAGTAGCATCTCCGAGAGCCATTCCTTTCCACACAACCTTTACAAGTTTAATAGTCTTGTTTCTTAATTGCTTATCCCTTGCATCAACAATCTGCTCCGACTCAGTCTTATATGTCATGTTATCTTTGAGTTCTATCTCTTCTACTTCCATAATATGGGAAGAATCTGGTTCATATTTCTTCAGCAGTCATACATGAAAGACATCGTGAAGGTTCGCAAGCTGTGGAGGTAATGCAATTCTGTAAGCCACCAGTCCTATTCTCCCCAAAATCTCATAAGGACCCATAAAACGAGGTGAAAGTTTCCTCGCTTGAATCGCCCTACCAATGCCTGTCATCGACGTGACTCTTAGAAATACATGTTCGCCAACCTTGAACTCCAATGGTCGCCTTTTCTTGTTGACATAGCTCTTCTGTCTGCTCTAAACGGTGAGAAGTTTTTGCTGAATCACCTTAATCTTTTGAATCGTCTCATCTACTAATTCTGGACCTAGTAAACTTCGCTCATTCAATTCCGTCCAACAGATAGGAGATCTATATTTCCTTCCATATAAAGCCTCATAAGGTGCCATTTCAATCTGTTGTTATACGCAAACTCGGCTAGATGAAGATGATTGTCCCAACTTCCTGCTAGTTCAATTGCACATGCTCGCAACATGTCCTCCAGAGTCTGTATAGTTCTTTCAATCCGTCAGTCAGTCTGAGGATGGTAAGTAGTACTAAACCTCAACCGAGCTCCCATAGCATCTTGCATTGCTTTCCAAAATCATGAAGTGAATCACGGATCTCAATCAGATACAATGCTGTTTGGTATCCAATGCAATTTGACAATCTCCTTTATAAAGATTTTTGCTAGTCTCTCAAGGGAGTACTCCGCTGTGATAGCTAGAAAATGAGCTGACTTAATCAATCTATTGACAATTACCCAAATGGCATTATGTCCAAACATAGTTGAAGGAAGTCCCATGATGAAATCCATAGAAATACTGTCTCATTTCCACTCTGGGATTTCTAAATTTTGTAATAATCTAGGAGGCTTCCGATGTTCGATCTTGACTTTTTGGCAAGTCAAACAACGAGTAACAAACTCAGTCACATCTTTCTTCATGCCTCGCCACCACCAATTATGCTTGAGATCATGATACATCTTAGTTGCTCCATGATGAATTTCCTCTAGTATGAGCTTTCTTATTTCTCCACCATCAGATAGACATACTCTTCCCTTATACCTTAATATCCAATCTTCACCAACCTCAAACTTCGACTCTTTTCCTTCTACAATATCTTCCCCTACAATCAATAAATACTCATCCTCAACCTGGGCGGATTTAATTTCTTTCCAAGTTGTACTTTCAATAGTTAATGCTTCCATGGTAGCAACGAAAACTGAAATTACATCAATAGATGTACTCAATATATCCTCAAGCAACTTATGTTCCTTGATCATCAATTGGGCTACATGGATTGTCTTTCTGCTTAAGGCATCTGCTACAACGTTTGCCTTTCTTGGATGATGCTTCAATTTTCAGTCGTAGTCCTTGAGAAACTCCACTCACCGCCTCTGCCACATGTTAAGCTCCTTTTGATCAAACAGGTACTTCAGACTCTTATGGTCATTAAAAACCTCAAATTTTGAACCATAGAGATGATGCCTCCAAATCTTTAGAGCAAACACTACTGCTACCAATTCTAAGTCGTGAATAGGATAGTTCCTTTCATGTGGACTTAACTATCGAGAAGCATAAGCCACTACCCCACCATTTTGCATTAGTACACACCCAAGACCTTTCTTGGAAACATCAGTGTACAAAGTAAAGGTCTGAGTAGGATTTGGAATTATAAGTACCGGTGTCGTAGTCAACTTAGTCTTCAAATTTTGAAAAGTTGCTTCGTACTTCTCGTCCCACACATATGGTTGACATTTTATAGTTAACTTTGTTAAGAGCATAGGAGTACAAAAGAGCCTACGAAGCTCACTCCACAGGTGCCTTCCCTTACTCTTTACTAGGGTGTTCACCTGAAAAATGTTAATATGGGATGAGACTTCACGTCTCAGTAACTACTGAAAGTTTCTACCGTACACAAGCAAATTACATATGACAAAAAGCAAGGGCTAATTTCAAATATATTTGTATAGACCATAATTTCTCATACAAAATTATTTTTGCTAAAGTAATCATCATTATGTCGAATTGTGAACTATACAATTATATAATATCCAATATGCAGCCTCCTTTATATCACCGTCTACCCTTGTACCGCTAACTGGAGCCATAGGCTAAAACATAATCCAATAGAAACTCATTCATTTGACTGGATGGTTTCAAGCTAACAAAAACTTAAGATACATCCGGCCAAAGGTATAGAGCTTAAGTCTGAACTATGGCTCCCCTCCTTAAAAATAACAATTAAGGAGGTGTCACATGTCCCACAACTCCAATATAATCCCAGCCAGAGAAAAACATGGAAGATGGGGCCCTAAAAAGCATCTTCCACTGTGCACTGAGTGGTAGTATAAACAAATCTTATCATTTAAGTTCCTACTTACTCCAACTCATCACACATACTGCCATCATGACAGGGGCGGAGCCACATTAGTACCAATGTGGGCAAGTGCACCACAAAAAATTGAAAAAATATATATAATGTGAAAGAATTTGATGACAATGTATGTAGTTAGAGTAGTTGGTTAATACTATCCCTCAGTTTGGCACAGGTGGCCGGTTCGAACCTCCCAACTTCCCTTTGTCATATTTCCCCCCCCCCCAATTTCATAGTTCTCTCATCGCCAACTCTCACTCTCCGTTCTCGTCGTTCTCTCATTCTCGGTTCTCATCTACAAAATCATCCGCTGTGCACTCCGCTCTCGTCCACTGTTGGTAAGTTCCTATTTGATTTTCAGATTTTAGTGTTGAAATTGGTGTTTAATCTTGTTTTTATGTTCTTTTTCCCCCCAAATTCACTTCTGCCTGTTGGTCTCCTCCTCTTCTGGTGATGAGTAGAAACCCTTTAACTGACTGGTTAATTTTTTAGTTTTATGCCTTGCGGAAGTCATTTCTTCTGGTTCTGATTTAGCATCCGAATGAAATCTATGTTCTTTGTGTTACCGAACATTTTCACGATAATTTATTTCCCTTCCAAATACATATGCGTTACAATCTCGATCCGCTCATTGGATCCGCTAATTTCGAGATCTGAGTGCTCGGGTGGATTTGGTACATCGACTCTTCTAGTTATTTCAATGCTTTTCAACTTCCGTTTGTCTAGATTTTTAATAGAGAGAGGGTTTGCATCTCCAAAGGAATAGATACGGTGAAGAATCGGTTATACCCTAATGCAAAGCTTCGTCTCCTTTGTTATTGACTAGTGAATTGGGCGACATGTCATTAGATCAGTGATTTCTCCTTGTACACCTCTTTCATGATCTAATCACTAATAGCTAAACGCAATGTTTAGATCAAGAGGAAATAGAAAAACTACATATGCCTGGCGAAGCAATGAACCTCATATGTCCAACAATTTTTTTTGTTCTTCCTCCACATTTCTGTGGTGCTTTTGAGATATGGAGTAATACAGTGGGCAAATCAAATAATCCATACAACCTTAGGCATTCTCAAAAATTTTCCTACAGCTTAATTTAAAGTTTCCCCTAAATTACGTTTAATATGGATTTAGATTTTCTCTACAGTGAAGTGATAGATACTCAGGTTCAAGAGTTGGGTGATCGATTTGATCATGTCAATATCAAATTGCTTGAGTGTTTGAGTTGTCTTGATCCTCATGATTCATTTGCTAATTTGTTTATGATAGTGTAGAGTTGTAATGCATTTATGTTCTCATTGTTTTCCTTCCTCCTTTATGTAGGTGTTTGGTATTGAACCTATTGAAAGTGTCATGCTCACTGGTAAACAGCCTGGTGAGTTATAGCATTTGTTATGCTCTTTTGCTCCTTCGTTGATATTTGACTTTTTAATATCCTATCACATATGACAAACTATAATAATTTTTTTCTTGTATGTTGCTTTGGAATTTGATTGTGTGACATCTGGGTATCTGTATGCCATGGGATTATAGTATATTGTTGTGTTTAAATTGATTTCCTCGGAAATACTTTTCAATTGAATCTCATATCTGGTCCTAAACTTTACGAAGGAGTGGGTTGCCTTTTATTCTCCTTAAAAAAAATATTCGGGAGCGCTGTCCCCGAACCCTCAAATCCCACCATTAATTGTGCACCCACAAATATCAAATCCTGGCTCCGCCACTTATCATGATAATTATATAAATAAAATAAAGTATATTAAATCAAGCTTTCATTTATATAAAATATCATCACAAGGTAAACCAAACATTTCTTGAAACTCATCGGTCCAATTTTTCGTTTTTGAAATTTGAAGGACTAAACTGTCATTTTGAAATTTGGTACTAAACTGTCATTTCTGAAATTCGAGACAAAAATGTCATTTTTGAAATTCGGAGGCAAAACCGTATTTTTTTCTTAGCACAAAACTATAATTTTCATGGGCAAAAAACTGCAATTTTTTGTGGGTACAAAACTGTAATTTTCTGGGTACAAAATTGTAATTTTTTTGGGGTACAAAACTGTAATATTTAGCTTTTATTAAAATAATATTATATTACATATACACATAATTTAGTCTATAAAAATAATATAATTTACAATCATACACAATTCACAAGTATATGGAAGAATATTCAGAGTTACATGTTACTCGCTAATTCCCAAATAATCACCAAAAAGTTACTACAAAGCTCCTAAATAATTATCACCTTACTCTCCCTCTCTCTCTTCTCTCTCACGATCTTCTCTACGAATGATGAGAGTGAGTGTGTGTGTTTGTGTAGGTGGTGCCTGGTGGGGGGTATTTATAGGAAAAATTCTCCCTCCCACTGATTAATTAAGGGGGTAACGGCACCCGTTTTGTTGAATTAATTAGGGCGTGAATCGCGGCACTGCACTCCACTAATTTCAAAGGTAGGCACCCACTTGCCTATTTTTTTTTTTTAAAGTAGTGGGGCCCGGCACTTTTATACTTAATATTTTTTTTCTTTCTTTCTTTTTTTCCTACTTTCTTCCTTCCGTCACCTTTTCTCTTTCTCTATTTCTATAATATATTATTATACAATATATTTATTATATTAAAATATAATATTTATGTATATTTAAATTCTAACCTTAGAAAATTTACTCATACTAAATACCTAATAAATCAATTATAATAAATTAATCTATCCTACAATATTATAGTTCCAAATAAAAATTCAGGATGTTACAGTAACGGCCAATAGCACGGAGTATATTATGTCACCGTTGGCCATGCTTGTCTCTAAACACTTACCGCTAGCATTAATTGATACAAACTCCGCGCATGACAATCTATGTGACACATTTAGAATCAAAGTGACCATTAAATCTTGGGAGAATGAGCAAAAATACACATGACCTTTTCCCCCAGGAGTGCCCAGCACCACAACCTTTCAACTGGAGCAAAAATACACATGACGTTACGTTTTGGGAGCGTCCAACACTACGACCGTTAGTTGATTGTTAGTTGACTGTCAACTTGGATGGAACGCTGGCGTGACGCTGACTTGGACTGACACACTAGCGTGGAATAAAAAAATAAAAATAAAATAGAAAATAAAATAAAATAATTAGAAATTTTTTTAAAATAATTAAAAAATTATTTAAAAAATTTAAAAAAAAAAGTAGAAAAAAATCAAAAAAAATGAGGAAAAAATTAAATTAATTAGAAAAAAATATAAATAATTATTAAAAATATAAATAATTAGAAAAAAAAAAGTAGAAAAAATTCAAAAAATTAGGAAAAAAATTCAAAAAATTAGAAAGAAATTAAAATAGCCCCTCTAGTGGACCCCACCACTGACCACTCTATCCCCGGCCGCTGCCAGCGATCGATTGCCCTTTATTATATACTCGATGGCGGTTGAATTAGTTGATTTTACTTATTTTTCTAAAATGCCCTTATATAAATTTTGTACCTCAACTACCTTATTGATTTCACATAATCCCTCATTTATATCAATAGGCATCTTTTAGGAAGAAATTGACAAAAATTAGAATATTGTATTATAATTAGGACCAAAACAGACTCTCAAATGTTGTCTTATAATTAGGACCGGGGGAGTATATAATAAAGGGCAATTGATCACCGCCAGCGTCCGATGATAGGGTGGTCGGTGGTGGGACCTATTGGCGGGGGTAGTTTAATTTCTTTCTAATTATTTTAATTATTTGAATTTTTTCCTAATCTTTTCTAATTATTTTAATTCTAATTATTTTATTTTTTTCATAATTATTTTAATTTTTTCTAATTATTTTAATTATTTTCCTTATTTTTTGAATTTTTTTTTCAAATTTTTAAAATTATTTTAATTTCTTTTCAAAAAATTTCCTAATTATTTTATTTTTCCTAATTTTTTGAATTTTTTTTATTCCACGTCAGCATCCACATCAGCGGCCACGTCAGCGTGTCAATCCAAGTCAGCGCCATGTCAGCATTCCATCCAAGTTGATAGTCAACTAACGGTCGTGGTGCTGGATGCTCCCAAAACGTAACGTCGTGTGTATTTTTGCTCCAGTTGAAAGGTCATGGTGCTGGGCTGGGAAAAAGGTCGTGTGTATTTTTGTTTCTTCTCCCTTAAATCTTAATTAATATATGAAACTGATATCCTTGAAATTACAACAACCATCATGAGTGTGGAGAGATTGTTCAGGTATTGGAAGTGGAAGTTTATGTCATTAGTCAATTGCATCTTGCCAAGTAAAAAACTAACCCAGATTGGCTTAAAGGAGTATCACACAATAATGAAAGTGTGAGAAGCTTGGTTTCCTTCCTTAATTTAATGTCCTTCAAAACCTCATTGAACAATAAATGGATTTTTTAATTAGAAATAACCTCCGATTAAAAAGAGTTAGAAATAACCAAATTTTTTTTAATGTCAGTTGTTTTATTAAAATGATTAAAATATAGGAATTCAAAAGAATAAATAATTTAAAAACAAAATAACTGCAAGTGTTTAGATCACCGTGGCATTCATTTTTAAAACTTTTTAATTGGAAATATATTTCACAATAACGCTTGGTGGCCTTGATTTTATTATTATTATTATTCAAAACAAATGGTCCAGCAGCACAGTATTGCATACTTTTTTTTTAATAAATGATAAAAATCCTTTGTCCTAGTAATAAGGGTTAACATTCATTTCCACATTAATTGAAAATAGATCACTGTTTCATTCATTTATAAATTTTCAATTCCACTGGATTGAAATTTCTTATTAAAGTCGTACTTTAAAACTTTTGAAACTATTTCATAAGTTATTTCTATCTCCTGCGTAATAATAACAAATTTCTGCTTAAGTAAATTAAACACAAAACATGCACAAAAACAAAATACCCGTGGACAACAAATCACTGCTAAAGTAAATTAACACACTGTACCATACATATCTCATAAAGTCATAACTGACCAAAATATATACAAACCATCCATGGTCATAATAATATGTTTAAACATCATTCAAATGTCTTGATAAAAAGAAAAAGACAGAACCACAAAAAAAAAAAACTTAACATCCATTTTCGATTCAGATCCTTGTTACTAAGTTCTTGGCATCAGCGATTTCATCATATTGGGATTAATGAAAACATGAGTTGCGTCCATATATGTTGACAACGTAACAACCTCAAAGACGTGTGATACTTAATGCATGTTGAAAGAAGTCAAAGCCTGGAATTGCAAGAAGGATTAAGAATACTACGTTGCCTGTCTTGCTTTTAAACTATCACAACGGTTGTTGAATATGAATGCATCCACTTGGACATAGATGTAAAGTAGAAGGAACGTAGAATACCACAAACATCTTTTACATGCTTAAACTGAGGATTTTTTTTGCTCGGAGCTTAAACTGAGGATTAAGAAAACAAAGAAAGAATAATTTTAAAGAGGTTAGCCACAAAATAAAATAATTTACCATTAAGGTAATTGTTGTTCTCGACTTACCACCAGAAACACTTTGGAAGTTGTTGTTGTAGCCATGGTTAGAAGTGGCTGGAAAAAAATTCTAGGTGTCTTAAAACATCTGCTAACAATTCAATCTGGGTGAACGGTTCCAGGACTATCTTCAGATCATGATGTTTTGGCCCATCTTGACTGTGAATGTCCTAAATACAAACGTGAAACTGGGTATAAGCACCCCACAGAATCTCCTAATCATGTTGCGGCGATGGACATGGAAAGGACTATGATTTCTTGCAACACGAAGATAAATTGTCAGAGTCAGAACCATGTATACATCCCATATATGACAAAATGAGAACATATAGAATACCTTCACATAAATAAACCAGTTGGAATACTTGTCGTCAACTTGCAATAATGTGGCTACTCCCCAGGAAGACATCTTCTATTTTCAATTGTAGCTATGGAGGTTGTAGACAACGAGCTGAGATGATGTGTGATATTGTTGGTGGCAGATCATCTTTATATAGAAAATGCATATCACTCTAATCCTATTTATAAGTCTCTTTTAACCAAAAAATTTGGTCCTATTTCTAAGTCCATTTTGACCAAATAAATGAGATTGTGACAATTTTTCGCATATTATTGTACTAATGAAAATAGAGAGAGAATAAAGAGTTGAAAAGTACACATTCATAAATGAGGATAAAATTAAAAATTTACCTCATAATCATTAAGTTACCTATCTCTCATTGATATGTGTGATTTAGTCGAAATGGACTTATAAATAAGACTAGAGTGATAAGTGCTTTAGGGTTCTCACTAAAGGATTCATTATACTTTGCACTATATGCTGAATGAAGAGAATGACCAACAGGATTAATGGGTTGCCTCGTTCGCCGAGGGTGATGACTAGTGTTGAAATGGCTCAGATATGGAAATGTTAAAGAGGGTCTTTTTTCAAACCGTGATTAATGGCAATTTGAATTTTTGGCCAAATAGGATATGTTTCGTATATGACTTTATCTTCACGCACCTATACCTAATAATTAATAAACGTGGGTCCAATAGTTGAGGGCATGAGTGGTCCAATCAGTTCGTATCATATTTCTAAGTGGATGACACTGTGTATCAATTAGTACTGAGATACAAGATTGTCTTTATTATAAAATATCAACTAATAAGTTTATTTAGTCCTTTTTATAATGCACTTGTTTGTTCCCAATGAGTATTAATCATGTTTTTCTATGTCTGCCCATAATTAATAAGGGTAGTTGGTGAGAGTGATAATTAATATGATATTAATTTAGTGTAATTAGTAAGAGTAATATTGAAAATTACTTAGATTGTAGGACAACCTTATTAACTTTAACTGTTTATTGGTTTATGAGAAAAATTAGTTGATTCTTTATAATAAGGACGAAAAGAAATATATTTGATTGATATTTGATGATGATGATGTTTGAGGATTGACTGATTGATGATTGATTCAATATGTTTATTTTTTAGCATGTTTCTTTTTTTAGCCCGGCCACCACTCCTTACTTGCTTAATGTTGATCGATGAAACTTAGAAGAGGCTGTTTCGATCAGGACTAAATGTAATGGTTTCTTATTTTTCCCAAATCGTTCTTCATTGATAAACCTTCAGATTCAGAAATGGCATCGAGGGAATCTCGTCTACGAGCAGCCCAGCAAGCCATTGACTCAATTGGCCTGGGATTTGACTTAACCCACGACATATCTTTCAACAATTGCAAGAATGGTCCGAGTTTGATCATTATCAATCAAGAACAGTGCCGTAATCTGGAGATCCCAGGTGGGGTTTCAATCCCAAACGTCCCCATTTCTATCAAATGTGTCAGAGGTGAATCTCTAAAAATCCATTCCGATGTTCTTTCATTACATCAGGTATGTTAGTTATAACTGAAGAAATTCATGTTTAGCAAGTCAAAACGTATGTGTCTTTGAGGATCAAATTCCTGTATTCTGATTCAGATGTTGGGGCACTTCAACCAAGAAATGTGCTTAGGAGGAAGATTTGCGTCTGGGAATTTCTGTGCTTCATTCGGGATATCCGATCGCTGTATAAAAGTTTTTGATAGCATAAAATCGCTTGCGTATGATGGATGGTTCGTCAAACGCTATACTATTGAACTAGAAAAACATCAAGGAGAACTTGATGATCATGTCAAAGAAGCTGTTCCATCATCATGGGACCCTGAGGCCTTGGCCAGGTGAGACTACGGAAACTCTGTACATTACAATCACCTTTTTTTTTTTTTTTGCTCTGACATTACAATCACCATTCAACAATGCTAGTTGTATACTTTTGTTTCAATGGAACAAATTTACTAGTTTCTATGATGTTAAAAGCTTCCTTTGTATTTGAACTGAGGAAAGTAGGTGCTTGTGTGTGTGGGGGGAACATGGTTTATTTGAAGATTATGGAAACTATTAAGAGGCTTCACAATGATAAAGTTGATTTCTATTAAATCATGCAAGGTTTATAAAGGAGTTTGGAACTCATGTTGTAGTTGGGGTGAGCATGGGAGGAAAGGATGTTTTATATCTGAGGCAATCACATTCATCAAACCTCCAACCAGCTGACCTCCAACAACTTTTGAAGGATAAAGTTGACATGAGGTTTATGGGTTCTGCAGAAAATAGTAGTCTGACTTCAGGAGATATATGTTACAATGAAGAGGTATTGTACATCTATATTTTGGTTGACAAAACTTAGGGCAAGTTACCTATATTCACCAAGTCAAGTTCTCTAATCACACTTGTTATTTTGTTATAGGTAATTGTCAAAATACGCATATGCACTTATAAATTCAAATATGATTACTTGTAAATTTTTGTATAAGCTCTTATAATGTAAATTAGGATTTATAAATTTTTATTTGGACACTTGTTACTTTTCTTTTGTTAGTTGTTAAAATGTGTATGTTTACTTGTAAATTCACCAATGAAATATTGACGCTTGTTATTTTGCTATTCTTTATTGTTAAAATGAGTATGCGTAATTGTAAATTTACCTATGAACTTGACCTAATGATATAAGCAACTTGACCTAAGTCTTGTCCTATTTTATTCCCCATTTTTTCAATAATTAATTGAAGGTCGTGCTTGCATATTTATTTGTTCATCCAGCATGAAAATATTCTTCTGGACCTTTCTTCAGTACCATAATCTCCTGACAGGAAAGCATGAAGAATTGTTCATGTGTTTGCAGCATGTGGTTGTCATGAGCAGTAGGAAGGGAGGAAGTTCCGAAATGCTACATCATAACGAATGGTTTGATACCGTCGACTTGGAACCTGATGTCATCTCCATGTTTCTTGTTCCATTGACATCCCTCTTTAAAGGCATTTGCGGAAGTGGATTCATATCCCATGCCATAAGTCTATATCTTCGATGTAAGTAGTGGACTATTTTGGTTTGTTGCACAAAACTTGAAAAACCTGTGAATTTCAAGAAAGCATATGTAACAACCTCCCTCTGAATCTGAATTAAACTGATCGCTCCTGAAACAGATAAACCTCCGACTGAAGACCTGCATCAGTTTTTGGAGTTCCAGCTTCCAAGACATTGGGCTCCTGATCTTAATGAAATAGGGCTTGGTGCTCGTTGGAAGAAACAAGCCAACACCTCGCTAACACTTGGTTTCTTTGGTCCTAAGCTTTACATAGACACAATTCCAGTAAGTTCTTTATCTATTTTTGTGAATACTGAAAATTTCCCATGCTTCCTTCAAGCTAGAGAATAGTGAGTCTAAGAAGATGGTGAAGAGCCATACCTATGTCTCCGTTGTTAAATTTATGATAAACCTGATATAGCCTTAATGATTACATGACAAGACATAGTCTTTGCTAGAGGAATAATTGTGAAATTTATATTCTCATTGCATTGGAAAATATTGTGATATAATACCTACTTATATAAAATAGAGAGATAAGACTACACAAATTAAAGAGGAAATTAAAGAATAACTAATAGAGGAAATTTAGGAGAGGAACAAGGAGAGAATAGAAAAGAGGTTATAATCTAGGGAAAATAATAAAATATAATATTTCCACACTTCCCCCAAGTTAGATCATTAATGTTAATCATGCTCAACTTACTTATACAACTTATTGGAGTCTTGACGATGTTGGGAGTTACTGTTGCGACAAGATGAACGGGCAGCAGATACACGACAACTTTGGGAATAACCGGTTATGATAAGATCGATGGGCAATGGCTGCAACAAGATCAACTGATCAAAGATGAAAGTCCCAGAACTACTTGAAGTTCAAAGATGAAGGTCCCAAAAGTGCTTCAATCTTCAAAATCCTTAGGGAGTGGCCCATTTAGTTTTGTCTGTGCTTGTAGTCTTTTGAGTTTCAGAGACTTACGAGTTTATGAAGTGATAGATAAATCCTTCAATTTGATAAATGACAATTTAGTCTTCAAATTATAGAAATGACACATTGGTCTCTGTCAAAACTGCAGCTTTTTCTGCAACCATTTATTCTGTTTCAGACATATCCATCACGACTTCCTCCTTTCTTTCCATCATCGTGACTTTTTTTAAAAAAATAATAATAATCTTTTAGGTCAAATCCATGACTTCATCCAGCTGAGTGCCGCGGACTTCTCGCCTTCTTTCTCTTCTCTCCGCCTTCTTTGATCTGCAACAACGGCGAGGAAGGGAGAGGCTAATTCTGGTTGTGACGTCGTGGACGTAGAGATGTTGTCGAGTGCGACCAGTCGAAGACGAGATTGGGATGACAGCCGGACGAGACTGAGATGAACCGTCGGACGAGCTTTAGACGAGTTCATTTATACTGGACAAGAGACGAGATTGCCACCTGACGCGTGTTGAAGCTCAAGAGGACGAAGATAATGGGTCTCTCTGGTCTCTTCAAACTCGCAGGACCGCTGGACTGAGCTCTTCGGTTCTCTCTGGACTTGGCTAAGGTGCTGGTTCAGTGGCTCACGTTGAATAATCTGATTCCCGGTCACGGGCGGTGGAGGTTGGAGGAGAAGGTGCTAGTTCAGTGGTTTTCCGGCGCTGCTCTGCCTCTGATTCTCGAACTTCTTCTTTCCTCTTTCCGGCCGTGAGATCGAGGCTGTCCGATAGACGATAGTGAAGGTGGCAATCTACATTGCTCTAGCAATCTGTGTTGCTCTGGGAATCTCGTCGGAATTCGCGACTCTATCTACTAGTCGCTGGTTGGCCGGTGATAAACGCCGGCGATAATGGAGGTGAAGAAGAACAACCGAAGGTTTGGCTCTCGCCCTTTGGTACCTTCTTTTCCTTCTGGCTTCCCCACACAGTTCCGTAGGACTCTAACACGATGACGGTGAAGGTGGTGTTTGATGGCATTCGAATCAAGCTCTCAGTGGTCTTTTTCCTCACCTTTGGCTCGTTTGAATCAAGCTTTCTCACTCTCCTCCAAGCTTCCCGTCGTGACTGATCTCTGTTTTGGTGATTTTTGGATTTGACTATCGTGGTCCTGTTTGTGTTCTCTGGTTTAACCAGAGAAGATGTGTGTCTCCCAGCGTTGTGTATCTCACGGCCTCTCCGAGTCTGTCTCGATTCAGTGCTCGAGAAACTCGGCTTCCTCCTTGTGGAATGACGTGGAGCACGGAGGAGAGATACTCTGGATAGAGCAGCTAGTCACCAGCAATGGAGAAACAAAGCAGACTGTTTATTTTTCTCACCATTTGAATTTATGAGAGAAGAATTTATTCTCATTGTATTGAAAAATATTGTGATACAATACTTATACAAAATAGAGAGATAATACTAGATAAATTAAGAAGAAAATTAAGTAACTAATGGAGGAAATTTAGAACCAAAATAAAGAGAGAATAGAGGGGAGGTTACATTTACAATTCTAAGGAAAATAATATAACATAATATTTCCACAATAATAATAATAAACATGATGAAATATGGTCTGTGTTTAAAGTTACCTTGTAAAGTCTACATGAATGCTGAAAAATGTTGGCGAAAAAGAAACATATATAATAAAAAGTAGGAAAAGTCTTAATTATAATCATCAATAATGGAACATTCATTAGTACTTGGCCAAAGTCTTGTATCTATATTACATAAATGAAGAGTTAACGCTGGTTGATGGGTTGAGTCATGAAAGGCTTTTGTCCTCTCTTCAACAGTGCAAACATTTGAGACCCCATTTATCTCAGGTGTTAGTCTAAAACGAGCGTTTGTCGTGATCATCTTGTTTGAGCATTACAGTTTTTAGGTTATTGTGATCATAGCCAAAGATCCAAATATGAGATTTTCTTACACCTGTTTCCCATCTTTATGTGATCAATATTGTAAAGGAAATGTATTTTATGGTTCCCTTATAGGAGTTGAATCATGTAGTAATAGCAAATTGATGTCCAACTTCTGTACACTGCATGATGACTCTAACAAACTGCTCTTCTCGTGTCGTTTAAATGGGTTGACGTTAGATTTATTAGAACATCTAATACAACGACTACTATGAGAAAATGGCAAGTAAATTGGAAAAATTAAACTGTTATCAATAATCCTTGCGGTGTAGAAGGCAAGTAACTAGTTTTCATTTTATTTGAAGTTTTGAGTTCGCCCTTTGTAAGTGAAGAAAGTAAGTATGGGCAGCGTTCTGATGGTTAATTTTGCCTATTACATGACTTTCATGCAATATTTCATGAGGTTGAAAACAAAAATTTTGTTTAATCGTTGCAAAGCCCATAACTTCTTATGATCCTCATGAATTATTAACCTTAATTCATTACACTAATTAATTAATAATTATTAATATGTAATTCTTTACGGTACTAATGATAATTCATAACAATTTATTATATTCATGAGTTTGAGGATTATTCGTTAAAACAACTATTAGGGTTTAGGATAATTTAATAAAACAATTATTGGAGATTAGATTTACCTAAGATCACTTGAAGACTTCAAGGTTCTTGATGTCCTCTAACGTTGATCCACACGACTATCTCCCGATTACAATGAGAATTTCTTCTCTTGAAACCTCTCACTCCTTGAATGCTTGCTAGATGAAGACAAGGTTGAGATTTGGTTTCTTTGGGTTTTGATCTTTATAAGAAGATGATGGTTTCTTAGGATTAAGTTAAAGATAGGATGAACAAGGTTGGAACCTTACCCTTTTATGGATAGTGCATTTTCCTCTCTAAACCTTTGGTATAGACCTAAATTTAGAGAGCATAAGGATGATCATAAAATGTCCAACCTTCCCTCTTTTATAGCCTTGGTGGGCCAAAAATTCCTAGCCCTAAATTGCCTTAGGAATTCTCAGCTTATGCACTAAGAAAGGGGTTTTAGATAATAAGTCAACTGCTTGTCAACCAAGTCACATTAAATTCACATATTGATTGATTAATTGAATTTAATATGATGAATAATATTCATATCTTGATTGATGGATTGAATTTAAGATGATGGATCACATTTATTTCCCTTTTTTTTCTTCAAAAAATGTGTATAAAAATGGCACTCAAAAAAATCAGTACTTTATAAGAGTCTAACTCTAATTTAAATGCTCACAAAAAACTCCCCTGGATGTAGAAAACTCCCCTGGGAGAGGTCCCCGTGTATGCGCCCGACAGAACCTCGATCCGGACTAGACAGAGCTAAGCTCTGGTGAACCGGGTGCAATAGCAAAAAAAAAAGTGCTCACAAAAATGGCCAAATCCAAACTTGAATTGGAAAATCCAAATCATAATGAATTAAATTCATATCTTAATTGAATAATAATTTAAGATGATGAATCACATTCATCTCTTAAACCAAAATTCAAAATAATTTTAAATCAATCCAAACTTATTATTTCTCTTATCTTCATCCGATCATTATTGGATCTTTATATATATATATATATATTAGATAATTCAGAATTATCTTTTATAACCTATCCTCTTGAATTTAAATTCCAAATTTGAATTCCAAATTCAACTTGGCCAAAAACCCCGTTGGGTCTTCCAACACATTTAGACCCTTTTGTAGAGAAACTGATTTCCCACTAGGGACACCATATATGACGCCATTTTCTCTTCATTGGGCTTGGAGTCCCACTCCAACCCAAATACACTTTTACTCTTGATAAAGCCCAATAACAGTTATTGACCCAAGTTTGTTAATTTTAAACAGTCGAAAATAACCTTTGTGTGTGACCCATTAGGCCCAATTAGTCACTGACATAAATAAAATTGGACCAATTAAAACCCCAAATGGGACCAATTTATTTAATGACCTCATAAGATACTAGCAATGCTCTACGGCCCCAGAACTAATTGAGTTGATCAAGTGATCTACCTTTCATATTTGGATACTGTACAGGCATCATCCCTCACATCGTCATTCACATTTAGTCGAGAGCAAAGATAGAGTATCATCTCTCTTAATTGACTAAATGTAGCTATTTCACAGAACTAGGAATTTTCTTATATTAACTCTATAACAGATCATGACTCTTCATGATCACTTATTGTGCACATAGACTCCTGAGTTAATTAGAAGCTATCCAAGCTCTACCGGTCTTGTGAATGACTAATCCTTTGTAGGGGACTGTGAGTCCTCTCAGCATATCCATCTACACTCATGTATTCAAGTTACACCCAAAAGTACACTGTCCTCCCCATTTTTAGGTGGATATAGTTGTACAGTCAAAGTGTAACTCTAGGACATAGTGTTCGATGACATCCTTAAGTCCGGGATGATCCGTACTACCAAACGATGAGAGACTTTACATATCCAATGATACCCTCTACAATGAATCTTTGTGGAGTCTCTTGGCGGGTCAGTTCGATGCTATATGTTCTCTAACATATCCACCCACGATATCAGCTAAGACATCTCCATGCCTGTATTCCATAAGGTCCCTACCTTGTATCCCTATACAAGTAGACGATGTCGTACTAGTCTTATTGAGATCATCAATGCCCTTTCTTGGTGATTTAAGACTAGGAACAAGTTTTAGGCAATAGATATTCAGTGTTCTCGAGTCCTCATGATCATGATCTCTATCATTGATTCTCAAGAATAACATATGTTCTATTCCTAGGGTTTTTATCTTTGAACACATATTTACCTTAAAATAAAGGCAAGACATAAATATGATAAAAATAAAATATGTTCATTTATTAATAATGAAATACTATAACGTAGAAATGTTCTTACAGATTGTCTCTAGGACACCTAAATACTAACACAATCTACCTAATCTGACTTGGATTAGTGAGGCAGATTGAGACTTGATCTTAAAAAAAAAAAAAAAAAAGAATATCCGTGTTTTTTATTTGATGGCAGGTTGATGTGGGTAACAGACCAGTAATAGCGTTCAGATTACAGTTAGAAGGGAGAAGAAGCAACCGCTTAGCAATTCACTTGCAGCATCTGGCCTCTCTACCCAAATCCTTCCCACTTTCAGACAGTGAAAATTCTCATTTGTCATGTAACTCTTTTAATTGTACATCCCATCAAAAAGTTCGCTGGAATAGCTTTGCATATCTCTGCACTGCACCTGTAGAATCAGATGATGCTCTCTCCATTGTCACCGGAGCTCAGTTACAAGTTGAGAAAATGTGCCTCTTTCTACGCCTGCGCTTCTCCAAAGTACTCGGATCTACTTTGCAGAGTGAGCCAGAGTGGGAGATGAATCTAGATAACTTGCGCCACAGGCCATTGGGATCCAATGGAATAATCACCGTAACTGTAGAGAAGCAGAATAGTCATCCAAAGTCGGGAGATGTGACTATTGGGTCAAGCAAATACGCAGCGGGACAGCCACTGCCAGTGCACACGCCGAAGCTTCTGAGGTTTGTTGACACGACAGAGAGGGGGAGAGGACCGGAAGATTCACCGGGGTATTGGGTTGTGTCTGGAGCCAGGCTTGCTGTGCAGTATGGGAAAATATATTTGATGGTCAAGTATTCACTCTTGAACCTTGTCATGCAGGGTAGGGAAACTGAAGCCTTATAGTGTTTGCTTCAGTAAAATTGATGGATGGTTAGAGGGAGATAAGCATATCATCTGCTGCTTCATGATCGTAGTAAAGATCTTACTGCCTCTAGCATGCATATCTTGTCAATTTTAAGTTGTTTATTTTCCCTACTGCTGTAGGTTACCAGCGGAAATAGCGTAGTCACTGTCGAGGCCCTTGGGACTCTGATTTCTGGTTCATGCATTTTAGCATGTTTCAGTTGGTGTGTATTTGAAACAGGAATTCTTGAGATATGCTAATACTGGATCTTTGTGATGGCGATTTTATGTGCAAATCAAACTCATCAGCTCTGTATCAAAAAAAAAAAAAAAACTCATCAGCTCAGAATAGCTTTAGATTAATCTAACCCAACTAAATGATGTTTGTGTATCACTTTTAGTTGGATTTGAAATCTAGTATAGGATTTTTGTGGGCGCCTGCGGGCACTCACTCATACACACACCAGCTTATTCATTATGGTAAAACGCTCACGTTATTCAGGCTTGTGTCTCTTATTTCCTGACTCTAATACGCATAAAATACAGTTGAATTTTTTTTTAAGAGATTAAAAAACTAAATAAATTATTTTAATGTATTTATATTAATATTGTTTATACCAAATTAATTTGTCTAACACAGAAATTGATATATATTCAAATGATACAGTCCAGTGGCGGACTCAGGAATTTTAATGATAGAGGGGCAAAAAACTGTTACTCCTATCTCATAAATAAAAGTACTTGAAATACAATATAAACTAAATATATAAAAAATTGAAAAAAATCTATTACATAAATTAAGATCACTTACTCTTACTCTACGTGTTTCATATTGTTAAACTCATCTATAATTGAATATGTGTTAAAATTCGAAACAATTTCTATTTCAATGTATATAATCAAAAAATCATCGAAAAATTAGTCTTTCATTCTATTTTAAAGTCTGTTATTGATTATTTTTATAGTAGAGAAAGATCTTTTAGTAGTTACTGTAAAAACGGAAAGAGTGAGTGCAAGTCTAATCATTATATCAATTAGAGGGCAAATGATTGACTTTCCCATTTTTTATTAGCCACTAACTTATTTCTTTTATTTCCGGTTGACACGCACATATATGTCGAAACTCCATATGAATATATATAAACACATAATTTTTTTTATATAAACTTTAGGGGGGCGGGGCCACCCCTAGGCCCCCTGGGTCCACCCATGTAATACAGACATGTTTTATTATTAAGTAACTTATTTGATATTTTTAATCTTTGAAAAAAAGAGTTAACTTAGTCTTATATTAAAAATTAGATTAAAAATTAGAGAGAGTATTAAAAAGCCTCACAACATTCTCAAAATCATGCTAAACAAATTCACGAAAGAATCTTCAGTCCTCTATAAATAAATATATTGAACAACACTCAAAAAAGAAAATAAGGGGCAAAACATGAACTAAAAAAATTAATGCATTTTTAAAATCTACAATTGACAAATACAGAATGAGTCCACATTATGTGTACATAATTATGTGCTTTGTATGTGCTCATACCTCTATTAGAGGTATGGGCATATATACTTTTTTTTAGATATTATATTTATTTAAATTTAAACTATATGTGGCTTTCTGGGAAAAAAAAAATTACACTTAGTATCTCAAATTAATTCGTTTCTAGTTCTCCGTTTGTTTGTAACACTAGTATTATGAAAACTAATTAATTTAAAATGCTGGGTACAAAAACATCTTAGAAAGCAGTATATAATTTAAATTTAAATAAATACAATATATATATATATATATATATATATACACACACTCCTCTAATAGAGGTATAAGCACATAAAAAGAACATAATTATGTACACATAATGTAGACTCTTATGAAACCTGAAAAACGGCATTTCCGTGACAACAAAATATGAATCAAGGTATACATATTTGGAGTAATATTTGAGTAATAAAATTCCATTTCACTAGGGAAAAAAAAAAAGAATTGGAAGAAGGAATCAATACTCAAGTGGGGCTCACCTTGGAGATTTGTTGAAATAGTAAACATCAAGAGATGTTGTTTGAAACTTTCGAGAGATTTGTTCTCAAGGATTTTTTTAAAAAAAAAAAAAAAAATTATCAATCAATATCATGCGCATTTACTAAACAACCAACTACTCCATTTTACGGTTGGTGATTACCCTTTTCAATATAGTTTTGGAGTTCGTGACAATCGTTTCCAACATAATATCTCCTATGGGATTCAAACTTGAGACCCCAAAAGAATCTAGAGGGGCCTTACACCACTAGTCACTAGATTGACTCTATCTTGGTCCTCAAAGAAGCTTTTGACTTTTGAGTCTGTTGTGTTTACCATATCCCAAGCCTCTCTTGATAAGAAATCGAAATGTTAACACGGTAAATAAAAGTATGACATACAATACAAGCGGGGAGAGACAAATTACATTGCATGTGTGTGATACATTAAAAGAATTCTATCATTGAAAAATATTGCGTCTTATTCTCCTTTCCACTTGCATCCTATTTAGTAGGGTACAGATATCGTTTTACTAATGAAGGCTTATTTTGAGAAGATGCCAAAGCATTATATGAGCCGAAAGTAAAATGAAATGGAGCATCTTACATGCAATTGGTTGCCCTTGAAAATAAGATAATGCCTTGGCCCAAAAAAAAAACAAAAAACAGATCATGCGGATCATTATTATTCCAAAATAATAATTATGATACACCAAGATTCTGACATATTTTGCCAAGTCAGATTATGTCGCAAGCCAAACAAAAGGAATCATATAACCTCCTTTTCTAGTTTCAAAACCGCCATGAAGGCTTCTTGTGGCACATCCACTTTTCCAATTGCTTTCATCCTTTTCTTTCCTTCAGCCTGATTTACACACATGGTGGTACACTCAGGGCAAATCCCATGTAAATTTGAAGAATGAAAACTAAAAATAACACTTGTAAATTTAGTTGTCTCATCCTCACAAAAAACAATTTTGCGCCTCCCCTGAATTGTAATTAATCGTTTTCATTTCCAAACACTATTATGTGAACACGAAACTTTCAATCGATCACCTTTCTAACTACAAAATAATCTATTAAGGGCCAGACCAGAGAGCCACCAACAACCCCCAATACTCCATAAAAGATATTGACAGCCAAGAAAATTTGAGGCGTACCTGTTTCTTAAGTAATTTCTTTTTTCTTGAAATGTCCCCACCTAGAAGAATGATATCAAAGGAGAAAATATAAATAAAGATCATTCGGGTAGGTACAATAGAGTAAGGATCTTAATGGGGAACATAATGATTATACAAAAGAGAATCTTATTTTCTACATATTTGCATGGATTTCCCCCCAAATGCATACATTAAAGGAATAGTATTGGACGGGGAGAAAGAATTGCGAACCAAAAGCCATGCAATCTTTGTCTTACCGTAGCATTTAGCTAACACGTCTTTCCTTATTGCAGATAAAGCCTCACTAGCAATCACTTTTGAACCTATACAAGCCTGACACAAGATTGCCAGAATATGTTGTTGAGGTTAGCTGAATGGGAAAAGCAAAGATTTTAAATATTCAATTAGAAATCTAATGAACAAGTTGTGTCAGAGGTGCAGAAAGAGAAAGTAAGATGCAGCCTGAAAATTCCAGCAGACAAGGCTAGAGAATCCGAAATTTTTTATTTTTTAAAAAAAGAAGCACACATGAAAGGAGTAAAGAGCATATGGATCTTACTTGAATTGGAATTTTAAACATTTGACGTGGTATGAGCTCTTTCAACTTTTGAGTCAAAGCCCGTCCTACTGAATAGGCCTGAAAATTTAGGCTTTAATTGAGTTTCTGATAATACACAGACATCAATTCAGGAAAGTTAATAACTGTAAGGTATCTTTTGAATAAAGTGATGAATGGCAAGCATTCGTATGCCCCAATGCCTACAGTGCTTAGAAATGATAGCCAATTGCAGATAAAACTACACTTTTATACCAAAAGTACATTCGAAATGAAGTGGGATAGCATGGAATCAGCAGAAAGAAATGCCAATTATTAACGCATTGTGCCCTTCAATATCTTTGTGCCTTGGTGCTTGGGTATATCCTTTATCCTAAGCAAATTCATATGTAAATACATATTGTAACGTCTTGGATTTAAATCTATAAAATAAATAATTCTAAATTATAATCTATCTATGAAAATAAGTGGAGCCCAAAATACCCGAATAATTAATAAGCGTCATTCATATATATAAAAATTAACATGATAAAAAAATCCATCTTACAAGAGATCCAATTCAAAGTAAAATAAACTCCAAATATCAAATAATGTTGCCATTACAAAATGAGCTATACCAATCAAATGATAATTTTGAAAAATTATAAAAAAAAAAATTACATTTACCTAATTTCCTTACTCTCGTGAAAGTAGTTCAAAGAGCCTTATAAAAAGGACTAGAGAAAGTATTTCTTTTAATTTCTTTTAGTTAGTTGCAGCAGTCATAAAATGCACATTAAAATATAAAACTTGTCAACTTCTCTACACAAATATTCAAGTACAATGAATAAAAAAGCTCTACTCAAATTATTTGCTCTCTTCCGTACTCCATGGAAATGATTCCGAATCTTCCCTTTTGAACCCAATAGACTGACATGGTGATCACTCTGGACTTCCAAGCATGGGACAAGACTTGGGTTTAACTCCTAACAGGTTGTTGATTTGAACCTCGTGAGATTAGGAGTTTTTAGAAGCATATAACTTTTTAATGGTGTTTTGATCTACAATTGTAGTTGTTGAAGTCTGCATATCAAAACCTTTTCTTATTGGACAACGAAACAAAATACACAGACCTTACCAACTGTTCTAAAGAATCTTACTTTTATGTGTAACTCCATTCCTTTGGCTCTGACTATTAACGCCCTCAAAATTCCAACTCAGTGAGTTAAGAAATTCTAAAATTAGGAATCACTTTGATCTTTTCTCTGTGCATGAACACTGTATTTAAACACTAGCATTTCAGGAAATGAATGCCTCCAGATAGGCAAAATGAAGAAAATCAGCCTTCTAGCTTTCTCAGTGTATGAGGTTCTGATAAACATGTAGGATATTATACAGGGGTGGGGAGAAGGGAGTCAGTCTGCTTTAGCAATCAAGTGGAGGAGAGGAATCTCAAAAAATATATCAGGAAAATAAATAAATAAAAAAAAATCAACACCATTATTTCCAACCATTGCAAAGAGCTAAGGACTACTTATATGATGAGGTACATTCCATTTATTCAGCAGGACTAATAAAATACCTTATTATTGTGAACAATTGTAGCCAATGGTTCCACTGGATCACCATTTATCTGTATGTCAAGTCTAATTAAATCACTTTCCCTGTATCTGAGTCAGCAAACAGAGTATGTATAAGACATTAGCAGTTTCTATAACTCCAAGCCAATATATTATGAATTTCTTTAAAGTTAACAAAGGCATCATCATCTATCAGGACAATAGTTTTGATATTGCTAGTAATGGCATGTATGCTGAAAGGCCAGTTAGAACAATGCTGCATTTACCTACATGAAGCAGTATATATTGTATAATATGAAAAGAAAAGAGATAGAGCTCAAAATGGAACACCTGCAGTTACAATTATATTTGAATTCTTCCATTATCTTTTACAAAAAACAGCATATCAGTTCAGTCACAACCGAGGTATATCCCCTATATCTAATGGATAAAATAAGGAAAAAGCTATATGCTTGCGAATTTTGAAACAGAGCCATCATAGAAAGTTACCCGATGAAAACATATTCCATGCTAGCATAACCCTTACTTCTGGACTTTAACTGGTCAAAGAAATCACCAACCATCTGCGAAATTGATATTCACAGACAGAGTAAGACATAAATAGGCTAGAAATAACTAAATATTAGTACATAAAGAGAGTTTAGAGCGGAGTGTCACAAATTAAAAGCAAGAGGTTACCTCTGCTAGTGGCAATTCATAGGTGATTGATGCTCTGTTTTCAGTGATAAATTTCATTTCTTTAAATTGCCCTCTTCTGTCTTGAGCCAATTCCATAAGTGGACCAATGTAATCCTTTGGTGTAAGCATCTCAATCTGCATGCATTACTCAAAAATAAAGTAATGTGAAATTTTACAGCACTAAAAAGCAACATAAACAGCTTGGATTACTTGAAATATTCATCAGGGATATGGATTTCACAAAGTACAATAAATAACCTTAACAAATGGCTCTTCAATTGACTTCCTTTTTCCAGGTTCAGGGAGTAAAGAAGGATTTGAGCATTCAACCTTCAATGATTGAGATTCATGAAGTTATGGTATTAAGAAAACATCTAACGAGAAAAATATAGAGGGTATCCAATTCGCATCAATAATTTAGATAACAAAGTTTACTTCATGAAAAGAGAGTTTAGGATGAAGAAGAAATTACAGTATCACCATTTACACAGTTCACTCTATATACAACACTTGGAGCAGTTGTTATCAGGCTCAGATTGTATTCTCTCTCAAGTCTTTCCTGTAATGCAGAGCATTTGTGAAGGCAATTTCAAGGTTCCGGGAGTAAATAAGGGTTTGAGCATCCAACCAATAATATGCAGATATCTAACCTGAACAATTTCCATATGGAGAAGTCCAAGAAACCCACATCTAAAGCCAAATCCCATGGCACTTGAAGTCTCAGGTTCAAACTGGATTTGAGAAAACAAACAGACTCTGCTGAGTTCATTATTTATTCGACCAAAGTCAAGCTGGAATGTAAGAAAAATGAATACTAACTAGGAAGTAATTTAGTTCAAAACTGAGATAGCTTGTAAGTTCATGATAAATGCATCAGACATCAGGAAAGATGATGCGTGCAGATTCACATACCTTCAGTGCAGCATCATTGAGCTGTAGCTTCTCAAGTGCATCACGTAGCTCAGGAAATCTGACAACAAAGCAGAGTTAAGTAATTAATTCCAGGGAATTTGAAGTGTCTAAATCCACCTTTTGTTTATGGAATTGGGGTGGGGGTTGGGCAAGCAAATGAGAGATGACATACTGGTCTGCATCAACAGGAAATAGGCCACAAAACACCATCGGAGTGGCTTCTTCATATCCAGGGAGAGAGTTCTCTGCTTGTCTGCCATAGTGGGTAATAGTGTCACCCACTCTAGCATCAGCCACAGTTCTTATAGATGCCGAAAGATAGCCCACCTATTAAAATTCACAACAAATATCACAGATCTACTTCACTCAAAAATAAGACAACCGACCTATTAAGATGTATCACTTTACCTCACCCGCATACAATTCTTCAACTTGAAGCTGATTGGGAGACAAAACTCCAAGTTCATCAGCAAAGTAATCCTGTTATATTACATCATTTGTTCAGCCAAAAGTATATAACTACAGTAACCAAAACTGCTAGCATGCTCTTTAAATTCCAGTCAGAATAGATGAAAATATTGAAATTATGAACACTTAACTCCAACGCGTAACTGAAGCATGTTAGTGTAAAACTCAGATAGCTTAGAGAGGATATATAAAGGTAGGAAGAATACATCACCTTCCCACTAGCCATAAAATAAACTCTGTCACCTTTCTTTATAGTCCCATCTACAACACGGAAATATACAATGACGCCCCTATATGGATCATAGTAACTGCACCAAGAAACAAAGAATTAATGATATCACTTACATAAGCTTGAGTCAAAGGAGAGTCCAGCCCACAAGACTAGTTATTAGGTGCTATAGCCTCAAGAACTTAGGAACTTAGGTACTGCCTTACGTCTCAATGGTTTCCCAACATGCAACATAATAATTTATTATTTTGAATAAAGTTTAACAATATTTAGGGAAAAGGTCTGTACCTATCAAAAATTAAAGCCCTCAATGGCCTTTCAGCTGTTTCAGCAGGAGGTGGAATTCTTGAAACAATTGCGTTGAGAATATCAGTTATACCTATTCCTTCCTAAAAAAAGAAAATAAATTTAATACTGAACCACTTTTCTGTAGTTATTTATCAGTCAAAAAGACAAGCCACGTATAAGCACAAAAAATTGATGCAAAGATCTGACCTTTGCAGAGCAGAGGATTGCATTGCTACAATCTAACCCAACAACCTACAGAGGAATCAATTAAATGTTCTAACATAAGAATCATCCAGTAAATCTGAATAATAATTCACATATATAGGACAGAGAAACTTGCAATGATTATGCATGACAGCTCTAGCAAAAAACATTGTCAAATTTGAATTATCCCACTGGATGGAACAACCATAACAATTTAACATCAAGCAATAAAAATACAAATCGTCAGACTCTTAAATAGCAAAAGGTAATTAGTACATGTGGCTACAGGTGTAAGGAGAGAAAATGAACATCGATGGTTAGAGAAGAAACAAAGAAAAGGCAGGAACATAGGATGCTGCCCCCTTGAAAATGGATAAGTTTAGAGTCTCATTCTATAAAGGATCTAGGTTGACAACCAGACCTCTTCAATCTCTTTTATAACTCGATCTGGCTCAGCGCCTGGAAGATCTATTTTATTCAAAACCTGCAATGGATAAAAAATTGATCTCAACAAACAGAAAAATATATGGTTCCATCAATTAATAGTCTTTGTAATAAGTCAAAAACTTGACAGGAATAACAAACGTAGATAACAGGAATAAAGAATAGTGAATATATCTACGAATTATTATAACAAACATATATAAGCTACTATTAGACAGACATATCCTTACAGGTATAACTTCAAGGTTGTTCTCCAAGGCTAAATAAACATTAGCTAGTGTTTGTGCTTCAACTCCCTGTTATGCAGAAAGAAACTTTTGTAACCAAGTATGTAATATACCTTAAAGCTAGAAAAAAATACATGGTTAAATATATAAAGATTCACCTGTGAAGCATCTACAACAAGAAGAGCACCCTCACACGCAGCAAGTGATCGGGAAACCTAGGCATAGATGAAAGCCATAATTGTATAACTATAAATACACTGAAAAGTGATCATATTCTGATAAAACTATTAGCGCAAGCAAGGAGGTGTACAATTATTTACTTTTAAAATCAAATGAACCTGGTATCATAACATATCATTAATATTTCAGATGGACCAAGAATATGACCAACAAGCATACTTACTGGAAAGCCCTTGTACTCAGAAGTTTCAATTTGTAACTAAGAAAATGGTTTGAGAAAAATACAATTTGACGGAAGAGTTAAGTTTCTTAATGAGAAACCTAAGACATTACTTACATCTGAAAATAGCTTCTGTATGGATTACAAAGCAGAAAGCCAGAAAGAAAAGAACAGAGGTATGATTGCTGCCACATCGTAATTGTTATAATTCGTATAAAGATATAGTAATTTGTTGCAACAAACATACGTACCTCATAAGAGAAGTCAACATGCCCTGGAGTATCAATTAGATTTAAACAATATGGCTCATCTTCACACACATAACGCATTCGAGCTGCCTGCCATGATCAAGTCTAGTTATATGCTTTCTCTAACATTACATAGAGGTGGGCGTTATCCAAACAAGAAAGCAAACGTATATTTTACCAGATTCCAGGATCAAATAAAGAAATAAATCCAACTCCTAAAGATTGTAGCTCATGAGAGATAAACAATTGGCTATTGAGAATCTATAAGGGATTTTTTTCCTATCATTCATTCACATCTATGTCCATGAACAACTTTCTCCATGTACATTTCACTGCCAAAACAAATAATTGAAAGAATACGAAATGATTCTAACGTTAGGGTGGTAGAGCAAGAGGTCTTCAAGAACAAAGCACTGCAGCAGCTTACATCCATGCAAAACATGATCTAACATTAATTGCCTTTTTTCTAGTTACGGAGAGACCATATTAAGAAACTCGGAGGATACAAATATTCACGAGGGCAGCAAGGCACAAGATATATATCGACATCGTTGCGTTGCATATCATTAAATCAATATATAAAGTACACTAGAAGCAACTTTATCATTAGAAAATGCAGGAATGCTGCTTGAATGAGATTCAAAGAGGGTGAGGTAATAATAAGTGAACCTGGAGCTTAATTGTGATGCCTCTTTCTCTCTCTAAATCCATGTTATCAAGAAACTGATCCTTCATTTCTCGCTGTTGGACAGTACCAGTCACTTGAAGCAATTTATCTGCTAATGTTGATTTCCCATGGTCAATATGAGCAATGATGCAGAAATTCCTTACATTAGAGATAGGAACCTGGAAATGGAAATGAAAATGAAAATGAAAAATCCGGAATAAGAACATTACACTGACAGATTCTTCAGACTAAAATCTAGCTCAAACCTTAGAGAGACGGTCCTGGCCGACTTTAGCGGCGAATTTGAGGTCGTAGGCGCCACCAGCAGCAACCTGGCAGCACACTCTGAACCTATTGGCGCGGAAAGTGGTGGAGAAGGGACCATGTTTGGAGAGAGAAGAAGAGAAGGAAACTTCGAGAGGAACGAGTGAGAGTGATGATGAGAAGTGTAATCTGCTAGTGCTTCTTGGAGTTCTGGTTCGTATTGCTTGCCGTTGTTGATGGTAGTGCAACTGAGTTTCACCGGATAAGAGCAGAGAGCCACAACAAACTTCTGCGGCCATTCTTTATGAGTCCACGTATTTTTGTTTCTGCTTTTTAATTGCGAGGTTGGTGGAGCCCACCTGATTTGTAATGAGCCCAGTTCGACGACACAGATTCAAACGGTGTCGTTTCCTATGGCACTGAAGCCCAGTTTAATTTTGGATATTTCGTCAAGGCCCAATTCAGTTTTTTTGGGCCACACATGACACAAGTTAGCTTTCAAAGCACACGACAATGTAAGCTGGTGTCTTGACGCAGTTGGCGTGAGCAAGTATTCCTAAGGTTGAGGGTTCAAGCCTCCCTTGACATCGTATCATTCTTTACTAACATCTATTGGGTGCAAATGGTAAGAAATTTGTTCTACCTTAATCATGTCCTTAATTTGAAGCATGGGAATGGAAAAATGGTATTGTAAACTCTTCCCCCACAATCGTATGTCTGACTCGGGATGAATCCAAATTTGCCAGAACCAATGAACTGGGTGGGCAACCAAACAGAAAAAGCACACCACAATGAAGGATTTCTTTCTGATTATTTTTGTATTTATTATTGCATCTATTTTAAAAACTAATCGTTACTTAACACACAAATGTTTCCCCTTTTAAGATTTGGAGCACAAACGGTTCTTGTCTCTCATAATAATTACACTTCTTGAGAGGACACTTACCACTTCAACCAACAATTTGTTAATATCTAAACCTAACATTTTTCTTATTGATTATTTTTCCATTAAGTCAAGAATTCATACTTTTTAATTGAAAAATAAGATACATTGAGATAGATATCTCTAATTCAAATGAAAGTGCTTGAACATAACTTAGAAAAATGTATAAACATTGAATTATTGATAGCTTTTTAAATAGACAACTGCATTCGTCATCCTAATCATCAAAACAAAATATATATTTGTTAAAAGGAGAAGGGGAAAACCGGGAAGGAGCTATGTCAATAATTACAAATGATAGTGTCGAGATCACTTTCACTGAAAGTCAAGGAAATAGTATGAGCAAGAAAAACTCTCAAAAATAACTTTTGAATAAAAGAAAGAAATGTGTTGAAAAATTGCACCGAATAAAAATAATAATATTATAAGAGGAATTACTTTTAGGTGAAGTAAGAATGAATGGGAATGGTGGGCAAATCAAAGGAAAGAGTTAAATAAAATAAATTTAGAGAGGAAAGCAAATAAATGAATGGACAAGAGGTTGGCAGAGTTGGGTTGAGGATTTGGGAAATTCCACAACTCACGAGTGACAGTCCCCCAAACACACTCAAATGATAGTGCCACGTACGTCCAGTAAAAAGGACTAGTTCTTTATAACGTAATGAACGAATGTTTAAATCTCTACTAAGAGAGGTGTTCATGTTTAGTGTTCGACAATACTTCGAATAAAATTGCCTTCAACTTAAAAAGGCGCCACATAGTGCCAAATTCCATAATCAAAACTGGCAGCACAGTTCAGATTTGATCATCTTCTTTGTCCACATGCCTTTCCTTTTGTATTTCTTCTTAAATCATTATTTAAAGCAAGCTGATTATTTAATTAACAAATTCATTCTCCCAGTTTGATTCGTATAATCATTATTTTTTTTTTCAAAACACATTGTTTTATATACTAAGTTGATTCTTACGTTGGCAGAAAATCATAGAAGTAAAATATTTTTTTTGACTACATTAATTTCTTTATGTGATTTTTTATTTTTCTTTAAGTTGGGAAGAGATACAAAATATTCTTCCAATTTTACCATCCTTGAATTATATGTGCGGAGAGTAGATGCTTGTTGAATTATGAAACTTAATTCCTCAAAATAGTTCAATTCCTTTGAATTGTTGGGAACTAATATGAAATTATTTTTTTTAAAAAATGACTAAGTTGCTTTGTGGAAAATTAGTTCTCCTTGCCTAAAATAATTTCATTTGACAAGTTAATAGTTGTTATTTGTCAAATTGTTGTTGTCATTGATTATTAATAAGATTTTTTTTGTAAAATTAATCGTCACTACCTTAGTTGTTGTTATCATTTAGTAAGTTAAATTTTTTGTTTGTTAAATTGTTGTTGTCATTCGAACTAAGGGCATTTAAATAGTTTTGCTACAAAGTTTAATCTCAATATTAGGTGCTAAAAATTTCGTAGTGGTTTACAAATTTGGAGATACTTTTGTGTCTTTATCCCTAGGAAGTCAACTTTTGTGTCTTGTTTGAAACTTGAAAGATTAAGATTATATTATGGGAACATTGCACCTAAGTTCTGAGTAATGGAATTTATAACAAAATTATCTCTTAAAATCTCAAAATTGTAGTGAAATTCTGTGAGACTTTTATGTAATATTTTTCATATGTGAAAGACCCAGATGCCCCAATGTGCATGTGTTACTAAGTCTATGAGCCTATTTTGACAAGTTCATGTACATGTTTTAGCAAGTTCTTGGACATATTATGACAAGTCCATGTGTCTGTGTTAACCAATTCATGAACCTCTGTGGGGCATTTGTGTCTTTCACATATGAAAAATATTGCAAAAAATCTCAGGGACTTCACCACAATTTTAAGAATTTAAGAGACCATTTTGTAGTATTTTCTCTTACTCAAGACTAGATGCAATTTTCTCTTATATTATTCCTTAAAAGATGTATTTCCTAGCTATGAGCATGGATTCTATTGGAAGGAACTAAACCTCTTAAACGTGAAATCTTAAATTAAAATCCACGTGAATGAATGCAAAAAGATGCGTTTTGGTGAATTGTTCCTTATTCCTAATTGAGAATGCTTCAATCAGACCAAATCATATATCAAAAAATGTCGTCTTCTTGTTTTTGCTCAAAAAATGTCTTCTTGTGATGGAACCAATCAGGAGTATAGGTTGGTGACAAAATAGTATGGGGGTTAATGTTTAGTTTTGTGTCATATCTGGGGTATTCAGTCTGGGACTGTAAGCGATATGAATGGAGGGAGCTTTAAAAGGCTGCACAACACTGAAGAGTCAGTCATCAATCTGTGTGGTCTGGTCTGTCCATCAAAAGAGTCAAGTTACGTTATTTCGTCTGAGTGGCACAAGTCACAACCAGCACTAGCTGGTATGGTATGGTTTGAGGGTGCCCAAAACTCATAATCTGGTCCAAATCAGTACTAGCATTTACTTTTGTCGTATCTCCGTTCAAAAAAGAAAAGAAAGCCAAACAAAAGGGGCATGCCACGCCATTATTTTTCAACACTCTGCTTTTTCCAACCCTGGCTTCCCACATTGACAATGAAAGGGCATGACCCAAAGGAAACACTCCCCAACTCCTTTCTCTTCTTTTCATGACCTTCTCTCTCTCTCTCTCTGCCAAAGTTTAAACCAAAAAAAAAGCCGTTTGAATGAGACTACCAGGGACAGGGACAGACACAGACACAGACCGAGGGGTCCTCTGCCGTCAACTTTTCTTTCTTCATATTCCTGCTTCTTTTTAAAAAAAAATATTCCTGTAACCACACCCAAAAACCAAAATAAAAAAATAAATCCAACCATGAATTCTCATTTCTCAATTCCATTATCCATCTTCGGCTGTACAATTTAAATCCCTTGCCCTCCACTCCAGCATTCCCTAAACCCCATATACCCTTCTCACATGGAACAATCTTCTTCCATAGGAATAAGCAATTTGAACCCAAAAAAAAATTTATACATATGATTCACCACATGTCCTGGGATGTACAAAGCTCTAAGTTGTCAATCTCTCTCCCCAAATTAAAAACAAAAATCACATCCATGCCTCTCTTTCTTTCTTTCCCCCCCTCCCCCACTCTTTTTTCTTTCCTTTTTTTGTAAAAAGAAAAAATAATGAAAGAACAATTACATACTACTACTTCAAAGTTCAAAGCGTTCGAAAGAGGTTAGAAAGAAAATGAAACAACCGAATTAATTAAGCTTGGCACATTCCTCCCCCTACCCTTTTTTTTTTTTTTTTGGCAATGGCTATGCGAAAAATGTAGCCATCAACAAAAGCCTCCAAAATATGAATACTCTGTAGGGTCTCCTCTCTCTGCTGAGATAGGGGTTGCGTCGCCTTAAGCTTGTTCAAAATTAGTCATGGTCTAATTCCAGTAGTTGTCACTTTCTTTCCCCTACTCATTTGTCCTCTACAAAGATTCTGTGTATGAAAAACCTAAATCTTTTTGAATATAGCTTGGGATCAACGGCTGAGATGGAGGTGGGATCCACTTGCAGGGACTTGTATGCATGTTCTAGCTTTTTGGTAATATCATAGTCTTGGAGAATGTCAATGATACCAAAGAAGAGGATGACGTCCAATATCTCCTCGCCGCTACCGCCGCCGCCGCCATCTGAAGGGGATGAATTGCTACTTCCACCACCCTTTTGCTCCAATCCTACCCTACACACTCTCTCAGCTCTGGCAGGCGTGTTTGTTCCTAACCGGATTAGAGGCTCCCTGGTATATACATCAAGACTGGTTATACTTAAAATCAGAAACCAGCAATAGAATATTGATTAAACTCAGCTAAAAATTCATGTCACTACACGGCTGTTGGATACAGATATTCATGGGGATAACTTTTTTAACAAGGCATGCTGAGTGACGTCTACTTGCTATATGTTTATTGAGAATCTATACTCGCATAAAATATTTGCATAATCAAGATGCAAATCACCGAATTTAAAAAAAAAAAAAAACAAAAACAAGACAGAAAAGGAAGCATCATGTCTAACATAGCAATATATCTATTTATGATTCAAGTCCCAGCATCTACCACTGCTTCATTTACCTACCATTTGGCTAACAAAGAAAGCTTTGCACTTATGAGGAAGATCACAATGACCCCACCAACAATAATTGTCAACAAAACCGACTTCAGTTTTGCCTAGATGGCACATGTCATCTTCAGTGCATCTCATGCAACAGAACAGATCCATTGAAAGAGATCACTCACTAGCCCACTTCCAAATCATATTAAAAATGGAAGTTAAATATAGTGCTCATTCATAGACTTTTGCTTGTTTGTTTTTCAGTTGTTGCCATTTCCCATTGGTAATTATTTGCATGCGAATTTGCCGCTTTGATATTTTAAGATAAAAGTATTCTACTTGTGTTTGTTGAAAACCTGGGTCCTTGTGCACTAAAGCTCAAGCACGTGGCACATGCAAGGAAGTGAAAGGGATTGCCATCAATGGGACCCCACCCTGAGATTGTTGACTTGGCTTCCACAAAAAGAACTAATAGGTTGGAATTTTTACACAAACCAAAATTTTACAACGTTTAGCATATTAATCGCATAAAGAATTGTGAATCCTCCTTAAACATTTGCTTTTGAAACGTAAGTTAAAAAAAGACACAAAGAGAATAATGCTAAAACTTAAAACAATTCATTTGATAAAGACGACTATGTACGGGTAAAAGGAAAGGGACATACCGGCTACTAGGAATCCACCTCATGTCTTGCATCTCATCACCAAGAAAATTTCTCTGTCCTGATGAAGCCATAAGACAGCATATTTTATGTTTCGGGTAGTTCAATCAAACTCATCATAGAGCATAAGACAAAATTATAAAGCAAGATAAATGATCCATACCCGAACGCAAATCATATGGTGAACTTTTCTTTTCATCATCTGAGTAATCATCACGGAAATGAAGACCAATCAGAAGACTGTAATCCATGATTCCCTCTGACTCTAGGAATTCACAGTCCCTATCCAGTTGCCTGAGCAGAGTAGAAACCATTACTCAAGACCAAGCCGAATTACGGAAGGAAAAATGTAAACCAGTATGAACCTTAGAAACTATACCATTTAAACTTCTGAAACCAAGACTGTTCCAGCCGAAAGACAAAATTAAGATCGAGGTCTTTGAGGGTGGTGGTCTCATCAATTTCTTCCCGGGGCTTATCTGTTGTACGGCCATGAGAAGAACCTTTCAGGTCGAACCTCTTATGGATCCGGTACTCAGAACAGAACACATTGCCCATTACAATAAACCTGGTCTGGTTTTGCAAAGAATTTTGTAATTTCTTAATTAATTTGCGGCAAGCAATTTGGAAAACCAACCACTTCAAAGCAAAATTTTCATCTTAAACCATACCTTCTGGCCTCCGATAGGCCTGACACAATGAACGCCAAGGAATTTCGTAACAAGGGAGTTCTTGTATTGAGAAACATGGTTGAAGTAACTTGGAAGCATCCTGATGAGCACCTGACAAGGCCACTAGTGATTATGGAATACCCAAAGAATAGTAACCATAGTTCATTCTGAAAGTGAGATCTTACTTCACCAGAGATGACAAAATTAATGCAATTTCCAAGTATGCCTATAGTTTTTCCATACAACATTAATGCGTTTTCCAAGTCTAGAGGCTTGCAACTAACCTTGACTTCCGACTTCTTCACGGTTTTAATAATGAATCTGTCATCTTGTGTAAGGTAAAAGAAGCTTCCACTTTTCCCAGGAGATGACATCTCTCTGAGTGAGTCATTTCCGCAAATAGCCAGCATATAATCCGCCGGATCTATTCCAAATAAATCCCTTAAATGTCTAAATACCCAACAAAGAAGGAACCAGGGAGATATATGCATAATTAGTCGATAGCCCAATTTTCCATACATGGAAATAAAAAAATACTAATCATTCAAGAAAAATCATCTTCACCTGAATACGATAGGACAGTAGTCTTTCCACCTGAAGTCCACTGATTGATGCGGAGGTGTAAACTTAGATCCTTCTGGCGGAAACCTTGTCCAGAACTTCTCCTTCGGATCAAAATCTCCTTGCCGAAGTTCTCGCATAACCGAAGAATGCTTCCCGACAGAGTACCTGAAGAGGAAAACAATTTTACAACAAATTTAATTTAATTCCTCGAAAGATTATAGCAATTCCGATAGGTTAACGGGCAATTACCTGATACCCAGTTGAAGATTAAGCATCAAATCGTAGTTCTTATGCCCCTTCGATACAGTTTGACCTGGTCTCTTGAAATCGCCATCGACTGACCGACATGGACTCTTCTGGAACTCGCCGGTAATTGCTTCCTCTCCGTGAACAGATTCACCAACATCACTGTATAACTCAGATGGCTCAACGATATCGCAAGTAATATCGCCGGCTTCTCCATCAAGTTCCCAGATGCAAATCCGCGGGAAATTCACATTCCTCGATCCGTCCACCGACGACCTCTTTCTCGCCGTCGTCGTCATCATCTCGGCATTCTTCTCCCAATTCCCAGTAGAGCTGCCTCCGTCAGCCCATGTGAACACTCCGTTCCCCTTTGGAACACCGTTCTCCCAAAACCCTTCATATCGATTCCCATTTGTCCAAATCAAAACTCCTTTCCCAGAGATCGCACCATTCTTCCACTCACCTACATACTCATTCCCATTCTTCCACACGTACCTACCTTCTCCATCCTGCAAATTGTTCCTCCAAGATCCTTCGTACACATCCCCATTCACGTAGCACTTCTCACCAAACCCATGTTTCCGATCAGCAACCCATGTCCCACGGTACATCTCGCCCTCGGTACCAATGAATGTACCGTAGCCATCTATTCGACCCGACTTGAATTCGCCCTCGTAGGTAGCCCCAGAAGGCCAAGAGAACTTACCTCTTCCACAAGCTTTACCTCTCTTCCATTCACCTTCATACATGCACCCATCCGCCCATAGATATTTCCCTGAACCGTGTGGTACATTCCGCAGCAAAGTACCAGAATAAAGATCTCCGTTCAGAACGGCTTTTTCAACGGCGCGGGTGGCGACGTTATTGGCACCGGAGGCAGGGACGGTAGGTGCCACGCGCCGCAGCCCAGCTTGGGTCCGAGGCCGACCGAGCACCAGACAGGGAGGTGAGACCACTAGCTCAATTCCTTTCTCTTTAGGCTCAGATTTTTTCTTATTTACTTCGTTGGCAGGCGTGCTGGGATTGATGCCTTCTTCAGAGGGAATGAGGAGCGTCTGTTGCATATTTTTCTCAGTGAGCTTGAAGGAAATCACAACCCACAGACATCGGCCGGATAATGCAGCGCCGACGAGTGGGAAAGAGAGAGAGAAAAACAGAGAAGGAGAAATGTAAAAGGAGTTTATCGTGTGTGGTGGAGCCGGATGGTTGGTGGTTGTGGTGGTGGCGGAAGTGGTTGCGGTGGCGTCGGCATTGTGGAAGTGGCGATTGTGTTGCTTCTCTGAGAATGATTCAGAGAAAGCCAGAGAGAAAGATGAAGAGAGTGAGTTTTTTTTTTTTTTTTTGGGTTCTGTTGGGAATGAGTTGCCACCTTGACTTTAATGGCCAGCCATGACTGACCTACGTCCTCTCTCCTCTCTCTCTGGGTGTCTCGTAGATTTTGGCTTTGTTCGCTAATATTCTTCCTTTCACGACACAAAAGTGGGTTTAATTCACACATTCTTAATTAGAATATGCATTCTTAACAATTTTGCTTCCTTTGTAAAAACTTTTTTAAGTGTGGAGGCATATTCAAACCTAAGTGAATTCTAAGTATCCGGCTCACTTATACTTTTATATATATATATATATATATTGTTGAAATTGTATGTATATTTTTATTTTGTGAATTAAAGTAAATTTTAAGACATCAATCAATTAACTATGAGAATAACTAGATGGTAAGGAATTTAATACTTGGTGCCAAATTTGAACTCTCGTGCTAGTCTCAAGTTGCTAATTATCATGTAGTATAGTCAAATTAATGAAACATTAATTAATACTTTGGCAAGAATCGTAATTAATTATAATTATTATGTATTTATAGAATTGCAGTTGCTTTTTTTTGAACACTAATTGCAGTTGCTAATATAAACTAATTAAAGTACGTAACTGAAAAATGCATGTAGAGTGTGATAATAATGAGAACTAAAGTTGGAAGGTGTGTGTATTTTGTATATGATGAAGGCACACAATGGTAAGAGTGAGCAAAAATTCAATGGTCCGTCTGATCTAGTCCAACCAGAATCTTGGTTCAGTCTAAATAAGTAATTAGGTTGGATCGGGTTTCGGACCAGGAGACCAGTCCACTAGGACTAGTCGAGTCTATTTCATGTCAATTTTTTTTTTTAAAAAAGTTGTAATTTAGATGTTACGTTTTATTTTTTATTTAATGTTGTTGGAGTTTTGTTAAGAATTTATAATTAAATTTTTTTTCACGATGATTGTTATATGATTATAGGTATTTTTATGGCTAAAGTATGCTTTTAGTCCATTAAATTTTACATAAGGCATACTTTTGGTCTCTTAATTTTATAAAATATACTTTTGGTCCTAAAATTCTAACACCATTAATGTTGCTAACAGAAAACGTTGATATTACGGACTTAAGTGATAACTAAAAACATTTAATTACACAAATTTTATATATTCTTCAATTTACCCATATTTTAAATTTAAGTTTGATAGCATTTAATTACATAGTCATCACTTAAGTTTACACCATTATCACTTGAGTTTGTATTCTCCATTAGCAAAATTAACGGTATTAAAAATATAGGACTAAAAATATACTTTATAAAGTTAAGGGATCAAAAGTATACCTCATGTAAACTTAAAGGACCAAAAGTATACTTTAATCTATTTTTATTATCTTAATTATATTTATAATGTTTAAATATTTTTTGGAACATATTTTTTTTTGTTGGATATTCTTACAGATTTATAATGTTTTAATTTTATGTGATGTGTTTTATATTATTATATGTATATTTATGGTGTTAATTGTATTCAATAAGTTCAAATTTTGCTTCTCAAAAGTTTTTTTTAAAAAAAAAAAGAGAAAGAAATTTAGATTTTAGATTACCTAGACCATTCCAGGTATTCCACCCGACCTAATCTGGTCTAGCCCAGCCTCAGGTTAGTATTACACCAGACTATACCATAAGGCTTCCTTATATAACCCAAGGTCTTCTCTAGATCAGACATTGGGTTGATGTTAAACTCGGTCCAATCTAATCCATGCTCATCCCTACAAAATGGCAATGCAGAATAGAAAAATAAGAGAGAGAGAGAGGTGGTGGTTGTCGGGTGCACATTCCATGCCCCTTCTTATGTGCCCAATTATGTGCTCATACCTCTATTAGAGGTATGAACATATTTTTTTAATTTTTTTATATATTGTATTTATTAAGATTTAAATTATATGATGCTTTCTGGAATTTTTTTTTTTGCACTCAGTATCTCAAATTAATTAGTTTCCAATCTTGCATTTATCTGTAACACCAGTATCATAGAAACTAATTAATTTGAGATACTGGGTGCAAAAAAAAATCCAGAAAGCATCATATAATTTAAATCTAAATAAATACAATATATAAAAAAAATTAAAAAAAAATATGTCCATATCTATAATAAAAATATAAGTACATAATTAGGCACATAAAAATGTAGATTGAATGTGGTGGTTGTCACGGCTCACGTATGTATGAAAGGGAGGGAGATGCCAAAGTTGATGCGCGTGTGAGGGATGATTCTGAAACTGAATCACAGGAATGAAATAATTGCTGGCAACAATATAAAAAAGAAATCCTAAGTCCTCCCATGACTCTGTCTCTGTGTCTGTGTCTGTGAGAGTATGTGTGTGTTGTACTAATAGTCTAGTATCGTATGTTGTATATAAAATTTTAAATAAATAAGGCGTGCCATTGGATTTGTGCGCCGCTAAACACAGGAGTTACTAGCTAGCTATACGATATTCATTATGGTCAACAACATGTGGCCAACTAATTCCATGCAAACCTTACAAAACAACCACTTTGTTTATGGTACTCCCTTCTATCCTAATTACTATAAGACATAGTTGATTTTTTTAGAGAAATTAAAGAAGCTAATTAAATTAACTTAAAATATTTTTCTTTTTATTTCTTTCTTCAAAGTAATTAGTTTGACTCACATACTAATATATAATCTAAAGATATACAACATATCAAATGATTAAATAACTTATTTAGCTTCCTTAAGGAAAAATCATACTACCTCCGGTCCTAATTATAAAACTAGTTGACTTTGTTTAGAAAGATTAAGGAAGCTAAATAAGTTACTTAATCATTTTATATGTTTTATATTTTTAGATTATATATTAGTATGTGAGTCAAACTAATTACTTTGAAGAAAAAAATATAAAGAAAAATACTCTAAGTTAATTTAATTAGCTTCCTTAATTTTTCTAAAAAAGTCAACTATGTCTTATAATTAGAACCGGAGGGAGTACGTAGGTTATAAAAACTAGAAAAAATAACGAAAGAGTTTATTGTAGAATCTCTTATATAAAGAACTCAATAATATAGATTTTAAATGTGAGATTACCTTCTTATTCTTAATGTTATATAATATCTAAATATCAATTACCAAAAACAAGAAAGTAATTTCATATTTAAAATTTATATCATTAGTCTGTATGAACTTTTTTTTATAAGGGAACCTGTAATAAAACTTTTTTATTATTTTTCATGTTCCTTGCACCTAAATGTGACTTCTCAAAAATTTACTACTCCCTCTGGTCCTTATTATAAGGCACTAATTAGCAAGTTTATTTGGTCCTTTTTATAAGGCACTTGTTTATTCCTAATAAGCATTAATTATTTGTTTCCATGTCTGTTCATAATTAATGAGGGTAATGTGTGAGAGTAATAATTAATATAATATTAGAGTTTAGTGCAATTAGTAGGGGTAATATTGGAAGTTACTTAAATTGTAGGGCAACTTTATTGACTTTAATTATTTTTATTAGTTTGTGAAAAAAGTTAGTTAGTGTCTTATAATAAAAATTAGAAGAAATAGTAATGTAGGGTGGACGGTGGCGTAGGCATGCAGTGGTCCAAATTCTATTGCCGTTGGATTATTTTAAATTTTTTGTGGTATGTTCTCGTTTGAATGAAAATAACTGTTTAGATTTTTTTTTAACAAAAAAATAACTGTTTAGGAAAGGAAAGAGGTTTAAGTTTATTTTTATTAAAATGTTAACTTGTTTAAATTGAATGAATAACAAAATCTTATTTGAAATAACTCTTGTATTCACAATAGAAAACCCAAAGTCGAATCTGTTACATTACATGTTTCTAATTAAGGTTATCAAATTCATAAATTTTAAGTAAACTTGTAACAAGAATGTAAACTTGAATCTTAAACTCAAATTTTAAATTTACAAGAGTTTACTTTTATCAATAAATAAATGCTAAAAATATATAATAAAATAATAAAAAATAAAAATGACAATTTAATTTTATTATGTTTTAAATATGAATAATTGAAATTAAATCCATTAACAATTATAATTTATTATATTCAAAAAAGAAATTTCTACAAAGCTCATATACAAAGTTATCGAAAATAATTAAAACGATCAAACTAACATAAGTTTATAAGTGAGTTGATATAATTTTATAAGGTAAAAACGTAAAACAGTAAATATAAGTTTAACTAAGTTTATTGTTAGCGCGAATTTAAGTACAATCAGACACGATTTTGTAAGCTGAAGCATAAAATAAGAGTCAATTGACAATAATGTTTACAATTATTACTTATGCCTTGATAAATTATGAATAATATTCAATATTCAGGATCCAAATGCATCTTTCCAACTTCATACAAAGTTGTGAACCCATTCTGAACGGAGTTTAAAAGAATTGGACCTTCTAACATTATATGAGGAATTATATATTACAAAGGATAGGTCAGACATATGTACTAAAAATAATTAATTTACTTTATTATATATTAGAAAACTTTTGAAGGCCATTGAAAACCAAACATGGAATAAATCATTAAAAAATCATTCATGCAGTTGAAATAAACTATTCAACGATAATTCTTAGAGGGTGAGAAATATTTACAGCAAATAAATCTTGCATGGAATCATACACTTTGAACGTTTTATTGATTGTCATCATGTAGAAAAATTGGTGAAAAATCTCTATTTAAAAATTTTATTAGTAAGAAGGACTGGATATGTTGTTATACATATATGGTACAGATACTCTACAAAATTTCATATACAAAAAGTACCAGTATTAGAATTCAAGTCCTTCAGTATATTTTTCAAGGACTTTTCACCGACTAAAAAATAAATAAATAGAATAACTGTCTTGGTAGATTATGAACATTGTTCATCACACAAATGTTTGTTTCTACTTTCCAACTCTATCTAAATCCAAACCCTATCTTTGAAAAGGCGTCTCACCGTCAGTCGTACCTGTGGTATTTTATGTTTCTATCTCTTGTATTGGTGTCTTTAGAACCTACCTAATCACAAGGAAGCAAGAATCACAAACCCATCTCAACATATCTCACCAAAAACAAAACTAAAAAAAGATTATGGTATAATGCCATAAGAAAATGGGAAAGGAGGAGGTAGGCAGAAACCAAGGTTAGAATTTCAAAGGAATTGTGATTGTAATATTCGAGCGTAAGGCTTGCCTTGATATGTCAAAAAAAGAAAAAAAGAAAAAGAAGAAATTCAAAGGAATTGTAGTCAAATATCAATACCATCTAACTATTCAAATATACGAGAGCAAGATTCCCAGTTCCCTTGTTCCCTTGCTTCCCAGTATCCGCCAACATAACGGTAGGTATTGCTGCCATTGGCCTTCTTAAACCACCTTGGCTGCCAACCCTTATTTTGCATAGTCAATGCCTAGCATAATTAAAAATGCTTAATCACGATCGGCATACAAGCTCTAAGTAAGTGAGAGGTTGAGATCTTGTTTATAACCTCAGGCTTTTGGCGCCTTCCTCCTCTAATTCAAAGAAAAAGTGTGAACTCAGATGCTTGAATCATACCTGCCGTTGTTTTTGTTCCAGCCGAAACTTCTCAGCATTAGCCATTTCATATAGTCCATTCTCCAAATACCTTTGATCAGGTCTTAGCCTCGAATCTGTAGGTGGAAGCTTCTCCTATTTGTGAACTCTCATGTAAGAATTAACAAATCTTATTTACAAAGGTATGTACTACCTCCGGTCCTATTTATAAGAATATTTTTATAGTGCAAATTGCACTACAAAAGTATTCCTATAATTAGGAGCAGAGGTAAGTATAACTTATAGATAGATAGAGAGAAATGGCAGTCTTCTAAACAGTTACCCTGAGCTCAGGTGTGATTTCATTCAATGTAATTCCGAACTGGGTGAGATTATATTTTGTGGGCTGTTCAGGGGGTTCACTCCGCTTCCAAAGAAGACGAGGTTTTGAGGAGACAGCGGAACCTTTTCCTTTCCTGGAATTGTCTCCAATTACATAATGCAAGCTCTCGTCCCACTTCCCTCGTAAAGTTGCCACTGTTCTACCTTTCTTATCTGCGACTTGGCCGTGAACCTACAGCAGAGCTTAAATGACACATACGAAGTTATAAAAATATGTCTAAAGAACGGAAAGAATCATGCAGTTCAGATGACTCTCTTTAGAAAATTAAAAAAGCCAACAACTGTGCAGTTTTATCATTGACAGCAAACAATGATTTCAGTCAGTGTTTACAGATTTTCCGCATCATATTTTCATATAATTCATGGATCAACAACAACAAGCTTTATATAGGGTTAGTTACATGGATCGCATGGCATAATTTTGCTCCATCAATAACCAAATTTTTAGATAAATTATTAATCCAAAAAGGGTCCACTCAATCTCTTTTGTCTTTTCTCTACTCCATACTGCTTGATTTACAATTCTCACTAGCGCACCTCTTGGCCTTCTTTCTTTATACATGCCTAAACTACCTCAAATTATAGTTACCAAAAAAAAAAAAAAAACAAGTGTGACTTCACGTCAATTTTCAGCCTATTTAGGAAAAAAAAATACATTTCAATACCAAATTCATTATAAGTCACATAACTATGAAGGGGAAGATTACTTGCTAATACCAAGATAATACAAATCAAAGGTTGCAAGAAATATAACACATTTTAAACAACCCCTGAGATCGCACATCCAACACAAAGGAACAAGGAAGAATTATATAGGAGAGGTAGACAGGGCACCTGGTGAAGGTTTCTGTTGATAATCGAAGGCTCCTTGAATTTAATCCTACATGAATACTCTTGATTTGCATCTATACTCATTGTACCATAATGATCACAATAGAGTTTCCCTAAAATGAGGTTGTAAACGGATGTTGTTACCTGATGGTAGAATATTAACTAATCAGCAGCCAGCAGGCATCTTGGATGAGAATGGCGAGTACTGGTCATGTGAAACTTGAAAGCATACCTTACTCCACCGAAAGACTTGTCCATCGTCAAACTCCAAAGTCAATAAACCAACAGGATCAATCTGAATTGAACGACCCAAAAATTTACTTTTTATATTGACGTCACCCCAAAATTTCCAGCTACTGCCCTCACAGTGGCATGCCACAACCATAGGATGATGACAAACCTATTTCAAGGTAAATGACATAAGTAGTTCATTACCAATTGCCAAAACATTTTAACTCCAAGATCATCTGAATATATAGACACACACACAAAGCTAATATTTCAACATGCATATCAGATTATGAGGGCTTTCAAAATTATAAATGTTCGTTTTTTTTAGGGTATGTTATAAATAAGGCAAAATTTTCTGACTCTCGTATAAGATGAGCATACAACACCTTTTCAGAGATAAAGCGGATTCCCTTGTCCGGATAATCAGCTTCATATGTCTCACCCAACAAAGGAGTAAATGGTTTGTAAGTTCTATCCTCTGTGGAAGCATAACTTGAAACAGCAAATGCAGCCACATATAGTATCCTCATAAGGTTGTTGCCCTGTTACATGCACCGTGGATGTCATAAGGAACAATTAACCAACACTGACAATTACTGAAAAGAGTATGAATTCGGCTACCCCTAGTGAATGATGTCATTTACAAAACAACGCCAGAAGGAACTAACCATTTTCCCCCATAAATATGCTTGATCTAGAAGATAAGAGTACTCAAGGTCTTCAAAGCATTTCTGTAATGAGGAGAAGGGCTCATTGAAGTAAACTGGGAGACAAATTTTTGTGAGATCCTTCCCAATATTATCTTTTAAAATTGACCACAGACTGAGACTCTTCTCTTTCTCAACAGGATCAGGCAACTTCTTTCGCCGGTTGACATGAGGACAGTAGGACCCAACAGACCCAATACTTAAATTTACTCTGTATTCATTGTTAGGAGTTCTTTCTTCTCCAGAATCAAGTGGTGATTTATCTAACTCAGATCTATTCTTTTTATCACTGATAGGTGAAAGGGTGTCACTTGAATCAAAGAATGCATCATAGTCGTCATCAGAATCATCATTCCAGTCAAGCTCATCAAAAAAATCACTTACACTCCCCTCTGTAATATATTCAAAAAATAATAATTATGCCTCACCTGGAAAGTTGATCGAGCAAACTTAGTGGAATTTATGCAACATCACATCCCTTCTATCAACTCTTCTACTTTCCAAAGCAGTATTATATATAATGCAGAGTATACTGACAAGATCATGAACAGACTGAGCCATATATCTCTCCAAAATCCAAATCCTTTCAGGCTCAATGCAATAAGAGGATTTAGCATGCGCCAAAAATAATCACACATCTTTATAAGTGAGAAAAGCAAACAAGAGATTCAGAATAGGCATTACAACATATAACTGACAAAAGAGACGATGACAGTATATTTTCCTTTTTACCATGCTTAGTAACACGAATATAACACTGAAAGCAGTAGAAAAAGAACCTAAAAGCTAGGAAACAACAGACAAACCGATAGTACATAACATTGAAAGTCGGTGCGATCATTTCATAAATACCGCAAGTATTGCAAATTGTTTTTTTATATTATCGTGAATTCACCAAAGGGAGCTCTCAATTCAGAAAGAATCATATAATATCTATTGATGGAGGAAAATGAACGATATGAATTATTTCATTCGACAAATAAACATAAATCGGAGTGTATCAACTTTTGACAACAATTTCTTAAAACGGAAGCACAACATTGCATATTTGCATTACCCTTTGGAAGAGAAGTGAATATGGGTTGGAATAAAGGAATCAGACTAACCGCTGTACTTGTCGTAGATAGATCTAATGGAATCTTCGTCCTCCTTGGACTGCCCTCGGCTTTCACGAACAAAGGTATTTTCCAAGTCCACCTTATCTGTCTGTGAAATGTAGTTGAAATAGAAAAAGTTCAACCAAAAATAAAAAATTAAATATAAAATAAAATAAAATCCTTAGCAAGGTTCAAGTAATCAAACAATCTTGGGAGTACGAAGAGACAGGAGAGAAAAGTTGCAGAACCATACATCCCAATCGTTCACGAAACCTCATGGCATGCATTTTAGTCATTTAAAACCCGTACAATTTTGCTATTTTAGCACGAAACAAAATTGTTTTATCAAATTAGTAATTCTGCTTCTTAGCTTCCCATCAATAACAGAACTACTCGGAAGAATTAACAAAAGAAAGACAAGAGAGAAGCATGGTCCCATGTTAACAAAGAAAGACATATGCGATGTCGTTCAGACTCTAGATACGCTTACCTCTAAATTGCGTAACGAATCCACTAGTTGCATCTGCTTGTTCTTGAGAACAACGATCTCCTGATACAGCTCGGAAAGTTGGTCTCTCATTATGTGTTCACTATCCTGAATAACAGCCTCACTGACACCCTCCTCTAGGAGGCGTTGCCTCAATTTCTCAGTGGAAATTACAGAAAACCCTGCCGGAGCCATGATCTCAGCGTTTGACAAACGAGGAAACATATCCTTTGTGGCTAGCAATGCTTCCACCCATGCTTCCTTGTCCTCCCTGGTCTCTGCCCGCAGCTGAAACCTCCTCTTCGTCCCTGTATATATATCAAACCTCCTCTCATCTGATTTACTCTCTTGAATTGAACATACCTGCACAAACGCTCACGCAACATTCAAAATTCGAATCAGTAAACAATGCACACGACAAAACATGTAGTTGAAATATAACTTGGAGAGTCTACATATCAGAAATCAGATGCCAAGCACCGATGTTATATATATATATATATTACATCACAAATAATTAATCATCAAATTGAACAGAAGAATTGGGCGGAATTAAGAAACACCATGAGATGGATTTCTTCGATGGGCTTGCTGTGGCGAGACGATCGGCCGCGATGCTTATATGTGCCACTTAAACTGTCTAAACCAATATACAGGGACCCTGTTTCGACTTCACGGCTGAGCAGGACCATACGGGGACCGTTGATTTTGTAATAAGAAAGAACGCCATCGAGGAGAACGAACCAACGACGTTGCCAGCCTCGACCGTAATTGACCCACTTGTATAAGATACCGGATATTCCGTTTCCGACAATGTCATTGATCATCACCTCTCGCTGACCTTCCGGCAATTGAAGCTGCCGATAGATTTTCGACGAAACGGAACGCTGCGGAAAACTGGAGGGAAGCTCATCGTAGGAGAGGGATTTGGACCTTTGGTGAAAGAAAGAGCGTCGACGGGAGTGGCTTTTGGCCGACGAGGGCGTTGAGGGAAGCATGTGATTCATTTCCGAACACGGCGACACGGAAACGGACGATGAGGTCCGAGCCATTTTGGAATGGCCCTTGGGGGAGGAAGCGAAATTGATGCAATAGGAACAAAGCGAAACAATAATGCTGATCCAGGAATGATCAGACCATTGTCAGTTTGTCACGAAGATGTCGGCTCTCAAAAGACAAGTGTTATTGGAGGCAAATTCAAGCGAGGGGGCTCACCGCGAAGATCGTTTGATTTATTTTTAATTTCCTCTTTTACATTTTTAAATATAGGATTAGTATAATAGCAGTATATTCTACTGAAAGTCAATATATTGTTGGAATAAATTAGTATATGTCAACGCAGGTGAAAAAAAATTACTAGCCAAAGTTAAATAGAATTCTCATTCTATGCTTTTTTTTTTTTGAAAATTTCATTTAAATATCATCTGAATTTACAAAACCCCTAGAGGACTTCCGAATTTGTAAAAAGACTCAAAGGTGATATGGACCTTTCAGGGTTATGCAAATTCGTAGGAAAAGACCATAATACCCTTTAATTACTTACTTCTGCAGTTCACGAGGGCAACACATCGTCACCTTTTTTTACCCATCCCCAACATCATCCCAACTTGTCTCTGTTCCTCATTTTCTCCCTCTTCTTCCAAATTTCGCCATGCATAACCTCAACGCAAGATCAGCTCTTTCCCTCGCTCTCTTGCTCCTTCTCTCTTTAGTCTTCGTGCTTCACTCTTTTCAGTTCCCCAATGCTAGTCTCTCAAAAACACACCTCCATTTACAAACACACCTGCAAGTAGCCCAATCCACATGCCAAGGAACGCTCTACCCAAAACTCTGCGTTTCAACACTTTATTCCCTTCCCAATCTTCCATCCAAATCTGTCCCACAAATCATCTCCTCTGTGATTACTCACGCGGTATCGGAGGTGAAATCCTCGTCCCATAACTACAATGGCCTCCGAGACAACCTCCGGAACCTCGACCCACTCGAACAGAGAGCCCTTGATGATTGTCTCAGACTATTTGATGACACTATCTACGAGCTCGACGCCACTGTGGCTGATCTTTCCGTCGTCGACAACCTAATAGAAAGCATATGACTGCACTTTAAAAATTTAAAACCCAGTTTTCAAGATTTGTCATAAAGGGAGGGAGGGAGCATTTAACTCTATCATACCAGAGCTCTATCATAAATTCATTGCAAACTTTACAAAGAAAGGGATGTTAATAAATAGGGAACAGTGAGCGAAGCTTGCCTCTTCTTTGTGCTTGAACGGCGGTGTCCACGGCGGAGCTTCGGCTTCAACGGTGGTGGGTGGGTGCTCTCCGGCGGCACGTCCAGACGACGCACGTGGACTCCAGCAGTGGGGTCGATTTTCTGTCTTCCTGTTCCTGCAATGGGAAATATCAGATTTTGCAAAACCTGTTGGGGACTTATTAAGGCAAGGGCAGTCTTGTCTTTTCCCACGAATTTGCATAACCCTGAAAGGTCCATATCACCTTTGAGTCTTTTTATAAATTCGGAGGTCTTCTGGGGGTTTTTCAAATTCAGGTGGTATTTAAATGGAATTTTCCCTTTTTTTATGAGCTTCTAAGGCAAGGGCTCTTGACTGAGAATCCGCGCCCAAACATCATCATAAATAACATTAAAACCGGCCAGCAACTCGTAGACTCTTTCCTCTTCTTTCTCCTTGCGGTCTTCTTTAGCATCAATTCCGCAATGATGAGTTTTATTTGTTAGGGCATCAAACTCTTGCCATAGAGCTGATTTTTCCAGATAATAATCATTAAGTGACATCTGGTCCTGTTTCAGCAGCCACAATTTCTTCTTAATATCAAATATACAGGAGTAATTTCCTACCGTACTATATGTCTCACGGAGAGCCTCCCAAATCTCACGAGCTGATGAAAGATACATGAAACTCTTCTTGATTGAGGAGGACATAGCATTAATCAACCAAGAGGAAACCAAAGCATTTTCTGACTTCCATTTTCGAAAGGCTTGGGTTTCTGTTTTGGAAGGCATTTCAGCTTCCCCATTAACATATTCAAGTTTGTTCCTTCCATCTAGAGCAAGAATCATCGATTGTGACCATTCTCGATAATTGTCACTAGTGAGCTTCTCAGAAACAATCATAACAGTAGAGACATCACTAGACCCAGATCGTGGCACGGAGGACGAGGCATCAGAAACTGAAGACATGTTTACCAGGTAATAATAAGATGCTTCAAATTACAACGAAAAAAAAATATTCAGCAGCAAAGGTCCAGGAGGAAAGGTAGCCCAAATAATACCAAAAGGGCCCAATGGGTAAATAAAACTCAGCCACAAGAAACCACAAGAAGCACTGTGACAATCCAAAAAAAAAAAAAAGAGATCGATCCGAGAAGAGAGAACTGATGAACAGATTCTTGGACTCGGACAGATGAGCGACGCACGGCAGTTCACAATTAAGACGCCTGGCCGAGACGGAGGTGAACGAGTTGGTCCTAAGAGAAATTCTTCAGATGATGCTGGTGACTATAGAGACTAACGCGACCCTGGTAGTTCGACGATGACGATGACGACAATGTAATGGACGGCCGGAGAAGGCAGAGAACAATCTTGAAGAACCAGTCGGACGGAACGAGCTCTGAGAGGACGACGTTGGACGAGACGGCGTTCGACGAGCTCTGAGATGGGACTGTCGTGTCTCACCGTGAAGCCGGAGATGGCAGAAGTGGATTAGTCGAACGAGACTGGGACAATGGCAGAGACGATCAAGCGTGACTGTGAGGAGTCACGGACGTGTGACGGAGTTCTCGTCGGAGATTGATCACGTTGCAGTGGGCAACGTTCTCGATCAGGTATTTGGCATTGCAGTGGGTAACGTTAATCAATTAATCTCTTCTTCTTCTTAGTGCTCTGATACCATGAAGAAATACAGAGAGAATAATTGATGATCTTATTCAGATGAGCGAACGATTCCATTTATAGACAAGAGAATCATATTTGAAATTTGAAAAATAAACTAATATCCTAACAATACGCCTAACAACCCTAACAATAAGCTCCTATAATCTCTAGGTTTAGTTAGTTCCTATAATTATGGAATTAACAACAGATTCTACACTCCCCCTCAAGTTGGACGGTAGATGTTAATCAAGTTCAACTTGCCAATTAGATACTCAAATCTGTCCATGGGCAATCCCTTTGGTGAGGATGTCTGCATTCTGTTCTTTAGAAGGTATATACCTTAGATCAATGATACCTTCATCAACTTTTTCCCTTATAAAATGTCTGTCTATCTCAACATGCTTGGTTCTGTCATGTTGAACCGGGTTATGAGCAATATTAATCGCAGCCATATTATCGCAATAGACCTTGATTGGTAGATTTATGCACTTCCTCAAGTCTTCTAGGACACACTTTATCCATATGCCTTCACAAATTCCCAGTGCTACAGCCCTGTATTCCGCTTCGGCACTACTTCTTGCAACTACACTTTGCTTTTTTACTTCTCCATGTGACCAAGTTACCCCACACATATGTACAATAACCCAGATGTCGATTTCCTGTCATCTTGATCGCCTGCCCAATCAGCATCTGTAAACAACTCTACATTCCGTTTGTCTGTCTTCTTAAATAGCAAACCACGTCCCGGAGATCCCTTTAAATAACGAAGGATCCTGTAGACTTCATTTAAATGTTTCTGTTTAGGAGCATGCGAATGCTGGCTAACAACACTTACTGCAAATGCAATGTCTGGTCTGGTATGCGACAGATATATTAGTTTGCCTACCATTCGTTGATAGTTCCCTATATCCACCGCTTTTCCGAGATCGATTTCTTCATCTACTTTATTAACCTGTATAGGCGTGTCACTAGGTCTACAACCTGTCATCCCTGTTTCCTTTAGGAGGTCTAGTACATACTTCCATTGGGAGATATAGATTCCTTTCTTGGATCGAACTACTTCCATCCCAAGAAAATACTTCATTTCTCCAAGATCCTTGATTTGGAATTCTCGTGCTAGGGCTGCCTTAATTTGATTAATTTCTACCTCATCATCTCCAGTAAGGATTATATCATCAACATAAACAGCTAAAACGACCATCTTACCTTTGTGATGTTTGACAAACAAGGTGTGGTCGCTCTGCCCTTGAGTATACCCGTGTCGCTTCAGAACTCGAGTGAACCTGTCAAACCAGGCACGTGGAGATTGTTTCAACCCATATAATGACCTCTTTAGTTTGCAGACTTGGTTAGCCTTTTTTCCTGGAAACCCTGGTGGTAGCTACATGTATACTTCTTCCTTGAGGTCTCCATTGAGGAAGTCATTCTTTACATCGAGTTGGTGCAGATCCCAATCTAAGTTTACTGCAATAGATAAGAGAATTCTGATGGTATTCAATTTGGCTACCGGAGCAAACGTTTCTGTGCAATCTTCGCCATATATTTGAGTGAAACCTTTTGCAACCAGTCTAGCTTTGTATTTCTCAAGTGTTCCATCTACTCTATACTTTGGGGTGAATACCCATTTGCATCCAACAGGCTTCTTCCCTGGAGGTAGATCTATTGTATCCCATGTCTCATTTCTTTTGAGGGCCTCCATCTCTTCCAGGACAGCTTGCCTCCACTCGGGTGTAGCCATGGCCTCATCAATAGTGTTTGGTACCCTTATGCTATCAAGGTGAGAAACAAATGCCCTATATTTAGATGAAAGGGCCTTATAAGAGACAAACTGCTCAATAGGATGTCGAGTGCATGGTCTAGGATTTCTGGGAGTTTTCCGTACTGCGATGGGAAGTTTAAGGTCATAATTCTTTGTTACCACTGTTCCTCCTGGACCTGCCTCTAGTTTTGACTCCTGGTGAGTGCTAATAGATTGTGACTAATTACCCTTTTTATTTCTTCGTATGTAGGTCTTGCCCCACTTGTTTGTGTCTCCCCCTGGACATGGCACATTATCAGGATTATCAGAAATATTTAGAAATATTTTTATTGTAACACTAGTATCCTAGAAATTAATTAATTTGAGATACTGACTGTAAAAAATATTTTAAAATACAGCATATAATTTAATCTAAATCAATAAAATATATAAAGTAAATAAATAAAAAACACTATCAATATTTTTTTATGTGCTTCTTAGGAGAACAAGAACCTAAGAAGCACATAAAGAAAAGTATGGAACGAGCATTCAATTAAATGACTTAAAAAGTTAAGCTTGTTACTTGGCAAACAAAATTTTGTAAATAGTTAATGAAATGTTGTAAATGCCTACACAAAAGTTGGAAATGGCATCTTTACTTAATTAGTGAAAGTTGGTAATCGTTAACAAAATATTGTGAATATCTATTTGGGAGTTGCAAATGACTTAAAATATTGACTTTGTTATTTGATAATAGCCAGTGGGAATACAATATAAAAGTTGAGAATAGCATGAAAGAGTGACATTTTTATTTGGTAAGTAAAAGTTGGTAATAACTTATGAAATGTTGTAAATACTATGCAAAGGTTGGGAATGACTTGAAAGAGTGACTTTGTTATTTGGTAAATGATAATTGGTAACAGCCAATGAAATGTTGAACAAGGTTGAATGGAAAAACATAATATTTTAAATGAGGTAAATGAAATCACGGAAGACATTCTAATTATATGGATTTAAAATCAAATCATATAAGGCAGTTTAATTATTTAGAGGTTAAATAATATCAAATAATGGTTTTGGCTTTTGGACACTTAAGCTGCAGGATTAATCATCTAATAATAAATTAAATCTTAATGTGTCAATAATTATTAAATAACACTTAAAACACTAATTAATTACTCCTAGATTTTTTAAGATAAAATATTAGTAAAATAAAACATTTTAAATAATGAAAATTTTATACATATCTAAATATGTTCATTTAAGAAAAATCCCCCACCAGCTTCATTTTTAAGTGGTTTAACAGGTAAGTTAAATCCAACCTTAACCCAAGGAATAAAATGACCCCCAAGCCCACAAAGTGTTGGGTTATTTTCATAAATAAATATAAGCTGAAGGGTATGATCGCAATATTAAAAACAATTCATACGCAGCGTTAAATATATAATTTTTGTTTCCCACAAGGAGGGACGGGCGAGGCAGAAAGAGAGTCTAGTGAGAGAAAACGTGAGAAGCCGCTTCGTTTAGAACTCAGAATATACAAACGAAGACCCCTCTCTCTCTCGCTTCAACGATATACATTCTTGATTCTCACATTCCACGGAATTTCACTGTAAGATCCTCTCTTCTCCCTCTTCCACACTCGCTCTATCTTCTCTCTCCACCTTTTCACTTCACTGCCTTTTGTTTTTGTTCAACTGCTCACAAACTGGTTCTGGCGGGAATGAAAGTTTTGCGCGTAGTCGGCGATTTAAGATTTTTCCAGTTTTCGCTTCTTCCTGTTTGTCGATGAGGGTCGCCATTATTTCTCGTCATTTTTATTCTACTCATTATCAGTGCCTCGAGTATGTTCCGGGTTTGCGTATATTGGCACCTAACTGTATTTGGTCTGAGATCGCAAAAAAAAAATGCATATTCTAGGGTTTCCTGTCTATAACGTCGTAACGGGGCTCCTTTTTTTTTAAAAAAATGTTTTGATGGGATTCTCAATGTTAGGCGTTTTTATATCCGAACTTCATCGTTGTGTCTTGTACTGTCAATTTTGCAAAACTTTTAATTCTTTTTGTAGCTTATAATTTATGGAGTTGAAACCGAACAAGCAAGAACTTTTATCTCACTTTGTCTTATCTAAGTTAGCTACATTGGTCATGGATTGAAATGTCGCAATGACGGCTTATGTTACGTTTGCAATTCTTATTGGGTGATTTGACTAGAAGTAACTTATCAGTTTCCTCTTCTGGGACACGTTAGGGTTTCTTGCATTAGAGACGCTTATCTTTAATTAATGAACATGCTTACCAGAGTGAAAGTGTTTTCTATTTTGTTTCAACACTTAAATTGAACTTATTTTTTGTTTACCAATCGTTAAGCTCCTCTTGTTGACTATCTTGGAGAAAACTATAACAATGTTGTTATTTTAGGTCTCATACTTAACGGTTATCATATTAATACACAGCCAATTAATCCATCTCTTGTACAGACTTAGTTTTCAAGTCCAACTAGATGTTGGCCTGTTGGTCTAACGCTTTGTGTCGAGTTTGGGATGAGCTGCAACGCACGACTTAAGAATAGTGCAGTTTCCTATAGATCATATACTGATATTGATGATTTAAGTGGTTCTTGCATTCAATTGTTTCATGCTTGTGTGGGGACTATAAGATTTATATTACCAAGATTTTTATGCCAATTTCTTTATGCAGGGTTATTGTCTCTGTTTGACAGACAGCATACTACTAGATGCCTCTTTTAAAAAGGAAGCCTTTTGTCCTGGCTGAGCCACCTAAGGATTTGGAGCCAAATGTGCTTGTCCATCAAGTTCGATTTACGAAAGAAATATTCCGAAATTATCAGTATCCTTTTTATTTTACTGATAGTGATGTTTTATATTGGGATTCTTTTTCACCTTTGTAATTTACATTGATGTAATAAACAAAGTGAGGTCAATTACGTTTTTATTTATCTGTGTAGAAGTGATTTAAACTAATTGTTGCAAAATTATTGATAAAGTACTTTATCAGCATTGCATACTTGCCCCCCTCAATAAGATGATAACTGTTGGCCAGCCTTAATGTGATAGTGATTATTTGAACCGTATAAATTTGTACCGCCAAAGAGTTTGGACATGTAAAGTCACCGGGAAATCTAACTTGACTTATGAAGAGGCTATGGTGTCAGAAAAGCGTGCCACTGAAAAAGTCCAACAAATTCCCAAAGAATTAATGGCTCCTGCTCTAAGGATTATCCAATTCAGTAAGAACTACTCTTATCTGAGACAAACGAATATATGTGTTATGATGATAGATCTGTTTATGATTCTTCTATTATGGCATATTGCATACATGATATCCTTTTACTACGTATAGTTATATTGCTGTGTGCATTTAACGAGTCTAAAATTTTCTGGGTATATGATGTTTACCAATCTGCTTGTGAATATATTGTAAGCGTCTATAAAGATGGAGTGCTTTCATAAAATATTCTGATGCTATCTACTTAAACAGCTGTGAATGAAAGTATTGTGTTGTTTCGATCTGTTAATTTCAGAAGAGGAATTGGAGTATTTTTGGTTTTCTATGCTGCACAGAAGTAGTTAGTTCCCAAGATGTCTAGTTGGTTGTCATCATAGGCATTTTTATCAAGCCTTTCATCTCATTCCACAGAATTGTCTCATGACTCATCAAGTTGGAAGTTACTGGTTCAGAGCATGTATTACCTCCAGTTAATTGTATGTAAATCATGATATCCTGAGCCTTATGATGCCCTTACACTTCTGGTTTTGCTTCAAGATGGTTCTGGGTTAGGCAGTAGTTATTGCATGGGTATCATCAACAAAACTAACCATATAACTGTTGGATAAGATTAGTTGTCTCTATTAGTCGTTGTAACCTATATAAAATAAATGTATGTGTCTAGACTTTTAAAACGGTTGTTCCAGTTTTAATGTATCATTTCTACAGGTTGCTTAAATTGCAAGACACTTTGTGAACTCTCTAACCTTTGGGCTTATATTGCTGTAGAACAAATAATGAGTTTGCTTAAGTGTTATAGATGAAAACATTCCTTTTTCCCTATAGAAAACCTTTCCCTTGTGTTGGTACATGGTTTTTGGTTCTATTATTTGATATTTGATTTTTTTTTTTTTGAAAGAAGCTGAAAAGACTATTATCTCAAAACCTTCCTTTCTATACAATGTTTTATCTGTGCTATGATGAGAGTATTAATTTTCACATATCCAACAGGGAACATATTTTAAGTTAGAACTTCTAAACGAGTGTTTTCCAATCAAATGAGAAATAATGGAAAAGAACTTGAAAATGGGTCTGAAAACACAACTGCAGAAAGTTAACTGAAAAGCTAGTAAACAGTTTTGAATTTTTAATTTGAAAAATTTAAAATAAAGCTGGCTTTGAAACTTGTTCTTATAGTTATCTCAGCAAACAAATTTTCTATTCTCTGACAACGAATGATCCACTTAATGGATTTATTTTCTCCCATGAATTATTGTTAAGACTTGTTTGAAAACTGCCAATTAAAGACCATTGAAAGTAACAAACAGGTCCTGTGTGTTTGATTCAAGCCTGCTTGGATTATAAAATTTGTTGCGTTTTTATCGAAATGTATATATTTTGTGCAAAACTAATGTGTCCTGTGGGTTTGATCCAAGTGTGCTGGATTATGCAACTTGTTGGACTTTCATCAAATTGCTTGTATTGTGTGTATGTATTGTTTTGGCAGGCATGCTTCCTTTGAGGGATCTCGCCGATGCAATAGGTGAAAAGTTGCAGGAACAGGTGTATGTGGGTGCTGAGCTTCATGGAAAAAAGGATGATGGAGAACATCCCTGCAAAATATTGAAAGTCGTGCAGGAAGGGGTTGATGAATTCCGTTATGAGATAGCTTGGCTCGACAAAAACAGGAAAACAATTGAAAAAGCAGAACTCAGTGCCAAGGATTTAGTGCAGAAGAAGTTTCCTTTTAGCAGGAATATCTTGAAATCTTTTATCCGGGAATCTACATATCGTAATGCTCCTTGGGTGATACACGATGAGTTGGCACGAAATTATGGAATCTCAACTGATATCCCAGAGGAATTAAAGGGAAGAGCTTTCTTCAACAACGGACTTTTAATTTGCAACAAGAAAAGGAAAAATGAGGTAAACAGAAAGAGAGGGGTAGTAGTTTCAGCCTCATTCATTCTCTGACCCATGCATAAAGAAACAATTTAATTGATAAAGGAGAAAGAAATAAACCATAACGACCTGAAGTATAGTTTCTTGGTTGGTTTGTTAGTGACCTTTTTGTATCAAATTTATCATGTTCAGGATGTAGATGGCGAAGCTGAGAATTGCAAAAAGAGGAAGTCAGATCACGCAAAAAATGGTGGCTCCTCTTCAGTGAAAGGTAGAATTTAAAGGTTGAAGTCATTTTGTCTGCTTTTAGAATTGGTTACCACCTCCCCTCTCTTAATTTATAACTATTTAGATTGAACTTATTTTGTAGCAGAATTTGAGTTCACTTTGATTTGAGCATTTCCATTTCATCCACCCCTTCCCCTTTTGCTTTCTATGTTGTTGGGCTTGGGTTGTAGAATGTACCATGGGAGTAGCCTATTGTATTTTCTTTTAACTGGGAAGCTTTCTCTCTTCCAGCCTGGAAATAATGAATGTTTGATAAATTTGTATTTCAAATCATATTATTGCTATATACTGAAAGTACAGATTTTTTAGAATTGTCCAGTCAGTCTTCTCTTCATGACTTTAATGTATTAAAATTATCTTAACCTTATTGGTATAACAATTTTGCAGAAAATGGCCAATGTAAGGAGGAACCTATCAAATATCCTATTGATGATTTATTGGTGCAGCCTAGTCCAAGGGATCCCGGTTTTGCTGATCGTCCTTCTCCATCGAGGGACTTCAATGTTCCAGTTCTTTGTGTAGGGGATCTCTTAATGGTTTGGGATTTTTGTACTTCTTTTGGTAGGCTGTTGCACTTGTCACCCTACTCTTTGGAAGATTTTGAAAACTCTCTCTGCCACAAGGAAAGCAATGTGGTTCTTCTTGTGGAATCTCATGCAGCACTCTTGCGGGTGCTCATGAAAGACGATGGTGAGTATGCTTCAGCTGTACAGAAGAGAAAACGGAAGTTTAAGGTCAGCATCTCCCTTGTGTATATCTTTCTACTAGCAGTTATCAGTATGTATTTTTTATGTTCCATTCACATGTTTCAAATGAAAGTTCCCTTGCAACTTGTATTCTATGCAACTTATTTCTTTCATATATTCATGATAACAGTATCTAATCCCATTTCATTTTCAGATTACAATGATTAATTGGCAAGAATATTTATGCGATTTTCTAGAAATGATCAATGTTCCTGGATTACGGCACTTTGAAGCTACCATAAAAAGGGGACATTATGGCCTCATTGATATCAATGCTAAGCTAGAAATCTTGTGCGAATTGGTCAATCGAGTTCTTGAAACCTCCATTCTTAGGGAAAAGTTGGATGAGGTTATTGAACAGCGGCTGGCACTTGGTGCTACTAGAAGAGGAGAGGCGCTAGAAGATGGTAGAAAAAGAAGAGAAGAGAAGGAACGGTTGAAAACTGAGATTGAAAGCAATGAGAGTATGGATGGGCACTGTAAAACTAATGGAGCAACTGTGTCAACAAAAAATAATCACAGTAGACAGAACGGAGACATAGGAAAGAAAAGAAATGGAGAAAAGGAATCATCTAGGAATGGGGATGCTTTGGGTGGAAGGTTAGTGTTTATATTGTGAATTGTAGTTGCGTGCTTTTCTTTTCAGTAGTTATTAGGACAACCAACATAATTTTTGTTCTAAATTTATGAGCAGTATGGATAAGCATTCAAATGGTGCGTCCAAAAAGTCCTCTAAGAAACTGAGTTTAGAACTGAAAGAACCAGCGGAAAATGGAAATGAATCATCCAGAAAGGAATCGCAGAAGCAATTAAACGTGGAGAAGGATCCATCAGATAAGAATAGTATAGAACAGAGGGTGCAGCCTGTATCCATGGTTATTTATTTATTTATCTTGTTTCCCCATTGGACTTCTAATGATCCTGTTTGTTGCAGAGAGAATATTTTGAGCGAGAGATGGAAAAACGATTTGTTCGTACGAGTCCCCTAGGTAAAGACAGGCATTATAACAGGTATTGGTGGTTTCGTCGTGATGGGAGGATATTTGTAGAAAGTTCTGATTCCAAGGAGTGGGGCTACTACAGCAGCAAGGAAGAGGTATTAAGTTCAAATGGCTAGCTATATTTGCTTTTCCTTTATGCATGAGACTTTTAACTTTTCATTGGTATGCTTGAACAGCTTGACCCATTGATGAAGACACTAAATCGCAAGGGTGTGCGGGAAAGAGCATTGCAAAATCAACTGGAAAAATATTATAGTAGAATATGGTGAGTTAGATTTGTTTTCTTCTTGAAGATTTTAATGGAGTGCCGGTAGAACAATTCTCAGTCCCTGGTTCCATTCCCCATAGCGGAATATGATGACCTGAACCTAAGTAGAAGCCTTCAATTTAGACTTTTCTCCCAATTGTACACGTTTTATAAAGCCTTCAATTGAAGATTTTAACAAAGGAACACCCTTGTTTTTGTTTAGTTAAAGCTTACTCTACTATTGAGAGGTTCTGATCTTCTAGTGATGACATGTAAACTTCCTATCTTCCGTTGGATATACTTTTCAATGCTATCAATATATTTTTGTATACCTTAGTCTTTCTTATCAGTTGATGTTATTTATATTCCATGCCTATAGTACGGAACTTCAGAAGAGATCCAAGGAACAGACACAGAAGATTGCCCTAGATGAGTCTGTGCTCCGAAGGTCTACTCGTGTCCGTGCACCACCTAGAGAAAATCCTGCCAATGCTTTCCTCAAATATGTCAACAAGTGGAAGGAAGAGTAGGTGTTGCTAGGAGGCCCTACATCTGTTAGGTTTAGCTTTACAGATTGATGAAAGCTGGAACGGTCTACGCCGAGCATCCTTTTATTTGTTACTCTTGTGATTATGATTACATACGGAGAGTAGTAGCAAATGGTTCAGTTGGTCCAAGGCCTGAAGAGGAATAGGAGGATTAAGCAGTAGTTTAGTCTTATGCTCGGATGATGGACAAGCATGTATTTTATGCTTGATCCTCAAATTTTGTATATGAATTACGCCATTTTTAAATAATAACTGTAGGTACAAAAGGAATTCATGTTTTTACCCTGCTTTAATTGTTACTATTTTTTGTTCTGCATGGTCACTGCATTTGTATGTTGGAGGGGAAAATTTACATGGAACTGTCCATGTGTGAATTTATAGTTTTATTGTCGTGGGATTTACAGTCTTGTAAGATTCAATTTCCCCAATATTTGTTGTCTTAATGCCTTATGATTCATCTAAAATTCGATAGAAACTACACATATTGAGGGTCAAGTGAAAGGTACGTGATTATGGTCAAAATTTCTTTTTGCCAAGTGAGGGTATGCTCTGTCCAATTTTTTGTTTGAGCTAAATTCTGTCAGATGTAAACAACCCAATGGGTGCGTTTTTTAAATGGTGTTGTTTAATACGGACTGTAGAATTCACGGATATATAAATTTAAGAAATAAATCTTGTTAGTAATTTTGTAAACAACTCTAATAAATTATACTAGCTCGCATTCTGAATATAAGACTTAGTTGACTAATTTGGATAGATTTAAAAAATTAGTGATGTCAGTTATTTCATACAACTATATGTTGATTTTCTTGAAAAATCTTTCATCATGATAATCATTGGATATAAACCTATTGATGTGTACATATGATAATATTTTAGGGAAAAAAATTATAAATTTAGAAAACAAGAGTGGATCGAGGTCTTTTTGATTAAAGAGGCTCTTCCTTTTTAATTTTTTCACATCATCTGGTTGGGCGACCAGTGGCCTCCTGTTGTTTGGTTAATTTGGAACGCTCATCATGTTACTGAGTTGCATGTTTCATCCTCCTATATCCTTTAATTTATGACACTCTTTCGTTAAACAGAAAATGCAGGGCCCCTCGTCGATGTAAAGTGCACAGTGCATCTCATTCAAATATCTTTAATCGGAAGGATTTAACCTTGAGAAATCTAAATGCACCTATCTCAACTAAATGAACCAGGAGTGACATGCAAATGTTTATTTTATTTTAGTACTTTGAACTCATCATGACCACTAGGAACTGTGTTATCATCAGTGTAGCAGAATCAAAACAAAAAATCCTAGACGAAAGTGACCAAGAGAAACTAAAAGCATAGGGCAGAAGAGAAAATAAACCCCACAAACACAACCATTACTGAGCTCTTGTTACTAAGGAAGATGCAAAGATAAACCATAACTGAGAAGATCATTTTATCTCGATGACAGCTCGTCCCACAATTTTTCTCTGGTCGAGATCTACAAATGCTTTGTCTGCCTCCTCAAATTTGTATCTTCTGGAAACAATGTTGGAGAGATTGAAGATGCCTGTTTTTGCTAGTTTGACGAACGCAGAAAGATCTTGCCTTTTTATGTCTGCATTCAATCTAATAAGTCTTACCTGTTCAGAAAAACGTTGTAATGGTTAATAGCCATAAAAAATAAAAATAACAGAGAATTTTCAGCTGACACTTGATAGTAAGTTACTAACTATTGTACTAGTTAGAAAGTTATATTGTGAACAAAGAATATGCACCTTTTTGCGAAGAACGCGATTTAAATCCCTTTTTCAAGCCACAACATCTTGTTCTGGTCCAGTCGTCACAATTTTTCCTCCAACCTTCACAATTTGAATGCACTGGGAAAATGTTTGTGGTGTTCCTAAGGCTTCCACAGCAACCTTAACACCTTTTCCACCAGTTATTTCCAGTTGAAATCAGTGTAGAGCCAAATAAATTATCGTGGCGAATAGAGGAATGAAAGTGCATGGTCAAAGTTATCTTAAAGCAAAATGCTCCTTAGACTTCTCTCTTATCAAAATACACAGAACTGCAAATTTTTCTTAAGCAGAGGAAAATGTACTTACAATTATCTTTTGAATTGGATCTTCACGTGCTGCATTCACGGTATGGGTGGCACCAAATATTGTTGCTTTCTCTAACTTATCATCTTGAATATCAACAGCAATGATTGTAGAGGCACCAAGTGCTCTAGCAATCTGCACACAGTGAATGTAGCACGTGATGTTGGTGCTATGATATCCTCAGGATGCAGCAATGTGTTGTGCTTACTGCATACGGTGCTATGGCCCATGCAGCTGAGGATCGTCCTTGGGATTCGGTTGATGTTATTGGAACGGGTGGTGTTGGTTCCAGGTAAATTATTTACTTTACCCATCAGGATACAGAATATCATGCTGGATTTTCTCTTAAATTTATACCGAATTTGACCTCGCAAGGCTCCGCTCGATCAAAATTCAGTATACGTTTCACTCTCATTTTGCGTCTCCTCTTTATCTCTTGATTCTCCTATTTGAACTTCAATCTTGCAGCTACTGCTACTTTTTTTGAGTTCTCTATTACATAGTTTGACATTTAATCTTGTCATTTTCCAATTATTGCTGTTTTCATTTTTAGCTCTGTGTTCTCTGGCAAATGAGTAAATAGGAGCTAACTTCTCTTTCTTTGTTTTCTTGATTAAGGATGGCAGTGACTATGCACGCAAAAATAAACCGAAAAGGGCGAAACAAGCTTAATATTATTAAGATCGGGTAAGAATGAGTCATCTGAGCTTCCCTTTTGTTGTATTGGCGCATTTTTATCGAACCGATTCCCATATATTATTTCCTCTTTTTTTATACAGCAAAGATTTTGAATCGAGCGAGTGGTGGTAGAATCCCATCGTCTATGCGTGGAGCTGTATTCCGGGGAAAAGGCAAGCCTCTCTTTATCGAGGAATTCCACATTCCTCGCCCCGAGGCTGGAGAAATTCTCATTAGAACCAAGGGTTTGTAATCCTTAATCTCTCTTGTTAGAATATAATTAGAATTGTCATTAGCATTTACTAATTGTACAAATCTTGGAGAATATCTCAATAGGACACATGTACCTTTTCTATAGGTTCTGTTATATTTCCTCAACTATAAGATTCTGTCTGCTATGTATCTTTCAGTATATAAATGGACCTAATTTATTAGAATCAAGCTTTTTGGCTGTGAAGAGTGAACTGAACTAGTTAATGATCGAATGATTTGTTTGTAGAGTATGCCACTTCGATCTCCGCCTGATGAAGGGTGAAATTCCTTTTTCAAATCCTTGTGTGCTGGGACATGAGATATCCGGCGAAGTTGTTCAACATGGACCGCACACAAAGTATAAAATAGCACAAAGGTAGTATACGAAATGTAATTTCTTTTTACTACCTGTTAATGTTCTAGTCAGTTGACTTTAAGCATACTTTCTTATGTCAATGTAGATGGAAAGTGAAAAAAGTCGTAATAATTAAGCTTTCTTGTGTCGCAGGCTTCTAGTTGGATCCCGAGTCGTTGGTTCCTACATTATTACTCATGGGACCTGTTGTTACAATTCAAACGTAAAATCACATATTTGCATGAAGTATTTTAACTGATTTATTGCTCACCCTCAATCTTGTCACAATTATCCAAACAGGGGCATTCTGATTTATATCGAAAAATCTTTGCTGATAGATGGGCAACAAGAATCCTCTCTGGTGATAAAACTCGGCTCTTTCTCCACGGCAGTGGTAAGTATGGTTGCATGTTCTTTAAGGCTAATAATGGCCCTTTGTTCCTTCCCTGCTCCCTCCCTCTCTCTGGTGTTTTAGTTGTAGTTCATACTAGTACAATATAAATGCTATCATATATGCTATCCTTTTTTAAACTTACTGTATCCTTCATTATCGAATGCTGAAAATAATTAAAAATTTATAGGAGAGTCAGTCCCCATGTATTGTATGGGGGGACTTGCTGAATAGTGTGTTGTGCCAGCAACTGCGTTGGCAGTGTTACCAGACTCATTGCCATATACAGAGTCTGCAATACTGGGATGTGCTGTGCTTACTGCATATGGTGCTATGGCCCATGCAGCTGAGGTTCGTCGTTGGGATTCGGTTACTGTTATTGGAACGGGTGGTGTTGGTTCCAGGCAAATGATTTACTTTACCCCTGAGGATACAGAATATCATGAGAAAATCCTTAAGAGAAAATCCAGCATGATATTCTGTATCCTGAGTACTAAAGTAAATCATTTACCTAGAACCAATAGCACCCGTTCCAATAACAGCAACCAAATCCCAACGACGAACCTCAGCTGCATGGGCCATAACACCATATGCAGTAAGCACAGCACATCCCAGTATTGTAGACTCTGTATATGGCAATGAGTCTGGTAACACTGCCAACGCAGTTGCTGGCACCACACAGTATTCAGCAAGTCCCCCCATACAATACATGGAGACTGACTCTCCTATAAATTTTTAATTATTTTCAGCATTTGATAATGAAGGATACAGTAAATTTAAAAATGGATAGCATATATGATAGCATATATATTGTACTAGTATGAACTGAAACTAAAACACCAGAGGGAGGGAGGGAGTAGGGAAGGAACAAAGGGCCATTATTAGCTTTAAAGAACATGCAACCATACTTACCATTGCCGTGGAGAAAGAGCCGAGTTTTATCACCAGACAGGATTTTTGTTGCCCATCTATTAGCAAAGATTTTTCGATATAAATCAGAATGCCCCTGTTTGGATAATTGTGACAAGATTGAGGGTGAGCAATAAATCAGTTAAAATACTTCATGCAAATATGTGATTTTATGTTTGAATTGTAACAACAGGTCCCATGAGTAATAATGTAGGAACCAACGACTCGGGATCCAACTGGAAGCCTGCGACACAAGAAAGCTTAATTATTACAACTTTTTTCACTTTCCATCTACATTGACATAAGAAAGTATGCTTAAAGTCAACTGACTAGAATATTAACGAGTAGTAAAAAGAAATTACATTTCGTGTACTACCTTTGTGCTATTTTATACTTTGCGTGCGGTCCATGTTGAGCAACTTCGCCGGATATCTCATGTCCCAGCACACAAGGATTCGAAAAAGGAATTTCACCCTTCATCAGGCGGAGATCGAAGTGGCATACTCTACAAGCTACAAACAAAACAAATCATTCGATCATTAACTAGTTCAATTCACTCTTTAAAGCCAAAAAGCTTCATTCTAATATATTAGGTCCATTTATATACTGAAAGATACATAGCAGACAGAATCTTACAGTTGAGGAAATATAACAGAACCTATAGAAAAGGTACACGTGTCCTACTGAGATATTCTCCAAGATTTGTAAAACTAGTAAATGCTAATGACAATTCTAATTATATTCTAACAAGAGAGATTAGGGATTACAAACCCTTGGTTCTAATGAGAACTTCTCCAGCCTCGGGGTGAGGAATGTGGAATTCCTCGATAGAGATAGAGAGAGGCTTGCCCTTTCCCCGGAATACAGCTCCACGCATAGACGATGGAATTCTACCACCACTCGCTCGATTCAAAATCTCTTTGCTGTATAAAAAACAGAGGAAATAATATTTGGGAATCAGTCCGATAAAAATGCGCCAATACAACAAGAGGGAAGCTCAAATGACTCATTCTTAACCAATCTTAATAATATTAACCTTGTTTCGCTCTTTTCGGTTTATTTTTGCGTGCATAGTCATTGCCATCCTTAATCAAGAACACAAAGAAAGAGAAGTTAGCTCCTATTTACTCATTTGCCAGAGAATGCGGAGCTAAAAATGAACTTGAAACCCAGACATGGAGCGATTAGCGTAAGAGAAATAGTGAAGTAAACAGGTCTGGATCACCATAACCACAGTCGACATTCCACATTATTTCATGAAAACAACAATAATCGGAAAATGAGAAGATTAAATGTCAAATTATGTAATAGAGAACTCAAAGAAAAGTAGTAGCAGCAGCAAGATCGAAGTTCAAATACGAGCCTCAAGAGATAAAGAGGAGACGCAAAATGAGAGTGAAAACCAAATTTGACCGATTGGAGCCTTGCGAGCCAGAAGCTGATGAGAGTAAAACACGGCAAGACAGAGAGAGAGAGAGCCAGAGAGCTATATGTCTTTGAAAGGAGTTTGAAATAGTTGAGCTTCGGTAATGTTGAAATGGAGAAGGCAAACAAAAAGAAAAGGGGAAATGGAAGTAATGTTTAAATGGAGAAGGCAAACAGAAAGAAAAGGGGAAATGGAGGTAATGTTGAAATGAAGAAGGCAAACAGAAAGAAAAGGGGAAATGGAGAGAATGCAAAAACTCACAGCCAACGTAGTTGGCGCAGCCGGCAATATACAGATGTACGTACGAGTGCACGAAACTTTTCCTTTTACCATGCAAGCGGCATCCACGGGAATTTCCCAGCGTTCTCTGAGTGAAAGTAGCACGATAGGTTGGTGCAACATTGGTCGTTATAGTGGGGCCCTCAACGACATTCGCACAAATGGGCAATAGTGGATCCGTTAGCAAAATGACTGCAATAGTGCAACGTTGCCACCTTTGTCAGATTGATACATGACAGACGCGCAAGGCTTGCACGCACACAATACTAAATGGCTATTCCATTTAAGTAATTTGGATTCACTTGCCTAATCTACTAAGTTTGTGTGTTTAATTTAAACATAAAATCATGTAAATCAGTATTATTATAAGTTAAGAATTGATGTATCTCGTTTCTTGTATTCTATACCGTATGCTAAAAGTAATACAGTCTAAAATTAAGAAATGCTAGGTTACAACAAGGTAAAGACTACAGGTAAAATAAAGATTAAATATTATTGATTTTTTTTTTTATTCACACAAATTGTTCCACTTCTCTCCTACGTTCTTCAAAGCCGCCCATTCATTTTGGTCTTTGGCACTACTTTGATTCTTGTTCTATTTTTAATATGTAATCTGAGAATTGTTTGGATCAACCCTGTATGGACGATCTTGTGTGATACTCCAAGTGCACTCACCGAGGCAATAAAAATTATCCCTACGGATAGGGTGGAAACAGGCCAAGCCTCACCTTTAATAGGCCAGACCTGTTTTGCGAGGAAGTGGCCTAAGCTAAGCCTAACCTGTAGCTTGTTACAGGCCTTTTTTCCGGCCTAACCCTGGCCTGTTACAGGCCTGATCTTTTTTAAATTTTTTACTGTCATCAAATCTGAACCTTTTCACCGGCTGAACAGGAAAACAGAGAGTAACGTAACGTAAACACACAAAAATTCAGTTTTATGAAATAAGATTAGAAGAGTCTGAGAATGAACCGAATCAAATAAAATGATTAATCAATTAAAAAAACAACGGAAGAACTGGCTAAACGAAAAGGCCAGACAGGATTGGATTATTAGTCAAATAAAACATACACAGAACTTTGAATGTCTACCTACACAAGAACGGGAAGCAGAGAGAAACATAAAGCAAAGAAAACCCAGATTCAACCAAAATGCAAAGCTAAAAAAATTGAAATATTTATATAGAATTATGAAATAAATAACAAGAGCAAAAAAAATGAATGATCAATTAATCAAACTTCACCCAAAACACCAACTTTACAAACAGCGGCCTTCAAAAGAGGAGAAAATAAAGAGAAACGGAAAGCACGCAAACCCAATAAAATTCAGTTTCTTAAGCTGCGTATGTTGAGCTCGGAGCCAAAAGTTCCAAAAGAATAATAAAAACAACTTTTTCATAAACAAGTTTAAAACGAAACCGCAAGAAGAGCCAGAGAAAGAATGATTCATCAATCTTTAATTGGGAAACCATGTAAAATTTTCATCATGGAAATCCTAAATTCAAGGTTATCAGCATTCAGAAAAAGAGAGCCATGAAAACAGAAAAATACATGCAAAGAATTTAAAATTAAAGAGGTGAGAAAGCAAGAGTATAGGTAAAATGACTAAAGCGACAGTACGAATCATGAAATAAATAGAGCAGTTTACCAACCTTAACAACAAAATCGAACATGGATTTTGGATCAGCGACTTTGGTAGTCATAGCGAAGCTTGCAGCCGAAGAACACAAATGCCAGAGGAAACCCAAAAGGACGAAACCAATCGATGAACTCAGCTGCGACGATGATCTGAGATCTGAATGTGAGAGCGCGGCGAGTCAAACTCGGTCAAACTCAGCGATTCAAAACCGAGTCAAGCAAGTTTTGGATCTGGGAGAGAAAGACTAAAAATCTCACGAAAAAAGGAATAAAAAACATTTGAGGGTAAAAAGAAGCTAAATATTACTTATTTAGGTACCCTATTTTCATCTTGGAACATTGTTGCTGCCGCCATCTTCGAATTTTTTCCAGGTTCACACCTTTGGTTTTGCTTCTTCTTCGCGCCTCCGCCTTTGACTCTGCTAGTCTACTTGTTGTATTCTTCATTTCTCCTTCAACTGGAGATTTGGGACGGAAGAACCGAAGAACAGAGAAAGAGAAAGAGAAAGAGAAAATAAAGAAGCAAAGGGACGAAGTACGAAGGAGAAGAGAGAAAGAGAGAGAGACAGAGAATACAAAAAACCAATGGAGGCCTCAGCAAAGTGTAGCTGTGGGAAGCACATATGGTGCTTCTCCCTTATGTGCTTCTTACATGCTTCTCCTTCTAATTAGAGGGACAAATAATTTTTTTTTAATTTTTTTAATTTTTTTATATATTCTATATATTTAGATTAAATTATATGTTGCTTTTTAAAATTTTTTTTGGCACCCAGTATCTCAAATTAATTAGTTTTCAGTATACTGATGTTGTAGGACATATTTCTGAATGCAGAACTGGAAACTAATTAATTTGAGATACTGGGCGCCAAAAAAATTTTCAAAAAGCAACATATAATTTAATCTAAATATATAGAATAAATAAAAAATTAAAAAAAAATTGCTTGCCCCTCTAATTAGAGGGAGAAGCATGTAAGAAGCACATAAGGGAGAAGCACATAATGTGGACCCGTAGCTGTGTGGTGAGTTTTTTTTTTTTTCGTATAAAGGGGGCAGTTGGCAAGTCTGGTACGGTAGGATCTGTGTTGAGAATTTATTGCATATCACATACTTGCAATTGTAAGAAACACTAAAAAGTAAAAGCAACAACAAAAGGTGTGGATCACGGTTGCTTTTCATCCGTCTAGGTAGGTAGCAACGCATGAAAAGCAATAAAAGGTTGCTTGTAGACGTGGTTTTTGTTTTGACCGTTGCTTGCACAGGGTTATTTTTTTTTTTGGTCAAAGTCTAGACACGGTTTAGGTGTAAAGCAAGTTACATAGCTTTGATCCAAATATATGGCTTTATTCTCTTCCACTGTGATACCAAATATTCTTAAATTACAAGCTGGGCTATTTATGGAATAGATCAACAATATACTAAGCTCCCTTTTTTTTGAATTTGTTATTAAAAATTGTTGTTGATTTAGGTGGGAGTTTGACTTGTGAGGGTAAAGTGTTGGAGCATTGCGAAGCAATTGACTAAACACTGCAATACTCGGTTAAGGTATTTTGACTAAATTTATTTTTTTTATCTTGAGATATTTGATGTCTTTTTTGGTGGCCTCTTTTTCTTAATTTGAGATTTTTTTTTACTGTTTATTAATTAGGTAGTAGATTAAATTGAAGATGTCTTCAAGTGCAAAGGGAAATACTGGATAAAAAGTAATCACTGCAAGAAAAAATTATCCCGATAATAGATATGATATAAGATGAAAATATGGGATGGATGTTGATGGGAATGACAAAAAAGTGAAGTGTAATTATTGTGAAAAAATTGTAAATGGGGGCATTTATAGATTCAAAAATCATCTAGCATACACTAAAATAGACGTTGAAGCTTGTGCCAATGTTCCTGAAGAAGTAAAGACCACAATACTACAGTTTGTTTATGATGCAAAATGTGCTTCATCTAAAAGGAAAAAACAATGGGTTGATACTGGTGATGAAGATGATCAAGGTGCGCATACACAAGTTGAGTCTCAAAATTCAGAGAAAGGGCTGATAAATTTCTTGAGAAATACAAAAAATAATAGCAAAGGGGTAGACAACACACAATCTACCATTAATCATATGTTTAAGAGAGATTTGAGGGAAGAGGCATGTCAACAAGTAGCTTGATTTTTTTATACAAGTGCTATACCTTTTAATTGTATAAAAAACCCTGAGTTTACAAAGATGTGTGAAGTTATAGAAAGATTTGGTCAAGGATTTAGGCCTCCTTTTTATCATGAGATCAGAGAAAAATATTTAAACTTGGAATTAAAAAACACACAGGCCTTGCTTGAGAACTTTAAGAGTGAATGGACAACAACAGGTTGTTCCATAATGTCTCATGGGTGGACTGATAAAAAAAGGCGTTCAATTTGCAATTTTCTAGTGAATAGTCCTAAAGGGACAGTATTTTTATATTCATTAGATACTTCTGAAATTTCTAAGATGGCTAATAAAGTATTTGAGATGCTTGATGAGGTTGTGGAAAAAGTAGGTGAAAAAAATATGGTTCAAATAGTAACTGACGATGCTGCAAATTACAAAGCATCTAGGCAAAAATTAATGGAGAAAATAAAACATTTGTATTGGACTCCATGTGCAGCCCATTGTATAGACTTAATGTTGGAGGACTTTGAAAAAAAAAATACTGAACAAAGAAACGATTGACAAGGGTAGAAAAATCACAATATATATTTATGCAAGATCAATGCTCATTAGCCTTTTGAGAAAATACACGAATGGCAAAGATTTAATCAGGCCTGCTGCAACTCGATTTGCCACTGCATATTTGACTTTGTCATGTCTTAATGAGCATAAAGCACCTCTAGTAAATTTGTTTAATTCTCAAAATTGGAAGGATAGCAAATTTTCATCTACCAAAGATGGTAAAGAAGTAGCAAAAAGTGTCATGGACAATAATTTGCGGAAGAATATTGTGACATGCCTTAAAGGTGTTGCTCCTCTTGTTAAAGTTCTTCGCTTAGTAGATTCAGAAGAGAAGCCAACTATGGGATTCATATATGAAGCCATGGAACGTGCGAAGGAAAAGATCAAACAAAATTTTAATAGTATTAAGAAAAGGCAAGTATTAAATTAAATTTTTGCACTTAATTTTATTATGCATGTTTTTATGTTTTTTATAATTTGATTTTTTTGGTGGAATGACTCTTTTTTTCTTTTTATTGATTTTGATTTGTGATAGTTATGAGCTTATATGGAATATAATTGATGAAAGGTGAGAAGCTCAACTACGTAAGCCTTTACATGCAGTGGCATACTACCTCAATCCTCATTTCCATTATGACACTAATTTTAAGCCTCATTATATGATTAAACAAGGGTTATATGATTGTTTGTCAAGGATGGTTGGGGATCAAGATGAACTTAACAAAATTGAGTTTCAATTGAATGACTTTCATAATGCAAGAGATATGTTTGGGCGTGAAACTGCACAAGCATTAAGGAAAAAATTACCTCTAGCAGAATGGTGGGATTCCTATGGAGATGGATGTCCAGAGCTTCAAAGAATTGCAATTTGTATTCTTAGCTTATGTTGCAGTTCTTCTGGTTGTGAACGTAATTGGAGTGCTTTTGAGATGGTAAGATTTTTACTTTTTTTTTTTACAAGAAAGAATTCAACATAACTTTTTTTGATTGATAGAATAATAATGAAGTTTTTTCTTCTTCAATTTTTTTTAAAAGATTCATACCACCAAAAAAAAAACCATTTGCATGAAAAGAAGATGAATGATTTGGCATTTGTCATGTGCAATTTGAAACTCACAAGGAAACAAAAGAGTAGAGCTTTCAATTATAATTTTGATAATATATGTTTTGATGATGAATGGATTACTGAAGGAAGGACAGGTGGAAATGATGTGGAGGAAGAGGATGATGAGGTTTTTCAACCTTATAAAATTAACGAGAATATGGCTAATCCATTATCTAGTGTTGACTTTGATGTTGATTTTAACATTGATGATGTTAGGACAAACTATAATGATAATGATGAGGTGGGTGATGCAAATGGAGATTATAATGGTGAAGGTGAAGAATTTGAAGACAATGGAGATGATGATAATCCAACATTCGAGGATCTTTGTTGAATTTATAATTATTCTTATTTAATTATGTTTAATGGCTTTATATTTGTACACGAATTTCTTACAATTTTTTATGTTAAGTATGATAAATTATAAATGTTGATGAATTTCATTTTAGTTATTTGGATTTAAAATATATTTAAATCAAATTGTTATCATTTTTAGTATTTTAATTATTTTATCTTATAATTTTAATTATTATTTATTTTATTAATATAGGTAAACTTTTACAAGTTTATGATACGAATTTACGTTTCCGAGTTTACGTCTCTTTTACGAGTTTGATAACATTGATTATATTACAGGATGCTTCGGTGCAGCATATGGCGGAAAGTAATCGTCTGAACCAGAACACTACTTTCGTGCAGGATCAGAAAAGACCAAAAAAAAGTAACAAGCAGGTGAATATTGAGACCAGAGATTTGCTTTTTTTTTTTTGGGATATAACTAGAGATTTGCTTTTTTGATACTTAACTAGAGTTTTGCTTTTTTTTTTTTGATATGAAGAGAGATTTGCTATTAAATAGGACATGAAGACTGATATGCCCAAAGAAAAGGAGTGTGCTAATTTGGGCCCGGTTCAGGAAGCCCAAATAATTGAAGTTGGTTTCGATTCAGGAGACGCTACTGCAAGAGAAATAGACCCAATCAGAGAAAAATAATAAATGAAATCTCAAACAAATCAAACTATTTTAAGAAAATAAAGAATAAAAAAAGAAGATAGCTACCTTTCAAGCTCCATGTAGGTTTGTACAGAACGAATCATTCGAAAATTATTAATCCTTATCCTTATTAATTAGTATAAAATTACTCTTTTTCTTCTCTAGTTATCCGCTACAAATAATAATAATTTTTACTTAGTAAATTACAGATTTTGAAATAAACATTAATAGTAGTGGCGACTTGAATGCTTTTTAAATTTCTCGTTGAGACAAAATACAAGCAAAGGGTTTATATATACAATATAATGATAAATCTTATGTTAGATGGAATGACTACATAGATCTCACAAAGCCCTAGTAACCCAAATCATTAGTTTATATATGCATGGCTCAATTTTCAACTAATTCTCAAACTGTTTCACAGAACCCCTCAATTATAAGGTGTAACCTACCTAACTAGCATATTTCAATTTATTGGCATGAAAGCACCAAGAAAAAAGTGGTGGCTCGGGTTTGATATCACTTATAATCTTATATGATTATTGTATGTCCCTCTAATTCAAAATAAAAAGAAACCACAATAGCCGTCAAAGTGGGACACCCTGGCCTGTTAGGCCCTAACCCGCAAAAAACCCCCATGTCAGACAACTTGCACGGGCCAAAAACTTATATAACCCTAAAGGTTAGGGCCAGCTCGCGGGCTAAAAATCATTTTAGAATTAATAACATCTTGTTTGTCAAAAAAAGGAAATACTCACACCGGTACTACTAATAGTGCAGTGGTATTGGGAGTAATCTCTCCACCCCCTGGGTTCGATCCCCCTCCCCTATCGCCTATGTATAAAAAAAAAAAGAGGAAATACTTACGATATAAACTTCAAACATAGACTTCTATAAAAACAAAAATTGCATGTACATTTAATTATTTTCCTACATTTTTTAGTTGGAAGTAATTAAAGTCACGAGAAATAATCTTATATCATTATATTAGCGGCATGTTGTTTTTCAAATAATTATATATAGATTTTAAACACACCCTCTAAAAAAGAACGACGCAAACTACGTGTTCATTTAATTTTATATTCTTACCTTTTTAGCTTGAAGTAATTTACCTAGACGCGAAATTTAAATTTTGAAAAAAAATAAATAAATCCGAGGGGCATGATAGATAATAAGCAGACTTAAATTAATTAATTGTATTGGATATTAAATAATTATATAAAAATGAAGTAAACCATTTAAATATGGGTTAAGGTGTAAAAATGCACATGTGCTTTATCCTGAGGAGCGTTAAGCAATAAATGGTTTTTTTAGGTACAAAAGTACATACGTGGTTACAAATTAAGTGCAAAAATATCGTTTGACCGTTAAGTTTGACTTAAGTTGGATTTTTTTTAGCTGATTGGACGATGACTGGACTCTGACGTGGACAATCATCCTCTTCTCATTCAAACCCTATAGATTTCCGTCTTCCTTAATGCCCAGATCAAAGGGAAAAAGTTTTATTTTATTAATTAACTTGTTAACATAAAGCTAATAAAAAATCCATCAAACCTAGCCGGATGAAGACTTCGATTGGAGGAATGTTTGAGGTGACTTTGGTTGAAGAAGAGAAGGCGCGATGGAGGCGGTAAGCCATTGTCGACACTTGACAACGAGGGGTTAAATAATACATGTTTGAGTCTATTTCATCAAGTATATTAAGGGATCTATCATTATCACGACATTTAATATCTAAATAAAAAAATAAATTGACAAATATGATACTTCCTCCGGTCCTTATTATAAAGCACCAACTAACTTTTCTCATAAACCAATAAAAACAGTTAAAGTCAATAAAGTTGCCTTACAATTTAAGTAACTTCCAATATTACCCCTACTAATTTCATTAAACTATAATATTATATTAATTATTATTCTCACACATTACCCTCATTAATTATGGGCAGACATGGAAACAAATAATTAATGTTCATTGGGAACAAGCAAATGCCTTATAAAAAGGACCAAATAAAGTTGATAGTTGGTACCTTATAATAAGGACCGGAGGGAGTAGCTATTTTTTTAAATTAAGATTGCATCAAATTATGTAATTAAGTTTATTTCTTCAACACAGCTGTTTATATTTTGATGATTATATTTAATAATAAAGATAATTAAATATTTAATAATTATCATTAAATATGATGTAATGAATGACATTAATATTCAAATATTATTTTTCATAATTTTTATTACTTAAAATAATTTAATTGAACACAGGAATTTATCAATGATGATATTTTAGAAGAAAAAAATTATAAATTTAGGAATAAATCAAGGTCATTTTGATTAAGGAGGCTCTTCCTCTTTTTTTTTTTGTTTTTTTTTTTTTTGTTTTTTTCACATCATCTTAAGGGGCGAGCAGTGTTGTTTGGTTGATTTGGAATGCTCATTGTTACTGAGTTGCATGTCCTGTATCCTTTAGTATATGATACTCTCACCTTTTTTTTTTGGGAATTAAAAGATAAATCATAGATGAAAGTGACCCAGAGAAACTAGTAAGACAATAAAACTCACAATACACATTTTCCAGAGCTGCAAATTTTGAAATTATGGAAAATATGCTTTTTTTTTTATATAAAAATTTTAAAAAAGGGGTTGGGTTCATCCACGATTTAATGGCAGGGCGAAATCTTCCTTTTTCCTAGATGATACCAATGTTGGGCAATGCGAGCTGTCTATTACCTTCAGGCGTTAACATAGACACCTAGGAGCTAGGATACCTCCTCCAGCGCCTTGATCAACTCTAGGATCGAACCCCCTCCCTTTTAGTGAGAGTATCCGACCCCTTTGCCAGTTGAGCTCAACAGAGGACCTCCCTACAATGGATTTTGGTTTCTAAATGTCTTATTTTATCATCTATGGTTGAATGGTTAAAGAGCCAACTCATAATTAGCGAATTCATAGGTTCAATTCATTCTGGATGCACACCAATGGGACCCTCCAATAAAATCAAATAAGTCTAAACAAACAATAAAATCAAAGTATTTGAAAGTAGAATGACTACCATAAAAGAAAAAAAGAAAACTCCTACAAGCGAGGGGCTATTGTGTCCCCAAAGGAGGTGAAGATTATTCTCCTTTATTCTTTTTTGCCTTTGTGCTGCATGCAGGATAAACCCTAGAAGAGAAGATGAGGGACCCCAATGCTTCTTTACCCAGTTAAAGAGAAAATGCAGGGCCTCTCGTTTATGTAAAGTGCACAGGGCATGAATGCAATATATTCTCATTCAAATATCTTTAATTTGAAAGATTTAACCTTGAGAAATCTAAATGCACCTATCTCGACGAAATGAACCAGAAGTGACATGAAAATTTTTATTTTATTCTAGTACTTTGAACTCATCAAAGCCATTAGGAACTTATCCATCATTTGATAACTCACAGGTATGTAAAGTAAGGAAAATTAGGAACAAAATATATTAACTCTCTCTCACAGCAAGAATCTCACAGATGAAAGATTATAGAAGCCAAGAAGAATCTCCCATATTCTAAAATAAGGTTTAGTCGGCTACAATATTTATAGATGCAGAAATACAATGGAAAAACTGACTCTCCCTACATTCTTGAGAAACGGATGCATAACAAAGGAAACATGACCCACTGGAGTACTGAACTCAACTAAATAAGTGGTCCTGCTAATGGACTCAACCTGACTCAATAGTAATTAATTAAATAATAACAGACTTGATTAATAAACAATTAAATAATTCAGACCTAGTCAACAAGGACTAATTCAAAACCTTCTCTGATAGGTGACGTAGAACCTATCATTATGTGTTCTCAGACCACCAGTTCCTTGAGCAGAATTCTAGCCACAAAGCATTGCATGTAACATAAAACAAGATTATCTTATCTCAATGACAGCTCGTCCGACAATTTTTCCCTGATTGAGATCTGCAAATGCTCTGTTTGCCTCCTCAAAGTTGTATATTCTAGAAACAGTATTTGAAAGATTGAAGACACCTGTTTCTGCTAATCTGACTAACTCATGAAGATCTTGCCTTACTCTATCACCACGCGATCCAATAATAACTGTTATCTACTCAAAAGATGATGTTGTAATGGTTCATAGCAATATTAAAAGACACAAAAAATAAAAATCAATTTAACCGAGAATTCCATAACATCACATTAAAGAAAACTAAACACGGTTTCTATAGTTTGAAATCAAAGAACATCTTCAGCTGGATTATTCATGTGAAAGCAAGATATTTAAATGAATTGATCCAACTAAAGTCCTTGGGCTTGGTTTAAAAGAAGAAAAGAGAAACTTACCCTACCAACTTCAATAGTTTTTTTTAAAAAAATAAATAAATAAATAAAATAAAACAAGTTTAGATGAATTGAGTTATTTTATATTTGGTAACAGATTTTGTTTGTGTGCGAACATTAATTTTAGAAGGGAGGAGGGAAGTTCCAAACTGATTATAAAAGGTCAGATTTGAATGGTGAATGCCCTATCGTGACCAGTGACCAGTGACCATATCAGCTGAGACTTGAGAGTAAGTTATTAATGACTGAACTAGTTAGACAGATATATTGCATAGAAAGAATACGCACCCCATCGCGAACAACTTGATTAAATTCCCATTCTCCTACAATCGGTCCAATCAACACAGCTTTTCCTCCATTCTTCACACTATGCATGCACTGGAACCACGTTTGTGGTGTTCCCCAGGCTTCGATAGCAACATCAACACCTTTTCCACCAGTAATTTCCTGTTAATCAGTGTAAACAAAATTAAGGTTCTCTTCAGAGTGAAAGAAATTAAACATCCTTTGGATGAGGTAATTTGCATGGTAGTGAAAATGTAGATTTTACCTGAAAACGGAAGAAAACGGAAGAATGAAAAATCCTAAAACGTAAAATTGTAACGTAGTAAAATCGTAAAAAAATAAAAGCGTTTAGAAAATTAGTAAAATCGTTTTAATAAAAAAAAATTGTAAAAACGTAAAATCGCAGTGATAAATCGAGTTTTTAACTACAATGATAATTTGTGAATTTAAAGATTGTGTGCGCTTCCTTACTAACTCCATGCCTGTGGCTGTCAGAAAATCATGACAAAAATAATGACTAGCAATATTGTAGAATAATGGTTTTATTTTTTGAATCTCGAGGATGAAGAAAAAAAAAGGCTTAAAAATGGACAACAAATATGAAAAGGAAAAACTTTAATGCAGGGTAAGAGTTTATAGAGCAGAATTTCAAATAGTGTCCCACAAGGAGAATGAGAAGAAGTTGAAACTACGGTGGCAAAATAGAGGAATAAAAGTGCATGGGCAAAGTGATCTGAAAGCAAAATATATGCTCCTTATACTTCTCTCTTATCAAAATACACAGAATAGCAAATTTTTCTTATGTAGAAGTCCATCCAACAGCCTTAGAATTAGAAGACGCTGATGCTTAGATAGCCTTCTAAATCACCTTGTTTAACTATTAATTGCTAGTAAACACACGTGCAAATAAGTCATGAAAAATATTCCTTTATGTTTGTAGTTAAAATAAAAAATACCAAAGGTTAAACAAAGGAAAATGCATTTACAATTATCTTTCCAAGTGGATCTTCACGTGCTGCATTCACGGTGTGAGTAGCACCAAATGTTTTTGCTTTCTCTAGCTTATCATCCTGAATATCAACCGCAATAATTTCAGAAGCACCAAATGCTCTAGCAATTTGCAAGCAGCTGGAAAGGAGGATAAATTTAAGAGAAATTTCAGCACGATGTTCTTTTTCCTGAGGGTAAAGTGGAATACCCATATTCTCTAAATCATTTTGAAATAGCTAAGGGGTCCCCATAACAAAACATAACTCCCACAAAGCTAAAGGTATGATTCCCAACAAATATTTCAACAAGTTTGTATACAATCTAGAAACAAAATGAGGAACAATCTCATCCATGAAGTAATAAGTTCTAAATGATGTGTCAGTGAGCAAAAGATGAATGAGGTGTAGGACGGGATGTGTTCCAAGGTAATGAAGCTATGCTTTCAAATATTCAGTCACTACAGTTGAGTAGCTATACTTTCTTTGTTGTCCCCATTACTTTATTGTAATATAAGAATATCTCAAGCAAGCATTATAAAAGAGAACCAAAAGAAGGGCAGTTAGGTGAAAATTAGATACTCATCAATAAAGTAATTTCTTTTACCTAGAACCAAGACCACCCATTCCAATAACAGCAACAGAATCCCCACGACGAAGCTTAGCAGCATGAGCCGCACCATATGCAGTAAAGACAGCACATCCTAGTATAGCAGACTCTGTATATGGCAATGAGTCTGGTAACACTGCCAACGCATTTGCTAGAACAACACTGTATTCAGCAAGTCCCCCCATACAATACATGTAGACTGGCTTTCCTATAGATTATTAATTATTTTCAGCATCCAATAGTGAAGAGTATAGTCAATGAGTAAGTTTAAAATTGGATAGTATAATATTGTACAAGTATTAACAAAAAATAAAACAACAGAGAAAGTAGGGGAGGAATAATTTTCTTTTTTGTATGAAGTTGCAAAGCATTGGATTAATCCTTTGCAGATGCAATCAAAGGAACCTACTTATTTTAGTTGAAGGAGTTTGAATTGTGGTCTTTCGTCCGTTTTTCACTCATGAGTAATATGTATAGTGACAGTAAAAGGCAGAGGTCAGTTTTTCACTCATGAGTAATATATGTAGTGACAGTAAAAGGCAGAGGTGGACCAGCTCCAGCTGGAGATTAGCAAATAAGAAAATTTGTAGTCTATTATAAGACTTCAGGCATTTTAGCAAATCATAAAAGAGTTTTGCTGCCAATAATAGAAGAAATTTGGAGACAAAAGTAACAAAAGGTCATTATTAGCCTTAAAGAACATCCAACTATACTTATCATTGCTACGGAGAAACAGTCGAGTTTCACCGTCATAGAGGGTTCCCTTTGTGACGTTATAATCATAGAATTTTTCACAGCACTGATCATAGCCCTGTTTGGATAATTGTGGCAAGATTAAGGGCGAGCAATAAATAAGTCAAAGTACTTGATGCAAATGCACGATGTTACCTCTGAGCACGGAGAACATCTACCACAAGGCATAATGAAGGAACTAACAACTCGAGATCCAACTGGAAGCCTGAGACAGAGGAAAGCTTACTTATTACGACTTGTTTCACTTTCCATCTACATTGATGGAAGAAAGTTCTACTACCTTAGTTTTGTTTTATTATCTGTGTGCGGTCCATGTTCAACAACTTCGCCAGTTATCTCATGTCCCAGTACGCAAGGAGTTGGAAAAGGAATTTCATCTTTCATAACGTGGAGATCGCAGTGACATACTCCACAAGCTACACACAAAACACAGAACAAATAATTCAAATCATTAATTCACTGTTTAAAGCTTTTGAATTCATTCAAATCATTAATTAGTTCAGTTCAATGTTTAAAGCGATCCTTCATAACGTGGAGATCGCAGTGACATACTCCAACAAGCTACACACAGAACAAATAATTCAAATCATTAATTCACTATTTAAAGCTTTTGAATTCATTCAAATCATTAATTAGTTCAGTTCATTGTTTAAAGCTTTTGAATTTCATCCTTCATAACGTGGAGATTGCGGTGGCATACTCCACAAACTACCCAAAAACAAATCATTCAAATCATTCGATCATTAATTAGTTCAGTTCACTCGTTTAAAGCCAAAAAGCTTCTTGCTGACAACAATGTCTGATCGCAAAGTTGAATCCATTTAATGGCACAGAGAAGCAAAGAGATTAAGGATTACCAACCCTTGGTTTTAAGGAGAACTTCTCCAGCCTTGGGGCGAGGGATGCGAAATTCCTCGATAGAGAGAGGCTTGCCTTTTTCCCAGAATACAGCTCCACGCATAGACAATGGGAGTGCACCACCGCTCGCAACCTGGGAGTAAAACGAAACGCCCTTTGAAACTCTGTGAATAGTATTTCCATTCACAGCGTTATCGATCGAAAAATATTGAGTCAGCAGCTCACTGAGACACCAAGAACTAGAGAAATTGAATCGGCGAGCACTGTTGATGATACTAGTTCTCCGAAGTAGAGAAGTTGCCATGGTAGAATTACAGAATCACAGATGTCAAACTGGGATGGATGAGTGGATATTATATAGTCCGCCTCAGCGAGGACGATGAAGAAAACTCAAATTCGGCGTCTTTCACACGTATCAAGAAGTATATCCCAAAATTCTCTCAATTCTCATACATAATTTCAAATTTTAAATCCAAATCCTTCCAATATATTTTTTAATATAACAAAATCTTTTTAATTTTTTTAAGATAACAAGATTTCAGTCAAATTAAATATATCAATCAATCATCAATCAATTAAATATATCAATCATTTAAATATGTTATCATCAATCAAATATATAACATTAAATTTCTGCAATGCAGCTATTGGTCTACATCAGCATCTCATGAATGGTGCCTGGGACGATGAAGTAAACCTAGAACGGCTTCAATCCTCTAGTCTTGTACGTAAGTCGTATGTAGGAATTCGGCGTCTTTCACACGTAACAAGAAATATATCCCAAGATTCTCTCAATTCTCGTACATTTCCTCCGTTCATATTTCAGATTTCAATTTCAAATTCATATCCTTCCAATATTGAGTATTATTTAATAATATAACAAAATCCACATGGGGCCCTTTGCTACAGATTACTGGTTTCTTATTGTTGCAAGGTCCATTGTTGGCACGTCATACACGGGAGATCACACCATTAGGGGACATATATTTGCTTTTAGGAAATTATTGCCAAATGAAAGTTTGAAGATATGCAGTGGCGGACCCAGAAAATTGTTAGAGAGGGACACCATTAGGGAGCTGGCTTTCCTCCAATTCCTTTAAGGACCGCTGCCCTCCTTTTCTTTTCTCCTAAAGTGGAGCCGTTTTGGTGATAAATGGCACTGTTTTTTTTTTTTAATTTTTTTTTAAAATGGCATTCACTATCTTTAGGTATTTTTTTAAATACCAGTTAGTATCATGAAGTATATTTTTAGTACGATCCAGTATTTTAAAGTATTTTTTTCAGTACCAGTTAGTACCATGAAATATTTTTTCAAAATTCTAAAAATATTTTCAGGGTACTGAATGGTACTAAAAAGATATTTCAGGATACTGACTGATACTAAAAAGATATTTTAGGCGACTGACGGGAACTAAAAAGATAGTTAAGGATCTTAAAAAAATATTTTATGGTAGTGAATGGTACTAAAAAATATTTATAGATACTGACTGGTATTAAAATCATACTTCAGAGTACTAACTAGTACTAAAAAATACCTTAAGATGATGAATGTTATTAAAAAAAAAAAAAGGAGTTGAACAGTGCTATTTAGCATCAAAACGGCGCTGTTTTTGGAGAAAAGGAGGGCAGCGGTGGTTAAGGGAATTGGAGGAAAGCCTGATCCCACCATTAGTGGGGGGCTTCGGGGGTTTGTTGCCCCCGAAAATTTTTTTTAAGCAAAATTTTTAATGCATTAAAAAATAAAAGAATATAAAGGTATAAAAAAAACAAAAGAATATAAAGGCAAAATAAACCGATATCTTATCTTGATGATTATATGCTAATGTTTGAGGACTGAACACAAAAGCCACAAGATAAGAAGAAAACATCACATTTAAACCACTATACAGTGTTTATATATACATTTATCCCCTCCTTTTTAGCAATGATTACAAAATGGTATAAAGAACTTGTTATTCTTATCATGTAATTGTAATTCTTTGCCAAATAAGTGAGTGCACCATGATAAGATATAGTATCTTTAGCAGAAGCAATTATAAACAGTTACAAACCTCACAAGAGAAAACAGTGGGGGCTTTTTTTTAAAAAAATTAAAATTAAAATTAATTTTTTTTTTTAAAAAAAGAGGAATTTCAGGGGGGGCACGTGCCCCCCTTCTATTATACCTCGGTCCACCATTGACAATACGTTGGATCTGGTTTTGTCCTTTTTTTTTTTTGGTTACCATCTCTTACCATCCTATTCTTTAATAGGCAGCGTTTTGGTGTAAAAAGTAACCTTGTTTTTGCTTGAGGGATAAAATAAATTCTTTTAGGAGCGTTTGGATAGGTTTTTTAAAAAAGTATTTTTTTAAGCTTCTAAAAAAAGTAGTATTTTGCCTTTTTTTTGTGATTTTTGTTTTTTTTTTAAAAATATCATATAAATATAAAAATTAATAAAAAAGCATTTTTTTGGTATTAAAAAAGTGTTTTTTTTAAGCAAAAAAATCCATCCAAACGTGTCCTTAATCTTTTACCCCATCCTCTCTCCCTCCTCATCTATAACAAGGCAACCCATCGAATCGGAGTCCGAATCAAAATACCAGTTTAAATGGTTTCTCAAATGGTCGAAGGACATGGTTGAAGGACATGATAGCAAAGGGGTTGGAGGAGTCGGTGCAGCAATGATCATGAGTAGTGGGTGATGGGAGATCAAATACCTGTTCATCAGGGCCTGATTCTTCAAATTCATCTTCGAGGGATAAGAGGAACAAAAGTTGAGAGTTATTAGTGGAAATGCTGCCTGATCTTTGATCTTTTCAATTTCTTTTCTCCAATATTTCCACGAGGGTTTTCTAAAAGAGATAACCCAAGAAATTTGACATCCTTGTTTAATTCATCTCTTCATAATTAATTTGAGTTATACTTGGATTTCACGATCAGAATCTCTTGAAAGAAATATGCACCACAATGCAGCTCGATCGACAGAGAAAAGGGGAGAGGTGGGAGAGAGAAAGGGGTAAAATAGTTTACTTTATTCCTCAAATCTCCGCCGTTAGATAAGATTATAATCTAACGGTGTTGAGAGAGATAGGTAAAGGTAGGTAAAATAAGGGTAGACAGAAAAATTTATCCCTTCTTCTTAATAGCATTCACCATCGTGGAGCATACTTTTTAGTACTAGTCTGTACCTAAAATATTTTTTCAAGAGCATATTATAATTTTTCAAGATCATGAAGTGTATTTTCAGTCCCAGTTAATAACATGAAGTATCTTTTTAGTACCTGTCAATACCTTGAAATATTTTTCCAAGATCAATAGCCTGAAATATTTTTCCAATTTAAGTACCAGTTAGTATCATGAAGTATCTTTTTGGTACCTGTTACGGACCGGCCCAAAAGGCCCACGTCCGGACCGCGGCCCAACCACGCCTGGAACAGAATCTGTGCTATAACGGGCAGGGATATGGGATCCCACTGATCTAGGATCTCATTAATGGAGGATCTCCCCCAATCATGATCCCGAGATATCAGCCCCTGATATCTCAGCCCGGATATCGCTTATTAACCCGGGGATACTCGCACCAGACTCCTCTATAAATACAAGGAAACCCTAAACAGGTGCACATGTTTTAACCTAAGCTCTATCTCTTTCTTGTCACACAGGGCACACACACCACCCCCTGGCTTCATGCCTTCACGTATACTGCGAACTACGTGGACTTTGATCCCTTCAAAGGGTACGTAGGCTCTAGACTTGACAACCTAGTCAAGTCCAATCTATCTGTGTTCTTAGGACAGAACATTGGCGCCGACCGTGGGGAACCATAAACTTCAATCCCCGTGACCACTGATGGCAAACACCAGAAGCCACAGTAGAAATCCACCACCGCCGGTTGGCGGTGACCCCCAGCCAAGCCAACCGCCTCCCAGTTAGCCGCCGGAGCAACCGCGGCGAGAAAACACCCCAAAAGGGCACGTCACTGACACGGCAACCTCTCCTTCTATAGAGAACCAACAGCCATTAGGAGCGCACGCAGAAGCCCCAGCACGAGACGTCCAGGCGGTCGAAACCGACGTCTGCATCCTACGGAGGACACAGGAGTCCTTCCTTCAGAGGCTAGAAAATAAGGAGAAACGAGACGACCTACAGAGACAGGCTGACTTTGAAGCTTTTGGCCGAATGATTCAGGACGCGCTCGAGAACGATCTCCGACAGGGAAACCACCGGAGAAATCATAGAAGAGGAAGGAGGGCCCCCGTGGATGACAGTAGTTCCTCGAGCAGCCCAGGGCCGAGGAACACACGCCGCAACAATGGCGAACCGGAGCGGAGGACGAGTACGGAGCGAGGCCGACCACAGTCCCCAGAGAACGTCAAAAACCACGGTGACGGTCTTAACCGCACTGATCGGGCTGCCAGAGAGGGCCGAGATCGAGAGGAACACAGCGTGGAGGACAGAACTCCCCGGAGTCGTAGATCACCTCGCCACGGATCCCCCCGGGAATATCGAGTGACGTATCTGTCGGACTCCGGCAGATCCCCATTCTCGAGGGAGGCGGCGACGGCCCGCTACCCAAAGCATTTCGATTTGGCCGACCTTCCGAAGTATGACGGAACCCAAGATCCATGCAACCACCTTGACGTGTTCGAGAAGCTCATGTGGGTCCGAACAATTAGAGGCTCGGTTATCCAGCGTCTCTTCGTGGCTACTCTGACTGGACCGGTGATGAAGACCTTTTGTCATTAGCCTTGGGGTCCACAATCAACAATTAACCAAGGATTGCGTATAGGCAAACCTAGGATCGTTCTCTCTTTTCGAGGAGCCTTTTATTGAATCCTAAGTAATCTAAATGTCATGCAAATGCAATGAAAACAAGGGGGATTGGGTTTTGGATTTTTAAATTAATAAACTAAAATAGAAATGCAATTTAAATGAAGCAAAGATAAAATAGAATATAAGAAAACGAGAAGAAACAGATTAAAATCGATCAACCCAACGTTCAGATTCCAGAGACTTCCATCATTGAACGAAATATAAATAACCCACGTTTGGCTCTGGACGAACCGAGATCTCTGCATTCGCCCAGAAAATCCCTCGACTAGACGATCGCCTAGAATATGTCCGAACAGCGGCGTCCCACTGTGCGATCGCACAGCAAAACTTAAAACCTAGTTCGAACTCAGTCCTTGGGATGAACCAAACCGAATATTAAATCTAATATTCGAACTATTTCCAGAAATCGGATCCGATAAGATGAAAATAGAAACGAGTTAAATTACGATAAAGCACAAGTTCTCTAGACGAATCATGGAATCCTCAACGTTGGATCAATCAAAGAAGCTTAGCCAAGCATGGCTAGGAAAAACGCAAAAGAAAAGATGATGAAGAACATGAAGAACAACTAAGAGAAAATAAAAAGCTTCTAATTTAATCTGTAAAACCCATAAAGGGTAATTGAGAATATGTTTGTAGCCACCATCTAATTTTCCTTATATAGGAAAGATGACTAAAAATAGAAAACCTCTAATAAATAGGAAACCCCTAATCAATAGGAAATCCCTATAAAAAAGGAAACATCTAAAAATTGGTCTTTTATTACAAAATTCGAGCAAAATAAAAATCCAGAAAAATAGGTCTGTCTTTAGCTCCAATTTCGTCCATCTTCTTGTCCAAATTAGCCTTCCGAGTCTTCATAACAATTGTAGCTCTCTGAATCATCTAAAAAAAGAAAGAAGAATCAGGCTAATCGGATATCTAGATCAAAAGTTATGGCGAAAATACTAAATCACTGTAAATCTGGAATTTAATCATAAAAATGAATTAAGTCCAATTAAAAGCTCAAAGCTCGATTAAGTAATAAAATCCATTATTTATTAACTAAACAATTCTAAATTTATTCACCAAGAGATACAAATAAGTGTAATAATATTCAATTATCAAATTCCCCCACACTTATCTTTTTGCACTCCTGGGCAAAATTCAAAGAAAAAGACTAAAATGAAAAACTCTTCCTTTCTAACAATCGCTAACAATGGAAAAATTTAATAAAGGACACAAGACTTCAAAAGACCAATCAATCAAGACCAAAATTCTTTCATCTCAAATTACAAATCCTGGCAATCTCAATCAATGATGCTAATTACACAAGATAGTCTCTCAAGGGATGCCCTCAATCAATCTCTCAAGTGTATAGGATAAATAAGTGTATCGCTCAAATTCTGCTCAAGAAAATAGTCCTACCATAGGCTTGCTCAATTTCTACTTCTCCACCACTTATGACACATGCATGCAAAAATCAAGAGAGCTTGTTATTGAAGGCTGTAATGGGGCTAGGGTATAGGTGTGAATAAGTATGGATATGATTGGCTAAGCACCCAAAAAATTCAAAGAACATCAGTTAGTAATAGCAAATGACCTCAGTAACATTCCTTTTTATTTCTCCTTCTTTACATTGCTTCCTCTCTTTTTCTTTTTTCTCTCTTTTTTTTCTTTTCTTTCTTTTGTATTTTTTTTTCTTTTTTTCTTCTTTTTTTTTTCCTTTCTTTTTTTTTTCTTTTCTTTTTTTGTTTTTTTTTGTATTTTTTTTCTTTTTTCTTTTTTTTGTTGGAATAATAATGACCAAAATCAATGCCAAATGATGAATGATACACAATCAAATACTCCCCCACACTTAAAATGTTGCACACCTGGGCAACCCCCACACTTAAGCACAAAACTAAGGTGAAACCAATGCTCAATAAATTTCCAATGTGCAGGATAAAATGGTTTTACGCTTAGGCTTGTAATGTGGCTTAGAAAAGAATGAGTAAAAAAAGGCACAAAGGGGCTAGCAAAGGAAATATAATATAAGGGAAAGGCTATTTGGCCAAAGTGGGAAAATGAAAGAAAGAAAACAAGCTTCCATCATACTTATGCACGTAAGTGAAAAATTAGCTTCAAAAAGAAAAGGAGCAAGTTCTAGAGAACATAAATCATGAGCAGATGCACACATGAAAGAAAGAATGGTAAAAGATGAATTCCATTCACGCAGGCCCAAAATCTCACAAAGGTTAATACCAAATCATGCAACCAGCATCCCAAAATTAACTACCAAGAAATATAATCCAAGAGTCCAGAAATTCAGCCTAAAAAAGAAGGATCCATAAAAACCAAGATGTTAAGGTTCACAAGAGGTAGAGCAATCATAGAAAGAGAGTGTGTTATTCATAAAAACTTTTTTTTTTTACCTACTAAACTACATTATTTCTACTTTTCTACTAAATTGTGTCCCTCCCCCAAACTTATCTTCCTCATACCATAATTAAGCCCAAGTAATCATATTAATTAGGAAGAAAATAAGTAAGGAAAGAGACAACCTTTGTTAGAGTATCTTGAGTCGCTTGAAGGAGAAGTTCTCATCTTTGATGAGAATCATGAATTTTTCCCTTGAAACATCTTCTCCCGTATTGAATTTCCTTGGTGGAGGTGGCTCAGGATCTATTGGAAAAGGCCCAAGAATGTACGGTGGATGTTGGTTCCATCGACAACCTTTCCAAGAATGTGCCTGCAAATAAGACAAGCAAATAGCAGTATCCCATCCAAAAATAGAGACATGGAGAGATTTCAAGTGAATTAAGGTCATGTTAAGTTCCAAACTCTCCAAGTAACTATCACATCCAAGGAAATCAATGATACTCCCATCAGTAGGAGTCAAGCAGCCAGTCACATTGTGAAAATTCTCTTGTGCTTGTAAAATGGAAGGTGTGGAATCCAACTTAGTGTTGGAGTACACCACAACATTGTTGCAATCACAAGAGATGGAAGGGAAAAGAGTGGAAGAATGAAGCGAAGTTTTCAAATCATCACCACCTGGAATGTGTAAAGATTCAAAACAATTATCTTGTTTTTCTAAATCAGGTGGCAAATCAGAAGAAAGTACTTGTTGGAAAGATTCATCAACATGCAGGATTTTATCAATCAACATTTCAGAATCTTTGGCACCAACAAGACTACAAGGAAGTAATCCAACAGGAATTTCGTGCATTTGACATTCCAGGCTATGATTGTTTTCACTCACATCAACAACAGAATCCACAATCAATACAGAATCACTAATCAATTCAGAATCACCAAATAATGCAGCATTAATCTCAGTGCAAATAGCGCACCATTCATTATCAGAACATGCACAATTGGCAGAATTACTCGTCCATGCAAAATCAGGATAATCAACATACCATTGAGCAAGAACATCATCAACAACATTGTCATCCGTGCTTAATTCAACCTTTTCAAAATTGACATGCTTACTATCATCAATAGTACAAGAGGGTGCATTATGATTAATGGTAGAATCAACCACTTCACTAAATGCTTTCTTTTGAAGCTCAACAAGTAAATGACATTTTTCATGATAACAATCCACACACATTTGATATTCTTCACAACAGCATGAAATTATGTCATTCAAGTTATTGCAATCATCACTAGTACTATAAAGAGAAGCATTTTCATCAGTTAAAGCATCACATGAAGAAATAGGAACATACTGTTAGACCTGACTATCACCCAAGAGGGGGGGTGAATTGGGTGTCAGATAAAAATTTAGAATCTTTAAAAATTCTTTTCAACTCTTAATGAAGGTAATGAGTATGAAAATAACTATTCATAAATCAACAGTTGAATATTCAAATAAATGTTAAAATAATATTTGCTGGAAATATAAGAGTTTAAGGAAGAGAATATGCAAACTGTGATTTATCCTGGTTCGGCCCAATCCACGATGACCTACATCCAGTCCCCAGGCACCTCCTGAGATTTCAATCCACTATCTCCCTCAAGCTTTAATTGGGTACTTGAGAACCGCTACAATCCCACAAGTTTAGCCGGGCACTTGTGCAGCCTTTTACAAATCTCTTATCGAGATACTCCCCCTTACACACGTAAGGATACACCACTTGATCACACACTCTGTACTCGAAGTAATCCTCTCCCTAGGATTCACTCCCCTTACAAGCTGTAATCAACACAATGTGTTTCCCACTCAAGATCACCCAATCTTGAGTAACTCTCAGATAAAATGTTTACAAATAAATCTTCTCTCTAAGAAGTGATAAGATAAACACTGAAGTACAATACAAATAATCTCACTCTCTTAATAAATTATATGATCACTAAGAAAATAGAGAGAATATGAGATAAACATCAGAAGGCATTTTGAAGGTATAAGCTCATGTGTCTGCTGTGTCACTCTATCTTTGAATACTTCTCTATTTATAGATAATCAGTATTGGCATTGCTTGAAGCATTTATCCGTTGCACGTATTTGACCGTTGGCAATGATTGCTGGAGCGTCTGTCCTTACTCTTTCATTTGTCCGCCATTTATCTTCATTAAATGTTCGTTGTGGCGTTCATCTGTGCTTTCTGCCAAGCCACGCTCGAGTGTCTGCTTGGTTGAGATTATGTTCAGTTGCTACTCACGTGGTCCAGGATGGAAAATAACTTAAACTATTGTTTTGGTGCTTCTGGCGGTATGGGCTATCCTTCATCATGTTGGCTTTGTTTCTTGGTGCTCTCGGTATTCAGACATTGGCTACACATCATTGGAAGGAATAGCCGTTGCTTCCTTGCTCCAGCGAAAAAAAACATCCGTAGCTCTTCTCGGTTCATAAGCGTCTGAGTTTTACTTCTATCGGTCTTCCTCTTAATTCAAACATTAATCATCTGAAACTTAAACAAAAATGATATAAATGATGTTAAGAAGTTGTATAAGTCATTTTGGTGTTCATCTGGACATTTTCCACGAGCAACAGTATTTCCGGACACGGTGATTTTTGAAGATGATGAACAGTACTTCGTGATAGTTGAACCAGCACATAGCTTGAATTCCAGAAGCTATATCTCTTCGTGTATAGCTCTAAAATTATCAAATGATATATCCCTGGAAAGCTCTTGATGTCTTGTTTCCAATGAAGAAAGAAGCAGCTCAAAATACTTTGTATTTTGACTGTTATAATCCGATGAACACTGTCTGCCCAGAAAACAGAGTTCCAGCAACCCAGAAATTTCAAAATTCATATCTCCTTGGTTTCAAGCTCTTTTTAGTTGCTTCCAAATTCTGTGAAACACTTGTTGAGTATAGAATCATATGGAATTGGTTTCACTTCATTTGGTTCTGTATAATGTGAGATATAGACAGAAAACCGAGGCTATTCTGAGTTGATTCCAGAATCACATGTATCAACTTTCGAAGGCCATATCTCCCTGGTCTGAGCTCCGTTTTGAGTGGGTCAAATTGTGGTGTGACGCATTTTGAGTCTCGTTTCATATGCCACTGGTTTCAGCTCAATTGGATATGTATTTTGTGAGATACACCCAAAATACTGAAGCTCGCCTTGCTGTGTGGCGTGAATTGCACTGCCAACTTCCACAATTTGTTTCTCTTTCATCTGAACTCCTTTGGACTTGAATCTGGTCTCCAAATGACGCATTGGGAGTCTACTTTCATCCAAAATTGGTTTCACCTCAATCCAACGTCTAGTTTGTGAGATATCATCGAAACATTGAATGTCGCCCATGAAAAACGCAGACCAGAGGCAAACAGAGCATGAAACAGTTCCTGGAGTCGATGCAGCCATATTGGAAAGTCAGCAAAATTACGATTTTGCCATTGAAGCTGAAGTTCTACAGAATTACGATTTTACCATTCTGAATGAATTTGGAGAAATAAATGTAAATGACTTGAAGCAATTATTTTCTTGACTCGAGGCAACTAGCCTGGAGGCAAACAAGTCATTGCAGCAAACGTATACGATCCGTATAGCACTATTCATATATGCGGTTTTGTAGCTAAGAAATTGCTATTCATGATGATGCTCCAAATAGCTTAATTTGGCACTGAATTAAGCCTTTCGAACTTCTGTTTGATCATGTAGACTTTCCAGTATTGGCACTATTCATGTATACGTGGTACTATTCACGATACGCTACTATTCACACTGATGTTTGCTGACTCCGAATTAAGCTACTCCAACTTCCGCTTGATCATGGAGACTTCCAATATCACAAAAACTTAAGTGTTGATATTCTCATTATACTGTGCAAGTTCTTCCTTCTTTAGTCTCTTCTCTTCTTCTGGATTATTCTTCATGATTCCTTCTTTAGTCTCTTCTCTTCTTCTGGATTATTCTTCATGATTCAACTTGAACTAATCTATATTAAATAAGGTAGTTAGTCAATGTATATGACAAAACTTTTTGCTCTAGATAATGGCATCAATATAAGACATCATCAAAACTAATCAGAACTAACACATACTCATCAACAAGTACAGTTAAATCACTACTACTAAGGCCAATTGGTTGAGAAATTACATTTCCAAACAATTGAGGGGATTCAACAATGATTTCCTCGTCCACCTCATTATCACTCAAATCATGAATTGCTTCATTAATCAAAGCAGTAGGAGAGTCTACCTCTATAAGGATATGATCATTACCAAATGAGAGAGAGGACTCTTCAAGGTGCTTTTGTACTTGCTTCACTTCTTGTGCATGTGTGCCCATGATAGAAGGAAAATTCATTTTCAACACTTGTGCTTGCTGCTCAATTTCCTTTGCTAATCTCTCAGATGATTTCGTTTGTGTTCCATAATTCTAAGCATAGAGTCCATTTGTTGATGGAGGTTGTCCATATGCGACCACTCCTTATTGACAGCCCAAGCCATTTGATTTTGGTGATCTCCAATGACTTCACAAAAAGAAGGATCTTGGTTGGGCACACATGGTTGAAAATGAGGTCCATAAGGTGGCTCAAATGGGTATTGGGATCCATGAGATGGATGACATGGTCCTGAAGTGGGATGGAATGAAGGATGGTGTGGTAAGTGAGAGGGTTGATGATATTGTTGAAATGGAGGTTGGTGGTATGGTTCATGTAATGGATGGTGGAAAGGATCATGACATTCTTGATTGCCTACAAAAGAGTGAGAATTGAAAGGTAGATTATGATTGCCATAAAACCAAGCCATGAAATTTCAATATAATTAATTCCCAAAGAATTACAAGATAACTATCTAACTATAAAAATTTAGAAAATGAATCTAATAAAATACAAATGTAAGTGAAAAAGAAAAGATTTTTTTTTAAATGATGAAAATGCTTAAATCCTAAACTATATGCAATGAAAAATAAAAAATGCAAATCTAATCAGCTTCACAAGAGAAACCCCTAGTCAAAAGTGAATTTGACAATTAAATCACCTAGGGAGCCAATTACTTAGCTCCCCGGCAACGGCGCCATTTGATGAAGACCTTTTGTCATTAGCCTTGGGGTCCACAATCAACAATTAACCAAGGATTGCGTATAGGCAAACCTAGGATCGTTCTCTCTTTTCGAGGAGCCTTTTATTGAATCCTAAGTAATCTAAATGTCATGCAAATGCAATGAAAACAAGGGGGATTGGGTTTTGGATTTTTAAATTAATAAACTAAAATAGAAATGCAATTTAAATGAAGCAAAGATAAAATAGAATATAAGAAAACGAGAAGAAACAGATTAAAATCGATCAACCCAACGTTCAGATTCCAGAGACTTCCATCATTGAACGAAATATAAATAACCCACGTTTGGCTCTGGACGAACCGAGATCTCTGCATTCGCCCAGAAAATCCCTCGACTAGACGATCGCCTAGAATATGTCCGAACAGCGGCGTCCCACTGTGCGATCGCACAGCAAAACTTAAAACCTAGTTCGAACTCAGTCCTTGGGATGAACCAAACCGAATATTAAATCTAATATTCGAACTATTTCTAGAAATCGGATCCGATAAGATGAAAATAGAAACGAGTTAAATTACGATAAAGCACAAGTTCTCTAGACGAATCATGGAATCCTCAACGTTGGATCAATCAAAGAAGCTTAGCCAAGCATGGCTAGGAAAAACGCAAAAGAAAAGATGATGAAGAACATGAAGAACAACTAAGAGAAAATAAAAAGCTTCTAATTTAATCTGTAAAACCCATAAAGGGTAATTGAGAATATGTTTGTAGCCACCATCTAATTTTCCTTATATAGGAAAGATGACTAAAAATAGAAAACCTCTAATAAATAGGAAACCCCTAATCAATAGGAAATCCCTATAAAAAAGGAAACATCTAAAAATTGGTCTTTTATTACAAAATTCGAGCAAAATAAAAATCCAGAAAAATAGGTCTGTCTTTAGCTCCAATTTCGTCCATCTTCTTGTCCAAATTAGCCTTCCGAGTCTTCATAACAATTGTAGCTCTCTGAATCATCTAAAAAAAGAAAGAAGAATCAGGCTAATCGGATATCTAGATCAAAAGTTATGGCGAAAATACTAAATCACTGTAAATCTGGAATTTAATCATAAAAATGAATTAAGTCCAATTAAAAGCTCAAAGCTCGATTAAGTAATAAAATCCATTATTTATTAACTAAACAATTCTAAATTTATTCACCAAGAGATACAAATAAGTGTAATAATATTCAATTATCAACCGGCACACAGATGGCTGAGCTCTCTCCCGGACAACTCCATCCGGAGCTTTGAAGACCTCGGACGTAAGTTCGAGTTGCATTTCGCCACCAGCAAAAAGCAGCCGAAGACCGAATTCACGCTGAGCAAAGTGCGACAGAAGAAAGGCGAGGCCCTGCAGAAGTACTTGGATCGGTTCCGCGACGTAGCCATGCAAGTGTGGTCGCTGCCCGAAGAGGTTCACGTACACTGCTTAGTCAACGGGCTGAACCCGTCATCACGACTGGCCCGAAACTTGTGCAAAAACCCAGTGTACACATTAACCGAGTTCTACACACAGGCGAAGAAGTACCTGGAAGTGGAGCAGATGGAGGCGGCTAACGTAGATGAACCCGAGCGGACGAGGAACACCCCGCCCAGCGACGAAGAACGGCCAAGAAGGCCGAGGGCCGAACCCTGAAGGCGGAACCGCGAGAGTCGAGCCAAACCTGACCGGGCCGATCAGAAGGCCAAGTACGACAGCTACACCCCCCATAATGTCTCTCAGTCGCAGGTATGGAAAGAAGTACCCAGGCCGAGATGAGAAGGGTTGACAAGCCGAGGCCGATCAGAGGCCGCTCCAACACGGAACGTACCAAGTTCTTCACATTCCACGACTACCATGGCCATACCACCGACGAATGCTACGACCTCCGCGATGCCATTGAAAAGTTCGTGAGAGAAGGAAAGCTACGTCAGTACGTCATCAAGACCCAGGGAAGGACGAGCGGCAAGCGCAACAATCGCGGCCGCACCAGAAGTCCGCCCAAGGAGACCCGAAAGCCGGGGAAGAAGCAGAAGACGGCCTCGGACGACGAATTCCCCGACGTGGATTTCCAATGCAACGTCGTCAGCGGAGGATTCGGAGGAGGGGGAGAAACCGTCAGCCAGCGGAAGAAATACCTCCGCGAGGTATTAACTGTCAGAGACCTCCCCAAGTTCAAGGATGATCCCAAGAGACCGAAGCCGCCCACCTTGACCTTCACCGACGAAGAGCTAAAAGATGTCATTCCAGGCCATCTGGATGGACTGGTGATCACTGGAACCTTGGTGAACTGCCGCGTCAAGAGGATTTTTGTGGATACAGGGAGTTCGGCCGACATCATAAGCTGGGACGCCTACAAAAGGATGCACCTCGACAAAGAGGATCTCAAGCCGTGCAAGACCACCCTGATTGGGTTCAACGGCGAGTAGTCCTTCCCGAAAGGTTACATCGACCTCAGACTGACCCTCAGGACCAAAGAAGACTTCAAGTCCGAACGAGTGAGGTTCATTGTCGCTGATTTTCGGTCCCCGTACAACGTCATCCTAGGCCGGCCAACAATCCACAACTGGGACATACTGGTGTCCACCAAGCACCAGAAGCTGAAGATGGTTAACGACAAAAACCAAATAGTTGTGGTGTCCGGAGACCAAAAAGAGTCAAGGCAATGCTACTTCGAAGCTCTCCGGGTCGAGGAAGGAGGACCCTCATCTCCACCTCGGCTCGGATCCAATGAGCAAGTAGCCGAAGCCGACTCCGGCAGGCGCTCACGGCAGCCGGTCAACATGGTGGAGCTTGACCTCCGGGAACAAGAAAATCCGAGGCCCGAGCTGGAAGGAGAATTGGAGAAGGTAGTGTTAGGGGCGGATCCGTCCAAGACCGCCAAAATCGGCCGAGACATGAGGGACGACCTAAAAGCTCATATGATCCGTTTCCTCAGACAGAACCAAGACGTCTTCGCCTGGACCTCGGCCGAAATACCCGGCGTCGACCCCCACTTCTGCTGCCACAAACTCGGCATATGGCCGGGGTCAAGACCCGTGGCACAGAAGAAGAGGAACATCGCAGACAACAGACAGAAGGCCCTCGAGAGCCACGTCGAGGAGCTCCTAGTGGCCAGTTTCATTCGAGAGGTGCAGTACACCACCTGGCTCTCCAACGTAGTCTTGGTCCTCAAACCAAGCGGCAAATGGAGAGTCTGTGTCGACTACACCAACCTCAACAAAGCCTGCCCAAAGGATTCCTACCCGATGCCAAACATCGACCAGCTTGTGGATAACTTGGCCGGGTACCAGCTCTTCTCCTTCATGGACGCCTATTTCGGATACAATCAGATTTCCATGCACTCGGATGACCAGGAGAAGACCGCCTTCATGACGGATAAGGCAAACTACTGCTACAACGTCATGCCGTTCGGACTAAAGAATGCCGGGGCCACCTACCAAAGGGTGATGAACAGGGTTTTCGAAGACCAGATTGGGCGCAACATTGAAGTCTACATTGATGACATGATTGTTAAGTCAAAGCTTCCAGAAGACCACATCCGGGACCTAGAACAGACGTTTAAGAAACTAAGAAGACATCGGATCAGGTTGAACCCGGCCAAATGTGTTTTTGGAGTTCCGACTGGAAAGTTCTTAGGCTTCATGTTGACCAACCGAGGAATCGAGGCCAACCCGGAAAAATGCAAGGCCGTGTTAGAAATGCAGCCCCCGAGGACTTAGAAGGAGGTACAGCAGCTAACCGGCCGACTAGCCGCCCTGACGAGGTTTCTACCAAAGTCGGCCGAAAAAGCCCTACCTCTCTTTAAGTTACTGAAGAAGGAAACCCAAGGCGGCTGGAACCCACACTGTGACGCTGCCTTCGCGGAAATCAAGAAATGTTTGGTAACCCCCCCGTGCTCACCAAACCGGACCCTGGGGAGACATTATTCCTCTACCTCTCGATCGGCAACGAAGCCGTCAGCGCTGCCCTAGTAAGAGAAGCCGAGGCCTGACAGATGCTGATATATTTCATCAGCAAGGCTCTACAAAGCTCTGAACTCCGGTACCAGAAACTTGAGAAAGTGGCCTTCGCCCTACTCAAGGCGGCAATAAGGCTCCGACCTTACTTTCAAGGACATCGGATAGTGGTCCGCACCAGCCAGCCGATCCGACAGATCCTCCATAAGCCCGACTTAGCTGGAAGAATGACAACCTAGGCCATAGAGCTATCCGAGTTCGACATTACCTTCGAGGCCAGGCAGGCGATCAAGTCCCAGGCACTGGCAGATTTCATCAGGGAGCTCACCCCGGCGATAACCAATGACGAGACTTGGAAGGTCTACGTGGATGGATCGTCCAACGCCAAGGGCAGCGGTACAGGAGTCATCGTGGAAAGCTCCCAGGGGGTCGCTACCGAGCACTCTCTCCAACTGAAGTTCCCGACCTCCAATAACCAGGACGAGTACGAGGCTCTGCTGGCCGGATTGCTCCAGGCAAAAGACAATGGCGCACAACGCGTAAAGGTTTTAACCGACTCGCAGCTCGTCGCAGCTCAGATTGACGGCAGCTATCAAGCGAAAGGCCCTCTTATGACAAAGTACCTAAACCGCGCCAAAGAGCTCATGGCCGAATTCGAGGAAGTGACCGTATCCCACATCCCAAGAGAGGAGAACACCAGAGCCGACATCCTCTTTAAGCTTGCAAGTACTAAGGGGCCGGACAATCACAGGACCGTGATCCAGCAAAACCTGACCGAGCCGAGCTGTGTCATGGCCATCTCGGCAGGCCTCGACTGGAGGAAGCCAATAGAAGACTACCTCGAAAGGGGGATCATCCCTACCGATTCGACCGAGGCCAAGAAGCTGATCAGAGAAGCCGCTCTCTACGCAATGGTTGATGATCAACTATATAGGAAAGAGCTGCACTGCCCGATGATGCGATGTCTCGGCGAAATTGAAGCAAAATACGTGCTGGCCGAACTCCACGAAGGCAGCAACGGCCACCACATGGGGGGCAAGGCCCTCGCCAGGAAAGCACTACACGCCGGCTATTATTGGCCCACTATGAAGCACGATGCCATGGAGAAAGCCAAGACATGCGACAGTTGCCAGAAACACGCCAGGATCATATGGTTGCCGCCCTCAGAGTTGAAAGGAATGGCCAGCCCCCTGGCCCTTCTACAAATGGGGCATGGACATCCTCGGACCATTCCGACTGGCACAAGGGCAATGCAGATGGCTCATCGTCGTAGTAGACTACTTCACCAAGTGGATCGAGGCTGAGTTACTCGCCACAATAACCTCGGCCAGAGTAATACGGTTCTTCCGGCACAACATCGTCTCCCGCTTCGGGATACCAGCCGAGGTCGTCACGGACAATGGGACCCAATTCATGGACCACAGATTCCAAGCTTTAATGTCCAACCTGGACATTAAACAGCACTTCTCGTCCGTGGAACACCCCCAGTCAAATGGCCAGGCCGAAGCCGCCAACAAGATCATCCTGAACGAGCTGAAGAGGCGGATGTTGCAAGCCGACACCAACTGGACCGAGCAGCTCCACAGCGTCCTCTGGGGATATCAGACAAGCGTACAGTCTTCAACCCAGGAAACCCCGTATAGGCTAACCTATGGATGCGAAGCAATGATCTCAGTCGAAATCGGACAGCCATCCTGGAGAAAGGTCAGAGCCAGACAAGAAGGGCAGGAGTCGAACGACGACGCCTTGAAGACCGACTTGGACCTCATAGACGAAATCTGAGTCGCAGCGCACTGCCGGGAATTAGCCGCCAAGCAGTTACTCACGGCTAAGTACAACAGAAAGGTCAGACCCCGGTCATTTAACCGAGGGAACCTGGTACTCCGACGGGCCGACATAGGCAACAAGAATGCCAAGGACGAGAAGCTGGCGGCAAACTGGGAAGGCCCCTATCGAATTAAAGAGAAGCTCGACGAAGGGGCATACATCCTCGAGACCTTGGCGCGGAAGCCGATCAAAAGAACATGGAACGTCGACAAGCTGAAGATCTACTATAGCTAGATCCAGCCTCGTTTATCTTTATTTTATTTTCATTTAAGTCAAAGTTCAAGTTATATTATTTTCTAATGTTCTTTCTTTGTAACGTCCCTTAGGGCTATTTTCCATCAATAAAGGATCCCATTGAGGAGATTTATGAATGTGCACAAAATTCGCTTAAGCATGAAGCCGAAGCTATGAAGCTCAGCCAAAAACGATAAGGCCGAGGCAAAGAAGCCCGGCCAAGAAGCCGAAAGTCGAGGCCCTTAAGCCTGACACCGGCAAAAGGCCCTGAGGTCGTGTACCCGGCCGAAAAAACTAAAAACATCTAGATGTACGAAAACCGGCCGTTGTACTCCGACAGGCATTGGTTAGAGCTCGGCAAAGGCGCCATACGTGGCCCTTCGTGAAATTGACGTGTCAACGCTCGCCCGGCTAAGTGAGCAGACTACCATGCCGACCCTGATCAGGTCAAAATGTCCGACCCAAGGCGAGCGAAGCCTCGGATGGACAGGTGATAGTCCAGCCCTTACACCGGTAAAATTTAATCCGACTAAGTGAAAGTTGGAGTCCGATTATTAGGAAGTCAAGCCGAGGCAGTGAGGTTAGTTATACCCTACGAGGTTGAAACAAGACAACCTTGCCCCAACCTTCCACACGCTAAGTGTGGTAGAGTGAAAACGGCTTGTACACATACAGCCGACTAACATTTAAGCATAGACAAAAGGATGATAGAATTATAAATCATTCATTGTCTAAAGCATCTAAACGGCTTGTACTCATACAGCTGACGAACACCGAAAACTAGACAAAAGGGTGATAAAATTGTAAATCATTCATTGTCCAGGTTACCAAAACGGCCTGTACACATGCAGCCGACACACATCCGAACTAAGGAAAAAGGATGATAAAAAGTTAAAACATTCATAACACAGGCAGAAGGATGGTAGAAACTAATATCATTCAAAAAGTTTGTACATAATGGCATAAGGCCAAAATTGTTCCAACAGATTACAAGGGCACAGATGCCCCAAAACCAAAAAAGAAAAACAAGAAGCTAAGACTAGCTAGAGGGCCCGGCCTCGGGGTCTTCAGCCTCGGGATCTTCAGCGTCGGCAGCATCCTCCTCAGCAACCTCGGCAGGACCCTTGGCGGTAGGAGACTAGTAAGGGATCAGAGTCTCATCCTTCTTTACGAAGGCACGGTGATCGTACCCATCCACGTTCAGCTCCACGCCGGGGTTGAAGTACCGGATCTGAGTCAGAGCCTGCTTGAAGCACTCCTCAGTAGTTTGCACCAGCGCGTCCAAGGCCTCCTGTCGAGCCGCCTTCTCCACGACAAGGGCCTTCTGAAGCCCATCCTTCTCCTCCGCCAAGGAGGCACGCTGCTGCTGGAGAGCCTTCATTGCCGCCACGCCCTCGGATAATCCCTTTTGCGCCCGGTTGCATTCCTCAGCCAGCTTCTCAGCAGAGCCCCGGGCAAGCTGAAGCTCCTGGTCAGCCTTTACTGCCGCAATCTTGGCAGCATCCCGCTCCGCCCGGATCGCATCCCGTTCATCCCAGGCCTTAACGAGCTCCTCCTCAGCAGACCTGGCCTTTGCCTCAGCCACGTCCAACTCTTCTTTAAGATCTCTGACGGACGCGGCCTTAGCCTCTACCGCGGCCAGACCTTTCTTCAGCTCCACCTCGGCTGCCCTCAGCCTTTGGCACTCAGCGCTAACCAGGGTGTATTGCTCCCGAACCAGAATCAAAGCCTGGACGTACCCCACTGACCGGCACAATTCCCTCTGAGCCAAGTGTAGCTGATCCAAGGCAGAGGGAGACAAGGCCCGACTATCCATGAAGTGCCGGGGAGGAAGGAAGACGACATCTACCTCCGGGACCACACCCTCGTCCCACAAGAATCCATGGGGAACAACCGAAGACGGCCTCTTGGGAGGAGGAGGAGAGGGGAGAGACGGCTGAGACGAGGGCGGGCTCGGTGGCGAGCCAATGGGCATTTCAGAAAGGAGTTCGGGTCCAACCTCCTCATCGTTCACAGCGACTTCTTTCCCTTTAGAAGCCGGGGACTCGGCAACAGCGTCCCGCCTCTCCAAAGCCGAGGCTTCTACCGACGGGGCAGACTTGGCGACCTCAGCAGTAGAAGGACCCCGACCAGCCGAGCCCTTCATTTTCTTCGGAGCCTCTGCAACATCGGCACCTTTAGAGGCACCGCCCTTCTTTGGGCGGCTGGGCGAGGTAGCAGCTGGATTCGCCGCACGAATATAAAGCGGAAGCGAACTCATATCTCGGCCTGAAAAAACAAAAAGATACCAGGTTAGATTCATGAATCCAAGAAACCAAGACAAAAACAGAGACAGTACACTACTAGAAACCCTAATGGTAGGAGGCAGCGGCTTGGCGCCGTCCCCTGTTATAAAATAACTCGTAGGCTTCACCCCGTACTCCACTACGAGGGCCTCCAGTCGAGGCACGACAGAGGCCAACTCCGGCCACAGGTCCTTACGCAGTACGTGGAAGGAGGTAGCCTTGACGTCATAGTGGCTCTCCGTCCAGTACAAGGGAAAGCGCCAGCCCACATCGGCACCCTGGGGACCCTCCAAGAACCAAGGCTGCTTCCCGGACTCGGCCTCAACCTTGAAAAAGGCCCCCTTAAACCGCTTGAAGGAGTCCGAAAAAGGCGTCATAAGCCTCCGCTCCGGGTTGATACGCAACGACACCAACCCTTTCAGCTTCTCGCTCTCCTTAGGCAAACTAGGGGTAAAAGGGCCAAAGTAATAGAAAAAGAGGTTGGTGGCACACGCAATTGGGGTCGGGAAAGAATTACATAGCCGCTCAAAAGCGACCAAGTAAGCCCACCCGTTCGGATGAAGTTGGGAAGGGGCAAGCCTTAGATGGAGCAGGGCTTCCATCTGGAAATTGGTAAAGGGCGAGGGAACCTGGACCCGAGTCAGGCAATCCCGGTAGAAAAAGAAGAAGTTGGGCCGACCAGCCTCCCGCGTCGCGCAAATGGGCTCATCAGCCGAGGGGCACCTAAGGACACACCCCGGCATATCCGGGACCTTCAGCCGAGCGAGGTCGGCGTTCGACATCAGAGACTGGGTCCTCAGCACCTCGTGTGATACCCAGTTATATCGCCGGCACAGGGCCTCCGGCGGACTAGAAGAGTTCGAACCCTCAGGCTCAGAACGCCACTTGGAAGGCCAGGGTTTGGGAGCCATTAAACCTATACGAAAATAAACAAAGCTAATATCAGTGAAGAGCAGAAATACCTGGCACAGATACAGTAGCAAGCGAAAAAGACTGCAGACTCGGACGAACAGGGGCGCTAGAAGGGACAACCGGGGCGGACCAATGCCGGCAAGAACCAAGTATGGAAGAAGCCTCGGCATCTCCACCGCAAGCCATCAATGCAGAAGCCTCTGCAAGGCAATCCCATCAAGGGCCGAGATACCCTTCCGGGGCGGATGTCTGACGAACAGCAGAAGGGCCCTCATAGAAATTGAGGGGTTGAGCCATCAGCACCAAGGGTCCGGAACCGGATGAGGAGCCTACCTCGGCCCCACCGGGCAACTCGAGAGGAAGAGCGCGAGCTAGTGGATGGAAAGGGCAGTAAGGGAGTGAAACCGAAACCCTAGCTAAAGCCAGGCGAGCCCTGGCTCGCCCCAGACGAACAACGCCACCTCGACGCAAAGGAGCCAGAACCCCCGTAGCGGGTGGCTCACCCCCAAGAACCCAATAAGTGGCCTGTGGAAGACGCGTACAGAGAAACATTTCCTCCTCCAGCGTTAACGACGCCCTTGGTCTAAGAACATTTCTATCTCTCATCATGGTCAAAAGCCTAAGGCGCTAAAGGCCGATGTTTAAGGGAATATTGGGACGAATTTTGGGTATGTTGACACTAGAGAAACCCAGAAAAACCAAGAGATACAGTAGAACGACAACGCAGGCAACAATTTCAGAAACAAACGGTAAAATGCAAGAAAGTACCGAACAAAAACGTAAGGGAATAGGCGGAATACCTGCGTGGATAAAATGAAGGGACTGAAACTCTGGAAATGAAGAACGGCAAAGTCTCGACTGGAATAGGCTTAGAAGGAAACCAGAGAAAACCAGAGAAAAGCGTCTGAGAAGAAGAGGAATAGCGGGAAAAGTAAAAGAAATGAAAGGAAGGAAAATTATTTAAACCATGACGCGAAACGCCAAGGATAAAACAGTCTATCCGACCTTAGGCACGACGAGATTGGTACACCACGACGTCAGCACAATAAATGCGCACAGGCCTCAAGAAGCAAAAAGACGCGGTAGTTACAGACCACACCCACTGAAGGCCTGACAGCTGTAAAACCGCAATGATGACACGCGCGGGGGGAGACCCGAAGCGTCCAGAGAATTCCAAAAGGCAAAAGGCTCGAATCCGACGGGCACTTGGTGTTAGTATGTAGGTGTCCTAGAGACAATCAATTGAACACCTTGTACTGTTTGATATTTCATGATTAATATATTTGAGCATAATTTATCTTTATCATATTTATGTCTCGACTATATTTTATAGTTAATATGAGATTAAAGATAAAGGCCCAAGGAATAGAATATGTGTTTATTCGGTGATCTATGATAGGGATCATGATCATGAGGAATCGAGTACACTACATGTCTATTGCCTGAAACTTGTTCCTAGTCTTGAATCGCCAAGAAAGGGCATTGGTGTTTTCAATAAGACTAGTACGACATCATCTACTTGTATAGTGATGCAAGGTAGGGACCTCATGGAATGCAGGCATGTTGATGCCTTAGCTGATGTCGTGGGTGGATCTGTTAGAGAACAGATAGCATTGAACTGACCCGCTGAGAGACTCCACAAGGATTCATTGTAGAGAGTATCATTGGATTTGTAATGTCTCTTATCATTTGGTAGTGCGGATCATCTTAGACTTGAGGATGTCATCGACCACTATGTCCTAGGGTTATACTTTGACTGTACAACTCTATCCGCCTGAAAAATGGGGAGAACAGTGTACTCTTGGGTATTACCTGAATACATGAGTATAGATGGTCATGCCGAAAGGACTTACAATCCTCTACAAGGGATTAGTTGTTCACAAGACCGGTAAGAGCTTGGATACTTCTAGTTGACTCGGGAATCTATGCATAGTAAGTGATCATGAAGAGTCATGATCTGTCTTAGAGTCAATAGAAGAATATTCCTGGTTCTGTGAAATAGCTACATTTAGTCAATCAAGAGAGATGATACTCTATCCTTGCTCTCGACTAAATATGAACAACATTGTAAGAGATGATATATGCACAGTATCCAAATTAGAAAAGGTAGATCACTTGATCAACTTGATTAGTTCTGGGACTGCAGAGCATTGCTAGTGTCTTATGTAGTCATTAGATAAATTGACCTATTAAAGGAGTTTAATTGGTTCAAGCTTATCTATGTCAGTAACTAATTGGGCCTAATGGGTCACACACTAAAGACTATTCTTGATTGCTTAATTTAGTTAGTTTGGACCAATAAATGTTATTGGGCTTTGTCAAGACTATTGATGTAATTGGGTTAGTACTTCAAGCCCAATTATTGAGAGGTTAAGAGATTCAGGTAATTTATGAATTAACCAAGGCTGTATCCAATCAGGATTGGATAAAGAGAGTAATTAATTAGTAATTATTTATTCATGTGAATAGTGTCAAATGAATAGTAAAGTACTATTCATCTTTTACTATTCATGAATAATCAATTATTATAATTAATTATAAGAAGCACTTCTTGAAATAATTAATTGTTCAAGAATCACTTCTTGGAATAATTGATTCTTCAAGAAGCACTTTGGTTTTGAAGTAGAAATGAATGTGTGGCTCACATTAAAAGAAGAACATGTGGCTCACACTGAAAGAAGAACATGTGGCCATGGTTCACTCTTTGTTTCTATAAATAGCATTCATTTCCTTCATTTCAATTCACACCATTTCATAAGCTTCTCTCTTAAGCTTCTCTCTCTCTCTCTTCCTCTTAAGGAAGTTCTTTCTCTTTCTCTCTCTTTCTTCCTCTTAAGGAAGTTCTCTTAGTCTTGAGTAAGAAATCCGAACTCTTGAAGTTCTCCACCTTGTTACTGCCTAGCAAGCATTCAAGGAGTCGGGGATTCAAGGAGAAGGTGTTCTCATTTGCAATCAGGAGATAGTCGTGTGGATCAACGTTAGAGGACATCATACTCTTTGACGTCTTCAAGTGATCACAGGTATTCCTGAAACCCTGTATGTGTTTTAACGAGTAGATCCTAAATATGTACTGTAAGAGTTACGGTACATGGTACATGACTCATGAGGTTAGTATTTCCACATGGTACGGTAAATATTATTTACCAAAGAGATTCTTCTGAGTATGCTCTGTGGCTGCAGCTTAGTCTGATCTGTCACATCAGAAAAGAATTATTCTTGAGCAGTAAATATTATTTACCAGTACAGTAAATACTATTTACCGAACAGTTAAAATTATTTACCGGCATAGTAAAAATTATTTATCATTGTAAAATATTTTTACAGGCGTGGTGAAAATTATTTACTGTTCACGCTAAATATTATTTACTGGTGTAGTAAAAATTATTTACTGGCACGGTAAAAATTATTTACCATCACAGTAAATATTATTTACTGGCACAGTAAAAATAATTTACCGGCACGGTAAAAAATATTTTTACTGTTACTATTCACATGAATAGTAAATATCCAACGTGGGTTCCGCAAATACTGAAAAGATTTGTTTTTCAACCTCGTAAACATGTTGCTTGAACGTCAAGCTAGAACATTCTTAACCCTCACTTGGGACCGGGGTAGGACAAATACCTGTCTTGACAAGATGAGCCCGGCATTCTAGGCAGGACGTCGGGGAAAAGGCATGATAAGCCGACCACTGGTCCGGATCTCACTGAAGGTCGCGGCAACCACGAGCCAGCCCAGCCAAGGAAGAAGGCCTTGGCCATATCAAGGACTGGGGGCAATATGCACCTCGGCCGTCCAGAAGCCTGAACAACCGAGCTGGGGGGCAACTGTTACGGACCGGCCCAAAAGGCCCACGTCCGGACCGTGGCCCAACCACGCCTGGAACAGAATCTGCGCTATAACGGGCAGGGATATGGGATCCCACTGATCTAGGATCTCATTAATGGAGGATCTCCCCCAATCATGATCCCGAGATATCAGCCCCGGATATCGCTCATTAACCCGGGGATACTCGCACCAGACTCCTCTATAAATACAAGGAAACCCTAAACAGGTGCACACATTCTAACCTATGCTCTATCTCTTTCTTGTCACACAGGGCACACACACCACCCCCTGGCTTCACGCCTTCACGTGTACTGCGAACTACGTGGACTTTGATCCCTTCAAAGGGTACGTAGGCTCTAGGCTTGACAACCTAATCAAGTCCAATCTCTCTATGTTTTTAGGACAGAACAGTACCATTCAATATCTTAAAATATTTTTCCAAAATCCTAAAATAATTTTTCATTATTACAAAGTACTTTTTCAGTACCATTCAGTACTCTAAAATATTTTTTCAAAAGTGTACTGAAAAAAATACTTCGTGATCTTAAAAAAATATTTCAGGCAACTGATTAGTACTACAAATATACTTGAAGATAATGAATGCTGCTGAAAAAATATTTCATGATCTTAAAAAACTATTTTATGATCTTGAAAAAATATTTCAGGGTACTAACTGATACTAAAAAGATACTTCAGGATACTGACTAATACTATAAGATGATAAATGCTATTAAAAAAAAAGGAATGTATTTTGCACCAAAATGCTGTCATTTAAAGAATAGGATGGCAGCGGATGGTAACCGAAAAGGACCAAAGCCATATCCAATTCGGTCATCGTCCTCGCTGAGATGCACTATATAATATAGACCTGGCTTGGGTCCTTTGTAGGCTTGCGTCCGCCATATCAAACAGTGCAGTTGCGATGTAGCTGAGCACACACCTGGTCCCTTTTAAAAAAAATTCAAGCACTTCCGGTAGTAGAAAGATAATTTAGGATACTCAATGATTCTGAAAAAATTCTTCATAATCTTGAAAAATTATTTTAGGATCTTTAAAAAATATTTTAGGTACCAACTGGTACTAAAAAGATACTTCTGGATACTGATTAATACTGAAAAATAATTTATAATTTTAAAAAATTATTATATCATCTAGAAAAAAATTTTCAAGGTACTAACTTGTACTAAAAAAAAAATCATGATCTTAAAAAATTGTTCCAGGATCTTAAAAAAATATCCTAAAGTATATTATTAGTAGGAGTCAGTACCTGAATTATTTTTTGAAGATCTAAAAATATTTTTTTAAGATGATCATAAAGATTTTTTTCAGTATCGTTGAATATCCTGAATTGTTGATAAAGTACTTTATCAGCATTGCATACTTGCCCCCCTCAACAAGATGATAACTGTTGCCAGCCTTAATGTGATAGTAATTATTTGAACCGTATAAATTTGTATCGCCAGAGAGTTTGGACATGTAAAGTCACCGGGAAATCTAACTTGACTTATGAAGAGGCTATGGTGTCAGAAAAGCGTGCCACTGAAAAAGTCCAACAAATTCCCAAAGAATTAATGGCTCCTGCTCTAAGGATTATTCAATACAGTAAGAACTACTCTTATCTGAGACAAACAAATATATGTGTTATGATGATAGATCTGTTTATCATTCTTCTATTATGGCATATTGCATACATGATTTCCTTTTATTGCGTATGGTTATATACTTATATTGCTGTGTGCATTTTACGAGTCTAAAATTTTCTGGGTATATGATGTTTACCAGTCTGCTTGTGAATATATTGTAAACGTCTATAATGATGGAGGGCTTTCATATAATATTCTGATGCTATCTACTTAAACAGTTGTGAATGAAGTATCGTGTTGTTTCGATCTGTTTTTCAGAAGAGGAATTGAAGTATTTTTGGTTTTCTATGGTGCACAGAAGCAGTTAGTTCCCAAAGTGTCTAGTTGGTTGTCATCATAGGCATTTTTATCAAGCCTTCCATCTCATTCCAAAGAATTGTCTCATGACTCATCGAATTGGAAGTTACTCGTTCAGAGCAGTGGCGGAGCTAGAAATTAATATTTGTGGGTGCACAATTAATGGTGGGATTCGAGGGTTCGAGGGCAGCACCCCAAATTTTTTTTTTTTAAAAAAAGTTTTAAATGCATTAAAAAACAAGCAATATAAACAATAAAAGAAAAGAAAACTTCAACTTAACATAGAAAAATAATATTCAAAAGTCAACTAAGCTATTATAACAGAACGATTATAAAAGCATTTTTCGATTTTCCATTACTTGAAAATATTGCATTATATCTTCATTATCAATCTTATCAAACATATCATGTTCAACATAAGTGTGTCAAGAATTCTCTAAGATCATGTAAGGTAAGTTTGAAATGTCTACTATAAGAGAATTAAATTTCTTCGTAGAACTTCGAATCAAGCAAAAGAAAAATGAAATATTTATTTCCCAAATCAAATACCTGCAAGGGCTTCTTAAGAAATATGGAATGGATAACTGCAACAGAGTTGATACCCTATGAGCTCAATTACTTTTATAATATCCTAATTTTTACTCTTAGGATTTATTTATAATTAAGAGTGAAATTATATATGATAAATGTATTTAATTTATAATTTTAAAAAATATATAAAAAATGGTGGGTATTTTTATATATGATAAATGTATTTAATTTATAATTTTTAAAAATATATAAAAAATGGTGGGTATTTTGTTGTAATTTTTTTCCCTATAGAAAAAAGAAAATGTATATCAAAATATGTGGCATACACAATTAAAAAGAATGAAAGATGCGTTTTGATAGTCCTCCTACTGCTGTTTTTCAATTTCTGCTTATCATACCCACGGTCCATAGGCCCCACTGTTTCCGGGGGAAAAAAAAAGAATGATAGATGCGAGCGAATTGCAAAATGCAATCACCAGGAATCGAACCTATGACTGCAGTATGAAAGTGTGACTATTCTACCATTAAACCACTTGTGCTTCTTTATGAAAAGTTCCTTCAAATTATATACTTATTCTAAAAGTTTTATGTCTGCACTTGCAGACATGTGCCCTAGTGTGGCTCCGCCCCTAGTTCAGAGCATGTATTACCTCGAGTTAATTGTACGTAAATTATGATATCCTAAGCCTTCTTAGAGCCGGCAAAACGGGCCGAGCCCATTGGGCCGACTAGTTTAAGCCCTAGCCCTTTAAGGGCCGGATTTGGAAATTGGAGGAGTGAGGTGATGTTTGACCCTGAAGGGTTAAGGGCTTACACGGGCCGGCCCAGGAGGGCTACGAGCCGGCTCATCAAGACCTTCCATTTTTTTATACTTTATTTTTTTAAAGTTGAACATTTGTTGAAGTTAGATCCTTCAATAATTTATATGTATATTTTATTTGTTATAGAGTTATTTATCCATTTAAGTACAAATACATAATAACTATACTCTAATTTTATGATTTGATTTATTATTTGTTTTAGATCAATATTATAGATGTGTTCATGAAGCCGGAGAAGAAATTCATGATATTCTTACTTATGAATCAGAGCTTACTACTCAAAGTGAATAACAATCAAATGTTGTTGAAATTGATGATAGTGGCGAAGATGACGACAATAATAGTCATTGTACTAATGTCGCTTAGAAGTTAGTAGTATGCTTCTTATGTTTTATATGAGTTATTTGTAAACATAGTTTGCTTTTGATTATGAATTAGTGACTGTGTTTATTTGTTAGATGAATTATGTTGTAATTTACTAATTATATTTCTTTGAAAAAAACGGAGGAAAAATAATTAAAATTTGGAATAGTAATTTCCGAGCCATGCGGGCCGGCTCTGGCCCTGGTACTCTCAGGCCGGGTTTTGAAAAACAGGTGTTTTTCTTACTCCGAGGTCTGGAGGGCCGGCCCTGTTAGGCCCTAGCCCTTCACAGACCAGCCCTAATTGTCAGCTCTAGTTATGATGCCCTTACACTTCTGGTTTTGCTTCAAGATGGTTCTGGGTTAGGCAGTACCACTCTGGTCCTATTTATAAGTCCCTTTTGACCAAAAAAATTTGGTCCTATTTATAAGTCCCCTTTGACCAAATAAATGAGATTGTGACACTTTTGCCTATATTAATTGTACCAATGAAAGTAGACAGAGAAGAAAAAGTTGAAGGTAACTAATCACAAATGAGGGTAAAGTTGAAAATTCACCCCATAATCATTGAGCTAACCACCTCTCCTTGGTATGTGTAATTTGGTCAAAATAGGACCAGAGTGGTAGTTATTGCATTGGTATCATCAACAAAACTAACCATATAACTGTTGGATAAGATTGCCTCGATTAGTCATTGTAACCTACTTAAAATAGATGTATGTGTCTAGACTTTTAAAACGGTTGTTCAAGGTTTAATGTATCATTTCTACAGGTTGCTTAAATTAGTGTTCCACAAAAAAAAAAAAAAAGTTGCTTAAATTGCAAGACATTTTGTGAACTCTCTAACCTTTGGGATTTTATTGCTGTAGAACAAATAATGAGTTTGCTTAAGTGTTATAGATGAAAACGTTCCTTTTTCCCTATATAAAACCTTTCCATTGTGTTGGTACATGGTTTTTGGTTCTATTATTTGATATTTGATATTTCTTTTTTGAAAGAAGCTGAGAAGACTCTATTATCTCAAAACCTTCTTTTCTATACAATGTTTTATCTGTGCTATGATGAGAGTATTAATTTTCACATATCCAACAGGGAACATATTTTAAGTTAGAGCTTCTAAACGAGTGTTTTGCAATCAATTGAGAAATAATGGAAAAGAACTTGAAAATGGGTCTGAAAACTCAACTGCAGAAAGTTAACTAAAAGCTAGTAAACAGTTTTAAATTTTTAATTTGAAAATTTTAAAATTAATCGGGCTTTGAAACTTGTTCTTATAGTTATCTCACCGAACAAATTTTCTATTCTCTGACAAAGAATGATCCACTTAATGGATTTATTTTCTCCCAAGAATTATTGTTAAGACTTGTTTGAAAACTGCTAATTAAAGACCATTGAAAGTAACAAACAGGTCCTGTGTGTTTGATTCAAGCCTGCTTGGATTATAAAATTTGTTGCGTTTTTTATCGAAATGTATATATTTTGTGCAAAACTAATGTGTCCTGTGGGTTTGATCCAAGTGTCCTGGATTATGCAACTTGTTGGACTTTCATCAAATTGCTTGTATTGTGTGTGTGTATTGTTTTGGCAGGCATGCTTCCTTTGAGGGATCTCGCCGATGCAATAGGTGAAAAGTTGCAGGAACAGGTGTATGTGGGTGCTGAGCTGCATGGTAAAAAGGATGATGGAGAACTTCCCTGCAAAATATTGAAAGTCGTGCAGGAAGGGGTTGATGAATTCCGTTATGAGATAGCTTGGCTCGACAAAAACAGGAAAACAATTGAAAAAGCAGAACTAAGTGCCAAGGATTTAGTGCAGAAGAAGTTTCCTTTTAGCAGGAATATCTTGAAATCTTTTATCCGGGAATCTACATATCGTAATGCTCCTTGGGTGATACACGATGAATTGGCACGAAACTATGGAATCTCAACTGATATCCCATAGGAATTAAAGGGAAGAGCTTTCTTCAACAACGGACTTTTAATTTGCAAAAAGAAAAGGAAAAATGAGGTAAACAGAAAGAGAGGGGTAGTAGTTTCAGCCTCATTCATTCTCTGATCCATGCATAAAGAAACAATTTAATTGATAAAGGATAAATAAATAAACCATAACGTCCTAAAGTATAGTTTCTTGGTTGGTTTGTAAGTGACCTTTTTGTATCGAATTTATCATGTTCAGGATGTAGATGGTGAAGCTGAGAATTGCAAAAAGAGGAAGTCAGATCACGCAAAAAATGGTGGCTCCTCTTCACTCTTCCGTGAAAGGTAGAATTTAAAAGTTGAAGTCATTTTGTCTGCTTTTAGAATTGGTTACCACCTCCCCACTCTTAATTTATAACTATTTAGATTGAACTTATTTTATAGCAGAATTTGAGTTCACTTTGATTTGAGCATTTCCATTTCATCCACCCCTTCCCCTTTTGCTTTCTATGTTGTTGGGCATGGGTTGTAGCATGTACCATGGGAGTAGCCTCTTGTATTTTCTTTTAACTGGGAAGCTTTCTCTCTTCCAGCTTGGAAATAATGAACGTTTGATAAATTTGTAGTTCAAATCATATTATTGCTATATACTGAAAGTACAGATTTTTTAGAATTGTCCAGTCAGTCTTCTCTTCATGATTTTAATTTATTAAAATTCTCTTAACCTTATTGGTATAACAATTTTGCAGAAAATGGCCAATGTAAGGAGGAACCTATCAAATATCCTATTGATGATTTATTGGTGCAGCCTAGTCCAAGGGATCCCGGTTTTGCTGATCGTCCTTCTCCATCGAGGGACTTCAATGTTCCAGCTCATTGTGTAGGGGATCTCTTAATGGTTTGGGATTTTTGTACTTCTTTTGGTAGGCTGTTGCACTTGTCACCCTACTCTCTGGAAGATTTTGAAAACTCTCTCTGCCACAAGGAAAGTAATGTGGTTCTTCTTTGTGGAATCTCACGCAGCACTCTTGCGGGTGCTCATGAAGGACGATGGTGAGTATGCTTCAGCTGTCCAGAAGAGAAAACGGAAGTTTAAGGTCAGCATCTCCCTTGTGTATATCTTTCTACTAGCAGTTATCTGTATATATTTTTTTATGTCCCATTCACTTGTTCAAATGAAACTTTCCTTGCAACTTGTATTCTATGCAACTTATTTCTTTCATATATTCATGATAACAGTATCTAATCCCATTTCATTTTCAGATTACAATGATTAATTGGCAAGAATATTTATGGTATTTTCTAGAAAGGATCAATGTTCCTGGATTACGGCAGTTTGAAGCTACCATAAAAAGGGGACATTTGTAATGACCACAAAATAGATGGAAAACACAGGGAATGATATCCTCAAATATAGATTCAACTAATCAGTATAGTGCAGTCACAATGCTTATAATCACAAAGAAATTATAGCACTGCTCTAGTACAAGAGAAATATAACAGAGATGGGAAATCAGCGTGATAGAAGAAGGTCTAGAGGAAGGAAGGGAGAAACTCCATAGACGAGGTATCTACGGCCAGAGAGAAGAAGACACAAGAGAGAATAGGTCCAAATTCATCCACACCCTTCCTAACAACTTTTCCCCTTTTATCTTGCTGCATAATTCTTCCAATTCAGATCCTTGCGCTACCAAACGTGAATGCTCAACTTTGGGCTTCTCTTTGATAGCCCATCCAGGCCCATTTCCTTTATACTCATTACATTACTCCCTCCTGGAAAATTGACCTTGTCCTCAAGGTCAAAATTTGGAAAAATAGCAATGAAGCAATCGAGGTATTCCCTGTCGGCCAAAACTAGAATGCAATCCAGCTTCGATGAAGCATATAGGATTCCAAGATGCCAGCCTTGCACTATAGTCCAGACAAGGAATTGCCATGTAGAATGGCCCAAACAATTCCATGGGGGTTTGAAAAGGTAGGACGAAACCATAAGAGCATAAATGGGGAACATTAATATAGTTTTAGGTACAACCATTGAGCATAAAAGCACCCAATATCTGTGAAAGTTTGCACAAACTGAACACCAATCTCCTCTAGCAAATCCAAAAATGCTGGATCTCATCAATGAAAAATAGCAAATAATGGTGGAGAACGAATTTTAGTTCCTTGTTGCCTTCAAAAACCAGACAGAAAGACCAACCAATTAAAATCCCAGCTGACCCACTATGATCTAGTTTTATACCACATCTTCCTGTAGATACACCAGATACATATAAATGAAATTCATGATCAAGTGTTGGACCACATCTTCCTGTAAATACATCAGATACATATACCTGAAATTCCCTGCTGCCTGCTTCCATTGCAACACTTACTATCTGATGGGCAACAGCTTTTTTTAATGCTTTCTCATCATTGGCAGGAGTTGTCACAACTTTTGCATTTTTCCTATATTGGTCACACTGGCCAACAATAACACGGTAAGAACAATCCTCTTCAGTGTCAATGCTACCATTGTTGATGATGGACTGAAAGGCATAGTCTATGAATCCCCCATTGTACTCTGCATTAAATTTTGTAGGATAATCCACCAGTGCTTGCTCAGATAGTGAAATGAGATCACCTGTCACTAAATTGTTTACTCCTTCCACTATGGCTACGGTTGAAAATGCCCAGCAACACCCAGTTAAGGATATTGGGCCATGATAGTAGGACTCAACCCTCATAAAGTAGTAACGGAGATGTGCTAGTACAGATACAGTAGTGAAGCCTTGAATCCTAGTTATGTGAGGTGTCACCCAATTTATATAAGCAAGGCAATCTTTAACCACCCAACTCATATAACTTCTTAGCACGTCAAATGAGTAATGAAAGCAAGGTGGCAAACAAGAATTTAACCAAGCATTGGACACAAATGATGGCAGACATTGAATTCGCAAACAAAGAGGCATTATAAATAGAATGGACCAGCCTAATGTCTCTAGGTAGGCTATAAAATAATGAGTCCAAGAATAATTGCCATCATAACTCAAGGTTATTATCCATAGGCTGACCTTAACCCAATAATGGTCCTTTCCAAAAAGGCTTCCAGCAGCATTTCCAACCAACAGCATTGGAATCAAGAAAGAAGGGACTGTTGACACCAACCCAATCAGCAAATACTCCAACTCAGTAAAGTGCTCATAAAAAAAGATGTGTATGTCACTTGCAGCTGCTTGATGAAACTTCATGGCAATATGATGACAATGTCGCCGCGTTGCAAAATCAGTATAAATGCCACAATTTAATGGCATATAGAATTCAACCGAGATGCACCACATATCAAATGCTTCAAAATCCAAGTATTTATAAGGCCATAGAGTTAACATGTGTTGCACAAAGTTGGGGTGCAAAGGCTGAAATGCCATTCCAAACAGGGGCAAAAAACGCAGAGCAGTAAGACTTACCAAAAGCACAATGTTAGGAACTTCATAGAAAATAGAAATGATAGGATATATTGCTTCAACCCATTTCAATTCTTCCTTGCTTCGAACATCTCCAGGATCATAAACTAGGATAAAATTCCGTCTATCCAATACTTGCAAACCCCTAGTAATTGTAGAACGATTGGAATTGGTCACAACAGATAAAATTTGAGTGATAGGAGACTCACTAGTTGAAGTTGTCATCCTCTTCCTAGTCCGATATTGAATGGAGCCGGAAGTCTTCGAAGATGGAGGCTCTCCACTTAATCTCGATAAAACCGCAATTAATTTTGCCAACTTCATAGGTTGCAAAACAGAACCAGATTTTTGTATCAAAAAATCTCGATGCAAGTTCGGTTTCAGATCTCTCAATTGTTGCAAACCTGGAACCTCACAGTATTTTAAATACTGTTTCGTCCCCAATCGTTGCACATCTGGAACCTCACAGTATTTAAAATACTGCTTCGTCTTGAAAATCCAGTGCAAAGCGTCGGATCTATCGACGCGAGGAAAATCCATCTTCGCTTGTTTATCGATCGGAATAAAATTCAGACTCTGTTGGTTAGTGGGTGCCGCCGGTGTAGGGGAATCAATCTTCGCGCTTGAGCTCTCAATTCGTTTTTCAAGATTTTCAAGCTTCAACAACACGACCTCCATCAGATTTTCCAATTTAGTAAAGCGGGCATTCGCCTTGTCTATAAACTCGCTGAACTTCTTTTGGTTGGTTTGCAATTGTTGTAGGATAGTGTGCTCAGCCATTTCTCTCAAACTCTCAATGAAAGCACCAATGTAATGACCACAAAATAGATGGAAAACACAGGGAATGATATCCTCAAATATAGATTCAACTAATCAGTATAGTGCAGTCACAATGCTTATAATCACAAAGAAATTATAGCACTGCTCTAGTACAAGAGAAATATAACAGAGATGGGAAATAAGCGTGATAGAAGAAGGTCTAGAGGAAGGAAGGGAGAAACTCCATAGACGAGGTATCTACGGCCAGAGAGAAGAAGACACAAGAGAGAATAGGTCCAAATTCATCCACACCCTTCCTAACAACTTTTCCCCTTTTATCTTGCAGCATAATTCTTCCAATTCAGATCCTTGCGCTACCAAACGTGAATGCTCAACTTTGGGCTTCTCTTTGATAGCCCATCCAGGCCCATTTCCTTTATACTCATTACAACATTATGGCCTCATTGATATCAATGCTAAGCTAGAAATCTTGTGCGAATTTGTCAATCGAGTTCTTGAAACCTCCATTTTTAGGGAAAAGTTGGACGAGGTTATTGAACAGCGGCTGGCACTTGGTGCTACTAGAAGAGGAGAAGCGCTAGAAGACGGTAGAAAAAGAAGAGAAGAGAAGGAACGATTGAAAGCTGAGATTGAAAGCAATGAGAGTATGGATGGGCACTGTAAAACAAATGGAGCAACTGTGTCAACAAAAAATAATCACAGTAGACAGAACGGAGACATAGGAAAGAAAAGAAATGGAGAAAAGGAGTCATCTAGGGATGGGGATGCTTTGGGTGGAAGGTTAGTGTTTATATTGTGAATTTGTGAATTGTAGTTGTGTGCTTTTCTTTTCAGTAGTTATCATGACAACCAAACATAAGTTTTGTTCTAAATTTATGAGCAGTATGGATAAGCATTCAAATGGTGCATCCAAAAAGTCCTCTAAGAAACTGAGTTTAGAACTGAAAGAATCAGCAGAAAATGGAAATGAATCATCCAGAAAGGAATCGCAGAAGCAATTACATGTGGAGAAGGATCCATCAGATAAGAATAGTACTATAGAACAGAGGGTGCAGCCTATATCCATGGTTATTTATTTATTTATCTTGTTTCCCCATTGGACTTCTAATGATCCTGTTTGTTGCACAGAGAGAATATTTTGAGCGAGAGATGGAAAAACGATTTGTTCGTACGAGTCCCCTAGAGAATAACAGGCATTATAACAGGTATTGGTGGTTTCGTCGTGATGGGAGGATATTTGTAGAAAGTTCTGATTCCAAGGAGTGGGGCTACTACAGCAGCAAGGAAGAGGTATTAAGTTCAAATGGCTAGCAATATTTGCTTATCCTTTATGCATGAGACTTTTAACTTTTCATTGGTATGCTTGAACAGCTTGACGCATTGAAGAAGACACTAAATCGCAAGGGTGTGCGGGAAAGAGCATTGCAAAATCAACTGGAAAAATATTATAGTAGAATATGGTGAGTTAGATTTGTTTTCTTCTTGAAGATTTTAATGGAGTGCCGGTAGAACAATTCTCAGTCCTTGGTAATTCCATTCCCCATAGCGGAATATGATGACCTGAACCTAAGTAGAAGCCTTCAATTTAGACTTTTCTCCCAATTGTACACGTTTTATAAAGCCTTCAATTGAAGATTTTAACAAAGGAACACCCTTGTTTTTGTTTAGTTAAAGCTTACTCTACTATTGAGAGGTTCTGATCTTCTAGTGATGACATGTAAACTTCCTATCTTCGGTTGAATTACGCCATTTTTAAATAATAACTGTAGGTACAAAAGGAATTCATGTTTTTACCCTGCTTTAATTGTTACTATTTTTTGTTCTGCATGGTCACTGTATTTGTATGTTGAAGTGGAAATTTACATGAAACTATCCATGTGTGAATTTATAGTTTTCCTGTCGTGGGGTTTATAGTCTTGTAAGCAGGAGCGGATCCAGAAATTTATGGAAGGGGGGCACTATTGAGAAGGGTTGTGGGGGTTCGGGGGCAGCACCCCCGAATTTTTTTTGTTTTCACTTGTCATCCAAAGTACAAAAAATAATTGGGCTATGCCCAATTAACGCCTCATGCATCCAATCCTTCCCCAGCAAATGAGAAACAACAAAACTTCTTATGTAAGTTACTCATCATGCACCTACTTGAAAGAAAATTAGTTGAACTAAAATAAACTGCATACTATCGCACTCTAAAAAAAAAAATCAAAGCTTTTGTGTTTGCAGAAAGAGAGGCAAGATCACAGGAAGTGAAGCAAGGTGAAAGAGCGACTGTGGCATGTATGCAAGAAAAGAATGTATAAAAAGAGAGCATTTGATTGGTGCATTTATTTATGCAAAGGAGCTTGCATGATGTTCTTCATAAATATAAAATAAATAAATAAAATCAAGGGGGGGCACGTGCCCCCCTTCTCATATACTTCGCTCCGCCTATGCTTGTAAGGTTCAATTTCCCCAATATTTGTTGTCTTAATGCCTTATGATTCATCTTAAATTCGAGATAAACTACACACATATTGAGGGTCAACTGAAAGGTACGTGATTATGGTCAAAATTTATTTTTTTTGCCAAGGGAAGGTATGCTTTGTTCAATTTTTTGTTTGGGCCAAATTTTGTCACATGCATGTAAACAACACAAGGGGTGCGATTTTTAAATGATGTTTTATATGGATTGTAGAATTCACGGATATATGACTTTGAGAAATAAATCTTAGTTGTTGGTAATTTTGTAAAGAACTTTACTCTCTAAATAAATTAGGGAAAATAACACTAAGGTCCACGAAACATACAAAATATCAAAAAAGTCCCATTCCAAAATTACATATAAAAAAAAATCCCTATTAGTTGTATTGACAATAAGAAGTGTTATATTCACAACAAAATTTAAAAACCTGGCCATTCATAACAGGAAAAGCTATATTTACAACAAGAAGTGCTATATTCACGACAAAATTTAAACACCTGGATTTTATTTCAAATTCAGGTCCCTAAGCGTATAGAGGTCATTCACAGTAGAAAAAACTAAATTCACAACAGGAAGTGCTATATTCACAACAAAATTTAAAACCTAGTCATTCATAACAGAAAAAGCTGTATTTACCACGGGAAGTGCTATATTCACAACAAAATTTAAACACCTGGATTTTGTTGCAATACAACTACTATAAAAAAACTCTCTGATTTTGGGTTGAGACTTTTTTGATATTTTATATGTTCCTTGGGAGCTGAGTGCTGAGTGTTATTTTCCCAATAAATTATATCACCTCAAATCCTTAACATAAGACTTAGTTGACTAATTTGGATAGACTAAAGAAATTAGTCATGTTAGTTATTTCATGTAACAATTATATGTTGATTTTCCTAAAATATCATCTTCCATCATGATAATTATTGGATAAAAATCTTTTGATGTGTATAATCAAAGATGATACTTTAGAAAAAAATTATAAATTTAGGAGACAGAGTGGATCAATATCTTTTTGATTAAGGAGGCTCTTCCTTTTTAACTTTTTCACATCATCTGGTTGGTAAGCAGTGGCCTCTTGTTGTTTGGTTAATTTGGAATGCTCACCCTGTTACTGAGTTGCATGTTTCCAGGTGGTTCCTCATGTATCCTTTAATTTATGATTGATGATACTTGTTTCTGCTAGTCTGACTAACTCAGAAAGATCTTGCCTTGCTCTACCGCCATCCAATCCAATAACTTTTATCTACTCGAAGAGATGTTGTAATGGTTCATAGCAATCAAAGGTACAAAAAAATAAAAACCAGTTTAACAGAGAATTTCATAATGTCACATTAAAGAAAACTAAACATAGTTTCTGTTACGGACCTGCACAAGGCCCAACAACGGAAAGGCCCAGCAATAAGTACCATATCCTGACAGATATAAGGGATCTATCTACAACAAGCGTATATCTTAACTACCCCGGAATGAAGGAATTTCTCCACGATATAACCACCTAGATACTCGTACCAAGGATCATGCAGGGCCGATATATCTTGCCTACGGTAAACTCTATAAATACAGAGGTCAAATCCTCAGATGCACAGGTTCTAACTCTGAACTATTTACATACAGTCACACAGAGCACACACCCCACCCCTTTGGCTAAACGCTTATGTGTGTCTCGAACTACGTGGACTTTGATCCCTCTACAGGGTACGTAGGCCCTAGGCATTGCTTCTAGGTCAAGTTCGATAAATCCTGTTCTCAGAACAGAACATTGGCACCGACCGTGGGACGTTAAATTTCGATCCCCGTGACCACCAATGACTAATACCAGAAGCAGTAGTCGAAACCATCAGCCTAATCAACCACAGGCCGAGGCAAGTCAACACCACCACGTTCAAGATCAACCCCAGCATGAGGATATCCCGGAGGGCAACGTTTCTGACACGGCGTCCTCCCCTCCCGTTGTCGTCAAAATGCATGGCGTGGCTACGAAGGGGACTCTGATTCCAACTCCAGACGTCCTCCTTCTACAGAAAACACAGGAGTCAATGTCGAGAAGGATGGAGAACAACGAAAAGCGTAATAACCTCCAGCACCAGAAAGATCTTAGAGTGATACAGCAGATGATGGAGGACCGGTTTAAGAGGTTCAAAACATTGGTTCAGAAAGAAGGCCGCGAAGACTCGCGTGGAAGAAAAGATAGAACGATGCAAGACACCAGTAGTCCATCTTACAGTGAAGAACCGAGGTCGTCACGGTGGGATGCTGGCAGGACTACCCAGGGGACGAGTTCGGGATGAATTCGACCATCAACCTCAACCTTGAAAAAGCTACACCCGGAACGCATCTCGAAAGATGAAGACTGAGATACGGAGAGAACAGCTCTGCCTCGGAGCTCCCCCAGAGAGTATAAAATGAAGTACCTAACCGATCTCAACAGAAGTCCTTTCTCCGAGGAAATTGCCAGTGCGCTGTACCCGAAGAATTTTGATTTGACGCGCCTCTCGAAGTATGATAGGACTCAGGACCCATGCACCCACCTCGACATGTTCGAGCTCCTCATGTTCGTCCGACTGATTAAGGGCCCGGTCATCTCCTGACTTTTCGCAGCAACGTTAACCGGACCTGCTCAAAAGTGGCTTCATACCCTACCATCCAATTCTGTGCACAACTTTGAAGACCTCGGACGCAAATTCGACCTGAATTTCGCGACCAGTAAGAAGTAGCCGAAGTCTCAATTCACTTTGAGCAAAATCAAACAGAAAAAGAGAGAGACGCTCTAAAAATATCTGGACCGGTTCAAGGAGGTGGCTTTACAAGTGCACTTACTCCAGGAGGACATCCACGTGCATTGCCTCATTGATGGGCTGGATCCCTCGTCCCGATTGGCAAAGAATATTTTCAAGAACCGGGTCTATACCCTCATCGAATTTCATACTTGGGCGAAGCAGTATTTGGACGTGGAGTAGATGGAGATAGCCAATGCGATCGGAACCGAGAAGCAAAGGAATACCTCACTCAAGGAGAAAGATCAGCCTAACAAGTGAAAAGAAGACACCCGCATGCGAGGTCGAGATGGCCAAGCTAGGGGAGAGAGATCTGAAGGAAAAACGAAGTATGAAAGATATACCCCTTTGAACGTCTCTCATTTGCAGCTTTGAAAGGAGGTAGCCCAGACTGAGATGAAAAAGAGTTGACCGACCTAGGCCTCCCCGAACCCGACCCACAACTGACCAATCCAGGTTTTGCGTATTCCATGACGGATTCGGACATACTATGGATCAATGTTACAAACTCCGTGACGCCATTGAGAGGTTCACTAGAGATGACAAGTTACACCAATACTTGATAAAAACTCAGGGACGTAAAAATGGCAAATGCAAACAAGGAGGCCGTAGCAGGAGCCCAACTATCGACTCAAGGAAATATGAGAAGCGACGAAAGCTGACTAGCGAGGATGATGAGTTCCCTGAAGCCGAGTTCCAATTCAATGTGGTTAGTTGAGGCTTTGGTGGGGGAGGAGATACAATAAGTCAGCGTAAGAAGTACCTGCGAGAAATTCTCACCATAAGAGATCTCCCAAAATTCAAGGATGACCCTACCAAACCAACACCTCCACCATTAGTTTTCACTGATGAAGAACTGAAGGACGTGGTACCGGGACATCAGGACGGTTTGGTCATCACAGGAACCTTAGTACATTGCTGAGTTAAAAGGATTCTCGTAGATGCTGGGAGCTCAGCAGACATCATTAGGCCGACCATCCATAACTGGGACATGCTAGTGTCCACAAAGCATCAGAAGTTGAAGATGGTGAATAACAAAAACCAAGTAGTAGTTGTCAACGGAGATTAGAAGGAATCCCGGCAGTGTTATTTTGAGAATGTCCGGGGAGGGGAAGGCGGACCTTCGTCGCCACCTCGGATCCACGAGGAAGAATGACCCTCAGACTCAAGAAAAGACAGGAAGTCTCGACGTCCAGTAAGCATGATAGAGCTCAACTTAGGGACAAGCCCGAGATCCCACGTCCGGAACCTGAAGGCGAGTTAGAAGAATTAATCGTCGGAGAGGATCCGTCACAAACGACGAAGATTGGGGGAGTGATGAGTCCAGACTTGAAAACCCGCTTGATTGAGTTCCTAGGGAGGAATTAGGATGTCTTTACTTGGACATCATCCGAGATACCAGGGATCAACCCTACCTTCTACTGCCACAAATTGGCTATCTAACCGGGATCGACGCTGGTAGCACAGAAGAAGAGAAACATCGGAGCCGACAGACAAAAGGCTCTCGAGCAACATGTCAAGGAATTATTGGCAGCCGGGTTCATCAGAGAAATACAATATACCACATGGCTCTCTAACGTGGTAATGGTCTTAAAGCCCAGTAGAAAATGGAGGGTATGCATGGACTACACTAACCTGAACAAAGCCTGCCCAAAAGATTCCTACCCAATGCCAATCATCGACTAGTTGGTCGACAGCTCTTCCGGCTTTCAGTTGTTATCCTTCATGGACGCCCATTCGGTTACAATCAAATAGCCATGAATCTGAACGGCCAGGAGAAGATGGCCTTTATAACTGACAAAGCCAACTACTGCTACAACGTGATGCCTTTCGGCTTGAAAAACGCCAAGGCCACTTATCAGCGGATGATGAATAGGGTCTTTGAGGACCAAATCGGGCAAAATGTGGAAGTATACATCGACGACAAGATAGTGAAGTCTAAAGACCCAGAAGACCATATCCGGGATCTGGAGCAAACGTTCGATAAGTTGAGGAGATATCGAATTCGTTTGAACCTGGCCAAATGTGCATTCGGAGTCCCCACCAGAAAGTTTTTAGGTTTTATGCAGACAAACCGTGGGATAGAGGCAAACCCAAATAAATGCAAGGCCGTCCTCGACATGAAGGCCCTGAGAACCAAGAAAGAAGTACTACAGTTGATCGACTATTTGGCCACACTCACTAGGTTTTTACTTAGGTCAGTCGAGAACGCGCTTCCTTTCTTCAGGTTGCTAAAGAAGGAAACTCAGGGAGGATGGAACACAGACTGTAAGGCAGCCTTTAAGAAGATCAACCAATGTCTGGCAACCCCACCAGTCTTGACAAAGCCTAACCCAGGTGAGTCCTTGTTCTTATATCTGTCTGTGGGAGAAGAAGCAGTGAGTGCTGCCCTGATCAGAGAAACCAACCTCGGTCAGGCACCAATTTATTTCATAAGTAAGGCATTACAAAGCTCGGAATTACGATACCAAAAGATTGAGAAAGTGGCTTTCGCCCTACTTGTCTCGGCAAGAAGACTTCGGCCTTACTTCCAGGGACATCGAATAGTGATCCGAACTAGTCAACCACTCCGACAAGTATTACACAAGCTGGACCTGGTAGGAAGAATGACCAGTTGGGCCATTGATTTGTTCGAGTTCGATATCACCTACGAAGCCCGGTATGCAATCAAATCACAAGCGTTGGCTGATTTTGTGAGGGAACTCACCCCGGCAGATAGGACCGATTTCGGCCAAGACAAAACATGGAAGGTTTACGTTGATGGCTTGTCAAACACAAAGAGTAGCGGAGCAAGAATAATAATCGAAAGCCCAGAAGGTATCGCAATTGAGCACTCCCTTCAACTAAAGTTTCCGACCTCAAATAACCAGGCCGAGTACGAAGCCCTACTTGCCGGACTATTACAAGCCAAAGAACAGGGAGCACAAAGAGTAAAGGTTTTCACAGACTCACAGCTCGTATCGGCGCAAATTGAGGGCACTTATCAAACCAAACGACCTTTATTGGCCAAGTATTTGAATAAAGTAAGGGAGGTGATCTCCGAATTCGAAGAGGTGATCGTGACTCACATCCCGAGAGATGAAAATACCAGAGTTGACATCCTCTCCAAACTAGCTAGTACAAAAGGACCCGGCAACCACCGGACTGTAATCCAGCAAAATCTAATGGAACCGAGTTGCATCATGACTATATCGACAACGACAGACTGGAGAAACCAATTGAGGATTATTTAGAAAGAGACATCATTCCGATAGACCCGGTTGAGGCAAAGAAGTTGATCCGAGAGGCCGCCATCTACATAATGGTTGATGACCAACTGTACCAAAAAGGCTTGCACTCTCCAATGATGAGATGCTTGGGTCCATCCGAAGTCAAGTATTTGTTGGCCGAGATACATGAAGGAGTCAACGGACACCACATAAGGGGCAAGGCTCTAGCTAGGAAGGCTCTATGTGCTAGTTACTACTGACCGACCATGTTGGTAGACTCAAAGGAGGCTGTAAAAAGATGTGATAGCTGTCAGAAACACTCCAAGATCATTTGGCCCCCGCCTGCAGAATTGAAAGGTATCTTTGCCCTGTGACCCTTTTACAAGTGGGGCATGGATCTCCTCGGGCTGTTTAAGGTGGCTCCCGGGCAGTTCAAATGGCTCATCATTGCAGTAGACTACTTTACAAAGTGGATTGAAGCCGAGACTTTAACAACGATAACCTCAGCCCACATACGGAGATTCTTTCATCATAACATTGTCTCTTGTTTTGGAATGCCAGCCGAGGTAGTCACGGACAACGGGACCCAATTTGTGGATAAAGGTTTCCAGGATATGATGTCAGACCTCGACATTAGGCAGCACTTCACCTCGGTCGAGCATCCACAATCAAATGGTCAGGCCGAAGCAGCCAACAAGATCATCCTCGACGGCTTAAAGAAACGGATGCAAGATGTAGAATCCAACCGGGTCGAACAACTCTACAGCGTATTGTGGGGGTATAGGACTAGTGTGCAGATTTCAACTCAAGAAACCCCTTTCCGGCTTACTTATGGATGCGAGGCAATGATCTGGGTCAAGATAGGACAGCCGTCATCGAGGAAGACAGGAGCCCTCCAAGAGGGAGAAGGAGCGAATGACGACACCTTAAGGATGGAGTTGGACTTAATCGACGAGATCGGAGTCACGGTGCATTACCAAGAGTTAGCCGCCAAGCAACTCATTGCGAAAAAATATAATCGGAAGGTCAGACCCCGCGCTTTCAACAGGGGCAACCTGGTACTCCGACACGCCGACATCAGAAATAGAAACGCTAGAGATGGAAAGCTAGCTCTGAATTGGGAAGGTCCTTATCGGGTTAAAGAGAAGCTGGGCAATGGAGCCTATATACTTGAAACCCTAGGACGGAAGCCCATCAAAAGAACCTGAAACGCCGACAAGCTACAAAGCTACTATAGTTAGATCTCGGCCCAACACTCAGCAGATTATCTTTTTAATGAAAAAAAATTCCCTAGTGGAAGTTCACAATGCACTCTATCGATAGCTTAAGCTTTACACCGAGGTCCCAAACCCGGTTGAAATTAAAACCCGTCTAGATGGATGAAACCAAGGCCGACGTGCCTAAGTTATGACCAACGTGAAGTCGCCCTTAGAGGTCTTCACAAAATTGACGCGTCAACGCTCGCTCCTAGATAAAAAGATGAATTGTCATTCCGACTCTGATCAGGTCAAAATGTTTAAAGCGTCGCGTTTCAAACACCATGGTTGAACATGTGACAATTTGCCCTTATCCTAGTTATGAACCCGGACAAACAGATCCGGAACTCGGTAGCTCGGTTAAAATGAAAACCGTGTGTGGTTTAAATAAAAACCCTTTGCGATTTAAAAAGAAAACCCTACCACAGATTCCCAGGCATTAAGTCTAGAAGAAAACGTAGATCTACATAATCAAAGACCTTGGCCCGGTTGAAGAATTTCTAACTAAGCTAAGAATTCCAAAAAAACAAAAACGGCAATAAACAAGAAACACCTCGGCACAAACGCCGGGAGAGTACAAAGTCAAAAAGGCACAAACGCCCAAAAAAGAAGGAACTATAAACAAGAAACACCTCGGCCACTCAGAGGTTGGACGCGGGCAGCTTTGATGGTCTCGAACCATCTTCCGGAGGAACGTTGGGTGAGACATCCTCTTCCCCTTCGCCTCCCTACTCCATACCTTCAAGCCCCGACACGTAGGTGTTGTCCGGGGATGGAGGAGGCGGAAAATACTTGCCCTGGTGAACGTATGCCCGATAATGAAATTTGTCAAGCTCCAGGGTCACCGTAGGGTTCAAGTACCAAATCTGGTCCAGAGCCATGTCAAAAGCATCCTTGGCGGTTGCTCTCACAATATTCGAGCATTTGGACAGGGCTTTCTTCGTATCTGCCAGCTCGGCCTTCGTGGCGCCCAAATCATCCGCCAAGTTACCTCGCTGAGCTTGCACCGTCTTCAAAGCTTCCATGCTCTGAGAGTTAGAGGCCTTCAAATTGAGGTTCTCATAGTTTAATTTGGCCAGGACCTCCTTAGTGGACTTCAGCTCCTTAGACATTTTTGCGGTTACAGCTTGAACGGCGCTCAGCTCGTCCTCCGCCCTCTTCTTTGCCGCCACAGTCAGATCTCTTTCCACATCTCCAAATGACTCTTCTCGGTTGAAACCCCAACCACCTTCTTTTTCAACAGGAGCAGGGACTGTGTCAGACCTACGCCCTTCAACAGATGATCCTACACAGAATGGATCAAACGTTCGTCGGCCTCACTTAGAGGAAGGGCAGTATCTTGGAAACGACCGGGAGGTAGATAGGCGACGCTGAGCTCCTCGGTCACCCCCTTTTCCCAGGCAAAACCATGTGGCAACTTATAGGGAAAGGGAGGAGGAGGAGGAGGAGAAGAAGGTGGAGCCAAGCTACCCTTAGGATGAGCTTGAGCTTCCTCAACCGCAACATCCTTGTCTTTCTACAGCTGAGGCTGCCCGGTCGAAGGAGACGAGGAGGGGACGCTTTGGGCCGAGGACCTAGTCCTCCTAGACCCCGAGGCTTGAGGCACAGTTCTCCCCCTTCCCTTACCAGGCTCGAGAACAACACGTTTCCAAGTCTCCTTCCTCGGCTGAGCCCCCTCGCCGAGGTTCATATAGGATAGGTATGGGGGCAACGGGTCCATAGCTTGAGCTGCAAAAAGAAAGATAGATCAGAACAATCTAGAGGATCAGAACATAAACATAGCTGGAATATCATAAAGATGAAATTAAACATAAAGATCGTAAATATACATGGGGCCGCCCCAGCCTCGAGGAAAGGTTGAGAAAGTATCGAAGCAACGGTCTTTACACTGTGCTCCTTGACATAGGTCACCAACTGAGACACCGCTATGACGTCCTCGGCTGGTAAGTCGTCCCCATCCACATCTTTGGACTCGGGGCCATGTAGGAACCAAGGCGTTTGCCCAGAAATGGCAACCACCTTGAAGAAGCTGGTCTTGAAGTGCTTGAAGGAATCAGAAAAAGCGTGGAAAAGCTTCCAACCAGGAACACCTTGGATAAACGTCAAACCTTTTAACTCTTCATCATTCTTGTCAAACCGGAGCATGAAGGAACAGAAGAAATAAAAGAAGATGGAGCGTTTGCAGGGAATGGGCTCCTGTAACAATCTACAGAAACACTCAAAAGCAAGAATGAAGCCCCACCCATTGGGGTGAAGCTAGGAAGGAGCAAGATGGAGTTTGCAAGGGAGCACTGTAAGCGACGGGAGGACCGTGGGAGATGGGAGGACTGTGGGTGATGGGAGGACGGTTGGTGACGGCGGTGGTAACGTTGGGGATGGTACGGGCGGTTTGCAAGGAGTGAAGGGAAGCAGAGGGGTTGGGGACCAAGGCTTTAACGGTACCAATCAATTTGTAACATTTCGTACTGGAGTTATGGAGACAAACAGGAAGCAGGGTGGGTCCGGTACGGATTGTTCCAAACCTAGTGGGGCTCGTTTGTCGTATAAGGACAAGCTTCTTTGCTTGGGAGAGTCGGGTTTATTGGAGCCACACTTCTCGGCCTCAAAGGCTTTGTCTGGCTGGAAGGAGTATTTTGAAAAATCAAATGAGAAGCAGTGTATGAAGGAAAAGGAGGATGAGGATGAAGGGGTTGAGGAGGAGGAGGCTGTGGACTTGTGGAGAAGGACTAGAAAATTACCAAAGCTTCATGTTAGCGCAGAAGAGTATGAGGCGTGGTGTAAACCGTTCATGAATTCTCTGATTGTTAAGCTTCTTGGGAAAACAGTGAATGTTGGGTTCATGAGGATGCGGATGGAAAGGATGTGGGCTTCGCAAGGACCGTTAAGGGTTACTCCTCTGAGTAATGGCTATTTCCTGGTTTCGTTTTCTTCAACGGAGGATCGAGACTTTGCCTTACAAGAAGGGCCATGGATGATCGCTGATCATTATTTGCTGGTGCAACGATGGAGACCAAACTTCAACCCTTGGAAAGTGGATACACAGAAGCGTATAGCAGTTTGGGTACGTATTCCCGACCTTCCTCATGAATTGTACAACGTGGAGTCTATTAGGAGGATTGGGAACATGATAGGAAAAACGCTTAAAATTGACCGAACTATGGCGTTTTCTGAGAAAGGTGGTTTTGCGAGGATGTGTGTGGAAGTTGATTTACAGAAGCCATTATTACCAGGGTTCATCCATTTTGGCGAGGAACGACGCTTTCAGTTTGAGGGCCTTCATCTGGTATGTTTTTCCTGTGGAAAATATGGTCATCGTATGGAACAATGCTCAGGCCAAGCTAGTTGCAGCAAGCCAGACCCTAAGCATGATGAAGTGCCTTCTGGGGACACGATGGGGCCAACAGTTCAGAAATCAACGGGAGAAACGGTGGATGGTTTGAGTACCAAGGAGGGACCGGCGGTGCTGAAACCCGATAGGAAGCAGGAGGCTTGGCCGGCGGCAGGGATGTCCGGTGTACTATCTGGAAACGGTAAACGAGTGAATTACGGCCCGGAGATGCTTGTTAAGCGTGATTTTGGGAAATTGAAATCACAAACGGATTTGAAGGCTTCTAAGATGGAAATGGCGGATAAGAAGGGATTTAATGAGAAGGGCAAGAGTAATGTGGCCCAACAATCTCGGTTTACAGGTGGGATGGAGAAAATTCAGGAAGGGAAGGAGGGTAGTGACGTGGCGGTCAATTCACGAAAATTTGGGGGGGAGGTGCAGAATAATGAGACAAATCTGGGGTGGATCAAGGTGGGGTCCAAGAGAAAATCTGGGGCTAAAGTCAAAGCAAAAGGAAAGGAAAATAAACATGGAGATACTATCGCATCACGTGGAAAGGAGGAAAAAGGGGATCTAGGTGATATGCATTTAAACCACACGGCTGGGCCTAAGGAATTAATTGGGCCGATGATTAAAGGGAATGCTATGGAGCTAGATTCTCGTTCTGGGCTCAAAAATCACAATGAACCGGTACAATTAGCACCGATGGATGTAATTGAGGAGAAGAGGAAAACAAGTGATGAATTAAATCCTAATGGGCCGAGGGAGTTGGCAAAGCCAGTAATGGTGACATCAGGTCCCGTTGAAGCAAGAACGAACGTGGATATGGATGTATCTTGTGTTGAGGTCTCTTTTGGGGCCGTGGTTGTTCTCGGGGATGGACTCCCTAAATTGCAATCTGTTTAATAATGAACTATTTATTGTGGAATGTGAGAGGTGCCGGGGCTCGTTCCTTCCCGTCTCTCATTCAAGATTTGGTTCGTTCGTGGGATGTTGATTTTGTTGCGATGTTTGAAACTAGATGTGGGGGCTCAAAAGCAAAGCGTATAGCTTCTTTGATGGGTTTTCCTCATTTTAATATCATTGATGCTGATGGTTATAGGGGTGGTATATGGTGCCTTTGGTCGGACAAATTTAGACAGGTGGAGGTGTTGGCTTCATCTAATCAATTTGTGCATGTTCTTATTACTAATCATCTTTTACAGGTCTACGAGATGACATTCGTTTATGCAAGTCCCAATATTGTTCAAAGGTGTACTTTATGGATGGATTTATTGCAGCTTAACCAAAGTATACAGGTGCCATGGTGTTTAGGTGGTGACTTAAATGTGACTTTAAAAGCTTATGAACGGCTCTCACAGGGAGAACCAAGGGGCCCAGACAGGGAGTTTTGTAGTTTCGTGGAGGACGCTGCTCTTAACGATTTGGGTTTTGTTGGTCCCCCTTTTACATGGAGACGCACCGGGCAGGCAAGTAGAATTGACCGTGCCTTGGGATCTTCTGCATGGCAAGATTTTTTTTCCAAATGCGTTGGTGACTCACCTTAACTGGTACAAAAGTGACCATCGACCTCTCCTCCTTCAGCTGGATGGTTATAAGAAAAAGGATCATGGGGATCGGCCGTTTAGGTTTCTTGCTGCCTGGGTGTTGGATGAGCGTTAGGCAAAACAGTTGACATAACCTCGGACATCGAGCCTTTTGGTATTACCTCGGTCATAGCCATAATGAAAGGTACAAAAAAATAAAAAACCAGTTTAATAGAGAATTTCATAACGTCACATTAAAGAAAACTAAACATAGTTTCTGTTACGGACTTGCACAAGGTCCAACAACCGAAAGGCCCAGCAATAAGTACCATATCCTGACAAATATAACGAATCTATCTACAATAAGCGTATATCTTAACTACCCCGAAACGAAGGAATATCTTCACGATATAACCGCCTAGATACTCGCACCAAGGATCATGCAGGGCCGATATATCCTGCCTACGGTTAACTCTATAAATACAGAGGTCAAATCCTCAGTTGCACATGTTCTAACTCTGAACTATTTACATACAGTCACATAGAGCACACACCCCACCCCTTTGGCTAAACGCCTGTGTGTGTCTTGAACTACGTGGACTTTGATCCTTCTACAGGGTACGTAGGCCCTAGGCATTGCTCTTAGGTCAAGTCCGATAAATCCTGTTCTCAGAACAGAACAGTTTCTATAATTTGAACTCCAAGACCATTTTTAGCTAGATTATTCGTGTGAATGTAAGATATTTTAATGATTATTCATTCAATTTCAATATGCATAGTATCAGAGCGTGGTCCTTTTCAATGTGCATGGCATTGAGTATCAAAGTGTGGTATCAAAACATGATACATTTATAAAGTCACAACTTCGTCAGTTATCTCATGTTCCAGTAGAAAAAGGACTTCTATCTTTCATAACATAGAGATTAGAGCGGCGTACTCCACAACCTACACACAGAACAAATCATTTGATTTTAATATGCATGGTATCAGAGCATGGTCCCTTTCAATATGCATGGCATCGAGTATCAAAGCGTGGTATCAAAGCATGATACATTTATAAAGTCAAACCAACCCGAACATTAAAGAGTAGTAAAAGGACCATTAAACTCTGTCTATTACCTTAGTTTTGTTTTATTATTTGTGAGCAGTCCATGTTCAACAACTTCGTCAGTTATCTCATGTCCTAGCATGCAAGGACTAGAAAAAGGAATTTCATCTTTCATAACGTGGAGATCGGAGCGACATACTCCACAAGCTACACAGAGAACAAATCATACAATTTCAATATGATAGGAACATAAAACAAGATTATCTTATCTCAATGACAGGTCGTCCCATAATTTTTCCTTGGTTGAGATCTGCAAATGCTTTGTATGTCTCCTCATAGTTGTATCTTCTAGAAACAATATTGGAAAGATTGATGATACCTATTTCTGCTAGTCTAACAAGCCCAGAAAGATCTTGCCTTGCTCTACCTCCATCAGATCTAATAATTTTTATCTCCTCAAAGAGATATTGTAATGGTTCATAGTAATAATGAAAGGTACAAAAAATAAAAATCAGTTTAATAAAGAATTTCATAACATCACAATAAGAAAACTAAATATAATTTCTATAGTTTGAACTCAAAGACCGTCTTCAGCCAGATTATTCATGTGAATGCAAGATATTTCAATGATTATTCATTCAATTTCAATGTGCATGGTATCAAAGTAAGGTGCTATTTAATGTGTGTGGTATCGAGTATCAAAGCTTGGTATCAGAGCATGATACATTTATAAAGTCAAATTAACTAGAACATAAAAGAGTAATAAAAGGACCATTAAACTCCGTCTACTATCTTGGTTTTGTTTTATTATATGTGACTGGTCCATATTCAAAACTTCATCAAAAAATCAAAGCGAAAATAATTACTAGTAATATTGTAGAATAAGGGTTTTATTTTTTTGAATCTCAAGAATGAAAAAAAGAAAGCTTAAAAATAGACAACAAACATGAATAGAAAAAGCTTTCATATAGAGTAAGAGTTTATGAGGCAAAATTTCAAACTGTGTCCATATGGAGAATGAGAAGAAATTGAAACTATTAAAGCCAAATAAATTATGGTGGCAGAATAGAGGAATAAAAGTGCATGGACAAAGTTATCTGAAAGCAAAATATATGCGCCTTATACTTCCCTCTTATCAAAATAAAGAGAATTGCAAATTTTTCTTATACAGAAGTCTATCTAACAGCCTTAGAATTAGAAGACATTAATGCTTAGATAGCCTTCTAAATCACCTTATTTAACTATTAACTGCCGGTAGACTCACGTGCAAATAAGTCGTGAAAAATATTACTTTATGTCTGTGTCTGTGGGTAAAATAAAAAACACCAAATGTTAAACAAAGGAAAATGCATTTATAATTATCTTTCCGACTGAATCTTCACGTGCTGCATTCATGGTGTGAGTAGAACCAAATATTTTTGCTTTCTCTAGCTCATCCTGAATATCAACAGCAATAATTTCAGAAGCACCAAATGCTCTAGCAATCTGCAAACAGCTGGAAAGGGGATAAATTTAAGAGAAAATTCAGCACGCTGTTCTATATCTTGAGGTGTAAAGCAGAATACCCATATTCTATAAATCATTTTGCTATACCTAAGGGGTCCCCATAACAAAAACATAACTTCCACATAGCTAAATGCATGATTCCAATATGTTTGGTATCAGAGCATGGTACTATTCAATGTGCATGGCACTGAGTATCAAAGCGTGGTATCAGAGCATGACACATTTATAAAGTCAAACTAACCAGGACATTAAAGAATAGTAAATTGACCATTAAACTCTATATACTACTTGGGGTTTTTTTTTTTGGTATTTGTTAGCGGTCCATGTTCAACAACTTCGCCATTTATCTTATGTCCCAGCATACTAGGACTAGAAAAAGGATTTTCATCTTTCAAAACAAGGAGATTGGAGCAGCATACTCCACAAGTTACATATAGAACAAATCATTCGATTTCAATATAGTAGTAACATAAAACAAGATTATCTTATCTCAATGACAGCTCGTCCCACAATTGTTCCCTGGTTGAGATCTGTAAATGCTTTGTCTGCCTTCTCAAAGTTGTATCTTGTAGAAATAATATTGGAAAGATTGATGATACCTGTTTCTGCTAGTCTGACTAACCCAGAAAGATTTTGCCTTGCTCTACCTCCATCCAATCCAATAACTTTTATCTACTCGAAGAGATGTTGTAATGGTTCATGGCAATAATGAAGGTACAAAAAATAAAAATAAGTTTAACAGAGAATTTCATAACATCACATTAAAGAAAACTAAACATAGTTTCTATAGTTTGAACTCAAAGACCATCTTCAGCCAGATTATTCGTGTGGATGTAAGATATTTCAATGATTTTTTATTCGATTTCAATATGCATGGTATCAGAGCTTAGTCCTTTTCAATGTGCAAAGCATTGAGTATCAAAGAGTGGTATCAGTGAATGATACATTTATAAAGTCACAACTTCGTCAATTATCTCATGTTCCAGTAGAAATAGGACTTCTATCTTTCATAACGTAGACATTGGAGTGACGTACTCCACAACCTGCACACAGAATAAATCATTTGATTTCAATATGCACGGTATCAGAGCATGGTCTCTTTCAATATGCATGCAATCGAGTATCAAAGCGTGGTATGAGAGCATGATACATTTATAAAGTCAAACTAACTAGAACATTAAAGTGTAGTAAAAGGACCATTAAACTCCGTATACCACTTTGTTTTTATTATTATTATTATCTGTGAGTGGTCCATGTTCAACAACTTCGCCAGTTATCTAATGTCCTAGCACGCAAGGACTAGAAAAAGGACTTTCATCTTTCATAACGTGGTGATCAGAGCGACATATTCCACAAACTACACACAGAAAAATCTCATTCAATTTCAATATGGTAGTAACATAAAACAAGATTATCTTATCTCAGTGATAGCTCGTCCCACAATTTAAACTTGATTGAGATCTGTAAATTATTTGTGTAACATCCTCCATTTTAAAGGACAATTTATTATTTATTAACTTGACTAAACCATTTATTAAAATGTTTTATGCACAGTTAAGCTTTGAATTTTTTTAGGCTCATATTTTAAAACTAAATATTTCTTTAAAATTTGCCAGAATATCCAAAATATACTAGAATATGCCAAGTGGGCCTTAATGATGTGGCAATATACAATAATTCAATATGTACCAAATAGGTGGAAGCACTTCCGAAACCTTCCCTGATTGACCCAAATGAGAATTATCACTTGAAAAATATTTGTAACCTGTTACGGACCGGCCCATCAGCCCACATACTGGCCACGGCCCAACCTAGCCTAGAAGCATGGTTGGCAGGATAGCATATAAGATCCCAACAATATAGGATCTATCCTAATCGCAATCCCTAGATATCAGCCCGGATATCTCGGCCCCGGATATTACTCACCAGGCCGGGATACTTGCACCAGCCCCTCTATAAAAGCTAAGAGACGCCACTCAGGTGCACACGTTCTAACTTATACTCTATTTATTTCCTGTCACACAGAGCACACACACCACCCCCTGGCTTCACGCCTTTACGTATACTGCGAACTACGTGGACTTTGATCCTTCAAAGGGTACGTAGGCTCTAGGCTTGACAACCTAGTCAAGTCTAATCTTTCTGTGTTCTTAAGACAGAACATTGGCGCCGACCGTGGGGAACTATAAATTTCTATCCCCGTGACCACTGATGGCAAACACCAGAAGCCACAGCAGAAATCCACCGCCGGTTGGTGGAGACCCCCAACCAAGCCGACCAACGATCGAACCCAACCAGCCGCAGGGGCCGCCACAGCGGGAAAACACTCCTGAAGGCCACGTGACCGACACGGCGACTTCCCTCAAGTAGATGAACAACCGCTGCAAGAAGCGCGCACAGAACCCCCGGCACGAGACGTCCAGGCGGTCGAAGCCGATGTTTGCATCCTACGGAGGACACAGGAGTCGTTCCTGCAAAGGCTCGAAAATAAGGAGAAACGAGACCACCTCCAGCGGGAGGCTAATTTTGAAGCCTTTGGCCAAATGATAAAAGACGCGCTCGAGTATGATCGCCAACAAGGAAACCGCAGGAGAAATCATCGAAGAGGAAGAAGGGCCCCTGTGGACGACAACAGTTCCTCAAGTAGCCCAGAACCAAGGAACACACGCTGCGACAACGGCGAACCGGATGGAAGGACGAGCGCAGAACGAGGCCGCCTACCATCCCCAGAGAATGTTGACGACTCGGGAAACCACGGTGACGATCTTAACCGCACCGATCGAATGGCCAGGGAGGGCCGAGATCGAGAAGAGCGCCACCTCGACGACGGAAGCCCTCGGGCCCGCAAATCACCCCGCCGAGGTTCTCCCCAGCAATACTGAATAAGGTACCTGACGGAGTCCGGACGATCCTCGTTCTCGAGGGCAGTAGCAACGGCCCGTTACCCAAAACATTTCGACCTGGCCGACCTTCCGAAATACGACGGGACTCAGGATCCACGCAACCATCTTGACGTGTTCGAGAAGCTCATGTGGGTCCGGACAATTAGAGGCCCGGTTATCCAGCGTCTCTTCGCGACCACTCTGATTGGACCGGCATACAGGTGGCTGAGCTCGCTCCCAGAAAACTCCATCCGGAGTTTCGAAGACCTCGAACGCAAGTTCGAGTTACATTTCGCCACCAATAAAAAGCAGCCGAAGACCGAATTCACACTGAGTAAAGTAAGACAGAAGAAAGGCGAGGCACTACAAAAGTACCTGGATCGATTCCGTGATGTGGCAATGTAGGTTCGGTCGCTACCAGAAGAAGTTCACGTACATTGCCTCGTCAACGGGCTAGACCCATCATCACGACTGGCCCAGAACTTGTGCAAAAACCCAGTGTACACGTTAACCGAATTCTACACCCAGGCGAAGAAGTACCTGGAAGTGGAGCAAATGGAAGTGGCCAACGCGGATGAACCCGAACGGACGAGGAACACGCCGCCCAGCGACGAAGAATGGCCAAGAAGGCTGAGGGCCGAACCAAGAAGACGAAACCACGAGAGCCGAGCCAAACCTGACCGAGCCGATCAGAAGGCCAAGTACGATAGCTACACCCCATTGAATGTCTCTCGGTCTAAGGTATGGAAAGAAGTAGCCCAGGCCGAGGTGAGGAGGGTTGACAAGCCAAGGCCAATTAGAGGCCGTTCCAACACGAACCGTACCAAGTTTTGTACGTTCCACGACTGCCACGGACATACCACCGACGAATGCTATGACCTCCGCGACGCCATTGAAAAGTTCGTGAGAGAAGAAAAGCTACGTCAATATGTCATCAAGACCTAGGGAAGGACGAGCGGCGGCAAGCGCAACGACCGTGGCCGCACTAAAAGTCTGCCCAAGGAGGCCCAGAAGCCGGGAAAGAAGCAGAAGACCGCCTCTGACGACGAGTTTCCCGACGTGGATTTCTAGTGCAACGTCGTCAGCGGAGGATTTGGAGGTGGCGGAGATACTGTAAGCCAGCGGAAGAAATACCTCCACGAGGTCCTAACCGTCAGAGACCTCCCCAAGTTTAAGGACGATCCCAAAAAGCTGAGGCCGCCCACCCTGACTTTCACCAACGAAGAGTTGAAAGACGTCATACCCGGCCATTTGGATGGCCTGGTAATCACCGGGACCTTGGTAAACTGCCGTGTCAAGAGGATCTTCGTCGATACAGGGAGTTCGGCCGACATCATAAGCTGGGATGCCTATAGAAGGATGCACCTCGATCCAGAGGACCTCAAGCCGTGCAAGACCACCTTGATTGGATTCAACGACGAGCAGTCCTTCCCGAAAGGTTACATCGACCTCAGGCTAACCCTCGGGACCAAAGAAGCCTTCAAATCTGAACGCGTGAGGTTCATAGTCGCCGACTTCCGATCCCCGTACAACATCATCCTGGGCCGACCAACGATCCACAACTGGGACATACTGGTGTCCACCAAGCACCAGAAATTGAAGATGGTCAATGACAAGAACCAGAAAGTCGTGGTATCCAGAGACCAGAAGGAGTCACGGCAATGCTACTTTGAAGCTCTCTGGGTCGAGGAAGGAGGACCCTCATCTCCACCTCGGCTCGGATCCAACGAGTCAATAGCCGAGGTCGTCAACGACAAGTACCCCCGGCACCCGATCAACATGGTAGAGCTCGACCTCCGAGAGCAAGAAAACCCAAGGCTCGAGCCAGAAGGAGAACTTGAGGAAATAACGCTGGGGACAAACCCGTCCAAGACCGCCAAGATCGGCAGAGACAAGACGGACGACCTAAAAACGCTCATGATCCGCTTCCTCAGGCAGAACCAGGACGTATTCGCATGGACCTCGGTTGAAATACCCGGCATCGACCCCCACTTTTGCTGCCACAAACTCGGCATATGGCCAGGATCGAGACCAGTGGCACAAAAGAAGAGGAATATCATGGACAACAGACAGAAGGCCCTCGAGAGCCACGTCCAGGAGCCCCTAGCTGCCGGCTTCATACGAGAAGTGCAGTACACCACCTGGCTCTCAAACGTAGTCATGGTACTCAAACCCAGTGGCAAATGGAGAGTATGCGTCGACTACACAAACCTCAACAAGGCCTGCCCAAAGAACTCCTACCCCATGCCCAATATCGATCAGCTCGTGGACAACTCGGCCGGGTACCAGCTCCTCTCCTTCATGGATGCCTACTCCGGGTACAATCAAATCGCCATGCATCCAGACGACCAGGAGAAAACGGCCTTCATGACGGACAAAGCAAACTACTGCTACAACGTCATGCCATTCGGATTAAAAAATGCCGGGGCCACCTACCAAAGGATGATGAACCGAGTTTTCGAAGACCAGATCAGGCGCAACATAGAAGTCTATATAGACGACATGATCGTCAAGTCGAAGGTACCAGAAGACCACATCCGGGACCTTGAACAAACGTTTGAGATGCTAAGAAAACATCGAATCAGGTTGAACCCGGCCAAGTGTGCCTTCGAAGTCCTGGCTGGAAAGTTCTTAGGCTTCATGTTAACTAACCGAGGAATCGAAGCTAACCCGGATAAATGCAAGGCCGTCCTACAGATGCAGCCCCCGAGGAAAAAAAAGGAGGTACAGCAGCTAACCGGCCGACTGGCCGCCCTGACGAGGTTTTTGCCAAAGTTGGCCAAGAAAGCCTTACCCCTCTTTAAGCCACCGAAGAAGGAAACCCAAGGCGGCTGGAATCTAGATTGCGACCCCGCCTTCGCGGAGATCAAGCGATGTTTGGCAACCCCCCCCCCCCGGTGCTCACCAAACCGGACCCGGGGGAGACCTTATTCCTCTACCTCTTGATTGGCAACGAAGCCGTCAGCGCTGCCTTAGTAAGAGAAGCCGAGGCCAGACAGATGCCGATATATTTCATTAGCAAGGCTCTACAGAGCTCTGAACTCCAGTACCAGAAACTTGAGAAAGTGGCCTTCGCCCTACTCACCGCGGCAAGAAGGCTCCGGCCTTACTTCCAAGGACATCGGATAGTGGTGCACACCAGCCAGCCGATCCGGCAGATCCTCCATAAGCCTGACTTGGCCGGAAGAATGACCAACTGGGCCATAGAACTGTCCGAGTTCGACATTGCTTTCGAAGCCTGGCAGGCGATCAAGTCCCAGGCGCTGGCAGGCGATCAAGTCCCAGGCGCTGGCAGACTTCATCAAGGAACTCACACCGGCAGTGACAAGTGTCAGGACCTGGAAAGTCTACGTGGACGGATCCTCCAACGCTAAGGGCAGCAGTGTGGGAGTCATTGTTGAAAGCCCACAAGGAGTCGCTACCGAGCACTCTCTCCAACTTAAGTTCCCGACCTCTAATAACCAAGCCGAGAACGAGGCTCTGTTGGCCGGACTGCTCCAGGCAAAAGACAATGGCGCATACCGAGCAAAGGTTTTAACCAACTTGCAGCTCGTCGCCGCCCAGATTGACGGTAGCTATCAAGCAAAAGGCCCTCTTATGGCGAAGTACCTAAACCGCGCCAAACAGCTCATGGCCGAATTCGAGGAAGTGATCGTTTCCCATATCCCAAGAGAGGAGAACGCCAGAGCCGAAATCCTCTCCAAACTGGCAAGCACCAAGGGACCGGACAATCATAGGACCGTGATCCAGCAGAACCTCACCGAGCCGAGCTGTGTCATGACCATCTCGGCAGGGCTTGACTGGAGGAAGCCGATAGAAGATTACCTCGAAAGGGGAATCATCCCTACCGACTCAACCGAGGCCAAAAAACTGATCAGAGAAGTCGCTCTCTACGCAATGGTGGATGATCAGCTCTACAGAAAGGGACTGCATTGCCCGATGATGCGGTGTCTCGACGAAACCTAAGCAAAATACATGCTGGCCGAACTACACAAAAGCAGCAACGGCCACCACATGGGGGGCAAGGCCCTCGCTAGAAAGGCACTACGTGCCGACTACTATTGGCCCACTATGAAGCATGATGCCATGGAAAAAGCCAAGACGTGCGATAGTTGCCAGAAACATGCCAGGATCATATAGCCGCTGCCCACAGAATTGAAAGGAATGCCAGCCCCCTGGCCCTTCTACAAATGGGGCATGGACATCCTCGGACCATTCCGACCAGCACAAGGGCAATGCAGATGGCTCATTGTCGCAGTAGACTACTTCACCAAATGGATCGAGGCAGAGCCACTCACCACAATAACCTCGGCCAGAGTAATAAAGTTCTCCCGACACAACATCGTCTCCCGCTTCGGGATACCAGCCGAGGTCGTCACGGACAATGGGACCCAATTCATGGACCACAGATTCCAGGCTTTAATGTCCAACCTGGACATTAACCAACACTTCTCCTCCATGGAACACCCACAGTCGAATGGCCAGGCTGAAGCCGCCAACAAGGTCGTCCTGGACGAACTCAAGAGACGAATGTTGCAAGCCGACACCAGCTGGACCGAGCAGCTCCACAGCGTTCTTTGGGGATACCGGACGAGCGTCCAGTCTTCGACCCAGGAAACCCCATACAGGCTAACCTATGGATGCGAAGCAATGATCCCGGTAGAAATCGGGCAGCCATCTTGGAGAAAGGTTAAAGCCAGACAAGAAGGGCAAGTGTCGAATGACGACGCCTTAAAGACCGACCTGGACCTCATAGACGAAATCCGAGTCACAGCGCATTGCCGGGAACTAGCCGCCAAGCAGCTACTCGCGGCTAAGTACAATAGAAAGGTCCGATCCCGGTCATTCAACCGCAGGAACCTCATACTCCGACGGGCCGACATAGGCAACAAGAATGCCAAGGACGGGAAGCTGGCGGCAAACTGGGAAGGCCCCTACCGGATCAAAGAGAAGCTCGAAGGAGGGGCATACATTCTCGAAACCCTGGCACGGAAGCCGATCAAAAGAACATGGAATACCGACAAGCTGAAGATCTACTATAGCTAGATCCCGCCTCGGCACCGTTTGTTTTTACTTTGTTTAGACTTTGTTTATGTCATCAATTCAAAGTTTAGATTATTTCATTTTCTAATCTTACGTCTTTGTAAAGCCCCTTAGGGCTATTTTTCATCAATAAAGGACCCCATTGAGGAGATTCATGAATGTGCACAAAATTCGCTTAAGCATGAAGCCGAGGCTATGAAGCTCAGTCAAAAACGATAAGGTTGAGGCAAAGAAGTCCGGCCAAGAAACCGAAAGCCGAGGCCTATAAGCCTGGCACCGGATAAACGGCTCTGAGGTCGTGTACCCGGCCGTAAACAAAAAACATCTAGACGTATGAAAACCGGCCATTGTACTCCGACAGGCAATGGTTAGAGCTCGGCGAAGGCGCCATACGTGGCCTTTCGTGAAATTGACGCGTCAACGCTCGCCCGACTAAGCAAGCGGACTACCATGCCGACCCTGAACAGGTCAAAATGTTTGATTAAGAGGTGGACGAAGCCTCGGTTGAACATGTGGTAGTCCTGCCCTTACGTCGGTAAAACAAAATCCGACTAAGTAAAAAGTTGGAGTCCGGCTGTTCGAAAGTTGGACCGAGGCAGCAAGGTTAGTTATAGCTGACGAGGTTGAAACAAGACAACCTTGCCCCAACCTCCCACACGCTAAGTGTGGTAGAGTAAAAACGGCCTGTACCTATGCAGCCGATGAACATTTAAAACAAGGCAAAAGGATGATAGAATTGTAAATCATTCATTGTCTAAGTTATCTAAACGGCTTGTATACATGCAGCCGACATACATATAAGACAAGGCAAAAGGATGATAAAAAAGTAAATCATTCATTGCCTAAGCTATCTAACCAAGTTCAGAATTCTAAAAGAACTAAGACAAAAGGATGATGAAAATGTAGGTCATTCATTGTTAAGAAGAGTTCATACAAAATGGCCCGACGGCCAAAATTGTTCTGAAAATATTACAAGGGCACAGGCGCCCCAAAAACAAAAACAGAAATTAAGCCTAGCTGGACGGTCCAGCGTCCGAACCCCCTCCCTCGGCAGCGTCCTCCTCAGCACCGTCGGCAAGATCCTCGGCGGTAGGGGACTCACAAGGGAAGAAATTCATGTCCTGCACGAAGGCGCGGTAATCATACTCGTCCACATTGAGGTCGACACTGGAGTTGAAGTGTCGAATCTGAGCCAGGGCTTGCTCAAAGCACTCCCGAGCAGTCTGCAACAAGGCGTCGGAGACCACCTGGCAAGCCGCCTTCTCCGCGGAAAGGGCCTTCTAAAGCTCCTCCTTCTCGTCAGCCAGGGAGGCCCACTGCTGCTGAAGGGCCTTCATTGCAACCAAGCCCTTTGACACCCCCTTTTGCGCCCGGCTGCACTCCTCAGCCAGCTTCTCAATGGAGTCCTGGGAAAGCTGGAGCTCCTGATCAGCCTTCACCGCTGCTGCCTTGGCGGCATCTCGCTCCGCCCTGGCAGCATCCCGTTCCGCCCAGGCCGTATAGAGCTCCTCCTTAGCGAACTTGGCCCTCGCCTCTGCCTCGACCAACTCCTTACCAAGTTCCTCGGCGGACACGGCCTTAGCCTTCAGCTCCGCCTCGGTCACCCTCAGCCTTTGGCACTCGACATCAGCCAGGGCATACTTCTCCCGCACTTGGATCAGGGCCTGAACATACCCCACCGACCGGCGCAATTCCTTCTGGGCCGCATGTAACTCGTTTATGGCCGGCGGAGATAAAGGCCGGCTATCCATAAAATGCCAGGGAGGAAGGAAAGCGATATCCACCTCCGGAGCCACCCCCTCTCCCATAAAAAGCCGTGAGGGAAAACCAAAGACGGACCCTGCGGCGGAGGAGGAGGGGGAGGAGGCGGCGGGGACGAAGGAGGACTCGGCGGCGAACCGGAAGGCACCTTAGAAAGGAGTGCGACCTCAACCTCCTCATCAGAAATTACGACTTCCTTCCCCTTGGAAGCCGGAGACGTGGCGACGGCCTCTAGCCCCTCAGAAGCCTGGGATCCTACCGCCAGGGAAGACTTGGCGACGGCAGCAGAAGAAGGACCCTGGCCGATTGAGCCCTTCGATTTCTTTGAAGCCTCGGCCGTGGGAACACCGGCATCTCCAGAGACACCCCGCTTCTTCGGGCGACCGGGCGAGGCAGCAGTAGGGTTCGCTAGCCAAACATACAACGGCAGGGCACTCATAGTTCTAGCTGAAAGAAAGAAAGATGAAACAAGTTAGAAAGTCCGAAAGAGGAACCCAAAATAAGAAGCAAAAACACAAGACTAGCCGAATAACCTACAAGTAGGGGGCGCTGGCTGTGAACCAGGCCCGGTAATAAAAAAGGCCGCGGTCTAGACCCCGTATTTCTCCACGAAGGCGGCCAGCCTGGGGATGGAAGGGACGGTCTCGGGCAAGAGGTCGTCATCATCGACCAAGTAGGACGTCGGCAACTTGGTGTAATGCCGTTTATCCCAATAAAGGGGGAACCTCCACTCCACACCCGGACCCTCAGCCCCCTTCAAAAACCAAGGCTGATGGCCGGGCATGGCCGCCACCTTGAAGAAGGCTTTTTTGAAGCGCTTGAAGGAATCCGAGAAGACCCCCATCAGTTTCCTATCCGACCCATTCCAAAGCAAAACTAGTCCCTTGAGTTTCTCACCCTCCCTGGGCGAACCGGGGGTAAAAGGGCTGAAGTAGTAGAAAAATAGGTTGGCTGTACAAGGGATGGGACTCAGAAAAGAGGCAGACAACTTCTCGAAGGCCACCAAATAGGCCCAGCCGTTCGGATGAAGCTGTGATGGCGCGAGGCTGAGGTAAGTCAGGGTCGAGATTTGGAACTCCGTAAAGGGGAAACGAACTTTGATCCGGGTATACACATAACGGTAGAAGTAAAAGAAGTTAGCGGACCCTTCTTCACGGACAGAGCAGACTGGCTCCTCCACCCCCGTAGGAACGTACGCGCAACCCTTTAGTTCAGGTAACTGCAGCTGGGCGACATCGGCCTCGGACATAAGAGACCGGATCTTCAACATCTCGTGAGAGACCCAGTCGAACTGCCGGCATAGCGCCTCAGGAGGACTAGAGGAGTCCGAACTCTCAACCTCGGCCCGTTGCTTAGAGGATCGGGATTTAGGAGCCATTACACCTAAAGGCAAATAAACAAAGCCAATATCAGTGAGGAGCGGCAGTACCTGGCACAATAACAGTCGCAGGCGGAAATGACAGCGGACTCGCACGAATCGGGGCACTAGAGAGAACGTCCAGGGCAGGAACCGAGTATGGAAGAGGCCCTGGCGTCCCCACCACGGGCTATCAAGGTAGAACTCTCCGTGAGGCAGTCCCAGCAAGGGCCGAGATACCCTTCCGGAAAAGGTGTCTGGCGAACAGAAGAAGGGCCCTCATAAAAATATAGGGGTTGAGCCATCAGCACCGAGGATCCAGATCCAGATAAGGAGCCTATCCTGGCCCCACCGGGCGACTCGAGAGGAAGAACGCGCGCTAGTGGCCGGAAAGGACGGGAAGGACATGAAACCGGAATCCTGGCTGAAGCCAGGCGAGCCCTGGCTCACCCCGGACGAATGGCTCCGCCTCGACGCAAAGGAGCCAAAACCCCCGCTGCGGGTGGTTCACCCCCAAGAACCCAATAAGTGGCCCGTGGGAGACGCATACGGAGGAACATTTCCTCTTCCGGCGTCAACGACGCCCTTGGTCTAGGAAAATTTCTGTCTCTCACCATAACTAGAAGCCTAAGGCACTAAAGGCTAGTGTTTAAGGGTAAGTAGTGGGATGAATTTTGGGTATGATTACACAAGAGAAACCCAGAAAGACCCAGAAAAGAGAAAGAACGATGACACAGATGACTATCTCAGAAAATAAACAGTAAAATGAAGAGAAATACCGAACAAAAGCACAAGGAAATGGACGGAATACCTGTACGTGTAGAATTAAAGAAACTGGAATGTTGGAAAACGGTGAAAGTTTCGATCAAGGAAGACTCCTCTCTGCGAGCTCTAGAAAAACCAGGAAAAGAAACTGGAGAACAAGCGAGTAGCGAAAAAAGTGAAAGAAAAGGAGGGAGAAAGTTATTTAAACCAAGTCCGAAACGACAGGGGCAAAACGGTCTATCTGACCTTAGACGCGAAAGGACTGGTACAGCACGATGTCAGCACAATAAATGCGCACGGATCTCGAGAAGCGAAAAGACGCGACAGTTGCAGAACACCACCATTCAGGGCGCGCCAGGTGTAGACCCGCAATGATGGCACGCAGAGGGAGTCCCGAGGCGCATAAAGAATGCTAAAAGGCAGGAAAAACAGGACCGAAGTAGCTGGGGGCATTTGGGACTGGGATGGATCGAACAACCGCCCCAGCATGATGGGCCCGGCACCCTTGGCAGATCGCCGGGGCAAAGGTACCACGAGCCGGCCCCGGACCTGAAGCCGACTTAAGGACCGCGGCACCCACGAGCCTGCCTGGCCAAAGAAGAACGTCTCGGTCTGAACGACGGCCAGGGGCAATATACACCTCGGCCGCCCAGAAGCCTGGATGACCGAGCTGGGGGGCAACTGTTACGGATCGGCCCATCAGCCCACATACTGGCCACGACCCAACCTAGCCTAGAAGCATGGTTGGCAGGATAGCATATAAGATCCCAACAATATAGGATCTATCCTAACCGCAATCCCTAGATATCAGCCCGGATATCTCGGCCTCGGATATTACTCACCAGGCCGGGGTACTCGCACCAGCCCCTCTATAAAAGCTAAGAGACACCACTCAGGTGCACACGTTCTAACTTATGCTCTATTTACTTCCTGTCACATAGAGCACACACACCACCCCCTGGCTTCACGCCTTTACGTATACTGCAAACTACGTGGACTTTGATCCCTTCAAAGGGTACGTAGACTCTAGGCTTGACAACCTAGTCAAGTCCAATCTTTCTGTGTTCTTAGGACAGAACACATGGTATTAGAGCATGATCCTTTTCAATATGCATGGCATTGAGTATCAAAGCGTGGTATCAGAGCAGGATCCGTTTATAAAGTCAAACTAACCAAAACATTAGGGAGTAGTAAAAGGACCATTGAACTCCGTCTACTACCTCAGTTTTGTTTTAGTATCTCTGAGCGGTCAATGTTTAACAACTTCACCAGTTATCTCATGTCCTAGCATGTAAGGAGGACTTTCATCTTTCATAACGTAGAGATTGGAGCGGCATACTCCACAAGCTACACATAGAACAAATCATTCGATTTCAATATACGTAGTATTAGAGCATGGTACTTAGTTAGCAAGGACTAATTCAACTTTTATGAAGGAAGTTTGTTGAAAAGAAATTAGTTTAGTTACCTAAATGATCTTGTAAACTTGTCTTCGGCATGAAATTGTGGAGAAACTGTGCCCATAATACACTTGCGAAGTCTCCACAGTGAAACAAAATTTGTGCAAGCACAAATGACGGGTAATGGGGTATTTAATAGGGAGAATAACTTTTAGAATCTCAACCAAGAGAAATATTTTTAAAAACGTCCTTATTGACAAGTGAACAAAGAAGATTAACAAGTGAATCAATAACCATTAACAACTTATAAGATTTATCAATACATTATTTTCCTTTTCTTTGTTTAACAACTAGATGTCATTCCCCCTATTTAATACCCCACTTCACCATTGGGGCCGTGGGGCTTGTGAACACCCCCTCACAAGTAGAGTCGTGATATCGGGCCAAGCACGTTTAAGCCCTGGAAGCTTATAAATTGGAGCTTATAAATGAAGTTTGCCGTGCAGGGCCAAGGGCCGGTCCGTTAGGCCCTTTATATATATATATATATATATATATATATATATATATATTCTTTCGTTAACTTGACTTGATCATTTAATAATTTATATGTATTTTGTATTTGTTATAGAATTATTTATCCATTTAATTACAAATACATAATAATTATACTTTAATTTTATGATTTTGGCTTATTATTTATTGCAAATAAAAATTATGGATGTATTCATGACGTGAGAGAAGATATTCTTGATATTTTTACCTATGAAGCAGAGCCTACTACTCGAAGTGAAACACGATCAAATATCTTTGAAATTAATAATAGTGGTAAAGAAAATGAAAATGATAGTCATTGTACTCCTGTTGCTTAGTGGTAAGCTTGTTATGTTTTGTGTGAGTTACTTGTGGACAATAGTTTACTCTTGATTATGAATTAGTAACTGCATTTGTTTATTGTAGTAAGCATGTTGTGTAAACATTAATGTTAATAACATTTATTTGATAAATTATAACTTTAATTGTTGTATTTTACTAAATACTTTTTAAGAAAACATAAGAAAAATCATTTTAATTCATAAAAATGTCTTCCTACCTTGACTCGCATGATCTTATGTCGGGCCTTGAAAAACAGACTTTTTTTAACCCCGAGCCTAAAAGGTCCGACCTTTTCAGGCCATGGCCCTTCAAGGGCCTGCCCTACTTCCTAGCTCTACTCATAAGTCAAAGGTAGCTTGTCTGCCACAAAATAATATATATATATATATATATACACATATTAATTTTTCTGCTTTTTTAAGGATGTTACGCTAAATGATATTTTCCCATTAAAAAAAGTACATATTACTAAAAATATATTAACATATTAGAGAGTGAGAAGACTTGTGAGTTGTGAGACCCACAATATAAAGAGTAACGGAAGTGTTAGTCAGGTTAACGGTGTTGCTATATATACTACCAAAAAAAATTAATTATATCTACTTTTGTACCCAAGTTAAATGTTTTGGGTGCCTATAAGAAAATATTTTGTAGCTAAATTTGTATCTTAACCTTTTATTATAAGCATTTATGAATATGCAATTACTAAAAAGAGTACGAATTTTGTAAAGTTATATAAGCATTTATGAATATGCAATTACTAAAAAGAGTACCAATTTTGTAAAGTTATATTCAACGAAGAAAATAAATAAAATTTTGAATGTAAAAACGGCATAGAATTTCATGAAAAGGTGCATATAGCATTGAAAGAAAAATAAGACATGTTTGAATATATTTCATAGAGTATATTAAGGGATCTATCATTTTCACAGGATTTAATATCTAAATAGAAACATAAATTGATAAATCTGATAGTTATTTTTTAAAAAAAAAATTGTATCAAATTATGTAATTAAGTTTATTTCTTCAATAAAGCTGTTTATATTTTCATTATTATATTTAAAAATAAAGATAATTAAATATTTAATAATTATCATTAAATATGATGTGATGAATGACATTAATATCCAAATATTATTTTTTATAATTGTTATTATTTAAAATAATTTAATAGAACATAGGAATTTATCAATGATGCTACTTCAGAAAAAAAAAAATTATAAATTTAGGAGACAAAGTAAATTGAGGTCTTATTGATTAAGAACGCTCTTCCTTTTTAAATTTTTTTCACATCATCTGGTTGGGCGAACAATTGGGTTCCTGTGGTTAGGTTAATTTGGAAGGTGATTCCTCTTGTATCCTTTAATTTATGACACTCCCTCACCTTTCTTTTTGGGAATTAAAAGAGAAATCATAGACGAAAGTGACCAAGAGAAACTAAAAGCATAGGGCACAAGAGAAAATAAACCCCACAAACACATAACCATTACTGAGCCTGAGGGAAGAAGCGAAAATAAAGAACATAACTGGAAGCATTGCACTGTAACATAGGCATCAAAGTGTTAGGGCCCATATAGATGGGTTTTTTAAAAAAATGCTTTTTTTTAAGTGCTTATTTTTTAAGCTTCAAATTGAAGCTTTTAAAAAAAACAACACTTTGGCTTTTTTTTTGTGACTTTCACTTTTTCAAAAAAAATATCATCAAACACATAAATTAATTTAAAAAATATTTTTTTTGCATTAAAAAAGTGCTTTTTTTCTCGAAAAAGCTCATCCAAATGGGCCCTTAGTTTTCTATGTGTTTTGATGATAACTGACAATTGTAAACAAGTATGGATGTCTTTAGAAAAACTAAATTGATTTTGAAACTTGTTGATTTCAACCAAAAATATTCTGTCATCATCAAACTCGAGCCTAGCTTTGGCAAACTCGAGTTTGCTACGAGGACTAAACTCGCCAGTTTGCACTTTAAACTCGAGACTAGACCAGAAGTTTGAACTTGACAGTTTTTCTAAAGTTTTCTCATACTTTGAGTGAACTCGAGTTTACTCTTGGAAACTCGAGTTTGCGAGAGGTCGAGAGCATTCTGATTTCAAAGTTTTTTTTTTTAAATTCGAGACCACTACCCTTAAACCTCAAGTTTGCAACTTCAAAGAAGATTTCAAACAGTTTACCAAATATGTAAACTCGAGTTTGTAAGGACAAACTCGAGTTTGCCTCTGGCAGGAAGAATTTTCAATTTCATAAATTAGACATTACTTCCTTAAGAACAAAGTCTTTCTCCAGTTTGAAAATTCACAAGAGTTTACAAAACATGTAAACTCGAGTTCATTGTTGTAAACTCGAGTTTCCACTTGGACGAGAGCTTTCAAGGATTTTAACCAAAGTAAACTCGAGACTGTTTTCATAAACCTCCAGTTTACTTCAGGCTGAGAGCATTCAAAGTTTTTAAGCTAAACAAACTCGAGGTTAAGCTTATGAACTTGAGTTTGAGTCTTACAAAGAGCAATGTATTTTTAACTTGAGAAAACTCTAGAGTTTGCACTGAAAACCTTCAGTTTACATTTTGATAACTAAAACTAATATTTGACTTGAACAGTGTCAAACTCGAGCATGTCCACTAATAGACTCGAGTTTGTGTTTTGCACAAAATATGTTCCAAAGCTCAAAATCGCGACCTTCATCTCTGAATGAAGGGAACTCGAGTTTAGATATGGAAACTCGAGTTTTATGGAAACTCGAGTTTTGGCCAACCCGAGAGCATTGTAGTTTTTAATGTATTGAAAACCTCAGGTTTTGGAAGGAAACCTCCAGTCTAGATGTTTTGAACTTAAAACGCCTTTACATACTAAAGCGTCAAACTCGAGGTTTGATAAACCAAACTCGAGTTTACATCGCTGTTTTCAGAAATTCAAATCTGACGAATTTGGAAAACCTTCTTATTTGATCTTAATACTTTCCAGTATTATTCTCTAATATTCCTAGCTATGTTTAACCACCTTTTTAGTGAGTTTCAGATGTACTAGAGAATATTTATTGAAGGTTTAAAGCAAAAGCAAAAGTGACATCAGCACCTTAAAAGCAAGACCCAGAAAAGTTGCATACTTTCACACGTCTACAGAAAATTAAAGACTGCTTTCCACATCCATCTACTGCTATTCCAATGGATTAATTTACCAAAAATCAACTCTGAACTTCTGTCCAGCTGGATCAAGCAGAGATTAGAGAGAGAAGAAGACTAAAGCTCAACCTAAATCTTGTCTAATGAAGGCAACGGTTATATTGAAGTCTGCAACGGTCATATATTGATTTCTACCTATAAAAGAAGACAGACTCAAGTAGAAAAACTAAGAGACACAAGTTTACATCTTCAACATGCTAATACTCTGTTCTTCACAGCATTTACTCTTTGTTTTTCATGTCTAGATAGCTTAGAAAGTGAGATGATTTGTATTGTTCTTCAATGTTCATTCATTCACTTCTGAGAGAGAAGATTTATTGTAATCATTCTATCCTTCTATCTGAGAGTTACTCAAGATTGGGTGATCTTGAGTAGGAAATACATTGTGTTGATTACAACTTGTAAGGAGGAGTGAATCCTAGTGAGAGGATTACTTCAAGTACAGAGTGTATAGTCAAGCAGTGTATCGATTACAGTTTGTAAGGGGGAGTGAATCCTAGTGAGAGGATTACTTCAAGTACAGAACGTGTAATCAAGTCAAAGGAAGATAGTGGATTGAAAATCACAAGTGAAGCTTGGGGACTGGACGTAGGTCAAGGATTGGGTCGAACCAGGATAAATCTCAGTTTACATATTCTATTCCCTTAACTCTTATGTTTCCCGCATATATGTTTGAATGACTATCTATTGCTTTATAACTCTTTATTGTCATACAAACTGGTTTTACTGAATTGCAAAAAGATTTTCAAAGTTCCTAAATTTTTATATTTCACCCAATTCACCCCCCTTTTGGATTCAGTCAGTTCTTACATTTGGTATCAGAGCTAGGCTGTTATTTAAAGGACTTTATCATCTCATCATGGCCATTAGGAACTGTGTTTTCATCAGTACAGCAGCTTATGAGAAAACAATATCCATTGCAGGTATGTAAAGTAAGAAAAATTAGGAACAAAAGATATTTACTCTCTTCTACTCTCTCATAGCAAGAATCACAAATGAAAGATTATAGAAGCCAAGAAGAATCTCCAATACTCTGAAATAAGGTTTATTCACTCATACCTTAGCTTAAGTCCATATTTATAGATGCAGAAATACAATGAAAATGCAAGACTCTCCCGACATTCTCGGGAAACAGATGCATAACAATGGAAACATGTGCATAACTGACTCACTAGACTCACAACTAAGTAAGTGGTCCTATTATTCTGCTAATGGACTCAACCTGACTCAATAATAATTACACTTCCTCTCTTACGCCTTCTTTGATAGGTGACATAGAACCTATCATCATGTGTTCTCAAGCCACCAGTTACTTGCATTACAGGTAAGAAGCTATGTAATATAAAATAAGATTATCTTATCTCAATGACAGCTCGTCCAACAATTTTTCCCTGGTTGAGATCTGCAAATGCTTTGTCTACCTCCTCAAAGTTGTATCTTCTAGAAACAGTATTGGAAAGATTGAAGACACCTGTTTCTGCTAGTCTAACTAACTTAGGAAGATCTTGCCTTGCTCTACCTCCATACGATCCAATAATTTTTATCTACTCGGAGGGATGTTGTAATGGTTCATAGCAATAATGAAAGGCAAAAAAAATAAAAATCAGTTTAATAGAGAATTTCATAACATCAAATAAAAGAAAACTAAACATAGTTCCTATAGTTTGAACTCAAAGACCATCTTCAGCCAAATTATTCATGTGAATGCAAGATATTTCAATGAATTGATCCAGCTAAAGCCTTGAACTTGGTTTAAAAGCAGAAAAGAGAAATTTACCCTGCTATTTACCAACTTCAAGAGTTTCAATATTTTTCGTTTTTGTTTTTGTTTTTGTAAAACAAATTTATATGAATTGAGTTATTTTAAATTTGGTACAGATTTTTTTTGTCTTAGGAGAACATCAATTTGAAAAGGGATGAGGAAGCTACAAACCAATTATAAAAGAGGAGCTTGATTTGAATGGTGCAATTGTATATGTGTTATCGTGACCAATGACCATTACAGCTGAGACTTGAAGGTAAGTTACTAATTACTATACTAGTTAGAGAGATGTATTGCATAGTGTATACAAAGAATATGCACCTTCCTGCGAACAAGACGATTTATTTCGATTTGTCCTACAGCACCAGCTTGTGTCAGTCCAATCATCACAGCTTTTCCTCCATCCTTCACACTTTGTGTGCACTGGGAAAACGTTTGTGGTTTTCCCAAGGCTTCCACAGCAACATCAACACCTTTTCCACCGGTAATTTCCTGTTAAATCAGTGTAAACAAAATTAAGGTTCTCTTCAAAGCGAAAGAAATTAAACATCCTTTAGATGAAGCAATTTGTGAATTGAAAGATTGTGTGCGCTTCCCTACTAACTTTATGCTTGTGGCTTTGTCAGAAAATCAAAGCAAAAATAATGACTAGTAATATTGTAGAATAAGGGTTTAATTTTTTGAATCTCGAGGATGAAGAAAAAGAAAGCTTAAAAATAGACAAAAATATGAATAGGAAAAGCTTTCAGGTAGAGCAAGAGTTTATGAGGCAGAATTTCAAATTGTATCCCATAAAAAGAATGAGAAGAAACTGAAACTATTAAAGCCAAATAAATTATGGTGGCAGGAATAAAAGTGCATGGACAAAGTTATCTGAAAGCAAAATATAAGCTCCTTATACTTCTCTCTTATCAAAATAAAGAGAATTGCAACTTTTTCTTATGCAGAAGTACATCTAACAACCGTAGAATTAGAAGACAATGAACTATTAATTACCAATAGACACACATGCAAATAAGTCATGAAAAATATTCCTTCATGTTTGTAGGTAAAATAAAAAACACCAAATGTTAAACAAAGGAAAATGCATTTACCATTATCTTTCCGACTGGGTCTTCACGTGCTGCATTCACGGTGTGGGTAGCACCAAATGTTTTTGCTTGATCTAGCTTATCATCCTGGATATCAACCGCAATAATTTCAAAAGCACCAAATGCTCTAGCAATTTGCAAACAGCTGGGAAGGAGGATAAATTTAAGAGAAAATTCAGCACAATATTCTATATGCTTATTCTGTAAATCATTTTGCAATACCTAAGGTTCCCCATAACAAAAACATAAATTCCACATAAACAAATGTATGATTCCCAACAAATTTTTCAACAAGTTTGCATACAATCTAAAAACAAAATGAGAAACAATAGTATTAAGTTCTAAATGAAGTGTCAGTGAGCACAAGATAAATGAGGTGTAGGACAGGATGTGCTCCAAGGTAAATGAACCAATGCTTTCAGATATTCAGGGTGTGCATGGCAACCATTCTGTTGCCCAGTACTGTTTCTGAGATGAAGCAGTTTTTTCTGATTTTGTGCTTTGGAAGAGTTTCGAGAATCAGAATTACTTTTGGTAACACATTTTTCCTCCCCTTGTTTGGGAGTTAAAAAAATAGTAAGGGAGAAAGATAAAGGATTAATGAGTTATTTTTTCCATTTTGTTCTTTTCTTTAATAATTAATATAGTTATTATACTTTACAAATAAACTTCAATTTCAATTTCCTAAAAAAATTATTTATGTAATTTTTATATTCAAAAAATTATTTATGTGGCGGCGACGATGGTGGTAGTGGCGGTGGCGGTGGCGGTGGTGGCGGTGCTGACGGTGGCGATGGGGTGGTGGCGGGGGTGGTGTTGGGGGTGGCAACGGCGGTGGTGGTGGGCCGTGGTGGTGGTGGTGAAAGAGGGTAAATTTCTGCTTCGATTGAGGGAAAAATAAATTTTGATTTTTTGCCCTGGAATAGAGAAGCCAAAAGTTTTAGCTTCTTTTTTTTACTCTCCAGCACAAAAAATAAACCGATTCATCCCGAAAGGAAAAAAAAAAAAACGAATTTACCAAACACAATTCTCATTCATTTTTGTTCCGGGGCACAGAAATTAAGAAAAAAGTCATTCTAGGAGTGCTACCATGCACACCCTCAGTCACTACAGTTGAGAAGCTATGCTTTCTTTACTATGCCCATTACTTTAACTTTATTGTAATGTAAGATAGATGTAATGGACAAAATGTCAACCAATTATATCTCACGCAAGCATTATAAAAGAGAACCAAAAGAAAGGCAATGTAACTGCTAGGTGAAAATTAGACACTCAATAAAGTAATTTCTTTTACCTAGAACCAACACCACCTGTTCCAATAACAGCAACAGAATCCCCAGGACGAACCTTAGCTGCATGAGTCATAGCACCATATGCAGTAAAGACAGCACATCCTAGTATTGCAGACTCTGTATATGGCAATAAGTTTGGTAACACTGCCAACGCATTTGCTAACACAACACAGTATTCAGCAAGTCCCCCCATACAATACATGTAGACTGGCTTTCCTATAAATCATTAATTATTTTCAGTATTTGATAATGAATGGTACAATCAATGAGCAATAGCATATATATAGTACAAGCATCAACTGACACTAAAACACTAGAGAGAGAGTAGGGGAGGCATAATTTTCTTTTTTTTACGAAGTTGCAGACCATGTGGAGATGCAATCAAAGGAACATCCTTATTTAAGTGGAAGGAGCTTGAATCGTGGTATTTGGTCAGTTCATTACTCATGACTAATCACAGTAATATGTGTAGTGACAATAAAAGCTGGAGATACAGCTTCCAGTAGCAAATCAGAAAATTTGTAGTCTATTATAAGCTTTCGGGCTTTTTAGTAAATCATATAGAGTTTTGCTGCTAACGCTAGTAGAAATTTGGAGAAAAAAGTAACAAGGCTCATTATTAACCTTAAAGAACATGCAAACCATACTTACCACTGCTGCGGAGAAACAGCCGAGTTTCACCGTCATAGAGGGTTCCTTTTGCCTTGTTATAAGCAAAGAATTGTTCACATAAATCATCATGCCCCTGCTTGCATAATTGTGACAAGATCGAGGGTGAACAATAAATTAGACAAAATACTGATGCAAATATGCGATGTTACCTTTGAACAGTAAAAACAGGTGCCACAAGGCATATGGAAGGAACCAACGACTCGAGATCCAATTGGAAGCCTGCTACAAAGAAAAGCTTAATTATTACAACTTTTTTCACCTTCCATCCATATTGAAAGAAGAAAGTATGCTTAAAGTCAAGTCAAACTGACTAAAAGTAAAAGGACCATGAAACTCCGTCTACTACCACCTTTCCTTTGTTTTATTATCTGTAAGCGGTCCATGTTCAACAACTTCACCAGTTATCTCATGTCCCAGCACGCAAGGACTTGAAAAAGGATTTTCATCCTTTATAACGTGAAGATCAGAGCGACATACTCCACAACCTACACACAGAACAAATCAATCATAAGTAGTTCAGTTTACTCGATTAAAGGGAAAAAAAAAGATTATTCTAATAAATTAAGAGAAACCCAGGAATTTTAGGATCGGATCTGAAAAGGTATGAATTAAACATCCACGATTGTTGTGAAAAGGTATGAATTAAACATCCACGATTGTTGCTGAAAACAATGTCGACTTGTTATGGTCGAAATCGGACTGATTGCAGAGTCAAAATCCAATAACAACGACGCAGAGAAGCAAAGAGATTAAGGATTACCAACCCTTGGTTTTAACGAGAACTTCTCCAGCTTTGGGGCGAGGAATGTGGAATTCCTCGATAGAGAGAGGCTTGCCTTTTTCCCAGAATACAGCTCCACGCATAGACGATGGGAGTCCACCACCACTCGCAACCTGAGAGTAAAACGAAATGCCCTTTGAAACTCTGTGAATAGCATTTTCATTGACAGCGTTATCGATGGGAAAATGTTCAGTCAACAGCTCACTGAGACACCAAGAACTAGGGAACTTGAATCGGCGAGCATTGTTGATGATACTAGTTCTCCGAAGTAGAGAAGTTGCCATGGTGGAATTGCAGAATCACAGATGTCAAACTGGGATGGATGAGTGGATATTATATAGTCCGCCTCAGCGAGGACGATGAAGAAATTGGAGCCGATAGGGAATTGGATTCCCTGCCTATCCAATGGATAGGCAGAGAGCTTATCCCTCTGGACAAGAGATTACGAATATATTAAAGTGGGGTCCATACTTGCCAAGTCATCATATCGGGCACACGCCCACACATACATCGGGGCAAAAACCTAGGCGGCTTCAATTTTTTTCTCCCTTTTTTTTTATAAACGGAGTATTTTGAACCTTGAACGTGACTCGGATTGTGGAAGCTAGTAAACTTCAAGTAATCCCTTGTTCTTCTATACGAAGTACTTCCGGCGTCTTTCACACGTATTAAGAAAATTTTGCAATTTTATTAACTTTTTTTATAAAATTTGATAACCTTTTAATTTTATCCTTAATTTAATATGCTTCTTCCCATCTACAATATAAGTGTCTTTGATTGTAATTTATAGAAGTGAGCACGGTGCCCAAATGTCTGGTAAGTTGGCCCAAACCCAGTAAAAAATTACCCCGTCTAGCCTTAAAAAAGTGGTTCGAAAAAAATTTAGGTAATTTTGGCTGAGCCAATAACTGGGCAAAGTCGGGCATCAGGCCGGGGATCTTGCCCTACCCATTTAGCCCTACCCGAAAATTTAAATATATATTATTCTATATATATATTATTTTATTTAAAATATATTATATTATTATGTTGAAATATATTATATTATACTTCAAACATCTCTAAAATTTTGAAATCCTATGAAGTGTGAATTAGAATCTAAATGGAGTAGGGTAGGGCATCACTAGTTGGGTAGGGGAAGCCTACCCTGCCTAACCTAAAAATGATTAGGGCTTTTATTAGGCCGAGCCGAGTATCGGGCTGCAAAATGCAGCCCATTCATTCTTCGAGTTGGGCATCAGGCAAGAGTCTCACTCTACCAAGCCTTATCTATGCTCACCCCTAGTAATTTGTACAAATGACCTTGGTTAAAAGTGTCTTTACTCAATCATGATTTTTGTTTGGATTTTTTTTTTTCACAAGTGACTTCAACAATTGTGATTATGTTTGGCTTTCATTTATTAAAGGATGGAGGTGTAAATTTAGCAACAAGTTGTTTTCCTATGCGCACCCAATATAATTAACTATTTTGGGGTGTAAAAGTAGGCCTAACTAATTTTTTTTAGTAGCATATATAGCAAGCTATTAATCTTAGTTAATTTCCGTTACTTTTGTGGATCCCACCCGTTTTCTCACTATCTTTATTTTAATACTTTTAAAAGGGCAAAGTTGCAAATTTAGCATTAAACTATTTCGCTTTGATCACTCAATGCAATTATCTTTTGTTAGGTCCAAAGTAGAAATAATCATTTTTATGTTATATATGCTCATATTTATCTTATGAATGATCATCAGTTTTTTCTTTTCTTTCTTTTTTTTAAAATTTTTGGATTATTTGGAATCCTTTTACAAGACAAATATGAAAAAATTTAACACCCTAGCTTTTATTAAATCCATTTATTTGTCTTGTGAATACCCTTATTTTTCTTCTAAATGATCTTATGAAAAAATAAAGTAAGAGAATTATTATCTTTTTACCAACAAAACTTAATTTCATTTTGACGGGATGCAATAAAAATTAATAATCATTTGGGGTTGAATGCAATAAAATGCTTTTATGGGATCCAAATGATTTTTTCCCATTAAAAAAAAGCACATATTTCTAAGAATATATCAAAATATTATAGAATGAGAAAACAGGTAGGACCCACAGTGTGAAGAGTGACTGAAGTTAACTTGAGTTAACAATGTTACTATATATGCTAATGAAAAAATTGATTATATCTACCTTTGCACCCTAAAATAGTTAATTGTGTTAGGGGTCCCTAAACAAATAATTCATTGCTAAATTTTCACCTTAATCTATTAAAAGCACTGATGAATATGTAATTACTAAAAACAGAATGAATTTTATAAAGTTATATTCAACAAAGAAAATAAATGAAATTGAATATAAAAATGGCATAAAACTTTATAACAAGGTGCATATAAAAATTATACTTGTTGGAGTATATTTCATAGTATATTAAGGGATCTATCATTATCACAAGATTTAAAATCTAAATAGAAAAATAAATTGATAAATACGATAGCTTTGTTTTTTTTTTTTTTTGTTAAGATTGCACTAAATTATGTAATTAAGTTTATTTCTTCAATAAAGCTGTTTATATTTTCATTATTATATTTAATAATAAAGATAATTAAATATTTAATAATTATCACTAAATATGATGTGATGAATGACATTAATATTCAAATATTATTTTTTATAATTGTTATTATTTAAAATAATTTAATGGAACAAAGGAATTTATCATTGATGATACTTTAGAGAGGGAAAAAATATATAAATTTAGGAAAAAAGTAAATCGAGGTCTTATTGATTAAGGAGGCTCTTCCTTTTTAATTTTTTTCACATCATCTGGTTGGGCGAGCAATTGGGTTCGTGTTGTTAGGTTAATTTGGAAGGTGGTTCCTCTTGTATCCTTTAATTTATGACACTCCATCGCCTTTCTTTTTGAGAATTAAAAGAGAAACCATAGACGAAAGTGACCAAGAGAAACTAAAAGCATAGGGCACAAGAGAAAATAAACCCCACACACACATAACCATTACTGAGCCTGAGGGAAGAAGCGAAAATAAAGAACATAACTGGAAGCATTGCACCGTAACATAGGCATCAAAGCAAGACAATCAAACTCGCAATACACTTTTCCCACAGCTGCAAATTCTGACATTATGGAAAATAGACTTGTGAAAGACAGGGGACCTCTCTACAAAGGATTTTGGTTACTAAATTTCTTCTTTTATCAAGTATTTGAAAGCAGAATGACTACCATAAAAGAAGAAAAGAAAACTCTTACAAGGGAGGGGCTACTGTGGCCTCAAAGGAGGTGGAGATTATTATTCTTTATCCTTTTTTGCCTTTGTCATTCTTTTCCATGGCTTCATGCAGGATAAACCCTAGAAGAGAAGATGAGGGAACCCAATGTTTCTCTACCCAGTTAAAGAGAAAATGCAGGGCCTCTTGTTCATGTAAAGTGCACGTGCATGAATGCAATATTTTCTCATTCAAATATCTTTAATCTCAAGGATTTAACCTTGAGAAATCTAAATGCACCTATCTCGACTAAATGAACAAGAAGTGACATGCAAATGTTTATTTTATTCATGAACTTTGAACTCAACATGGCCATTAGGAACTGTGTTCTCATCAGTATAGCAGCGTATGAGAAAACAATATCCATCATGTGATAACTCACAGGTATCAAAAGTAAGAAAAATTAGGAACAAAAGATATCAACCCTCTTCTACTCTCTCACAGCAAGAATCTCACAAATGAAAGATTATAGAAGCCAAGGAGAATCTCCAATATTCTGAAATAAGGTTTATTCACTCATACCTTAGCTTAAGTCCAGCTAACATATTTATAGATGCAGAAATACAATGGAAATACAAGACTCTCCCTACATTCTTGGGAAACAGATGCATAACAATGGAAACATGCGCATAACTGACTCACTGGACTCACAACTAAGTAAGTGGTCCTATTATTCTGCAAATGGACTCAACCTGACTCAATAATAATTACACTTCGTCTCTTTCGCTACGCCTTCTCTGATAGGTGACATGGATCATGTGTTCTGAGGACACCAGTTCTTTGCATTACAGGCAAGAAGCTATGTAATATAAAATAAGATTATCTTATCTCAATGACAGCTCGTCCGACAATTTTTCCCTGGTTGAGATCTGCAAATGCTTTGTCTGCCTCCTCAAAGTTGTATCTTCTAGAAACAGTATTGGAAAGATTGAAGATACCTGTTTCTGCTAGTCTAACTAACTTAGGAAGATCTTGCCTTGCTCTACCACCATACGATCCAATAATTTTTATCTACTCGAAGAGATGTTGTAATGGTCCATAGCAATAATGAAAGGCATAAAAAATAAAAATCAGTTTAACTGAGAATTTCATAACGTCAAATAAAAGAAAACTAAACATAGTTCCTTTAGTTTGAACTCAAAGACCATCTTCAACCAGATTATTCACGTGATTGCAAGATATTTCAATGAACTGATCCAGCTAAAGACTTGAACTTGTTTAAAAGCAAGAAAGAGAAATTTACCCAGCTATTTACCAACTTCAAGAGTTTCCATATTTTTTGTTTTCGTAAAACAAGTTTAGATTAATTGAGTTACTTTAAATTTAGTAACAGATTTTGTTTGTGTGTGTTGGGAGAACATTAATTTTAGAAGGGAGGAGGGAAGCTCCAAGCCAATTATAAAAGAGGAGCTTGATTGACGGTGCATGTGTTATCGTGACCAATGACCATTACAGCTGAGACTTAAGGGTAAGTTACTAATTACTATACTAGTTAGAGACATGTATTTCATAGTGCATAGAAAGAATATGCACCTTTCTACGAACAAGGCGATTTATTTCCATTTGTCCTACAGCACCAGCTTGTGCCAGTCCAATCATCACAGCTTTTCCTCCATCCTTCACACTTTGTGTGCACTGGGAAAACGTCTGTGGTTTTCCCAAGGCTTCCACAGCAACATCAACCCCTTTTCCACCGGTAATTTCCTGTTAAATCAGTGTAAACAAAATAAAGGCTCTCTTTAGAGTGAAAGAAATTAAACATCCTTTGGATGAAGCAATTTGTGAATTAAAGATTGTGTGCGCTTCCCTACTAACTCCATACCTTTGGCTTTGTTAGAAAATCAAAGCAAAAATAATGACTAGTAATATTGTAGAATAAGGGTTTAATTTTTGAATCTTGAGAATGAAGAAAAATAAGGCTTAAAAATAGACCACAAATATGAATAGGAAAAGCTTTCATGTAGAGCAAGAGTTTATGGGGCAGAATTTTAAATTGTGTCCCATAAGGAGAATGAGAAGAAACTAAAACTATTAAAGCCAAATAAATTATGGTGACAGAATAGAGGAATAAACGTGCATGGGCAAAGTTATCTGAAAGCAATATATATGCTCCTTATACTTCTCTCTTATCAAAATAAATAGAATTGCAAATTTTTCTCATACAGAAGTCAATCTAACCGCCTTAGAATTAGAAGACACTGATGCCTAAATAGCCTTCTAAATCAGCTTGTTTAACTATTAATTGCTAGTAGACACACGTGCAAATAAGTCATGAAAAATATTTGTAGGTAAAATAAAAAACACCAAATGTTAAACAAAGGAAAATGCATTTACAATTATCTTTCCAACTGGATCTTCACGTGCTGCATTTACGGTGTGAGTAGCACCAAATGTTTTTGCTTTCTCTAGCTTATCATCCTGAATATCAACAGCAATAATTTCAGAAGCACCAAATGCTCTAGCAATCTGCAAACAGCTGGAAAGGAGGATAAATTTAAGAGAAAATTCAGCACAATGTTCTATATGCTGAGGGGTAGTTTGGAATACTCATATTTTGTAAATCATTTTGCAATACCTAAGGGGTCCCCATAACAAAAACATAACTTCCACATAGCTAAATGTATGATTCCCAACAAATTTTTCAACAAGTTCGTATACAATCTAAAAACAAAATGAGAAGCAATAGTATTAAGTTCTAAATGAAGTGTCCAGATAAATGAGGTGTAGGACATGATGTGCTCCAAGCTAAATGAAGCCATGCTTTCAGATATTCAGTCACAACAGTTGGGAAGCTATGCTTTCTTTGCTATGCTTTATTGTAAAGTAAGACAGATGTAATGGACAAAATGTTAACCAATTATATCTCAAGGAAGCATTATAAAAGAGAACCAGAAGAAAGGCAATGTAACTGCTAGGTGAAAATTAGACACTCATTAGTAAAGTAATTTCTTTTACCTAGAACCAACACCACCCGTTCCAATAACGGCAACAGAATCCCCAGGACGAACCTCAGCTGCATGGGCCATAGCACCATATGCCGTAAAGACAGCACATCCTAGTATTGCAGACTCTGTATATGGCAATAAGTCTGGTAACACTGCCAATGCATTTGCTGGCACAACGCAATATTCAGCAAGTCCCCCCATACTATACATGTAGACTGGCTTTCCTATAAATCATTAATTATTTTCAGCATTCGATAATGAATGGTACAATCAATGAGCAAGTTTAAAATTGGATAGCATATGTATTGTACAACTATCAACTGAAACTAAAACACCAGAGAGAGGGTAGGGGAGGCATAGTTTTCTTTTTTGTACAAGTTGCAGACCATGTGCAGATGCAATCAAAGGAACATACTTATTTAAGTGGAAGGAGCTTGAATTGTGGTATTTCGTCAGTTCATTACTCATGACTAATCACAATAATATGTGTAGTGACAATAAAAGCTGGAGATACAGCTTCCAGTAGAAAATCAGAAAATTTGTAGTCTATTATAAGCTTTCGGGCCTTTTAGTAAATCATAATAGAGTTTTGCTGCCAACGCTAGTAGAAATTTCGAGACAAAAGTAACAAAGGGCCATTATTAACCTTAAAAAACATGCAAACCATACTTACCACTGCTGCGGAGAAACAGCCGAGTTTCACCATCATAGAGGGTTCCTTTTGCCCGGTTATAAGCAAAGAATTGTTCACATAAATCATCATGTCCCTGTTTGGATAATTGTGACAAGATTGAGGGTGAACAATAAATTAGACAAAGTACTGATGCAAATATGCGATGTTACCTTTGAACAGTAAGAACAGTTGCCACAAGGCATAATGAAGGAACCAACGACTCGAGATCCAACTGGAAGCCTGCAACACACAGGAAAGCTTAATTATTGACAAAGGAAGTATGCTTAAAGTCAAGTCAAACTGACTAAAACATTAAAGAGTAGTAAAAGGACCATTGAACTCCGTCTACTATCACCTTTCCTTTGTTTTATTATCTGTGAGCGGTCCATGTTCAACAACTTCGCCAGTTATCTCATGTCCCAGCACGCAAGGACTTGAAAAAGGAATTTCATCCTTTATAACGTGAAGATCGGAGTGACATACCCCACAAGCTACACAGAATAAATCATTCCGTCATTAAGCAGTTCAGTCGTTTAAAGAAAAGAAAAGAAAAAAAAAAAAAGCTTGATTCTAATAAATCAATTAGGAGAAACCAATAATTTTAGGATCTGAAAAAGTATGAATTAAACATCGACGATTCTGGCTGAAAACAATGTCGATTTGTTGTCGTCGAAATCGGACTGATTGCAGAGTCGAAATCCATTAACAACAACGACGCAGAGAAGCAAAGATATTAAGGATTACCAACCCTTGGTTTTAACGAGAACTTCTCCAGCCTTAGGGCGAGGAATGTGGAATTCCTCGATAGAGAGAGGCTTGCCTTTTTCCCAGAATACAGCTCCACGCATAGACGATGGGAGTCCACCACCACTCGCAACCTGAGAGTAAAACGAAACGCCCTTTGAAACTCTGTGAATAGCATTTTCATTGACAGCGTTATCGATGGGAAAATGTTGAGTCAACAGCTCACTGAGACACCAAGAACTAGGGAACTTGAATCGGCGAGCATTGTGGATGATACTGGTTCTCCGGAGTAGAGAAGTTGCCATGGTGGAATTACAGAATCACAAAGGTCAAACCTCAGCGAGGACGATGAAGAAATTGGAGCGGATAGGAACAAGAGATTTTTTTTGGTCAACAGGATAGGAACAAGAGATTACGAATATATTAAAGTGGGGGTCCATACTTGCCAAGTCATCATATCGGCCACACATGCATCTCATCTCACATTATCAAATCTCAACTATTAATTTGATTTAATGAGGCTGTTGATATAGATAATTATATTAAATCAATGCTCTAGATTTGATTGTGGAAGTTAGTAAACTTGAAGTAATCCCCTAGTCTTCTATATGAAGTACTTCCGGCGTCTTTCACACGTATTAATAAAATTTTGAAATTTTATTGACTTTTTTATAGAATTCGATAACCTTTTAATTTTATCCTTAATTTAATATGCTTCTTCTGATATACAATACAAGTGTCTTTGACTGTAATTTGTAGGGGTAAGCTTGGTGTCCAAATACTTGATACACTCACCCAAACTCAGTAAAAAAGTTACCCTGTCTAATAAAATCCTTAATCATTTTTGGGTTAGGCATGGCGAGCTTCCCCTACCCAAGTAGTGATGCCTTGCCCTGCCCCATTAAGATTCTAATTCGCACTTCATAGAATTTCAAAACTTTAAAGATGTATGAAGTATAATTGCAAAATGCAGCCCATTAATTCTTCGAGTTAGGCATCGAGCAAAGGTCTCACCATACCAAGCCTTGCCCATACTCACCCCTAGTAATTTGTACAAATGACATTGGTTAAAAGTGTCTTTATTCAATCGTGATTTTTGTTTGGATTTTTTTTTTCACAAGTGACTTTGACAAGATTATTTTTGGATTTCATTTATTAAAGGATGGAGGTGTAAATTTAGCAACAAGTTGTTTTCCTATGCGCACCCAATATAATTAACTATTTTGGGGTGTAAAAGTAGGCCTAACTTTTTTTTTTTTTTTTGGCTAGCATATACAATGCTATTAATCTTAGTTAATTTCTCTTACTTTTTTTTACTGTGGATCCCACCCGTTTTTTCACTATTTTTATTTTAATATTTTTAAAAGGGTGAAGGTGCAAATTTAGCACTAAACTATTTCGCTATAATCACTCAATGCAATTATCTTTTTTTAGGTCCAAAGTAGAAATAATCATTTTTATCTTATATATGCTCATATTTATCTTATGAATGATCACCAGTTTTTTATTTTTTTAACTTTTTGGATTATTTGGAATCCTTTTACAAGACAAATATGAAAAAATTTAACCCCCTAGATTTTATTAAATCCATTTATTTGTTTTGTGAATATCCTTATTTTTCTTCTAAATGATTTTATGAAAAAATAAAGTAAGAGAATTATTGTCTTTTTACCGACAAAACTTAATTTCGTTTTGACGGGGTGCAATAAAAAGTTAATAATCATTTGGGTTGAATGAAATAAAATGCTTTTATAGGATCCAAATGATATTTTCCCATTAAAAAAAGCACATATTTCTAAGAATATATCAAAATATTATAGAGTGAGAAAACAAGTAGGTCCCACAGTGTGAAGAGTGACTGAAGTTAACTTGGGTTAACAATGTTACTATATATGCTATCGAAAAAATTGATTATATCTACTTTTACACCTCAAAATAGTTAACTGTATTAAGTGCTTCTAAAAAAATAATTCATTGCTAAATTTTCACCTTAATCTTTTATTAAAAGCACTTATGAATATGTGATTATCAAAAACAGAATGAATTTTATAAAGTTATATTCAATAAAGAAAATAAATGAAATTGAATGTAAAAATGGCATAAAACTTTATAACAAGGTGCATATACAATTGAAAAAAAAATTATACATGTTGGAGTATATTTCATAGTATATTAAGGGATCTATCATTATCATGAGATTTAAAATCTAAATAGAAAAATGAATTGATAAATATGATAGCTGTTTTTTGTTAATATTGCACTAAATTATGTAATTAAGTTTATTTCTTCAATAAAGTTGTTTACATTTTTATTAGAGAAAATTAGAACGAAGAATCTAGAAAAAAAAATTATGGAGAAAGGCCATAAAAATTATAATTATTTAGAAGGACAAATATAAAAATATAAAATTAAAAGTATTTGAGTGCCCCTAACAAAATCTTCTACATTCTCTTACACATTCTATTTTTAAAACTAATACAAAATTCTAAGTTTCATTAAATTAAATAATAGTTTTCTTATTTTATTTTTTTTTGATACAGCCAATGGGGGAGGGGGAGGCAAGGCTTGAACCCTGGATAAGGGAAAAGGCCAGTTCCTAAAGCAGACCCTAGTGCCATCGCGCTACGAGGCACTTGACATAGTTTTCTTAATTTTCATTTTTCACAACTTAAATATATATCTATGAAAAAAAATTAAGCTTCTCAATTTGTAATAATTATAAGTTTTTTAAAATCAACAAAAATTTTAATAAAAAATGGAATTATTTAATTTTAGTAAAAGTCAAGGTCTTTTATAATTTATTGTATGTGTTGAATCAAGAAAATTTGTATGATTTATTTTATTTAGAAGCAATTTATGTGGGTTAAAAAATTCATATAGTGTTAATAAAATTTTTTTAAAAAAAATCTAATTAACCTATTATATCCTAAAAAAATAAGTTTAGTTTTTATTTTTATAAAAAGAGCTTAATTGAAATCAATGTTGATAATATAAATCAGGCAACTTAATGATATAAATTGGTGAAAAATAAAAGTTAAGATAAATATGAGTTTAACCGTTATTAATTAATTTATATATTAAGAGAAAAAAATGATCATACAAGAAATGTGGGTAGTTTTAGTTTAAATTTTAGTTAGTTTTTTTATTATGAATAAAAGAGATAATACAGGAGGTTTGATTAGGGACACTTTAGTAATTTTAAATTTATATTATGATATTCGGTTCTTCTAAGTAATTCCAATTTTTATGGTCCTTTATAATAAATATTATTTTCTTTAGGTCTTTTATTTTAATTTTTTCTTTTTATTATTATATTTAATAATAAAGATAATTAAATATTTAATAATTATCACTAAATATGATGTAATAAATTATAAATATTTAAATATTATTCTTTATAATTTTTATTATTTAAAAACATATTTGAAAATTTTAGTTAAAAAATATTTGTCAAATATCTCGAGGGTAGAGAACTTAGGAGTAGTTGAGACCATGGTAGTGAAAACGTAGTTTTTACCTAAAAACGGAAGAAGAATGAAAAATCGTAAAATGTAAAATCATAAAATAAAACGGAGTTTTTACCTGCATATGTATATAAAAAAAATTCGAGAAAAGTAAGATACCTGCCATCATATACACATATATTGATCAATGCAATATCAATCAAAATGTACAACATTGTCATTGATCAAACCATATTTTTTATATGATTTTACATGATTAAATTGGGATTTTCAATGTATTTTCTAGGACATTATTGTATGGTTAAGTACTAAGTTGAGTTAGGAACATTTGTATTGAATTAAGTGTAATTAGGGGTAAAATGATCTTTATTTATTAATTACAGAAAAGAACCCAGATGTTTTTGAAATTTCAGTTCTGCCCCAAAATAGTTTGAAAATTCTCACTTTAGTCCCTCCCCAGAACTTTTAAAACTTTCACTTAAGTCCCTTAGTAAACTCTTCGTTTTTTGCAAGAACGCAGCGTTTTTACGTTTTATCGCGGCGTTTTTTACGTTTTTACTCTGAAACCGTTTTTTCCACAACGAAACGCGTTTAACCCAAAATAAAACGTAAAAACGGCGTTTTTTGTGTTTAAAGCGCGATTTTGACTACCATGGTTGAGACAATTCCTCATGGCGGGAGGTTGATCATGATTTCACAATCGCATAAAATGACCCCCTAATTGCTTTTGCTAAAGGCATTATTGGAAAGAGAAATGACGATAAATTAGGGGTTTAAAAAAATACTCAAACAAGATAAATGGGGCCCACACCCCCCCCCCCCTTCCTTTTTTTTTTTGCTCAATTAGCTCATACTACTTAAGTTGATAGACATTAAGTCGCTTCTAAAAATATGACTTGGTATCAATTTTACTTCAGTTAATGTTTAAAAGTGACTCCTCATATATTTGTGTCTCATACAAACCTCATTTATCATTGGTAAAGTTAAAAATTTGTTTCAATTCAAGACACATTTAACTATCATTTCTTGGTTTTGATGAATTAGTTAAAGTGACTTATAATATGAACTGGAAAGAGTACATATACCTAATAGGAACAAAGTTAATACAATAATAAATGGGTGAAGGTGCAGATTTGCCAACCAACTATTACCCGAGGAGCGTCTGGGTCAAATAATTATTGAGGGGACCAAAATTGCCAATCAATAATTAAAAAGTGAAAAAAAAACACCAAATAACTATTTAAAAAAAACAACTATCACTATTAAATTAAAAATTGAGGCACTGGTGTAGGACGGTGGCGGAAACGCTAGAGAAAAGAGCGGTTAAGCCTTATTGGTAGAAAGGGAAAACACCAACAGAGATGGGACCCATGAGAGCAGGCATTCGGCAGCAGCGATTGCTGCTTGTGGCATCGGAGGGATGGAACCAGGATGCAAGGTGCGTGTCAGTCGAACGCTGTGGACTACTGGATGAGTTTAAGAGGGTGAGTGAAACACCCAACAACAATAAAAGCTTTGGAAATGCCGACTTCGCTGACACTGTGACAGTCAATGGAAGACAGAGACACCAAGACAGTAACGGGGTAATAGTTCGTTGGCGAATCTACTCCAAATTGTGTTTTTTTTTCACTTTTTAATTGTTGATTGGCAATTTTGGTCCCCTCAATAGTTATTTGGCCTAGATGCTCCTCAGGTAATAATTGGTTGGCAAATCTGCACCTTGACCCATAATAAATTAAAGGTAAACTTATACATTCATATAAAAGTTGTCTTTCTCTCCCCCTATGAATGGGACCAAATTTTTTCTTCATACATTCATATAAAAATTGTCTTTCTCTCCCCCATGAATGGGACCAAATTTTTTATTCTCTCTATGCCTTGTATAGAGAATTAGAGGAATATTTAATAAGATTTATTTATTTTCAGTAATTTTACAAGTGAACTTATTTTTCAAATTATCATTCAAACAAGTTTCAATTTGAAAAAATCACTTCTGCCAGTAATTCAAACATAAATCACAATATCCCATTTAACTTCTACCATAACTTAAGTTTCTAAAAGTCAGATTAAAAAAAAAAGTTATTTCCATCACTGTCATGCAAACATGTGCTCATTTTAATTTTAATTTTTTTTTCATGTTTTTCTGAATTGTGATACTCTCAGCCAGTGGCGAATTTAGGGTTTGAAGTTTGTGGGTGTATAGCTGCCCTTGAAAAATTTTTTTAAGGGGAAAAATACTTTTTGTGGCAAAAAGAGAACATAAAAACCTTTTCAATGAGATCCAATACATCTTGATTATCTACAAATTCCAAGTAGCTCCAACAAATTCCTTCTCTTGTATATTCGTCTTGCTCCATCTTAAACATATGCTGCATATCATCATCAACCTCAGATTGCATGTTCAGACAAAAAGTTATAACCCAAGTTGTAAGATCAATTTTAAAATAATCAAGACTAACCTCATACCTGGTTGAAGTGTTGCTGCAGCTTTTCATTTGTGTAATTAATACAAAACTGCAGCCAAGGAATTAAATATCAGCAATATTTTATTTTGTAAGGTATAAGTACTGCCAGTTATGAATTAAAAGAAAAGAAAACTTCAACTTAACATAGAAAAATAATAATTAAGAGTCAACTAACCTTTATATCAGAACGATTATAAAAGCATTCTTCGATTCTTCATTCCTTGAAAATATTGCATTATAGCTTCATCATCAATCGTATGAAATACATCACGTTCAACATAAGTCAACATGCATGAGTTAAACCAATCATCACTTATCCGATTGCGCAACTTGTCTCTAACAAAAGTCATTGTAGAAAAAACCCGCTCAACACTAGCAGTTGCTACTGGTACAACGAGTGCCAACTTTATCAACAAATAGATCAGTGGATAAACAATATCCTTTTTCTTCTCAACCATCTTCAAAGCAAGGTCAGAAATTGTTTGCAAATTGACAAAATCAGAATCAGCCCTCACATCGACAATAAAATTACTGAGACTTGAAGACAGAAAAGGAATATCTGCAAGCTCATCAAACTCCAAAGGATAGAATCCAGCAAACTCAATCAACTTTTCTTTGTTAAAATTAGCAAATGAATCATGAGGATCAAGACAACTCAAACACTCAAGCAACTTGATATTGACATTATCAAATCGATCGTTCAACTCTTGAACCTGAGTATCTATCACTGTATTAAATAAGTCCACCTTAAAGTAGTGGAAGAATGTGACCGATTCCAATCTCCGTCTCGATCTCCCTTTAGGACAATAAACATCATTCATATCTGGAATGTCAATATCATATTTATTTGCAAAAGTCTTCGTTTCTTGAAGCAATTCATCAAAATCATTATCTCTCACCTCTTGTAAACGAGACTTGACTACTTTCACTAAACCAATTGCATTTAAAAGGTCTTGATCTTTTCTTTGTAGTGCTTGTGACAACTCATAAGAAATCCCTAAGATCAATTTCATAAGATGCAACAAGAATGCAAATTCAAAATCCTCCATGGCATACAAAATGCAACCTGCATCGGTTCTTGCAGTATCATTTTTCGGCTCGTCTTCAATAAAGTTCATCAAGGAAATTATTGGAGAAAATAATGAGATAACACTTGTAACCGTACCAAAATGGGAACCTCAACGAGTGTCTCCAAGTCGTTTTAAGGTTGTCTCTTGATTTAAACATTTTCCAGTCGGTATTTCACCACTAGCAATTCTTTCAACTATTACCTCATACTGATTCATTTGAAGAATTTTCTTCCGCTTGTATGAACTCTCACATCTCGTAAACAACTATACATCTTGGAAGCAAAGGCCAGGAGCAAAGGTATATACCCCTGGTCAATCCCCCACAACAGTAGCCATCCTTTGAAGCATGTCAAAAAATTATTGAATCTTCTTGGATGTTTTACAACCTTCACAAGTGCCAATTGTAACTGATGAGCAAAACAATGAATGTAGAATGCAGATTTGTTGTCTTCCAAAATCAAACTCTTAAGCCCTTTGAATTCACCCCGCATATTACTAGCACCATCATAGCCTTGCTCGCGACATTTAGACAAACTTAAACCAAGTTTAGAAAATAGGGCATCAATCGCTGCTTTTAGTGATTGTACAGTAGTATCTGAAACATGAATTATGCCAATAAAACGCTCAACAATGGACCTTTTTTTGTTTACATAACGAAGTACAACCGCCATTTGTTCTTTAATTGCAACATCGCGAGCTTCATCCACTAGCAAGGAGAAGTAATCATCACCGAGATCACTAATTATTGCTTTAACAGTCAAATCAGTACAAGCTTGAGAAAGATCTTTCTAAATCTTTGGTGAAGTCAATTTGTGATTATCGGGGGCATTTTGCAAGACCACATCACACATCTCTTTATTTGGCTCAGAATAAAACTTTAGAAGTTCAAGGAATAAACCTTGTTAATTTGAACTTGTAGATTCATCATGTCCCTGAAAAGCAAGACCATTGCGTAGTAGGAATCTAGCACAATTTAAAGAAGTTTTTAATCGAATACGATAATCAATTTTTTGTTGATCAGAAATATTCGAAAGAGCAACATCAATATGTTGCTTTTGCTTCATCAAATCTTGGCAAGCTTGATAACATCTATTGTAAGCACTCTTATGATCTCCAACATGAACTTTGAATCTATCCTTCTTATGCCAATTTTTGAACCCCACACCTACAAACGCTTCCTGCGTCGAACCACTACCTCCTACCTCCATATCAAGTAGATAACAATACAAGAAAAAACATGCATCTTTTGATACACTATACTCCAACCAGGAACCAAATTCTTCATACCACTTAGGATTGAATCTACACATTTTTCCATACACATCCGTTTGAGGGAATGGTTTAAGAAGTGGTTGAGTTGGCCCCTTGAGCAAATAATGTAATACCCCTGATTTTTATTAACAGTAATAACCCATTTATTTTATATAGTCTTGGTGATCCAAATATTCTTAGTCTTAATTGCCTTAGGAATTTTCTGCTTATACACTAAGAAAAACCAAGTCACATTAATTCAAATCATGATTGATTGAATTAATGTAATATACCCTATGACATTAAATTCGCGCTATGATTGATTGATGACCATGATTGTTTTTAGGTAATAAGTCCACTACCGCCAACCAAGTCACATTAATTCATATCATGATTGATTGAATTAATGTGATATACCCTATCACATTGAATTCACACCATGATTGATTGATTTTTAATTTTAATATACCCTATTAATGATATTAAATTCACATCATGGTCGATTGGTTTTTTTTTATTTAATACACCCTATTAATGAGTTGACAAGAGTAAAAAAGCCCAAAGTTAAACCATAATTTTAAGTTATAAGTAGAGGTCCAACCTAACCCTGAATATTCATTTTCTCTCTTCTACTACTTCTTCCATTCTTACTCTGAGTCAATTAATTTTCGAAGAGGTTAGCAAAAACGGAGACCAGGTAATCCTAATCCCCAGAACAACCTTGCATCTCGTACTTCTTCTTTTTCTCTACATCCTATTTTGCTAATCCTAAACTTATTCTTTTTCTCTACATCTTATTTTTCTAATCCTAAACGTATTCTTTTTCTCTACATCCTATTTTGCTAATCCTAATCCCATGAGTCTTAGGTTAATTTCATATGAATCTCGATAAGTAATTATGATCCTAAGTATATCATATGTGATTGTTATATGTAAAATATATTTTATATAATCCTACTTAACATTTTTCAAAACAATTCAACCTTTGAATATCACTTTGAACGTAGATGCATGGGTGATTGAATTATATGTATACACCCTTTCATTCTTGAATTTCATAAAGAAGCTTTTTGCAAAATCATTTATGATTGCATATACCTACCTGTACGTGGTAACTTTGAGGGTTTTGTTTTTTTTTTTTTTAGGAAATTGAAACATATATATATAGATTGATGAATTACCATTGAATATACATACCTCATGTGGTTGCTTTGGTTGCTTCGGCTTTTGTGATTGAAACTTATAAATGCTTTCATATATATATACATATATATTCACAGAATTTTTTGTGACGTATTCTCTTTGTCACAAGCATATGTATTTTTTTTTAAAAAAAAATTATCATCACAAATCCAAGTTATTAACTTAGATAAGTATAAATTAAGATTCTTCTTTTTGAATATTATGGAACTATGTGTGTGTATATATATATATATATATATTTATTTATTTATTGAGAAATCCATTTATTATGTGAGTGTAATTAAAAGAATTTAAACAGTGGGAGAATAGCTTTGGGATGGTACCTCCTAAAGTGATGAACACAACTCTTAGGCTTTATGCCTCGATATATTTTTTGATGTGAACTTGATTATATCCGTTCTTCCCAAAGTGGTGTCTAGCAGGTTTCCGGGACACTAGTAGTAGTTTTGGGAAGAGGTGTGCAAATTAGGACGAATTGTTTTATTGTGATATGGCCAAATTGATGATTTGTGACTGGCAGGTTTCCGGGTCTACCATGGTTCTCTTCCCACTAAACTAAATGGACTGGCAGGTTTCCGAGTCCAAATGAAATTAATAAAAATAATGAATGATATTTGATTCGATGAGAATATATAAATATGATGAGTATTGAAATTGATATTTTAGATTATATATATGTATATGGTATTTTTATTTCTTATCATCATGTGGATATTTTATTTTATTATTATTATTATTATTATTCATATTTTCTATGTTTATTAGGATTACCAGCTTTTGCTGATGTTTGTTTCTAGGCTGTGATAATCCTTCGGGGGAGCAGATTCTCAGTGAAACAGGTTTCAAAGTTGGGCTGTTGGGGCTAGCAGTGAGAAGTGAGGAAGAACAATGAGCAATTCTAGCTAGTTTCTTTTATTTTATTTTACGCTTTGAATAAGACATTTTTATTTAAGTTTGGATTTAAGTTAATGTAATAAAGTAGCCTTACACTTGTCTCAGTATAAGTGCGGCGGTAACACTTCCCAAGTTTTGGTTATTTTGAATTTCAGTATTTATTCACAAAAAAATTATAGCAATTTTATGTTATTATAATAGTTAGAAAATTTGGGGGTTTTACATAAGCTCTCCGAATATCCTCTCTTTCTATAGGATTTGATGTCATTGAATAAATTGAAGGTTTTTTTCCCGGATCCGCTTCAAGATTTTCTATATTAACTTTTGCTTGAGGTGGCGATTGAAAACTTTGAAATTGAGATGCTTGTGGTGGTTGGGAGGATTCTTGGATAGTTGCAATTGAAATACTGTTTGAAAGTTTCTCACTTTGAGATTCGAGTTCTGTATTTGTGGGTTTTAGATGTTTGAAATAAGATTGTATCTTTGACATTTTCTGGAAGAAAAAAGTTTGACAAGATTAGGGAACATGTTGCAACCTATAAGCTAGCTCATCTCAATGCTTCCTCTATCGAAACCTATAAGATTGTATCTTTGTTCATACTAGGATACTAAGCAACTCAAGCTATGATTTCTAACTCCGAAGCAACTTAAATAAAGCTAATCAATGAAGATAATGTAGAGCAATGAAATTTAAAGAAAGCTAAGCAATGAAATTTAAATCACGATCTCATTTAAATCATAAGGTATAAATGAGAAATCACATAGCAATCTAACTATACATCCATCCACTCTATCCAAACTATACCACATTGATAGAATCCCAATGTACTTGTCTATTTTCATTTCCTTAGCTACCATAACTTGCTTTAAGAAGTACTCAAAACAAACTTTGGTGTAATGTGACAGAGAAACTCAGCGATTAAGCCACAATAGGATAAACCAATTCACAGTAAATTTAATAAAAGCCACACATTAGGAGTAATTGTTCAAGTTATTCGGGTTCCCCCATGAATTTACAGCCCCAATCTAACTTTAAGCATATACCTTTCATTATAAAAACAAATTCTATTAAAAGATGATTCTTCACAGCAATGAAAACGCAGCATTTGGTAAATAAACCCCATCAGGTTCCCCCATGAATTTACACAATTCAAAAAGGCCGTGGCCCCAACCAAATCATGCCAATGCAAGAAGAATAAACATGAAGGTATCTAGCATTTGGTGTAGTGTGACAGAAACTCAGCAATTTTAACATCAAAATCAGATTATAAAGAATTGGAAAATACTTGAGCGATGCCAATGGGCGACGGCGGACGAGGCAGAGTGTGGCGGCAGAGAACAAGAGAGAACGCAGCTTCAACAACAGCAACAGAGGACGAGGCAATAGAGACCGTCGTCGGGCAGAGGGCGTCAGAATTTTGGGGGGGAAATGTGGTGATGAGAGAGGGCAATGGAAATTTGGGGGGGGAGGGGGGAAAGCAAAGGGCTTCAATGACGGCGGCAGAGGAGGAGGCGGCGAGGACGTCGTCGGCCAGAGGGCGTCGTCGGGTAGAGGGCGTCGGAATTTTGGGGAACAAAATGTCGAAAATTTGGGGGAAAAGGTGGTGGGCAGAAATGGCGTTGAGCAAAAAAATAAGGGGCAATGGAAATTGGGGGAAAAAAAAGGGTCCAGGTGTAGTTCGAACCAGAGACCTGAGAGGAGAGAGTGTTTACCAGCTGTTCCAACTATACATATTCCTATATTCTACTTTCAAATTCTATATATTTTGTGTGTTCACTTACCCACATTGGCACTGATGTGGATCCGCCACTGCTCTCAGCCATTGCTTGCGTTTCACATAAATTTAAAGTCAAAATTTTTTTAAATAGAAAAATAAATCAGATTTTTATATGTGTATGTATATTATACATTTATCACATTTTCGTTTTTTTACCTGAATATATTTATCACATTTAAAACTTTATATTAAGAAGTCATAACTCATTTCATCAAGAGGATTAATATTTAAAATTTTAACTATATATATATATATTCATATTGATTATTTTTTTCTTGTTTATTACTATTTTCTAAAAGCTTAATTATAGTTGTAAAAAAATTGTTTAAGCAACATTAATTTGAAATGGTAAAATTTGGAAGGGTGGTTAGTATCTGTAGTGTAGTAAATAATTTTAAACAAGGCATTTATATATTTTCATAAGGGTTAAAATTGTAAAAGAAGTTTTTATCAATAACACACATGTCGGAAGCATTGTCAATGCTACTAAAAGTGTAGCAAATGATTTAAAACATTACAATTTTATTTGAATTATATATAACTTTGCATTATATTTACAAAGAGATTTGATTGCTTAGTGATCACCAAACCTCTTTTAGGATCTAAGGAGTGGTTGGAGTGTTGGAGCTTTGGTGGACGACGTCTCAAGTGAGGGTAGTTGAGACTTTGTCTAAAGTAAGGTGAATAATTATTTTTTTAAAAAAAAAACTCAATATTTTAAGATTTCATTTTGGCGATTGGCCTGGTGTTGATTTGAGATTTTGAAAATTGGAATAATCTCGCTGGGATGTTGAAATTGAGGTGGTATTTTATGAGAATTTCTTGTCAACCTACATTTTATGCATTTATAATCTTATAATTATTTAATGCAAGTCCAACTTTATGTTGAGAATGATTAAAATTACGATTTGGTGGAGAATAGTAAGGAACAGACACAAACAAACAAAGGTTGGACCCCGCATTGTAGGAACTAAGGGCGCGGGAGGGGTGAGAAAGGAAGGGAAGATGAGTAACTTCGTTTATTTGATACACGTTTAGCGTCTAGTTTTCTTGAAGGCTTAAGTTTTCAGGCCTACTGTTCTGAGACATAACACAAATGTATAGCCTCAAAGGCTAGTATATGATCAATGTTGGATCCAAGGGTATCAAAGGATGTATAACACCCAGAGGAGATTATCTAATGCTATCTATAATCAAGATAACACAGGATGACCAGTGATCACCATGCTACACAAATATGGCATATCACCAGAGGGGTGGGTGTGTGCACAGTGAGACTGAATGTAAATGATCAATTCAAAATTGGAGAGAGTGCACCTGGTGAATATCCTCTTATTTATAGAGGCCACTTAGGGTTTCTGCCTACTGATTGTGCATCTGTTCCCCCGCCATCCACGTCTCCACGATCTGCGCTGTGTTTTCTCCATTACCTGCATTACCTCAGATTATGGGCATGATCATAGGATGATTGGCATTTTACCTGATTGAGGAAGATTCTATCATAAAGTGCCTTTGCTGACCCAAACTTTGCTAGACCCATTTTTCGGGTTCATAACACCAACCAATTTTTCTTTAAAGATGGGAAGATAAGATCCCACCAAAATTACAAGGAACCCAAATTCCCTTTATGAACCTTGAAGTTTTCAGATATATTTACCCCTTATAAAATATTTATTTTCTATAAGGTAAGAAAATAAGATTACATTCAAATTTATGCCACAAATTCAAATTTGATAAGAGAAGATTTTAGACTTTTTTTTTTTTGCAAAATAAATGCTTCATCATAAAATTCAAATTTGACCAATAAATTCAATTTTTTTTTTTTGTGAAATAAATGCTTCATCATAAAATTCAAATTTGATGCAAGCAAATTAGTATCAAATTCAAATTATGAAAAAGAAAATACAATTTTCATTTTCACTTTGAATTAATTACTTTTGAAGGTAAAATAGGTATTTATTGATTTTTTTCCCCTAATTGTCACCCCTTAATTTTCTTTCTACCAAGCAACTCATCTTCCCTCAAAGTCATTTTCCCTTATCCCTCAACATTTTCTCTTCCCTTCTCTTCCTTTGTCTAAATTCATTTCCCTCCTCAAATCTTCCTTATACAAAATGGGCCCTAAATTGATAATACTCCTCCGATAAATTTGATTAAATTAAAGAATATACTCCTCCGATAAATTTGATCAAATTAAAGAATATAGTTGAGTTAATTAATACGACATATATTTTCTAAATTATTTTTGTCATCTTCCTTAATTCCTTCTTCTCCTTGACTATTGTTGAAAGAGTATTAATAGGGATAAATTAGGTAAAGATCAACAAATATGAAAACCATATTTTATATTTAGAACCAAAATTAATTCTCTAAAATTGTCATATATTATTGTTCGGGGCGTAATATGCATCCTTCAACATTGGGCTCTTGCTCAGAGTCAATCTGTTGGGGGCTGGTATAATCCTCACTTATGAAAAGTAATCCCTCAGTTTCTCTAAATTATATTAGTATTATTTAATCATTTGTATTAAAATCATCCTTAACCAAAAAAAAAAAAAAAACCCTAGTTCCTAAACAACAGAGTTGGATAATAAATTATAAGATTTGAATCTTTTTGGTCTTCTAAATGTATAATATTTTTATCAAAATATCCTTATTCATTGTACATGTTAAAGATATTTCTTTCAAAAGGCAGTTTGAACATACATGATTGAATCGAAGGTTAAAAAACAAAGTACATGACTGAATAGAGACATGAAATATATTAGAAAATGTGATTCACTTTTGGTACAAATTTAAATAACTAACTTATTAACCAATTTTTTTAAATATTTTTAAATTAGCTTCTCAGCTGTTATATTAATGAAAATGAACGAATGAAGTATAAATTTAGATGTGAGAGTTTTATATTTAAGATTAAAGGAAAATCTTACCTCAACGGTTTAGGATAGAAGAGAATAAATTGATAAATACTCCCTGGTTTAAATTTGAATTACTTGATCATTTTTAATGTTTTTTATTTTATTTTTGCCCCTAATTAATCATTCCTTATTCTTATTAACTCTGCTCATCATCTTCTTTTCAAACTATGTTATCTGTCATACTTTCCTTTTGCTAATTAATTTCTATTTCCTACTTGTGCTCCTATAAATAAGGTATACTTAAAAAAGTTTATATATATTATTTAGGGAAAATTACATTCAGATCTCAAGGACTATAAAAATGGCAAAAAAGACTCAATAGAAATTCACATATCAAAAAAGTCTCTAGCGACTTTTTTAATATCATTTGTATGGAAACAAAATCCAATTTTTTTAAATTTTGTTGTAGATATGGCACTTTCTATTATAAATATGGTATTTTCTATTGTGAATGACCAAATTTTAAATTTTGTGTGTTTAAATGTTGTTGTAAATATGATACTTGCTGTTATAAATATGACTTTTTCTGTTGTAAATGGTCAAGTTTTTAAATTTTATTATAAATATAATATTTTCTGTTGTAAATAGGGGATTTCCGGTTGCTAATACAAATAATATAAAAAAGTCTCTAGAAATTTTTATGTAATTTGGTGATTTTAATAGACTTCATTGTATTTATTTCTGGTCCTTTGCGACGTTATTTTTCCTACTATTTATGTTATTTGATTATCATGCTCTTATTGGCCAAGGAAAATGTTTTTTAAACAATTAAAAGGACAACCTTATTCTATTGTTTTTGTTCCGTCGGGACTCTAGATAACGCGGCGGTGGGGTGGTAATAATTAATTAGCGCCATGGGAATAAAACGACACTCTGCATCGTTTTATTAAGAAAAAGAGAAGAATAAAACGACAAAGCGGTGGATAGAGTTTGGGCGGAGCCCATGTGGCTTGCTCTATTATGTTATTAGTTGAGTTTCTTTTATTATCTTCTTTTTATTATCCTCATAATCTCTAAATCATATCCATCTAGGGGCAGAATCGGGGTTAGGTTGGCCCCCGCCCCACCTAAAATTACAGCAGTGGACCCAAAATTCTTGAAAATTATACTTTAGCCTCATAAAAGTTTAACAATTTTCATTTTAGTCTTTATTTAAAAGGCTTATGGAGGGACTAAAATAAAAAGATTGAAATATTTATAAGGCTAAAGTATAATTTTTTAAAATGTTGGGTCAAATTCTATAATTTGTGCCCTCAAATTTCACATGCAAACTACACTAGGTTTTATTCAGTAATTTTCGCCCCCCCAACTTCCATTCCTAGCTCCGCCCTTGTATCCATCCCAATCAATCTGAAAGATTGCAATTTTATTCTGATTTCTTTCTTATTTTTTTAATCAATGACCCATACAAGGTGATGCAAAGACGGATCTTTTTGTAGATGGCCCCCAAAAAAAAATTGTCCTAAATATCTAATGTAAATTAGATTTTTTATATATTTGACCAAAAAATTTATGCATTTAGCCCCCCAAAATAGTTATTCAAAAGTCTATCATTCGGTTGATGAGACATAATAAACAAAAAAAAAAATGTGGAGATGATCTACTTCCTATAATGCAAGGTCTCCACGCCCACAATTAGCAACAGATGTTTGGTTGCACATAAAAAAAAAAAGGACAATGAGAGCTCAAGACTTTATTGAAAAATTTAATTTCAAGTAAGGATTTATTATCTGTTAAAAATTGTAAGAAAAAATATTATACTTTAGGTAGTGATTAGGTCCATATTTAATAACATTAGTTATCTAGTCACATCTCAAACTATGACAGTATTCCGTTGGAGAAAAATAGAAAAATGTCAGGGGAAAAACTATTTTTTTTTTAAATATCAGTTAGATATGTTTTCTTGCATTAATGAATTGCGTTATTTTTTCTGAATAGTGTTCCTTTATGCACATATATTGAAGATTTTAATAATAAATTTTTAAATAATGTTAAAAAATCATAACACTATTTAATTGAATAAATTTTTAAAATCGTAGTTGATCTCCTAACTCATTCAGGTAAAGATAATCTACATATCTTAATTCTTCTCTGTACACATCAACAATATCAAGATCCCAATTTAAGAGATCTTACTTCTTAAATCTCATTCCAGACAATTAAATAAAGTTTAATACATGTATTCTGCGAAGGAAATGGAGTGGTGGATTGGTTAGCTAAGTGGAGCCTTCCTTCAATCCGAATTCCAATGTCTTTCAATAGTTAAATGAACCACTGAAGGGTTTAAGTGGCTTGTTGTATAAAGATAATTTAGGCTCATCTAAGCTTAAAAGTGTATGTAACATCCTGAATTTTGAATCTAATATATTGAACATAAACCTATTTTGGGAAGACTAGTATGCTCTATTTTTGGAAAGTGATAAATTTGAAATCAGTATTTTGTGGGCCCCGTGAATAGTATTTACTATTCACGTATACGTTTTTACTATTTACAAATACGTATTAAAAAAAATATATATATATATATATATATATATATATATTATTCGCAAATACGTATTTAATACTTGAAATTTGTGAAATATGAATAGTGTTCACTATTCACAAATAAGTATTTACTATTTAAAAATACGGTATTTACTATTCATAAATACGTATTTACTATTCATGCGGGACCCACGTCAAATTATTTCTCCTCTGCCTACAGAAGTCTCGTGAGTTTTGAAAAAAAGTGGCATGCGGGACCCACTCAATAGTAATTCACTATTTGAAAAATAATATTATATTATTATAATATAATTTACTATTCATGTGGGACCCACAGAAAATTATTTCCGCAACAAGCCACGGGAAGAGTCACGGGAGGTTTGAAAATTTGTCACGGGGAAAATTACGTATAATGACCCAGAGATAAAAATTACGCTTAAGGACCCATTTTCCAACACTATAAATAGAGGCTTCATTTCTTCATTTTCTTCACACCAAACTCAGAGAACAACAGTTGAGTTTAAGAGAAGAGTGAGAATTCTTAGAGTTAGAGAGAGAGTTTAGAGTAAAGTTCTTGAAGCTGGAGAGAATGAGCAGGAACTTCAAGAGTAAGTTCTTTGGTCTCTAGTCTTAATATTTGGTAGTTTCTTTTGGTAATTATAGTAGAAATGCCAGATAGAGTTTTTCTGAGTATGCTCTGTGGCTGCAGCTTAGTCTGATCTGTCACATCAGAAAAGAATTATCCTTGGACAGTAAATATTATTTACTGGCACAGTAAAAAATATTTACCGGCACGGTAAAAATATTTTTACTGGTACTATTCACATGAATAGTGAATATCCAACATAGTTTCCGCAAATGCTGAAAATTAATGGTCACTGATAAAAATGATATTATAGGATATCCGAGGATTCCGGAGTCAGATTCAAAGGAAGTTTGGGGATACGTGAATAGTGCCGTATACATGAATAGTGCCGTATACATGAATAGTAATTTACTATTCACGTGGAAGGAAGGTACGGACGCGTATTGTAACACTAACTCTGATGCTTATGGTATGCTTATATGTGATAGATAGTCTGAGATATTGTTTTGAAAATTGATCATACAGAGGTACTATTTATATGTACGTTACTATTCACATATACCGTATTTACTATTCATTTTACTATTCACGTATACCGTATTTACTATTCATTTTACTATTCACGTATACATACCGTATTTACTATTCACGTATACATACTGTATGTACTCTTCATTTTTACTATTTATGTATGTATACCGTGTTTTACTATTCACATATACACATAGTATTTTACTATTCACAGATACGCATAGTATTTACTATTCATAAATACACATATTGATGTATAAAACTTTATGGTATAATAATGCATTATTTTGAGTGAACATATTCATCATGGCGGTTGTATTATGATGGGTGGAGTAAGGAGGGATTTGAATGATAAGAATGATTTATGCCACCACTCGGTGCACAGTGGATGGTACCTTTCAGGGCCCCATCTTCCATGTTTTTCCTCTGGTCGGGATTTCATTGGAGATGTGGGACATGTGACACCTCCATAGTTGTTATTTTAAAGGAGGGGAGCCATAGTCCAGATTTAAGCTCTATACCTTTGGCCGGGTGTATCTTAAGTTTTGGTGAGCTTGAAACCATCCAGTCAAATGAATGAGTTTCTATTGGACTATATGTTAGCCTATGGTTCCAGTCAGCGGTATAAGGGAGGTGGTGATATAAGGGAGGCTGCATACTGCATAGTGCATTTTTGAATAATTCAATATTTGAAAATTGATCATACACATACATCTTAATACGGGTTATAGTCGTGATAATGCCGTTATGTTTTCCTAGCGCTGAGGACACGGATGTACACCGTGGCACTGGAAGATAGTGCAGATTGTAATAACATACATGTTGCAGTGGCCGTGTAATGTTATTATGTGAATATATGAATATTGTATGTGAATAAATGCTGTTTTACCATGGATATCTGTCATACATATTTGATACATAAGCATGAGGTTAACCGTTACCTGAGGTTCAATGGGTATTGAACCTCAGCTCTTACTGTAGCTTCAGGATTTTCGGAGTGAACAGAAACAGAAACAAGGGTAAGCAGCAGGCAGAAGGACTAGCTGGAGAAAGTCCTGTAGATATGTATAGTCTTTCGAACTCTTTGTATCAACAAACCAGTACACTACAGTGGTTGAATATCAGTTACTTTGTATTTAAAATCATTTCGTTGCTCAACTCTGGTTAAATTATTTTGAACTCTGATCAAATAATTTCGAAAATGCTTTAGAAAAGTTGGGGTGTTATAGTGTACTGTTTTAATTTTTGACAGTGCTCGTCTTGTTTTTAATGAAAAAGAAAAGAAAACGTTTTGGGAGAGTTATCCTGAGTATGCATGTAAGAAAAAGTAAAAGAAATTTAAATGATTAGTTTTGCTAAAATAACTTTCAACTTTTATCAAATATGCAATATTAAACATAAACTATTTTTTGAAGTAGAACCGTAGAAGTTACTATAACCTTTAAGAATTGAGACAAAACTGTTAATCTCAACTAACTTCTATTGATTTTAATAGGGAAAATTAATCTTTTGAGCCTTAAAATTTTGACTCACTTATCACCCATTCTTAAGCTTTTGATTTGCTTATAATTCAATTTCTAATGTTTATGAGTCATCCTATATGGCAAAAAACGTTAAAATGTTGATAAAAACATCTTAGATGGATTTTACATAAATTTTAAAATAATATAAAAAAACATCCCTAGCAACTTGCATCCCCTCCACCTCTGTTTTCCAAAAACCTCACTGGGCATCCGTGGCATCCATAATAAGTCCTTCTAAAGCACTAGAAGATTGCGAATGACTCAAATTGGAGAAAAGGTTGAAGCCACCTATGCTGCTTTTAACTATGATAAATCACTCAAGTATGAATGGAAAAATCATTGCGGAAAAAGATATTTCTTAACTTTTGAATGATAAACAGTGGATAGCGCTTGGAAGAGAATAATATTGAAAATGGTTGAAGCACACCAATTTTGATAACATATCCAATGCGCAATCTCTCCTATTAATGACAAATGGAATTATAGGGGCGGAAACACTAGTTATATTTTTAAAATTTATGTAGAATACACTTAAACAATTTTTAACAATATTTTTTACATTTATTTTCCATATAGGATGACTGAGTTACAAGCGAGTCAAAAATTTAAAGGCTGAATTAAAAGTTAGTCAAAAATTTAAGAGCCAAAAGATTAATTTTCCTATTATAATAGATAAAAGTTTGTTGGTTTTAATAGTTTTGCTCCAATTGGAGTGTTTATGGTTAATTTTGCTTTAAAAAATAGTTTATAGTTACTATTGCAATTGCAAATGATAGTGGAAGATTATTTTAGCGTATAAGTCCAAATATAAATATTTCATAGCGCGAATGTGCAAAAATATCCATCCACATATCCTGCATGTGTATTTGCTACCATATACAATCATTAAGTGTAAAAATACCTATGATTTTTAAAAAATGGGACAAAAATGACAATCCCGTTGATGAAAAAAAGCACGTCTGTTAATTTTTGATTTTGTGAATTTCACTTAAATAATTTTTAAATAATTATTTAAAAAACCTGCACCTCTCTTCCCCTCCAAACCAAAGCCTCACTTTCAAGTCAACAATGACTCTCTCTGGTCATCCACATGATCACTATCTTTATGCTACCTGATCCCTTTAAATGTCTTTCCATAGTCCATCATCGGAATTTTTTCCTTTATTAACCGAGCTAGAAATTGACGAACATTTGCTTTAATTAATGAAATTTCCATTTTACCCCCTTTTTAGTGATCATATATATTTTACATCTAAGATTGTATATAGTGCCAAACGCACATATGTGGTATATGTAAATGAGTATTTTTACACCTTCTCTTTTAAAATAATTATTTAAAATTTATTAAAGTGGAGCCCACAAAACAATAAATTAACTGACATTTACCTTCATTTACAGAATTATCATTTTTGTCCCCTTTTTAATAATAATAAGTATCTTTACACCTAAAGATTGTATGTCATGACAGATGCAAATTCAGAATTTGTAAATGGGTTGCGCTTACGCCTTCCCCCCATAACATCAACTTTCTCTGCACGTGCGAGATGCCCTTGGTTGTTTCACTTTCACCGTTTGCTTTCCCCGCCTGACAAGTGTCTCAGGAGTCAGGACCCACTTCGTTTTTACCTTTTTGAAATCTGATAACGTCCCCATAAGGTAACTTCATCCTGCATGTTACCGTATTTTTCAGGAAAATCGAGATACGTCCTGTTTTTATGTTCATAGCCAGTTTTAGTACTATCACAATGATAAACCCTGAGAATTATTCACTATCATAACGTTTATCATCCTGATTTTATTTATAAATTTTTTAATAATAAATTTGATTATATTTATAAATTCAGTTTCAGGATAATTAATAAGATTGTCTATATTAATTATATTTGTATCTATAAAAATAGA